>CM042047.1:112940000-114253333 GCA_023525745.1 Arctium lappa | reverse complement strand
TGTATAAAGTATTTGGACTTGTGCGCTTCCGCCAAAAGCAACTCACGGTTTCCCCCGATCTTTGGTACCCAAATTCTTCCTTGGAATAACTTAAGGTCGCGGTTGTCTTTCGTTAGCGCTTCCCGTTGCTTCACCATGATTTATTCTTTGAGGTTTTCTTCCCGAAGTGCCTACGCTTGACTACTCTTGATGTCCTCCACTAGGCTTGACATCACCTCAACCCTAGCAAAAGTTACTTTACTTTCCCCTCCATAACTCTTCCGGCTTAACGCGTCCGCTACCACGTTGGCCTTACCAGGGTGGTAAAGCAATTCACAATCATAGTCCTTCAAGAGTTCTAACCATCGTCGTTGCCGCATGTTGAGATCTTTTTGGTCAAAAATGTACTTCAAACTTTTATGGTCGGTGAATAAAGTACATTTTGTCCCGTAAAGGTAGTGTCGCCATAACTTCAAGGCAAATACCACCGCCGCTAGCTCTAAGTCATGCGTAAGGTAATTCTTCTCGTGGTCCTTGAGTTGTCGCGATGCGTACGCGGTCACCTTTCCCTTTTGCATCAAAACGCACCCTAACCCCAACTTAGAAACGTCACTATACACCACGAAATCTTCAGATCCTTCGGGTAAGGATAGTATCGGTGCTTCATATAACTTATTTTGAAGAGTTCGGAAGGCGTTCTCTTGCGTCTCGGTCCATACGAACCTGACGTTCTTCTTTGTCAATGATGTGAGTGGTGAGGCGATCTTTGAAAAATCTTGAATAAACTGCCGGTAGTAACCGGCCAAGCCCAAGAAACTCCTGATCTCCGTGGGACTCGTTGGTGGCTCCCAACTCATCATCGCCTCTATCTTTGCCGGATCCACTTTTACTCCGTCCTTAGACACTACGTGGCCCAAGAATTGAACCTCTTGAAGCCAAAACTCACATTTTGAGAACTTTGCAAACAACTTCTCCTTGCGAAGGATTTCCAAAACTTCTTGCAAATGTCGTCGATGCTCTAACTTGTCACGAGAGTAGATGAGGATATCGTCGATGAAGACTATAACCGACTTGTCCAATAAGGGTCGACATACTCGGTTCATCAAGTCCATAAACATGGCCGGAGCATTAGTCAATCCAAATGGCATGACTAGGAACTCATAATGATCGTTCCTCGTTCGGAATGTCGTCTTCGGTATGTCGCTCTCCTTCACCCGCACTTGATGATAACCGGATCGCAAATCTATTTTGGAGAAGCATCCCGCTCCTTGAAGTTGATCGAAGAGATCGTCGATATGAGGAAGTGGATACTTATTCTTCACGGTGACTTTGTTGAGCTCACAATAGTCTATGCACATCCGCATGGACCCGTCCTTCTTCTTCACAAATAACACCGGAGCTCCCCAAGGCGACGACCTCGGTCGTATAAATCCTTTCTCGAAAAGTTCTTGGAGTTGCATCATCATCTTTTGCATTTTTGTCGGCGCTAGACGATAGGGAGCACGAGCAATTGCGGCGGCTCCCGGAGTGAGGTCGATGTGGAACTCTACTTGTCGTTCCGGTGGAAGTCCGGGTAGATCCTCTGGAAAGACATCCGGGTAATCGCACACTACGTCCACATCCTCCAATTTCTTCTTTTCCCTCTTCACGTCGATCACGTAGGCTAAAAACGAAACACACCCTTTGGCTAGACTCTTGCGTGCTTTGAGTGATGAGATGATCATGTTGGTCCTCCGGTTCTTCTCCCCGTAGATTATTACTTCACCACCCTTAGGCAAGGGTATTCGAATTAGTTTCTTAGAGCAAAATATACCGACATCATGCTTAACTAACCAATCCATCCCTACGATCACATCGAACCCTCCGATATTGGCCGGTAACAAATCTATAACGAAAGACTCTCCATCTAATTCTAAAGTACACCCTACATAACAATCCCGAACTACCATATGCTCCCCATTGGCTACCTCTACCACTAGAGCATCATTCAACAAACTACAAGGAGTGGTGAAATTCTTGCAAAACGAGGTGGATACGAAAGATCGGTTTGCACCGGAATCGAACAAAACATGGGTAGGTAGAGAGTTCACTAGAAACGTACCCGACACTACGTCCGCCGTCTCTCTTGCTTCATCAGTCGTCATTTGGAAGGCCCGACTTGGCGCCTTCGGTTGAACTTCTTTCTTCGACAATGCCCCGCTCGACACCCCTTGATCACCCTTGGCTAGCTTAGGGCAATCCCGCTTGATGTGCCCTGGTTCCCGGCACTCATAGCAAACTCTCCGTGAGGGGCAATCCCGACTCATGTGGTCCTTTCGCCCACACTTGAAACATTCCATCGCTCCAAAAAACGACTTCGGATTGCAAGGCCCGAAGTGCTTGCTCTTGCATTTGGGGCACCATCTCGCCTCCCGTCGCGGATCAATGTTCCTCCCCCCGTTAAAGGGTTTGGAAGATCGTGTGGGCCCGGTTGGCCCTTCCCATTTGCGCTTCTCACCTTGATGTTTCTGCTCCTCCCTCTCTTGCAATATGTCGTCCTCTACTAGTTGAGCAACCTCGATCACTTCTTGCAAAGTAGTCCTTTGAGCGTTCCTCACGCCCGTCTTCATTTCCGCCGGCAAGCCTTTCAAAAACGCCTTTATCTTGGACCCCTCATCGGTCGCCAAATGCTCGACTAGGCTAAGTTTATCCATGAATTGCTTAGCATAGTCGACAATAGTTAGGTTGCCCTTCTTCAGATTCCGGAAGTCGTCTTCGATTTTGTCAAGCGCCCGATCATTGCAATACTTCTCCATTGACTTCTTCTTGAAGGTTGGCCAAGTGAGCTTGGCCAAAACCTCCGGTGTAAGCGCCATTCGGGTAACGTTCCACCAGCTCAACGCATCCCCTCTTAGCAATTGGGACACAAACTTGACTCGTTGAGAGTCCGCGCATTCGCTTGACTCGAACGCCATTTCTACGTCTTGGATCCATTTCATGCATGCTAGCGGGTCGGTCGTCCCGGAGAACTCTGGAGCCCGACAGCACAGAAAAGTTTTGAAGGAGCAACCCCCATCCTTTTTCCCCTCGGTCCTAACCGCATGCTCCTCAGTTCCAATGACTATCGGTCCGCCACCAGACCCATTAACTGCATTCTCCGCCATTGCCTCGGTTCGTCAGTGGCTGACATCCCGATCCTCTAACATCTTCAGAAAGAATTCTTGTTGTTGTGTCATGGCTGAATGCATGGCTTGCATCATGTTATCCCGGATCCACGTCTCCATGGTCACTTCTTCCAATATCGGTTGACCGGATTCAAGGTTCACCCTTGGTACGTGTTCGGGTCCCCCACCCAAAACATTAATGGCGGGTGGCCCTTCGGTAGTTGCTACCAGGTGTGGTTTATCGGCGGTTGACTCGTCTTCCACGTGGCCATCCCGTGGGTTTTGAAGCATATTACGAGTGTTTACCATGATGAACTGTTACACATGATAAAGATCATACCGGATAATCTTTCAAAAGATAAGCGGTTCAACACGTACTACTACAACGATTAAGCATCATAATAACAATTTCAAGCACACTCACGTAATTATAAATTCATAACAACACTGGCCAAGTGAGATTGTGAACATATTTTACATAAGGATCCTCGTTGTCATCATTATAAATTTCAATCAATGCAATTTCCGTACCCTAATACTCTCCCCACCTAGAAATGCTCTACCCATGAGGACAGTGATCCTACCATGCAACCAGTCTAAGTCTAGGTATGCTAAAGTCAACACCTAGTTCCCTTAAACTAGAGTTCTGATATCAAATTGTAACACCCCCAAAAATGGGACTAACAAAAATTTCTGGAAAATGGAAATATGGTATGCATAAGATGCCAAAGTACGAGCTCATACAAAAAGGAACAATAAATGCCTGTTAGTTACAAGTTTGTAATAAGAAGCAATAATAGATGACAACTCTCTAATCCAAATCTCGCTAGACATAAGATTACGAACAATTGTCAACTATTTCCAAAAGAATTGTCTTCAAGAATGGCATCCCAAAAATGCTCCCAAGCTCACCACTAAAAGTCGGCTAAACTTCCTTGGCGCTCACGCCACTAGAACCTTAGATACATACCAACAATCAAGTGTTAGACCAAACGGGTCTAGTGAGTTAAACAAGAACACAACATATATTTCTAAAGCATGTTATGAACAATTATAACATTTTAATCACTAAAGTCCATGTGGGAATAACCATGGGGGAGACCCATTACACCAATGAGTTTTACCTCAAGTCAATGTACCTTGATGTTCACTCGCTTGAGCAACATCCCGAAGGCCCGACACACTTGAAGACTACCTCCCAGGCATTACTCCAAATGGCGGAGGTCTAGGCGCATACCGTCATGGTGGCGCCTAAGACTACATCCTCCTAGCACTTACTCATGGTTCGTTCTATGTACGTACAATACCCGTCTCTATACATAACTCCATACCAATAAGATGCATGTATAAGACTTCAACATTCTCAAGCATAATTTAGGTACAAAACTCTAAAATATGCAAATACTCAAATATTCCCATTTGTTCAACAAAATACATATAACCAAGCATGAGTACCATCAATAATAATGCCATCAATATCCACATGCATTATCATCACTAAATTCCCAACAATCCCAAATGTAGCAGTTAGGTCAAACTTATCAGGTGATCAAACTTTTATACAAACATGAGATGCTAAACAAGTAAATACTCAAGATATGTATCTCATTTGAAAATATTAATAGAAAACTCACTATCTAGGGTTTTAGAGGAAACCCTAGAAACTTGAATGAGATGGTGAGAAGATGGAGGCTTGATGGACTTGAATGCTTTCACTTGGATGCTCCTTTAACTTCCTTGAATCACCAATAAATGTCCCCAACTAACCTAGGGTTTCAATAAATGTTTGAAGTGTTTTAAGATGGGAGAAAATCGCCTCTAAAGGGTTCCAAGTCGTCTTCAACGTTTGAGATGAGAAAGTGAAATGAAATGGTCAAAGTTGGACTTTTTAAACCCTCAAAGCCCGTCGGCGATTGTGCCCATGGCACTGTCGTGGGGCAATCTCGCGCCCTCCCCCTCACTCACGGTACAAAGCCCGCGATTGTGACAGGGCGATTGTACCCTTGTCACTCTCGCGAGGCACTCTCGTCGGGGGTGTACCGAGACCACCCCCCAGCCCGCGACTATGCCACGCTACTATGACCAATGTCATAGTCGCGGTCACTATCGCGCCACACTCCAAAACTTTCATTTTTCGACGATTTCGATAAAATCAACCTGTAAGGAACTTATGCTAATAACATTTAACATAACATACCAATCATCACCAAACCCAGGCAGAATCTCCACACAAAAAAAATATAACGAGACCACATTAACATTTATAATTACTTACCTTCAATTTTCCGGGTGTTACAAAGAAAACTCAGAGACATTACCAAAAAGAAACCATAATAAAGCGGTCTCTATCTCAAAGTTCAAATCTTATCTTCAAATGTTGCTTGATGAATAACCAGGGTATTATACTTCAACTACAAAACACAAAAAATACTAAAGATATCAAAAGACTATGAGCTCTACATGGTGATATCACAAACCTAAGAAAAAACTTGAACTTTAGCTCATCCCCAACTACCCATACGAAGATGTTGTTGGGAAATATTTAGTACAAATTTTTTGAAAATAAAAGATCAAAAAAGGGAGCTAAGAACCGTTTTATTTCTGCTACACAAACAAGTAGAATAACCCAAACATTTTGTAACATCCTAAAAATAGGGATAACAAAAATTCCGGAAAATGGAACATGGTATATAGATTTGATAAAGCAACCGAGCCTCCCCAAAAAAATGGGGAAATAAATAAAACCTGTTAATTACAGTTGTAATTTAACAAAAATAAACAACAACCAACTAATCTAATTTCTATGCTAGAAAGAAGATTACAAAAGGGGTGTCGTCTATAACCTAAAACGTCTTCACAAAAAGTGCACTCTAAAGCACCATCCCCAAGCTCTCACCCGAGTGCAACTATACCTGCTTTGGAACTGCGCCACTAGAACCTGAGATACACATCGACACCAAACAAGTGTTAGGCCAAAAAGCCTAGTGAGAGTGTACAAGAAATAACATATAAATCTACATATAATTCTTATCAGCAGTTAACCGGTTGTTCATTAAATGTGGAGTCAATAGGGGAGACCCATAACACCAATCAAGTTTCATCCAAAGAGTCGATATACCTTGATGCCAACTACTAAGAGTGACATCCGAAAGGCCCGACACACCCGAGGACTACAACCATGGCATTACCCCGAATGGCGGATGACCGGAGGTCTAGGCACATACCATCACAGTGACGCCCAATACTACATCCTCCTAGTGTCTACTGACTTGGTTCGTCCAACATGTTTTATAGGAGGTCTTGAAGCATATTACAACCAAGAATATTTCGATACCAACCATGGGTACAATATTACCATCCTAATCAATATAAAGTCCAATATAAGACTTGTAGGACAATCATTTTCATCATGTAGATATTACATCACCATAAGGTGTCCCAAGTAGCAATCAATATAATACCAAGATAGGCATACATTAAATCATGGCAAGTTTCATAGAAACATATTTTCATAAAGAAACCCAAATACTTGGACATTAAGAATGAGCATTTTCCAAGTGAATATACAAGGTAATAACAAGTAGTAGATTATGATGTATACCTAGTTTTAACAAAGGTTTAGAAACTCACTATCTAGGTTTTGGTTAAAACCTAGAAAATAGAAACCCTAAGTGAAGAGGGTAGTTGAAGCTTTGAATGAGAAGGAAGAAAGTCTTGATGATGTTCAATAAATGTCTTGGAATGGTATTTGAAGAATAATCAATGGAGCCACCAACCCAAACCCTAGACTTGAAGTGAAAAGTGATTTGAATGCTCAAAAATCGCCCATGAGAGTGTTTTCCCGTTTTTAGATGAGAGTGGGAGGGAATGGGGCATCAGATGGGTTATAAAACAGAAGTCTCCATGACGCGGGCGACATTGCCCAGCGATTTTGCCCATGGGCATTGTCGCACCCAGCTGACCACTCACTGGAGTGCTTAAGCGACATTGACCAGGCGATAATGCCCGAGTCAATGTCGCAGGTCAAAGTCGCTTGGTTCCTCCAGGCTACTGAAAACTGACGGTAACTCACGTTTAGACTCCCAAACGATACCAATACAATAATCATGGATCCACGTAGCAATTAACAGATATATCTTACATCACTTAGCACATAGAGAAGAGATTGAAGGAGTCTCAATACTTACCTGAAAAAATCCGGGTGTTACTCATTTGAAGATGCATATGAGCCTTATACATGGTGTACATCCAAGATGAGACATGTAACAGAATGTGTCAATGTGATCCGACTCATGGTTAGTTCAAAGAGAAATTTCTAACCACAATACAACTTCAGACTTCCTTAAAAGCCCGGGCTCATTAACCCATAGCTAGCAGAAACATGCATCAAACTTAGAGCATGAAATTTTACAAAAAATGGTCGTTAGATACTGAAAGTCTGAAACCCAAAAAAGGGTCATTACATACGTTTGGTTCTGAGTGACCTGCTATTTGGTTTGGGTATCAGGTGGTTTTGTCATCGGCCAAAACCTGGACAACCTGAATTAACCAAGCCTATACGAATATACAAGTCTGCAAGAGCAATGTAAAATGAAGAATGATATGACATCATTTTGAACCTGGTTTTATGCACAACACATCAATTATTGAAAATATGAAAGAAAAATAACCTCAAATAATTGTCAAACAGTTGGTGAACTTAGATCAGTGAACCCAAATCGTGAAATCATAAGATACCAAATCATGAACCCAAATAAAAAACAAAATAAAAAAAAGTTAGGTTTTTTTTACCTCAAATCAAAATCAGACTAAAGAAGGAGAATCGATAAGATGCGTTTGAGATAGAGAGAGGAGATTTTGTGGATGAAAAATTCTCTGAACCCATCATCTTGATTTATATGCAACATTATGATAGCATGAAGATATCGTGTGTGCAAGTAGAAGAAGTACAGAAGGTATGGTCTTGAAGAAGTAGAAGAAGAAAGAGTATGGCTGGTGGGTATGGTGGAAACGTGAAGAAGTAGAAGAGGAAGTATTGGGTATGGTGAGGGAGAGACTTTTTTTTTGTGTGTGTAGAGGTAGAAGATGAAACTCCATATTGAAGGAATGCATTGAAAGACTTGTATCTTATGCTTCACAACTTGTAATTAAAAGTTTTTTGAATCTAATGCTTAAATTGGTAGTACTTTGTGCTTTAGGACTTATCTTTAAGACATTTGGTCTAAATGTATATTAAGGTAGTATAGATATTTTGAATATTTTTTTATTACGATAAATTTAGGTTTATATTTTGATTTTTTAAATAAATATATTATAAATTTTATTAATTGGTATACATTTTAAAAAACATGTAATTAAATGAACTATCTAAAAATGATATATTTTTTATTAAAAAACATGTAATTAAATTTTATTAATTAGTACGCATAAATAAGAAGAAAAAGATAAAAAAATTTAAAGACAACTTAGAATATAAAGTTTTTTTTGGATTAATGTAGATGGATTTACATATATATATATATATATATATATATATATATATATATATATATATATATATATAGGACGGTAATCAAATGAAAACCATAAAAATATTGAGAACCGTTTAAAGATTCTAATCCAATGCTATTACAAAATCATTTAATTGCAATTTATTAAGGATATAATGGTAATTTTAAATCAATGTTTAGTGAAAGCCGTCATGTATGACCCCTATTTCATGTTTGACTTTTTTATATTTGTTTTAAAAAGTAATTTTAAAACATGATTTTAATATTTGTAGTTTAAACACTTAATAATTTTTTTCTTTTGTTTTACATGTCAAAACCCTTCTACTATTTATTACTTACATAAATTTTGTGTATATTTTTATTAATCATACAATTTATAATAATTGTATAATTTTCATTATTTCATATCATGAAACAACATAATATTATTGTTGTTTCACTATGTGAAACAATATATTGGTTAACACTTAAGTTGTTGTTTCACACTATGAAATAGAATAGGGTCGTTAAATGTGAAGTGGTAAAATATTGATTCACATCATGAAACAACATAGTATGAAACGATGGTGTGTCGTTTCATAATGTGAAAACAAGTGTCGGTTTGAAACACGTTATAAAATACTGAAGTTTTGTTTCACATAGTGAACAACATAGAATGAAATACTTTAGTATTGTTTCACAATATGAAAAAAAAATAAAGTCACGTTGATGCAGAACGCTACATGAAATATTGAACTTTTGTTTCATACACTGAAATAGCATATGGTTAAATTAGCTACAATGTGAAAATTACAAGGATTAAAAAGTTTTAAAAAATATATAATAGTACTGATGTCAAAACAATATATTGGTCAACACTTAGGTTGTTGCTTCACACTATGGAATAAAACATGGTTGTTGATGTGAAGTAGTAACATATTTATTCACTTTATGAAACAACACAATTTGAAACAATGTTGTATTGTTTCATAATGTGAAAACAAGTGTCGTTGATTTGAAATGTCTTATAAAATATCGAAGTTTTGTTTCACATAGTGAACATCATAGAATGAAATAGTTTTATGTTGTTTCACAATTTGAAATGATGTGTCATTTCATAATGTGAAAACAAGTGTCATTGATTTAAAAAGTATTATAAAATACTGAAGTTTTATTTCACATAGTGAATAACATAGAATGAAATAGTTTAATGTTGTATTTTTATGATATAACTTTTATAAAATTTCTATTATATTTAAAATATTTTAGATTCAAAAAATTAGTGTTCTATTTTAATTTAAAAGAAATAAAAGATTGGTTAAATCATCTCAAAAGTTTTAGTGTAAAAAAAAAGGTTTCCATATAGATTTTCTTAACATGATTTTTTTTTCTAAATGAAATTGTTTATAATTAAGAAAAAGATGTAACAATCTTGGAAATTTAAATTGCATGTAAAATCTCATTTATACCCTTTCAAACTTCTCATTTGACTAATAATTAATTTGGAATTTTAATAATATTATAAAAATGTTATTGTTTTTCATAGTCATAGATCACATTTAATTAACGGTTAAGATCAGTTTTCACGACCCTCAACTTTTTTATGGTTCTCACTTGATTTAGCCCATATATATATATATATATATATATATATATATATATATATATATATATATATATATATATATCAAATAAGTTGCATAAAAATTTAAAAATATTTAATATTTAACTTATTTTAAAAGTATCTACAAGAGATTTCTAATAATGTAATTTACAAAATCCAAATACGTATTTTTAATGTATATTTAGTTAAAATTATTATTAATTAATTAAGGTAATAAGAGTATAAATTGGAAAATGAAAAAATGGAGGAAAGAAAAGAAAAGAAAAAAAGACAAACTATAGGGACCATAAATGTAATTTACTATGTAATCTAATAAAACAAAAAATAAAAAAACTAATAAAAGATGAAATGACAAAAATACCCTTAGTTTAACTAAAACTTTTAACTAAAATTGGTTAGAATGACCAAAAGTGAAATAAATTAGCAACCACAATGATCAAAATTGTAATTAGTTTGAAAAAAAAAACCAAACTTGGTAATAGATGGCAACCACAAGAACCAAAAATGTAATTTACTCTTAAATTAATTATCAACTTTCAATTATTGTTAATATATAATCAATGTCCTAATATTTAATTGTTGTAAATTATAATTATTACAACTTTTATTATTATAACTTTTACTTACAATTAGTTTTTAATTATGTCTTTTAATTACAATAAGTAAATGTTGACCATTATAATTTTTTTTATTGTAATTTTTTATTATATAAATCATGGACCGGTCCATGATTGAGAGGGAAAGATTTATGAAATGTATAGGAAAGATAAAACTGATGTGGCAAAATCATGAACCTCTTAAGAGGTTCATGACTGTAGATGCTCTTACATTACCGCGTAAGATTTTAGTCTATTAAAACGACATTATATGCAACAATTTACCCGTTAGTACTAAACGAGTACGAGTCATCACCCTCACTTACTGGGTAAAACTCTTGGTCTTTGTCATAGCTCTTACCGGATAAGATTATCGGTCTTTACCATGTTCATCATGTAAAATAAAACAACCTAGTAAGCACTTAGTGGGTAAGTGTTGGTAAACGACCCCTAAGTTTCTCGAAACTTTGTTGAGCAAATGAATTCCTAAACCTTCTACAGCATGCTACATTCATTTTGCGTTGAACAAATGAATCTCTAAACTTTTAAAATAGATTAAATTCATCCACGTAAACTATAAAACCGGTTATTGTGGTAAAATTATGGGAAAATTCGAAAAACCTAACATACTTTTATATCTTGAACGAATAAATCTCTGATTTTTTTTTGAATAAAAAACTTTTACATTTACAAAACGAAAGAAATATTTTATATATCTCTCAATGTATCAAGGCATCAACAACAAAGTATAACAAAGTATAACAAACCAATTAAACAAAAGAAAAATATGGTTCAAATTAATTATTTCACAACATACAAAAATGATAGCAAAAAAATAAACAAATGTATATAAAAAATGTGTTCATCCTGTTTACTGTTTAATTAACTTAGTTTCTTTTAAATTAAAAACTGAATTATTAATATAACTTAGATACCAGTAATTTTTTTGGTCAAAATATAATTTTTAGAAAACTCGGGGTTGTTCGCTTCGTTTTCTATTAAGACCTGTATAGATAAAGTTGCTTGTATGGATAAAGTTGTCTATATGATAACAGATAAGTTATTGTTCGGTTGTTGTGCTGAATAAACAGTTTGAATGTCGAAAATGACCATTTTACCCCTAATCTATATAAACACTATTAAAACATTTGTTTGATAAAAATGATGAATATTTAACTTTTGAATGATTAAAAAAATTGTCATTTAAGAGTTCTCTAAATAAAAACAATTTAATCTAAACTGATGATACAAATCTAATGATAATTAAAATATTATATTATTATAAAATGTAAAGAACCTAATCTCTAGACATTTCTCTCTTTTACTGCAGCATGATTCCAATTGGAATTCCTAGGCTCCTCTCTCTCTCTCCTCCCCATTATCATCTTTTTACATCTCTCTTCCCTCTTTAGCTTCCACAGTCCACACCGCCATTACCCTTTTTCCTTTTCATCTCCATCAATTTGCTTCCAATCAACCCTAAAAACCCACGGGATGAAGATAGATGTTGAACCAAAGTGTAAGCTCATCGTGAAAATTGAGTTTTCAGCAAATTTAAGAAACGATGGTTGAATGTTTTGGAAAATTTGGGGATTTCAATTTCTTGCAAAATGGAGATCAGATAGGGATGGGGATGAAAGAGGTATGTTCAATGTCTTACAAAATGGAAGATGAGAGAGGGATGGGGATGAAAAAGGTGAAGGGTAAAAGGGAATAAATGGATTAATAAAGGGGGTGCTATTTGCACCAAAATGTGCAAATAGTGATTGTCTTTTTTTCCGATCCAATCATTTAAATGTCATTTCACTTATTATATATTATTAGTATTAGGGGTATCTTATATATATATATATATATATATATATATATATATATTATTATTATTATCTTTATACATATTATATATATATATGTTTTGATTTTATAAATTTATAAAATTTGTAACTTTTGATTTTATTTTATTTTATAAATTTGTAACTTTTGATTTTATTATAACTTTGTAAAATGTATTTTTCTTTTTGTAACAATTACATTTTATTATAACTTTGTAAAATGTATTTTTCTTTTAGGGACCAATTTCGTAACAAACGCCAAACGTTAGGGACCAAATCTGTAATTTACTCTCTATATATATGATATGTTAGATTCACATCTTCTTCATCTCTCTCTCTCTCTCTCTCTCTCAAGATTGCTCTCTAGATTTGCTCTCTAGTTATATGACCAAATCTGTAATTTACTCTCTATATTTGCTCTCAATCCATTGAAGTAATCGACGAATCAACGTAATATTCAGAATCTACGTTTTGAATCATTCCTAGAGGTATAAATTTCTTCCTAGATGTATAAACTTTTTCTTAAATCATATAATTGATATATATGTTCACAATTGCAAAAATGTATATCGAGAACCTTACAATTACTATGCACTATAATAAAAGATAAAACTGTATTATCATATTATTAAATCTATTTATTTGATAAACGTAACCTATATATCCATCATAATAAAAGACCCGATGTAACTAAGAATTGACGTACAATTACTATTCATATCACTATTCATGTCACTATGCATATCACCATTCATGTCACTATCCACATCACTATTCATGTTACTATGCAGGTCGTGATTTATTGGTTTAAAAATGGCGAATTGGGGTGAAGATTTTCAATGGTTCTTTGATTCTAATAATGAGGTATTTCATCACTACTTTATATATATATATATTATGTTATCCTGTTTCATATTTTTATCTGTTTGTGTGGGATGATAATGTTTACTCAAACAAATCAACTGAAGCTTGTGAAATCCCTCGACCATCCGCATTTTCTACTGATATGGTAAGTTTATGTTTCATTTTATCTTGTTAAATTATCTGGTAAAGTTAATAGTTTGTAACAAAAAAAAGTCAATTTCAGGTGTTTAATTCCCGTAAATATCTAATTGATTGGGTACGCAATATGGGATATTCACTTGGTTTCGTTATTGTTATTAAAAGAAGCAATAGTGATAAAGTAGAATTTCAATGTGATTGTGGTGGTACGTACAGGAGTAACAAAACCTCTAGTAAATATACTGGCACAAAAAAACAAATTGTCCATTTAACTTGGTAGGGAATCATTTGGGTAATGATTGTTGGACTTTAGCTATGATATGTGATGCACATAATCATGATATTGCATTACATTTGGAGGGACATGCATATGCAAGACGATTGTCTGAAAATGAAGCTCGATTGGTGGAAGATTTGTCAACAAACAATGTAAAACCTAGAGATATTTTATCAACAATAAAGCAGTAATATCCATATAGCGTGTCTACAAAGAAAACTATATACAATCAATGCCAGAAAATTCGACTTCAGAAGGCGGCAGGTAGAACTCCAATGCAAGTTGTGATGTCATTTTTACAGGAAGAAGGCTACGTTTTTTATGATCGTGCAAACAACTCGACTAATCAGTTGGAAGATTTATTCTTTGCACATCCAAGATCACTGGAGATATGGCGTACATTTCCACACGTGTTGTTGATGGATGCCACCTATAAAACAAACATGTTTGAGATGCCTCTTCTTGAAATTATTGGTGTAACTTCAACTAATAAGACATTTTGTGTAGCATTTGTCTTTATGCACAGGGAAAAGGAATCCAATTATACTTGGGCATTGAATTGTCTACAGACATTGATGGATGGATGTCTTTATCCACGTGTGATCGTCACAGACAGAGATTTGGCACCGGTAAAAGCATGCAATATTGTATTTCCTGATGCTAAAAGATTACTTTGTAGATGGCACACCTTCCAAAGTATTATGAAAAATTGTAGACCAGTAATAACATCAAATCATGACTGGGGTTCCTTTTACAATGCATGGGTGACATTGGTTGACTCGGTAACAGATGAAACATACATGTTTCATTTATCACAACTTGAAGCAGTATTACGAAGATATCCAGGTACGCCTTAATATATTATTATAAGTAAAATGTTACAATTAAGTTTAACAATTACTAAAAAGGTTAAATTGTTCTACTTTTCAGGTGTTCTTGCTTATCTGAATGACACATGGTTGAAACCATATAAATAAATGTTTGTATCTGTTTGGACTGAAAAATTTCTCCACTTTGGAAATCAGACAAGTAACAGAGTGGAGAGTCAACATTCCAAGTTGAAAACTTACTTGGATTCAGCGTAATCAAGTCTACCGACATTTATGAGCAAAATTAATCAACTCATTCAGTCACAAGATACATAAATTAAAGCAAGTATCCAAGCGAGCAAAAGTGTCACGAAACATCGTCATCGCATACCACACTTTCAACAATTGTGTGGTTTTGTTTCACATTATGCATTAAACATAATATTCCAAGAGTATGAGCGAGCTCAATCTGTTGGCTTATTTTCTGAAAATTGTAGTTGTCTACTACGTACAAGTTATGGGCTGCCATGTGCGCACGAACAAATGCAATACTTGAACGAAGGTCATCCTATCCCAATTGATTCAGTTGATGTATTTTGAACGACGCTTGATTTATCACCGTGCAAATCTTTACAAGATGATGACGTAGGTTGTGAAGCTGAAGTCCAAATGTTTACTGAGGAATTTAACAAGCAATCGAGATCTGGTAAGTTCAGTTTACTGAGGAAGCTAAAAGAGATAGCCAGTGCATAAAAAACATCGGTTCGTGAACCTGTTGTTAACAAGACTACTCGTGGACGGCCCTCGTTGAAGGATAAGCTTTTCAGAAAAACTAATGTTGATCCCTCATTTCCGACTCATGTTGACCCGTCTTTTACAAGTGAAAGACCCTTTAGACGTAGCAGTTCGAACGCGTCTAGATTTGTTGACAAGGAAAAAAATGAGCTACCAAGAACCAGCGAGACACAGTTCTTTCATGCTCAAAAATAATAATGCACATCCATACATCATTCAATTTCCAGCATTGTTTCACCCTTACATCAAACAGGTACATGATGTGATAGGTGATGGAAATTGCGGATTCCGAGCAATAACTGTCTGGATGGGTCTTCATGAAGATGCATGGCCTACAATTCGGTATAACTTGATGGAAGAGTTAAAGCAATACAAGACAGAGTACATCAACGCTTTTAGAGGTGAACATTGGGATATTACTTACAACACTCTAAACTTCTTTCGATCAGATCAAGGTGCACCATTTGAACACTAGATGACAATGCCTGAAATAGGTGTCTTGATTGCTTCAAAATATAATGTGATATTACATGTTATAAGTATGACCGACAGTGAGACGCACTTGCCGCTTAGGTCCACTCCTCAACTGTGGTATGACCATGTTGTTTTTACAATCGGGTACGTTAATGGTAACCATTATGTCAAATTAGATATGGAAGAAGGATATCCGCTTCCGCAAATTGTATCACTTTTTTTCCATCGCAGTTATCAGTGTGCTGCTGGATGGGCTACCCCGTATTCAGAGCGAATAAAGAAGTACATGAAGCTTTTACGTGTTAATTGTACTACAGATAATGTTATTTTAAAATAATCGAATGTAATATAGATTATTTTATGTTCTATTTATATGTTAAATTGCAATATTTATGTTTTATTTTTATAATTATTAAATCGCAATATTTATGTTTTATTTTTATAATTATATAATTTAAAAAATTAGTAATATTTATATTTATAAATATTTATTCATTTTCAAATCAAAACAAAAATATATAATAAAATAAAGACAACTAAAAGACGAAAAAACAAAAAAAAACAAATGATTTTTTGCAATCATTTGGTGAAAAAAAAAAAAAAAAGTGTATTTTTGCCTCCCCTTGATAAATGGCTTTTTTCTACAGAATTTAAAGATTTATTATTTTGGAACAGAAAATCAGGGAGTTAACCGTTGGATTTTTGATTTTTTCCTAATATTATTGTAAGAGCATTTTAATATTATAAACCCTTTCCCCACCTGCAACTCCAATCGCCCTCGCCCCAGCCCCACTTCTCCTCGCACTACGGCAAAACCCCAAAGCCGCAGTTGTTTGAAGCAGAACAAGAGAGAATGGTGATCAAACATCTCCAGAAGCAATTGTTTGAAGCAGATCCCAGTTAGTTAGGGTTTTTTTTGGAGAAATCCTGATGATTATTACAAACTGAGGACTCGAGGTATATGCCATCATCCTAAATCGATTATTAGTTTCTTTCAACTTATTTTCACATGTAATAATACTTTGTGGTTGAATAGCTAATGATAAACAAGCCATAACAGATTTGTGGATTTCTCAAGTCGATTATGAAGGAGAGAGGAAGAAGAAACCTGTGACTAACTAACTATCTATTGGTTATGAAATTGTGATTATTGGTTTCTTTCAACTTATTTTCACATGTTTTGGATGATCTATTGTCGGAGAAGATGACCAAGAACACAAGATTGCAAGTAAAAATAAGCATAAAAGATTTGACATAGACGAAGATTGGGGACCAGTTTCTTTAAAACTGACATAGTTCAGTGACTAAAAGCAAAATTTACTCTTATAATAATAATAATAGTCGTACATTGCAGCCAGATTATCCTTTTTCTCAAATAAATTTAAATGTTGCTATGATCATATAATGCTGTTCCAGTTCTATGACATGAAATATTTTATATATGCTGTGAGTTCCTAGATATTAGCTATTAAAAATGTTTATATATATATATATATATCAACTATGAGAAATTTATGTAATAACTTAACTATATATATATATCAGTATGTGTGTGTATGTATATATAATATATTAAATACTAAACCTGTGAGGAAATTCTGTCTCATAATTGAATGTATTCAGATTTCTTGATTTTTTTTTGTGTCACTACTTTATATCAAATCTGCATAAATGCTGCTGATAAACATACTATTATATGAACGGACTAAGTGTATGGGTAACCTTGATTGACACTCACGCCTGGTTTAAACATGATTCGAAGACGTATATGCTTTCTGATGCGGTGCTTACTTTTTGGTATTTCCATAAAGCATAAATAATCCTAACAAGCTTGCACTTTCATATCTTGAACATCGTTCTCTGTTTCGTTATTGGCATGTTTTTTGAAACCGGTTCAACCTTTCGGTGAAGAAGTTAGATAGTTCTGATTCTATAAGTTCAACACCATTTAGAACTTTCAGCTTTGGAGTTCTCGTTGGATATTAGTTTACTTGTGTTTTATGTTTTTTTTACATCAAGATATAGCTTCTTTTTTCTTTATATTGGTTTCCTTTTAATTTTATACAAGAGTATCTTTTTATGTAATCATACAGTCTTAAGTTTCCTGTCTTCTTCAGGTTGTTAGCTATTTGTTGAATTCAGCAGGCTAAAATTTAAGAATCAGGGAGGATAGTCAGGTAACTTTTTTTTATATTATATATTACTCATTTACTCTGTGCTTGCTTTCTCATGTTGTCTCCATACAACGTCAATGTTCAAATATTTATGGACAATGTCATACTCAACTGTGCATTACTTATATTACGTTACAAAAGTGTGCCCACCATTATTCTAGAGAAGACGGCCTTCTTGTCTTCAACACCATTTATTCTAAACCAAAATGAACCCAGTATATCCCGCTTGAGAGCAGGGGGGGGGGTTGTACACAAACGAATCCTCTACCCCAAAGGATAGAGCGGTTGTTTCCATGAAGACTCCTGACTTGTGCAAAAGTGTGAGCAACAAGGGAGGAAGAGAAAGAAGAAAGAAAATAAGAAAGTATTGAATAATTCTAAAAGAAAATATGCAATGTTATTGCTTGTAGGGAACCTTAGGAAGTTATGTTATTTCCTGCAGATGCCCTTTCCCCAATTGTGACAGAAGAAGGCTCCTCTTTTTTGAATGAAACCCAGACTGCACTATTACCCGGTTAGCAGTTACACCTCCACAGATATTAGTAGTCCGATGAATTATGGCGTGTAGGTTTTATCCATGGTTTATCAACATCTTGCTACTTGATCTGTTCATTTTGTGAATGTATTTGATCTTCTATTCTCGTGTTCTTTGTTATCACATAGCACAAACATGTTGGTTCGTTTGACAAATTTTAATTTGCTCAGCAGCAGAAGCCACGCCATATTTTCACTGGTAATTTTCTGAATAGCTTGGGGCCGTTTTACATACATCTTAATGAGCTCAATGGTCTGAGCGGCTTATTCACTTAGCCGTACAGAAGTGTTCCTTTACGGCTAAATATGAAGCCGTTAAGCCAAAATGACTATATGGAATAAGTTAGGATCCCTCACTTGTCCCCGCTAAGCCACCTCAAACAAATTAATATCAGGAATACCGAATACCCCAGGAATAATCCATCTCTCTCTCTACCTCCCTCAAACCCATCGTTCTCCCGTCCCTAACACAAACAAATTTATCTAGACAGACAACTTAACCCATAATGGCTTAATGGAAAAAAAAATCCGTTATGATTTTTTTCTCATGTAAAAATGTCCTTTTGCACAATACTACGTGATGCATTGTAGTGTGATTTCAGTACAATATTCTTATACTGGTCTGATCAATTATGGACTATTAACTGGATATCAGACTACATTATTTTCAAAACTCTTTGGTTTGACCCAAAATATGAAGAATACTCACAAAAAACCCAACAAAACAAACCCATTAAATGCCACACTGTTGGAACCCTCTTTTTCCCCTAAAACGATCTTTTAAATAGTAGTCTTACAGGGTTCTCCGTATTGTTGCACTATCGACTTGTCATATCTGCATTTCTATTTAGTAGTTTTTATAGCTTATTTACTGGTAACCTCGAAGATGTGAGACTGCTGGGGTTGGTCAAAAAGGACCTTATATTAATAAAAGTCTGCTAATCATCAATTGGAACCGTGAGTCGATAACACCTGCTCCCAATCAATTGGATACAAGCATTAGTAGATAGTTGTGGTTTACAAGTATAAGTAAGAGCATCTGTAATGGAGCTTTTTGGCTAACTGAGACCATTTTTAATAGGAACATCAAATCTTATATCAAATATCAAATTTGACATTAATTCACTCTATTGGAGGCACCAAATCTTACATTAAATTTGGTGTAATGAATAGTACTAACACACCAAATTTAGTGTAACGCTGTTTATTTACACTACTTGGAGAAGATAAAAAAGAATATAACTAGAATGTGAGATTTGATGTTACTCATTGAAGAAGAATTAATGTTTCTACCAACTTATATCTATTTTGTATTACCCATTAATGAACATTTTGCTTTCTACGTATGAGCTTTTCATCTTTAGTTTGCCTTTATTATTTATAGTTCAAGCTAAATGATTTGTCTCCCTACTCGTTATATCCATAACTAAGGCATGAGATTCATATACATTGTTTCTCTTAAAAAACGTCCCTCTCTCATACAATCTGTCACGTTCAAATTCAAATCTCATACTTGTTTGTTGGATCCATGCCGGAAGTTTGTAGGGGCCTCATTTGCAACAGTATCTTTTTTCTTAACCCCCGGACAGATGACTCGATTTGTGCGAATACAACCCATGTCTCCTCACCAATTATCGCCCTGCATCTCACTTGTGCACCACCTGATAGCAGTGAGATTCTTGTGACTGTTGTCAAGTTACAAAGGTTCCAAACGATTCCGATAAACCTACCTTGACCTTGAGGTTTTTCTGGTAGACTTTTGTTCCAGTAGTAGATGGTTTTCCATGCGTTTGCAGCTTTTGCGTTTGCGGCTGTTGGAGGTTTTGAGTTTCAACTACAAGTTTTTCTTTTACCCAATTCCATGTATTTCATATGGTGTTTTAACTCTTATTTTGTAGGTTAAGTGTCTCGTCGATTTCATGCATTTAGGTCTGATTAGCCTTCGCCGGAGAGGCTGCACTGTCTTAATCTAGTGCAACAAGCATACCGAAGTTTGAATTTGACTACTCACTTTCTATTGATTTAGATTGTGTGCTTCTTTAATCTACATTTTTTCTTTGTATTGGGATTTTTTATGCACAGTTTGGGAAGCTTTTTGTATTTTACTTCTTCAATTACTTTGATTTTGACTTTTTTACATAATGAGGTATTTGTTTTCTTGATCTTTTACATTCTTTTTATTTTTTATTTTAATTCCATGGTTATTTGATTTTGTCTGTTTAAGTAATGGGATTTTTTTCCGGATAATTGCACTCACCTCGATTCTGTGTTTACTCTAGCAAGCCTCTACTTCATTTGTTGAATCGGATGTCCTCTACAAGGGGCTACAAAGGATTCCGGTATACCTGCCTTGACCTTGAGGTTTTCCCGGAAGACTTTGGATCCGGTTGTAGCTGTCGGAGAGGTTTTGGGTTTCAACTTCAAGTTTTCCTTCTAGCCAAATCTATGTCTTTCATGTAGTGTTTAACTCATTTTGTGGATTAAGTGTTTGGTCGGTTTCATGCATTTTGGTCTGATATGTCTTTGCAAGAGAGACTACATTGTCTTTCATCTAGTGTAATAAGCTTTACAAAGTTTGAATTTAATGCACATATTGTGTTGATTTACATTTTGTGTTTTTTTAATATTCCTGTTTTCTTTATTATAAGATATTTTATGATTAGTTACGAAACTTTTTATTCTTTACTAACTCTATTACTATGATTTTTACTTTTTTAAGTAACGAGTTATTTGTTTCTTGACCTTTTGCATTTTTGTTGGTTTTCATTTCCATGACTATTTGATTTTGTCTCTCTTATAAGTTACGAGATTTTTTTGGGATAAATGCACTGTCCTTTGATTCCGTTTTTTTACTGCTATAAGCTTCCACTTCCTCCACTTACTCGGATGTCCACTATATAGGTTCCCAAGGATTCCGGTAAACCTGCCTTGAGCTTGAGGTTTTCCTGCAAACTTTGGTTCCGATTGTCGATGGTTTTCCTTGCGATTGCGTCTGTTGGAGGTTTAAGGATTTCATCTTCAAGTTTTCCTTCTAGCCAATTCTTTGTCTTTCTTGTAGTGTTTTAACCCATTTTGTAAATTAAGGGGTCATCTACTAAACGCTTACCCCATAAGAGCTTACCAGGTCATTTACTTTACCGAATGAAGATGGCAAGGACCAAGAATCTTACCCGGTAAGAGTGAGATAAGGATGGAGAGTCTTACCCAGTAAGCGCTTACCTGGTAAATTGTTGCATACAATACCGTTTTGATGGACAACAAACTTACCCAATAAAGTAAGTTAGAGTGTTGACTCTTACAGGTAAGCGTTTGGGTAAACGACTCCTAAGTGTTTGGTCGGTTTCATGCATTTTGGTCTTATCTGTCTTTGCGAGAGAGGCTACATTGTCTTTCATATGGTGTAACAAGCTTCCCTAAGCTTACGAAGGTTTTTTCTTTTGTGGTCCCTTTTCCCACCCTTTCCTGCAAATGCATTTTTGTACCCTTATCTTTCCTGCCTTATGTTTGGTTACTTGTATTTTGATGTTGCCTTATGTATAGTTAACTGTTTCACAACTTCGTAGCTCCTGGCCCTTTGAATTTGAATGCTACAAGTTATATTGAGAGACAAGAGCTATCGAACATTTTTCTGGAAGTGCCTAATGATGGGGTTTCTTTTTAATAATTAGGAAAAGTATGTACAATTATTTTTGGAGTGTTTTTTTGCAGATTCTAAGTCTCTTTCAGGTTGCAGCCCTTCAAGAAGGCAGGTCAAACTTTTCTTACCTCACAAAGTCCTTCCAAGTGCAAGAAGTGTCCCAAGGAAGGTTGTATGTAAAACCAGTGGTTTCATCTGCGAGGCCTACGTACCTCGCTCTAGAGATTCATGACGAGGTTATAAATTTCACATTGGTATCATCATATATGTTCTAGTGTTATAAAATGCACTTGGGAGTTCTTTACTTTTGGATATGCCATGTTTTTAAGACCTTTTCTTTTCCTAGGCTATAAGTTATTACTAAATTCAACTTCTTATTTATATAAACTGCATGCTGGAATGATAATATAAGTTATTACTAAATTCAACTTCTTATTTAATGTTTGATAATATATGAGAAGTTTTTTTTCTTTCCCTGCTCCAAGGTACCACTGGTTTTTTGTGTTGATATAGTTACTAAATGGTCAACAGGCTATGGCAGGAGCTTCAACTTGTAGCATCAAATAGTGGTGTTACCAAGGTAACTTCTAATAGTTCAGGAAGATTATATTTTTGTCAAATAAATCGCATGTTACTATCATCATATAATGTTCTAGTTCTATGACATGAAAAATTCTTTGTTTTCTAGATGCTGTGAGTTCCTAGATGTTAGCTATATATTAAACATGTGTATGTGACAGATGAGAACTTCACAAATTTTATATGCTCCTAGCTATTCTTGTCTAGATAAAAAACACAGATTGGCTGGCTAACCAGGCTCCATTTTATTATTTGTAGGCTTTGGTGGGTCATTTCTTGCAAAAGGAGTTCTCATGCCTGGTCTCTGTGATTTTTCCTGTAGTGAAAGTCTGAACTTGTGCATTTCAAAGTTATCAGTTTGTCATTATACTAATAAATTCCTTTATCCTAGACATAGACAAAGAACACAATTTGCTGATAATGTCCAACGGAACATCTATTTACGTATAAGTGGGCAGTGTCATTACGTCAATAATCAAATGTGTATTACCTATGTCTTTGTATCTTTGTTGTCTGCCATATTCTTATGGTATTAGAAAGTATTTCAAAATTTAAAATGTTAATTCGAAGATTACCATTTGAATTTTTTATGCTAGTTGTGTACTCTCTTTTATCTTTTGTCTTTGCAGCCCATCATCCAAGAATAAGTGTCCATGTGGAGCTTGTTAGAACAAATATTGTTCTTTAAATTTTACACCCACCTTTTGTTTTCGAATGGGCATGAATTTTAGTAGACAAAAATGAACAGGTAATATTTTTGTCATGTTTTTTCAGCTTTCCTGGATTGTGTCAAATGAAGGTTTTGAACATCGAGCCTCATGATGAAGATGAGTGGATTGGTGAATTGACATGTTATGAGGTGTGACTTATTTTCAATCCAGGTTATTAGTTGGAATCAAGCGTTATGTCTATATTTAATCTATACTACATTAATATATGTATTTGAGTAAAAAACTCCTAAAGACAACCTACAAAGCACAGGGTACTGCATTTTATGCATAACTTTCAAAAAACTATTAATTACAACTTTATATGCATAACGTACAATTTGTTGATGCACTAAAGAACATCTCACGGTCCTCACTACCACCAACCACCGATCAGGGACGCTTCCCAAAAAAGCCTTCCTACCTATTTTCAGCTTTCATGATTCTTCCCAATACTTTTACCACCACATTCTGGGAGGTTAGAGGTTTCATGTCTTCAAGACAAATTAATAGCCCAAAATCAGGCACCATTCCTGCTTCTATTTCCCACAAAATTTGTTTCAAAAATTCAAACATTGATCGAGTTTCCTCAATCAAGGCGCCATTCCCGTTTCTGTTTTCCTCAAGTTTGTTTCAAACATCGAGTTTCAATCAATCGAGCTGCCATTCCTGCTCATTGCTTCCATTGGAGGAGGTAGATAGGGTTTCTGATATTTTAATCGAGAGATGGAGGACGATGGCTGGTTTTGGTTTTTGATTCGTGGTATAAAACTGACATACCGTGATATTTACTTTGGCAGTGAGATACTGATGGAATGATATAGAATTTGTTCGTGCAACTTGTGTCGTGTATATTTGCCTATTCGGTAAGATCTCAATCTCAGGCTAAAGATTTATTTTTATTGTTCTCACTCTCCTTTTCCATTATCTAATCCCCCCCCCCCCATCTCTCTCTCTCTCTCTCTCTCTCTCTCTACTTCCTATGAGAGGCAGCTTTCATCGCCATGGAGGTAGACAGGCAGTTGAAGTTTTTGTTCGGGACAACCTTAACAGTTTCGTTATCTTGAACATGAAGATGAGAAAATCAAAAATGATTTGGAATAGAAGAATTAGAGGCTCCTGCAGTTGTTAATGTAAGTAAATTCTCCATGCATTTTGGATTTATTTTTTACACCGTCATTTAGGAGAAAACTTGTCATAAAATTTGTTGTTCACAATTATTTAGTTACTTGAAATATTGGGGGAGTTAAACTCGCAACAGCAAATGCCATTTCTTATCTGATTCGTACAAGATATCACCCTAAAAATTTACAAGTTCCTCAAATCATATAATCTTTGTACTATTGCAGGAAGTGACAAGAATCAAGGATGAGCATCCAGATGACAAGCAATGCATTGTCAATGGTAGGGTAAAAGGCCATCTTAAGGTCACTCGTGAATTTGAGGATGGATTCCTCAAACAGGTTAGTTGTATAGTTCGATCTGTATGACTCTTTTATTTGCACAATCAGCTATGAGGTACTCATTGTGGAATTACATCTTACTTATGGCATGCATATTTATGGTACTCTTTTTTGAAAGTTCATTCGAGTTGAGAGGGAGGGCAGAGCTTTTGGTTTTTCATGTTGTCAAAGAGTTGAACAATGGTTCTTTGGTATAAATATGTGGACAAGGTTGTGCCTGTTACAAGAGAAAGATTATCGATATTATAGATCTCTGATTAGAAAATTTCAATCTTCCTAGCAGGGACAGATCCAGAAGTTTTTTCATACGGTGGCACCATATAATACCGACAATTTTTTTTACAAAAAGCACGGTTTTTATCGACGTGTCTTCATCTTTTTACCGACGTTCAATATTGTCCGATGTGTTTTTAGCCTAATTCCACAATTTCGAGCAATTTTTAAAGCTGTTTGCTTGATTTCGAGAAATTTTTAAGTTATTTTTTATCGATTTCGAGAGATTTTTTCGGTTTTTTTGGTTGATTTCGATAGTTTCTTTTGGTTGATTTCGATAGTTTTTTTTTTTTTTTTTTTGGTTGATTATGAGGCACGGTTGCACCTTCTTGAAGTTTTCAAAATAATACGGTAGCACCTTCCAAAACGATACGGTTGCACCTTATACGAACCTAAAATTTTTACCCTTCGTCGGCGAAATAATACGGTGGCACGTGCCACCGTAGCCACCATAGTGGATCCGTCCCTGCTTCCAAGCCTTCTGTGCATGGTTGTTACTTCTGAATCTTATCCCCTGCTCCGCAGCTGCTGCCTGCTGGAGACTTAGGGGAGTTCACTAAACGCTTACCGGGTAAGCGCTTACCAATATCATTTACTTTATTGATTGAGCATGGCGAGGACCAAGAAGTCCGAGAGTCTTACCCGGTAAGTGTGGGAAGTGACTCTTACCCGGTAAGTGTGGGAAATGACTCTTACTCGGTAAGCGCTTACCGGGTTTAAAATGCTTACCAACAATCCATTTCCATGGCCAAGGATGTTACATAATAAGGTAAATGAAGGTGAATCTCTTGCCGGTAACCGCTTACTGTAAGAATTTGGTAAACAGCCCCTTAGTCATATTTTGAGCCTTTTGCGGTAATGACTTGCCATTGCCATGTTATTGATGAAATTGCGGTACTAACCTGCCTTGAGCTTGAGGTTTTCCTGCAAACTTTGGTTCCGGTTGTCAATGGTTTTCCTTGCGATCACGTCAGTTGGAGGTTTAAGGATTTCATCTTCACGGTTTCCTTCTAGCCAATTCTTTGTCTTTCTTGTAGTGTTTTAACTCAATTTGTAAATTAAGGGGTCGTCTACTAAACGCTTACCTAGTAAGCTCCGAGCTTACCAGGTCATTTACTTTACTGGATGAAAATGGCAAGGACCAAGAATCTTACCCGGTAAGAGCGATGACAAGGATGGAGAGTCTTACCCAGTGCGTGAGGGCGACGACTCTTACCTGGTAAGCACTTACCAGGTAAATTGTTGCATACGGTACCGTTTTGATGGACTACAAAGTTACCCGATAAAGTAAGTTAGAGTGTTGATTATTAACGGTAAGTGTTTGGGTAAACGACTCCCAAGTGTTTTGTCGGTTTCATGCATTTTGGTCTTATATGTCTTCGCGAGAGAGGCTAGATTGTCTTTCATCTAGTGTAACAAGCTTCCCTAAGTTCGATTTTTATTGCACACATTGTATTGATTAACTTCTGCTATTACTTTGATTTGTACTTTTTATGTAACGAGTTTTTTTTTTTTTTTTTGACCTTTTGCATTTTTGTTGGTTTTCATTTCCATGGCTATTTGATTTTGTCTCCTTTAAGTTATGAGATTTTTTTGGTCTAAATGCACTATCCCTTGAATCCGTTTTTTCTCTTGCAAGCCTCCATTTTCTCCTCATACTTGGATGTCCACAATAGAGGTTCCAAAGGATTTCGGTAAACCTGCCTTGACCTAGCTTGAGGTTTCAACATCAAGTTTTGCTTCTTTCTAATTTCATGTCTTTCATGTAATGTCTAAACTCTTAACTTCAAGTTCTCTAGTTTGAACCTTACACTTTGTGTTGATTTACATTTAATATACTTTTTTTTTGGTATTTTTATGTAAAATTTATGAAGCCTTTTAATTTGTTACTTCCTCTATTACTTTGATTTTTACTTCTTTACATAATGAGTTATTTGTTTTCTTGATCTTTTGTTGATTTTCATTTCTATGGTTATTTTATTTCATCTGTTTTAAGTAACGATATTCTTTTGGGGATAAATGCAATAACCTTTGATTTACGTTTTTATTATGGCAAGCCTCTGCTTGCTCCGCTGACACGGATGTCCTCTACAAAGGTTCTAATTGATTTCGGTAAACCTGCATTGACATTAAGGTTTTTCTGGAATAATTTGATTGCAGTTGTAGATGGTTTTCTTTGCGTTGACGGTTCTTCGAGTTTTTGGGCTTCATATGGTGTTTTACCTCTTATTTTGTTGATTTAGTGGTCGGTTAGTTTTATGCATTTTGGTCTGATTTGCATTCACGAGGGAGATTTCTTTGTAATGGGATTTTTTTTATGTATAGTTTACAAAGGTTTTTTTTCTTCTTATGTGGCCTCTTTTCCCACCCTTTCCTACAAATGCATTTTTGTACACTTATCTTTCCTGCCTTATGTTTGGTTACTTGTATTTTGATGTTGCCTTGTGTATATTTAACTGTTTCACAAGTTCATAGCTCCTGGCCTTTCGAATTTGAATGTTACAAGTTATATCGAGAGACAAGAGCTATCTAACATTTTCGTGGAGGTGACTAATTGATGGGGTGTCTTTTTAGTAACTGGGAAAAGTATGCACTATTATTATTGGAGTGTTCTTTTTGCAGATTCTAAATCTTTTTCAGGCTGCAGCCCTTCAAGAAGGCAGGTCAAACTTTTCTTACCTCACAAAGTCCTTCCAAGTCCAAGAAGTGTCCCAAGGAAAGGTGTATGTAAAACCATTGGTTTCATCTGTGAGGTCTATGTACCTCGCTTTAAAGATTCATGACGAGGTTATAAATTTCACATTGATATCGTCAGATATGTTCTAGTGTTATAAAATGCACTTGGGAGTTCTTTACTTTAGGATATGCCATGAGAAGACCTTTTCTTTTTCATAGGCTATTATTATAAAATTCAACTTTTTGTTTATAAATTGCATGCCGGCATGATAATATATTGATTAATTTTCTATTATGCATGCCAAATGTTTGAAATCTTACATATGATATGAGAAGTTTTTACCACTGGTTTTTTGTGTTGATATAGTTCCTAAATGGTCAACACTAACAGGCTCTGGCAGGACTTCAACTCGTAGTATCAAATAGTGGTGTTACCATGGTAACTTCTAATAGTCTAGGAAGATCTCCATGCTCTTTCTTACAACAAAATTATCCTTTTCTCGAATAAATTGCATGTTTCTATGATCATATAATGTTGTTCTAGTTCTATGACATGAAAAATTCTTTGTTTTATAGATGCTGTTAGTTCCTAGATGTTAGCTATATATTAATTAAACATGTGTATATGACAGATGAGAAATTGGCTGAGGCTCCATTTTATTATTTGTAGGCTTTGGTGGGTCATTTCTTGCAAAAGGAGTACTCATGCCTTGTCTTTGTGATGTTTTCTCTAGTGAAAGTCTGAACTTGTGCATTTCAGAGTTATCAGTTTGTGTCATTATACTAATAAATTCCTTTATCCTAGACATAGACAAAGAACACAATTTGCTGATAATGTCCAACGGAACATCTATCACGTATAAGTGGGCGGTGTCATTGTGTCGATAATCAAGGTAATTAAATTACCTATATTATGTGTATTACCTATGTCTTTGTATCTTTGTTGCCTGCCATATTCTTAAGGTATTAAAAAGTATTTCAAAATATAAAATGTTAATTCGAAGATTACCATTTGAATTTTTAAGCTAGTTGTGTACTCCTTTTTACCTTTTGTCTATGCAGCCCATCATCCAAGAATAAGTGTCCATGTGGAGCTTGTGAGAACAAAGATTGTTAATTTAAATTCTACACCCACTTTTTGTTTTCGAATGGGCATGAATTTTAGTAGACAAAAATGAACAAGTAATATTCCTGGATTGTGGCATAAGTACGAAGGTTTTGAACATCGAGCCTCATGATGAAGATGAGTGAATTGGTGAATTGGCATGTTATGAGGTGTGACTTATTTTGAATCCTGTAAGTGCTTGGTTATTAGTTGGAATCAAGCCTTATGTCTAAATTTAATCTATACTACATTAATATATGTATTTGAGTAAAAACTCTTAAAAGACAACCTACAAAACACAGGGTACTGTCCCTTTATGCATAAATTTTAAAAAACTATTAATTACAACTTTATATACATAAGGTACGATTTGTTGATGAACTAAAGAACATCTCACAGTCCTCGCCACCACCAACCACCGATCAGGGACGCTTCAGACACTCTTTCTTTCTTGGGACAAAAAAGCCTTCCTACCTATTTTCAGCTTTCACGATTCTTCCCAATACTTTTACCACCACAATCTCCAAGACAAATTAATCGCTCCAAATCACGCACCATTCCCACTTCTATTTCCCTCAAATAGTTTCAAAATTCAAACATTGATCGAGTTTCCTACTAAATCAAGGCGCCATTTATGTTTCTCTTTTCCTCAAGTTTGTTTCAAACATCGAGTTTCCTACTAAATCCCATGAAGTGAATATGAAAAGCACCAGAGTTGTTCTCTGTGTGAAATGAACATCAAAATCAAGTGGTTGCTATCAGTGGTATCAAAATCGTGTCCTTCCTGTGTGGTGTATGGTTCGGGTAAGCAATTCTAAACTCATGGAGAAATATGAAGAATTGAGACGGAAGCTTGAAGGCGAAGATGAAACTTAAACAGATGCAGCAGAACATCTCTGATTTAACAGACTGTGAAACTTCTGGTGGTAGCTCAAGGCAAAAAGCCAATTCGAGAAAATGAGGAGAATTCGTATATATTCAATTCGGGTGAAGGTAATCCTAGTTCGAAGGAAGATGAAGAAGACAACACCCCACCACCACTTAATCAGGGTATCAGCTTGTTAATCGGATGACCAAATTAGAGTTTCCCTCATTTGAGGGTGATGATTTCAAAGATTGGTATTATAAATGTAATCAGTTTTTCGAACTAGATAACACCCCTAAGAAAATGATATTTGAGGGGGAGAGCATTGCAATGGCATCAAGGATTTATGAAGGAGGTGGAGGGAAACGAGGTCCGTTGGAAAAGTTACCTCGTAGAACTCCGAGAACAATTCGTGGGGGGTATTGTTTCAAAGCCCCTCATAGAACTCAAAATCCTAAAGCTTACAACAACTGTAAGTGATTATAATTATCAGTTTAATTCTCTAAGGAATCCAAGTGGATGTTCCTTTAGAGGTATTGTTGGATCTGTACATTGGAGGTCTCAGAAATGACTATAATCATTCATGCATGTGTCATTCAAACTCCCCTGCTCCTACGTCTCTACCGACACCAAAATTTTTACTATCAAATTACGAGAACCCATTGAACCATAAAGGGTCTCCTTATCGGAATTCATTTTTTAGTCAGTCTTCCCATAAACCTTTTGTCAAAACCCAAACTAATACATCCCAAAAGTCACAAAATCGGACCACTCCTTTCAAACAACTGGCAAAACAGGAATATGAAGAAAAAAGGAGGAACAATCAATGTTTCTTCTGTAATGAAAAGTATATGCCTGGTCAAAAAATGTAGAAACAACAGAAGAAATAACACAGGTTATACATGTTAATTTGCCTCGAAAATCAGGAGGATTTCGTGGATGGTGAGGAGTTGTTTGAGGGGAGGTGAAAGATGACGACAACGGAAATGCGGAGGATGTGTCACTTTCAATACATGCGTTACTGGGATCTGCCGGTCTTTAAACAATTCTAATCAACGGGTTGGTTAAAAAACAACCGGTGTTAATGTTGATCGACAACAGTAGTACAAACAATTTTGTAGATTCGGGCTTGGCCAAAAAACTTGGGTTACGATTGACCCCATCAAAGTAAAAGAAGTTACTGTGGCTGATGGGTTCAAACTTCCGGTTCGATATGCATGTAAGGGAGTTCATTGGTCGGTACAAGGAGTTGATTTTTGTGACGATTTCTTAGCGATGCCCATCGAAGGATATGGTGTGGTCTTAGGGATACAATGGTTGTCCACGTTGGGAGACATCACGTGCAACTTTAATCAACTATACTTGGAATTCTCGTGGAATGATCAAATAATCAAACTCTAGGGAATTGATACGAGCGGAACTATAACCGAGACCAAAAACAAACACGAGGGGATAGGATGGACTGAAGATCAAGCCTACATTTTGAGCTCTGATCAGAGGTGCTCACAGTTATGGACAATCAAGTTGGTCCTTGTTGATTTGGGAAACGCAAATGATGCAAAAGGGGCGGAATTAAAGGCACTTCTCAAGTCCTTCAAAGATGTTTTTGCTTCCCCTACCGGTCTTCCTCCTATGAGGTCCCTTGATCATGGTATCACGTTACAAGAAGGCTGCAGTCCGGTCAACCTGAAAGCTTACAGATATGGAGCTCTACAGAAGAACATTATTGAAGAATTGGTACAAGAAATGTTGAGTAAGAAATGTTGAGTACTGGAGTGATACGACCCAACAGCAGTAACTTCGCTTCACCAGTCGTTTTGGTTAAGAAAAAAGATGGAAAATGGAGGTTTTGTGTCGATTACAGGAAGCTCAATCACTTGGCCGCTCGAAATCAATTTCCTATTCCCATAGTGGAAGAGCTAATCGATGAACTACATGGCAGCTGTTACTTTTGTTACTTTTCTAAACTGGATTTAAGGAGCAGGTACCACCAAATTCGAATGAAGGAGGCGGACATTGGGAAGACAGCCTTTCGGACACATGAAGGGTTGTATGAATTTGTGGTGATGATTTTTGGGCTGTCCAATGCACCTGTAATTTTTCAGAATCTGATGAATTCTGTTTTTAAGCCATATTTGAGAAAATTTGTTCTCGTTTTCTTTGACGACATACTGGTGTACAGTAAAAGATAACCATTTACAATTCCTCCAAGCGGTTCTCGAAATCCTTCAGAAGAACTCGTTGTTTGCAAGGTTTTCTAAATGCACTTTCGGTAGCAAACAGGTGGACTACCTTGAGCATGTAATTAGCAGAGAGGGGGTTATGGCAGATCCAAAAAAATAGAAGACATGGTGAATTGGCCAAAGCCAGTTACTTTAAAGGAGCTCAGGGGTTTTTTAGGGCTCACGGGGATACTACAGGAGATTCGTTAGAGATTATGGAAAAATAGCCAAGCCTTTAACTAACTTGCTTAAAAAAGCGGGTATGTTTGGACAGATGAAGCTGATACCGCATTCCAAATCAAGCAGCGGAGGTCCTAGTGCCTACCTCCCAGGTAGCACCTCCAGACTCGACCCTCCTAGTGCCTACTTGTAAAGTTTTCGGTCGTAAAACATGAGTACCGGAGTCCAACGGAACATCTATTTACGTATAAGTGGGCGGTGTCATTGCGTCAATAATCAAATGTGTATTACCTATGTCTTTGTATCTTTGTTGCCTGCCATATTCTTATGGTATTAAAAAGTATTTCAAAATATAAAATGTTAATTCGAAGATTACCATTTTATTTTTTTATGCTAGTTGTGTACTCCCTTTTATATTTTGCCTATGCAGCCTATCATCCAAGAATAAGTGTCCATGTGGAGCTTGTGAGAACGAAGATTGTTCTTTAAATTCTACACCCACTTTTTGTTTTCGATTGGGCATGAATTTTAGTAGACAAAAATGAGCAGGTAACATTTCTGTCATGTTTTTTCAGCTTTTCCTGGATTGTGGCGTAAGTATGAAGGTTTTGAACATCGACCCTCATGATGAAGATGAGTGGATTGGTGAAAATTGGCATGTTATGAGATGTGACTTATTTCGAGTCCGGTAAGTGTTTGGTTATTAGTTGGAATCAAGCATTATGTCTATATTTAATCTATACTACATCATTATATGTATTTGAGTAAAAACTCTTAAAGACCACCTACAAAGCACAGGGTACTGTCCTTTTATAAATAAATTTCAAAAAACTATTAATTACAACTTTATATACATAAGGTACAATTTGTTGATGCACTAAAGAACATCTCACAGTTTGTTGATGCACTAAAGAACATCTCACAGTCCTCACCACCACCAACCACCGATCAGGGACGCTTCAGAAGCTCTTTCTTCAGACAAAAATTGACATACCATGCTATTTACTTTGGCAGTGAGATACCGATGGAATGATATAGAGTTTGTTCGTGCAACTTGTGTTGTGTATATTCGGGGTAAAATCTCGATCTCAGGCTAAAGATTTATCTTTATTGTTCTCACTCTTCTTTTCCTTTATCTAATCCCCTTCTCTCTCTCTCTCTCTCTCTCTCTCTCTATATATATATATATATATATATATATATTTGTACATAATGTTTATCATGATGAAATTGATGATGGATATATCCTATGAGAGGCAGCTTTCATCGCCATGGAGGTAGACAGGCAGTTGAAATTTTTGTCTGGGACAACCTTAACAGTTGTTATAGAAAAGCAAAAATGATTTGGAATAGAAGAAATAGAGGCTCCTGCAGTTGTTAATGCAAGTAAATTCTCCATGCATTTTGGATTTATTTTTTACACCGTCGTTTAGGAGAAAATTTGTCATAAAATTTGTTGTTCACAATTATTTAGTCACTTGAAATATTGGGGGAGTTAAACTTGCAACAGCAAATGCCATTCTGTGAATTCAACTCACATCACTCATTCACATTTAAGTTGTGTATGTTCAGCCAACTATATGTGCTTATCTGATTCGTACAAAAGAATTCCTAGCTATTAGACAACACTGAAATGTCTGTTGTTGGTGTACTTGCTGCTTCACTTCAGGTTATAATCTTTAAAAGTTCAATCGGAATTTCTACTTTGCATTTTCGCAATTACATGTCTCATCTAAAGACAATATTTACATATCATAATGTTTTATTTAGGGATTCGACATCAAAGAAAGGCTTGCCTGACATCACTAATGGATGAGGCAAACATGACTCTTGTAGTACAATAATAATTTCTATTCATGCATTTGTTTTTACCAAGTGTAGGATTGGAAATATGTTTAATTATTCTAAATAAATTTAAGTGACTCATTTCATCCATATTTAGTAAGTTTTTGTTATAATTTTTTTTTCAAAGAGCATCATTTTGTGTAGATATTTAAATCTTTATCCATCGATATTGATGGCATCTTTAGCTTTCTTTGTTGTTCTTTTAGTAGGTTTCTGATATTTAAATCTTCATCCATTGATTTTATTGTAGTTTAAGGAGTTGTTTACCCAAAAAAAAGGGTAAGTGCTAACTGTGATAAGAGGTCTGATTGAGATAGACTCAAGTAAGCATTGATCGAAATTTGTTGTTTACGTGTTGTTCTGTGTTAAGTGTTAACTGAGTAAAAATGACGGTTATACCCTTTTGGTTGAAGTAATCATTGACCGCAAATTATACTTTACAATTGTTTTATAAAATATATTCTTTTATTAGTATTTATTTTATTTTCTGTAATGGATCTTATGATATTTTATCTTCACATTCTTATAATATTATTGGGCTTAGTATTATAAAGTTGAAGAAAAGGAAAAGAAATGCAATAGGATGAAAAGCATGTTGAAAAGTACAACTCCAATCACAATCCCCCTTTTACCCAAACCCTCATTTACCTTTATGTAGATTTTCAATCTTTTTATTGTAGGTCTTGTGTTTTGTTGTGGAAGTGATGAACAGTGGGGTTAAAAGTGAGACAGTGACTCTGACGACGGTTAGAGACCATATTATGGTAAAAGGTAGGTTTTTTCTTTGGTAAACAACTCATCACTTGTTGAGGTAAGAGCCTAGGTGATAAGATGAAAGTAAACAACCCGTAAGTTTGTTTCTTTTATTTGTTGTATTTAGGCACAAACTCTATTCATGATCATCTATCATAATTCATATGGTGATGATGGACTATTGAAAGATCAGAAAGTGTTATTGTCTATGTAAATCATATAATTGTATTATATATAACTACTTTAAAATTTGCAGGTAGGTGCATGATTGTTTACATGGATTCTCGATATGGAACACATGAAGTTCAAAAGGATTGTGTGACCAAAGCTAAGGTAAGGGTCTAAGACTTCTCTTAAGTATTTCCTTTTGATTATCTTTTTCCTTAAAAGAATTTTATCATCATTGGTCCTTAGAGAAAAAAAGCATAGTAAGAATTCAATCTTGAAAAACATCTACGGGAAGCACATGTCAACTTTTCAGGAGAAATGGCCTATGATAACTTTCTATTCAGGTAGAGTTACTTAGATCGAAACAATTTAATGATTCATAGAAGTTCCTCATGCTTTCGAGAGGGCTAGGATCTCTCCCTATAGCGTTCCCACTCAAATCGGTGTTCACAAAACATAATGTCCTCTCCTCCTAACTTTTCTATTTAACAGTACCATTATTACCCTCTCTCCTCATACCATATGTATCTAATAGCAGCATATCTGGTGTATATACCTGTCCCCAAACATTCACCTTGTCCTTAAGGTTGAAAGCAAAATAAAAGCAACTGACACACTGGTTCAATTGAAAATGGAGACTTGTAGCTTTTGTTTCAAGGAATCTATCAGGTTCATCCTTGCACAAATGTGTGAAATTCCTCACATATTGATGTGTAGCCAATGGGCTATCCTCTCATTCTAATGCCATCTACCACAAGAAGGCATTGAATTGTTGAGGCCGTCTAGCATAATCTTCCGAATTAGTTTCAAGAAAAAATACCCTTCCAATCCAACTTCAAGTCATGCCTTAAGAAATTTCTGACTTTCATTTAAGAAACCCTTCACCATTATTTTTGCGCCCAACTCACGACTTCCTAACCTCAGATTCGTTAGCCAACAAGCGCAAATTTTCTATAAACATAGGTTCCAATTTTGATCTCTGTCGTATTTCAATATATTTGGAAACCGTTAACAGGCTTCCAATACCATCAATCACAACCATCTCAACTTGAATTGTATTAGGAATTATGTACCTCAAAATTTGGTGGTTGGTTCAATAGTAAGAGAACCAATTAATCCAACAAGTGGGTAAGGAGTAAATCTATGGTCAATTTTCTGAGGTGTCTAATGTTCTAGACAGGATAATATCACCCAGTCTTGACAAAATTTTGTCTTCCCTAAAGACATTTCGATGAAAGTCTTAATTGGCTTGGGCTGTTTTGGTCCCGATTTTTAAGCCATTTTTTAAGTTAATAGTTTTAAGTTAGGGGCCGTTTACCAAATGTTTACCCGGGTAAGTGCTTACCGGTAAACTTCAACACTATTACTTACTTACCGGGTAAGATTTTAGTCCACAGAAACGGTATCGTATGCAACAATTTATCCGGTAAGCGCTAACCGTGGTAAGAGATGACGACCCTCACTTACCGGGTAAGACTCTCGGTCCTTGCCTTCGCTCTTATCGGGTAAAATTCTTGGTTCTTGTCATATGCATCCGGTAAAGTAAGGTGACTTGGTAAGCGCTTACCCGGGTAAGTGTTTGGTAAACGGCCCCTTAGTCTAAAAGGTTTTAGTTATTGAACAATTAGGTTTAATTTATTTTTTTCCTGATTTTGGCCTTCTTATTTTATGCTTATCTACTCAACCTCTCAATATTTAATTTTTTGTTTTTATAATTGAGAAATAATATATGGTTTTCCCCGAAAAGACTCGTAGTGTGGTTGATTTATTTTATTTGGAACATTAAAATGTATAATTGTGATGGGTTGTAATTTTATTTTAATTTTTTAGATAGGCATAAATGTAAATAAGATAGAATCATGTAATTTATTTATAGAAGCTAGTGGAAGCTCGAAGACATCCTTAGATTGAATGTGGTTTTTATTTTAAAAAGGAAAGATATTTTATTATGTTTTTATGTTTTCAATAATAAATAATTATCTAATACACTTTATACGGAAGCTCGAAGACATCCTTAGATTGAATGTGGTTTTTGTGTTGGCTCACAACACCATATTAGGGGGAAAACCATATATTATCTTTATCTGTTGTGGTTGTTTATTCTGCGTTTTTATTTTTTTGTTATTGCTTATGGTTATTGTAATGTTTGCAAAACATTTTTAAAAATAAATTTTAAGTCGATAATAGAATTATGATATTTTAAAATTGATATGATTATCAAAGCAAACGATTTAATTAAATAAACTTTTGTAAGTTAGATTTTAAATTTAGAGATAAAATCAAACGTTTTTAAAATAATAAATGTTTTCAACAATTCAAACATTTCCCATATGAAAACCTAACGCTACTCTTTTAAGGTACTTGTCAATGCTTAACTAATTATGTTGGAAGATTGTAGCGTGAAATAAAGCGTCAAAATAACGAGATTTAAGTGAATAGTTGTATTATAAATAGTCGTGTTTTTGACAATTAATCTCAATAATCCCTAAGTCAAGAATTTAGGTGGGATCCTAATACCTTACTATGGTTAATTTACTAGGAAATATCATAGATAGCTGTATTGGCTTTATATATTAGTATTTTCAAGGCGTTAAAGAGTTTGAACGTGTTCACTAGTTTTAGGGGTTTTCTCCTAAAAACTTTTTGGCCAATTTTCTAGAAAACTAAAGAGTTTTAAAGGTTAAGATTCAAGTTTGTGGGTTGGGGGTTCAAGATCTTAATCTTCTTCACCAAGCTTTCCACCATTATTGACCTAGTTTTTGGGTTTTTTTCCTAAAAATAATTTGTAAGTGAATCTTAACCTTCTAAACCTTTATTCTTGTTAAAACCTTTCATTCTAACTTACTGGAACATTCTTTTTGATGTATCTTCCACATTTTAAAGTTTTAGCCATATTTGGGTATTTCTGATGATTAGAAGATTCGACTAAGGTTTGTTATGAATTTGGGTTTGGGTTACATTTGGTACATCACTAGGTTTTAAGAGATATGTGTTGATGGATCTAAAGCCTTTACCATTTTGGAAACTAGGAATGAGTTTGAAATCTAGGTTTAACCTAACCTAGCAAAGTGAGTTCAAGTTGCTTTATGAAAACTATGTACATGCAAAAAATGTCAATTTTGAAGTATTGAAGTGTTTTGCTTGATATTTATCAAATATGTTGGGTTATTTGATGAGTTTTGCATATTTGGTACATTTTGTTCATAAATCTTAAAATATGCATGTAAGAGTATTTTGATAAATAAATCATAAGAGTGTTCTCTTGATGATTTATCCCTCTTATGGGATTATTTTGTGCTTTGGTATTTTGATTTTATAAATCATTCGAGAAATAAAAATGGATTAGTTGTTGGACACATTTGAGTGTCACTACTTTTTTGGAAATTTTTATTGAAGTTATGGTGTGTTTTGGGATTTTCCTTAACCTTGAAGTCAATAATAAGGGTATTCATATCTTTTGATCATGAGTTGTATAAAATTGGGGTAATTGTATTTTATTGATTTATACTGACCTTTGTTCAATAGTTAATTGAATTGTAGAGTTATTGGCTCGGTTTTGACTCAGATGAGTATTGAGGACTTTTGTTCAGTTTAATTTGCTCTACGTCGAGTTTAAGACATTGATATGCATTTACTGCAATTTGTTATTTAAGAATTACATATATTGAGTGTGTTGGTCATTCATTTAGAGTCATGTAATTTAGACTACAATGCATTGGATCCATAAGCATATGTGTCAGTCGTGTTTTGCCAAGCGAGGAGTTTTGTTGTTCTTGTCTTGGAGTCATAGGATTTAGTCAAGTGAGGAGTTTTGATGTTCTCATCTTGACTTCTTTTTGGTTTGTGACAAGAGAGAAGTTTTGAGGTTCTCATCTTGATATGCATTTACTGCAATTTTGTTATTTGTTATTTAAGAATTACATGTATTGAGTGTGTTGGTCATTCATTTAGAGTCATGTAATTTAGACTACAATGCATTGGATCCATATACATATGTGTCAGTCGTGTTTTGCCAAGCGAGGAGTTTTGATGGTCTCGTCTTTGGCCCCTTGGCCCCTTTTTGGTTTGTGACAAGAGAGAAGTTTTGATGTTCTCATCTTGTAACTTGGGGATTGACTAAGTAAGAAATTTTGATGTTCTTATCTTATCCCCGATAAGAGTAATTACCAAGGCTTGTTCACCTAACTTAAACTCAAACTCAAGAACGATAAAAAACCTTACTCACTATGTTCGATTACTTGGGTCGATTCTTGGTTCGAAGAACGCATCCATCCCATATCCCATATCCCATTTATGGGTTCGAAAAGAAAATTTGAGCATGGTACAGACCTTACAGTTCTTTTCATATAGTTTGCAACAAGGTTGACGTAACTCTTTATAGCCATTTGTAACACTCAATTGTCTAATATTTGTGTTGGCTTACGTTTAAGTCCAACTCATCCAAATGAAACAACATGCGTGAATTTGTCAATAATTACTTGGATGAAATGTAGAAACAAGGAGTGAATAGTAGAGTTGATTTGCTATTAGCGAAAACAACTATCCATTTACACATTGACTTTTATCCCAACATTTAGTAACACGTAAAGATGCAAGAAATGCGTACTTAAAGTGTAAGAGTTGAAAATCATGGACTTGTAAAAAAGTAAGAATGTTGTTGTAACAACTTTTACCAAAAGATTTTCTTGAAATTCAAATGGAACTAAGGGGTTGTTTGGCAATTGCTAAATGATTTGTTGCAGAATGATTAAGAGACTCTTATGATATAGTGTAAATAAAATATGATTGTTTGGTAATTGTTAAGAATGAAATCAAGATGCTTAATGGTTAAGGGATGCCCAGGATACAAAACCATTCAGAGGGTTTTGGAACCATTAAGAGACAGACTTTTTTTTGCCAAACAGAATTCACCTCTTAGCTATTCAGAAGTTGCCTCTTAATGGAACCATTAAGAGGTAAACAAACAACCCCTAAAACAAGGTTAGGCAAAGCTTAGAAAAGCTAGAGATGTCAAAACAAGGCTAGAAGCTTCTTTCAACAAGGCTAGTCCAAACTCTAAGGTAGTACAAAAGGTGTAATAGAAGCTTCTTTGAACATATGTCAAAAGATTCCTGCTTCAATTAGATCAACAAATCTCTCTAACCAATGCTTCATAATCAACCGATTATTCAACAAAAACTAGACGTAGTTCACAAATAAGCAAGCTCCTACCACAAATGTATACAAAATAAGACTAAAACACTCGATTTATATGTGGGAGAATGAAAAGAAGGTAAAATAAACGCCTAAAAATGTACTGAGAGTGGGTAAATGTACACACATCGATACACATGAATGGAAAAGGTTATGGATATACAATATACTGTAACTAAGAAGTCAACATCAAAGTCGTAATGGAGACTAGGTCAGAAATGCAAGCCCATTAATGAAATGGTGTTTAATCAAATAAATACAAGAATTACCAACGTTGTACATAGTGATCAAAATCAACAATAATCTTAATTTAAAGCAAGCCAATCACCACACAAAGTCCACAACCATCTTGATAAACAAAGAAATAGGCAACCGCCACAGATAAATAGTAGTCAATATCAAATAATAGCATAGAAGTCTCAACACAATCAAAACAGATATAATTATTCAAAATTTAAGAACCATTAAGAAGAAAAATCGATGACAATAAAATATGTTTAGAATAGAGACAACTGACTATATATGTAAGAGTAAATCTAACATATAACTACTAGGTTTGTGGCGCACTTGTCAAGGTTCAAAGGGGTATAGTGGAATTTCATCTTCCCCAGGTTTGAATCCAAATGCTACCAAAATCCCTTGCTGCCATATGGTTCACCTAAGATGACTCCACGACATTCATGGCTACCTAAGGGATTAGTCGATACGTGTAAACTTAAAAAAAATTGTGTAAGAGAAAATTGTTTCGCATGGACAAAAACATGCTAATGAAAAATTCAAATGTAAGAAATTCAAAATCAAAATAGTATGAAGGCCATGCTCACATTGATATAAAAGTTGAAGACATCTAAAAGTCAAAAAGAACAAAAATGAAATAAATTGCTCACACATACACAAAATGCCAATAATATGAAAATATGTGAAGTCAAGATAAAAAAGAATGGAGAATGACAAAGTAGTGTATCGCAAATCAACAAGAATGATTAATTCAATATGGATGATCAACACATTTAAAAGACAATATTAGAAGTGAATAACAAATGAAATTATGGTGCAAAAAGATAGAAAGTCGAATTCTTAGTTACAAATTTAAAAACAAGAAAAATGGAAACTTTTGCCAATATACAAAATAAACATGAAAACTACCTTTCTTTTTAAACAAAGTAGGAAAGTCTATTTGGGTTCAAAAGAACCATATTCACCCACTTCTAAGTATAAAAGACAAATTGCATGAAAATGTAACCAACTATGGTATGATTCCTATTTTGAATAACGCAGCTCAAAACCTTCATTTTGGTACCTGAGATGTGATATCTCAAATATTTAAGTACCCTTTTCTTTAAATTGAGGGAATTTTTGTCTTTTAATCATTGCTTTAAAAAAATAATATATTAAACTTCTATTTTACAATTGCTCAAAGCATTGGTACAAATATTGAAGCATTAAACCATAACCCTTTCTCTTTTTTCCTAAAAAAAGCCACCGGCGGTGACGCAGTTTCCGTCGGGAAGCTAAACCTTCCAGACAACGATATTTTTCAAACATTTTTCAACTATCAATCTAATCATCACGTGATTATAATAAATCAATGGAACCCTAGAATCGATTGTGTTATTTTATTGCTTAGATACTTATTATCTTCTTATGCAATGAAACTTGTTTTATAGGATGACGATGCAGGCAAGGAAGAGGTTGCAACAGACCCTCATGCTGGAAGGTAATAGAAATCATACCAAAATAGGTTACATTTTTATGAATCATACCAAAATAGATTACATTTTTATTTTGAAACTACGTTACCCAGAATAGGAATCATACCAAAATAGATTACATTTTATGAATTTGCTCAAGTATAAATAAAGAAGAAATGAACGTGGTGTGATTATTTGTTGCAACACTACATCTACATGTTAGCCATTTTCACGTTTTTATATAATCCTACTTCCTATAGAGCTTATGATTTAAATAAATAAAAACGTTTATTGATAACAAACAAGTAATCAAATAATGGCATAAAAGTTTGTACACATAAAACAGATAAAATTAAGCAAAATTTTTTAATAAGGAAAAAATAAAATTGAATCAACACAATCCACTTAACAATAAATCAAATATGTAAAGAAAGATACACATGAAAGCAAAGATGACGTATATACAAGATATCGTCATTAAAAGGTCAACATAGAGGACGTAATGGAGACGATGTCAAAAATGTAAACACGTTTATGAAAATGTTTCATACAAAAACAATTTTAAACAAAAATACCCAACATTGTTCATAACACTTCATAAACCAAATACGAGAGAAGCATGTCAATCAAAATCAACAATAATCATTATTAAAACAAGTGCACTTATCACACAAAATATATGACCATGTTTATAAACAAAGAATTGTGCCAACAGTAGAAAGAAAAGAACAAGGTAACCATTAACAAATGATTAATCACACAAGCACAAAAGCAAAACTCAACACAAATATAAAAAGGTTGCACATTGATAAAAGCAAAATACATCAAAGACGGAAATGGTTATGCCAAGTACTACATAATTAAAATTAAACACATAATCCATGTAAGGAAAGAACAATTTTGAAAAGTTGCAAGTTAAATGATATTCAATTCAAAATGAAAAATAGTGGAAGAGATGGATAGAAGACTAGGTACCATAATAAGAAATACAAAACCAAATAATCTGATTGAAGCTGCCCAAATCAAATCACATATAATCATGGAAAATTGAAGAACTGTTAAAATAAAATCAAGAATGAACATTCAATAGTAAATCAAATAAACATGAAATTCATGACACAGATGAAACAAGAATGACCAAGTTATACATAGTACATGATAAGCCAAAATCCAAACAAACATAATGATCAAAATCAACAATAATCTTAAACTTAAGCAAGCCCAATCATCTCACAAAATCCACAACCATGTTTACACAAGAAGAAATGGGAAAACACCACCAGAGAGAATAGTTAAAGTCAAACAATAGCATAAAAGTTTGTACATGATCGAAACATATAAAATTAGGCAAAATTTTAGAAGGAAAAACAAAAATCGACAACGATGAATATGTTTAGACTACACACAACTCATGTTACATACAAATCGAATAAATATGAAAGTCAAGATACATATGAATCTAAAGGTTATGCAAAAACAAAATATCGTCATTTAAAGGTCGAGATAGAAAACATAATAGAGACAATGTCAAAATGCAAAAGAATACTCATTGTTGCTCATAACACTTGATAAACCTACGACGTAAGAAGCACATGATCAAAATTAACAATAATCTTAATTAAAGCAAGCCCAATCTCACACAAAATAGGAACATGTTTATAAATAAAGAACTCGACAAACATGTTTATTGAGGCAACTTTTAGCAAATGATTTATCACACAAACACAAAAATAAACTCAACAAGAATATAAAAAAGTTGCACATCGACAAAAACCCAATACATCAAAGGTCAAAATAAACAACCGATTGTGGCATAGTAGTTAAGACCTTGAGGATTTGGTGGAATATCCCATCTGTTCAGGGTTCGACTCCGGCGTACACAACAATTGTAGCCACTGAGTTTATTCGAGTTGATTTCTTGCATTCACAATTTACAGGGATTAGTCTATGCATAGCCTGGACACCTTTCCAAAAAAAGGTCAAAATAAACATGAACGAAAATGATTATGCCAAGTACTACACAGTTAAAATTTAACACATATATACATACCTACAACACAAAATAAACATGAACGAAAATGATTCATCACACAGGCACAAAAGTAAAACTCAACAAGAATATAAAAAAGTTGCACATCAATAAAATCCCAATACATCAAAGGTCAAAATAAATAAGAACGAAAATGATTATGCCAAGTACCATACAAAATGGTAAACATAATGCAAGGACAATCTATGTAAATAAATAACAAAAAAAGTGAGGATGTCAAAACACGAACACAAAAATTATGTCGTTAAACCAAATAAAACAAAAAAGGGGAACATGATGCAAACATGGATGCTCATTATCAAAATTTACAATAGAAAATGTGCACAAGCAAACTACACATGTTCATACTCATTCAAGAATCCAATTCAGCTAAAAAAGTCAATTTCAACAAGAAAAGAAAAATGTTGCGCATAAACAAGAACAAGTTAAAAAAAATTAAACATGAGATAGCCAAAATCAACAATAGTATGAAAGTCATGCACATATACATCACATTGATTAGAAAACTAAAGCATCTAAAAGTCAACAAGAAGAAAATGACATAGAATGCTCAAACAATCTAAATTACACAAAATGCAAAAAAAAAAAAAGAAGAAGAAGACACAATGGAGAATGGCAAAGAAGGGTAATGCAAATGAACAAAAATGATTAACTGATTAGAGGGACGTTCAGGAGAAAACCTCAAAAAACCGGAAATACACAATGAAATACAGTGGGATAGACACAAGCCACGTTACATTCAAAGATAAACTAAATAAACATGAAAGTCATAATACACATAAAAGGAAAAAGTTATGCTTACACAAGATATAGTCAATTCAACAATCAACATAATGGTGTAATATGGACAATGTCAAAAATGCAAACCCATATATGAAAAGATTTAATCATATAAAAACAATTTTAAACAAGAATACTCGATGTTACTCATAGCACATAAACCAAAGCCGAGAGAAACATGGTGAATCAACAATAATCTTGATTAAAGCAACATAGCTCAACCATCACACAAAATATATGATGATGTTTATAAACAAATAACTTGTCAAACGACACAAAGAAGATAAAATAAAGAACCATAACCATCACACAAGCACAAAAGTAAAACCCAAAAAGAATATAAAAAAGGTTGCACATCGACAAAAAACCAATACGTCAAAAGTCAAAATAAACAAGAACGGAAATGGTTATGCCAAGTACTACACAGTTAACACTAACACATACGTTCTCTAAAACACAAAGTGGAAAACTTAGTGCAAGGATTGGTATGTAAATAAAGAACAAAAAAGTGAAGATGTCAAAATAAACGAAAACAAAAATTACGTAGTTAGACCAAATGAAACAAGTAACAGAAACGTGATGCAAACATAAGATGCTCATTATCAAAATTTAAAATTGAAGATGTGCACAATCAAATGACATAAATTAAAGATAATGTACACATACTTAGGCCTGTAAAAGAACCTAACAAACACAAACAAATGTTTGTTCATGTTCGTTCGTTTAACTTAACAGAACAACAAAATGAACACAATCAATAAACGAACAAAAATTTGGTGTTCATGTTTGTTCATTTAGAAAATTGGTGTGTTTGTGTTCGTTCATATTCATTCGTTAAATGCTAAATGAATGTGAACAAAATCAAACATAGGTGCACCCACTTTTATGAGTTGCTCTAATCAAAACCTACCCTCACAAATGTTATAAATATAGTAACTTACAAGGAGGATTTGTGCTAACAATTCAATGTGGGATGGAGGGTATGTAGACAAGAGTACAAGGCACGTGAATGGTAAACCCCACCTGTGGGATGGAATCTTCACTCAACGAAAATAAAAGCCAGAAATCGGCGGCTTAATGCAGCAATTTAAATTAATAATCATCAATGCACAAGGGAACTGCACGAAGCGATGATATGCTTCGCTATAAATGTGAATTTGGGGCTCATCTGTCATTCCACATCGGAAAGGGTAAAGTTTTATAAAGTTATGCCATTATGTAAAATCATGTCTGGGAATGGAGTAAAATCAATAAACAATGACTTTTTATTAATATTTTCATTTGAAAAATGTTAAATCTTTATTAAATATTAGGGGGTGTTTGATTGGAGGTATTAAGCAGTAATTAGTGAAAATGATAATAAAATGAACTGTATGGTTCTCGGTAAAACGAACATTAACAAACATAAATGAACGAACGAAAAAACGTGTTCATGTCCGTTCGTTGAACGTTCGGCCCGTTTACTCATTAAATAATCCAAATCAACTAAAGAAAATCAAAATCAACAAGAAAAGAAAATTGTTGCATATAAACATGTTAATAAAAGATATTAACGGTAAATAGTCAAAATCAATAATACTACGATGTCACACAATCCCATTTACACAAAAGGCAAACTAAAGAAAAACATGTGCAACCAAGATAAAAAAAATGGATAATGGCAAAGAAGTATGATGCAAATCAACAAGATTAATTAAATAATATCATAGAAGTCAAATATAATCAGAATATATAAAAATTACACAACTTAGAAATCGTTAAAAAATATAATCCAAGAACAATGAATACAACCCACGTTACACTCAAATATAATTGAATAAACATGAAAGAAAAGAGTTGTGCATACACAAATATCGTCATTAAAAAGTCAACATAACGACGTAATAGGGACAAAAATGCAAACCTATTAATGAAAAGATGTTTAATCAAATATATACAATTTGAAATAAGAATAAACAACATTGCACACTACTTGATCAGCCAAAGATCAAGTTACAGAGAAGTTTTCACATGTGGACAATCAAGGATATGGCATATGCTAATCATGAAATATATACATCGTTAGTCTAAAAAATTTATGGACCGAGTTATATGCACTTACCAGATGTGTTAAGAAATCCAAATGCCGTAGAAAGTTCCTTTGTATCACAATAATATTGATTTGTACACACCGGTCAACATAGGTGGCATCCCAAATGAGAAGTAAATAAGCATGTAAGTAAGTGACTGGCCAAGAAATTGGAACCGTAAGTAAAACCAATGTCTTCTAAGACTCTTATTGTCATCTATATGGTCTTCCATTTAGAGATATTTATTGTCGTTGACTTCACATGAGTTATTTGCAATAATCTTATATAATTTTTACTTGCCTCCGAAAGAAATAGGACAAAGAAGAGAACAATGAAAAAAGGCTCAATTGCTTTGAAGATGCACTTAAGATGAACATCGTAAACCAAAGAAAAAGTAAGTCAATAACTAACAATCTTAACAATCCTTTTACCATCTACCATGCTCTAATTCATGATTTTTCTCTTTCATTACTAAGAACAACATGAATGGCGTTTTTTTCTCGATTCAATGGCTTATGGCCTTCAATTCCAATAAAATCTTCATACCAAACGATTCTTTATCCTCGTTTGTTACAAAAATGCTTAAACGTCCAATTAACACCCGTCTTATGTAACATCAAAGATCAGTCGTACCAGATATTGTCCGCTTTATCCACACACCTGGACTCATGGTTTTAAAACACGTTTGATAGAGAAGGTATCAAGTCCCTTGTAAGGCAACCTTTGTTCCCCTCCCCAACCAATGTGGGATCTTACGATCCAACCCCCCTTGGGAGCCCGGGTTTTTTTTGGGAAGGGCGTCCTAGGCTATGCCTAGACTAATCGCTTGACAAATTATGAGTGTAAGACATCAGCCCTATTAAACCTCAGTGGCCACAATTGTTGTGTACGCCTGAATTTGAACCCTGGACAGATGGGATATTCCACCACATCTCCCGGGGCCTTAAGCCCTTAACCAGTACGCCACAACCCTTGTGGTTTTGGTAGCCCAGGTTCCCAGCTCTGATACCATCTGTAACATCTCTGTAACATCTCAGGCCAACCGTACCAGATATTCTCCGCTTTATCTACACACCTAGACTCACGGTTTTAAAACGCACCCGGTAAAAAAGGTATCAATTCCCTTATAAGGCAATTTTTGTTCCCCTCCCCAACCAATGCGGGATCTTACATCTTAACCTTGATTACTAAATAATTTTTGAATGCCAACGGCACTTTCTCTACTTCTTTCCTTAACCAAAACCCAATCTTTCTAAGATGAAATGGCATGCAGCTTAATGATATTTAAACAGAGTATAACCAAGGACTCGATATCAACCAATAAAAAAAAGTTATATCTGAAGTAATGCTACTAAAGAGTGGGCTATTACAAATATTACCTTGTTTTTTGGATGATACCCGTCCTTAAGAGTCCCTTCATATGCTTCTAGAATATCAATGGCTTTTGATGTATAGGTGAAACAACATAAAACATTATACGTTCAGACATAAGATAAGACAGATAGAAATCAAAAGTTTACCCATTTGAAGCTATAAAACGTATAAAAACAACATCATATAACAAATTACGAACCAGCAAAACATGGAAATCAGAATAAAGTTTTGAGTTAAGGCATATTACAGAAGCGGTGAAACATATATCCAATGTTGAAAAGGTTAAGCAATCTGTTTCATGAGTTTGTGCTAATATCTTATTATGATTCTTCAACAACTGCTCCAATTCAAAGAAAGATGAACCCCTACAAACTCCAATAAGAGTAAGTTCATCCATGAATGCAACTATCTTGAAGACCTCACCCACAACATGGCAAGTGCACTACCACTATTTTTACACTTCTAAGATGATTTTTTTTATGAGCAGACATGTGCAAATAACTGCCCGGTTCATTAATTTAGGAAAGATGTGTCACCATAAAAAATTATTCAATATTCAGAAAAGAATTGACAAAACTAAATTGCTAAGAATATCAAAATCAAAATTAAAATCAGATTTATGAACAGAAATAGATACAATTTAGGAAGATCAAAACTAAATTGTTCACCAAGAACATAAACATATTTGTTATCAAACAATGGTGGATAGGTGAAGTCTTCAGTTGCAAAATAAATTTGAACTACGAAAATAAGGGGAAAAAGTTCATAAATCTAATTTGGTAGATTCAAAATCTTCTTTATCGAACAAAATAGAAGGTATTCAAAATATAATTATCGTCTTTATGAAAGAAAGAAGATGTTTAAAGAAATGATGTCGGAATGAAATGCCATTACCTCTTCATTACCTTCGTTTGGGAATCGAGAAATGGAGAGAGAAAGCGATGGTAGAACAGTAAAAAGGGAGACTACAAATTAGCACGCGAACATGTTGTGAAAGAAATTAAGATGTATAATTGATTTCAAACAGGAAAAAAAAAGGATCTAGAAAGAGAAAAGGGTGTTTTTAATGGACAGATTTTGAAAATATTATCATCAGTTTGACTCTACAATTTCTGACGAGGAGTCGAAATTTGGGAGATGAATAAAGACAAATATACCTTGTCTTTTTCGAGTAAAAGGTGCCACCACCGTCACAACTGCCACAAGATCCACCAACAATGGCAGGTTTCATGACCGGCACACTGCAGGTTACAACAACACCCCTTCAAGATTACTATAAGAACACCAATTCCAAATGGTTAGACTCTCTCATAAAAGACAGAATTGAAACAACTTATCATTTTCCCACCAACCTTTTTCTTTCTTCTTCCATGATATTAACAATTTTCCAAAAAAAAAATAATAACCGGTAATAGATCTAAGAGAGAAAAGTAACTTACCGCAGTCTGAAAGCACCAAAGCTCTTAACGAAAAAAAAATACCCGAACAAGAAAAACTGACACCCTTACCAAGAGACAGCTTCAAACATGGTAACACCCGAAAAACCAACTTAAGATGAGATGAACTGATTTAGATAATAACCAGCAAATTAGAAGAAACAATAGGATAAGTAGTAAGCAAACAAATCAATTTTCCAACTAGTTCTTGATACATGGAAACCACTAAATTAAACTCCATTGAAGTACTTAGAGGTTTACCACCAAGACAACCAAACTCATTAATGAATTCAAGACAAAATCTAGCATTAACGAGACTGGAAAAAATGGCATTAGAACATTTATTACTAGAAAAATGAAAACCAAAGAAATTCAGCAAGTTAACACACGCACCAAAACCTGTCTGAATTCATTTTAAACGGAAAAACATTTTCGTCAAAGTTCACTTATCTAGAACCACAATCTGTTTAGCCTTTTTTTGAGTTTGAATAGCCTAGCATAACACACCTTCCGGATTTAGCACAAAAATTGCCTGACACGCTGGAAAAAGCAGCAAGGCAAAGACACAAAACTCCTGAGATGTAACAACACGGATTCAACATAAACCAACTCAAATTGACATTTACCCTTCAATACAGACGATGGAGTCCTGTTAATGAGGTAAGTAGCAGTCAAACACACACTCGCTCCAGATGTTTAAGAGAACACTCCCCTGAAATATTTTTGCCCTTGCAACAGTTAAAAGTTGCCTAATTTCACGCTCCACACCCTCATTCTGTTGGGGAGTGTGAGAACAAGTTTTTTGATGAATAACATCTTTCGTTTTTAGAAATTTTGCCAATTTATCATTGACAAAATCTGTTTTATTATCACTCCTAAAAATCTTAACAGCCTTTCCGAATTGAGTGAATAACAGATTATAAAAAACAACATTATCAAAGACCTCATCTTTAGACCTCAACAGAAAGACCCAAACAGCCATTGAGAAGTCATCAACAACACTTAAAACATATTTATAGTCTTCCCTGCTAGCCGCCTAATACGGAGCACAAAGGTCTAAGAGGGCGTTTGGTTCGCATAATGGAATTTGGTGCAATTGGAATCCATCAAAGGAATTTGACTTTGAAGGAATTGGAATGGAATTTGACCACGCGTTTGGTTGGTAGGAAATGGAATGGAATCTCTCAAAAGTGGAATCTCCATTAGTGCCATGGTGATATTGGTGTTCAGAGGTTGGGGTAGGTGGGTGGGGGTGGCAGTTGTGATGACGACAGTAGTGGTATTGGTGGTGGGTGGTGGCGGGTGGGTACGCACCCCCACCCCACTGACCACCATGGCATTATTATCGTTGTCACAGCTACAACCCCACCCCACCAACCACCATGCCACTACTGTCGTCGTCACAGAACCACCCCTGCCACCCCCACTCACGTGGGTGGCAGGCGCTAGGGGGCGTAATAGTATTAGCATGGTCGTGGTGAGGGCAAGGCGCAACGCAGGGGTAAGCGGTGTTGGTTAAATTGGATACAAAGGAATGGAATTCAATACCTTCACTTATGCCAAGGAATAATGAATTCATTAATTTGTGGAATTCAAAGGAATTTAAAGGATTCAATCCATGTCAAGAAGTGAACCAAACAAAGGAATTGAAATTTGGTCAAAAGGAATTTGCCATTCCAATGCCATCAAATTCCTTCGAATTCAGCGAACCAAAGTACCAAACGGCCCCTTGGTTGATTAGGTTGGCAATGTATTTTCATATCCATTGAGTGATTAGAAACAATTTTATATAGTCAATGGTTATGCAAATCTCCACTTCTGTATTATTACCGCCAAAAACTTACTTTGTATTTGTAATCAAATATTTAACCTTGTTTTATTGAGCAGGTTGCTGTGATGGAAATGAGGAGTATCACGATAAAACCAGTAACCATAGAATTATGTGTTTCATTTGCGAAATCAATCCAAATGGTTAAATGGGTTGAACATGAATGCAATATGATAACGGAGAAAAACCGAAAGATTAGAGATCCATACCTGTGCATAAGTACTTATTAGGCAGCTTTTTATCATTGTAGATGTACCTTCACCCTCCTCCAAACACACGCACGCACATTCTTCCTCACATATTCACTAATGATTTGATGAAATTAAGTTTATAAGTACACTAAAGGGTTCTTAATTCATCAACACAAACAAAAAACACTCGACAAAAAATTGATCTAAAATCACAATACCTGGTTCATGATCCAACTAAAAACACAAAAAGAAAACGAATTCAAATTACCTCAAATTCAAAGCCTTTTTGTCGCTGCTCATAGGTTTACATTCTTCCTTGCAGATTCACCGATGATTTGAAGATATTATGTTTAGAAGTATAAAGAGTTGTTAATTTCATTGGCACAAACAAAAAACATCTAACACGTCATTGATCTAAAATCACAATACCCGTTCATGATCCAACTAAACACAAAATCTAATCGGATAGAAATTACCTGAAATTCAAGGATAAAAGATTCTTAAAGGATTTTTTCTGCTACTTCGTTCCAGATAGACTACCCTACTCAAATCAGGCATCCAGTTAGTCAAAGGCAAAACAACATATGTTAACGTAATTGAAAACACAATGCAAACCAAAATTGTGAAAGAAAAATGAGAAGAACATATGGCTATTGATAAGGGTTATATACCAAAGCATGATAACTTCAAATTCGCAATCTATGTTGAGCAGCTAGTGAGAAATGTCGGCATACGGTGTTGAAGGCAATGGTTTGGGCGGTTCCATCGATTGATTGAAGTTCTATAAACCCTAAAAGAGAAGAGATGAAGGGTCTGACAGTCTGCAAAAAAAAAGCGATACAACATTTCGGTATCGATTGGAGGATAAAATATGCTTCTGTAGTGATTTTTTTTTGAGATTTCAGGCCGCTTCTCCATGTATGGTTTGCCCGCAGAGAATCCTGGAAGAGAGGAGATGAAGGGTCTGGAGTTAAACCCTAAAGAGGAGATTGAGGATATGAAGGTTTGGAGTTTAAACCCAAAACTGTTGAAAAAATTAAAAGAATGCCATGTCATCTGTTTAGGATTCTACTTTATATAGATGCATAGTAAGAGAGAGGCGTAGCAGTATATTGTTTGGTTCATGGAATTTGACAGGATTTGGAATTGAATTTCATTCCAATACCTGTTTGGTTTAAAAGAAAATCCAGAATTCAAATCTATAAAGAACGGAATTCAATTCCTTCAAATTCAAAGAAATCAATCACACCAAAGATTCAAAATCTTCTAATTCCAAATCCTTCCACGAAATCCAAATCCCAAAAAAACATTCGTTCAAACCAAATGGGACCCTTACTCTTTGTTTAATATCCTAAATGATTGATAGCTTGATACACTAAGAAGACAAGACCGAGGACAGAGACACAATTTACCCTCATGACCTCTCTCCTATACTGAGTAAAAGAGATGTTTCTTTAATCTATACATAAATGAATTTAAGCATTTCCTCACAAGATGATTTTTATTTGATAAGAAAAAAAAACACTCACAAAAAAAACCATCCAAAATACAAACCTGCAATTAAATCTCATACAAATAACATGACAAACCAACAACAAATTAACACTATCACTAAATTCATCAACACATTAGCCACATACTGTGTAAGAAATGTTAGATTTTATGGACATCACCATGACAATTAACAGGATATCACAGATATTTTCAAAAATTGAATTATTTCCAAAAACGTCATCAAATCAACAAGTCAAAACTAAACTTAATGAAACCAATTTCTTTGGCATTGCTGTGGAAGCATTATCTGCAACACATGAGCCCATACTTTCGAATTAGAGATGTTTTAGTCCAAAAAGATTTAGAGGAAGCTTTCTTGGGATATGATACAATTCCGACCGACTGTCCAGATGAAAAGAGAAGAAAGAAACGTTCTATTTCACTATTGCTTCAATGAAACTGGAGATCGATTTAGGATTTAGGTTTAGAAACCTGGAAATCGATAGCTTGAGAGAGGAGACCTGGAAGCGAGACGAGAAAGAGGATAGAGTCGATTGAAGGAGCAGACGATGAAGTCGATGATAATGGAATCGAGTGAAGGAGGCAGAGAGTGATTGCAGGAAGGAGACGTGGGAGAGACAGATGATGCGGAGGGCCGATTTTCATCCCTAAATTGAGAGTGTGTCGTCTGAGAGTGAGAGTGAGAGTGAGAGTGTGTCGTGGAGATGAACGTGAGAGGAAGAAGAGGGGTTTCTAAAAACCGTTTTTCAAGAACCGGCTAGGGTTTTAATATATCTATACTATATCATAAAGATAAAAGATGGCGTAAAAACTCTTAATTATAACTCACTAAGCTTTATATACTATCATTTAAAGTTATCTACTTAAAATCTCTTAAAAATAACTACTAAAGTTTAATGTACTACCTGTAAAGCTTTTAACCCTAATTAATATATTTCATCCTTATCCCCCAAAATCCTTATCTCTAATCCCCAAACCCTAAAATTATGAAATTTGAATTCTGATAAACATAATCAAAACAGGATAAACATCTCAATTTAAATATAAAAAATTTAAAATATATAAGATAATCAATGAATTTTAACAAACTACTTAATTTTTTTTATATAAAAAACATTATATTGTTAAGCCTAAATTAAACAAATTTATATATAAAAAATCATTATCATTCAATAAAAACCATCCAAAATCGTACTGTAAATCAATAAAAAACAAAAAATAAAAATAAACATTAAAATCGTGATGTATTAAACATTATGTACTATTATTTAATGTTAATCTACTTAAAATCTCTTAAAAAACAATTAATGAAGCAATATGTACTACTTTTAAATGATTTTAACCCTAATTAATAAATTTCATTCTTATCCCCCAAAATCCTTATCTCTAATCCCCAAATCCTAAAATTATGAAATTTGAATTCTGATAAACATAATCAAAACAGGATAAACATCTCAATTTAAATATAAAAAATTTAAAATATATAAGATATTTAATGAATTTTAACAAACTACTTAATTTTTTTTATATAAAAAACATTATATTGTTAAGCCTAAATTAAACAAATTTATATATAAAAAAACCATTATCACTCAATAAAAATCATCCAAAATCGTACTGTAAATCAATAAAAAAAATAAACATTAAAATCGTGATGTATCTAGCTGCATTGCGCGAGTACGCTTCTAGTAGTATAGTAGAGATTATAAACCAGATTTACAAAAAGTCTTAATTACAACTTTTTCAAGCATAGAGTACAACTATTATATGCCAAAAGTCTTAATAGTCTTAATGACAACTTTATTAATATAGAGTATAACTACTATATGCATTAGTCTTTCCTCTTTCCCATAACTCAAACACATCCGCCTCAGGATGATTCACAACCCAAGGTGACGTTTTACAAACCCAAGACGACTTTTCACGCTCCTACACACTCTCCGACACGACCCTCCACACTCCAACGATGCAGGGGTTTTGGTTATGTTTGGCAAACTAGCTGATAAGCTAGCTTAAATAAGTTAGCTTGTAGCTGATAAGCTAGCTGGTAGCTGATGAAAAAGTTACGTTTGACAAAAACTAGCTTATAATCATTTAAATTACCAAAAAGCACATTAATTATTTATTTATAATTAAAAGTTAGTATATAATAATGAATATTAATGAGGGGCATAATTGGAATATTTACAAAAAGCTCTTTATAAGCTACTCCAAGTAGTTTATCAAAAAACTAGCTTATGGTCATCCAAACATGTACCGAGAAAATAAACTAGCTTATTTTTGCCAAACAATGCCTTTATACCACCATTCATCGTTGTTTCTCCCTTCATCGTTGTTTCTCCCTGGTTTCCCCAACACACACGACTTCAAGATCAGTTTGGTTTTCGATTGTACTTTCTCCCAACACACAGGACTTCACGATCATGTAGGGTTTCGATTGTACTTTCCCTCAACACACACGACTTCATCGATGTTCCTCCTGCTTTGCTTTTACACTTTATGGAATGTAAAGGCGAGCTTTTGATTGAATTGAATTTGTTTGTACTTTATGTTGTTCTGCACTTTCGTATAGTTTTGTTTTGTGTGTAGTTTTTAATTGAATTGAATTTTGTTTGCTTTAATCTCTCATTGGTTTTGAACAGCAGAAGCAGCGTACTGTCGGATATTAAACTTGCCTGAAAAGTCGCTGGAGAAATACCGTATGCACGAGAGAATTCTTTGTGTGTTCAAGGTTGTTGTGTGTTTGGACTTACAATAGACTCCTCTATTTATACTAATGAATTGAAAACCGAATGATTAATTAACATTAATCCTATTAATCATTTCCAATTAATGAATATCAAGGAGTTACAAAAACCAGTGAATGTCGCGACTTATCACGCGGGTGAAGTCGCAGCACAACCCGCGTAATTCACTGTTCGTCTACAAACAGTGAATTTCGTGACTTCCTACGCGAGTAAGCCCCGCGGCTTAACCCGTGTAACTCACTGTTTTATCCTCTACAAACAGTGAGCTTCGCGACTAATGGCGCGGGTAAACCCGCGTAATGCACTGGTTCAAAACAAAATTTTCAGCAAAAACCAACCTGCGCGAGCACAAGGTTTTGGAGCTGTATTCGTGTCCGCAGGTCGCGCCCACGCACAAGTTCTCCGAATTTAACCTACGAAGGCCGCAATCGGCACCCCCCCTGCACGCGGGTAGGTGATGGAGTAAAGCCAAACTAAGGACTTGAAAGTCCCTCCCACATTTTTAGTTATAAACCACTAAAATTTTTTGTCTTCCTTCCTATGTGGGACAAGTTCCCACACCCATTTGGTTTTGCCAATTTTCATCCCAAACACTCAACTTTGAGCATCGATATCTCATTCACACATATTCCGTTTTGGACACATAATATATCGTTTTGAAGCTCTCATATAGGAGAACATAAACCCACGAAGAGTTAGATATATACCATACATATACATGTATTTATTTGTGTCCAAAGTTAGTAAAAAACACAATTTTTACTAAAATTTTCCAACAGAAATTTGCCAAACGACAATTTTTTAGTATTGAAGTGTCCTTATAAGAGATTTTTGGTTTTGAGGTAACCTAATAACTTGATTTTGTATTGGAGCGCCTTATAAGAATAAGGTAGAAATCAGCAAAAAAGAAGTTACAAAAGTTTTGCTTGCAAGTGTTACAGAGGTAATATATATATATATATATATATATATATATATATATATAGAGAGAGAGAGAGAGAGAGAGAGAGAAAAGATGCATACATAGAAACCTCGATTTCGTCAATTTCTTGCATTACTTGACCAAGCGTCACTATCCAGAATTTCAAAGAACAAATACATTTAGATGGAGGAAAGATCATTTTAATTCTATAAACCAAATACTCAAATTACTTTCGTAAGACTGTATGGTGATGCTTGTTTTTTGTAGGAGGTATTGAAGAATCTTTAGCTTGTAACCCTCTTGTGATTTATTTACTTTGAGGTATAGTTCTACCAGTAGGTTAAGATTAAAAAGTTTCAATCAATGTTGATTCAACCATTTGCACCAATTTTGATGTTAATCTCTCATTGGCACCTCTTTGAAAAACCAACAAGAATTTTATCAGCTGGAATTTGTGATTTGTTTCAATTATTTCGTGTTCTTCAATCCATCTCTGTCTCATTGATAGATCAATAAATTCTCATATATAACATGCTATGGATGGTGCGACGTTTTTTTCTTTCCATTTTAACCATATATACAATTGTTCCATGTTTTGAAACTTCATACAATTTACAATTCAGGTATCATTTTGATTGATGAAATCGGTGGCAATGCAGAGTAAGATGTTGTTGATCTCATAAAGGTTAGGTATGGTAAACTTCTCTTGAATTTCATCTAGGATTTCTTTATCAAGATATATATTTTTCTATTTACTTTTGAGTTGTATGATGGTTTTTTGGTTATGGTTATTTTGTGGTTTGCTCAGTCCAACACACTCATCTGTGTATGCAATTAGTGTAGAGTCTTATTCCCTTCTATTTCACCTTTCATCTGTAGAAAGTTGAATTTCACACACAAAACAACAATAAGTTTTGTATCAATTGATCATTTTAGTTTATAGACACACTGCTATATGATTCTTCATTGGGCAAAAGCTAGATGGATGTTTTTGAATTTGGTATTTATATTTGAACTCCATTGTTTGCTTCAGCCTATAGGTTTGCAAGTATATGTTCTTGGCTCTAGATAAAACTTGTTTGGTTCAGTTTTGTGTTTAACTTTGATGAGTTGCAGGGAACATTTTTGGTTATGGAGTCATATTTCCAGTATTTTCAATCCGCCTATGGCCTAAATATGCATTTACCTATTGAATCGTTAGGTACGTTGACCTCTCTATCGCTATTGATATCTATATTGGTGTTTTGATTTGAGTATGGGATCAAGAAGAATATCTTAAGTGGCTTTTATTTTGCTTGCAGACTTCAAATAACAGATGTCTTAGGCTCTCTCATGTCATGTTTTCTGTGAGCTTTTTGGATATATTTGCACTAAAAGTAAGGTCAAATATTGAATCCAAATTCGTCTCAAGAAGAATATATTTGTACTCAGGATGATTCTGTAAGCTTTTTGGTTCTTGAAAAAAAAATTAGACTTTCTTTGAAGACGATATTGTGTTCCTTTCTTACAAAACAAAGTCTTCTCTCTTCTATTTTCAGCTTTAATGGATTATTAGCTATAACCTCTCCATCATCAAACTTGGGAGGTCATGATGGTTCTTACTTTTAGTGCACAACATACTTACTTTTAGTGCATCAATGGATGTTTGCTTTTAGTGCTTTTATGTTACCGGGTGAAGTAAATGATAATGTAGACTCTCACCGGTAAGCACTTACCGAATAAGCATTTGGGTAAGCGACCCCTTAGTGAAAGTTTGCTTAAATTATTTTCCTCAACAAAAAAAATTATATGTAATAAATAGGCCAAACAGTTCGCAAACATATATGGAACTTCAAATAAAGGTTATTTAGGAATATCAAGTTGGTGTTATTTTACAATTTGCCTTGTCCTTTTTGTATTTCCCATTGACTATGTATATTTGTTGCAAGTTACTATTTCCTATTCATTACTCCATAAACATTCTTATAACAACTCTCTTTTTATTACTTTATAAGCATATATTTCCATTGTGATAATATTTGATGACCTGATCATTGCTTTTTCTTCTACTTCAAGTGCAAAATCCAACAGAAGGTTGTTAAAGGATATGATGGTGGTGTCAATTATCTCCATAGCTATCCTATACTTTCTTCATTACATACTCCCAGTACAATTAGTCTACTGAACTGTCTTCATATGCTGCTGTAAGTGATGTTTGCCTTTTCTCTCATTTTTTAACTCTGGTTTTTTTTCATGTCTATTTTCAGCACTCATATAATTTTTTAGTTTTTTTTGGAAACTGACATAGGTTATAGATGTGTTTTAAGGACTAAACATCATCATACAATTTGGGTTAGTTTCAACCGACTCTAGACGATTTGTGGTTGTCCGAGGGATTAGTCGGTGCACATAAGCTAGCCCGGAAACCCATGGTCACAGAAAAAACTTAGATGAGAAGTACAGTACGAATGGATGGAATTTTTTCTTCATTGTTGGATTAAATATTTGTTTATATGATTTCAATTATTTGTTTTCTAAAGGTAAATAGGTAATTTTAATCGTGAAGACAGTTTAGGTAACACAATAAACAAAAACAATTTAATTTGTTCATATAAAGAGCTAAGTTTATACAAGTCTTAATGATAAATCAACCAAGCAACCCTTTAACTCTTATATACACCAACATTTGAAATCTTTTGCGTTGCTCATGGTTGGTTCAAGATAAAAAGGGATAAAATCGATTTTAAGGTTAAAGTATAACAACCAAAGAGTTGTTTAATGAATCCTTACTCAGATTGTAAGTGCTTACCATGTCATTTACCTTACCAGATGAACATGGTAAGGACCGATAATCTTATCCAATAAGAGCGATTATAAGGATGGAGAGTTTTACCCGGTAAATGAGTTGACGACTCTTAGGTAAATTGTTGCATATGATGCCGTTTTGATGGACTACAATCTTATCCGATAAAGTAAGTTAGAGTGTTGAATCTTACCGGCAAGCGTTTACCGGGTAAGCGTTTACCGGGTAAGCGTTTAGATAAGGTAGAATAGATGTAAAGACTAATTGGTCGTTTACCCAAATACTTACCCGATAGGTACTTACCGGTATAAGTTAACACCCTAACTTACTTTATCGGGTAAGATTGTAGTCCATAAAAATAGTATCGTATACAAAAATTTACCCGGTAAGTGTTTACCGGGTAAGAGTCGTCCCCCTGACTTACAGAGTAAGACTCTTCATCTTTATCATCGCTCTTACTGGGTAAGATTCACGACCCTTGCCAAGTTCATCCAGTAGTGTAAATCTTATCATCGTAAAAATCTCCTCTAATAAAACGAACAAAGCTTCAAAATCGTTTATATTTACGTCTCCCGCAGCATTGCGCGGGTACCATACTAGTAGATTATAAAGCATTTGATTGAGACAAAGTCTTAAAAACCATTTATTATGCATAAAGTATTATTTATTGATTCATGTTATTTATAATTCAAGATTACAAGTAAATGATGTATGAGGTACAACTTTTTATAGATGAATGTTTAAATTCACATAACTAATTGTTGGTCCTGAAGTGTAATGAATTATCATCACAAAGAGTTTTTGTAGAAGGTTTTTTTTTTTACTACAACAAGCAGATTTTCACTTTTAATTCATTATGTTTAATAAAAACAAAGAATTACATATTTGTTGCTGAAACTATGAAGGTAAAACCTGATCCTAAACAATCTGACTGGTGAAAAATTTGATAATAATTGAAAAAGTGAGAGAAGAAGATACTCTTTCAGGTCTGAAGTACTGAAATATTCTTTCAGATGGTTGACGTCAATTTTGCCGAAGAAACTATGACCCAAAGTTCTTATCAAAACCGGTGAGTTACAACAAATGACAAAGATGACCTCTTATAGTCATCAATGCATTAAATGTTGATTTTCAACTTTAACGTGTGTCTTTATCTGATTTGTGGATCTATGCATGCTTATACTTTTTATTTCAGCCTTTGACAGTGATGTAGACATTTTTTTAACACAATCCATCATTTTGTATACAGAAGGAGCAGGAAAAGGAATATGGTACTAATGAAATAGTACTTTAGAATTACTTTGTTTGACATGTGGTAGCTAATTATCGTGTAGTGCACAGCGGGGGCACAGTATTACCCAGTGAGAGCACAAGTATATATCTTCACTGAAATCGCTAAAAGTAATATAATGGTACAAGTACCGAGTATCGTATCCACAGGGACTGACTTACTGAGAAACAAAGATTTTCATGAACTTCTTGCACAAGTTTCGAGGTGTGAGAAAAATATTTATTTGGTGGTTGATTAACGCTAAGAGTACGGAATAAACTTGATAATTAAAGAAATGGGTACGGGTGTAAGCTTTTATTGAGATGGGCGTAGTAACAAATGGTTAGGTCTTTTGTAGTACGGAAAGTCTATAAAAATCCCGATCTCTCGAAAGTGAATTTTTAAAGACCGATCCTACAAAATACCCATAAAGTGTCCATCGTTACCAACTCTTAATCTTACCGATTTAATTACGTTAATAAAAAATCAAGTTCTACCGGTGCGGAGATTTACACCCAAATTTCTTTGTGATATAAACCTCCTCCGACGTATGAACCGTAATAAATCATGCAGAACCCGTATCTCTATGTGATTATCAAAGATTCTCTCAAATCTTTGTGCATCCCTTAAGCCGTATTTCGAATCCGCCCCTCTCGAGGTCTAGATTTAATATTAACACATCAAAGTGATCGGCTTATCAGCGTTGAGTTTAAGTCTCGACTTAAGTGACTAAGCTCAAGAGCTAGTAACAATGGCCACACCCAAGTGTTGCCTACTAGTCTCAAGTTGGCTCACACCCTTACCCAAAAGATGGCTAGTTCATAATAAAATGCATAATAATAAAAGACATAATAATAAAATGCATATAAATAAAGAGCATAAAAGTAAAGAGCATAAGAATAATAAAAGACTTGGAAGTAACAAAAGACGTAAAGGAAGAAAGGAAATACTTGTTATACTACTTGCATAAAATTAAAGGTTAGCTACAGATGTGCCCACAGCGGGCAGCCGAGGGCAGAAACGAAAATACAAGAAACTAAAGGCTTAAAATTGAAAGCAACTTTCTTAGTTCCAAAACTCTTCCAAAGAGAGAGTTAATAGAGCTGGAGAAGGTTGATGGTGTGATTAAATGGTGAACTTAACAACCTATTTATACTAAAAAACTAGGCTTTTACCCAATGGGTAATACCCACAAGTTAAAGGGTTATTACCCACTAGATAAAAGAGTACAATGATTGAGGAATCTTCCAGCTAGCATCCACCATCTTATTTCCAGATATTTTCCAGTCTTGAATACTGCAATACCCCCAGAATACGAATACGCTATATAAATACCGTATGCATCCTCTGGTGCCCTCGGAAGGCAAACAATGCCCACAGTCCCACAAAAACGAGATTTTCTTAACAAAACAACATCATTTGGTGTTTTCATCATATTTGCAAACTTTAATGACCAAAGGAAAGAGATGGAAGCAAAAGTGGCTAGAAAGGTGAATAAAATGAAGGAAAAGAGTAACAAATAACACTAAAAAATGAGGGTTATCAACATGCCAAGCATGTTCCCATACCAGAACCAGAGTTGGAAGAGTTGGTGAGCCAAAGTTGTTGGATAGGTTTGCACTCTAAAATCGGCTTGCCAAAAGTAGTATTTGTGACCCTATTTTGACTTTATCTTGTATTGATCTTCTTTTGGCTAGATGACAATACAATCGCTTTGGTGACGATATTTTCCTCACTTCAACTGATCTTCGATTTTGTTGAAGGCTTTTTGTTCTTAGATCAACATATATGATTGTAAGACTATTACAAAATGAATCATATCTATCTATCTGAAGTATAAGCTATAAAACGGGTCCCAGCTAGACTATTTATGAAGTGTAATATTCAAATGATACACGTAGACTTAGAGGATTTTGGTTTATGGAAATCAAGACTTGGTTAACATATTGGATTCTTGATTTCGGAAGTTGTTAGATCAAATCGGATATTTGAACCCAAAATATTTTCTAAGATGTAAGTCAGAATATAATTCTTTGAATATTAAAATCCGAGTCCTTAATAAATTTGATTGTGAGACCATTTTGGATGTTAGTACTCTTCATCTGAATGAATGTTGTACTTCAGATATAACTACTTCAAGGAAAATATTAAGAATCTTTTCTAAGTGTTGGATAGGATGTATTTGTATTTTTATCAAATATGATAGCAGAGACCAACACAAACTGATAAACATAATAAAAAAAAGGATAAAGATCTCATTTCAAATAATCTAAAATACAAATAGAAAAATCATTGAGTTCTAACAAAATATTTAATTATTATCTATGAAAAAACATTACATTATTAAACCTAAAACTAATTACATCGTTATTAAACTTACATTAAATTGAATTAAACAAATTATACAAAAAAGAAAAAAAAGAGAGAGAACTTTTAAATTGTTAATTGATAACAATATCGATATATTTTTAAATTTTTTTTATATAGTCTTCAAATTTATATTTTATTCAAACACTATTGCTTTCGCACACACAAAACTATAATATAAAATCAACAAAAACAACGAATAAAAGAAAACAGTATAATCGAGATGTATCGTGCTATATTGCACGAATACACTTCTAATTTTTATTTACAGACATACCGTGTGATTTTGTGTAAACAACGGGGACAAAGAATGTAAGTTACTCATAATATTTTCACAATCAAATCAGCATAAGCCCAGCAAGTTAAATTCTCGACCCACATTGCAACAAAGTGTCTGTTTATCAAACACTTACCAAGCTTACCAAGTTATATTACCTTAACCGGTGAATATGGCAATAACCAATAATCTTATCCGGTAAGAGCGAAAGCAATGGTCGAGAGTCTTACCTGGTAAGTGAGGACGACGACTCTTACCCGGTTAGCACTTACCAGGTAAACTTTTGCTTACGATACTTTTAATGGATTAAAATCTTATCCAATAAGGTAAGTGATAACATTAAATTTAACCTATAAGTGCTAATCGGGTAAGTGTTTAAGTAAATGACCCTTGACAAAAGGTAACCAAATGATTAGGGCCTATATTTAGGATAAAGTTTAACCCAATATAATCCACTATATCAGGCAACCCCAATTTAAAGTTGAGCCCATTTGCATAACTCAACATTTAGACTCTTAGCCCAAGTTTTATAGGCCCAATTTGTATACAAAATTGCCCAAAATCAAAAAAAAAAATTGGACCTAGAATTCCAACAGCTGAGCCCAACAGCTTCAATATGCCAACCAATCCCAGAACTTGAAATAGGCTTAAGATGAATCTTTGAAATCTTCATCTTCTATCATCTCTTTTCATTTGCTAATTCCTAGCACCTTGTAATTATAAAAAGTATGGGTTGCATGATAGATAGTTTCTATTAAAGATAATTGTTAATATATATATATATATAGTGAAGTTCAATTGTAAAATCTATTTTCATTGTGAACATGAAAACTGATCTCGACTCTCCATCTCTATTGATCCAACAACTTATATTTAATAGAGTTTTTAATTAAAATTATCAATTGAGATGATTATGGGTAAAAGAAAGGAAGTTAATTTCAATCACACGCTTACCTTGTGTGATTTTTTATTTTATTTTTTAATTAAAAACTTTTACCCCCTTTAAAATTTAAAATAATTTATCTTAAAAATTACTAATATTTTAATCAAACAAATTACATAAAAAAACGAGAATTTCGTGCTCTTCGATATGACATTCATCTCGATATAATTTTTTTTTTCGTTTTAACCAATTTTTATTTATTATGAATATTTATGTACATTTATATGTTCATATTTTTCTAAAGGTATATGATAAATAAAGAATAGTTATATACTAATTTTCAAAATCGTTTTTATTATTGAACAATGGATCAAAAAGAGAAATCAATTTCCTAAATTCTCATATTTTTGTTAGGTCAAAGACATAAACAAACGATGCCTCGTTTCGTCAAATGTCGTACGAATTATTTATAACTTTAAACATAAATAAATAAATAAATAAATAAATTATATGATTTATGTATCTATCGCACTTGATTAATTTTATTTCTTATAAAACCAAAAAGAAAATAATTTATGGGGTTGATGGCATTGGGTATTGAGCTTTTGCCCATTGCCTCTTTTACTTTTCACTTCTTTTCTAACTTTTAGAATTTTCATGTATTACATTTATATGGTTTGATTCCGGTGAGAATGGAAGTTATGATAATAATCATAAGAAGATGTCTTCACTTTTGGATGTACATTATGATTAGATGTACCGAGATAAGATACCCCGTGATGCACTGGATCAATTCTTGAATCAAACGTGATTCATGAGTGGGTTTGAAACTAAAAATAAATGAGAACCAGGTAGTTTGTGGTAACCGTGAGATCCAATGTGAGCCACTCATTTAATATAATTAATTTTGTTTTTAAAATAATGTAAAGGGATAATTTGGTAAATTGATAATTTGAATTTCTTTTAATAAAAAGATCAATTCCTTATTTGACTCATTCCAAATTTAAATGATTTCAATTTACCGTAATTTATTAGTTTAAACCTAACCGTCGACCACAATCTATTGGGTATCACACTGTGTATCATAGTCATATAATGTCTTGTTGCTACAAGTTATTGGGTATCACAGTGTGTATCGTAGTCATTTAATGTGTTATTGTTATAAGTTCTTGGGTATCACATGTATCATAGTCATTTAAAACCGTACTGTTCAAAGTTATTTGGGTATCACAGTATGTATCATAGTCATTGTAATGTCTTACTGTTAAAAGTTATTGGGTATCACAATGTATTTTTCTTGTTTTACGAAGTGTATCACATAGTATTAGGTAATGTTTTGCTTTACTAAGTGTATCACACTATATCTTTTCGTTATTTTATTGAGGGTATCACAGTGTGCATTATGTTTTTGCCGGAATAAAGGTCGCCGGGAAAAAGTTCGCCGAAAAGAAGAGAGAGGAAGGAGGAGAGAGACTATTTTTAAAATACTTAAGTTGCCCTTTAATTAAAATCATAAGTTAAAATTACCAAAATTAATAATTTCCTAATTTATTATTTGATTTGTGGTTGAGATTGGATCTCACGGTTATCACAAATAATCAAGTTATCCCTTGAATGGCCCCCTATATATATATATATATATATATATATATATATATATATAGACTTAAGTTCGCGTGAGACCAAATAGTTTCCGTGAGACCGGTGGGACCAAACTTTAAAGTATGAAACTCCACACCAAAAAACTGTGAATGTAAAAAAAATCGAACTTTTCATAGGGAAAACACCGTAAATGTTACGTTCACGGTGTTTTTCGCTGTGAATGTTCATTTTTTTTACCTTCACAGCGTCTTCACTGTGAAGGTTCAGATATACCTTCACAATCTTTTAGCTGTGAAGGTTTGATTTTTTAACTTGGTTTAGGTTTTTTTATCTTCATAGTGTGATTATATTATGAAGGTTCGAATGTTTTTACCTTCACAGTGTTTCGGTGTGAAGTTTCATGTTTTAAGACTTGGTCTCACGCGGTCTCACGGAAACAGATTGGTCTAACGTGAACCTAACCCTATATATATAGGCGGATGATCGTGTGAGAATTGGATCTGAACCGTTGATCTCTTTTAATCTCAAGTCCTCCCATGAACTGCGGCTTAGAAGGTAATTAATCTGGTGCATCTCGATGCATCTTATCTCGGTGCATCTCATCCTAATGTGCGCCAATTTCTCATCCAACGGTTAATAACCACTTCTCACCGGAACCCACACACACACACACATATATATATATATATATATATATATATATATATATATATATATATATATATATATATATTATATAGGGTCACATCTTTTGTTAACAAATTCATTAGTGTTAACCATGTTAACCAACCACAATCGTTCATGTATGAGATTAATGACTATAATTTTTTTTAATTTAAATAATGCAATAAATTAAAAGGCTCACGCACTTACTAAGTTGTGCATATAGGAAGAGAGGTATTGTAACACCCGTAAAATTATAAGGTAAGTATTTTGTCTCATTTAATGCATTAATTTCGTTATGTGTGCATATGTGCCTTTATGTGCATTTTATGATAATGAGTTATGTTAAGATGTCATATATTGATTTACCACCTTTAATCGTTCAAACCTTGTGCTCGTTATCGTTTTTGGTTGAGTTTCGGACTGTTCGGAGTGCCTCGCGATTGTGCCCTTGGCACTATCGCGAAGGGCACCGTCGCCGAAACTGTACCGAGAGTTCAGGGTAGGCCGTGATTGTGCCACGCGATTGTGCCATGACACTATCGCGGAGGGCACTATCGCGCGGTTTGTACCGCGGGTGGTAGGGTCGCGATAGTGCCAATGGCACTATCGCCGGGCACTATCGCCGTCGGGGGGGGGGGGGGTATTAATTGAACCTTATCAGATTTTAACCTCATTCCTCTCAAACACTATCTTTTGGTTGCGATTTTGGAGCTCCCATCCCAGCCTCCATTCTCCACTTACCAAACCCTAGCTCTCATTAATACCATCTTTTGGTGGTTGGGTTTTGGATTCAAGCATTAAACTCACCTCAAGGAAGATTCTAGGGTTTCTCAAAGTGCACCTCCTCATCTTCAAGTCTCATCTTCTCCAACTTCTAGGGTTTCCATATTTTCTAGGTTTTGGGTCCAAAACCTAGATTGTGAGTTTACTAACCCTTTGTTAAAACTAGATACACATCATAATCTCCTATTTGTTACTTTATCTCTATGTGTTCAAATGTTTGGGGATTCTTCATGATAATAGTTGGAATATGCATACATATATATATATATATGGGTGATTTGCCATGACTATTGTTATATGTATCATTATTTGGGATTTGTCTCATAGATACATAATGTGGGTACCTTGATATGTTAAATGTATGCTTATATGGGCATGATGATGATTCTAGTTGGAACACCATTTTGGTGATATGTTTATATGTATGATGAGCATGATTTATATTGGGTATTTTGTTAGACATCATGAGGATAAGGTGGTAATATTATACCCGTAGTTGGTATTGAATTATGTGGGTTGAAATATACCTAAAGGACCCCTTATAAATGTTATGTGGACGAACCAAGTCAGTACACTAGGAGGATATAGTCTTGGGCACCATTGTGATGGTATGTGCCTAGACCTCCGCCATTCGGAGAATTTTCTTAGCGATAGTCTTCGGGTGGGCCGGGCCTTTGGGGTGTTCCTTGTTAAGGGCATCAAGGTATATCGACTCTTGGGTGGGACTTGATTGGTGCTATGGGTCTCCCCTATTGACTCCACATTTGTTGAACTATGGTTAACTATGGTTAACTGCTGATAAGAAATATGCTTGTTCATGCATGTTTATTATTGTTCAACTCACTAGGCTTTTTGGCCTAACACTTGTTTGGTGTCGATGTGTATCTCAGGTTCTAGCGGCGGCGGTCCTAAGCAGGTTTAGTTGATTTGTGGTGAGAGCTTGGGGAATTGCACATGGATGCGTTATACTTTTGGATATAGACCGTTTGGGTTTATAGATAACAACCATTTTTGTAATCTCTTTTCTAGACGTAGAAATTAGATTAGTTGGTTGTTGTTTATTGTCCGTTAAATTACAATTGTGATTAAACAAGTTATTTATATTTATATATTCCCCATTTTTGGGAGGCTCTTGCTATGGCAATTTTTGTATACCTCATGTCCGTTTTCCGGATTTTTGTTATCCCTATTTTTAGGGTGTTACAAGTTGGTATCAGAGCTTTAGTTTAAGTGAACTAGGTATTGTTTAGCATATCTAGACTTAAGCTTTAGACTTTATGACTTCACTGTCCACTTGGGGTAGAAATCCTAGGTGGGGAGAGCGTTAGGATTACGGAATTACTTTAATTGAAAGTTGTGATGATGGTGACAAGAATTCTTGTGTATGGTTCGTTCACAATTTCACTTAGCTACTGCTATTATGAATGCATTGTTACATGAGCATACTTGGTTTACTATTATTATAATAATTGATGAAGGTATTAGTACGTACAATGAGTTAAACTCGCTTAGCCTTTACTCAATCTCCTTCTCGTGCTTGTGTGGCAGTGGTCAATGGTAAACACTCGAAGTAGATTACCGGACATGCCAGAAGGGTAACCAGAAGTGGAATCTGCAACAGTACGACCCCCGGTGGGGGCAACCTCTGATGACATTCCTATACCCAGAATCTTGGGATGAGGGCCTGAGCACATTCCACGCCGGAACCTCAACACAGGTGATGCCATCATGGAGGAAGTTACCATGGAGACCCGGCTTCGGGATAGCATGATGTTGGCCATGAATGCGGCTTTGGCTCAACAACAGTTGGCCATGACTTCGGCCATGACCCAACATCAAGAGTTTTTCATGAAACTTCTAGAGGATCGAGATGTCAGTAACCGTCAACCCGAGACTATGGCTGAAAACGTTATTGTGGGGTCGGGTGGACCGAATGTGGTAACGGTTGAAGAACCATCCGCTGAGGGAATCAGATCAAAGGTTAAAGGGTGTACCTACAAGACGTTTCTGGGGTGTCACCCTAAGGAGTTTGCGGGTTCAGACAACCCAGTTACTTGTATGTACTGGCTTAAGGAATTAGAGATGACTTTCGAGTCCAGTGAATGCGATACTTCTCAACGGGTCAAGTTTGCTTCTCAGCTACTTCGGGGAGAGGCTCTGATTTGGTGGAACCTCACCCGATCCGCCCTCACCCCGGAAGTTCTGGCTAAGCTAACTTGGACGGTGTTCAAGGAGAAGATCATGGACAAATACTGCAGCGAACGGTCGTTGGACAAGTTGGAACGGGAATTCCGAGATCTGAAGAAGGGGAATATGTCGATTGTTGGCTACTCCAAGCTCTTCTTGGAGAAACTAAACTTGGTGGGACATCTAGTCCCCGACGAAAAGTCGAAGAGGAAAGCATATCAATAGGGTTTACCGACTGGGATGCGAACGGATATAAGAAATGCTAAGTGTTCGACTCTACAAGAGGTTATCGAGGAGTCCTTACTCATTGAGGACGACATCAATTCGGAAAGGGATGAGAAGAGGTACGTTGGTGAGAAACGAAAGTGGGAGGGGCCATCTGGGCCCGTTCGTCAATCTAGACCCTTTGTAAGCGGGAGATCGGGTGATCAACGCCGTGAAGATCGGTGGTGCCACAAGTGCAGGTCAAAGCACTCGGGGTCGTGCGCTACGAGGACTCCCTCCGGTCCAGCTGGGTGTAGCAAGTGTGGTAAGAAAAACCACACGACTCGAGAGTGTTCCCTCCGTGGGGCGGTTTGTTATGAATGCGGAGAGCCGGGGCATATGAAGCGAGAGTGTCCGAGGCTGGTTAGAGGAGGTGGTGGAAATTCTGTGGGTTCGACGGCTAGGGTCGAGCAACCATCACGGGCACCGAGTCGAGCTTTCCGGATGACTACCGAGGAGGAAAAGGAGACCGCGGATGTTGTTTCGGGTACGTTCTAGTAAACTCCACGCCTGCTCGTGTCTTGTTTGATTCGGGTGCTACATGTTCTTTTGTGTCGGATGCTTTCTGTAAACAATTCACCACTCCTATTAGTGTTCTTCCCGATGCGTTAGTAGTAGAAGTAGCTAATGGGGATCGGGTAATCATTCGTGACCGTTTTTGTGATTGCACTCTAGAGATCGATGGAAATTCTTTCGGAGTAGATTTACTACCTATGGCTATAGGAGGGTTTGATGTAGTCATAGGCATGGATTGGTTAGTGAGGCATAAGGCAGACATCTTTTACTCCAAAAAGATGATCCAAGTGCCATTGCCGAAAAATGGTGTGGCAACCATTTATGGAGAGAAAGGAAAGAGGAATAATCCTATTATCTCATCTCTTAAGGCTCGCAAGTTCTTAGCGAAAGGCTACCCTTCGTACTTGGCCTACGTTGTGGACGCAAAGAAAGAAAAGAAGTCGGTGGGAGATGTGGAGGTAGTGAAAGATTACCCGGACGTCTTTCCGGAAGACTTACCCGGTTTACCGCCGGAACGGCAAGTGGAGTTTCAGATTGACCTCACACCGGGAGCGGCTCCGATAGCTCGTACTCCATATCGTTTGGCACCGACAGAAATGAAGGAGATGATGACGCAACTTCAAGAGTTGTTGGATAAGGGCTTCATTCGACCAAGTTCGTCACCTTGGGGAGCACCGGTTTTTTTCGTGAAGAAGAAAGATGGATCCATGCGGATGTGCATAGATTATCGGGAGTTAAACAAAGTCACGGTGAAGAACAAGTACCCTCTACCTCGCATCGACGATCTTTTTGATCAACTCCAAGGGGCGGGATGTTTCTCGAAGATTGACCTTCGGTCCGGTTATCATCAAGTGAGAGTGAAGAACGAAGATATTCCGAAGACGACTTTTCGAACGAGATACGATCATTATGAGTTCTTGGTGATGCCGTTTGGCTTAACCAACGCTCCGGCCGTATTCATGGATTTGATGAACCGTGTGTGTCGCCCATTTTTGGATAAATCCGTGATCGTCTTCATCGACGATATTTTAATATATTCAAGGGATGAGTCCGAACATGGAAGACACCTATGGGAAGTATTAGAGGTTATGAGAAGGGAGAAACTGTTCGCGAAGTTCTCGAAGTGCGAATTTTGACTTCAAGAAGTGCAATTCTTGGGGCATGTGGTATCAAAGGACGGGGTAAAAGTGGATCCGGCAAAGATCGAAGCAATGATGAGTTAGGAACCCCCCAACAAGTCCGACGGAGATCCGAAGCTTCTTGGGTTTAGCGGGTTACTACCGACGTTTCATCCAAGACTTTTCCAAGATAGCTACACCGCTCACTTCTCTTACAAGGAAGAACGTTAAGTTTCTTTGGACTGATGCACAAGAACAAGCCTTTCAGACGCTCAAGAGGAAGTTGTGTGAAGCTCCGATCTTATCCCTACCCGAAGGATCGGAAGATTTTGTTGTGTTTAGTGACGCTTCCAAGATGGGGCTTGGGTGTGTCCTAATGCAAAGGGGGAAAGTAATAGCCTACGCGTCGCGGCAATTAAAGGATCATGAGAAGAACTATCCGACTCACGATCTGGAGTTGGCGGCGGTAGTTTTCGCGTTAAAGTTGTGGCGACACTACTTGTATGGGACCAAGTGTACTCTTTTCACGGATCACAAGAGTCTCAAGTACATATTCGATCAAAAGGAACTCAACATGCGACAAATGAGATGGCTAGAGCTCTTGAAAGATTATGATTGTGATTTACTCTATCATCCTGGTAAGGCCAATGTGGTGGCGGACGCATTGAGTCGGAGAAGCCATGGTGGTGGTGTTAAATTGTCCCTTACAAGAATCGATGTGGTATCAAGTTTGGTGGAAAGCATCAAGACGTGGCAAGTGGAAGCGCTCAAGGAGCAAAATCTCAAATCCGAGATCATGGTAAAGCAAAGTGGGCTTTTGACGGAAGATAGTCGCGGACTCAAACTTTTCCAAGGTCGAATTTAGGTGCCGAAGTTGGGAGGAAATCGGGAATTACTTCTAGAAGACGCGCACAAGTCGAAGTATTCTATACATCCCGGTAGTACCAAGATGTATAGAGACTTAAAATTAAATTATTGGTGGTCGGTGATGAAGTTAGATGTGGCTAACTATGTAGAGAGGTGTGTCACGTGTCTTCAAGTCAAGGCGGAACATCAAAGGCCGTATGGAAGTTTGCAACCATTGTCCATTCCCGAGTGGAAATGGGACAACATCACTATGGACTTCGTGACGAAGCTACCAAAGACCTTGCGAGGCCATGATACAATTTGGGTAGTCGTTGATAGGCTAACCAAGAGTGCACACTTTCTTGCAATGAGGGAGACTTTGCCGATGGAGAAATTGGCCAAGTTCTATATCGACGAGGTAGTGTCGAGGCACGGGGTACAAAAGTAAAACTCAACAAGAATATAAAAAAGTTGCACATCAATAAAATCCCAATACATCAAAGGTCAAAATAAATAAGAACGAAAATGATTATGCCAAGTACCATACAAAATGGTAAACATAATGCAAGGACAATCTATGTAAATAAATAACAAAAAAAGTGAGGATGTCAAAACACGAACACAAAAATTATGTCGTTAAACCAAATAAAACAAAAAAGGGGAACATGATGCAAACATGGATGCTCATTATCAAAATTTACAATAGAAAATGTGCACAAGCAAACTACACATGTTCATACTCATTCAAGAATCCAATTCAGCTAAAAAAGTCAATTTCAACAAGAAAAGAAAAATGTTGCGCATAAACAAGAACAAGTTAAAAAAAATTAAACATGAGATAGCCAAAATCAACAATAGTATGAAAGTCATGCACATATACATCACATTGATTAGAAAACTAAAGCATCTAAAAGTCAACAAGAAGAAAATGACATAGAATGCTCAAACAATCTAAATTACACAAAATGCAAAAAAAAAAAAAGAAGAAGAAGACACAATGGAGAATGGCAAAGAAGGGTAATGCAAATGAACAAAAATGATTAACTGATTAGAGGGACGTTCAGGAGAAAACCTCAAAAAACCGGAAATACACAATGAAATACAGTGGGATAGACACAAGCCACGTTACATTCAAAGATAAACTAAATAAACATGAAAGTCATAATACACATAAAAGGAAAAAGTTATGCTTACACAAGATATAGTCAATTCAACAATCAACATAATGGTGTAATATGGACAATGTCAAAAATGCAAACCCATATATGAAAAGATTTAATCATATAAAAACAATTTTAAACAAGAATACTCGATGTTACTCATAGCACATAAACCAAAGCCGAGAGAAACATGGTGAATCAACAATAATCTTGATTAAAGCAACATAGCTCAACCATCACACAAAATATATGATGATGTTTATAAACAAATAACTTGTCAAACGACACAAAGAAGATAAAATAAAGAACCATAACCATCACACAAGCACAAAAGTAAAACCCAAAAAGAATATAAAAAAGGTTGCACATCGACAAAAAACCAATACGTCAAAAGTCAAAATAAACAAGAACGGAAATGGTTATGCCAAGTACTACACAGTTAACACTAACACATACGTTCTCTAAAACACAAAGTGGAAAACTTAGTGCAAGGATTGGTATGTAAATAAAGAACAAAAAAGTGAAGATGTCAAAATAAACGAAAACAAAAATTACGTAGTTAGACCAAATGAAACAAGTAACAGAAACGTGATGCAAACATAAGATGCTCATTATCAAAATTTAAAATTGAAGATGTGCACAATCAAATGACATAAATTAAAGATAATGTACACATACTTAGGCCTGTAAAAGAACCTAACAAACACAAACAAATGTTTGTTCATGTTCGTTCGTTTAACTTAACAGAACAACAAAATGAACACAATCAATAAACGAACAAAAATTTGGTGTTCATGTTTGTTCATTTAGAAAATTGGTGTGTTTGTGTTCGTTCATATTCATTCGTTAAATGCTAAATGAATGTGAACAAAATCAAACATAGGTGCACCCACTTTTATGAGTTGCTCTAATCAAAACCTACCCTCACAAATGTTATAAATATAGTAACTTACAAGGAGGATTTGTGCTAACAATTCAATGTGGGATGGAGGGTATGTAGACAAGAGTACAAGGCACGTGAATGGTAAACCCCACCTGTGGGATGGAATCTTCACTCAACGAAAATAAAAGCCAGAAATCGGCGGCTTAATGCAGCAATTTAAATTAATAATCATCAATGCACAAGGGAACTGCACGAAGCGATGATATGCTTCGCTATAAATGTGAATTTGGGGCTCATCTGTCATTCCACATCGGAAAGGGTAAAGTTTTATAAAGTTATGCCATTATGTAAAATCATGTCTGGGAATGGAGTAAAATCAATAAACAATGACTTTTTATTAATATTTTCATTTGAAAAATGTTAAATCTTTATTAAATATTAGGGGGTGTTTGATTGGAGGTATTAAGCAGTAATTAGTGAAAATGATAATAAAATGAACTGTATGGTTCTCGGTAAAACGAACATTAACAAACATAAATGAACGAACGAAAAAACGTGTTCATGTCCGTTCGTTGAACGTTCGGCCCGTTTACTCATTAAATAATCCAAATCAACTAAAGAAAATCAAAATCAACAAGAAAAGAAAATTGTTGCATATAAACATGTTAATAAAAGATATTAACGGTAAATAGTCAAAATCAATAATACTACGATGTCACACAATCCCATTTACACAAAAGGCAAACTAAAGAAAAACATGTGCAACCAAGATAAAAAAAATGGATAATGGCAAAGAAGTATGATGCAAATCAACAAGATTAATTAAATAATATCATAGAAGTCAAATATAATCAGAATATATAAAAATTACACAACTTAGAAATCGTTAAAAAATATAATCCAAGAACAATGAATACAACCCACGTTACACTCAAATATAATTGAATAAACATGAAAGAAAAGAGTTGTGCATACACAAATATCGTCATTAAAAAGTCAACATAACGACGTAATAGGGACAAAAATGCAAACCTATTAATGAAAAGATGTTTAATCAAATATATACAATTTGAAATAAGAATAAACAACATTGCACACTACTTGATCAGCCAAAGATCAAGTTACAGAGAAGTTTTCACATGTGGACAATCAAGGATATGGCATATGCTAATCATGAAATATATACATCGTTAGTCTAAAAAATTTATGGACCGAGTTATATGCACTTACCAGATGTGTTAAGAAATCCAAATGCCGTAGAAAGTTCCTTTGTATCACAATAATATTGATTTGTACACACCGGTCAACATAGGTGGCATCCCAAATGAGAAGTAAATAAGCATGTAAGTAAGTGACTGGCCAAGAAATTGGAACCGTAAGTAAAACCAATGTCTTCTAAGACTCTTATTGTCATCTATATGGTCTTCCATTTAGAGATATTTATTGTCGTTGACTTCACATGAGTTATTTGCAATAATCTTATATAATTTTTACTTGCCTCCGAAAGAAATAGGACAAAGAAGAGAACAATGAAAAAAGGCTCAATTGCTTTGAAGATGCACTTAAGATGAACATCGTAAACCAAAGAAAAAGTAAGTCAATAACTAACAATCTTAACAATCCTTTTACCATCTACCATGCTCTAATTCATGATTTTTCTCTTTCATTACTAAGAACAACATGAATGGCGTTTTTTTCTCGATTCAATGGCTTATGGCCTTCAATTCCAATAAAATCTTCATACCAAACGATTCTTTATCCTCGTTTGTTACAAAAATGCTTAAACGTCCAATTAACACCCGTCTTATGTAACATCAAAGATCAGTCGTACCAGATATTGTCCGCTTTATCCACACACCTGGACTCATGGTTTTAAAACACGTTTGATAGAGAAGGTATCAAGTCCCTTGTAAGGCAACCTTTGTTCCCCTCCCCAACCAATGTGGGATCTTACGATCCAACCCCCCTTGGGAGCCCGGGTTTTTTTTGGGAAGGGCGTCCTAGGCTATGCCTAGACTAATCGCTTGACAAATTATGAGTGTAAGACATCAGCCCTATTAAACCTCAGTGGCCACAATTGTTGTGTACGCCTGAATTTGAACCCTGGACAGATGGGATATTCCACCACATCTCCCGGGGCCTTAAGCCCTTAACCAGTACGCCACAACCCTTGTGGTTTTGGTAGCCCAGGTTCCCAGCTCTGATACCATCTGTAACATCTCTATAACATCTCAGGCCAACCGTACCAGATATTCTCCGCTTTATCTACACACCTAGACTCACGGTTTTAAAACGCACCCGGTAAAAAAGGTATCAATTCCCTTATAAGGCAATTTTTGTTCCCCTCCCCAACCAATGCGGGATCTTACATCTTAACCTTGATTACTAAATAATTTTTGAATGCCAACGGCACTTTCTCTACTTCTTTCCTTAACCAAAACCCAATCTTTCTAAGATGAAATGGCATGCAGCTTAATGATATTTAAACAGAGTATAACCAAGGACTCGATATCAACCAATAAAAAAAAGTTATATCTGAAGTAATGCTACTAAAGAGTGGGCTATTACAAATATTACCTTGTTTTTTGGATGATACCCGTCCTTAAGAGTCCCTTCATATGCTTCTAGAATATCAATGGCTTTTGATGTATAGGTGAAACAACATAAAACATTATACGTTCAGACATAAGATAAGACAGATAGAAATCAAAAGTTTACCCATTTGAAGCTATAAAACGTATAAAAACAACATCATATAACAAATTACGAACCAGCAAAACATGGAAATCAGAATAAAGTTTTGAGTTAAGGCATATTACAGAAGCGGTGAAACATATATCCAATGTTGAAAAGGTTAAGCAATCTGTTTCATGAGTTTGTGCTAATATCTTATTATGATTCTTCAACAACTGCTCCAATTCAAAGAAAGATGAACCCCTACAAACTCCAATAAGAGTAAGTTCATCCATGAATGCAACTATCTTGAAGACCTCACCCACAACATGGCAAGTGCACTACCACTATTTTTACACTTCTAAGATGATTTTTTTTATGAGCAGACATGTGCAAATAACTGCCCGGTTCATTAATTTAGGAAAGATGTGTCACCATAAAAAATTATTCAATATTCAGAAAAGAATTGACAAAACTAAATTGCTAAGAATATCAAAATCAAAATTAAAATCAGATTTATGAACAGAAATAGAAACAATTTAGGAAGATCAAAACTAAATTGTTCACCAAGAACATAAACATATTTGTTATCAAACAATGGTGGATAGGTGAAGTCTTCAGTTGCAAAATAAATTTGAACTACGAAAATAAGGGGAAAAAGTTCATAAATCTAATTTGGTAGATTCAAAATCTTCTTTATCGAACAAAATAGAAGGTATTCAAAATATAATTATCGTCTTTATGAAAGAAAGAAGATGTTTAAAGAAATGATGTCGGAATGAAATGCCATTACCTCTTCATTACCTTCGTTTGGGAATCGAGAAATGGAGAGAGAAAGCGATGGTAGAACAGTAAAAAGGGAGACTACAAATTAGCACGCGAACATGTTGTGAAAGAAATTAAGATGTATAATTGATTTCAAACAGGAAAAAAAAAGGATCTAGAAAGAGAAAAGGGTGTTTTTAATGGACAGATTTTGAAAATATTATCATCAGTTTGACTCTACAATTTCTGACGAGGAGTCGAAATTTGGGAGATGAATAAAGACAAATATACCTTGTCTTTTTCGAGTAAAAGGTGCCACCACCGTCACAACTGCCACAAGATCCACCAACAATGGCAGGTTTCATGACCGGCACACTGCAGGTTACAACAACACCCCTTCAAGATTACTATAAGAACACCAATTCCAAATGGTTAGACTCTCTCATAAAAGACAGAATTGAAACAACTTATCATTTTCCCACCAACCTTTTTCTTTCTTCTTCCATGATATTAACAATTTTCCAAAAAAAAAATAATAACCGGTAATAGATCTAAGAGAGAAAAGTAACTTACCGCAGTCTGAAAGCACCAAAGCTCTTAACGAAAAAAAAATACCCGAACAAGAAAAACTGACACCCTTACCAAGAGACAGCTTCAAACATGGTAACACCCGAAAAACCAACTTAAGATGAGATGAACTGATTTAGATAATAACCAGCAAATTAGAAGAAACAATAGGATAAGTAGTAAGCAAACAAATCAATTTTCCAACTAGTTCTTGATACATGGAAACCACTAAATTAAACTCCATTGAAGTACTTAGAGGTTTACCACCAAGACAACCAAACTCATTAATGAATTCAAGACAAAATCTAGCATTAACGAGACTGGAAAAAATGGCATTAGAACATTTATTACTAGAAAAATGAAAACCAAAGAAATTCAGCAAGTTAACACACGCACCAAAACCTGTCTGAATTCATTTTAAACGGAAAAACATTTTCGTCAAAGTTCACTTATCTAGAACCACAATCTGTTTAGCCTTTTTTTGAGTTTGAATAGCCTAGCATAACACACCTTCCGGATTTAGCACAAAAATTGCCTGACACGCTGGAAAAAGCAGCAAGGCAAAGACACAAAACTCCTGAGATGTAACAACACGGATTCAACATAAACCAACTCAAATTGACATTTACCCTTCAATACAGACGATGGAGTCCTGTTAATGAGGTAAGTAGCAGTCAAACACACACTCGCTCCAGATGTTTAAGAGAACACTCCCCTGAAATATTTTTGCCCTTGCAACAGTTAAAAGTTGCCTAATTTCACGCTCCACACCCTCATTCTGTTGGGGAGTGTGAGAACAAGTTTTTTGATGAATAACATCTTTCGTTTTTAGAAATTTTGCCAATTTATCATTGACAAAATCTGTTTTATTATCACTCCTAAAAATCTTAACAGCCTTTCCGAATTGAGTGAATAACAGATTATAAAAAACAACATTATCAAAGACCTCATCTTTAGACCTCAACAGAAAGACCCAAACAGCCATTGAGAAGTCATCAACAACACTTAAAACATATTTATAGTCTTCCCTGCTAGCCGCCTAATACGGAGCACAAAGGTCTAAGAGGGCGTTTGGTTCGCATAATGGAATTTGGTGCAATTGGAATCCATCAAAGGAATTTGACTTTGAAGGAATTGGAATGGAATTTGACCACGCGTTTGGTTGGTAGGAAATGGAATGGAATCTCTCAAAAGTGGAATCTCCATTAGTGCCATGGTGATATTGGTGTTCAGAGGTTGGGGTAGGTGGGTGGGGGTGGCAGTTGTGATGACGACAGTAGTGGTATTGGTGGTGGGTGGTGGCGGGTGGGTACGCACCCCCACCCCACTGACCACCATGGCATTATTATCGTTGTCACAGCTACAACCCCACCCCACCAACCACCATGCCACTACTGTCGTCGTCACAGAACCACCCCTGCCACCCCCACTCACGTGGGTGGCAGGCGCTAGGGGGCGTAATAGTATTAGCATGGTCGTGGTGAGGGCAAGGCGCAACGCAGGGGTAAGCGGTGTTGGTTAAATTGGATACAAAGGAATGGAATTCAATACCTTCACTTATGCCAAGGAATAATGAATTCATTAATTTGTGGAATTCAAAGGAATTTAAAGGATTCAATCCATGTCAAGAAGTGAACCAAACAAAGGAATTGAAATTTGGTCAAAAGGAATTTGCCATTCCAATGCCATCAAATTCCTTCGAATTCAGCGAACCAAAGTACCAAACGGCCCCTTGGTTGATTAGGTTGGCAATGTATTTTCATATCCATTGAGTGATTAGAAACAATTTTATATAGTCAATGGTTATGCAAATCTCCACTTCTGTATTATTACCGCCAAAAACTTACTTTGTATTTGTAATCAAATATTTAACCTTGTTTTATTGAGCAGGTTGCTGTGATGGAAATGAGGAGTATCACGATAAAACCAGTAACCATAGAATTATGTGTTTCATTTGCGAAATCAATCCAAATGGTTAAATGGGTTGAACATGAATGCAATATGATAACGGAGAAAAACCGAAAGATTAGAGATCCATACCTGTGCATAAGTACTTATTAGGCAGCTTTTTATCATTGTAGATGTACCTTCACCCTCCTCCAAACACACGCACGCACATTCTTCCTCACATATTCACTAATGATTTGATGAAATTAAGTTTATAAGTACACTAAAGGGTTCTTAATTCATCAACACAAACAAAAAACACTCGACAAAAAATTGATCTAAAATCACAATACCTGGTTCATGATCCAACTAAAAACACAAAAAGAAAACGAATTCAAATTACCTCAAATTCAAAGCCTTTTTGTCGCTGCTCATAGGTTTACATTCTTCCTTGCAGATTCACCGATGATTTGAAGATATTATGTTTAGAAGTATAAAGAGTTGTTAATTTCATTGGCACAAACAAAAAACATCTAACACGTCATTGATCTAAAATCACAATACCCGTTCATGATCCAACTAAACACAAAATCTAATCGGATAGAAATTACCTGAAATTCAAGGATAAAAGATTCTTAAAGGATTTTTTCTGCTACTTCGTTCCAGATAGACTACCCTACTCAAATCAGGCATCCAGTTAGTCAAAGGCAAAACAACATATGTTAACGTAATTGAAAACACAATGCAAACCAAAATTGTGAAAGAAAAATGAGAAGAACATATGGCTATTGATAAGGGTTATATACCAAAGCATGATAACTTCAAATTCGCAATCTATGTTGAGCAGCTAGTGAGAAATGTCGGCATACGGTGTTGAAGGCAATGGTTTGGGCGGTTCCATCGATTGATTGAAGTTCTATAAACCCTAAAAGAGAAGAGATGAAGGGTCTGACAGTCTGCAAAAAAAAAGCGATACAACATTTCGGTATCGATTGGAGGATAAAATATGCTTCTGTAGTGATTTTTTTTGAGATTTCAGGCCGCTTCTCCATGTATGGTTTGCCCGCAGAGAATCCTGGAAGAGAGGAGATGAAGGGTCTGGAGTTAAACCCTAAAGAGGAGATTGAGGATATGAAGGTTTGGAGTTTAAACCCAAAACTGTTGAAAAAATTAAAAGAATGCCATGTCATCTGTTTAGGATTCTACTTTATATAGATGCATAGTAAGAGAGAGGCGTAGCAGTATATTGTTTGGTTCATGGAATTTGACAGGATTTGGAATTGAATTTCATTCCAATACCTGTTTGGTTTAAAAGAAAATCCAGAATTCAAATCTATAAAGAACGGAATTCAATTCCTTCAAATTCAAAGAAATCAATCACACCAAAGATTCAAAATCTTCTAATTCCAAATCCTTCCACGAAATCCAAATCCCAAAAAAACATTCGTTCAAACCAAATGGGACCCTTACTCTTTGTTTAATATCCTAAATGATTGATAGCTTGATACACTAAGAAGACAAGACCGAGGACAGAGACACAATTTACCCTCATGACCTCTCTCCTATACTGAGTAAAAGAGATGTTTCTTTAATCTATACATAAATGAATTTAAGCATTTCCTCACAAGATGATTTTTATTTGATAAGAAAAAAAAACACTCACAAAAAAAACCATCCAAAATACAAACCTGCAATTAAATCTCATACAAATAACATGACAAACCAACAACAAATTAACACTATCACTAAATTCATCAACACATTAGCCACATACTGTGTAAGAAATGTTAGATTTTATGGACATCACCATGACAATTAACAGGATATCACAGATATTTTCAAAAATTGAATTATTTCCAAAAACGTCATCAAATCAACAAGTCAAAACTAAACTTAATGAAACCAATTTCTTTGGCATTGCTGTGGAAGCATTATCTGCAACACATGAGCCCATACTTTCGAATTAGAGATGTTTTAGTCCAAAAAGATTTAGAGGAAGCTTTCTTGGGATATGATACAATTCCGACCGACTGTCCAGATGAAAAGAGAAGAAAGAAACGTTCTATTTCACTATTGCTTCAATGAAACTGGAGATCGATTTAGGATTTAGGTTTAGAAACCTGGAAATCGATAGCTTGAGAGAGGAGACCTGGAAGCGAGACGAGAAAGAGGATAGAGTCGATTGAAGGAGCAGACGATGAAGTCGATGATAATGGAATCGAGTGAAGGAGGCAGAGAGTGATTGCAGGAAGGAGACGTGGGAGAGACAGATGATGCGGAGGGCCGATTTTCATCCCTAAATTGAGAGTGTGTCGTCTGAGAGTGAGAGTGAGAGTGAGAGTGTGTCGTGGAGATGAACGTGAGAGGAAGAAGAGGGGTTTCTAAAAACCGTTTTTCAAGAACCGGCTAGGGTTTTAATATATCTATACTATATCATAAAGATAAAGATGGCGTAAAAACTCTTAATTATAACTCACTAAGCTTTATATACTATCATTTAAAGTTATCTACTTAAAATCTCTTAAAAATAACTACTAAAGTTTAATGTACTACCTGTAAAGCTTTTAACCCTAATTAATATATTTCATCCTTATCCCCCAAAATCCTTATCTCTAATCCCCAAACCCTAAAATTATGAAATTTGAATTCTGATAAACATAATCAAAACAGGATAAACATCTCAATTTAAATATAAAAAATTTAAAATATATAAGATAATCAATGAATTTTAACAAACTACTTAATTTTTTTTATATAAAAAACATTATATTGTTAAGCCTAAATTAAACAAATTTATATATAAAAAATCATTATCATTCAATAAAAACCATCCAAAATCGTACTGTAAATCAATAAAAAACAAAAAATAAAAATAAACATTAAAATCGTGATGTATTAAACATTATGTACTATTATTTAATGTTAATCTACTTAAAATCTCTTAAAAAACAATTAATGAAGCAATATGTACTACTTTTAAATGATTTTAACCCTAATTAATAAATTTCATTCTTATCCCCCAAAATCCTTATCTCTAATCCCCAAATCCTAAAATTATGAAATTTGAATTCTGATAAACATAATCAAAACAGGATAAACATCTCAATTTAAATATAAAAAATTTAAAATATATAAGATATTTAATGAATTTTAACAAACTACTTAATTTTTTTTATATAAAAAACATTATATTGTTAAGCCTAAATTAAACAAATTTATATATAAAAAAACCATTATCACTCAATAAAAATCATCCAAAATCGTACTGTAAATCAATAAAAAAAATAAACATTAAAATCGTGATGTATCTAGCTGCATTGCGCGAGTACGCTTCTAGTAGTATAGTAGAGATTATAAACCAGATTTACAAAAAGTCTTAATTACAACTTTTTCAAGCATAGAGTACAACTATTATATGCCAAAAGTCTTAATAGTCTTAATGACAACTTTATTAATATAGAGTATAACTACTATATGCATTAGTCTTTCCTCTTTCCCATAACTCAAACACATCCGCCTCAGGATGATTCACAACCCAAGGTGACGTTTTACAAACCCAAGACGACTTTTCACGCTCCTACACACTCTCCGACACGACCCTCCACACTCCAACGATGCAGGGGTTTTGGTTATGTTTGGCAAACTAGCTGATAAGCTAGCTTAAATAAGTTAGCTTGTAGCTGATAAGCTAGCTGGTAGCTGATGAAAAAGTTACGTTTGACAAAAACTAGCTTATAATCATTTAAATTACCAAAAAGCACATTAATTATTTATTTATAATTAAAAGTTAGTATATAATAATGAATATTAATGAGGGGCATAATTGGAATATTTACAAAAAGCTCTTTATAAGCTACTCCAAGTAGTTTATCAAAAAACTAGCTTATGGTCATCCAAACATGTACCGAGAAAATAAACTAGCTTATTTTTGCCAAACAATGCCTTTATACCACCATTCATCGTTGTTTCTCCCTTCATCGTTGTTTCTCCCTGGTTTCCCCAACACACACGACTTCAAGATCAGTTTGGTTTTCGATTGTACTTTCTCCCAACACACAGGACTTCACGATCATGTAGGGTTTCGATTGTACTTTCCCTCAACACACACGACTTCATCGATGTTCCTCCTGCTTTGCTTTTACACTTTATGGAATGTAAAGGCGAGCTTTTGATTGAATTGAATTTGTTTGTACTTTATGTTGTTCTGCACTTTCGTATAGTTTTGTTTTGTGTGTAGTTTTTAATTGAATTGAATTTTGTTTGCTTTAATCTCTCATTGGTTTTGAACAGCAGAAGCAGCGTACTGTCGGATATTAAACTTGCCTGAAAAGTCGCTGGAGAAATACCGTATGCACGAGAGAATTCTTTGTGTGTTCAAGGTTGTTGTGTGTTTGGACTTACAATAGACTCCTCTATTTATACTAATGAATTGAAAACCGAATGATTAATTAACATTAATCCTATTAATCATTTCCAATTAATGAATATCAAGGAGTTACAAAAACCAGTGAATGTCGCGACTTATCACGCGGGTGAAGTCGCAGCACAACCCGCGTAATTCACTGTTCGTCTACAAACAGTGAATTTCGTGACTTCCTACGCGAGTAAGCCCCGCGGCTTAACCCGTGTAACTCACTGTTTTATCCTCTACAAACAGTGAGCTTCGCGACTAATGGCGCGGGTAAACCCGCGTAATGCACTGGTTCAAAACAAAATTTTCAGCAAAAACCAACCTGCGCGAGCACAAGGTTTTGGAGCTGTATTCGTGTCCGCAGGTCGCGCCCACGCACAAGTTCTCCGAATTTAACCTACGAAGGCCGCAATCGGCACCCCCCCTGCACGCGGGTAGGTGATGGAGTAAAGCCAAACTAAGGACTTGAAAGTCCCTCCCACATTTTTAGTTATAAACCACTAAAATTTTTTGTCTTCCTTCCTATGTGGGACAAGTTCCCACACCCATTTGGTTTTGCCAATTTTCATCCCAAACACTCAACTTTGAGCATCGATATCTCATTCACACATATTCCGTTTTGGACACATAATATATCGTTTTGAAGCTCTCATATAGGAGAACATAAACCCACGAAGAGTTAGATATATACCATACATATACATGTATTTATTTGTGTCCAAAGTTAGTAAAAAACACAATTTTTACTAAAATTTTCCAACAGAAATTTGCCAAACGACAATTTTTTAGTATTGAAGTGTCCTTATAAGAGATTTTTGGTTTTGAGGTAACCTAATAACTTGATTTTGTATTGGAGCGCCTTATAAGAATAAGGTAGAAATCAGCAAAAAAGAAGTTACAAAAGTTTTGCTTGCAAGTGTTACAGAGGTAATATATATATATATATATATATATATATATATAGAGAGAGAGAGAGAGAGAGAGAGAGAGAAAAGATGCATACATAGAAACCTCGATTTCGTCAATTTCTTGCATTACTTGACCAAGCGTCACTATCCAGAATTTCAAAGAACAAATACATTTAGATGGAGGAAAGATCATTTTAATTCTATAAACCAAATACTCAAATTACTTTCGTAAGACTGTATGGTGATGCTTGTTTTTTGTAGGAGGTATTGAAGAATCTTTAGCTTGTAACCCTCTTGTGATTTATTTACTTTGAGGTATAGTTCTACCAGTAGGTTAAGATTAAAAAGTTTCAATCAATGTTGATTCAACCATTTGCACCAATTTTGATGTTAATCTCTCATTGGCACCTCTTTGAAAAACCAACAAGAATTTTATCAGCTGGAATTTGTGATTTGTTTCAATTATTTCGTGTTCTTCAATCCATCTCTGTCTCATTGATAGATCAATAAATTCTCATATATAACATGCTATGGATGGTGCGACGTTTTTTTCTTTCCATTTTAACCATATATACAATTGTTCCATGTTTTGAAACTTCATACAATTTACAATTCAGGTATCATTTTGATTGATGAAATCGGTGGCAATGCAGAGTAAGATGTTGTTGATCTCATAAAGGTTAGGTATGGTAAACTTCTCTTGAATTTCATCTAGGATTTCTTTATCAAGATATATATTTTTCTATTTACTTTTGAGTTGTATGATGGTTTTTTGGTTATGGTTATTTTGTGGTTTGCTCAGTCCAACACACTCATCTGTGTATGCAATTAGTGTAGAGTCTTATTCCCTTCTATTTCACCTTTCATCTGTAGAAAGTTGAATTTCACACACAAAACAACAATAAGTTTTGTATCAATTGATCATTTTAGTTTATAGACACACTGCTATATGATTCTTCATTGGGCAAAAGCTAGATGGATGTTTTTGAATTTGGTATTTATATTTGAACTCCATTGTTTGCTTCAGCCTATAGGTTTGCAAGTATATGTTCTTGGCTCTAGATAAAACTTGTTTGGTTCAGTTTTGTGTTTAACTTTGATGAGTTGCAGGGAACATTTTTGGTTATGGAGTCATATTTCCAGTATTTTCAATCCGCCTATGGCCTAAATATGCATTTACCTATTGAATCGTTAGGTACGTTGACCTCTCTATCGCTATTGATATCTATATTGGTGTTTTGATTTGAGTATGGGATCAAGAAGAATATCTTAAGTGGCTTTTATTTTGCTTGCAGACTTCAAATAACAGATGTCTTAGGCTCTCTCATGTCATGTTTTCTGTGACCTTTTTGGATATATTTGCACTAAAAGTAAGGTCAAATATTGAATCCAAATTCGTCTCAAGAAGAATATATTTGTACTCAGGATGATTCTGTAAGCTTTTTGGTTCTTGAAAAAAAAATTAGACTTTCTTTGAAGACGATATTGTGTTCCTTTCTTACAAAACAAAGTCTTCTCTCTTCTATTTTCAGCTTTAATGGATTATTAGCTATAACCTCTCCATCATCAAACTTGGGAGGTCATGATGGTTCTTACTTTTAGTGCACAACATACTTACTTTTAGTGCATCAATGGATGTTTGCTTTTAGTGCTTTTATGTTACCGGGTGAAGTAAATGATAATGTAGACTCTCACCGGTAAGCACTTACCGAATAAGCATTTGGGTAAGCGACCCCTTAGTGAAAGTTTGCTTAAATTATTTTCCTCAACAAAAAAAATTATATGTAATAAATAGGCCAAACAGTTCGCAAACATATATGGAACTTCAAATAAAGGTTATTTAGGAATATCAAGTTGGTGTTATTTTACAATTTGCCTTGTCCTTTTTGTATTTCCCATTGACTATGTATATTTGTTGCAAGTTACTATTTCCTATTCATTACTCCATAAACATTCTTATAACAACTCTCTTTTTATTACTTTATAAGCATATATTTCCATTGTGATAATATTTGATGACCTGATCATTGCTTTTTCTTCTACTTCAAGTGCAAAATCCAACAGAAGGTTGTTAAAGGATATGATGGTGGTGTCAATTATCTCCATAGCTATCCTATACTTTCTTCATTACATACTCCCAGTACAATTAGTCTACTGAACTGTCTTCATATGCTGCTGTAAGTGATGTTTGCCTTTTCTCTCATTTTTTAACTCTGGTTTTTTTTCATGTCTATTTTCAGCACTCATATAATTTTTTAGTTTTTTTTGGAAACTGACATAGGTTATAGATGTGTTTTAAGGACTAAACATCATCATACAATTTGGGTTAGTTTCAACCGACTCTAGACGATTTGTGGTTGTCCGAGGGATTAGTCGGTGCACATAAGCTAGCCCGGAAACCCATGGTCACAGAAAAAACTTAGATGAGAAGTACAGTACGAATGGATGGAATTTTTTCTTCATTGTTGGATTAAATATTTGTTTATATGATTTCAATTATTTGTTTTCTAAAGGTAAATAGGTAATTTTAATCGTGAAGACAGTTTAGGTAACACAATAAACAAAAACAATTTAATTTGTTCATATAAAGAGCTAAGTTTATACAAGTCTTAATGATAAATCAACCAAGCAACCCTTTAACTCTTATATACACCAACATTTGAAATCTTTTGCGTTGCTCATGGTTGGTTCAAGATAAAAAGGGATAAAATCGATTTTAAGGTTAAAGTATAACAACCAAAGAGTTGTTTAATGAATCCTTACTCAGATTGTAAGTGCTTACCATGTCATTTACCTTACCAGATGAACATGGTAAGGACCGATAATCTTATCCAATAAGAGCGATTATAAGGATGGAGAGTTTTACCCGGTAAATGAGTTGACGACTCTTAGGTAAATTGTTGCATATGATGCCGTTTTGATGGACTACAATCTTATCCGATAAAGTAAGTTAGAGTGTTGAATCTTACCGGCAAGCGTTTACCGGGTAAGCGTTTACCGGGTAAGCGTTTAGATAAGGTAGAATAGATGTAAAGACTAATTGGTCGTTTACCCAAATACTTACCCGATAGGTACTTACCGGTATAAGTTAACACCCTAACTTACTTTATCGGGTAAGATTGTAGTCCATAAAAATAGTATCGTATACAAAAATTTACCCGGTAAGTGTTTACCGGGTAAGAGTCGTCCCCCTGACTTACAGAGTAAGACTCTTCATCTTTATCATCGCTCTTACTGGGTAAGATTCACGACCCTTGCCAAGTTCATCCAGTAGTGTAAATCTTATCATCGTAAAAATCTCCTCTAATAAAACGAACAAAGCTTCAAAATCGTTTATATTTACGTCTCCCGCAGCATTGCGCGGGTACCATACTAGTAGATTATAAAGCATTTGATTGAGACAAAGTCTTAAAAACCATTTATTATGCATAAAGTATTATTTATTGATTCATGTTATTTATAATTCAAGATTACAAGTAAATGATGTATGAGGTACAACTTTTTATAGATGAATGTTTAAATTCACATAACTAATTGTTGGTCCTGAAGTGTAATGAATTATCATCACAAAGAGTTTTTGTAGAAGGTTTTTTTTTTTACTACAACAAGCAGATTTTCACTTTTAATTCATTATGTTTAATAAAAACAAAGAATTACATATTTGTTGCTGAAACTATGAAGGTAAAACCTGATCCTAAACAATCTGACTGGTGAAAAATTTGATAATAATTGAAAAAGTGAGAGAAGAAGATACTCTTTCAGGTCTGAAGTACTGAAATATTCTTTCAGATGGTTGACGTCAATTTTGCCGAAGAAACTATGACCCAAAGTTCTTATCAAAACCGGTGAGTTACAACAAATGACAAAGATGACCTCTTATAGTCATCAATGCATTAAATGTTGATTTTCAACTTTAACGTGTGTCTTTATCTGATTTGTGGATCTATGCATGCTTATACTTTTTATTTCAGCCTTTGACAGTGATGTAGACATTTTTTTAACACAATCCATCATTTTGTATACAGAAGGAGCAGGAAAAGGAATATGGTACTAATGAAATAGTACTTTAGAATTACTTTGTTTGACATGTGGTAGCTAATTATCGTGTAGTGCACAGCGGGGGCACAGTATTACCCAGTGAGAGCACAAGTATATATCTTCACTGAAATCGCTAAAAGTAATATAATGGTACAAGTACCGAGTATCGTATCCACAGGGACTGACTTACTGAGAAACAAAGATTTTCATGAACTTCTTGCACAAGTTTCGAGGTGTGAGAAAAATATTTATTTGGTGGTTGATTAACGCTAAGAGTACGGAATAAACTTGATAATTAAAGAAATGGGTACGGGTGTAAGCTTTTATTGAGATGGGCGTAGTAACAAATGGTTAGGTCTTTTGTAGTACGGAAAGTCTATAAAAATCCCGATCTCTCGAAAGTGAATTTTTAAAGACCGATCCTACAAAATACCCATAAAGTGTCCATCGTTACCAACTCTTAATCTTACCGATTTAATTACGTTAATAAAAAATCAAGTTCTACCGGTGCGGAGATTTACACCCAAATTTCTTTGTGATATAAACCTCCTCCGACGTATGAACCGTAATAAATCATGCAGAACCCGTATCTCTATGTGATTATCAAAGATTCTCTCAAATCTTTGTGCATCCCTTAAGCCGTATTTCGAATCCGCCCCTCTCGAGGTCTAGATTTAATATTAACACATCAAAGTGATCGGCTTATCAGCGTTGAGTTTAAGTCTCGACTTAAGTGACTAAGCTCAAGAGCTAGTAACAATGGCCACACCCAAGTGTTGCCTACTAGTCTCAAGTTGGCTCACACCCTTACCCAAAAGATGGCTAGTTCATAATAAAATGCATAATAATAAAAGACATAATAATAAAATGCATATAAATAAAGAGCATAAAAGTAAAGAGCATAAGAATAATAAAAGACTTGGAAGTAACAAAAGACGTAAAGGAAGAAAGGAAATACTTGTTATACTACTTGCATAAAATTAAAGGTTAGCTACAGATGTGCCCACAGCGGGCAGCCGAGGGCAGAAACGAAAATACAAGAAACTAAAGGCTTAAAATTGAAAGCAACTTTCTTAGTTCCAAAACTCTTCCAAAGAGAGAGTTAATAGAGCTGGAGAAGGTTGATGGTGTGATTAAATGGTGAACTTAACAACCTATTTATACTAAAAAACTAGGCTTTTACCCAATGGGTAATACCCACAAGTTAAAGGGTTATTACCCACTAGATAAAAGAGTACAATGATTGAGGAATCTTCCAGCTAGCATCCACCATCTTATTTCCAGATATTTTCCAGTCTTGAATACTGCAATACCCCCAGAATACGAATACGCTATATAAATACCGTATGCATCCTCTGGTGCCCTCGGAAGGCAAACAATGCCCACAGTCCCACAAAAACGAGATTTTCTTAACAAAACAACATCATTTGGTGTTTTCATCATATTTGCAAACTTTAATGACCAAAGGAAAGAGATGGAAGCAAAAGTGGCTAGAAAGGTGAATAAAATGAAGGAAAAGAGTAACAAATAACACTAAAAAATGAGGGTTATCAACATGCCAAGCATGTTCCCATACCAGAACCAGAGTTGGAAGAGTTGGTGAGCCAAAGTTGTTGGATAGGTTTGCACTCTAAAATCGGCTTGCCAAAAGTAGTATTTGTGACCCTATTTTGACTTTATCTTGTATTGATCTTCTTTTGGCTAGATGACAATACAATCGCTTTGGTGACGATATTTTCCTCACTTCAACTGATCTTCGATTTTGTTGAAGGCTTTTTGTTCTTAGATCAACATATATGATTGTAAGACTATTACAAAATGAATCATATCTATCTATCTGAAGTATAAGCTATAAAACGGGTCCCAGCTAGACTATTTATGAAGTGTAATATTCAAATGATACACGTAGACTTAGAGGATTTTGGTTTATGGAAATCAAGACTTGGTTAACATATTGGATTCTTGATTTCGGAAGTTGTTAGATCAAATCGGATATTTGAACCCAAAATATTTTCTAAGATGTAAGTCAGAATATAATTCTTTGAATATTAAAATCCGAGTCCTTAATAAATTTGATTGTGAGACCATTTTGGATGTTAGTACTCTTCATCTGAATGAATGTTGTACTTCAGATATAACTACTTCAAGGAAAATATTAAGAATCTTTTCTAAGTGTTGGATAGGATGTATTTGTATTTTTATCAAATATGATAGCAGAGACCAACACAAACTGATAAACATAATAAAAAAAAGGATAAAGATCTCATTTCAAATAATCTAAAATACAAATAGAAAAATCATTGAGTTCTAACAAAATATTTAATTATTATCTATGAAAAAACATTACATTATTAAACCTAAAACTAATTACATCGTTATTAAACTTACATTAAATTGAATTAAACAAATTATACAAAAAAGAAAAAAAAGAGAGAGAACTTTTAAATTGTTAATTGATAACAATATCGATATATTTTTAAATTTTTTTTATATAGTCTTCAAATTTATATTTTATTCAAACACTATTGCTTTCGCACACACAAAACTATAATATAAAATCAACAAAAACAACGAATAAAAGAAAACAGTATAATCGAGATGTATCGTGCTATATTGCACGAATACACTTCTAATTTTTATTTACAGACATACCGTGTGATTTTGTGTAAACAACGGGGACAAAGAATGTAAGTTACTCATAATATTTTCACAATCAAATCAGCATAAGCCCAGCAAGTTAAATTCTCGACCCACATTGCAACAAAGTGTCTGTTTATCAAACACTTACCAAGCTTACCAAGTTATATTACCTTAACCGGTGAATATGGCAATAACCAATAATCTTATCCGGTAAGAGCGAAAGCAATGGTCGAGAGTCTTACCTGGTAAGTGAGGACGACGACTCTTACCCGGTTAGCACTTACCAGGTAAACTTTTGCTTACGATACTTTTAATGGATTAAAATCTTATCCAATAAGGTAAGTGATAACATTAAATTTAACCTATAAGTGCTAATCGGGTAAGTGTTTAAGTAAATGACCCTTGACAAAAGGTAACCAAATGATTAGGGCCTATATTTAGGATAAAGTTTAACCCAATATAATCCACTATATCAGGCAACCCCAATTTAAAGTTGAGCCCATTTGCATAACTCAACATTTAGACTCTTAGCCCAAGTTTTATAGGCCCAATTTGTATACAAAATTGCCCAAAATCAAAAAAAAAAATTGGACCTAGAATTCCAACAGCTGAGCCCAACAGCTTCAATATGCCAACCAATCCCAGAACTTGAAATAGGCTTAAGATGAATCTTTGAAATCTTCATCTTCTATCATCTCTTTTCATTTGCTAATTCCTAGCACCTTGTAATTATAAAAAGTATGGGTTGCATGATAGATAGTTTCTATTAAAGATAATTGTTAATATATATATATATATAGTGAAGTTCAATTGTAAAATCTATTTTCATTGTGAACATGAAAACTGATCTCGACTCTCCATCTCTATTGATCCAACAACTTATATTTAATAGAGTTTTTAATTAAAATTATCAATTGAGATGATTATGGGTAAAAGAAAGGAAGTTAATTTCAATCACACGCTTACCTTGTGTGATTTTTTATTTTATTTTTTAATTAAAAACTTTTACCCCCTTTAAAATTTAAAATAATTTATCTTAAAAATTACTAATATTTTAATCAAACAAATTACATAAAAAAACGAGAATTTCGTGCTCTTCGATATGACATTCATCTCGATATAATTTTTTTTTTCGTTTTAACCAATTTTTATTTATTATGAATATTTATGTACATTTATATGTTCATATTTTTCTAAAGGTATATGATAAATAAAGAATAGTTATATACTAATTTTCAAAATCGTTTTTATTATTGAACAATGGATCAAAAAGAGAAATCAATTTCCTAAATTCTCATATTTTTGTTAGGTCAAAGACATAAACAAACGATGCCTCGTTTCGTCAAATGTCGTACGAATTATTTATAACTTTAAACATAAATAAATAAATAAATAAATAAATTATATGATTTATGTATCTATCGCACTTGATTAATTTTATTTCTTATAAAACCAAAAAGAAAATAATTTATGGGGTTGATGGCATTGGGTATTGAGCTTTTGCCCATTGCCTCTTTTACTTTTCACTTCTTTTCTAACTTTTAGAATTTTCATGTATTACATTTATATGGTTTGATTCCGGTGAGAATGGAAGTTATGATAATAATCATAAGAAGATGTCTTCACTTTTGGATGTACATTATGATTAGATGTACCGAGATAAGATACCCCGTGATGCACTGGATCAATTCTTGAATCAAACGTGATTCATGAGTGGGTTTGAAACTAAAAATAAATGAGAACCAGGTAGTTTGTGGTAACCGTGAGATCCAATGTGAGCCACTCATTTAATATAATTAATTTTGTTTTTAAAATAATGTAAAGGGATAATTTGGTAAATTGATAATTTGAATTTCTTTTAATAAAAAGATCAATTCCTTATTTGACTCATTCCAAATTTAAATGATTTCAATTTACCGTAATTTATTAGTTTAAACCTAACCGTCGACCACAATCTATTGGGTATCACACTGTGTATCATAGTCATATAATGTCTTGTTGCTACAAGTTATTGGGTATCACAGTGTGTATCGTAGTCATTTAATGTGTTATTGTTATAAGTTCTTGGGTATCACATGTATCATAGTCATTTAAAACCGTACTGTTCAAAGTTATTTGGGTATCACAGTATGTATCATAGTCATTGTAATGTCTTACTGTTAAAAGTTATTGGGTATCACAATGTATTTTTCTTGTTTTACGAAGTGTATCACATAGTATTAGGTAATGTTTTGCTTTACTAAGTGTATCACACTATATCTTTTCGTTATTTTATTGAGGGTATCACAGTGTGCATTATGTTTTTGCCGGAATAAAGGTCGCCGGGAAAAAGTTCGCCGAAAAGAAGAGAGAGGAAGGAGGAGAGAGACTATTTTTAAAATACTTAAGTTGCCCTTTAATTAAAATCATAAATTAAAATTACCAAAATTAATAATTTCCTAATTTATTATTTGATTTGTGGTTGAGATTGGATCTCACGGTTATCACAAATAATCAAGTTATCCCTTGAATGGCCCCCTATATATATATATATATATATATATATATATAGACTTAAGTTCGCGTGAGACCAAATAGTTTCCGTGAGACCGGTGGGACCAAACTTTAAAGTATGAAACTCCACACCAAAAAACTGTGAATGTAAAAAAAATCGAACTTTTCATAGGGAAAACACCGTAAATGTTACGTTCACGGTGTTTTTCGCTGTGAATGTTCATTTTTTTTACCTTCACAGCGTCTTCACTGTGAAGGTTCAGATATACCTTCACAATCTTTTAGCTGTGAAGGTTTGATTTTTTAACTTGGTTTAGGTTTTTTTATCTTCATAGTGTGATTATATTATGAAGGTTCGAATGTTTTTACCTTCACAGTGTTTCGGTGTGAAGTTTCATGTTTTAAGACTTGGTCTCACGCGGTCTCACGGAAACAGATTGGTCTAACGTGAACCTGACCCTATATATATAGGCGGATGATCGTGTGAGAATTGGATCTGAACCGTTGATCTCTTTTAATCTCAAGTCCTCCCATGAACTGCGGCTTAGAAGGTAATTAATCTGGTGCATCTCGATGCATCTTATCTCGGTGCATCTCATCCTAATGTGCGCCAATTTCTCATCCAACGGTTAATAACCACTTCTCACCGGAACCCACACACACATATATATATATATATATATATATATATATATATATATATATTATATAGGGTCACATCTTTTGTTAACAAATTCATTAGTGTTAACCATGTTAACCAACCACAATCGTTCATGTATGAGATTAATGACTATAATTTTTTTTAATTTAAATAATGCAATAAATTAAAAGGCTCACGCACTTACTAAGTTGTGCATATAGGAAGAGAGGTATTGTAACACCCGTAAAATTATAAGGTAAGTATTTTGTCTCATTTAATGCATTAATTTCGTTATGTGTGCATATGTGCCTTTATGTGCATTTTATGATAATGAGTTATGTTAAGATGTCATATATTGATTTACCACCTTTAATCGTTCAAACCTTGTGCTCGTTATCGTTTTTGGTTGAGTTTCGGACTGTTCGGAGTGCCTCGCGATTGTGCCCTTGGCACTATCGCGAAGGGCACCGTCGCCGAAACTGTACCGAGAGTTCAGGGTAGGCCGTGATTGTGCCACGCGATTGTGCCATGACACTATCGCGGAGGGCACTATCGCGCGGTTTGTACCGCGGGTGGTAGGGTCGCGATAGTGCCAATGGCACTATCGCCGGGCACTATCGCCGTCGGGGGGGGGGGTATTAATTGAACCTTATCAGATTTTAACCTCATTCCTCTCAAACACTATCTTTTGGTTGCGATTTTGGAGCTCCCATCCCAGCCTCCATTCTCCACTTACCAAACCCTAGCTCTCATTAATACCATCTTTTGGTGGTTGGGTTTTGGATTCAAGCATTAAACTCACCTCAAGGAAGATTCTAGGGTTTCTCAAAGTGCACCTCCTCATCTTCAAGTCTCATCTTCTCCAACTTCTAGGGTTTCCATATTTTCTAGGTTTTGGGTCCAAAACCTAGATTGTGAGTTTACTAACCCTTTGTTAAAACTAGATACACATCATAATCTCCTATTTGTTACTTTATCTCTATGTGTTCAAATGTTTGGGGATTCTTCATGATAATAGTTGGAATATGCATACATATATATATATATATGGGTGATTTGCCATGACTATTGTTATATGTATCATTATTTGGGATTTGTCTCATAGATACATAATGTGGGTACCTTGATATGTTAAATGTATGCTTATATGGGCATGATGATGATTCTAGTTGGAACACCATTTTGGTGATATGTTTATATGTATGATGAGCATGATTTATATTGGGTATTTTGTTAGACATCATGAGGATAAGGTGGTAATATTATACCCGTAGTTGGTATTGAATTATGTGGGTTGAAATATACCTAAAGGACCCCTTATAAATGTTATGTGGACGAACCAAGTCAGTACACTAGGAGGATATAGTCTTGGGCACCATTGTGATGGTATGTGCCTAGACCTCCGCCATTCGGAGAATTTTCTTAGCGATAGTCTTCGGGTGGGCCGGGCCTTTGGGGTGTTCCTTGTTAAGGGCATCAAGGTATATCGACTCTTGGGTGGGACTTGATTGGTGCTATGGGTCTCCCCTATTGACTCCACATTTGTTGAACTATGGTTAACTATGGTTAACTGCTGATAAGAAATATGCTTGTTCATGCATGTTTATTATTGTTCAACTCACTAGGCTTTTTGGCCTAACACTTGTTTGGTGTCGATGTGTATCTCAGGTTCTAGCGGCGGCGGTCCTAAGCAGGTTTAGTTGATTTGTGGTGAGAGCTTGGGGAATTGCACATGGATGCGTTATACTTTTGGATATAGACCGTTTGGGTTTATAGATAACAACCATTTTTGTAATCTCTTTTCTAGACGTAGAAATTAGATTAGTTGGTTGTTGTTTATTGTCCGTTAAATTACAATTGTGATTAAACAGGTTATTTATATTTATATATTCCCCATTTTTGGGAGGCTCTTGCTATGGCAATTTTTGTATACCTCATGTCCGTTTTCCGGATTTTTGTTATCCCTATTTTTAGGGTGTTACAAGTTGGTATCAGAGCTTTAGTTTAAGTGAACTAGGTATTGTTTAGCATATCTAGACTTAAGCTTTAGACTTTATGACTTCACTGTCCACTTGGGGTAGAAATCCTAGGTGGGGAGAGCGTTAGGATTACGGAATTACTTTAATTGAAAGTTGTGATGATGGTGACAAGAATTCTTGTGTATGGTTCGTTCACAATTTCACTTAGCTACTGCTATTATGAATGCATTGTTACATGAGCATACTTGGTTTACTATTATTATAATAATTGATGAAGGTATTAGTACGTACAATGAGTTAAACTCGCTTAGCCTTTACTCAATCTCCTTCTCGTGCTTGTGTGGCAGTGGTCAATGGTAAACACTCGAAGTAGATTACCGGACATGCCAGAAGGGTAACCAGAAGTGGAATCTGCAACAGTACGACCCCCGGTGGGGGCAACCTCTGATGACATTCCTATACCCAGAATCTTGGGATGAGGGCCTGAGCACATTCCACGCCGGAACCTCAACACAGGTGATGCCATCATGGAGGAAGTTACCATGGAGACCCGGCTTCGGGATAGCATGATGTTGGCCATGAATGCGGCTTTGGCTCAACAACAGTTGGCCATGACTTCGGCCATGACCCAACATCAAGAGTTTTTCATGAAACTTCTAGAGGATCGAGATGTCAGTAACCGTCAACCCGAGACTATGGCTGAAAACGTTATTGTGGGGTCGGGTGGACCGAATGTGGTAACGGTTGAAGAACCATCCGCTGAGGGAATCAGATCAAAGGTTAAAGGGTGTACCTACAAGACGTTTCTGGGGTGTCACCCTAAGGAGTTTGCGGGTTCAGACAACCCAGTTACTTGTATGTACTGGCTTAAGGAATTAGAGATGACTTTCGAGTCCAGTGAATGCGATACTTCTCAACGGGTCAAGTTTGCTTCTCAGCTACTTCGGGGAGAGGCTCTGATTTGGTGGAACCTCACCCGATCCGCCCTCACCCCGGAAGTTCTGGCTAAGCTAACTTGGACGGTGTTCAAGGAGAAGATCATGGACAAATACTGCAGCGAACGGTCGTTGGACAAGTTGGAACGGGAATTCCGAGATCTGAAGAAGGGGAATATGTCGATTGTTGGCTACTCCAAGCTCTTCTTGGAGAAACTAAACTTGGTGGGACATCTAGTCCCCGACGAAAAGTCGAAGAGGAAAGCATATCAATAGGGTTTACCGACTGGGATGCGAACGGATATAAGAAATGCTAAGTGTTCGACTCTACAAGAGGTTATCGAGGAGTCCTTACTCATTGAGGACGACATCAATTCGGAAAGGGATGAGAAGAGGTACGTTGGTGAGAAACGAAAGTGGGAGGGGCCATCTGGGCCCGTTCGTCAATCTAGACCCTTTGTAAGCGGGAGATCGGGTGATCAACGCCGTGAAGATCGGTGGTGCCACAAGTGCAGGTCAAAGCACTCGGGGTCGTGCGCTACGAGGACTCCCTCCGGTCCAGCTGGGTGTAGCAAGTGTGGTAAGAAAAACCACACGACTCGAGAGTGTTCCCTCCGTGGGGCGGTTTGTTATGAATGCGGAGAGCCGGGGCATATGAAGCGAGAGTGTCCGAGGCTGGTTAGAGGAGGTGGTGGAAATTCTGTGGGTTCGACGGCTAGGGTCGAGCAACCATCACGGGCACCGAGTCGAGCTTTCCGGATGACTACCGAGGAGGAAAAGGAGACCGCGGATGTTGTTTCGGGTACGTTCTAGTAAACTCCACGCCTGCTCGTGTCTTGTTTGATTCGGGTGCTACATGTTCTTTTGTGTCGGATGCTTTCTGTAAACAATTCACCACTCCTATTAGTGTTCTTCCCGATGCGTTAGTAGTAGAAGTAGCTAATGGGGATCGGGTAATCATTCGTGACCGTTTTTGTGATTGCACTCTAGAGATCGATGGAAATTCTTTCGGAGTAGATTTACTACCTATGGCTATAGGAGGGTTTGATGTAGTCATAGGCATGGATTGGTTAGTGAGGCATAAGGCAGACATCTTTTACTCCAAAAAGATGATCCAAGTGCCATTGCCGAAAAATGGTGTGGCAACCATTTATGGAGAGAAAGGAAAGAGGAATAATCCTATTATCTCATCTCTTAAGGCTCGCAAGTTCTTAGCGAAAGGCTACCCTTCGTACTTGGCCTACGTTGTGGACGCAAAGAAAGAAAAGAAGTCGGTGGGAGATGTGGAGGTAGTGAAAGATTACCCGGACGTCTTTCCGGAAGACTTACCCGGTTTACCGCCGGAACGGCAAGTGGAGTTTCAGATTGACCTCACACCGGGAGCGGCTCCGATAGCTCGTACTCCATATCGTTTGGCACCGACAGAAATGAAGGAGATGATGACGCAACTTCAAGAGTTGTTGGATAAGGGCTTCATTCGACCAAGTTCGTCACCTTGGGGAGCACCGGTTTTTTTCGTGAAGAAGAAAGATGGATCCATGCGGATGTGCATAGATTATCGGGAGTTAAACAAAGTCACGGTGAAGAACAAGTACCCTCTACCTCGCATCGACGATCTTTTTGATCAACTCCAAGGGGCGGGATGTTTCTCGAAGATTGACCTTCGGTCCGGTTATCATCAAGTGAGAGTGAAGAACGAAGATATTCCGAAGACGACTTTTCGAACGAGATACGATCATTATGAGTTCTTGGTGATGCCGTTTGGCTTAACCAACGCTCCGGCCGTATTCATGGATTTGATGAACCGTGTGTGTCGCCCATTTTTGGATAAATCCGTGATCGTCTTCATCGACGATATTTTAATATATTCAAGGGATGAGTCCGAACATGGAAGACACCTATGGGAAGTATTAGAGGTTATGAGAAGGGAGAAACTGTTCGCGAAGTTCTCGAAGTGCGAATTTTGACTTCAAGAAGTGCAATTCTTGGGGCATGTGGTATCAAAGGACGGGGTAAAAGTGGATCCGGCAAAGATCGAAGCAATGATGAGTTAGGAACCCCCCAACAAGTCCGACGGAGATCCGAAGCTTCTTGGGTTTAGCGGGTTACTACCGACGTTTCATCCAAGACTTTTCCAAGATAGCTACACCGCTCACTTCTCTTACAAGGAAGAACGTTAAGTTTCTTTGGACTGATGCACAAGAACAAGCCTTTCAGACGCTCAAGAGGAAGTTGTGTGAAGCTCCGATCTTATCCCTACCCGAAGGATCGGAAGATTTTGTTGTGTTTAGTGACGCTTCCAAGATGGGGCTTGGGTGTGTCCTAATGCAAAGGGGGAAAGTAATAGCCTACGCGTCGCGGCAATTAAAGGATCATGAGAAGAACTATCCGACTCACGATCTGGAGTTGGCGGCGGTAGTTTTCGCGTTAAAGTTGTGGCGACACTACTTGTATGGGACCAAGTGTACTCTTTTCACGGATCACAAGAGTCTCAAGTACATATTCGATCAAAAGGAACTCAACATGCGACAAATGAGATGGCTAGAGCTCTTGAAAGATTATGATTGTGATTTACTCTATCATCCTGGTAAGGCCAATGTGGTGGCGGACGCATTGAGTCGGAGAAGCCATGGTGGTGGTGTTAAATTGTCCCTTACAAGAATCGATGTGGTATCAAGTTTGGTGGAAAGCATCAAGACGTGGCAAGTGGAAGCGCTCAAGGAGCAAAATCTCAAATCCGAGATCATGGTAAAGCAAAGTGGGCTTTTGACGGAAGATAGTCGCGGACTCAAACTTTTCCAAGGTCGAATTTAGGTGCCGAAGTTGGGAGGAAATCGGGAATTACTTCTAGAAGACGCGCACAAGTCGAAGTATTCTATACATCCCGGTAGTACCAAGATGTATAGAGACTTAAAATTAAATTATTGGTGGTCGGTGATGAAGTTAGATGTGGCTAACTATGTAGAGAGGTGTGTCACGTGTCTTCAAGTCAAGGCGGAACATCAAAGGCCGTATGGAAGTTTGCAACCATTGTCCATTCCCGAGTGGAAATGGGACAACATCACTATGGACTTCGTGACGAAGCTACCAAAGACCTTGCGAGGCCATGATACAATTTGGGTAGTCGTTGATAGGCTAACCAAGAGTGCACACTTTCTTGCAATGAGGGAGACTTTGCCGATGGAGAAATTGGCCAAGTTCTATATCGACGAGGTAGTGTCGAGGCACGGGGTCCCGCAATCCATTGTGTCGGATCGGGACAGTCGTTTCACGTCAAACTTTTGGGCAAACTTACAAAAAGAATTGGGTACCAGATTGAATTTGAGCACGACATATCATCCCCAAACGGACGGTCAAAGTGAAAGGACAATTCAAACACTCGAAGATATGCTGAGGTCGTGTGTCATCGACTTTGGTGGTAGTTGGGACTCACACCTGCCGTTAGTGGAGTTTGCGTATAATAATAGCTACCATTCTAGCATCGGGATGGCACCGTTCGAGGCGTTTTACGGACGAAAGTGCCGAACTCCAGTTTATTGACTCGAGGCGGGCGAGAAGCAGTTTGCCGGACCGGAAATTGTCCAAGAAACGGACAACAAGGTGAAGGAAATTCGTGAGAGACTAAAGGCGGCGCAAGACCGACAAAAGAGTTATGCGGACAAGAAGAGAAGACCGGTTGAGTTTCAAGTGGGTGACCGGGTCATGTTGAAGGTGTCTCCGTGGAAGGGGATCATACGTTTCGGGAAGCGTGGGAAGCTTAGCCCTCGTTTCCTTGGACCATTCGTTATTTTGGAAAAGGTTGGGTTGCAAGCCTATCGATTGGATTTACCACCGGAAATGGATGGAATACATCCTACATTTCATGTATGCTACCTTCGGAAGTGTCTAGCCGAGGAGGAAAGCGTTATTCCCTTGACAGAAATTCGGGTGGACAATGGGAATCGTTGCGTTGAGGAACCAGAGGGGATCTTGGAGTCAAAGGTGAAGAAGTTACGACATAAGGACGTAGTCATGGTTAAAGTCCAATGGAAGCACCATCGGGGTGCTAACATTACTTGGGAGTCGGAAGTTGATATGAAGAAGCGTTATCCTCACTTGTTTGCTTAGGGTAAGATTTCGGGGACGAAATCCCATTTAGGTGGGGAGGATTGTAACACCCGTAAAATTATAAGGTAAGTATTTTGTCTCATTTAATGCATTAATTTCGTTATGTGTGCATATGTGCCTTTATGTGCATTTTATGATAATGAGTTATGTTAAGATGTCATATATTGATTTACCACCTTTAATCGTTCAAACCTTGTGCTCGTTATCGTTTTTGGTTGAGTTTCGGACTGTTCGGAGTGCCTCGCGATTGTGTCCTTGGCACTATCGCGAAGGGCACTGTCGCCGAAACTGTACCGAGAGTTCAGGGTAGGCCGTGATTGTGCCATGGCACTATCGCGGAGGGCACAATCGTGCGGTTTGTACCGCGGGTGGTAGGGTGTTCGCGATTGTGACTCGCGATAGTGCCAATGGCACTATCGCCGTCGGGGGGGGGGGGGGAGGGGAGTGTATTAATTGAACCTTATCAGATTTTAACCTCATTCCTCTCAAACACTATCTTTTGGTTGCGATTTTGGAGCTCCCATCCCAGCCTCCATTCTCCACTTACCAAACCCTAGCTCTCATTAATACCATCTTTTGGTGGTTGGGTTTTGGATTCAAGCATTAAACTCACCTCAAGGAAGATTCTAGGGTTTCTCAAAGTGCACCTCCTCATCTTCAAGTCTCATCTTCTCCAACTTCTAGGGTTTCCATATTTCCTAGGTTTTGAGTCCAAAACCTAGATTGTGAGTTTACTAACCCTTTGTTAAAACTAGATACACATCATAATCTCCTATTTGTTACTTTATCTCTATGTGTTCAAATGTTTGGGGATTCTTCATGATAATAGTTGGAAGATGCATATATATATGGGTGATTTGCCATGACTATTGTTATATGTATCATTATTTGGGATTTGTCTCATAGATACATAATGTGGGTACCTTGATATGTTAAATGTATGCTTATATGGGCATGATGATGATTCTAGTTGGAACACCATTTTGGTGATATGTTTATATGTATGATGAGCATGATTTACATTGGGTATTTTGTTAGACATCATGAGGATAAGGTGGTAATATTATACCCGTAGTTGGTATTGAATTATGTGGGTTGAAATATACCTAAAGGACCCCTTATAAATGTTATGTGGACGAACCAAGTCAGTACACTAGGAGGATATAGTCTTGGGCACCACTGTGATGGTATGTGCCTAGACCTCCGCCATTCGGAGAATTTTCTTAGCGATAGTCTTCGGGTGGGTCGGGCCTTTGGGGTGTTCCTTGTTAAGGGCATCAAGGTATATCGACTCTTGGGTGGGACTTGATTGGTGCTATGGGTCTCCCCTATTAACTCCACATTTGTTGAACTATGGTTAACTGCTGATAAGAAATATGCTTGTTCATGCATGTTTATTATTGTTCAACTCACTAGGCTTTTTGGCCTAACACTTGTTTGGTGTCGATGTGTATCTCAGGTTCTAGCGGCGACAGTCCTAAGCAGGTTTAGTTGATTTGTGGTGAGAGCTTGGGAAATTGCACATGGACGCGTTATACTTTTGGATATAGACCGTTTGGGTTTATAGATAACAACCATTTTTGTAATCTCTTTTTTAGACGTAGAAATTAGATTAGTTGGTTGTTGTTTATTGTCCGTTAAATTACAATTGTGATTAAACAGGTTATTTATATTTATATATTCCCCATTTTTGGGAGGCTCTTGCTATGACAATTTTTGTATACCTCATGTCCGTTTTCCGGATTTTTGTTATCCCTATTTTTAGGGTGTTACAGGTATAATGGTAAAAAGAATAGGATAGTTAAAGAAATAAATATGAGATTAATATGGAAACCGACTCCAAAATTCTATCAACATCCTTTCCAAGATTCACCTTCTAGATTTGAAATCATTTTTTAAATTATTGAAAATTATGTAAGACAACTCATGTTTGGCCAGTTTATTTATTGTGTGTGTACATAAATTTAAATTGACTTCGGTGAATTGTTTAATTATACTTTTGCACATATGCACAATACATCGTGTGCATAAGTGCACATTGTTTCAATATTAAGTACTGTCCACAGAATCACTACATGATAACTATGTACAGTTGAACATTGTGCACTAGTGTAGATTGTACATGCATGAACATTTTGTGCTTATTGTGCATACGAGAAAATTATGTATACATGAACATTTTGTGTGCCTTGTGTATGGTAAAAATTGTGTAGGGTGAACATTTTTCCTACCTTTATCTAGAAAATTGAAAAACATACGACAAAGAATAATAAATAATCTTTAATAATTTAAGAAATTATTGATAAAGGATAATACCAAAAAATTATAATTAATAAACTTTCATAATTAGAATGAGAGAATTAAGGAAATTACTTCATCTATGTGGCTCTTGAAAACCATTCCAATTTTACTCTCGCCTAAACTAAGGTATGTGGATTTACACAACATGGAAAGGAGAAATCTCATTGGTCAACTTTTGGTTAACATGGTTAATAGCAAGTTGTGTATTTTCATTCGGGAAAAGTCACTCCATTTATTTACCAACAGAGCTACACATCAGATGCAAAACTAGTTGTGGATTTTTATAATATAGTGAGATATACAACTTTATTTAAATTAAAAATAGATAGTTAATATAATTTTTTGTTAGTTTTTCTCTTCAAAATTTACAAAGTATTTTATGTATTAATAAGATTCGATGCCTATTATAGATATGAATATGATGTCAATTGTTTTTATAGAGTTTAAATATGAATTTTAAGAAGTATTATTTTAAATATGACAACGAGTTGGTAGCCTAGCGGGAGGAGGCTTGGGGCTAGTGGATGGTATCCATTGGTCTCAAGTTCGAATCTTGTGAAGCTCACTCAATGTCATCAGGCTTTGGGCTTCATCTTTCGGGGTGGGGTTCGGGGCTAGTTGTGGAGGTCCTTTGAGTTGCAACTAGTTGGGCTGGCCTTAGGGTTGGTCAGGCCGCCGAGGATTAGTCGGGTTGCCTTGAATGAGAGTCCGGGTACCTCGGGAACGTGTGTGTGAGTTATCGTGCCGTTAAAAAAAAGTATTATTTTTATAATATAGTATAAATATTAAAAAAGAAAAAACTTAAATTTGTAAAACTTTTGGTTAAAAAGAGGTAGAGGAGCAGAAGCATGTTGGGAGACTTTTTGACTTTATTCAGTAGCCACAGAATTATTGTGTTTGATTTTAAGATGAGAGATCTCAATCTAATCATTTTGTCATGGGATTTGGGTCGCTCTAATTACCTCCTTTCTTTTATTTTACATTTTTTTAAAATATTTATAAATGAAAATGTTAAACCTGTGCAATACCTAATGATATAAAATTTGAGAAAGTTTATTTTTGTGATAATAAATTATGTATAATTTTGAATTTTAATTAAGAACACGAACCGAGAGTTTTAAAAGTTTATTAATATATAATATAGTTTTCTCAAAATGATTATTTAAAAGCAGATATAATATTAAAAAAATTATGTTCATATAGTTGATCGAATAATATGAAATTTGTATTTAAAATACATTTAGAGTTATCACATTCAGACTTAAGTTCGCGTGAGACCAAACAGTTTTCGTGAGACCAACCTTTAAAGTATGAAACTTCACATCAAAAAACTGTGAATGTAAAAAAAATTGAACTTTTCATAGGGAAAACACCGAAAATGTTACGTTAACGGTGTTTTTCGCTGTGAATGTTCGTTTTTTTTTACATTCACAGCGTCTTCACTGTGAAGGTTCGGATATACCTTCACAGTCTTTTAGCTGTGAAGGTTTGATTTTTTTTTTAACTTGGTTTAAGTTTTTTTACCTTCATAGTGTGATTACATTATGAAGGTTCGAATGTTTTTTACCTTCACAGTGTTTCGGTGTGAAGTTTCATGTTTTAAGCCTTGGTCTCACACAGTCTCACGGAAACAACTTGGTCTCACGTTGTAACACCCTCAAATATGGAAATAACAACTAATTTAAAAAAATTTCTAAATACACCAATAAATAAATCATCTACCACTACAATTTAATATTTAACCTCAATACACACATTCTTTCTATATGAACAGTCTATAATAAAGACGGGTGCTACTAAAACCCAAAAGTATCGCTATCTCCAAACTGCGGAAGACTTCATCAAATGCTTACACTCGTGAACCACTAAGCACATCCCTTCATATGACTGCTATAACCGAACCCCCTTCTGGAACCTGATGCGCATGCCGACAAATAAAAAGATTAGGCTTAACGCCTAGTGAGCTCAAGAGTTTTACATTAGGGATGTAAATATAAAACAATAACTTTAAGAATGTTATTTAAAATCATGATTTCCACAATTCCATATGTTTGGTTTGAAAGCAACCAAAACTGAAATACATTAAATCTTAAAACAATCTCCTTTCAACGTTTACCCCCTTTTTGTGATTAAGATCATAAACACACACCTCTTTAAATAAAGCCGAAACCCAAAGTGCTCGTAAAATATAACTGACCTCATAATGATCAAACACCAAAAACGTAGTTAACTCCATCTTCCCAAAACATCTCAATAACTCGAATGAGTTTCAATAACCAAAACCTTAAAACATAGATAAATACTCATACACCAACGTCTTCGAAAACATGAATTATAAAACTCCATAACCAAACCACACCTATTGGTGACGGGGGAGACACGATTACATTGTACATAACGGAACACAAAGTAAATCTCATAGTTATGTAGTAATTCAAAACATGTGGGTTACACATAAAACACCCACCGAGCTCAACTACTCCAAGTCTATCGCCCGAAAACATCAAGTCAACCACTCCAGGTCTATTCTTGAGAGTCCCCAAAACCGGGCAACTTGGGCACAATGGAATTACACCTTACTGTTCATGGGACGCTGCCCGACCGTATAGGCCCACACCCTACTTACCATGGAGCCCGATGCCTATTTCGTGCCAAATGGTGAACCAACTTCCCAAACGGGGACAGAGGAACATCGTGCCTATGGATCCATTGCACTAACTAAACCATTACATGACTCAAAACGAATGAGCCAAAGCATTCAAAACATGACATGCTCAAATAAGATATAGTAAATGCAAATCATAACCAAACGCTCAACATCGAGCAATTAGAACGGACAAGTGTCCTCAAAACCCAACAAAATCCAAATTGAGCCAGAAGCTCAACAAATCCAAAGACCCAACGTCGAAGTTCATAAAATGAAATCAAATATAAACAACCCATATTTATATAAACCCATGCTCCAAAGCATATAATTAATTCCAACGTAGTTTAGATTGGGACAATTCATTTTCTAAGTGAGTTTACAACATTTATTCTTTCAAAACGTCCCATAACATAAAACCATGCATTTCTCTAAAACACAAATCAAAACACATTTATACTCAAAATCTACTTTCATAAAATAAATCATAGAAATACCAAAATACATGATTTATTCATCATAATGCTCCAAAATTCCAAAGATGTGTACTAAATGAGTTTATAAAGTTAAACACCTTTGAAATACTCAACTTATCAGCAGTTAACCAGACTTATCAGCATTTAACAAAACTTATCAGTAGTTAACAAAATTTATCAGCAGTTAACAAAATTTATCAGTAGTTAACAATTTCATGTAAAACGCTTTAAAATAAACATTTTGGCATGTACACCGTTTTCACAAATCAACTTGAACTCACCTCGCTAGATTTAGGCTAAATCTAGATTTTCCCCCAATTAGAGCTCCTTTGAAGAACACTTGGATTCTCAAGACCAAACTTCCAAAACCTAAATCCATACATATTCAACCACAAATAAACATAATCAACCACAAAGAATCGTTTCCCAAACCATCTACATGAATACCTTCATTACTACCGAAACCCTAACTTCCATAACCGAAGAGAATAGAAGATTACCTTAACCCAAGCTTGAATCCACCAACCAAAACACTTCTAGTTCACCAAAATGGTTACAAAACTCCAATCTATGAAAGGGAAAACAAAGGGTGGATGAAAACCAAGAAAACTTTGGGGGAAGAAGATGAATAGTGAGAGATGAGAAGCTTACCACCACCAAATACTCTAGTATACTCCAATATACTTCCAATCACTTTCCATATCCTTGAAAAGCTCTCAAAAATGAAACCGTAGCAACTTGAATCGCCCAAATCGGAGTTGAAATGAGAGAGTTATGAAGAAATGAAGTTTGGGACTGAAAATCGCGATTTTAACACCCTGAAACACCCAGGCGATTGTGCCAGGCTATAGTGACAATGTCATAATTGCCGGGCACAATCGCTGAGATTGTACCGAGCGTTTCTAGGCTCCGGCGACCTTGACAGGCGATTGTGACACTGTCACAATCGCTGGGCATTATAGCCTAGCGCGTACCGAAACTGTTTTGGCCATAACTTCTTCGTTATAGCTCCGGAAATAACCGTTGGACTCGTAATTGAATCCTTCATCCATCTAGACTATAAAATCTAGGATTCAAGTCCAAAATAAAAAATCTTATTTTTCCTTGATATATCGGTTTCTGTATTAACTTGAATTGATACCTCACGAAACTCGGGGTGTTACACACGTGAACCTGACCCATCACATACATGTGGAACATCAACTTCATGCACCTTAAGAAGAGATTTGAAAACTAATTTGTCATGAAAGACACCATTAGTTGTCATCATTCGACAACAATGAAACTATAAACTATATATTTTTTTTGGAAGACATAGCGGCATCGAACCAACGAATGACTACCACGAACACACGCACACACGCACGCACACCTCCTCGGCGGTATCGGACATCCACGGGCAGCCCACTAATCCGCCGCTGTCCCGGCCCAACTTACGCTGAACCTAGAGCCCAACCACAGTCTAAGACTGGGCTGGGGGGGCAACCCAGTCAAAGACTGGACCAACCCAAGGACTGAGTACTCCTCATGCCCTCAAATTGACTCCCCTTGGATTCGAACCCGGGTAGATTGGGATACCATCCACAATCCCCCCCAGGATGTTACCGCCCTTGGGGAAACCAACTGAGCTAGATATGATTTGTAAACTATAAACTATATTAAGGAAGTAAATTTTACAAATTGATTATTGTTTATAAATTTGAAGGATAAAAATTCTTTAATTTATTATTTTATACTATAAATTATAGACATTTCAATTAAAAGTAAGGATGGTGATAGCTTATTTGGAGCATCTTTAACCTATTTTTTGGAAAAAAAAATTAAAATAGATAATTAAAAGTTAAAATCTTAAAAAAAAAAGCTCCTATATGAACCACTGGGAAGATCATAGCGAAAAAGTCGAGGGTCATTTTGTCGAGTTCCTTCGACATGGTTCTCTCAAGCGCCTTAGGAGTCGAGCCCTTCTCACCTACTTGCTTTGGAAATGATATTAAACTCTAATAACTTCTCTATTTTGAATATTACAAATTAATTATATTATTAAAATATTCAACATAATTAATAAAATATTATTTATCTCTAAAACATTTGATTTTTAGATTTCTTATCGATAAGAAGAATAAAAATTATTTCTTTCTCTTAAGCAATTATTTTTGAAAATTACTTCAAATTTAGAGAATTTCACTGTCTCTTCTCTCTTCTGCTTTCTCTATTTTAGAGAAGTTTTCAAAAATCTATCAACGCAAGCAAAAAACTAGATTAAATTCCCAAAATCTGCATTTCAGAGAATATATTAGAAATGTTTTACCTATAATTCTAAAAAACAAAAATAGTGCTTTTTCTTAACACAAAATACTTTTCATCTTCAACCACAAATTAAAAACCACATACATTTGATATTTTAATAATATAATTGTTTTTTTATTATTTTAATAAATCATAACAAATTCTAATACTTAGTTAAATATCATCCCAAAAAATATTAATATTTAATTTCTAATAATACTTTATGTGTTATGATATTTTAATTAATAATTAAATTAATTACTTAAAATTAATAATTTAAAAATACAAAATAAAGAAACCAACTTAACAAAAAAATATCGATAAAAAATGAGGGTCATATATAGTTTATAATCCTCATTTTGGTTATCAATCAATTAGAGATAAAATGTAAAAAGCTTACACATTTTTGTTTTTTGTATAAATATATTATTTTTAAGTATTTTCGACCAATTCTCTATATTTTGAACAAGGTTTTTTCTAAGAGATTTTCCAAACACCCAAAGTAAGAGAGAGGGGTGAAATATTAGGGAGTAATTCATTTTTCCATCTCATAATTAAGGGTGGTATGAGAAAGTAATCATTTTTTAAAAGTAGACATATATTTTGGAACAAAGTAAAATAGAAATGTAGACACTATTATGGGACGGGGGAGTAATTATTACGATAAATAAATATTTTTATTATATTTTCATCAATAAAAGAATTTGAAATCAAATGTTTAGGCTAAAGAAATAATATTTTATTAAATGTATAAATATTATAATAATATAACCAATGTTCTAATCTACAAAATAAAGGAACTCTTAGAATTAAATATAATTTTGAGTAAATTACATTGTTGGTCTAGTGGTTTATCTAAAATCACGTTGTCCATCTTTAAAATGAAATTATTATGAAAAACGTTCTTATGGTTTACATTTTCACATGTTTTGGGTCCCTTTAGGAGTGGTTATGGATTGGGTTGATCGAGTTTAAGGCATTTGAACAACCTAACTCAATGTTTGCGGTTTGAAAAATCTCAATTCAACCCAAACCAAAGTGCAACCCAACCCAACCCAACCCAAACTGTACGGGTTGGTCAGGTTAGTCGGGTTGATACTTTCATACATTAAAATACTATACCTAACCTTAAATATGTTGTTTTTTCTACTCGTAATTCCTTTTTCATCATCAATTATTTGGTATAACTTATACATACTCCTTAAATCTTAAGTATATCATTTTCAACTATTTTTTTTTCTCAATTTGCACATATATATATATATGTTCGCATTTAGTGAGCATATATACGAAGTAGTTATATAGAGATGGACAATACATGTATATGGAGATGATATGTGATTGTGTAATTGTCTAATGTACATATTAATAGAGACTTACAAATCCAAAAAAATAAAAAGATATCGGGTTCATCGGGTTGGGTTGGGTTCAAATGACCGTAACCTAATTCCAACCCAATTCAAACGGTTTAAAGATTTTACAACTCGATTAAACATCGGGTTGATTCGGGTTGGGTTATTTTGCATTGGATTGGCCGGGTTAGTCAGGTTGATCGGGTTTTTAAGCACCCCTAGGTCCATTCGATGGGTCCCTGCCACTAACTTAATTTACAAAAATCATATTAATTAAGGGGTAGTTTAATCTATTTACTTACTTGTTTTTCCCTAAAAAATAGTTAAGAATATTATTATATTATATAATAATTTTATTTAGAGGTGTTTGGTTTAGGCAGGAAAATGAAATGGGAATGAAAATGGAAATAAATCTTCGTTCCCCCAGTTTTACCTGGAATGAAAACTTGGGTTTATGTAGGAATCGGTCCATTATATTATATAAAACCAAATAAGTTTCTTTTATTTTCGTCCCCACCTCTAGGGGTCGTCAAAAAACCAACCAACCCGACCAACCCGAAAAAAAATCAACCCGAGGTAAACCGACATATAATCGATACAAAATTAGAACAACCCGAATTTATTAGGTTGATATTGGGTTAGGCTCAAAGTAACCCGACCAACCCGATAACCCGATAAACATTTTAGCGACTTCTCTAAAATTATTTATATTTTCATTTAATATGTATACGTTACCAAAAACAACTTGACAATAACGAGCAATGAAACTCATAAGAGGACATTATTGGAAAGTTATATGTAGTACCTAAATATTTAATAAACTCGTATATTCTTTTGAATGATGAATCGTATTTTAAAGAAAAATTTCCTTATTTTTGTGTTTTCAATATTATTTTTACTTTGTTTAAACACAACTTGACCAACCCGACCAAATCGATCAACCCGAACGGGTTGGGTTGAAAATTCTCAAACCGCCAACATTGGGTTGGGTTGTTGAATCACCCTCAACCCGATTAACCCAACCCGTGAGCACCCTTACCCACCTCCATCGAGTTCACAAGGTTTTGATCGATTTGAAACTATAGGAAACCACCCTCACTCATCCCTACCCTAATGATTACAAAAACTACCTTCATTCATCCCTAAACCATCGATTTCACAGATGCAAGTTTTGGTAACGTTTCACATAAACCACCTTTATTCGATCTAATTGAAGGTTTTGGCCACTATTTGCAGGTTTTTGATGGAGATGGAACAACTTTGGTTTTGATCGGTTTGCAAGTTTTGGCCTTCTTTTATGTAGGTTTTGATGGGGATGGAACGATGGTTGTTTGAAAGGAAAAAGGTTTTGATCGTAGGTTTAAGGGGGAGGGGTTGATAGGAGAAAGGAAAGGTTTTGATTGGAGGTGGTGGAGAAGAGTTTTAATCATGGACGGACCTGGTATAGTGGCCACGGTGGCACGTGCCACCGTATTATTTCTTCGGCGAAGGGTAAAAACTTTTAGGTTCGTGAAAGTGCAACCATATTACTTTTTAAGGCGTTACCGTATTAATTTGAAAACTTCAAGAAGATGCAACCTTCTTGAAAGTCATACCTTGTAAACAACCAAAAACCCAAAAAAAGAGCTCTTGAAATCAACCAAAAAACGAGGAAAAAAACTCTTGAAATCAACCAAAAAAACCGAAAAAAATCCTCGAAATCGATTAAAAAACCTTAAAAATCTCTCGAAATCAAGCAAAAAGTTTTAAAAATCTCTCGAAATGGTAGAATTAGGCTAAAAACACATAAGACAATACTGAACATCGGTAAAAAGATAAAAGATACATCGATAAAAACCGTTCTTTTTGTAATTATTTTTTGTTTATATTATATGATACCATCGTATGAAAAAACTTCTAGATACATCCTAATTTTGATGATCACTGGGGGTAGTTAGGAGGGAGGAGCGGGAGGGGGAGAGTTTTAGTGGAAAAAAGACTTAAAAATAAATAAAATATCTCATTTTAAGGATGCATGTGATTTTAGGTAAACCATAGGGACAAATAATGTAATTTACTCAATAATTTTGAGACAACCCATTGGAGATGCTCTGTAATTATTTTGAAGGCTTGAAGGTCAAAAGTAGTAATTATTGGGAAGAGGAATGAATGAATGTGTAATTCTGAAGTTATAATAATAACAACATCTACAACTTTCAGAGCCCAACATTAAAGACTGAACACACGACTTTATCCAGAGTTAGACAATTTATTAAAAGTATAAATTTTACTGCAACCAATTCAAGTTTTTTTACTGCTCTGCTTCAAATAAATGTTTACCCACATAAAAAGATTCAAAGCAAACAAATGACCCACAGATCAACCTCAGTTACCATCATCTTCTTCTTCTGTACCTATTCATTGTTTCTTAACAAGAATATCAACAACAAAAACAACTTGTATATTCTGGGTTGGTTTGGTTTCATAAGTTTTTAACAACTGGGATTTGAAAAAGAAGTAGAAAATGATTGCCAAATACTACAAAGTTACACACACATTTGGAAAGTAGAGTAGAGAGATCCCCTTTGAACTTAAATTTGTAGCCAACAACAACAACAACCACCCATCTTTTTACAAAGTATCAAGATCAAAACTTTACCTTCCACAATTCACCATTCTTATCTCAACTAATTGTGCCTTTTTTTTTTTTCTTTTCTTATCAACCTCCTCCATGATGATAGAATTCGTTACGAGTTTATTACCTTGGCGTCTTGATATCATGACCTTAAGGCTTAACCTTCCATCCTCCTGCCATATTCAAAGTTCAAAATTAAGTAAAAATTACTTCCAACACTTTCTGATATGAGTTGCAAAAGGGCATAATTTTCACAATCTCAAGAGATGTAGCATAAGTGTTAATAGGGATGGATGATAATAAAATCCGAGATTAGGAAAATGGCACAAAAGGGTATAACTTTACCAACATTCTACTTGCAAAGAGTAAATGGAACAAACAATTTGCAGAACAACTTGAATGTTATTAACTCAAATGAAGAACAAAAAGCATGTTATGACCACCACAAAGTAAAGATTATGGAACCAAACCAAACCAACCAATTTATGGAGACATAAACATAATAAACACAGATTAGTGGAATCAACCTTCTCCAGGCTTGAGCAGAGTCTTGGCAGAGTTACTGATTGGCCTACTTTTCCCAGTTCCGATTCCGATTCCACTTCTTCGACTACCTCTCAATGGAGTCAAGTAGAATCGTAAAAGGCCGCTGTCTGTGTGGTTTGGTGAATATCTTGCACTCCGATTCCGTTCCAGAACAAACTCATCTCCTCCTGCTCTCCTGTTGTTTCCATTCCCAAATCCATTGGTTTCTGGATTCAATTTCTTGGAAGAATTCCTCCAACTCACACTGCTGTTGCTTCTAAACACTTTCCTGTTACCTCCTCCTTCTCTTTCAGAGTATGATCTCTCCACCACATTTACTCTGCTAAACCCATCGTCCTCTTCCTCTTTGCCACCGCCTCCACGCCGGTGGATAAAACCCCATAACTTCCACCTCCATCTCCGCCCTTTCTTATTACCATCCTTCTTCTCCACCCCATTATGATTATTATCCCTGAACCCTAATTCAAATGTCTCTGAACAATCATCCCTTAAAGAATTCGAATTCGAAACCCTTGCTAATTCTCGCTCACCACCAATGCTTGGAAATCGTAACCCTCCAGGATTGTAGTTGTAATCAATGGTTGCAGGAGAAACTTTAGCGTTTGAGACCACCTTTGTTTCATCCATCTCCGCCACTACGGCGGCGGCCATCTTCCGAATGGAGTTGGACCTGTCAAGGCTTTTCCTTCTCTTGGAGGAAGAATCCGAGTAATATTCCCGGGTCTGGATAGATCCACCGGGGACAATATCATCTGCATTAGCGGGTTCTTCCACCGAGATCTGCATATCGGAACGGGGCACCTGCACCACGGCCACCGGTACGTCTTCCACCATGGGAGGAAGCCGTGGGAAAGTCCGCCCAATCATATACCCGTCCCAGGAAGCCCTAGGCTCGTCGAACGAGTACCTCGGGTCATCGAATGAGATCCGACCCGCATCCAGTGAAAATCTCGGGTCAACGTCGCAGGATCGTCGGCCGAATCCGTAATCGGCGATTTCTGACTGAGTTTCTCGATACTGACGCGATTTCGCCTTCGCTACAGGCAATGTAGACGATGAAAGGACACCATTGCAGTCGTCGCTGCTCTTCTTCTGCTTTCGCCTCCATTTTTGCCATTTCTTGCTTAAAACCGACGCCGCTGACCACAAATTCGACAACGATGGCTTTTTAGACTGCGAATCGAGATCTATATGATCCTTCATGGTCTTCAAATCATCCACAATTGCATCCTCTTCTTCTTCAATTTCAGCTACCTCTTCCACAATGTTGTTCTCAGAATCATTCACATTCCTCGACTCTTGTTCTTCAGAAACTTCAATATTTTCGTCGTCGTTAACTTGATCTTCTTCTTCTTCTTCGTCTTCTTTGTTGGTCTCGAGGACGGTGCCGGTGTTTCCTAGGGTTTGTTGTTGAGCGGAGGAGAGCCTGGGCTTGTTTACGTCGTCAATGGAGAAGAGTGACCAAAGCGTGTTACGGACGTCACACGATTTCCGTTGAGGCTCGAAAACGCCGGCAGAGAATCCTAATCCTTCGTTTTTCGAGGCGGAGAATGACTTCGTGCGGCGGAGCTCCGGGAAGAATGAGGTTTTGGTCGTAGCTGTGTTTTTGTAGGCCTCAAAGGTAGTGTTAGAGGAGGATGTCACTCGGAATATCGATTTAAGCGCGGCGGCAGCGGTGGAGGAGGTGGAATTCCGGCGAGAGGAGGAGGAAGCGGCGGCGTTGGCGGATTGATCTAGAGTGGTGAGACGTTCACAGAGGCATGAAGGACAGAAGCCAGTGAAGTTCTCATCGGGATGGCGGTCGCAGCTGAAGGAAGATCGCGGTGGCTGTAATGGCAAGGCCGGTGGCGGTGGTGGTGGTGGTAGTTGGTCGGTTGTGGGATTCATAACCGGCGGTGGTTGTATGAACGGTGGTGTGCACTGCGCACTCTGCTCATGTTAGCATTAATGAACAACAGAAAAACGTTTAATGTGAGAGAATGTGAGAGTTACCAACGGATACACAAGGAAGCTGGACAGAAATTCCAGGATACTGAAAATCACCCTTTTACTACTAAATTCACTACAAAGACATTTCTACCCCTCCCACTCCAATATATTATTAATTATTTTTTTAATAAAAATATTTATTATAACTTTTTTTTTCTTTCTCTACTAGGTGTTTTCTCTATTGGATTTGAAATTTAGTCCATCAACAATCGAATACAAATCTAGAGCAATCATTCGAGCCTAAAATGGTCCCTATTTCTCCACCTGGTTAAGGACCGATCAGTTACCAAATTAGTCGAATCAACATGCCTACTCGATAACTGACCGTCAGTTTTAACGAAAACAACAAAATAATCATTTTGTTTAAAGAGAAAGTTCAGGTCAATCAAGCCACTCGATGTCCGGAGCGGAACATTGGGTCTAGACTTTTTCAGCATAAAAGCCGATCAAGTATAAACAAGTTTTTTTTTTCTTCTAATGGATCGAACCTAAGCCAAGAATCATTAATCTGCATCAATAGTTATCCTACATATATTATAATTATAGGATCGATACATACAAATTTCGAGTATTTTGAATCGGAATTCAAAGAATTAATACCAAAAAAAAAAGAATGTAAAAAATATGAAATTGTTAGTGTGAATTATTATTAGGGGAATAAAAACATGATTTTGAAAGATTCCTGTGAAGAAGAAAAAGCAAAAGCAGTTTCTCTCATTTCGCTTTCTTTCTTTGTATTAAAGGGGTTTTTGTTTTTGTTTTTGTTTTAGTTTTAGAATATTGGCTTTTTCTTGTTTCCATGTCTTCCCGTTTGCCTACCAAGTCCTTTTCAATTCACATCCACTTTTTTTTTTCTTGTTTATAAACATTATTTTCCTCCAAATAATCTCTAAAATCATTTATTTTCATAAGAAATGTTGTCAATTTAACATCTTTTTTAAAACATGATGGATTCTATGTAATGGGTATGCTGTCACTTAAATCATCTATGTTAGTATATTGTATTGTGAATGTCCAAAATTTACAGGTCTTTGTGTTATTTTGAATGAACTGCTCCGAAGAACAGAGTAATACGAATACTATTTTCCACCAAGAAACCAATCTCCTTCAAACCTAAAGTGCCTACTTGTAATGTAAGAAGAGATGGTCTATTGGTTCCACCTTATTTAAACACCTAATATAGAAAATGATTTGACTTCATAGAGACGTCATTTGTTCTGTTATGCTTCATTCATCCTAAAATAAATGTTCTAAATGAAAAAGGACACAGTTTTATAAACGTATAGTTATTACACTTTTTAGTTAAATAAAAGACAATTTTACCCTTAATAATAAAGAAAGCAGTTTTCTATATCTCATAATTAAGTGTAGACACTTATTTTTTTAGAGTAAACACTTGTTATGGGAAACGTTAAAATAGAAATGTAGACACTTGGTTTGAGACGGATGAAATATCTTTTTTTTGTTGATAACCTCCTTCATAAGGCTAGCTATTGGAAACACTTTTTTTTTGGGTACCTGTTTGATCTGTATATGTGGAAACTAAAGGAAAACAACAATTGCCTTGAGTTTACACAATATAAGTTATGTGTGCTACTATGTCCGTCCAAAAATAAGTGTTTATGTTACTATTTTAGTTTATCTCAAAATAAGTGTCTATTTTCAAAAGTAAATATCTAATTTACAATTCTATCTTTAATTATGTGATGAAGAAAAAATATATCCTCTCTATCATTAAGAGTAAAACTGTCATTTTATTAATTAAAATTTGTAATAATTACACATTTTTTTTAAAAACTGTATTAGTTTTTTTTATGTGGCGAAGGGAGTACTGTATGGATCGTTGTCCAACATAAATTGCCGTTAATTACTTGAGGGTGTGGAGGAGCCATTATAATCTCCTTTTCTGCATTGTCATACATACATACATACATACCTATCATGTGTGTTTTATAGTAATAGTAAATGACGGAAAGAATGTTGCAACACATGAAAAGTAAAAATATATGAGACATCAAAACGAAAAATATATGAGACATGTACTATTTATGTCTTATCATCATTTTAAAACGTATATTTTTATTTAATATATATTATTAATTATCTTTGCAGCTAATATTAACATTCTTTTAACCACAAGAGTTGTGGCGTACTGATTAAACCTGTGAAATGTAGTTGAATATCCCATCTGCCAAGGGTTGTGGCGTACCGGATCCACCTAAACCTAAGAAATTTCCTCTAGACAGAATGAGGCTCTCGTTGAGAGATCCATTAGTGATTGGCCTACCCCTCCTGGCAAAGAAAGAAATTAAAGGCAGGTTTAGGCGATTGATCAAAAAAAGATTTCCTTCCCCTTTTTTATGACAGAGCAATTAAATGCAGCGGTGCAGGGCCTCTAAGATTATGAATAAGCTATTCATTTTCCGTCCTATTGAAGAAATTCAGCATGATGGTAGTAGAGTAGTTGAGCTGATCTCGCGCGTGGGCGGATAGAAATGCCTATAGATGAGGTAGGCGAGGCTAGCTTGCCGGCAAAAGGCGATTGTCTTTCGTTTGATGAGAACGAGAAAGACAATTGACTGTAGCCCTATTGGGTGGGGCAACTGGAGGAAGACAGCACGGGGCAAAGCAAAGGGCAGAGCTTCGAATGACTTTTTCTTTTGCTCTTCGACAACCCGTCACTCGAAGCTCCTCTGTCACGCCCTAGTTGAGCGGTCATCGCCTGCACAAGCAAGCAAATTAGCTCCATCATTCCATTATTGTGCCAGCAGGCCTAGGCGAGCGAGGTAGGCTTAGATTAGAGGGAGGGGGACTGCGAACGTCCGTCCCATGAAGCGTCGGGGAACCATGCATTCCTCTCGGGCTGGGCTCTCACGTGTCCGGGGTCCGATCAGATCAACCAGCGACCGGTTTACGGAACAAGGAGTTAAGCAAGGGCCAGAAGATTGATGAAAGAAACTGGCCGAAGTCAGTGTTGTGTTCAACTCCGCGGTTGGAAGGATTGCTTTTTGCCGTCTGTCTTTTCCTTCTCTCTCTTCTCTTAGCAAAGTAGGCTCTAGTCAAACTTTTGGCTTGCTACAAACTGGGCTCAGGGACTGCAGTCAGCCGCTTCCCCTGTAGTCGTTAGCTCGTTTTTGACAGATCCGATCGGGTGTTCATAAATAGGAGTAAAAGGATTTGAACCTTTGCATGCCGGTACCAAAAACCGATGCCTTACCACTTGGCTATACTCCATACGACCTGTTTTGGACGGTAGAACGGGGAGAGGGGGAAGCAGGGCTCGAAGACGAGCCGAGTCGTGCAAGGACGCGGGGATATAGCAAGTAAGCAGAAAGGTTCTCCCTTTAGGACCGACTACAACAAGCTCACGACTCTAATAGAAAGAAAGGGTAATTCATAATGGTTTTTAATTTACACCACAATCAAATTAGTATCACTAAGTTGGTGGTTGACTGGACCTTTTTTAAGATCGTTTTCCCATCTATTTGATCGGTGCCCTAGGGAACTTTACCCATTTCCAATTTGTTCTTCCTTCATCCTCCATTCACACTATCATATCCAACAAAATTATGTTTTTTTAAATATAAAACCTATCTATATCTTTTTTGTCATGAAAAGTTCCTTTTTATACATCATTTGGATTTAATTCAAATGGTATATCTTTATTGTTTTTAGTAAACAAAATACACACACATATCAGCTTATATTGTTTTATACATGTTCGTTTTTCATAAGTTATAGACTCCAGTTAGTATAATTCAATAGCAAACAATAGTGACATCATATAAGAGAAAATGTTTTGAGCATACGTGCCTAAATAACCCGCATGTGCTTAAATAAGACAAAATGTTTTGAAAGCATGTGCGTCGGTCAACTGCATGTGTAATAACATTTTGTCTGTTCTAGAAACTCATATTATATGCATATGTATGTATGTCTTAATGTATTTCAAGGTTTATTTTTAGAATTCAGTTTTAACATCAATTTTATAACCAACTTATCATTAATTTTACCTTCAATTGCATCACCAATTGTTTTTTTTATACAAATCTAACAATTGACAAAGACTTTCATGAAACAATGGAATCATGACAAACACATAGGAAAACCCACAAACTTTAAACATACATAAATTTTCATTTAGGAAGAGTTACAGAGCACATGACCAACTCACGAGAAGGTCTTGATGAACTGGACAAATAGGTCAAGCCCAAATTCAATCACTTAGGGTTTTGATTTTGAATTTCGCCCTATTTTTCAGATTTTCCATTTTAGGCATTGTTTGGCAAAAATAAGCTAGCTTATAAGCTAGTGTACATGTTTGAATGACCATAAGCTAGCTTATTGAAACGCTACTCAAAGTAGCGTTTTGAAAAACTAGCTTATCAGCTACAAGCTAGCTTAGCTTTTTTTTTTTGCCAAACATAGCCTTAATTTGTTTTTAATATAAGTCGCATGAAATCAACATTTTCCCTAATCATGAGTTAGCAGAAAAGGTGTTTTTTTTGGCATTTGAGTATCAGTATGATAAAATATCATAAGATGCAAAATAGTGACTCAAATGTCATTTTATATAATCCAGGGGCCTTTTTGTTATTTTTAGAACTATGTGAAAATTTGAACTATAAAATTTCAGAGGATATAATTGTAAAAGACTAAAGCTCGAGACATGTTGGTCATACTTGCTGGCCTTATCTGGGCCCACCCCAACTTCGACTTGCAACGAACCTAATAGGGGTGTACAAGAAAACGTTAACCCTCGAAACTCGTCCAATCCAAGCCATAAACAATCCAATTAAACTCAACACGTCAACCTGCCAAACCGCTAACCCGCTAATTAGAATGGTTGAAATTGGGTTACCATAACTCAACCAACCCAACCCGCCACTAATATATATTATTTTGATATATATATATATATATATATATATATATATATATATATATATAAATGTTTGACCTTAGAGTTAGGATCACATAAATCCGTATTACCAACAACACAATTATCAAAGAATCGATACCAAATTTGCAGAAAAATATACAAAATATATATGTATAAATCGTGTATATATATATGTACAAAATCAGAACAAGAACAAGAATTGAGTCACTAAGTTGATTATTGCAATGAAAACTTGATGAAGAACGTATTTGGATTGAGGCCTGCGTTTTGCAGCGTCCTTAGACAGAAATTCGTCCCTCGTACCGTGAGAATTGGACGTCTGACTAGAGGATTCAACAATCCGTTCAAGTTGCAAAACTCGAAAATCGAACAATGCTTCCAAGATGAATGTTTTCAATGAATATTTACCCAGATTTTCGTAGTGTTATATCTGCCAAAAACGAGAGAAAGAAGAGGTATTTATATGTACCTCTGATTAACCAATTTAACTGTCAAGAAACTGTCAAACAGAGGGTTGTGCGGCCTGAGCCGCGACCTTGAAGTCGCGAAGTAACCCGCGTAAGTCTCTGTTGTTGAGTGAAATTCCAGTGAGTTGGGCGGTTTGGTGCGTGGGATGCAAACCGCGAGGTAACCCGCGCTCAAGCCAAGAGACCCCAAGGCCCAAGGCCATGGACGGATCCACTATGGTGGCTACGATGGCACGTGCCACCGTATTATTTCGTCGACGAAGGGTAAAATTTTTAGGTTCGTATAAGGTGCAACCATATCGTTTTGGAAGGTGCTACCGTATTATTTTGAAAACTTCAAGAAGGTGCAACCGTACCTCATAATCAACCAAAAACCAAAAGAAACTATCGAAATCAACCAAAAAAATCGGAAAAATATCTCGAAATCGATAAAAATAACTTAAAAATCTCTCGAAATCAAGCAAACAACTTTAAAAATCGCTCGAAATTGTGGAATTAGGCTAAAAACACATCGGACAATATTGAACGTCGGTAAAAAGATGAAGACACGTCGATAAAAACCGTGCTTTTTGTAAAAAAAAATTGTCGGTATTATATGGTGCCACCGTATGAAAAAATTTCTGGATCCGTCCCTGCCCAAGGCCCATCTTGACATTTAATATGTGCTAACCCACTTGGTTGGGTAGCCCATTTTGATAATAGGTAGGGGAATCCTATTATAAGGCAACTTGGTTTTCCTCGTTTGTTCTATGTGGGACAAACTAATAAGCAAATCCCAACAATACCCCAATTTTTCTATTCAAACTCTAACAATTCCCCACATTTGAATATAAAATAAGTGAAATCTGAGTACTTATTGTTCTATGACAGGAAACGAAATAGGATATGCATTAGAAAAGGTGTCTAGAGACTTGAAGCGATCTTAGTGAGTATTCATCGAACCTACTTTGTGGGTAGTGACAACGAGTCTTGAACTAACCACGTGGTTTAGTAAGTCGAGACAATGAATCTCACACATATCATGTTTATACAAAGTTCGATTCTTACCGTTGTGTTCATTTCGGTCATGAACAATTCCTTCTTCATGAGACTTTTAGAAGACTTAGCCATAGTCGTCCTCAAAGATGCGACCCCACATCAATCTCATATAGGTAATACTAATCAAGAACATTCCGTATTGTTCTACCAAGAAGCTATCAATATTATTAAGAATAAGAATTCATCCCTAAATCATCAACGGAAAATACACAAAAATAAACGTCATAGGAATAGGCATACCTGTGTATTAGAACTTGAGTTTTCCTCAACTAGTTGTCCTATTGAACCTAGACCATGGGATCTCCAATGTTGTTAGGTGAGGTTTCCATTAAGTAGTAACTCATTGAATTGGCTTTAAGCCCATGCCCTTGATGTATATGAGACTTGTTCTCGATTTAGGCCTTCTGTCAAAGGATCTGCAATATTTTCCTTTGACTTTACATAATCAATGGATACAATTCCATTCTTGAGAAAGTCTCAGATGGTCTTGTGGCGACGCCTGATATGTCGAGATTTGCCGTTATAGATCTGATTCTTTGGTCTTGTGAGAGCGGCCATGCTATCACAATGGATGCATACGGTAGTGACAGGCTTAGGCCACAAGGGAATACCCTCTAGGAAGCTTTTAAGCCATTCTTCTTCTTCCGTAGCTTTATCTAAGGCTAAAAATTCGGCTTCCATGGTAGACCGTGTGTTCACGGTTTGCTTTGATGATTTCCAAGATATGGCTGCACCACCAAGTGTGAATACATAGCCACTTGTGGAATTGATTTTGGAGTGATTGGAAATTCAATTAGCATCACAGTATCCTTCTAATACGGAAGGATACTTAGTGTAGTGTAACCCATAGTTTATTGTGTATTTCAAATAATGAAGCACTCTTATAAGTGCATACCAATGATCTTTACCAGGGTTATGTGAGTATCGACTTAGTCTACTCACACTATATGCTAGATCCGGTCTAGTACAATTCATGATGTACATCAGGCTCCCAAGGACTTGAGTATATTCCAATTGAGAGACACTATCCCCTTGATTCTTCTTTAGTTGGTTAGAAGGATCAAATGGAGTCACAACCGGTCTATCATCATGGTGACCAAATTTCCTTAGTACTTTCTCAACATAGTGAGATTGAGTGAGTATGTAACCATTAGAATCCCTTTGGATCTTTATTCCAAGAATTACATCTGCTACTCCCATGTCCTTCATATCAAATGATGAGTGCAACATCTTCTTGGTTTGGTTGATTACATCTAAGTTGGTTCCCATGATTAGCATATCATCCAGATATAGGCATATAATGACATACACATTCTTATATTGTTTCTCATAAACACACTTATCGCATTCATTTATGTGAAAACCATTTGACAAAAGCGTATTGTCAAACTTTTCATGCCATTGTTTCGGGTCTTTCTTAAGTCCATAAAGGGACTTAATCAACTTACAGACTTTGTTCTCTTGGCATCTAACAACAAAACCTTCAGGTTGTTGCATATATATCTCTTCATCTAACTCATTGTTTAAGAACGCAATTTTCACATCCATTTGATGTATTTGTAGGTTGTGTATAGCAGTTATAGCCATCAATGTCCTGATAGACGTGATTCGGGTAACTGGTGAGTAGGTATCGAAGAAATCTTGACCTTCCTTTTGTCGATACCCTTTGGCTACTAATCGAGCTTTATACTTCTCTATAGTACCATCAGGTCTCATTTTTTTGTTTGAAGATCAATTTATGGCCAATCACCTTATGACCTGGAGGTAGATCTACCAATTTCCAAATATTATTTTGGATTATGGAATCAACCTCACTTTGAATGGCCTCTTTCCAATAAGGTGCTTCAGATGATTCCATAGCAGCCTTATAGGTTTGAGGTTCTTCGTCAACAACGAAGGTCATAAAGTCGGGACCAAAGTCTTTGGCTATTTTTCCCCGTTTGCTTCTTCTAGGCTCAATGCTTTCTTCATGAGCCTTAGAAGTACTCTCTTCATTAGTTTGTGCAATCTTGTTAGTGTCTAATTCTTCACTTAGTCTTTTCATTGGACTAGAGACTCCTTTATCTATATCCTTGTAAGGAAATATGTGTTCAAAGAATTCTGCTTCACCAGATTCTAAAATAGTGTTGTTGTGAATATCATCTATGTATGACTTATAGACGAGAAATCTATCAACTGAACTATTCCTTGCAGGACCAAGATACACACAATCAATGGTCTTAGGTCCAAGCTTTGTCCTCTTTGGTAAAGGTACTTGAACCTTTGCAAGGCAACCCCACACTTTCAATCTTTTATAGGAAGGTATTTTACCTTTCCATAACTCATATGGTGATTTATCACTCTTTTTGTGAGGAATTCTATTAAGTATCGAATTAGCAGCAAGATATGCTTCTCCCCATAAACTATGTGGTGCTCCCGAAGTAATTAACATTGAGTTAATCATATTCTTCAATGTTCTATTCTTTCTTTCGGCTACTCCATTTTGTTGTGGAGTATAGGAAGCCGTAGTTTGATGGATTATGCCATGACGAGAACAAAATTCTGCAAAATCCCTTGATTCATATTCTCCTCCTCTATCGGACCTCATAATTTTTATTCTTTTATCAAGTTGATTTTCAACTTCAGCTTTAAAGTTTTTAAACATACTTAAAGCTTCATCTTTTGTATGTATTAAGTATACATGACAAAATTTGCTGCAGTCATCAATGAAAGATACATAATAGTTCTTTCCTCCACGTGTAGGTGTTGATTTATAGTCACATAGATCGATGTGGATTAGTCCAAGTATTTCATTGGATTTCTCTACGGATTTATGAGGATGACTTGTATATTTTGATTCAACACACACTTCACAATTGAACACTTAGGCAACATACCAAGTTTAATCATCCTTTGTAAGGATCGATAATTCACATGCCTAAGTCGAGAATGCCATAGGAAAGATGAGTCGATCATGTACATTGAAGCAGTGCTAGTGCCTGGGTTATTATTATTATCATTAAAAATATTTACATCATCATTGTTCATATTTACAACAGAAAGCTTAAAGAGTCCCTCAGATAGGTAACCCTTTCCAACATACACACCTCCCTTAGATATCACAAATTTGTCAGATTCAAACACCATCTTGAATCCTTTATTGCTAAGGGTAGGTCTAGAAATCAAGTTCTTTGTGATCGCAGGTACATGTAGCACGTTTGTCAACACAAGCTCTTTTCCCGAAGTCAACTTGAGGTTCACCTTTCCTCTTCCTTCAACTTTTGCAGTAATGGCATTCTCCATGTACATTGGCTCTTCATCATTGACTTTTTGGTAGGATGAGAACATGTTCTTTGAGTTGCAAATGTGCTTTGTAGCACTGGTGTCGATCCACCAATCAATGACATTTGTGGCTAAAAGTGCTTCAATTACTCTAACAAATTGATTTGGACAATTGGCCACATTGGCTCTTCATCATTGACTTTTTGGTAGGATGAGAACATGTTCTTTGAGTTGCAAATGTACTTTGTAGCACTGGTGTCGATCCACCAATCAATGACATTTGTGGATAAAAGTGCTTCAATTACTCCAACAAATTGATTTGGACAATTGGCCACATTTACTTGATTAGGGTTCCCACCAGCACCTCCTCCACCGGGTCCTCCTACATGATCTCGTCGGTGGCGGCAATCTTTGGCTCGATGTCATGGTTTTCCACATACCCAACAACTCAACACACGTTTGAAATTTGGCCTTTGAGGTGCTACCGGTGACCACATTTGCATTCAGTTCCAAGGAGCTCGCATCAGCCCTCTCGTTCATCCGATTGTCCTCCTCCACCCTAAGTTTGAGTATCAATTGCTCAAACGTCATGTCCTCGGTCAAATGTTTAAGATAAAGCTTAAAATTTTTCCAAGACAGAGGTAATTTATCAATGATAGAACCAACAAGAAAGTTTGAGTTAATACCCATACCTTCTATTTCCAATTCTTGGACAAGGACTTGAAGTTCCTCCACTTGCTTCACAACGGACTTTGAATCGTTCATCTTGAAGTTCAAGAACTTTCCCACCACAAACCTTTTGGAACACGCAACCTCGGATTTGTATTTACTTTCCAATGATTCCCAAATTTCTCTTGCGGTAGAGAAAGTGGAATAGATATCGTACAAGAAATCATCAAGAGCATTTAGAATATAATTTGTACAATTATATTAATTGATCTTCCAGGCATCGTGTGCCCTTGTATATGCCGATACTTGTATTTAGGTAGGAGGATTTTGTCCTTCTCCAACCAGTGGTGTTGGTGCTTCCTCGGTAAGCACGTTGGAGACGTGAAGAGTTGTGAAATAAAATTAAATTTTCTGTTGCCATCCCCTAAAATCCGAGCCTTTGAATTTTTTCGACTTTTCCACATGGGATTTCAACATGGAAGATTGATCCATCACGGAATTTATGTCTAAGATTGTTTGACCTTAGAGTTAGGATCACAGAAATCCGTATTACCAACAACACAATTATCAAAGAATCGATACCAAATTTGCAGAAAAATATACAAAATATATATGCATAAATCGTGTATATATATGTACAAAATCAGAACATGAACAAGAATTGAGTCACTAACTCGATTATTGCAACGAAAACTTGATGAAGAACGTATTTGGATTGAGGCATGCGTTTTGCAGCGTCCTTAGACAGAAATTCGTCCTTCATACCGTGAGAATTGGACGTCTGACTAGAAATTCGTCCCTCCCTCGTACCGTTCAAGTTGCAAAACTCGAACCTGACGAATCGAACAATGTTTCCAAGATGAATGTTTTCAATGAATATTTACCCAGATTTTCGTAGTGTAATATCTGCCAAAAACGAGAGAAATAAGAGGTATTTATATGTACCTCTGATTAACCAATTTAACTGTCAAGAAACTGTCAAACAGAGAGTTGCGCGGCCTGGACCGCGACCTTGAAGTCGCGAAGTAACCCGCGTAAGTCTCTGTTGTTGAGTGAAATTCCAGTGAGTAGGGTGGTTTGGTGCGTGGGATGCAAACCGCGAGGTAACCCATCCGGCCACCTAAATCCCTTAAACTATGACTCCGATACCAATTGTAACAGCCCCAAAACATGCATAACATAAAATAAAATATAACATCCCAAACGGGTCCCAATACAATGCATACGGAAATAAGGTTAACATAAATTCAAAGAAACTAGTTCTGTCATAACCGAGATATCTACGAAGTCCGCATCTAGCACCGCTCTCTACCCGAGCATAATCGACCCTCTAATCTATCAACAATTCCCCTTCCCTTTTGTAGAGGCGCCAACGGATCCTTTACCTGAAAATTGTTTTTAAGAAGTTTGAAAGCGAGGGTTAGACCAGAAGGTCTAGTGAGTTCCCACCCTCAAGCAGTTTAGAACAATTTAAGAAATTTAATTCGCAAACGGTAAATTTAATAATTACCAATCGTCACATAATACAGTAGCCATAATCAACATGCAATCGATATCGAATCCATCACTTTGTAATACAATCACACCTGGGGCCCCCTAGTAGATCCCCATCCGACCCCCAAGTAGATGTCGTCACCATGTGCTCGAGAAACAAATTCAAGGCACACAGTTCATATCTCAACTTTACTTGACTGTCCCACAGCCAAGGAAACACAATTTGATTGTCACCCGACAATTATAACGAATTATAAATTAACACTCAACAATAAGAAAAGATATGGCATTCATCAACATTTAACATATAATATATAACCATGCTTTCAAGTCCGATAGGAAAATAAAGATTGCATCACTAAATTTATTTACTCAAGATTAAGGACAAGGAACTCACCTGGTTACAAGTAGCTCGACGTACAAAGCGTCTCACACCAACAAGATACGAACCCTACAAGTTAGATAGGCGAAACATAATTAAACTTAACTGGAATTCACTTAATTGGTCTACACTCTCTCTCGAATCCGGAGGATCAGAATTCCTATTGAAAATCCCACCTTCGGCCTCTACCAGATACACCCGGGCCCAATCCTGGTTCTCAGTCGGGTCCCAGTTCAGCAAGCCTCCCGGGTCGATCCCGATACCACTCTCGGGTCGATCTCGACACAACTTTGAGTCGATCCCTGGTACCAACTCCTGGGTAAAACCCCAGTGTGAATGGCATCCGGGTGGACTCCCGGTTCGAGCGGTGCTCTCTCTTCTGGGGGATTATCGGTTGGAGCGGCCATTCCCTCCCGGGGAATTCCCGGTTAGCGGCCAAGCGTCTCCCGATTCGTGCTCCCGGGGATTCCCGGTTGAGTCACGTCCGGGTCTTTCTCGATTCTCACAAAACTGGTAAAAACACTCAGGTAGGGGAATGCGATTCCCAAAGGCAGCAAGAAGGGAAATCACCTAGGAAGCTCCCCCCTTCCCTTAATATCGAACATAACTCTAATATTCCCAACCACAACCTCAAAATCTAATCCATGGTGATCTTAAAATTTTGGTTTACATCGCATATTAAAAATGGAAGGATTCTTCCAGATATTCACCATGGATTAGAGGGTTTTCACAATAAGACAAAGGGCCTGTTTACTTGCTGCTTACCACCTCTGACCGAGTAATAGACTCTTACCTTGGTAAGAGATGAACTGAAAGTGAAGCATGTTCACCAACATGTCTCCGTAAACGTTGCATCTGCAAGTGTATGAGAGTTCCATTTTTATTCTAGCCCCTCTCAATGAATGAATCGAGAAAAACGAGAAGGAAAGAAGGAAGAAGAAAAAAGAAAGAAGAAATTAATAGGATTACTGTGCACCGTAAAAAAAAAAGATAGAAACGTCTTCTCAAATATCCATCATTTTCTACTTTTTTTTGTCAGTGTTAGAAGCTAGGGCCTAGGGGTGAGTAGCTCTTGACCTTATCAACCAATTTTGAACATTTTAATTTCCTTTTACAATAATTAGTGACAAAAAAAAAGTGTTAACATTTATATTGGTTTATAAATGTTTCATTTTATTATTTTTGCAAAAAGTTATATTTTTTTCAAATGTTTTCATACATTATAATGTTTCGAGATATATTACTATAGAGGTATAATAGTAATATTTACTTGGTCAAAACTTAATAGAAAATATCTGGTAAACATTAATTTTTAGTCAGCACTTACTCCAATCAGATCTCTTATTATGATTCGACCTCTTACCCTAATCAACACTTATCCACAAATTTTGGTAAACAACCCCTAGGTCTTATTATTTAGGGAGAAGAAGGCAAGAACTATTACCTCAAATGGAGAAGTTTTCAACCCTTGCTTTGATTTCTTCTCTAATCTCTCTTCAAACCCCAATCTCAAGTAGCTCTTCTTCTTACCCTGTCTTTCTCTCCAAGTCGCCGTATCCACAAAATGAGAAAAGAAGGAATGGATTTTAGGTTTTTCCTTAACTTTAAGTAATTTCCCAAAATTTCCCATAAGGCCCTTAAGCTTTCTTTTGTCCACCATTGACCACTATTTAAATAAAAGTTAAAAAAAAGATTTGAGGTTATTACAACACCTCCCCCTTAACAGATTTCCGTCCCCGGGATTCCTTCGTCGAACAGATGCAGGTACTTAGACCTCATCTCTTATTCCACTTCCTATTTGGCTTCCTGCCCTTTATGGAAACGCCAATGAACTTTTACTAGACAAATCTCTTTATTTCTCAGTTTCTAAATCTTGCGATCGACAATCGCTTTAGGTTTTTCAACGAAATTCAACTTTTCATCCACTCGCATATCTTGTAATGGCACCGCCATATCAGTCTTCGCTAAGCATTTTCTTAAGTTTGAGACAAGGAATATACTGTGGATTCCCCACAATTCTTTCGGTAGTTTAAGCTTGTTCACCACTTCCCCACTTCTCTCCACAATCGCGAATGGTTCGATGTCACGCAGGCTCAACTTTTCCTTCTTTCCCAAATCGCACAACTCTCTTCCCAAGGGATACTTTAAGCATCACAGAAACTCCGACTCGAACTCTTATGTCTTCCCGCTGTTTAACCACATAGCTCTTTTGTAATATCCGAGGCCAACCGTACCAGATATTGTCCGCTTTGTCCACACATCCGGACTCACAGTTTTAAAACGCGTATGGTAGAGGAGGTATTCAGTCCCTTATAATGCAACTTTTGTTCCCCTCCCTAACTAATGTGGGGTCTTACACTTTTGACGGTTACGAGCTACCTTCAACCCTTCCCGACTAAAATAGTAACTATCCAAATCGCCAACTTGACACAGGATCACCCTTGAACTTCATCTCCAAGGCTACAGGTAAGAATTCCTTTATTCAACAACACAATTCTTAGTAAAGCCATCTATGTGATTGCACCCAACACAAATAACATATCGAATTATAACACAACATCGATCACTAATCCTTTGATGGTAAACAATTCGACCGCACAATGCCCACATCAACCGAGACATCATCCACACTTATTCCTTTGGATATCCATATATTTATATATTTAACCACACACCATTCTTCAATCCATCGCCTATTATCCCATTGACAAGCTAAGCTAGTCCAAAAAACACATGATAGAATATCACTGAATCTATCAAATCCCAAAAACGTCCGAATCCATTCCGATTTCTTTTCCTTACAACAAGGAGCGACATGTTCTCACAATACTCATTCAATATGCACAACAATACACACAATGCTCCCTCGGAATATCCATCGCACTAAAACTCACTCACATCCGCCGATCTATTCCTCTAAGCATCTCGATCAACCACCTTACCGTGCCTTCTCGAAACCTAGAACACCCATTTTCAAAGAAAGACTTACCAACAGGTGCGAATTTTTCCAACACCTTAACCATATCATACACAATAATATTTTTCTCGTATCCTCATAAGATAACAACTCTTAGACCTACTCCACGTTCTTCAGCTTCACTAGCCGAATTTCTTAGTTTCAGCATACTCACTTATTGCAACATGTCAACAATATCCTCTCACGTAATCTTGAATCACCGATTTCTCCTTATCGGTAACATATCCCTATTACATACTTTGCCCCACCACCATCCTCACTTGAGGTATTCAAATGGTTCACGCAACAAAGCCCAATACTCACTATACCATGCACCTTTCATTCTTCAGACAAAGTCGACCTGTTCACTGGGATCCCTTTCTACCCAAGGAATACTTCAACATTCCCAGCTAAACTTCAAATCTACAACAAAACACCACAACCAATCGAATAAGGCATTCTCATTGATTTAACGTAAGTTCCTCCGAAGCTTAACGAAACCGAGTAGAACATGAGTTTTCCTTTTTGGTGTTCGTCACATACCAATCAACCCCTTTGACCTCAAGAACACCAATAACACAACACTATATCAACATACTTGCCACATTTGAATCTTTCCTCAAAATCTCCAAACACAGATTTACACTTACCCTTGTGCCACATTTCCACACATATTCACCACCCAACATAACAACACCCATTATCACATCAATGACTTACACGTGCACCTTAGCATACAATGCCACCAACTTGTTCATACATTTACCACTCTACGATAACACTGCAGACCAGGTTCTCACGATCATTGCATACATAAAACCCAATCTATCTCATGATTTTGTCTCTTCCCAAATCCAGATGAACCACAACTCAAAATTTTCCGATATAATCCATGTTGTCACTTTAATTGTACTAATTACTTCATCCATTTACAAACCGCTAAAACCTCACAGAAAAAACACTCCTCCCAGCAACGATCTTCCATTACAAACGCCTACGCACAATGATCTAATATCCGACAAGCATGTATCTCTTTTGAACGACCTCTTACATCTCCACCCACCAAGGTGAATTATTAAATTCCAATCTCCTGACAATGACTTTAACTTTGCACATCTTGAATCGTTTCTAACTTTGATCATAAAAGAAAGAAGACATGATGATGCTTCCACAATATTCCCGACAGCAAGAATCTCTAACGGAACCTACTTTTCCCAACAAATTGCATTTAGCTTAACACTTCACCGTCCTCACTTGAAAGAGGTTCAATGCTTACTTGGTGTGAAGTCTAACTTACAAGATCCCCCCAACACCCAGGCTCAACTCCTTTGACACTTCAAGTTTTCACCTCCAAACACCACCGTTTACTGACAACAACGTTTCAAGATACCGAACAAAAGTTCAACCTACCATAAATTTATCAATGTCAAAGTCAATTTTCGATATTTTTCAATATTCCCCTCTCTTCCTTAATAAGAATATCGGAATCAATAATCATCCACCACTGGCTTGACCGACACATTCCCCACTCCCAAACCTTTCCTAGCCCCTAAATCCAAAAAAACTTTCACGCCCTACTCAGTTCATAGCCTTCATGCATGACGACTCGATAGTTTTAAATCACTTATCATATTTGAACATTCGAAAAGTACAACACTTGAAAACAACCTGGGCACACATGACTCATACTCTCATAACTTCAAAATCCTGCACAACGATCTCGAGAATCGTTCGCACACACTCTTTCGATAAAATACAAACTTGACCACTAAAACAAAGTCGTTACAACAGCAATATGGAAAGAAACCTTTCCTATACGACTAGAAAAGTTCTGAACGAAACCGCTTGCATGGAGTAAAGTAGTCGGCTCCCACACTTATTTATAAGATATCAACGTGTCAAAACTCGTTTTGGTTATAAAGGCTTGTCGTCAAATGTTTTTGTGATCTTTGCAATGAAGTTTATCTCAACATGAAAGAGGTGATATAATTCGCAAATCCCTGAGTTCAAAATTTTTATTAAACAATGGAAATTGGTTTGTCTTTCTCCATTAAACACACACTTGCACGCTTCAAAGTATTTTCAAAACATGAAATTCGTCATGTACACGTCTACTTTTTATCATGAAAAGAAAACTCTTATACTACCCTTAAAGACACGATGCATGAAACTCAACTTGCAATTGAAGGCTATTCACTCAGTCTAGGTCACTCGCTACACCTACACAGTTATCATTGGCACCCCGCTTGACTAACGGTCACTTCCTCATCCTATCAACAACTTAACGTACAGGTTTCACAACCTACCTGATTTATTACCCTACCAAGTTCTCGCCTTGAGCACTGATTTACAATTCATACGGTTTCAATCTTTGACCCCTACAGGTCGATAAACCAATCACATTTTCTTCTCATTCAGTTCCTCCAATAATTCAACTCAATCCCGATATATTCTCTCCGACATCCTTCCCACTCTATCGCTGATTGGAAAGTCATAAGCTCCCTTCTTTCACCCGACCTTGAGTTGAAAACTTTCAAAATCCTAACCCATTCCTCTTTTCCTGTCCGAAATGATCGACACATCCGCCCCCAACATAAGGAATCACTAGAAACTCAATGTTTACCCTTACTCAGTCATTCTCCCATTTCGAACTCATGAAGTTCTATTTTTGGTCGGTCTAATACCGCTCTGAATAATCCTCCTTCTAGGGGTTGTCAACAATTATACCACATGCGACCTCACGTATCCCATCAAAACCACTACTAACGCCGCAAGACTGGAATTTTACTCCATTCCACCACCCCTTCATTAACTAACCCAACAGATCCTTCCAATCATGGAATAAACTAAACTAACCACATATAACCAATGTTCAATTGACTACTACGCATAGTAAAGCAATTTGAGCATTTACATGTACTTGTAAATTCGCAATTACGCTGGCCAGGTGTAATGTAAATTTACCTTACATAACAATCCTCGCTACCTTATATTTAGTGCACTTAGAGTGATCTTCCTAAAGGCATCCTACATCTCGGTTGTGTCCCCAACTCTACTCCACAGTTTAAGTTTAGACCCATCCAGCCACCTAAATCCCTTAAACTATGGCTCTGGTACCAATTGTAACAGCCCAAAACATGCATAACATAAAATAAAATATAACATCCCAAACGGGTCCCAATACAATGCATACGAAAATAAGGTTAACAAAAATTCAAAGAAACTAGTTCTATCATAGCCGAGATATCTACGAAGTCCGCATCTAGCACCACTCTCTACCCCGAGCATAATCGACCATCTAATCTATCAACAATTCCCCTTCCCTTTAGTAGAGGCGCCAATGGCTCCTTTACCTGAAAATTGTTTTTAAGAAGTTTGAAAGTGAGGGTTAGACCAGAAGGTCTAGTGAGTTCCCACCCTCAAGCAGTTTAGAACAATTTAAGAAATTTAATTCGCAAATGGTAAAGTTAATAATGACCAACCGTCACATAATACAGTAGCCATAATCAACATGCAATCGATATCGAATCCATCACTTTGCAATACAATCACACCCGAGGGCCCCCAGTAGATCCCCATTCGGCCCCCAAGTAGATGTCGTCACTGTGTGCTTGAGAAACAAATTCAAGGCACACAGTTCATATCTTAACTTTACTTGATTGTCCCACAGCCAAGGAAACACAATTTGATCGCCACCCGACAATTATAACGAATTATAAATTGACACTCAACAATAAGAAAAGATGTGGCATTCATCTACATTTAACATATAATATATACCCATGCTTTCAAGTCCAATAGGAAAATAAAGATTTCATCACTAAATTTATTTACTCAAGATTAAGGACAAGGAACTCACCTGGTTATAAGTAGCTCAACACACAAAAACTCTCACACCAACAAGACACGAACCCTACAAGTTAGATAGGCGGAACATAATAAAACTTAACTGTTGGTCTACACTCTCTCTCGAATCCGTAGGATCAGAATTCCTATTGAAAATCTCACCTTCAGCCTCTACCTGATACACCCGGGCCCAATCCCGGTTCTCAGCTGGGTTCCGGTTCACCAAACCTCCCGGGTCGATCCAGGTACAGCCTCTGGGTCGATCCCGATACCACTCTCGGGTCGATCCCCGGTACCAACTTCTGGGTCAAACCTCGGTGTGAGTGGCATCCGGGTGGACTCCCGGTTCGAGCGGTGCTCTCTCTCCCGGGGGATTCCCGATTGGAGCGGCCATGCTTGATGTTGTTAGGAGTACGTTTTAAACAAGAAGTTGGAACCATGAATTTATGTTTTTATTGCATTGATGTTGTTAGAAGTTTTTTTTTATTGCGTAAAGAAATATTATATGTTGTTTTGTAGGTTGTAAGTTTGTATTTTTATATCATATTTCCTATGTATACGAGCAATGGGATGAATCAAACATGTCTAAGAAAAGGGTATGTAGAACCTCGAGCGTTTGTATAACTAATAACTTTGTTGGGTAGATTTGTAGTATTATTTATCGTATTTCATTCGTCAACTTTCTGTATATTTCTAACCCACCAACCCGCCCTAACCCGGAAGGGTTGGGTTGGGTTGAGAATTTTTAAACTGCCGTAATTGGATTGATGTTGTAAAAATGTCAAAAACCGCCCATCCCAACCCAACTTGCGTACACCCCTAAAACCTAACATGTGGCCTTAGGTCCAAGCCTAGTGGCATGCGTGTCAAACCTACCCCCAGTTTTCACCCCAACTCTAGTCCAACAACTTGGTCCATGACCTGAAATTTGTTGCAAAACCACTGTTGTATTGTAGTCACAATCGAAGCTCAATATATATATATATATATATATATGCACAATTTAAGCTCGTTTTGTGCTCATTCTTTTGGCTAAAATAAATTTATTTTACCATTATCACATATAGATATAAAATCAACCACAAATTCAAAGAATTGAGCTCTAATTTTTTGTAACACTCTAACATTCGGAGTAAATTAAAACATTTAAAACCTGACAATTGACAAAGATAAATCCATTAACTTCCCATAAACGGGATCAGTCCTTAAGACTTTATAATTCTATACAGGGATTTCATCAAAAGAATGGGACTTAACAATGCCCAACATCAATACTAAATTATCTCCAAAAACCTCGAGACTCAAAACTCGTCTCTCCAAAAACCCCGGCACCCACCGCTAATGGAAACCTGTTATACATGTCATTTGAGAAAAAGTGTCAGACTATAAAGCCTGGTGAGAACATACAGTTTATAAAGCTCAAAAGATATAAACATCAGTATCATAAAGAAATCTTTTCATAACGGTTTAGTTCGTAAAGATGACATTTCGCCACAACCGGGCCTCTTCGGTCCAAAACTCTTAAACGGTGATAAAAGGACCATTTTACCAAGGAGAGTGGTGTAACACAAAGTAGACCACAAATCCGAGTTATGAGCTAAACACTTGGAGTCCTCAGCAATGAACCCAGAGTCCGTGCTACGAAGTGAGATCGCGCTCCCAAGGGAAACCAATGTATACTCCTTCACTAGGATCACCATGAACCATGGCTAGTATCCGGCCTCACATAACCGTACCAAGTTGCCCCCGAGGAAACATGTGATCCATAGCTACAACTTGGGGAATATAACCTCCCAACTAAACAGCCTACTTCAAAACCTAGGGATCCACTAGAAATGGTACGGACTCGTCACAACAACATATGTGACCAACCATAAATAAACATATGGTTACAAGTACATTTTATAAACAAAATGCTACTTCCAGTTCAACTTCTGGTAAGAACGAATACCATTAAAATGAGTTCATAATCATTCTTTTCAAACGACCACATAATGTGCAAGTAAAACCTCATTTTACTTTAATAAGGCGGAACCCGTCATTTTGGTCAAATCTGACCGGGAACCCCGAGATTCACCAAAAACTTCTTTTATATCAAAATGATTAGAACATAAAATCATACCGTAGAAATACTTTAGATTTCGCAAATAAGAGTTTTGACATGTATAAAGTTTGTAAAATGATAGTAGGAACTCACCGGTAGGTTTTCAGAATAAAACCCGGAAAACCAGATAATGACCACGACGTGGAGGTGAAGCTTAAAACACCGACCTCTCGCTGGAAACACCGAAAACTAGCAACCAAACGAACACTTGAAGATCGGAGAAGAAAAGAGAGAAAAAGAGAGAGAGAAAGAAAGATTCTGAGATTTTAGGAAATCTCATCCAAATGAGATATTTCAGCAAGGCTTTGCACACCTCCCAACACAGCGCACGGCCCGTGCGTTCTCTACTGTCTCGCACACTGTTTCATGCGCACGACCCGTGCGCATTTCCTGAAGGATGACGCACGACCCGTGCGCCCTGTAGACAGAACCATTCTCCTCTTTTCTTCTTTAACAACCTCGCAAAACCAAACGAAAATTTGGGGTGTTACAATCCTCCCAAACTTGGGAATGATTTCGTCCCCGAAATCCCAACTACTCAAAAAGGTGAGGATATCTTCGCTTCATATCCTCCTCGGCTTCCCACGTCACATTTGCTCCCCGGTGATGTTTCCACTGCACCTTGACGCAACTTCTTATACTTTCTCTCTAAGATGGCGTCGGGTTCTTCCACACAACGGTTTCCTTCGTCAACCCTTAACTCTGAAAGGGGAATGACGCTGTCTTCCACCGCCAAACATTTTCGGAGGTAGCAAACATGAAACGTATTGTGTATTCTACTTAACTCCGGTGGCAGTTCCAACTGGTAGGCCTGCAAACACACCCGTTTAAGCACTTTGAAAGGTCCGAGGAAACGGGGACTCAACTTCCCACGTTTTCCGAACCGTATAATGCCTTTCCACGGCGACACCTTAAGCATAACGCGGTCGCCTACTTGGAATTCCAACGGTCGCCTCTTCTTATCGGCATAGCTCTTCTGACGATCTTGAGCCGCTTTCATCCTCTCTCTAATACACTTGACCTTATCGGCAGTCTCTTGCACGATTTCAGGTCCGGCGAACTGCTTCTCTCCCGCTTCTAGCCAACACACGGGAGTCCGACACTTTCGCCCATACAAAGCCTCAAAGGGTGCCATACCGATACTCGAGTGGTAGCTATTGTTGTAGGCAAACTCCACCAAAGGCAGGTGAGTGTCCCAGCTACCCCCGAAATCGATGACACAAGACCTCAACATATCTTCCAAAGTTTGGATCGTTCGTTCGCTCTACCCGTCGGTTTGCGGATGGTAAGCCGTACTCAACTTCACTCGAGTACCAAGCTCTTTCTGAAATCCATCCCAGAAGTTTGAAGTGAACCGACTATCGCGATCCGACATGATCGACAATGGTATGCCGTGCCTCGAGACCACCTCATCGATATAAAGCTTTTCTAACTTATCCATCGGTAGAGTCTCGCGCATGGCCAAGAAATGAGCGCTCTTCGTTAATCTGTCAACTATCACCCAAATGGTATCGTGACCTCGAAGAGTTTTAGGCAACTTCGTCACGAAGTCCATGGTGATATGCTCCCATTTCCACTCGGGAATCTCTAAAGACTGAAGACTCCCATATGGTCTCTGATGTTCGGCCTTAACTTGCGAACACGTCACACAACGCTCAACGTAACGTGCTACATCGAGCTTCATTACCGGCCACCAATAGTGCAACTTCAAATCCCTGTACATCTTTGTACTTCCCGGGTGAATGGAATACTTGGACTTGTGTGCGTCTTCTAGCAACAGCTCACGGTTACCCCCTATCTTGGGCACCCACACACGACCGCTGAACAGTTTCACTCCACGGCTATCTTCCGTCAAGAGTAAACGCTGTTTTGTCATGACTTCTTCTTTGAGATTCTCTTCTAACAGTGCTTCCACCTGTGATGCCTTGATATTCTCAACAAGGCTAGACACTAGCTCGATTCTTGAATGGATAGCTCGAATGCTTCCGCTATAGTCCTTCCGACTTAGCGCATCGGCCACCACGTTCGCCTTACCTGGATGGTAAAGCAATTCACAGTCGTAATCTTTCAGCAACTCAAGCCACCTCCTTTGCCTCATATTCAGCTCTTTCTGATCAAAGACATACTTCAGGCTCTTGTGATCCGTGTAAAGAGTACATTTCGTGCCGTATAGGTAATGTCGCCAAAGCTTCAAAGCGAACACCACCGCTGCTAACTCCAGATCATGGGTTGGATAATTCTGCTCGTGTATTTTGAGCTGTCTCGAGGCATAGGCGATTACCTTACCTCGTTGCATCAACACACAACCCAATCCCATCTTTGAAGCGTCGCTGTAAACCACGAAATCTTCCGACCCTTCAGGTAACGTCAAGATCGGAGCTTCACACAACTTCTTTTGAAGGATCCGGAATGCCTTCTCTTGGGTTTCGGTCCATTCAAACTTCACATTCTTCCGAGTCAGAACTGTCAAGGAAGAAGCGATCTTGGAAAAGTCTTGAATGAATCTCCGGTAGTATCCTGCCAGACCCAAGAAACTTCTGATCTCTGACGGACTCTTAGGAGGCTCCCAATTCATCATAGCTTCAATCTTGGAGGGATCTACTTTCACTCCGTCTCGAGTGACTACGTGCCCCAGAAATTGTACTTCTTTAAGCCAAAAGTCGCACTTGGAAAACTTGGCGTACAATCTTTCTCTTCTCAACACTTCCAGAACCTCACGTAGATGCTGTTCGTGTTCCAACTCGCTCTTGGAGTACACTAGTATGTCATCAATGAATACAATGACCGACTTGTCAAGGAAAGGTCGGCACACTCTATTCATCAAATCCATAAACACTGCTGGTGCGTTTGTCAGGCCAAAAGGCATTACAAGGAACTCGTAATGGCCGTAACGCGTTTCGAAAGCCGTCTTCGGAACATCTTCTTCTCTTACCTTCACTTGGTGATAACCTGATCGTAAGTCGATTTTGGAGAAACAACCCGTTCCTTGAAGTTGATCGAACAAGTCGTCTATTCTTGGAAGCGGATACCTGTTCTTCACTGTAGCTTTGTTCAACTCACGATAGTCAATGCACATTCTCATTGTGCCATCCTTCTTCTTGACAAATAAGACCAGAGCTCCCCAAGGTGACGGACTCGGTCTTATGAATCCCTTTTCCAATAACTCTTGGAGTTGCGCTACCATCTCTTGCATCTCCGATGGCGCTAAGCGATAAGGTGCTTTAGCGATCGGTGCAGCGCTAGGCACAAGATCGATCCGAAACTCTACCTGACGATCGGGTGGTAACCCGGGCAAGTCGTCCGGAAAGATATCTGGAAACTCACGCACGATCTTCACATCTTCCAGCTTTGATTTCTCTAACTTAGCATCGATCACATAGGCTAGGAAAGACGAACATCCCTTTATTAAACACTTGCGTGCTCTTGCCATTGTGATAATTGCCACCTCACCCTTCCTCTTTTCACCATAGATGACCACGACCTCTCCAGAGAGGTTGGGAAGTCGAATCATCTTCTTGGAGCACACGAACTCGGCCTGATTGTCTGATAACCAATCCATACCGATTACCACATCAAAACCCCCGATTAACATCGGCAATAGATCGATTGAGAAATCTCTCCCTTCGATACTAAGAGTACACTGCTTCAGAACCTCGCGGATCAAAACTTGGCTTCCATCGGCTATTTCTACCACTAATGCATCCTCAAGACTAGTAGTGGGCATAGCAATTTTCTGACGGAACAATTCAGATACGAAAGAGAAACTAGCACCCGTATCGAACAAAATACGAGCAGGTACAGAGTTTATAAGAAAAGTACCCGATACCACATCAGCGGATGCTCTAGCCTCTTCGGCCGTCATCTGAAATGCTCGACCCGGAACCTTTGGAGGGTTCTCCTTCCTTGCTGGCGCGCTACCCGACACAAGCTTCGGGCAATCTCTCCTAGCGTGCCCCGGTGCCTTGCACTCAAAACAGATGACCCCCCTGACCGGGAAATCTCTGACAGTATGACCAGGCTTCCCACACTTATAGCAAGTTGGAGAATTGCTGTAACAGTTATCGTGATGCTTGGTCCGACACTTCGGACACCACTTCGCTTCCTGATAACTGTTGTAGTTGCGGTTTCCGACAAAAGGTCGGGTCCGCTTGGGAGGTACTGAACTGCTCTCCCACTTTCTCTTATCAGACACTATTACCGAATTCTCAGATTTGCCCTTCGCGAACATCTCTTCCATGTACTGAGCTTCCTCGACCATCTCTCGGAGGTTGGAAGCTTTGGAATTATGGACCATAGATTGCATGTCCGCAGGTAGGCCATTCAGATAGGCCTTCATCTTATCTTTCTCTGTTGGGGCAGCGTGCCCCACCAGACCAAGCTTCTCCATAAATTGACGGGTGTACTCCCTCACCGTCAGGCTTCCCTTCACCAAGGACCGGAACTCTTTCTCAATTCGGTCCATTGTTCTCTCATTGCAAAATTCTTCCAGCAGCTTCTTCTTGAACTCGGCCTAAGACAGCTGGGCCAACACCTCAGGAGATAGAGTGGATTGGATGATATTCCACCAGATGAGTGCAGTGTCCCTCAGCAATTGGGTACCGAACCGCACCCTCTGATCATCACCACATTCGGAAGAGCCAAAAGCTTGCTCAACCGCTCGGATCCACTTCACACACAAGATTGGGTCGTCAGAACCAGAGAACTCTGGCGGTCCGCAACCCAAAAAGGATTTGTAGGAACAACTCTTCCTACCTCCCGGAGCACCAACAATCCTGTTCTCCTCAGCCCTGACCCCGGTACCAACGCCTCCAGAACCTGCTACGATATTTTCCACAACCGTCTCACTTCTACGATTGTTCACATCACGGTCCTCAATCACTTTTAGCAGAAACTCTTGCTGCTTTGCCATCTCTTCCCTCATTGCCAACATCATGCTGGCCATCATCTCAGAAGGGGAACTAGCATCCCTGATGACTGGGTGGGACGAAGCCAGGTCTACTCGCGGAATGACCTCTGGCCCCCCACCTAGTATTTGCTGCACTGGCGGACGCACGACGACCTCAACTCCTTCCGGCTGATCAGCTGTGGAGGCTGTCGCTTCCAGTCCGTCAACACGAGTACGCGGTCTACCACGCGTATTCACCATGCTGAACAACTTCACAGAACAAGGAAAGAGATAAGAGAGAGATTGAACAAACACAAAGGAAACGTACTACCACATTACCAATTGTCATATTAACAGTAATTCAAGCACTCTTACGTACAATATCCTCATAATAACATTAGCTAAGTGAAATTATGAACATACAACACATAACGGTTCTTGTCACCACTACTACAACGCCTGATAAACGTACTTTCCGTCAACTCTAAGACTAACCCATCTTAAGAGTTCTACCCAATTCTCGCGGATCAATTCTTAGCATACGCAGTCTAAGTCTAGACATCTTACATTCATGCCTAGTTCGCTTAAACTAGAGCTCTGATACCAACTTGTAACACTCTAACATTCGGAGTAAATTAAAACATTTAAAACCTGACAATTGACAAAGATAAATCCATTAACTTCCCATAAATGGGATCAGTCCTTAAGACTTTATAATTCTATACAGGGATTTCATCAAAAGAATGGGACTTAACAATGCCCAACATCAATACTAAATTATCTCCAAAAACCTCGAGACTCAAAACTCGTCTCTCCAAAAACCCCGGCACCCACCGCTAATGGAAACCTGTTATACATGTCATTTGAGAAAAAGTGTCAGACTATAAAGCCTGGTGAGAACATACAGTTTATAAAGCTCAAAAGATATAAACATCAGTATCATAAAGAAATCATTCATAACGGTTTAGTTCGTAAAGATGACATTTCGCCACAACCGGGCCTCTTCGGTCCAAAACTCTTAAACGGTGATAAAAGGACCATTTTACCAAGGAGAGTGGTGTAACACAAAGTAGACCACAAATCCGAGTTATGATCTAAACACTTGGAGTCCTCAGCAATGAACCCAGAGTCCGTGCTACGAAGTGAGATCGCGCTCCCAAGGGAAACCAATGTATACTCCTTCACTAGGATCACCATGAACCATGGCTAGTATCCGGCCTCACATAACCGTACCAAGTTGCCCCCGAGGAAACATGTGATCCATAGCTACAACTTGGGGAATATAACCTCCCAACTAAACAGCCTACTTCAAAACCTAGGGATCCACTAGAAATGGTACGGACTCGTCACAACAACATATGTGACCAACCATAAATAAACATATGGTTACAAGTACATTTTATAAACAAAATGCTACTTCCAGTTCAACTTCTGGTAAGAACGAATACCATTAAAATGAGTTCATAATCATTCTTTTCAAACGACCACATAATGTGCAAGTAAAACCTCATTTTACTTTAATAAGGCGGAACCCGTCATTTTGGTCAAATCTGACCGGGAACCCCGAGATTCACCAAAAACTTCTTTTATATCAAAATGATTAGAACATAAAATCATACCGTAGAAATACTTTAGATTTCGCAAATAAGAGTTTTGACATGTATAAAGTTTGTAAAATGATAGTAGGAACTCACCGGTAGGTTTTCAGAATAAAACCCGGAAAACCAGATAATGACCACGACGTGGAGGTGAAGCTTAAAACACCGACCTCTCGCTGGAAACACCGAAAACTAGCAACCAAACGAACACTTGAAGATCGGAGAAGAAAAGAGAGAAAAAGAGAGAGAGAAAGAAAGATTCTGAGATTTTAGGAAATCTCATCCAAATGAGATATTTCAGCAAGGTTTGCACACCTCCCAACACAGCGCACGGCCCGTGCGTTTTCCAAAGGGAAGGGCGCACGGCCCGTGCGTTCTCTACTGTCTCGCACACTGTTTCATGCGCACGACCTGTGCGCATTTCCTGAAGGATGGCGCACGACCCGTGCGCCCTGTAGACAGAACCATTCTCCTCTTTTCTTCTTTAACAACCTCGCAAAACCAAACGAAAATTCGGGGTGTTACATTTTTAGCCTCAATATCTCTAACTTCAAACAACCACCATTTCAATGGTTTTAATGTAAACCTGCCATCCTACGGCCATATCTCTGACCACGACAAGATATCAAACAATAAAGAACCTTAAATTCATCAAACCCATATAAAAATATTGAAGAATGAACTAGATGTCAACCTATAATTGTCAGGCAATATCAATCCAATATTGTAGTGGGTTGTTGCTTCTCTCACCAATTATGCACCATTTTTAGGTGTATTTGGTAATGAAATCTGTTTGTATGCATTTTTACACCATCAATTGATGAACCGATGAGCCTAATGAGGTACACACATGTCCCTCGCTCTACTCTCATCTTCTTCTTTTAATCCCGCGAACTATTATCACTGCCACGACACAAAGCCATGTATTTTGAGATTTCTCTTGTTGGCTCCCTCAAGATTGGGGAGTAACGGGTGTCATAGTTAAAGAATTAACCATTCTTGTACTTCATCTTCTTTGATTGTTCGACATGGTTATCAGTATGTTGATCGAGTATGATTCTATTTCTATGGGTTTTTCCAGTCTCAAAAATCTCCTTTTGGGATAACATTTCCAGTAAAAATGTTATTTTACCTAAAGATTTGGTGGTGTGATACACTTGTTTGTTTCAATTATTTTACATGTTGTCAAATTATGTTTAATTTGTTGGATTGCTTTTTCTTGTTATCAATTATGTTGAATTTGATCTCATATTCTTGTTGTTGTTAGATTACATTTGATAAGTTCTTTTTTACTGTTTTCCCTTGCAATTTCTTGTTTTTTTTTCATTGCAAGAATGGTAGTTCTTTATATTGATATCGTTCTTTGTGAATTTTGTATATTGTGATTTCTATTTTATTCACAACAAACAGACAACAACAATTTAGTTTAATCTATACAGATAACTTTATCCATACAGAACTTAATTGAAAAACAATCAAACGACCTCTTAGTACACTTTGAATATTTCTTCAATCATAAGGTTAAATATATGTTAACATTAAATTTCTAATAATATGCTTATTTATAAGACCGATTACTTATTGGCAAATAATCATGTGAGAAGTTGATTAAGAAGCGTGAGAAGTGAATCTGAACATTTGATCACTTATTGTGAGTCCCTGTTCTAGTTTCTAATCACAATCAATTCAACAAACAAGATATGATTAAACTACCTGTTTGATTCAATTCACAATCTCAAACGATTACAACTCTGTTCTTGACTTTCTCTCTCTAGACAACACTTTCTCTCTCTACAAATCTCTCTCTCTGGATGCAATCTCAAATTCTCAATTAGCCATCTCAAGTTTTTACTACTAATAACAAAAAATAAAAGCTATTTATACCAATTACAAAAACAAAGGAAAAACAAACACAATACAAGACATTTTGACTTTGACATTTTATTACAAAGACTTTGACTTTTTAATAAGAGTTGACTTTCTTGAACTTTGACATTAGTCTTCATGATCTTGTATCCAACATAACTCATGCTCTAACAATCTCCCCCTTTGGATTAAAGATCACTGTTGAAAGATCTTACAATTTAGTCTTCTCTTTTAAGCTCTGTTAGATGCAATCTCTTCCTTTAACAATGTAATCTTCAACAAGTCTGTCTTTGAAGAATCTAACAATCTCCCCAAATATGATAAACAAAGTCTTCAACAATCTCTTCAAAACTATCACAATACTCTTTCATACTCCGGAAAGAAATTATCATCAAATTCAGCTCGGATTGCTTTAGCAAATAATCTTCAAAGAAAATTTCCTCAAAATCAGCACATCTTCAGAAATTCTTTGATCTTCTTCAAATCTTTACTTTGAATCTTCTGACTTGGACATTTCTGTAAATCATTTCTCAAAACTCCAAAACTTCAACATTTCTTGATACCATCTCCCCCTTTTTGATGATTTGAGCATCAGTATCATCAAAACTTTCACCAAGAAATGTCTTTGACCATTCTGATCTATCCAAGAGCCTCTGATTCTGTGATCCATAACAATGTATTCATCTAGATCTTTTCAAATACAGATAAATTAAGAAATGTAACACCTGAATCAACAAATGAACCAGTTAAAATGCCTGTCAGTAACACAAAGTCACTGTGTGTAACGAATACACATTGTAAAGGAGCTTTTGTTATGTTCACTCCCCCAGGGCTTCCATCCAATCATCGAAATACCACAAAGGAAATTTCTATGAATGTTATGACAAGAAAACAAATTCCTTGTGTGTTCGTGCAAGTGTAGAAAGAATTAAGCACTGATGATTGCTTTTTAAGGCTCAAAATTTTGTAAACCACTGAGACAACAGTAGATAAACACAAACTCAATGTGCATGATTGAAGTGCGAAGGTGGGGAAGACTTCCATATTTTTTCAATATCCAGATTTTCCAAATGAAAATCAGATAGATAATATGCCACGTCCCCAGAAAATATGAAACATTTTCTTTTTAAGAAGAAAATGAGTGGTTGGTGGGGTATTATTCAAGAGTTGGCATGGGCTAGTTGCCTGTTTCAATAATGTTCACAAAGAAATGTGAAACATTAGTAATGTGGCTGCCCGACTCAGAAAGTAGTTGGTGCAGAGTTTGATATTCTTTTACTCTGATCTCACACCCTCTTTCTTTTAATCATTAAACGTACATCTAACCAAACTCTCATTTCTATTTTATCTCAACGCACAACCCACACTCATTTCTTTTTGACTCATCACACTCAATCACTATGGATTAACTTCTTGGGTAGGAAACACTGGTAATCATGAATCCATAGAAGTTCATTTAAGTCCTAGCACAAAGAACCCATATTGTCCTATAAAACATATGTTGCTCATAATGGTTTAACTTTATCAGTTAAAGCTCATATACATATGTCAGATATGAATATGCTCAGAGATATAAGTATAAAGATATGAGCATTTTTAGGCAATAAATTATTTTCAAACAAGCATATTGAATGAATGAACATGAATGCAAAAGACTTGTTTGAAAATCTGACATTGTATGAAAATGATCAGAAATGAAATGATATAACAATCAAAGCTTATGGTCAAGAATAATTGATATTGTCTACATGAATCAAAATATAGACATTCTTGAATGAAATGCTTCGAAATGAAATAACGCTCAAAATTCTTTGAAATACAAGCGGGGTGTCTTACCATCGAAAACATGTTTCAATATGAGACATGGTAAGAACAATTTGAACAATAAGTCAAACCGATGTGTGTGAATACTTGAAAGTATATAGAAAAGACAATACGCAAGTATTTATCTTTGGAAACACACGATTTGTAATCAAGTAAGCACAAATAAATTTTGAAAAACATTTTAAAATCACACTTCCAATTCATGAAATCTGTTTAAGAATCAGGAAGTGGTTTGAACATTTAAGAAAATGTTTTCTTATGACTGAAAGTTGTCCTTCTTTCAATCATATATGAGATTAAGATAAGAAATTAACCTTTTTCGCTTCGTCTTAAATCTCATGAAGTCACGCTTTAAGTCATAAAGATTTGATCTTGTAAGCATCTCTCATCTTGCACAAGTCTCAAAGTCTACTCAAAGCAAATTTTATTCACAAAAAATTATTGAAAAGTAAATGAGATAAAACAGTAAAACAGTTAACATTACGAGTTCTGATCTGAAATAATCAGAAATCATAGTCTTACTCCTTTGACTTGTACACTCCCCCTAAATTCATGCATCACAAAAATTTTTCAGTTTAGTAAAATGCAGAAATTAGATAAACTCCCCCTCAAAAGAATGTAGATCATCTTAAAGTTCTTCTCACTCTCCCCTGAGATTATGAACAAACTATTAAAGTGCAGATATCCTTTCAGAAATATTGATAAAGAAATGATGAAAAATTACAATAAAAGAAACTTTAATAGGTAATTACTGATTAGACTTTGAGATTTAGCATACCAAGCTTAGATACAAGAAAATTAAATCTCTTTTCATCTAAAGCTTTGGTAAACAAATCCGCAAGTTGATAATTAGTCTTTACAAAGTAAAGTTCTATTGTACCTTTTTCTACATTATCTTTAATAAAATGATATCTGACATCAATGTGCTTTGTCTTAGTGTGCTGCACAGGATTAGCTGATATGACGATAGCACTCTTCGAGTCACAATAGATAGGTATTTTGTCAAACTTGAATCCATAGTCTCGTAGCTGTGTCCTCATCCACAAGACCTGAGAGCAGCAACTGGCAGCATCTACATACTCTGCTTCTGCAGTCGATGTGGATATGCATAATTGCTTCTTTGATGCCCAGCTAACGAGCTTGTCTCCAAGGAATTTAATGTGACCTAAAGTACTCTTCCTGTCTAGCATGCACCCAGCATGATCTGCATCTGAATAAGCAGTTAGTTGAAACCCAGTATCTTTAGGATACCACAGACCAAGATCTGCAGTCCCCTTTAGATACCTAAAAATCCGTTTGACAGCAACCAAATGGGATTCTTTAGGAGCAGCCTAATATCTAGAACGTAAGCATGTTGAAAACATAATATCTGGCCTACTTGAAGTAAGATACGTTAAAGAACCTATCATACCTCTATAAGTCCTAACATCAACACTTTTACCCGAAGGACCAGTGCTAATCTTAGTACCTGGTGCCATCGGGGTTCCAATTGGTTTGAAATTTTCCATTTTAAACTTCCGAAGAATATCCAAAATGTACTTAGATTGGTTAATGAAAATCCCCGTTGAAAATTGTTTTACTTGTAATCCGAGAAAGAAATTCATCTATCCCATCATACTCATTTGAAAACGTGACACCATGAGGTTAGAAAAGTTTTTGCAGTATTTAGGATTTGTAGAGCCAAATATTTTATCATCAACATATATTTGAATAAGTATAATATCAACTTTTTCCTTTTTGATGAACAAAGTGGTATCGACTTTACCTTTGGAAAAACCTGACTTGACCAAGAATTTAGATAGAACAGCATACCATGCGCGAGGGGCTTGTTTCAAACCATACAGGGCTTTATCCAAAATGTAGACGTGATATGGCTTATCTGGATTTACGAACCCTTCTGGTTGAGATACGTATACTTCCTCCTAAAGAATACCATTCAGAAAGGCCGTTTTCACGTCCATCTGATAGACTGTGAAATTCTTGTGAGCTGCGTAGGCTAGAAACATACAGATTGCTTCTATACGCGCTACTGGAGCATACGTCTCGTCGTAGTCTATGCCTTCCTCTTGCCGGTAACCTTTGGCAACAAGTCTTGCTTTATTCCTTATGACAATACCATCTTCATTCTTCATGTTTTTGAATACCCATTTAGTTCCTATCATGGTCTTTCCTTATGGTTTTGGAACTAATCTCCAGACCTTCAGGGCTTCAAACTGATTTAATTCTTCTTGCATAACAGACACCCAATCCGAATCAACAAGAGCTTCCGATACTCGAGTAGGATCTATTTTGCTGAGGAATGAGTCATGCAGACATTGATTCAAGGTTGCTGACCTAGTTTACACTGGCTTGTTAAGATCTCCAATTACTTGGTGTAAAGGGTGCTCTTTGGTCCAACGATGTTCGTGAGGGAGTGGATTAGATGCAGATTGATCATAGTTGACATCTAAATATCCACTGTCAGTTTCTTCTTGTACAATACTTATTGGGGGTACTGCTAAAATAGGTGGTGCAGAAGTTACAGTTGGAACAACATATTCTGGCTGTTGAGTAGACAATATAGCACAACCAACTAATACAGATACTTCTGGTTCAGCAATATCTTGCACCTCTTCAACCGTAGGAGTATTTATTTGAATTTGAGTTTCTGACTGAACTAGGAATCATGTTTAGTTATGACTTCTGAAGTGACTGGATGATTGTAACTTGTGTCTTCAGACCTGTCAGTCACAACAGATTTAGGCAAATTAGATCCTAGAAACTCATCATAAAAGAATTCAAATAACAAATCTAAATCAGATAAATGACTAGTAGACGTAGAAGCGCCATCTGATTTGTTCTGTTCAGATACAGGTTATGGACTGATTGATCCAGAAGCTAACACTCCGGTTATCACGGGTTCTGAACTGAGTTGTTCAAAATCCATATCTTAATCAAATGTGACGTTTACGCTCTCGACTACTGTCTTTGACTTCTTCAGATAAACACGATATGCAGCAGATGTAGAAGAATAACCAATGAAGATGCCCTCATCCGCCTTAGCACTGAACTTGTTCAAACTCTCTCTGTCGTTAAGCACAAAACACTTACAACCAAAAACATGAAAATATTTAATGGTTGGTGTTCGGTTTTTGATAAAAGCATACAGAGTCTTTTGAAATCTGTGGTGTATCATGGAACGGTTCTGAGTGTAGTACGCAGTCGAAATAGCTTCTGCCCACAGAAATAGAGGTAAGTCAGATTGGCTGAGCATAGTACGAGCAGCCTCGACTAGCGTTCGATTTCGCCTTTCAACTACTCCATTCTGTTTAGGCGTACGAGCAGCAGAGTATTGATGTGATATCCCGACTGATTCGAGATACTCTTCAACAGTTCTGTTCTTGAACACTGTGCCGTTATCAGTTCTGAGAAGCTTGACTGTTTTCTGCAGATTCACCTGGGTCATCTTCAGAAATGTAATGAGTACTTCCGGTGTCTCATCTTTTGATCGTAGAAATTTGACACACGTGTATCGCGAATAATCGTCCACGATAACCAACACGTATTTTTTTCCGCCTAAGCTATGTGTTCGCATCGGACCACAAAGATCCATATGCAACAACTCTAATGGAGAACTGGTGCTTGGTTCAGGCTTTGGTTTATGTGGAGCTCTCTTCATCTTCCCTTTTCACATGTTGCACATAAGTGTTCTGTCTCGTATCTCAGCTCAGGAAGTCCATTTACCAATTTACCACTAACCAACTTGTTTATATAACGAAAATTCAGGTGTGATAGTCGTCGGTGCCAAAGCCAACTTTGCTGCATCGAAGCTTTTGTCAATAAGCAAACCTGATTGTTATTCTGAACCTTTAAAGATTGATGGTGTAGAGATTTGTCTTTCGATTGCCGACTAAGAGTTCATTGTCGTCTTCAGTACGAACCGAACATCTCTTAGCTTTGAAATTAACCTCTAACCCTTTGTCACAGAATTGACCGATGCTAAACAAGTTGTGCCCTAAGCCTTCGACATAGCTCACCTTCCTAATCGTTATGTTGTCTTGAATGATGTCACCATATCCTAAGATCGGTGAAAACTGGTCGTTCCCAAATCGCACATTGCCGCTGAATTTCTCTGTATAATTAGACAATAAAGTTTTTTGCCCAGTCATATGCTTGGAACAGCCACTATTCAAGTACCACATATACCGGGTCTGCAAAAGAAATCAGGAAACAATAGATTTAGGTACCCATTTAAAAACGGGTCATAACAGATAAGCATATGATTTTGGTATCCATTTGAATATGGATCCTCTTTTCCTTTGAAAACCTTTAAAAACTTTTGATTTAGAAGAATAAACATGATAAGATCCAAACCAATCATTATAATTATGATGATAAGTAAAATTATTCCACTGATAAGTATAAGAATTAGTAGTAGTAGGAGATAATTGGAACAATTGCTTATTGGAATATCGCTTGTAAGAAGTTACACGGTTTTTATTTATAGAAGCAACAAAACCAACTATATCAGACACACTACTATCAGATCTATCAGTAACTACATCAGGAATGGATTCCGCCTTCTCATCATTCTTCCTTTTAGGTCGCCATTCAGATCTTGCTTCTGACCTTTTCTTTCTTATATCTGAAATAGAAGATTTAGATTTATTAGGAAAGTCAGATTTCTGAGATTGATTTTTCTTACGTTTACCAGTGTTGTTCTTTTTCTGTGAACGCTGTTTCTTATGTTTCTTACCATTAGCATAGTAATCAACATTCTCAGAAACTGATTCACCAACCTTAGTTGATGATTCACCCTTTTCATGTACACTTGGTAAAGCTTTTCCATTTACGATGAAAGTAGAATGATTTGGAAGTTGAGCAGTAAAGTCAAACATATCAATTTCTTCAATACAACCTTCATCAGAATTTAGAAAATCATTTGTAGACTCAAATAGATCATCAAAATCAGTCTTAGAAGTTTGAGGTACTTTTGAAGATGAACACACATTAGATTTAACATGAAAATCTGTGTTCTTTAACACTGTAGAAAATACATTTTGTGTTAGATCACTCAAAATTCTTTCATCAGATAAAATATTTTCTAACTCAATTATTTTGCTCTCTAAGACAAGTGGAGGTACATAAATTTTTGCTTGAACAGGTTTTGCCTCCATCTCAGTCGAAGAATAACTAGCAAAATAATCAGTTGAAAGAAATTTTGGTGTTTTAGAAAGATAACTATCATTCAGTCTTTCATAATAGAATGGTAGTTGCATTTTCTTCAAATTCATTCTTTTCTCATCTTCTTTTTCCTCAACTTCTTTTGATGCTTTGGTGATAAAATTGGGTTTCAAATGAGGATATTCATCAGCCGCATACATATAATTTGCATTATATAAACCTGGCTATTTTCTGATAGCTTTTTCTAAGTAATGAGGATTATCAAACCCTAATCCCCATTTTTCTTTAAAATCAGCATCTTCATCAAGTGTATTCAAGAAAATAGTTTGATCTGTTTGGCCTATAAGATATAATTTGGCTTCCAAACCATTTACCTTTTTCTCTAAAGTCTTATTCTCAACCTGCATTTTAAACGATTTTAGAACACATTCTTGTTTTTCAGAATCAGACTTAAACAATTGTTTTTGCAATTCAGAAATCTTACTTTCAAAACAATCTTTTTCATTTTGAAAAACAGAAGCAGATTTGCGTAGAGAATCAATTAAATCTTTGTTCTCAATAACTAACGTGTTGAGCTCAAAGACCTTTTCATTTCTCCTAGCAACTCTGTCTTTTTCCTTTTTCAATTTATTTTGAAGGTCTTGAAGTTCGACCCTCATGGCTTCCATTTTGGTCATGAAATTATTTTCAGTTAAGTTCATTACCTCATCAGCAGTCTCATCATCTGAATCATCATCTTTCACTTCTTTTCTCATCAAGCATAGATGAGCAGTCTCTTCTTGTTCTTCCTCATCAGAATGATCCAACCAGTATTCATCTTCAACCATTAATGCCCTGCCAGCTTCTTGTTGCTTGGCCAAGAGCAATTTGTTCTGATAATACTCTGAGTTGCGAACCTTTGGCTTCCGACATTCTTTTGCATAATGTCCTAACTTGCCACAGTTGTAGCATTTGATCAGATCATTAGCCGTCTTCTTTTCAGTACTTGTGTAATCATTCACATACTTCTTCTTTTCTTCTGGCTTTTTCTCAATCATTCTATTTCCTTCCACTCTTTCTCTATGCTCGTGGTTCTTTGAGCTTGATGAAGAATATCTCTGAGAATTGGATCCCGACTTCTTGTAGAACTTCTTTTGGAAAGCACGGGTCAATAATAGCATAGCCTGCTTGAGACTTTCTCCATCATCTCCATCAAATTCAGACTCTGATTCAGAACTGAAAACAAATGTCTTCTTCTTATTCTTCTTCTCTTTCTTTTCTTTCTCTTTCTTTCCAGCTACTAATGCTTTGGGATCAACAACCTTCTCAACTTTCTTCTTCTCAACTCTTTTCTCTTCCACCTTCTCTTCATTCTGTCGTAGAGTTTCATAAACTTCATGTAGAGGTGTTTCATTCAAATCCTTCATTTGTTTCATCCTGCGTGTGTGCTCTTTCCACTCAGGTTGCAAGATGCTGAGAAACTTCACATTGTTCTCAATTTGTTGCTTGTTAACCTTGTTCTTGGAAAGCTCATTCAGAAGCAACACAAACCTCTCATAGGTCTCCTCCAAACTTTCATTTTCTTTTGCTCTAAATTCTTCGTAGCTGTTTATGCAGTTAGCTACCTTCATTTGGTTTCCAACTCTAGAACCCAACATCATTTTTCTTAACTGATCCCACATTGATTTGGCAGTTTCATTGTAGCTATCCATTTTCACATATATCTCATTTGTCATGCTTTGTAAAAGCAAAGATCTGGCTTGTTTATCAACATCAAACCTTTTCTTTTGTTCATCAGAAAAAACTAGCAAACTTTTTATCCACTCTCCTTGTTCTCGGAGCTCCATCTGAATCATTACCACCAGCAGAAATCTCCTCAGTAGGTTTCTTCATTGGGCCTTCTGTGATAGATTTCAGAATGTTCTCTCCATTTGACTGTCTATCAACAAAGTCCAAAAATCTATCTCTCCATTGTTCATATTCTCCTTTGAACAACACCGGAGGTTTGACATCAGTTCCAATTGAGAGAGCGTCTCTAGAAGTCATCTTGTTTGTACCTGTTTATTTCAATCCAAATTCTCAATTAGTCATCTCAAGTTTTTACTACTAATAACAAAAAATAAAAGCTATTTATACCAATTACAAAAACAAAGGAAAAACAAACACAATACAAGACACTTTGACTTTGACATTTTATTACAAAGACTTTGACTTTTTAATAAGAGTTGACTTTCTCAGCTTTGACTTTCTTGAACTTTGACATTAGTCTTCATGATCTTGTATCCAACATAATTCATGCTCTAACACTTATAATCTCAAACACACCCAAGAATTGCGTTTCATAAGGGAATTGATATGGTGCATCTTATCTCGCTGTATCTCATCCTAACGTGCATCCAACGGTTGATAACCACTTCTCACGTTAACTCAACTTCTCATCGGAACCAACCCATTACTTATATATATAGACAGAGAGAAAAAAAAATCGTGTGAGAAGAAGAGTTAAAGTGAGAAAGATAATAAGGGATCTGGACCCTTGATCATTTTTAATCTCAAACTCACAACATTAATCGTGCTTGATACGAAATGATCAAGTGCATCTCATATATATATATATATATAGGGGCCTAATCATATGAGACCCTAATATTTTGTGGTAGCTATGAGATCCAATCTCATCCATCCATCCATCTAATCTTATTATTTTTTTATTAATTAATAAGAAAGGCTATTTTAGTCATTTGATAAATTAAATAATATTAAAAACAAATTTGTAACTGAAAATATCAATCATTTATCAATTAAATATACTGTTTCCTTGAATATCTCAACAAACTGATTTTGAGATATTATGGGTTTGAACTTTGATCGTATGAAATATTCAATCTCGTAGCCGAAGTCTGCCTCCTTTCTGGTTCTACATTGTTTTTTTACAAAAGTCTGCAACACAACTTTTGAAAGACGATCATACCGTAACACCTTTTTTCAAGATGATCATAATGTAACACATTTTGGTGCACGACGATCATAATGTAACACGTTTTTTGCAATATGATCATAATGTAACACACGTTTTTGCAAGCAGATCATAATGTACCACATCGCAATTATCACATCTAATTCACTGCCTAAATTATCGGTTGGCGCCTAATGAGATAACACTAAATTTCAATGTTTTTTGACAATTTTACCCTTTTTTCCTAATTTAGTGGCATAAAATCCTTTTTTAAGTAATATTTCTATTAGTTATTTTAGACCCTTGATTAATTAAATGGATGGATGAGATTGGATCTCATAGTTATCACAAAATACTAGGGTCTCCCATGAAAGGCCCTATATATATGTATATATATATATATGGGTGGGTGGGTGTCGGTGTGTATGAAAGTTATGGTGAGAATGATATGAACAGATCTCAACCTTTGGGTACACGTTAGGAGATGTACCAAGTTTTATATATATATATATGGGGGATTAATCAAATGAGAACTGCATAATCTGTGATAAACGTGAGATCCATTATTAACCACTCATTTAAGATAGTAAATTTTTAATTAAATTAATTGTAACACCCTCAAATTTGGAAAGAGCAACTAATTTAAAATTTTCAATAATACCTCAAAGATGGATAAAATCTCTTACGGCAAGTTCATACTCGAAATACGATTCTAAAATTCAACCATCAACAATATGAATTGAGTCTTACATAAAGACTAAATAAAGGTCGGGTGTTACTAAACCCAATTACAAGTTGCTATTCCCAAGGTAATCGCGGAAGAGTTTACCAAGCTACCCACCCTCGTGCAAATCTAGTACCCATCTCTTCACGGCACCGCTAGAACCATACCCCAACCGGAACCTGATGCACATGCCGACAAATAAAAAGGTTAGGCTTAACGCCTAGTGAGCTCATGAGTTTTAACATGAATATATATATCCTTAAAAGAAAGGAAATCAATTCAAATCAAGATATTTCAAACTAATTTACTTTAGAAATAGAACGACTCATTTTCCCACACTATGCACCCTTGAAGACAACGATCTAGTACAAACATTCTTTATAAGATGATGCAACCCAAAACTCACTCAGCACGTGTATAAAAATAAACTCCCAAATTGAGAAACTGTGAATAACACTTCACATCCCAAAACACCCAGAACACGTGTGGTGCATAACACTCAACCCATAAATCATGGTAAATAAAACCCATATACAATATGTCACCGAAAACATGGATACAAGACTCAGAACCCAAAACAAGCGTATCTCCGAGGATAAACAACCATTGACATCCACCCTAACTAGGTCTTTAGTCGTATCGAACATCAACTCAAACTGAGTCTTTAGTCATATCGGACATCAACTCAACCCGAGTCATTAGCCATATCGGACATCAACTCAAACCGAGTCTTTAGTCATATCGGACATCAACTCAAAACGAGTCTTAGTCATATCGGACATCAACTCAAACCGAGTCTTTAGCCATATCGGACATCAACTCAAACCGAGTCTTTAGTCATATCGGACATCAACTCAAACCGAGTCTTTAGTCTTATCGGACATCAACTCAACCCGAGTCTTTAGCCATATCGGACATCAACTCAAACCGAGTCTTTAGTCATATCGGACATCAACTCAAACCGAGTCTTTAGTCATATCGGACATCAACTCAAACCGAGTCTTTAGTCATATCGGACATCAACTCAACCCGAGTTTTTAGCCATATCGGACATCAACTCAAACCGAGTATTTAGCCATATCGGACATCAACTCAAACCGAGTCTTTAGTCATATCGGACATCAACTCAAACCGAGTCTTTAGTCACATACAATAAACCGACTTTTATGCCTATGGATCCATTGCATTACGGTCAGAACGCTACATGACTCAAAGGAATAATAACGCACTCAAAACATATAAATTCCCAAATAAGGTGCAACTAAGTACACCATACGTCCAAGGCTCCTCAACGAGCTACCAAAACCGGACATATGTTCCAAAGACTCCACTGAGTACAAATCAAGCCCCAAGCGGCTTAGTAGACGTTTGGCTAAACACGAGAACCCATATGGTTACATAACCCCAAATTAAATCTTTCCCCAAAACTTTGTTTCTCAAATCACAATTGGCCTTCGGCCCAAACCAAAAGGTTCCCCATGTCTAAAATGTTCCCCAAAGCCGGGAATGACCCAAAATCAAAGGACCCATACATTAATACTTTTCAAAACATGCCGTTTCATGAATGATGCATAAATCCCGACAAAACACTTGAAAGTGCATTTTTGACCAAACTCCTATTTATGCAATACTTCATCGAAACCCATTCATTTATGACACATTTAACAAAATGCTCAAACTCCCAAAGATATGTGCTACATAAGTTTATAGAGTTAAACACTCTCAAAATAACCAAACTTATTAGCAGTTAGCAATTTCATGCAAGACGCAAAACACTTTAGAATAAACATTTTGGCATGCACACCGTTTTCTCAAATCAACTTGAACTCACCTTGCTAGATTTATGATAAATATAGATTTTACCCACGTAGAGCTCTATTGGAGAAACTTGAATCCTCAAAGCCAAAACCTCCAAAAACCTAGATTCGCAATATTCCAACCATAAACATAGATATTCAACCGAAAAGAATCGTTCCCCAACACTTTACACATGAATACCTTAACTGATACCGAAACCCTAACTTCCATAATTGAAGAGAATAGAAGATTACCTTTACCAAAGTTTGAATCCATCAACCAAAACACCTCTGGTTCACCAAAATGGTTACAAACCTCCAAACTACGAAAGGAAGAACAAGGGTGCATGAAAACCCTAGGAACTTGATGAAGAAGATGAAGATTGAGGGATGATGGTTCTAGTTCCCGGTCTGATAGATGAAGAAGAAACACTTAGATTTAGGAGGAGACCCTCCAAAATGAGTTAGGGTTGATTTTGGGGGTTTGGGGGTCGGTTTGGGAGAGAAATGGGGGAAGGATTTGGGGTTGGGGTGAAAAATGGTGTTTGGGGCCGAAATTCCACATTTTTGTGCACACAGCGGCTCCGCGCGGGTGGCCGCGCCCCTCCAGCCGCGCGGAGCTCTGTCGCCCAACAAACTCGCCCGTTCACCGTTTTGGTCATAACTTCTTCGTTATAGCTCCGTTTTTGCTTCGGAAAGAGCCGTTGGACTCGTAATTGAATCATTTATCCATCAAGACTATAAAATCTAGAATTCAAATCCAAAATCATATATCTTATTTTTCCCTAAATTATCGGTTTCGGTATTAACTTGAAACAATACCTTTCGAAAATCGGGGTGTTACATTAATATAAAAGATTATTTTGGTAATTTGGATATTTTGCAATTAATTAGTTACCTAATATTGTGGAAGAATTGATTTCATTCCTTTTAGGTTACCCTATTATTATGGAATATTTTGTTTTGAAATTCATGATCAAATCCGGCGACTTACACCCCCGGTGATAAAGCTCCATCTCCGGTGACAACCGAAATGTTATCCGCACCGCTAGTCTTCTCAGTACATATTGTGGTATCATATATGCATAGTCGTGTAATCACACTGTATAACAAATTATATCACAGTGTACCACAGTGTGGTTTGTATCACAGTATGTATAGTTTGTATGTATTTTTTGAACAATGTCGATGTTTTTTAGGTACCACAATGTATTTTCGTTATTTACAAAATGTATCACAGTTTGTCTTCGTTGTTTTACAAAGGCTATCACAACATTTCTTATTTATTTTCATTATTTTCGTTGTTTATAAAAGGGTATCACAGTGTGCAACATGTGTTCGTCGGAATAATGTTCGTCGAAAAGAGGAGAGAGAAGATTTATAAACTACCTAAAATACCATTTAATTAATATTTTAATTAAAAATTACCAAAATTATTGATTTTCTAATTTATCCTTTAATTTATGGTTAAGATTGGATCTCACGGTTATCACAGATAACCGAGTTCTCCCTTGAATGACCCTTATATATATATATATATATATATATATATATATATATATATATATATATATATATATATATATATATATAGCGAGAGGTTCATTTAAGAAGTGATAAATGTATGAGAAATAGAGAAGTAATCTTAGTCATTCATCTGTTCAACATTTGCGGCTTTGACCGCGAAGCACCGGATAATTCCTTCCATGGTCTATAGAAGGTAGAGGGGTAGTTTCGTAAAATACGTGGGATGAGTTCATATATGAACCTATATGATTCACATATGAACTATACGTTCATATGATAATCAGTTAATTAGTTCATATATGAATCACAAAAGTTCATATATGAATCTGTTAATTAGTTCAACTAATTCATATATGAACTTACAGTTAATTAGTTCATATGTGGATCAGTTAATTAGTTCATATATGAATCACAAAAGTTCATATATGAATCAGTTAAAAGAGTTAAGATGTAAATTACACTGATTCATATATGAACATATAGTTCATATGTGAATTATACATGTTCATATATGAACACAACCCGTGTATTTTGTAAAAATTACGAAAGTGTCCTTCTATTTTTGGAATAGACGTAACTTTTGACCAGTCAAAGCTGCAACTTTTGACCAGTCAAAGCCTCAATATTTGACCAGTCAAATCCGATCTTGACCATATAAATGACTAGGATTACTCCTCTATTTCTCATATATTTACCATTTCTCAAATGAACCTAAGGCTATATATATTGTTAAGTCAGATTTTATAGTAATTATTGTATTTATAGGCTTGGTCTAATACAGTGTTTAGAGCGCTTGTATATCTGGTTTTAGCCAAGGGTATTTAAGTCCCTTGTGGCTTTGTTGTTTGTAAGAATCTCACGCATATCTCATAGAATACAAGTTTTTCGCTTTCAATTTCTCTCTCTCCACTTTCTCTCACTAGATTTAGAACGATCGTGCATTATCAATTGGTATCAGAGCCTAATCTGAATCTGAGAGGATTGAGAGAAACTTGTTTCAATTCTGAATTTGTGGTTGAATCAGGAAATTTGATTGATTTTCTTGATTTTTTTTCAAGAAAATCTCATTTTTTGATTTTTCATCAAATTCGGAATGTTTTGTGAACGAATTTTCTTGAAAATTGGTTTGTTGGATTCGTTTTTATTGCTAAATCATTTTTGATTCACATCGATTCTCAAGAAAATCTGTGTTTGATCTTCAATTTTGAAAATTTTGAGTTTTGGTTGTTCGAACGTATTCTCTCTAGTTGATTTCAAATTTTTTGTTTCTGCGGATTTTAATCGAATTGGTTGATTCTTTATTGTTAGAAACTTGATTTCGAATGATTGTGTAAGAGAAAATTACATCAATTTTGTTTTTGTGATCAAATTCAGACGATTCCTGAGATTTTATAGTTTTGCGCCAGATTCAAACTTTGTGCGAGTTCATCAGATTTTTGCGCCAGTTCTTCAAAGCTTTGCACCAGTTCATTTCGCCAAGTTCAGGGTTTCAGTTATTCACGCAAAGTTAATTTTGCGCGACAAGCATCTCGTGCAAAGACAAGTTTGCGTCACTATCAGCTCACGCAAAGTTCGTTTTGTGCCACCTACATCTCACGAGAAGTTCAGTCCTTGGGCAAGTTATCTTTGCGCCAACTTTGTGTCACGCAAAGTTTAAATTTGCGCCACCTTTATTTCGCGCAAAGATCAGTTTGCGCCATCATCGTCTAACACAAATCTTTATTTGCGCCTCTTCGTCTCGTGCAAAGTAGTCCACAAGTCAGCATATCACGCAAAGTTATCTTTGCGCCATCAACGATTCGCGCAAAATAAAGTTTGCGCCAGCTTCTTCTCAAGCAAAAGTCAAGTTTGCGCCACCTTTGTCTCACGCAAATCTCTTTTTGCGCCATCTTCTGTTCACGCAAATCTCCAGTTTGCGCTAGTCTCTACTTTCAGACTTGGATTTTTTTTCTGATCTTTGTCTATATGGATTCTGCAAAGTTTGCGTTTCAAGCTCAGTTCTACAAGAATGATATCATGATGTCATTGGGCACAGAAACTCGTCCTCCGGTTCTGGTTGATGAGAATGAGTTCACTCAATGGCAAGATCGGTTTCTTAATTTCATCGAGCGTCAAAAGAACGGAGATGACATGATGAAGATTCTAACTGAAGGATCTTTTGAAAAGCCCATACTGGCTTCTGGGATGACAAAGCCTATCGCTGAATACACACCCAATGAGTCATTGCAATATAAAGTCGATCGTGATATAAAGGCAAATCTGATGCTAGCCTTGCCAAATTCTATATACAACCGGATTGATTGTTACAAAAACAATCCTAAACTAATGTGGGCATAGCTAGAGAAGATTATGCTTGGGTCTACAGTTGCAACACAACTTCGGCATACACACTACATGAACAACTTTGAAGAGTTCAAAGCCAAAGACGGAGAGTCATTGAAAAATGTTTTTGACAGGTTCTGTGCTATGATAAATGATATGCGAAAGATAAAAGTGGAAAAGACTGAGCTAGAGACCAATCTGAAGTTCCTCAATTCTCTTCAATCGGAATGGAACAAATCTTGTCATAGATTGAAAAATGATGTCCGGATCTCTACCATGCAAATCCAAGAGATGTATGAGATTTTGCTGACAGATGAGAGCATTGTCAAGGATAAGAAGGACAAACTTGACAAGAAAAACAAAAAGACAGTGGACCCAGTTGCACTTCTCACAAGTAAACTGTCTGAACAAGCATTATCTGAGGATGCTTATGACGGTGCAACTGATGATGATGGCGAGGCACTTCAGAAAGCAATGATTCTTCTATCTCAACACTACAACAAAAAGTTCCAACCTTGTTCGGGTTCCAACAACCTTCGCTTCACTTCAGGGTCTAAGGTCAAAGTGCCCGAGCATAAGAAAGTTGCTGATTGTTTCAACTGTGGAAAGTCGGGTCACATCGCTAAGGAGTGTCGAGTAAAGAAATTTCGGGATTCAGCATATTATCGAAAGAAAATGGAACTGGCCGAAAAGAGAGAGAATGGAACCGCTCTGCTAGCTGAAGAAGAATTCTGGCTAGATCATTCCGACAACGAAGTTGATAATGTGGAGACTGCTCATATGTGCTTCATCGGAGATGATCAGAGTGATGATAATGATGATGATTCCTCAACCGATGAAGATGAGGTACCTTCTGAGTTTGATTACACATTTATTTCTTCTCAAATGAATATCATTATAACTGCTTTACATGATTTACGCTCAAAGTTATTATCTGAAAAACAATTAAATTCAGAAAAGTCAAATTTGATTGATAAATTACAAATTTCTTTGAAAGATGAAAAATCTATTTTGGATCATACAAAAGAAATCTTTCAAAAGAAATTGGGTGATTTAGAAAAATCAAATATGACTTATCTTGATTCTTTGACTGAAATGACCAAATTAAACGATAAATTTTCAGATAAAATAAATGAGTTGGAAGAAAAATTATATCGAAGGAATCAGACTGAACAAACCATTTATTTGAACAAACCACGGAGTTATGAGTCTATCAAAGAAAAATGGGGACTTGGTTTTGAAAATCCACATTGTTTAGACAATGCTATAGAAAAATCCCCCACTTTATATAAATTCGATTATCTAAATCTTGCTAAATATGCTCCTCAATTTAAAATTGATTGGATGAATGAAAAGCAAGTTTTAGATATCGAAAATGAGAAAAGAATGAACAACAAGAAAAAGGAAATTTCTTTTGTTTACACGCGCGAAAATGCCAAATATTTTCCCGATAAATCAAAGAAGAACAGAAACAGTTTCAATGACATTTCTCCTATTAAATCTTCATTATCTAATGATTATTTTGATATTTGTGCTACTAACACTAATAAAGAAAATATATCTCCAGTTTCTTATGATTCTACGAGATATATTCCTCCATTAGTGTTAGAAAGCAAAATCATTGATCTTGAAAATAAAATGGAAGAACAAAATATTCAAAGAAAAATTGAATCAGATGTTATTCTTTCTTTCACGACGACAAGTCTTGAAGAAAAATTAATTTTTCAAAAACAAGATTTAATTACAAATTCTGTTTCTGGTCTTTCTTCTGATTTTAAAGAAAACAAAAAGAAAGTTCTAAAATCTGAAAATTTTTCTCATAATTTTTCTGACTCTGAGGCAAGTTCAGGTTTATTGTCTGATCAGTTGGGTTTCTTAGGTAATATTGTTTCTTCAGACTCAAATCTTAAATCGAAAATTCTTGATGAATCTTTTACGCTAAATGATGATTATTATAAACCAAAGCGTAAAAGAAGAAGGTCAAAGAAGTCAAAGAAACAAGATATTGTTATTTCTGAAAATTCTAAATCTTCTGATTTAAATATTTCAGATAGGACTTTGAGGACTCCAACAAGGCAGATATGGAGGGTCAAGCGGACATCTGATGAATCTGCAACTGATGAGGATATATGTAGACAAAATCTATAAAAGTGATTCACTTGCTATTTGTAATAAAATTTCAAAATACTCAATAAAGCAAATGATTCAAATTGCAAAAGATGTCTCCTATTCTTCCTCAGGTTCAAGTTCAGATGATTATGCTTCGTCCTCTACTGATGACTCTGTTCATTAATCTGATTATTTTTCTCGTGCTTTCTATGTCAAATCTAACAATTTTTCTCCCATAAGAACTGCAACTAACAAATATGGACCCAAATACAAGTGGGTTCCAAAACAAAAGATTAATTCTGAGTTGCAGGCACCTAATGTCAAGGGGGAGTAAGAGAACGATGGCTTCTGAGTAAATCAGCTCAGAACCCGTACTTCAATGGACTTCGACTTCTAAACATATCAGTTTAGGACTCGTCCTTCAATGCATTTAAGCTTCTGGACAAATGAGAAACTGTGAGTGCATCTACTTTATTCCGCTGCATTTATCTCTCAATGTGATATTGTTCTAGTTATCTCAATTTTTTTTTAAGAATCTGAGCAAGTTCCACCAGATCCAAAACTTTGATATGAGACACCAATTCATTATACATTTTGTGGAAGAAGGTATTATTGAATTTTATTTTGTTCCGACTAAATATCAATTTGCCGAATTTTTTTTACAATAGTCTTAAGTGAAAAATGTTTTTTTTAAAAACTCGGTATGTTGAATTTAAAAGTTTAAATTTTTACAAATTTTATTCTATAAAATGTGTGTCTAGGATAAATTTTCAAGTTCCTTTGTTTATATCGAAGTTTTATATGTTTAACTTTCAAGTCTAACAAAAATCGAAAGGACAACAACATGTTTGAAACTTTTGATACTGATTTAAAGTTATGTGATTCGGAATATTTATAGTTTACAATACTTAGAAATCCTAAAAAGTCAGAATTATGGATTGTAATGAAAATATGGGCTAAGCACTTAGATGTAAAACTGGGTGATTGAGCTGAGATATATATATAAAATACAGAAATCTCTAAGTTTAAAAGTTTGTACCTGTGACCTTTCTGGTTTGGGAAAGTAAGTTCCGTGGGATGCTTGTCATCTGGTCCCCTAAGGTCAATTGGTCTGAGAGTGATCGAACCCAAATCCTTCTATAGAACCAGATCGAAAGTCATGTTCTACTGGTATGAATGGGTTTAGGATGTGTCGATGTAGCCTTTCAGATCTGGGAGAGTAAGTTCCAAGGGGTGCTTGACACCTAGTCCCCTAAGGCCAACTGGTCTGGGAGCGGCTGACCCAAATTTTGCAATAGGATCAGATAGAAAGTTACGTTTACGGCATGTTTTTTACTTACCAAACTTCTTGATTAAAAGATGCCAATGTGCACATGCTTAAAAGATGCCAAAAAGCACACTCATGTGAAGATGCCAATGTGTAAGGGTATTATTCGGTCGGTTAAATCGGTTTTCGGTTTATTCGGTTCGGGTTAATCGGTTTTCAAGATTTTTTAAACCTAACCGATAACCAAACCAAATAAGGTTTGGTTTAATCGGTTTTGGGTATTCGGTTTTCGGGTTATTCGGTTCGGTTAACGGTTAAACCGAATAAGGATTTATAATATTTTTTTCGTTGGACACTTGCTTAAATAATTTTCCTAAATTAAGTGTCCGTTGTTTCTAAACAATTTGTATGATACATTCATCTCAACAATTAACTTATATTAAGTAAAATCACCATCTATAAAAAACCAATATCTACCAAATGATATTATTTTTCTTCATGTGACATAAATCAAGCATAAAATGTAATACAATAAAAAAACATTATTTACTATCATAAAAAACATTATGTAGCAATAAAATAAGTAAAATAATAATAGTATAACATGTATTTGGTTTATTTTTTATAAACATAAAATATATAAAATAGTAGTAAAATGTGTTATTCGGTTTAACCGAATTAGGAAAAAAATAACCGAAAACCGAACCGAATAAGGATCCTTATTCGGTTAACCAAACCGTTTAACCCGAAAACCGAATAACCCGAAACCGTTTAACCCAAATGCCATTCGGTTCGGGTGGGTTATTCGGTTTCGGTTATTTTTGACACCCCTACCAATGTGCACAATGCTAAAAGATGCCAATGAGCACACATCTCATGATACTTGGTGATATGTTTGAGTTACGATAAACCTATAAATTTGTGAAAATCTTAATTTTTGATGGCTTAGTGTGAGTACATGCAAAGTTTTCTATTATATTTTTAGAATTGCATTTTCTTGAAGCTAATTGAAGTTCGCATGCTAGCACACTGAATAGATTGATGAAAGTTTTTTGAAACTGAACATGTTTTAACTTGATATGCAATAAAACTTGTATCTGTATCCAACAACATACACTTGATTTCCACTGATGGATTAATCTGTGATATTTTACTGAGTAGAATTTAATTTGTTTAGTCTTTAAAATTTTATATATTTAGTTGTTTCAAAATACATATTCAGTATATTTTTCTTTCTGCATTAATGTTTCAATCCTTGTGTTCTCATATATGTTTCTATGGGTCTGTGCATTTTTAAAGGGGGAGTGAATAAGGAAAATATTCTGAAAAGATCATATCTCATTTCGAGGGGGAGTATCTGATTTTTTATATGAATGCTAACTTGAATTGTCATATTTAGTGCATTTGTGTAGGGGGAGTCAAAGAGCTTAACAGGTGAAATTTTTCTGAGTCTAAGTCAGATTTGCGCCAATAGTTGGTAGCGCAAAACTCAACTTTGCGCCAACAGTTGGTAGCGCAAAACTCAACTTTGCGCCAACAGTTGCTAGCGCAAAACAATCTTTGCGCCACCAACATGTAGCGCAAAATCTTCTTTTTCTCCTTTACTCTGAATTTTGCAGATCTGAAGCTGTATCGTCTCCAAAGTAGGCATGACCAAGTTGATCCAGATCATCAAGGTCATGAGGGGGAGAAGTTAAGGAGAAGTTAAAGAGACAAAGAGTTCAAACGTTTATCTGATGCTCAAGATTCTATTTTTTCTCAGCTATTCTAGTCCTTTTGCTATTCCAGCTCCGACCACCACAGCTTCTTCGAGTGCATTTGAAAGAGGTATGTCGTTTAGAGCACAAGCTGATGAACTGATTGTTCCTCCAAGCTTATTACAAACAGGTCCAGTCTTGTCAAGGCAACAAAGGCAACATAGATTGAAAGATGCTGAGAAGAATTTTTTTTTAGTCAAGAAGCTTCGCTAAGTCGCTTAGCAGGTCTGATTAGAGTTCGAAGTTGGATATAAAAGTTTACATTGAAGACCGGAGCGCCAATGATTACTAAGGGGGAGATTGTTAAGTCAGATTTTATAGTAATCATTGTATTTATAGGCTTGGTCTAATACTGTGTTTAGAGTGCTTGCATATCTGGTTTTAGCCAAGGGTATTTAAGTCCATTGTGGCTTTGTTGTTTGTAAGAATCTCACACATATCTCATAGAATACAAGTTATGTGCTTTCAATTTCTCTCTCTCTACTTTCTCAACCATTGATCTTTTTAATCAATGGTCAAGATTCATTTGAATTATATATGGTAATAAATTAATTAATTTATTAATAAAAGATAATAATAATACGTCAAAAGGGTAAATGTGTCTTTTTATTTTGTGTTTCAAATTTGGCAACAAAGATGAAATATGGTAATAAATTAATTAATTTATTAATAAAAGATAATAATAATATATCAAGACTATCTTTTCATTACTTGTTCATCAATATGCAGTATGTAAAAACCCAATTAAGTTTCATTACCATTATTGTTTCATTATCTTTCCATTATGTTTCACTATATCAAATATGTTTCATCAGGTTTCACTATATTAACATTTTATTTCACTATATTAATATTTTGTTTCTTTATATCAAATACATTATGTTTCACTATATTAATATTTTGTGTCTGGAGGTAATATTGAAGATTTCATATGAATATAAACTTTCATTAATTGGATGAATCAATCACTGATTCATAAGAATTATAAAAAATAATTTGATTTGTAGCTTGCGTATAAATCAATTTGTGTTTACCTAAATTAAATGTTTCATGTTTAAATTAATAAAGGATCAATATTATCATATATAAAACACATTAAAATTAAATAATTAATATTATAATAATAATAATAACACTTACCATATATATTATGAAATTATGTAAAATACTAAAATAACCTTATCAATTAAAAATAAAAATAAAAAAAGAAGGTTAATTTTGGTTTCTAAAGTTTCCAATGTAATATTAGTTTCCAATTGATCCCTCCCCTATATATATATATATATATATATATATATATATATATATATATATATATATATATATATATACACACACATGATGACATTCTAACTTTCTTTAGAGGATGCTCAAATTCACTCCGATTTCTCCCCATAACCTATCAATTCAAAGCTGCCGTCGGTGCCCTTTCGTATGGAGGAGTCGCTATTGATTTATAAAAAGTATTTTAAACTATTTAGTTAGTAATAAAAATACTTCAGTATTTAACAATTGTATAAAATTTTAATATTACATGATATAGGTTTTGATTCTTTGAAATTGAGCATTTTTAATTTTTAATATATATATATATATATATATATATATATATATATATATATATATATATATATATATATATATATAAATGGTAAAATTGTATGAAAAGGGAATTAGATGATTGATCATGTTGATGATGAAAATGAAATAATGGAAGACAATCAAAATGGCACGCTTAGATACTAGGAATTTTGTCAATGCATTTGCAATTATATCAAATTATTGTGTTTTCATCATTATTACCCCATTTATATATATACACTAACATGGGTAAATAAATTATGAACAAGATCATTCCATTTTTATTTAGGATTTTTCTAAAAATGACATACAAGCAACAAGAGTACTTTAGTTTCGACAAATTATAAACATGTAAAGACTAATCCCTAAAAATTGTAATTTACAGTTTTCGTCTAAATATATATATATATATATTGTGTAAACTATAGCAATTTTTAGTAATTTTGAACAATGCTTGTTTACGGTACAATAACAAGGTCGGACATAATGATTGAAAAAGTTAAATAATTAATAATAAATATATATCTAATATTAAAGTAGGGTCAGGTACAGGGGAAAACCTCAAAAAAAACAGAAAACTGAAGAACACTCTGGTAGCTCTTCATCTGGACGGCATGCATTGTGCATACAAGTAATTTGTAACATGCACATGCACTTGTGCATAAAAACAACAACATAATTTACTTGTATGTATTAGTGTATACCGTCCAGATGAAAGGCTACCAGAGTGTTCTTCAGTTTTCCGTTTTTTTTTTTAGGTTTCCTTCGAACCTCTGTCTATCAAAGAATTATATCAAAAAAATTGAAAGTAAGATAGGGTGAACACATATGTATCGTAACTGAAGACAGTCTAAGATATAGAAATTATATTTCCTATTGGTCATACAAGTTGTTAACAAAAGAATTTTTGTTACATCGAAAATTATAGTTGAAATTTTGTAACAAAAATATATTATAAGTTTTGAATGGATTTCATATAAGGGAATTGTGATAAGTGTATTTGTATAAACTAAATTAATTTTTATTAGTTCTTTTGTTTCATTCACGTTATATAAACAATTGACAAAAGATGCATTTAAATGTTTACGTAGTTTGGAAGTTCTAATATGGGAAAATGTTAACTCTTATCTTATGTGTTCTGACCGTAATGTTACACTAAATAAAATCGGTGATGAATGCTACAAATTAACGATGAGGAATTATATTTTACAAATTAAACCATGAATCTTCTTTTTGAAAGTCCAACCTTGAGAGAAAAAACATAATATAAAAGCATCCAATGAGAAAAAAATTCAGTGAGACACATAAATAAATACACTTGACCATACGCTCGAAGCCATTCCACAACAAACAAAACAATGATAACTGACGCAATGTCTTCCCCACATTGCGAACATAGAAACCGAGTGAATGTATCAAATCCTATGTTCCCCAAGCACCTCCCTGACATGGAGTTTCAATATGAAAATATTAACTTTTCTAGGAACCATCCATTAGTTTCAACCGGGTGTTTCAAAGGGGAGGATTGTCAATCAAACCGTGAATCTTAAAATAAAAAAATGGTGATGTAGAATACAATCAAAGATTTTATCATTACATACTTATAAATAGCTGGTGTAACTCAAAAAACAACCATAATCTTTTGTTTTCAATATAGAAAAATAGTAGCAGTATTGTTTTTTTATCTAAATATTTTAAAAAGATTGCTTTGAGTTCAAGAAAAAGAAAATGAAAAATGGGGTTCTCCAAAATTTTATAATGTAAAATTTGCATCAAAATCATCGCTCACATTTCTTCATATATATATATATATAAATTGAAAGGTGAAAAGTTAAAGATAATCATACTGCTTTTTGCTTTTCTTTATGTTATTTGGAAAAAGGTAATTCAATATCTAATTTCTTTGAATTAAATAAAAATCCATAATTATTGGTATATGGTGACTTTTGACTTTTGAGGTGGGTAATTGCATTTTGGAATGTTAAAGCTCATTTTCAGAGGGTTAATGCCTTTGTGTTGTGTGAATTCCCATGGCTGATGCTTAAATATTCAAAATAAAACAAATTTGGGGTTCATTTATCAATCGTTTAGCGGATCATTTATCTTTAACGGATGATCATCGTAAGGAACGAGAATCTTACCCAGTAAAAGGCAAGGCAAAGATTGAGAGTCTTACCCGGTAAATGGTTACCGGGTGATAGACAACCACCAACAATCCATTTTGATGGTCATGATTGAAGTTTTTACGAGTTGGGCCTTGTGGTTGCATTAAGGATCCACCTCGCTAGGAAAATACAACCACAAAGACCCAATTGGTTAATTTTTCAAAATAGGAACGAGATCCACTAGACCACAGGAACGAAAAATGTAAGTGAAAATTTCCCTTAGATTCAAAAAATATTTGTCTACAAAAAAGTAACCCCATAAATAGAGAATTCTAGTATGAAAAGAAAGCAGCCTATAGACTTGTGCAGTTTTCCTTTAGTAACTCAATAACCCTTTGTGATAAACTCTCAGCAAACTTTCCCAACAATGGTTCAAAACCTGGGATATCCACTTTCTCATCTCCACATGAAGTTGCAAATTTGGCAATTTCATGCACATTTTTAGCTATTGATGGAAGCATTTCTGCTGCCTCAGCAAAAAACTCAGTTTCAGGTCCTTCGGGATTCTCGTGTGTTGACATTACGTCTTTTAGCTTAGAAAATACCTCGAGGGCAGTCTTGCTTGAGGCTGCTAAACTTCTTAATGCTTCTTTACAAGCATCGAATGCCTTGTGTTTTATGATGTCACAGTCTTGTTGGTCCTTGATCGGCATCGTTTCAGCTTCTGTTGGCTTCGTCGAGGATGAACATGAATTACTTTGAGAGGCAATGCGGTTCGGGCTTAGCAAGTTTAGTATTGAGTTCGAGCTCATCATGACCTGCCATTCATCATTTCACGAAAGGATTAACAAATGTTCAACAAAGTTGCTATTGGAGTTTGACATAGTCATGTAATTCTTAAAAAATGCAACGTTTGACTTAACAGTTAGTTTAACAAAAACTTTTGACTATGAGAAAAATGTCTCGAATAAACTTAAGAACAAAATGTATAAAATGCAACAAAATTTTTACTTGGTTCCTATTTAGTGTAATGATCATTTTTCTTCTTAATTAGTGCAACAAACATTCAGTTTTTCCTATTTCTTATCCATTTTGACCGGTAATAGGAGATCTTGTAAACACTGATGACATGGATGTCAAGTTATCAAATATAATTCTTGATTGCTTCGAAAATGTGACATCAAAATCAACTCATGTCATGTAGGCTGAAAACCAATTTATCAGGTGAATAGTGCACGATACAAGAAGAATTAAACGTTTGTTGCACTGATTGAAAAAAAATTCATCGTCATATTATATAGAAATTAAGACAAACTTCATTAGATTTGGATTCATTTTACCCAAACTTAAATAATGACAGTATAGGAGAATCACAAAACCTATAGCATCAACAAAATGCAATGATAACAGCACGCAAGTAGGTAATTTTTAGCTTGAAACATAGCAGAAAAGGAAATGTTTCAATTTTTGTGGAATATCCTACAAAGAAATTTTTGTTGCAATTTTTCATGGGGGAAGAAGGGAGTAATGTTTGTTAATATACCTGTCTGCTACTACTTCCCCTTTCTGAATCTTCGTGTTCAGTCATCGACAAGTCTGTTAAATTGGCAAGGTTGGTTTCTTTGCACCCATTCATAGTTTCACCAAGTTCACTCATGGGCAGCTTTTGGCCACAAAGAAGATCCCGCCGCACAGTAAACCGTGCAGAATAGCTTTTCCTTGCAGAAGATTTCGGTGCCTCTGTCTAAGAGGGCAAAAAAAACTATCTATGAGTTTATCAAATTATCATCATGATTAGAAACATCATATTCCTACCAATGTGTACATATGCTACATGAGAAATATCTAAATAGACTTCCTGGAAAGTAATAACTCAGATATATACTTCGACCAATCCCATGAGCTCTAAAAATAACAGCCAAGAAAATCTCCAGTGGCCCTAAGGAGACTTAGGGGCCGTTTACCAAACGCGTGCCAGGTAAGTGCGTACCAGCAAGAGAAATTACCCTCACGTTATTATGTAACATTCTTGGCCATCAAAATTGATTGATGGTAAGCATCTTAAACCCGGTAAGCGCTTACCGGGTAAGAGTCTTTTTCCTCACACTCTCGGTTCTTGTAGTGTCCTCTTACTGGGGAAGATTCTTGGTCCTTATACTCAATCGTTAAGGCAAGTGATGTTGGTAAGCATTTAGTAAACGGCCCCTTAGATATATACTTTTAGTGATTTGTTATTAATATTTTGTTCTATTCAAGTCCAGGATTAGTATTTCGATTAAGAATGAAGAGGTATGCAAGAGTTGAATAGCACTGGTTGGTGCCTCATGTAGCATCATAGTTGGTTTTAGTCATCCATAGAGAAAACTTGAGAACAAAAAAGTCAAAGTTTACTTGAACCATCCTATGAAAATTGCAACACCTTCCTGGCTTCCATCTTGGGATATCCCATCATAGTAGCAAAATTTCTAGTTTGGAAATATTTTGAGGTTGAGATTACCTACTCAACTATTGCATCAACTATTTATTGATTTTGTTTCAAACAATTCCCTTACTTCATTATTGGAGAAAATTTCATTAATTTATGGGTCCAGTCAAACATTGCAATTTTCATAGGGAGGGTATATTTTCTTTCATCTGAAACAAAGCTCCAACTAGAGACTAGTAACCTTGAAGTTTGCTGAATTATTGCCAGAATTCAGCATGCATTTATTAGCGACTTGGTTCACAGATGTTGAGAGTTGCAGCTGATTAATGTTGTGGCTCAAACAGCCAGAATCATTCAATCCGATATGAACATTTGCGCATGCAGCCTGCCCAACATCATTGTTGCTGTTGTAAGAGGTGCGATTCAAAGAACATTTGGTCACACCAGGATTCATTGATGAAAGTTTCATGGACTCGATGTTGCTTGTCTCTAAAGCATGGCCATGTGCTGCAAAAATCATCAATATAGAGGAAATAAGTGGTCAATTGGACCACAATACTGGTGAGATATAAATCCTTCAATCAGATGAGTAGAAATTACAATTCTATATCTTGGTGTAAATAATAGACAAGTATTCAGTACACTTTTCTGTGAACAAAGGAAACTCTGCAACTCATAGCACGTTCAAGGAGCTTTAGCTCAAGACACCACATAGACAATATGCAAAATACTCCACTGTAGGCACATCTAAATTTTAAGGTCAAGTAACAATTTTCAACTTGAAAACTGATAGATTCCTTGTATCTAACACAATTTGACATGTGCATTGACGAATAACAAATAATACAAAAGATTGCAGAAGTCGAATATAAAAATAAAATTAATAAAAAATAAAAAATGTAAAAGTCATATTTAAAACATCAAAGTCAGACTTACATTTTTTCCTGGAAGGAAGTAATGAGCTAAACATGTATCAAGTCATCAGTATAACACTATTACTAATGCCTAAGGGGCTGTTTGGCAGTTGCTGAATGGTTTGGTGCAGAATGATTAAGAGGCTCTTATGATATAGTGCAATATGAAATATGGTTGTTTGGTAATTGGTCAGAATGAAATCAGGGCGCTTAATGGTTAAGAGAGACCCAGGATACAAAATGATTCAGAGGGTTTTGGAACAGTTAAGAGGCAACCTTTTTTTCTGCCAAACAGGATTCACCTCTTAACGATTCAGAGGTTACCTCTTAATGGAACCATTAAGAGGTAAACAAACAGCCCCTAAGACTTAAGAGTATAAGGTGTTGCTTGTTTTTTGAAAGATCTGTAATCAACAGGATAGAATCAAATAGCCTAGGAACCCGATTTTACTCATCATGCAATACTAACAGGAGGATTTTAGTTTGGACTTACATAAATCTGAAGATAGGGGCACAATCCGTTCCTTGGTGCTGCAAACATCAGGAGAATTTAAAAGATCTAAGCATACTGTATGAATAGTTAGCCAGCGTTTGTCCAATGCAAAGCTCCTGTAGCAGATTTAAATAATAAACCATAATGTTAGGACCGAACAGTACAACCAATGGATACTCTTATAAATATTTCCGCTAATAGTTAGTACCTGCAAGTTCCTTGGTTAGTTGAAGCTTTGCTGTTACTCGTACCAGATGAACTACTTTGAGTAAATCTCTCTGTATTATGGTTGGATGGGGTATGTAATACGAGGTTCACAGGAGCATTTCCTCCACTAAATGATTTTGAGGGAGAACGGTCTTCTCGATCAGCTACCTGGCACCAAAGAACAATGCAAGCATTTAAGGGCTAAGAAGTAAGAACCATACGAATAAAGTGGACATTTGGTACACATGGAATGGGGATAGGATATGATTCACATTTCTACAGCAATGAGATATCCTAGATACCATCATTAATGCATAGTCAGACTATATATATTTTTTACTTTTAAGTATATAATATTTATTTACAGCAAAGGAACTCACACACCCTTCTCACCTTTGGTGATGTTTAAAGCCCGACCTCCTAGAAGGTTGGGCTCTAACAGTAACCCAGATACCGCCAAGCCAAAGGCCCTTTGATTAGAAATTTGCCGTTCCTATATTAAATACTCTTCCATCTTCTTTCCTTCACTTATCTGCATTCCTAGATCCATATTCTTTCTCATTTTCTTTCCTCTATTTATCTTTCATGTATTACTTCCTTGTAGTCTACGATCACGAGAATAATAAAGAGCATCAACAAGACAGAACTTCATCCTAGCTCTTAATCATAGTCCTGTATTACTTAGACACTGAAATAAACTATCTCCTCACTATAAATATTCAAGGTGAGTCAAGTCCATACTCTCACTGGCAATAAGGCTCCTCCCAAAGGTCACTAATTCAAGTCCCTCCAAGACCACTTGGGATTTTCCTGGCCGTTCTCCAGGGCCTCATGGGATTAGTCGAGGTGTGTGCAAGCTGGCCCAGACACCCACAGTTAACAAAACAAATTGTGAAATACAGAAAAACATCTAACCCATTTGGCCTTTGATGTTTCATATCTTTACGTTTTGGATTTTTTTTTGTCTGTACCTCACATAATATAGGGTCCATGGGGATAACCAAAGGACTGGTGACTTTGGACTTTGCCCACTGCGGAAGTCTTGATACACTAAATCTGAATGTCGATGTCTCTTGAGGGAATTTTCCTTCACAAACCACAGCTCTACCTGTGCGTTGCGATCTGAGATAATTTTCTTCAAAAAATCTAATTTGATTCGCAGCTGCGCACTGAGCAACTGTTGGGGACAATGGACATGAATTTTCCATGATCCTCTGCAACATCCTTGTCGTCAAAAGTGTAGGCACTTTCCAAACAAATATACAGCCATCACTTCCTACCTGAAAACATAAATTAAGTTGATGGTAAGCAAAAGGCATAGAACAAACAACGGTTTAGTTTAATTTCTATTTAAAAAGAGCTGCACTTTTTGGATTTTCTAACTTCTTTTGCTTTCATCTTTTTGTTATTGGACATCACTGTTAGTCAAAACAAATCTATAATTATGAGGAATTAAGTGTGCTGTGAATTTTTTCTAGTAACATTGTAATTAATCAATATGGCAAATTATGCAGTTCCGAGTTCTGCATATGATATATAATTTTATAAACATAAATATCTTTTAAGTACATTGCCTGTGTAATAGTTACATAAACAAAGTTGCTAAGAAAAACACATGATTATTAGGTTGAGTTACTAGCTTAAATGTAACACCCGTAATTTCGGGTAAGCTTCTTCTATTTTGGTGGTCAGTAGAGTGTTTATTTGCCTCGCTGTAATATAAAAATTAGTTGGTATTATTATGCAAATTTAGTCGTACGTTCCTCGTCAAAGAATCGGATCATTTCGGTCGGAATCGCGTCAAATTGGTCATGGGCGACTATGACCGGCGAGGGCAGTCGCAGGTGTCAAAGTCGCGGTCGGAGGGGAGCTCACTGGATGGAAAACAGCAGGGTGATGGTGTTGAGCGACAATGCGGCATAGTCGCCGTGTCATTGTCGCACACGGTCTCCAGGGTGATAAAACCCATCTCAACGATTTTAAACTCATTTGTATCTGATTTTGGAAGAGATAGGTCGCGTTTTCTCTCTAGAAGAGCTGGTAAGTCCCTTCTCTACCCCCCTCTTGCCATTAATGCTTCCATCTACCTCAAGTTCACAATCATTATGATGTTTTAGGGTTCTTGAATCACTCATTGGTCAAGTCTAGCCATCTCAAGCTTCATCTCATCTCCTCACCAATTACTTGGAGTTTTAGGGTTTTAAGCCATAAACCCTACAAGGTGAGTTCATCCTTTTTCATAAACTCTATACATGTTGAAATCAAGCTTTTAACCTACTAAACATCTCCATTTTCACTTATACAACTTTGGGGTGCATTATCTCCTAAAACCCTAATTTTGGAGATTCTAGGGTTTATGTGTTTAGATGGGATTTCAAGAAAAGAAAGGGATATCTTGGATTTATATGTGTATAAGACTTGGCATTATGCTTTCCCATTCTTTAGTTTCAAAGATTATTTAATAATGAGTTGATGAAATTTTATGTTGAACTGCTGATAAGTTTGTACATTGGAAACTTGTTTTGCCATAACATAGGTAGGGGTGTGCATCGGTCGGGTCGGGTCGGGTCCCCAAACCCCAAACCCGATCGGATATTCGGGTAGGAGGGAATGCCCCGATATCCGACCGATTAATGTTTGGGTAGTTCGGGTTCGGGTGTGGTCGGGTCGGGTTTCGGGTTTAACAAAACTCACATCTTTCTTCCTCACTTGGTGGCTTCCATAGTTAGTAACTTACAGTCGATGGCCGCCGGTGGACGGTGGTAGCACAGCAACTCAGCAAGGCCGGTGGGAGGTGGTCGCCGTCGATGGAGTGAAAGCCGAGCATGTGGTCGCCTTGCCGGTCGAGGGTCTGAAAGTCGATTGTCGATGGAGTTTAGTATTTAGGCGATCTAAAAGAGTTTTTGGGTATTTGAAAACTCAAACAAGGATTTGAAATATTAAAGTGACCCAAATGGTTAGAATATGGGTATGTGATTCACATGCCAAAATGGAACCTCTTGGTAAAATTATGCAATTTTGTGCGATACCTTCTTTTGTAAACATCTTGGATATTATATTGTAACGTTGAATTATCGGTTAGTCGATTAACTCTATGTGGCATATTTGGTTTCACTTGGGAGTCATGACCCCATAATTGTTGTTGCATTTAGTCCGACGTTGAGACATTAGTTTCTCTCGTCGAGGCACGTTTAGGCATCGGATTGGGCTATAAGTCCTACGTGCTAAATATTACGATATTGGATGAGGATCTCAACGTAAGGGCCCTTTTGGGTTGAAGTTGACTTTCCGCGGGTGTACGTTTAAAGCCACTGAGCCTAACATCCCTTGCGTATACTTTTATGTGTTTTGGCTTTACTGACTGTCAAGTGGCCTACTTTTGTGTTCCGTCACTTGTGTTAGTAAGCAGGTCTCCCCCGTTAAACCAAAAGGTAACTGTTTATGGTAAAAGCACTATTATTCCGATTATAACTCCGCTTTTTATTTACGTTCATGGTTTTCAAAATCGCTTGAGGCGTACGCCTCAAGGCGCGCCTCGAGGCGAGGCGGTCCAAAACCGCTCCTGAGGCTTAAGCCTCATAGTCCCTGGTAGACGCCTCTACTGTGAGGCGGTGCCTCGAGGCGGTGAGGCGCTGGTGAGGCGTAAGCCTCAGCTATTATTATGTTTTTGGGATGTTTTTGGAGAGACTGATGTTTTTTTTAAAGTGACTTGTACTTTTATTACCTTTTGTATATTTAAAAAAGGTAGAGCTAGTCAAACAACAAAAGCAATTGTACTTTTAGTAATTTTAAAGTACAAAAAGTCATTTTGGGGTGTCCTTCCCTCTTCTCAAGAAGAAAGAAAGAGGCTGACTTTCTTTTATGCACCACTTCATCTTTTTTGCTAGTTATTTTAGCTATTGTTTTCTTATTTTTAGCTACTGTTTATAAATTTTTTAGCTACTGTTTTCTCACTTTTAGCTATTGTTTTATCACCATGTTGATTATGCTCAGCATTTTAGATTAGACTACAGAAGCCAAATGGCCAAATGTTTGTGATTTCTGACCATTGGAGGTCCGATTTCATCAGACTACAACAGCTAAATGGCCAAATGTTTGCTGTCATATATACACAGACATATATATATATATTATATACATATACACGCCTCGAGGCTTACGCCTCGGACCGCCTCGAGGCTTACGCCTCGCCTCGCAGAGGGAAAAGGCCTCGAGTCCCGATTGGGATTTTTAAAACTATGTTTACGTTCATCGTTTATCTTTTTAAATACAACTGTTTGATCTCACTAGGCTTTAGCCTAACACTTTTTCTTAAAATGACATGTATAGCAGGTCAATCTAGCGGTGGGATTCGTCGGGAATGAGCGGTCGGCCTAGAAGTCGAGAGCGGTCTTTTTGAGTTGATTTATTGACCGATACGATGGTGATAGTGGATACACATTTTGGAAGAATAGCAACACCCGATACTAATCTTTCTTGTTTAAGTTAGATTATTAGGTTGTTAAGCATTATTCTTCATTTGATTCTTTTGTAAAGGCTACTACAACTATATTCCCCGTTCTCGTGATGTTACCTTGGGATTGTTATGTCAGGTTTTGTTTACCCAGGTTTACCCAGTTTATGGCCGTCATATTGCGAAATTTTCGAATTTTTATTTCTCTAAATTTCAGGATGTTACAAGTTGGTATCAGAGCATTAGTTTAAGTGAACTAGGTATGAATGTAGAATACCTAGACTTAAGCTGTGAAATTAAGCTATGATTGAATGAGATTGGGTAGAACTCCTAAGATAGGATGGTCTTAGAGTCGACGGAAACTACACAAATTGAGAGTTATGGTAATGGTGATGAAAATTCTTATGTATCGCATGTTCATAATTTCGCCTAGCTAACGTTATTATGAGGATGTTTTACGTGATTATGCTTGTTTTACATTGTTATGATAATTAATGAATGTAGTAGTACGTTTCCTTGTTTATAATTAGTATAATCTTTATTCACATATATTCTCGCGTGTGTGTGGCAGACAATGGTAAACACTCGAAATCGACCACCCTAGAGTTACGACAACAGATTTGCCCCCTCGACCACAAAATGTTTTGAATGGGGGACCAGAACATGTACCTCGTCGTAGCATAGCCGCATCCGAACCAATAATGGAGGAAGTGACCCCGGAATCAAGGATGATGGATCGGATGATGCAGGCTATGAATGCAGCGATGGCCCAACAGCAAGAAATGTTCCTGAGCTACTAGAAGACCGAGATGCTAGCAACCGTAGGCATGAAGCGGTCGCGGAAAATATCATGGTGGCGGGATCCGAGGGTACCGGACCCGCAATCCCTTCTAATGAAACTCCAACCCCGGAAGCGAGACACACACCAAAGGCTTGTACTTTTAAGGCATTCCTCGGATGCCGACCACCGGAGTTCAAGGGCTCAGACGACCCGGTGGCATGCATGAACTGGATTCGAGAGATGGAGCAGGCTTTCTGATCGAGCGAGTGTGGGGAAAGCCAGCAAGTTGTGTTTGGGTCTCAAATGCTTAGAGGGGCGGCCCTCACATGGTGGAACGTATATTTCACTTCCATTGAGGCCACTGCGTTGGCCAAACTAAGTTGGGAGACTTTCAAGAAAAAGGTGATGGAAGAATTCTGTAACGAGCGAGCCATGGACCGCATCATTGACGAATTTCGGGGGCTGAAGAAAGGGAATTTGTCAGTCAAGGAGTACAACAAGCTATTTATGGATAAACTGGGTTTGGTGGGACATCTGGTCCCCACCGAAAGAGAGAAGATCAAAGCTTATATCAAGGGTTTGCCTACCGAGATGATGAACATGGTACGAGTGTCAAAAGTCTCTACTCTTCGAGAGGCAATCGAAGAAGCAAAACTAGTGGAGGATTCTTATGGTTCAAACAAGGTGGAAAGAAGCGGGGTAGTTGAAAAGAGAAGATGGGAAGGGAGTTTGATGCACTCCAAGAGATCAAAGCCGTTCAACAACAACAGTCAACGAGGAGTGGGTCCGAACGGGATGTTCCTTGGTGTTCAAAGTGTCGAAGCAAACATCTCGGCCCCTGTAACTCAGGATCCGAACCCTGTTTTAAATGTGGCAAGCCCGGTCACAGTTTCCGTGATTGTCCAATCAAGGGACAAATTTGTTTTGGATGCAGAGAGCCGGGTCATATCATAAATGAGTGCCCGAAGGCAAAGGTGAACTTTAACGGAGGAAAGAAGGTGGATACTCCGAAAGCAATGGGAAGAGCATTTCAGATGACCACCGAGGAGGCGAAGGCTTCGACGAATGTAGTGTCGGGTACGTTTCTCCTAAACTCCGTACCTACACGTGTATTATTTGATTCGGGAGCTAGCTTTTCTTTTGTGTCAAGTTCGTTTTGCCCAAAGTTATCCATGCCCACTACTAGTTTAGAGGATGCGTTAGTGGTAGAATTAGCGGATGGTGATCAGGTAGTAGTTCGAGACATCCTTAAGGGTTGCAAGCTAGAAATTGAAGAGAGAGAATTCCCGATTGATCTAATGCCAATGGTCATTGGAGGATTTGATGTTGTCATCGGGATGGATTGGTTGTCGAATAATCATGCCGAAATTCTGTGTGCGAAGAAGTTGATTCGAATTCCAATTTCGGATGTTGAGGCGGTGACAGTGTACGGCGAGAGGCGAAAAGGCGAGGTAGCAATTATCAGCATGGTGAAGGCACAAAAGTGTTTATCGAAAGGATGCTCATCCTTTTTGGCGTACGTGATAGACGCCAAGCTTGAGAAGAAGAAGCTAGAGGATGTAGAGGTGGTGAATGAATTCCTGATGTGTTCCCGGACGACTTGCCTAGGTTACCACCCGATCGTCAGGTGGAGTTCAAGATTGATCTAGCACCAGGAGCAGCCCCGATAGCCAGAACCCCGTATCGCCTGGCCCCGTCAGAGATGAAAGAGATGATGGGTCAGTTACAAGACCTTCTTGAGAAGGGGTTCGTGAGACGGAGCTCGTCGCCATGGGGAGCACCAGTTCTGTTTGTAAAGAAGAAAGATGGCACCATGCGGATGTGCATCGACTACAGGGAGTTGAATAAGGTGACCGTGAAGAACAAATACCCACTCCCTAGAATCGATGACTTGTTCGACCAACTTCAAGGAGCGGGTTGTTTCTCGAAGATCAATCTACGTTCGGGTTACCATCAGGTGAAAGTCAAGGAGGACGACATACCGAAGACCGCATTCAGAACACGTTATGGACAATATGAGTTCTTGGTGATGTCTTTTGGCTTGACAAACACCCCGGCGGTGTTCATGGACTTAATGAACCACATGTGTCGACCTTTCCTTGATAAGTCGATCATCGTGTTTATTGATGATATTCTGATTTACTCCAAGGATGAGTCCGATCACGCGCGCCACCTCCGTGATGTTCTGGAAGTCTTGAGGAAGGAAAAGCTTTATGCAAAATTCTCCAAGTGTGAATTTTGGTTGAAGGAAGTGCAGTTTTTGGGACACGTAGTCACGAAAGACGGAATGAAGGTAGATCCGGCGAAGATAGAAGTTATGATGAATTGGGAACCTCCAAAGAACCCATCTGAGATCCGGAGCTTTTTGGGTTTGGCAGGCTACTATCGAAGGTTCATACAGGATTTTTCCAAGATTGCCTCTTCGTTGACAGCATTGACCAAGAAGAATGTGAAATTTGTATGGACTGAAGCCCAAGAAGAAGCTTTCCGGACATTGCAAAGGAAGTTGTGTGAGGCTCTAGTTTTATCATTGTCGGAAGGATCGGAGGACTTTGTAGTCTATAGCGACGCATCCAAGATGGGGCTTGGGTGTGTGCTTATGCAAAGGGGAAAGGTGATTGCCTATGCGTCTAGGCAACTAAAGGTACACGAGAAGAACTACCCCACTCATGACTTGGAATTAGCAGCGGTAGTGTTCGCCTTGAAGTTGTGGCGACGTTATCTTTATGGCACGAAGTGTACCTTGTACACGAACCACAAAAGTCTGAGGTACGTCTTCGATCAGAAGGAGCTCAACATGAGACAAAGAAGATGGTTGGAGCTACTCAAGGACTATGATTGTGAGCTACTCTACCACCCGGGAAAAGCGAATGTGGTGGCCGACGCTTTGAGTCGGAAGGAGTATAGTGGGAAGCTTCAAGCCAAGCTTACGTGAATCGAATTAGCGTCAAGCCTTTTGGAAAAGATTAAAACGTCGCAAACCGAGGCCTTGTTGGAAGAGAATCTCAAAGAGGAAGTAATGGTCAAACAACGCCTACTCTTGACCGAAGATAGTCGTGGGATAAAGTGTTTTAATGGAAGAGTTTAGGTGCCAATGATTCGCGGGAATCGAGAACTACTTTTGGAAGACGCGCACAAGTCCAAATACTCTATCCACCCGGGGAGTACAAAGATGTATAGGGACTTGAAGTTACACTATTGGTGGCCGGGTATGAAGTTAGATGTGGCACGCTATGTGGAGCGATGCGTGACTTATTCGCAAATGAAGGCCGAGCACCAACGACCTTATGGGAGTCTACAATCGTTAGAAATACCCGAGTGGAAGTGGGAAAAGATTACCATGGACTTTGTGACCAAGCTACCGAAGACCTTGAGGGGCAATGACACAATTTGGGTGATTGTTGATCGATTGACGAAGAGTGCGCATTTTCTAGCAATACGGGAAACTTTGCCAATGGATAGGTTGGCAAAGTTGTATATAGACGAAGTGGTCTCTAGGCATGGTATACCCTTGTCTATAGTCTCCGATCGTGATAGTCGGTTTAAATCAAGATTTTGGGGAGCCTTACATCAAGAATTGGGCACACGGGTGAATTTGAGCACGGCATACCACCCACAGACGGACGAACAAAGCGAAAGGACGATTCAAACTTTGGAGGACATGCTTAGGTCTTGTGTGATCGATTTTGGCGGTAGTTGGGATACTCATCTACCTTTGATGGAGTTTGCATACAACAATAGTTATCACTCTAGCCTCGGGATGACACCATTTGAAGCCTTGTACGGGCGAAAATGTAGAACCCCCGTGTGTTGGCTAGAGGCGGGTGAGAAACAATTTGCCGGCCCAGAAATTGTGCAAGAGACGGCCGATAAGGTCAAAGCTATCCGAGAGCGTTTGAAGGCGGCACAAGATCGACAAAAGAGCTATGCCGACAAGAAGAGACGACCTGTGGAGTTCCAGGTAGGGGACAGGGTGATGTTGAAGATGTCTCCTTGGAAAGGCTTGATTAGGTTTGGAAAGCGGGGGAAGTTAAGTCCCCGTTTCCTTGGACCATTTACCATTCTCGAGCGTATTGGACTTCAGGCCTACAAGTTAGATTTGCCACCGGAAATGGACGGAATACATCCTACGTTTCATATGTGTTACCTACAGAAGTGCATGGCGGAAGAAGAAAGCGTCATACCATTGTCGGAGATTCGGGTGGACGACAACCTTTGTGTTGAGGAACCTAAAGCCATTTTGGAAAAAGAGATCAAGAGACTCCAACACAAAGAAGTGGCAATGGTGAAGGTCTAATAGAAACATCATCACGGTGCGAATGTGACTTAGGAAGCGGAGAAGGACATGAGGCGTCGATATCCCCGTTTGTTTGACTAGTTGGGATTTCCGGAACGAAATCCTTTCCAAGTTGGGGAGGATTGTAACACCCGTAATTTCGGGTAAGCTTCTTCTATTTTGGTGGTTAGTAGAGTGTTTATTTGCCTCGCTATAATGTAAAAATTACTTGGAATTGTTATGTGGATTTAGTCGTACGTTCCTCGTCGAAGAATCGGATCATTTCGGGTCGGAATCGCGTCAAATTGGTCATGGGCGACTATGACCGGCGAGGGCATAGTCGCAGGTGTCAAAGTCACGGTCGGAGGGGAGCTCACTGGATAGAAAACAGCAGGGTGATGGTGTTGAGCGACAATGCCCAACGACTATGCCCTAGGCATAGTCGTCGTGTCATTGTCGCACACGGTCTCCAGGGTGATAAAACCCATCTCAACAATTTTAAACTCATTTGTATCTGATTTTGGAAGAGCTAGGTCACATTTTCTCTCTAGAAGAGCCGGTAAGTCCCTTCTCTACCCCCTCTTGCCATTAATGCTTCCATTTACCTCAAGTTCACAATCATTATGATGTTTTAGGGTTCTTGAATCACTCATTGGTCAAGTCTAGCCATTTCAAGCTTCATCTCATCTCCTCACCAATTACTTGGAGTTTTAGGGTTTTAAGCCATAAACCCTACAAGGTGAGTTCATCCTTTTTCATAAACTCTATACATGTTAAAATCAAGCTTTTAACCTACTAGACATCTCCATTTTCACTTATACAACTTTGGGGTGCATTATCTCCTAAAACCCTAATTTTGGAGATTCTAGGGTTTATGTGTTTAGATGGGATTTCAAGAAAAGAAAGGGATATCTTGGATTTATATGTGTATTAAGACTTGGCATTATGCTTTCCCATTCTTTAGTTTCAAAGATTATTTAATAATGAGTTGATGAAATTTTATGTTGAACTGTTGATAAGTTTGTACATTGGAAACTTGTTTTGCCATAACATAGGTTTAAGTATTTGAGAACTCAAACAAGGATTTGAAATATTAAAGTGACCCAAATGGTTAGAATATGGGTATGTGATTCACATGTCAAAATGGAACCTCTTGGTAAAATTATGCAATTTTGTGCGATACCTTCTTTTGTAAACATCTTGGATATTATATTGTAACGTTGAATTATCGGTTAGTCAATTAACTCTATGTGGCATATTTGGTTTCACTTGGGAGTCATGACCCCATAATTGTTGTTGCATTTAGTCCGACGTTGAGACATTAGTTTCTCTCGTCGAGGCACGTTTAGGCATCGGATTGGGCTATAAGTCCTACGTGCTAAATATTACGATATTAGATGAGGATCTCAACGTAAGGGCCCTTTTGGGTTGAAGTTGACTTTCCGCGGGTATAGGTTTAAAGCCACTGAGCCTAACATCCCTTGCGTATACTTTTATGTGTTTTGGCTTTACTGACTGTCAAGTGGCCTACTTTTGTGTTCCGTCACTTGTGTTAGTAAGCGGGTCTCCCCCGTTAAACCAAGAGGTAACTGTTTATGGTAAAAGCACTATTATTCCGATTATAACTCTGCTTTTTATTTACGTTCATCGTTTATCATTTTAAATACAACTGTTTGATCTCACTAGGCTTTAGCCTAACACTTTTTCTTAAAATGACATGTATAGCAGGTCAATCTAGCGGTGGGATTCGTCGGGAATGATCGGTCGGCCTAGGGGTCGAGAGCGGTCTTTTTGAGTTGATTTATTGACCGATACGATGGTGATAGTGGATACACATTTTGGAAGAATAGCAACACCCGATACTAATCTTTCTTGTTTAAGTTAGATTATTAGGTTGTTAAGCATTATTCTTCATTTGATTCTTTTGTAAAGGCTACTACAACTATATTCCCCGTTCTCGGGATGATACCTTGGAATTGTTATGTCAGGTTTTGTTTACCCAGGTTTACCCAGTTTATGGCCGTCATATTGCGAAATTTTCGAATTTTTATTTCTCTAAATTTCAGGGTGTTACATTAAATGATGTTAATCCTAATCCTAGATCAAGCCACTTTAAAAGGTCTGAAACATTTATGACCCACCACTCCAGTTGTAGCATGCTTTTGAGCTATTGAAGCTTATTATGAGGGAGGTTTATGGTATAAACTGGTAGGGTTTTATTTCTCTCAAATGGAATTGAAATTCAAATGATTAACACCCTGGCATTCGAGAGGCCAGATTCTCTCCCAAGAGCTTTCGCTCAGTTACGAAGTAACTACAAAACTGAATGATCCAAACAACTCTTTCCCACACCCAATTATACTGCACTAACAAACTAATAGAGAAAATACCGAAATTACCCTCACAGACTTATTAGATTTAAACTACCGAAAGGACCCCCCCCCCCCCAAACAACTCAAAGCTCAACTACTTATTCCCTCTTCTACTATAAGTATAGCGTAGTGGAGGTTGACCAATACTCCTCCGCAAGAGTTTCACCTTGTCCTCAAGGTGAGCATTAGGAAACTGATGGACCAAAGTTTCCAAAACTTCCCACGATGATTCAAACTCTGATAAATCTTTCCACTTGACCAAGACCTCCAATTGACCAGGATCCCCATTAGCAAGCTGACGAACATCAATGATATCTTCAAGAGTGGACTGCATTTCCAATTCTTCAGTAAGCTGCGTTGGAATATCTTTGGTTGCTACACAGTTGCCAATAGCCGCCGTAGTTGGGAGACATGAAACACGGGGTGAATTCTTGCCGAAGCTGGAAGCTCTAAACGATATGCAACTGCACTAATCTTCTCCAGAATTTTATAAGGCCCATAAAATCTGGCTAAAAGTTTCGGACTATTGCCACTAATCAAAGACTTCTGTCGATAAGGACGAAGTTTTAAGAACACCCAAGTACCCACTGAAAATTCTACATCTTTCCTCTTCAAATCCGCTTGTTGTTTCATCCTACATTGGGCTTTCAACAAGCACATACGAATTTCATCCAAAATCTGATCACGTTCTAACAAATCTTGTTCTACCGAAAAAAACTTAGATGAAGTGGACCGATATCTCAAGAATGGCGGTGGGTCTCTACCATACAACGCACGAAAAGGAGAACATTTAAGAGAAGTATGGTATGAAGTATTATACGATAGTTCGGCCCAAGATAACCACTTACTCCAAACTTTAGGTCGATCAGAAACCCAACAATGTAAGTATTGTTCTAAACACTTATTCACCACCTCGGTTTGGCCATCCGATTGTGGATGAAAAGCGGAACTGTACTTCAGTTTCGTACCATGCAACTTGAACAGCTCCTTCCAAAACGTACTTAAGAATATTTTGTCTCTATCCGAGATAATAGACTGAGGAAATCCATGTAACTTGACGACATTATGCACAAACATCTCCGCAACAGATTGAGCAGTGAAATGATGCTTTAGCCCGATAAAGTGAGCATACTTACTAAATCTATCGACCACAACCAAAATCGAACTCATATCATTCGACTTAGGCAGTCCTTCAATGAAATCCATCGATAATTCGTCCCAAACCTAACAAGGTAATGCCAGAGGCTGGAGGAGCCCAGCTGGAGACCCTGAAGGGACTTGTTTCTTTGACAGACCTCACACTCTTTTACCATTAGAGAGATGTCTTTCCTCATACCAATCCAAAAAACTTCCGAAGCAATACGCTGATAAGTTCGATCTTCCCCGCAATGACCTCCCATCGGCGATCCATGAAACTCAGCAAAGATTAGAGGAATGAATTGCGATGATCGAGGAATAACCAATCTGCTTTTGTACAATAATAATCCATTTTGTAATTCGAATCCTTTGTGACAATTGTTGTTCCTCTCTAAGTCTTCTCGCAACTTCTTCAAAAAACTATCAGTGCTGAGTTCAACCTTTAAAGCCTCCCACTGCCTCCAATTGGGGCCTCCTATCGTCGAACATTCAATTGTTTCAGACTTGCGAGATAAAGCGTCTGTTGCACTATTCGCGTTCCCCGATTTATAGACTATCGAAAAGTCATAACCCAACAGCTTGCTGACCCAGCGTTGGTAATCGGGTTCGATCACTCTTTGTTCAAGAAGGAATCGAAGACTCTGTTGATCACTTCTTACTGTGAAATGCCTGCCCATCAGATAAGGACGCCATTTTCTAATTGCTAAAACAATGGCCATTAACTCTTTTTCGTACACTGACTTCTGCTTAGCTCGTAAACCCAAAGCCTCACTAAAATAGGCTATAGGTTGCTCCTCTTGCATCAAGACGGCCCCTAAACCATACCCCGATGCATCGGTTTCAATTACGAACCTCTTAGTGAAGTCTGGTAGTCGTAGAACAGGGGTTGTTGACAGTAACCTTTTTAACTCCAAAAAGGCTATTTGAGCATCATGCGACCACACGAATTGATTCTTTTTGAGCAACTGAGTAAGGGGCGCTGCTACTGAACCATACCCTTTTATAAATTTCCTGTAATACCCCGATAGACCTAAGAATCCCCTGAATTCTGTGATGTTTTTCGGTGTATTCCAATTCATTATGGCTTGTACTTTGGACTCATCCACCTCCACCCCGGCACTCGAAATTACATGTCCCAAGTACCCCAGCCTACTGTGATTAAACTCACATTTCTTTCGATTCGCGTAGAGTTTATTACGGCCAAGAATTTCAAACACTAATCGTAAATGATTTTGATGGTCAGCTAACGATTTACTATACACTAGTATATCGTCAAAGAAAACTAAGACAAACTTTCTCAAGAATTCATGAAATACCTCATTCATTAAACTTTGGAACGTCGTCGGAGCGTTCACCAATCCAAAGGGCATTACCAAGAACTCGTAATGCCCTTGATGAGTTCTAAACGCCGTCTTTTGTACATCACGATCAACCATTCTTATATGATGATAGCTTGATTTCAGATCAAGCTTAGAAAAAACTTGTGCCCCATTCAATTCGTCCAGCACCTCGTTGATCACAGGAATAGGGAACTTATCCAAGATTGTAGCCTTATTCAATGCTCTATAATCCACGCAAAAACACCTAACTCCCATCCTTTTTTTTTAACTAACAGAACTGGGCTCGAGAATGGACTTGCGCTAGGCTGTATTATTCCTGCCTCCAGCATCTCCTTCACTAATTTTTCTATTTCATCCTTCTGATAATGCGGGTAACGATACGATCTTACATTGATGGGTTATACACCGTCCTTAAGCACAATTCCGTGTTCTTTTCCTCGTATTGGGGGTAAACCCGAAGGCATATTGAAAACATGTTCAAACTCTTTCAACAAAGGATCGAGAGAGTCTTCATTGACTACGACTTCATTGTGATCAACGAGACACGTACCCAACTCCACTAAAACAGCATGGCCCTCCTACCGAATTACTTTTCCCAAAGCTTTTAACGAAATCATAGATTTTCCAAGTGAGGGATCACCCCTCAATGAAACTGACTTTCCTCCTATAGTGAATTTCATGATTTGTTGTTTCTAATTAACGTGAGTCGATCCCAATGTTTCAAGCCATTGAATCCCCAAAATCACGTCACTATTACCCAATTGGATTGGCAAGAAATCCTCCCGAATTTCTAACCCCTGCATGAACATTGCAATACCCCTACAAACCCCCTCACCCTTCAACGAGTTACCCGTACCCATGTTAATCGTGCATTCCTTCGTCACTTCTACATCTAACTTCAAACGTTCCACCACTTCTTTTGAAATGAAATTATGTGTCGCCCCGCTATCGATTAACAATACAACTTTTTGATCTCCAATTTCACCTTCCAACTTCATAGTTTTAGGATTAGATAATCCCACCACTGAATTCAGAAGAACTTCTACCTTCTGTCCAACATCGACTACATCCACAGCATTCAAGTTTTTTTCTCCATGTTCCTCATCTAATACAGTCTCTAACTCCTCTTGTACCAATAACACACTGACTTCTTTCTTGCTACACTTATGTCTCGGAGAATATTTTTCGTCACATCTGTAGCAAAGGCCAAGTGCTCTCTTCCGTTGTACTTCAACGTCAGAAAGTTTTCTGAACTCCGATCCTGACCGATTTCCAGCAATCGAAGATGTCACACTACTCTTGGATTCCACACCACTACTGAATCCCTTCTTCCCCAAATAATTGGACTTCTCACGACCTATCAATTTGTTCCTCACCTCTATTTTTGAAGATAACTCCATAGCTTCACTCAAAGTAAGGGGATTTAAAAGACGTAATTCCGCTTTTATCGAGTTCTCCAGTCCATTGATGAATTGACTTTAAAAAATCTCTTCAGGAATTCCGTCTAACGGTGCAGCAAACTCCACGAATTTCTTCTTGTAATCATCGATCGACCCTTCCTGTCTCACTGCCAAAAATTGCTCGCACAATGATCCTGCCGCAATTGATCTAAATTGACGCAGAATAAGTTGTTTCAGATCCTCCCACCTTGTAATCGGATGACGTTTATTCTCCCATTGGAACCATTTGAGTGCGTCTCCTTCAAAAGCAATAAACGATACGTCTATTTTCTCCTCTTGACTCAGACGATTCAGAGAAAAATATCGCTCAACTCTCAAAATCCATCCATCTGGATCTCTCCCATCGAACGTCGGAATTTCAAGCTTCCGCCCTTTAACCGCCAAAAAACGAGATGAATCACGTTCGTCTCCTTTCTCCCTTCCTTTACTGCCCGATCCCGATGCTTCCTCACCTTCCGACACCATTGGACTATTGATCTTGCTAGCTGCTTCCTCTTGATGTTTGCTAATCCTATCCATTTTTTCTATCATCGTCTCCATCACATTCTCTATCGAACCGACTCGGCTCTCCAGATCTTCAACTCTCGTTGTCGTGCTCCTAGTTGTCATCTCCACATAAACGAAATTGCTCTGATACCAATTTGGTATAAAATGGTAGGGTTTTATTTCTCTCAAATGGAATTGAAATTCAAATGATTAACACCCTAGCATTCGAGAGGCCAGATTCTCTCCCAAGAGCGTTCGCTCAGTTACAAAGTAACTACAAAACTGAATGATCCAAACAACTCTTTCCCACACCCAATTATACTGCACTAACAAACTAATAGAGAAAATACCGAAATTACCCTCACAAACTTATTAGATTTAAACTACCGAAAGGACCCCCCCCCCCAAACAACTCAAAGCTCAACTACTTATTCCCTCTTCTACTATAAGTATAGCGTAGTGGAGGTTGACCAGTTTAGGGGAAAGCATACATATGCGGTAAGAATTGAGGAACCAAGTTAATATTGTCATTATATATCTGGAATTCCAAGCCAACCATCTGTTGGGAGTAAATATTTAGAATCTTTTGTTCTTATTCTGGCTATAGAGAAATTATAAATTGACTACTTCAAAGATCTTAGCAGCATGATGTGAAAGCCAAAAAAAAGGAAGTAGAAACATTTGAAGGGGAGTTAATGTTACAACATGATAACAGCTGCGAGCATACTTGATATAAATCCTAGTGTCATAAAACAGTGCAGCTAGTTTGTTAGACGATGACATAAAACCATACAATAAATATGAAGGAAATTCATGTAAAAGGTTGCAAAATCCAATATAAGGTTTGAACATAATCGAGGGTTTTTGTGATTATAATAGATAATGACCGAAAATGTAAGCACCATCATTTATTTACTCACAGAAACCAGATGCTTGCAGTCAAGTAAAAAGATGATCCCATTAATGGCTTCACCATGCCCCATTCCACACGCAACCATCTCGCCACTCATAAAATCATACATGCAAATAGACTTATCAGAGTAAGAGCACACCAAGTAGCTGCAACTCGGGTCTAGAACAACCTGAGCAAATTTGTTAGCAAGTGTGATCAACTTCGATCCAGGTCAAGTGAAAATGATACAATCATACAATGCTGAACGTATAAGACCACTTACTTTTATTGGGTCTCCAAAATCTCCACCCTGCTTAAATGATCTAATTACTTGCCCAGCTGCAATGTCGAACATGTTTATCTTCTTATCCTATAGTAGCAAAGTAACTTTGTCATGATATTGATAGCTCCACATGATAAAACTAACGTCTTAGGTGCTGCTAACATTTGGATGAATTGGCACAGTATATTTTCATAGATAATGATTGAAATTGATAGAAGTTGGGGGCATGTGAACCATCTAAAAGTTTACAAAGCATATACGATGTTAGGGGTGGGTTCCATTGGGAACCTCAAATTCATTGAAAACCCTCGGAACCAACCATTCATGATGACTAACAGACTAACAGTGAATAATCATGAATATCATTCATTATCATAATTTATGATTTAATGCTTTTTTATCATGATATTATGTATTTTTATCATACATATCATGTATTTTCATTATGAATAATGACATACATCATTAATACTTTTCATTATTCAATGTTATTCATCATGCATAATTGATTCCCCTTGCTCAATGAATTTGTGGTTCTCATTTGAACCCACCCCTACGATGTTATTCTTGTATCATCTAATATGCATTTCAAGTTTTCAACTCTAATTGATATAATTAGCTCTTAGTTTCCATCTACGGCTCCAAGACATGGAAGAGACCAAAATGGGAATTCAAATGTACTTGCCTGCCCCACTGTGACAGCAGTCTCTGTCGTCGAATCAATGGCTATATCATATACAGTTCCACAAGATGTGATTTGCTGGTGTGAATGAGAAATATCATACTCCGTACCCCTTCCAGCAACATCTCGAAAGATTAGAGACCTTCATAAACAATAGATATATTAAATCACTGTGAAGACAATCTAGTGGACTTCCAATTTGCTGCACAAGTTAAATACTATTAGTTATATACGCATGTCAGCAGCTCCCAGATATTACTTATATGTTAATGATGTACTCCCTTGTCATAAGTAGAAGGTATCATCTGCAAAACTAATAATACAAGATTTACACTTCTCTCATAATCTCTCTCTCTGTTAGCTTAAATTAGTCCCCAATTAATTGAATGTTTTATAAAGAAATTGTATTTGGGCTTTTTAATTAGTTGTGTGGGCTTGAGCCTTTTTATTGTAAATGGGCCTTATATAAAGGTTCCCATGGCTCATTGTCTCATTTAGGTTTTGGGAGAACACTTTTCACACAAACAGACTAATGAGAGTCGTTTACTAGTTTACTGTGGTGTTCTTCCCAATATCCCCTCCATCTATCAATCCAAGCATATGAGATAAGTTCTTGTTTATCATTGTTGTTAACTTCTATCATATCTCTACTTTTATATGGAGTTCTTCTTTTGTTGCTGGAAACGGGATCTAACATTTGGTATCAGAGCCAAATGAAGAAACTCTTCTTCATTTCGGTCATCTATGGCAACAACTGAAGATTGAATGATTATTTTGTTGTTTTGGTGCTTAGATTGATTCAATCACATGAGCCTTGACACAAATATCATTCTATGATTTTTTCTCTGTTTTATGCTTATTGGAAATCTATCTTTTGATTTTGATATGATTTGGATGATCTTTGATAGAATATTTGATTGATTTCTCACAAAATCTGAATTTTGCACACCACATGTTTGATGAAATGCCTATGTGAAGATTTGATTATATTTAGATCAAATCTGATAAGATTTATTTCATGTGTGTGTTTTGATCCTTCCTACTTTAATGGTCTGATTTAATAAGCACTAAGTAGATGGTTGATCTATGATCCCATCCTTGTGTGTGTTTTAGTCCATTGCTATTTTAGCATCTCGATAGTTAGGTTGTTGATCTTAGATCTGACCTTAATATCATTTGAGATTGGACTCTCTTTGATCCAGATTTTGTTCAAAATTCCGCTGCTCATAATCGATTAAATGAAAGACTTGGTGTTGTGTTATATGTTTGAAGTCAGATCTGAAACGAGTTTTAGATCTTTGATTGCTTAAATTCAACTTTCTGAATTGATCAATCAGAAACTTGACTCTTTGCAATCTTTGTTCTATAAGTCTTATGGAGATCGTCTTATTCTTTATAATTAAATCAAATTGTGCAGCAGAAGACTAATTTTAGAAGTTCAGAGCTCGACTTCAGAGATATAGAGATATGGATATTCCAGAATTACAAATGTAGAATTACAAATGTGTAAAACAGAAAGTTGTTGTTTGTTGCTGTCAGATTTGCACAGCTGTAGAACTTTGATCATATCTCTCTCAATACAGCTCTAAAAATGATGATTTCATATGCGTTGGAAACCTAAGACATAGTTTAACGACTTTCATGTTTTGAGTTTTCTCAAAATCAAGCTGATTCTATGTCAAAAACTGTGTTGAACGCAAGTCATAGCTGCTGGACAGAAAGCTGCTATCTGCTGTTGGTTGTTGTCCAAATTTAAAGATCAGAGCTGTTGTATTTAAATCATGAAGATCGAAGGATTTTGTACCTCAGAAGCAACATAGAGATGTTGTCATTTGTGCAGACGACCTCTGTTCATTTGATCAGAGGCTGTCCAGAAGATTGATGCAGAGACAACAAGCAGTGCAGAAGTTCAGAGGCTGGAAGTTCATATCAGAAGGAGATCTCAGAGCCTCTGCAGGCTATCCAGAGTTCGAACTTCCAGACTTCAGAGGACGAAGACTTCAGAGGACATCTCTGAAGTACCTATCAGAGGAACTCAACATACATCAGAGATGGCTTCATCAGAGGCTCTGACGTTCTCATCAGAGGCTCTGAAGACATTCTCTGAAGACAGAATTGAAGAAACAAGCTCAAAACTGACAGAGTTGTTGTGTTCTTCTAGATTTGTGCAAATGGAATTTGATTATGTTGATTAGTCCATAATTCAACCAAGACTTACTCCAGAAGTTGATTCAAACGAGTTTGTTGCTGTCATGATTTCAGCCCATAATCAGTTTCAAAATCGCAGAAGTGCTGTCACATTTGCGCAGCTGTAGCATTTTGATCATATCTCTCTTATTATCGCTCCAAATTTCAAGATTCTGGATGCTTTGGAAACCTAAGACACAGTTGCACAACTTTGATGTTTTGCGTTTTCTCAAAATAAAGCTTCTTGTAGGTCAAAAACAGTGTTGAAGTCGAGTGATAGTTGCTGGACAGAAGGCTATTTGCTGTTGTTTGCTGTCTGTTGCTGTCATGCACAAACTTGCTGTTGTTCAGTTTATTATGTGCAGCACTAGCCGGATCCAATGACAGAGAGGCTTCTATTTTGAAGTGTATTCAGAGTTTGATCATGAATGTTCAGACATCAAGACTAATCAGAGTTTACACTTAGCCTACTTCATAGCAAAGTCGATTTTTCAGAAATACTTGACAGCTTTGCGCATTTGTCGAATTTTGCTCAGATCTCCCTCCTCGAAGCTTCAAATTTGACGAGTCTAGATGTGTTGGATTCCTAAGAGACAGCTGAACATTTTTCATGTTTTGAGCTTGGTCTGAATCAGTTTGCTGATTGGCCAAAATCTGCGTCGAATTCAGTACATAGCTTCTGGACAGAAAGCTGTTGTTAAGTTTCAAAACAGCAAGTAAAACATATATGTTATTGTCCTTGTTGTGCAAAACGGATTTGTATGATAGATAATTGCAGAGGTTAACCACAGAGGATGAAACCACAGAAGATATATGCACAGAGGCAGCAATAGATGTTAATTAAATATGCACAGAGGTTGTTATGCACAGAGGCATGCGCAGAACTTCTGTGCACGTGCAGAAGATGAGGTGCAGAAAGTGTTCACATCAGAGGACTTCTGCAGAGCCTCTGTAAGGGTGTCCAGAAGTAAAGAATGTGCAGAGGATAGAAGTCCACAAATTCTCTTTGCACGTGCAGAGGTTGTCGTGCAGAAGCATACGTAGAGATGCTCTTAAGAGGCAAAGAGATACTATTTGGTTGTCCGCAGAGGCTCTGACCAAGAAAAATGCAGAAGCATCCATAGAGGCTCTGTGGAACAAAATCTCAGAGGTACGAGTAGGGAACAGAGGGGGGGATCAGAGGTTGAACATCAGAGGTCGCGATGAACCAAGTGCCCGAAGCCCGAAATTTTCGAATTTTCTGACAGCATTGCGCTGTTTCAGAAACACACGTACAACTTTTTACTCGAAGCTCCAATTTACATGAGTCCAGTTGCGCTGAATCGCTAAAACACAGACGTACGACTTTGATGTTTTGAGTTTTCTCAAACTCCGTGAGCTGATATGCCAAAATCTGTTTCAAAGTCTGCGTTAGAGTGCTGGACCAAAAGCATCGTATTTCACTCATGCTCTTTCCGCTTTCAAGAACGGTGTTCTCTCATCAGTTCTTTATGGTTTCAAGCTACATATGTGACACATTGTTTGTCACTCCCTCCTCCGTTATTCAAGTTTAAGGCTCGGTGCTTAACGTTTACTCAACGAGGTTCGAAGAGTCAAATTTTCTGTTTTGACAACCATTTTTGCGCAGCTGAGGAAAATCTTGCACAACTCACTCAATTTTCATCCAAAATGGATGAATAAAAGCTTGTTGAAAAGCGATGAGGCTGGAGTTCAATGTGCATGTTTTATGTTTTCTCTCAATAAGACTCCTTGATGGTCAAAAACAGTGGTAAAGTTGAGACATGAAAGTTGGACAAATTGGGATAATTCGTCGAAGTCTTTCAAGAATATGAGCCTACATTTGAGGGGGAGCTTGTGATGCTTTGAAGACTCGAAGAATGACACACCAAAGTTTCTAAAGAAAGCAAGGGGGAGACTACAAGATGATGCTTTCTTTATAAAACATTAGGGGGAGATTGTTAGCTTAAATTAGTCCCCAATTAATTGAATGTTTTATAAAGAAATTGTATTTGGGCTTTTTAATTAGTTGTGTGGGCTTGAGCCTTTTTATTGTAAATGGGCCTTATATAAAGGTTCCCATGGCTCATTGTCTCATTTAGGTTTTGGGAGAACACTTTTCACACAAACAGACTAATGAGAGTCGTTTACTAGTTTACTGTGGTGTTCTTCCCAATATCCCCTCCATCTATCAATCCAAGCATATGAGATAAGTTCTTGTTTATCATTGTTGTTAACTTCTATCATATCTCTACTTTTATATGGAGTTCTTCTTTTGTTGCTGGAAACGGGATCTAACACTCTCTCTCTCCCTATTATCTTTAGTCTAGTAGTCTACTACACATTTTCATGGTATCAGAGCAGGAAACTGAAGCTTCCTGGAGTTCTCAGCAGTAGTTGTTCCTAACTGCTTCTGACATTCTTTATCTATGATTCAAGTCGTGTTTTATAAACAAATAAAAGGAAGAAGTAATAGAAATGCCTGAAACGGCATCACGAATTACAGTGAGATTCCAGGATCAACAGCTAATAATATTCAGTTCTTACTTCTGGACAGCTACCTATTACAAAAATCGCCAATTCCATCTCGATACTACTAAATGGAGAGAGAGAACTACTTGATTCGGAAACATCAATTGACTACAAAATTGGAAAATTTAGATCTATTGACTTGTCAATAGAAGCTTGCCTCAGCGTTCGGACAATTCAAAACTGGAAGAAGATTGACAGTTATGTTTATTATGTGTGAATGCTACACTTCACTGGTCAGTTGCACATATTTTAATTGGAACAAAATCAGCTTTTAGTGACCCTCGTTTCACCCATCTTTTTTCATTTCTTGGTGTCATCCACATAAATGAGTTAAATCATTAGAAATGTAATAAGCACCCGAAACCAAAAGCCCAGTCAAGGATATTTTAGATTTACTCATAGTCATAACATCATTTTTTTTCTCGAGAAAATCTCTAACAGATTAATTATTTCAATACAAACGGAGTACAATGCTAACATTCTCAATAGCTTTTCTCATAGTTTTAAAAATCCCAATCGGGACTCGAGGCGTTTTCCCTCTGCGAGGCGAGGCGTAAGCCTCGAGGCGGTCCGAGGCGTAAGCCTCGAGGCGTAAGCCTCGAGGCGTGTATATGTATATAATATATATATGTGTGTATATATGACAGCAAACATTTGGCCATTTAGCTGTTGTAGTCTGATGAAATCGGACCTCCAATGGTCAGAAATCACAAACATTTGGCCATTTGGCTGCTGTAGTCTAATCTAAAATGCTGAGCATAATCAACATGGTGATAAAACAATAGCTAAAAGTGAGAAAACAGTAGCTAAAAAATGAATAAACAGTAGCTAAAAATAAGAAAACAATAGCTAAAATAACTAGCAAAAAAGATGAAGTGGTGCATAAAAGAAAGTCAGCCTCTTTCTTTCTTCTTGAGAAGAGGGAAGGACACCCCAAAATGACTTTTTGTACTTTAAAATTACTAAAAGTACAATTGTTTTTGTTGTTTGACTAGCTCTACCTTTTTTAAATATACAAAAGGTAATAAAAGTACAAGTCACTTTAAAAAAAAACATCAGTCTCCCCAAAAATATCCCAAAAACATAATAATAGCTGAGGCTTACGCCTCACCAGCGCCTCACGCCTCACCGCCTCGAGGCACCGCCTCGAGGCACCGCCTCACAGATTGAGGCGTAAGCCTCTACCAGGGACTATGAGGCTTAAGCCTCAGGAGCGGTTTTGGACCGCCTTGCCTCGAGGCGTACGCCTCAAGCGATTTTGAAAACCATGGCTTTTCTTAAGGTAAGTGGTCACCCTAGTGTTTAATTTCAGAAGCAAGTAAAATACTCTGAACACTATTGAGGTGTACAGCATAATAGAAACTCACCTATCAGAACTACAACTGATAATCTTTCGCCCATTTCCAGTGAGTTTTACCGAAGTCACAGCAGCTGAATGATCATCAACACTTGCTATCAGATCAAAATTCCTGATATGGGAAAATGCATATCAAAATCAAAATGCAACAATGAAACTCTAAAATTGCCTATCAAGGGTAAAAGTGACAAAATTCGAACCTGTTTACATCAAAAAGTTGTATCGTTTTATCCCGTCCTCCTGAAGCTAGAAAATAGTAGCTTTCTAAATCCTCAGCTGAATTAATTCTCTTCTTGATTGGCAAGCTGAAATTTAAGGAAAGAATTTCTGCTTTATGAACATCCTGCAAGCATAGTTGATCAGTGTGATTAGGTGCAAAAAGGGCATAGAAGGAAACAGGGAAACAAGATTTTGAGCAAGCAATCATTGATAAATCAAAAAAAATCATCTCAAAACCTGTATGCATGTATAGTCAGATGTGTTTAAGTTGAAGATATGCAGATTTCCATCAGAATCGCCAGCAGCAAGGTGCTTTCCATCTGAACTAACTGCCATAGATCGATACCCTTGAGTGATAACACCTGATACTACCGATTCACGTTCAAAAGTTCCAGCACCTACTGCAGAGAGAAAAAAAATGAATGAATCAGCAACTAACAACACCATATTCATATACTTTGAGATAAAAAACATAAAATCATGATTTTACCTAAACACGAAGTGCCAACTGGATCTGGTGATTCAGATTGCAAGGCAAGATCCCATAGCCTAATAGTACCATCTGCTGAACATGTTGCAAAGGAAACTCCACCATTGCAACCTCTAGCAACACATGCAAGAGAAGGATCATGCATGTTTTCACATGAAAGATTCTGGACATCCCATATGCAGGCACTATGTGAAACCAGCACACAACACTTGGTAGCCTAAACGATACAATAATTGTTTATCAGATTGAGTTGTCATAACGTAAATATTTCCAATATAAAGGTCAGTGTTATACTTAATTAGCAACAAGAATATACTAATTGAAAAGGAATCAAAAGTAAGGTTTTTGAAATCAATCAAGGAAATATTGAACAATCACCTGGAATTTTCCATGAATGTTCCAAATATATAGACTGTGGTCTCTGTAAACCACCACTGCAAGATAGAAGGCTTAACATGATTCTTGATCCCTTACTTGAAAACTTGATTAAATATAAACATGGATAATGATGTTCTTGAATAATTGCTTTAGATAGAATTAAGGCAAATGTAAAACATCATGAAGCTAGCCTGCCTCCAGACCATTGTTGGATACCAGAAAGGAATTTGAAATCCCTAATCCTAGAGAATGATGCTTACCAAGCTTTTCTGAGGTAGAGAACTGACAAGCTATTGCATCTGGAAAGGTAGGTGGTTGCTGAATTCCCTCTTGAGAGACTTCCGAATGGCATTGGGTGTTGGTTGTCTTGCTGCTTTGTTTGTCTTCGCTATAATGTAAGCTTCCAGCATATTCAAGGGAACCAATGGTGTGCAGCTTTACCACTCCATTATTGCATGCACAAGCAATGAACTCTCGTGATGCAGATAATGCATAGCCTTTCTCAACCTAATAGTTGTATATAGAAAATAGATGGAACACGACAAATTATGAGAATTTTTTTAAGGCAAAGGTCAAAGTTCAGATGCACCTCTACTCTTTAAAATACAACAAAATAAAAACAGATTAGGCAAGAACACAAAGTAAGTGCCAACATTTTAAGATATGCATAATATTGCATGAATAAATATCTTTTGCGATACAATTTGAAAATACGACTTGATGAGACTATATTGGGATAGCCAGTCAACTATTTCATATGCCAAGACTCAAGTATTCCATGAGAGGACCAAGCATATTCGGGTTGGCAGTCATTTGATCAGAGAGACAGAGACCATGTTGTAGGGACGCATAAAGACCCTCCATTGATCCAACCCGTACGCGTTAGGACCGGGCACCAACTTGCAGACATTCTCACAAAGCCATGACATAAAGTACAAATGCATTTTATTTGTAACAAATTGAGGATGAGTAACATCTTCGCTCCAACTTGAGGAGTTTTAGATATGGTAAATTAGGGTTTAACTTTCTTGTTTGTAGAAGTATGTTTTCCTTATATAGATTCCTAAATCGTAAAAAAAATCATGCAATCCTCTCTTGTTAAGCTATATAGGGGGAAAAACTTGATTTCCTGAATATGGATTTACATGCCATTGCATTTACCTTTAGATTCACTGAATGTGTAATTGTCAACCCACCATGTAGAAGGCATAAAATGCCTGTAAACCAAAAAGGAAAAATATTTTTAATATGTAAATAAAAACTGGAACAGATTCAATCCATGAAAAAACAATGCAAACCATTTACCTGAATCTGTTAACGCATAAACAAGTACCAGTTCACCACTCTTGCCATCAGCTACATTCCCATTAATCTTCAAAGATGATGTAATAGCTATAAATGTACAACCTTTGTGATGACCAAGATTAACAGTTTTTCCATGCATAGTTAGTGATAATGAGTCAGTTTTAGCTCGAGATTTTGTAGGCAATCCAACTGTCCATATCTTCAAATGCCTCTTTCCAGCAGTCAAGATGAAATTTGTATCAACTGAAAAGCTAACAGATGCCACAGCCGAAAAAGATGAACATGCTTTCAGCTTTTTAACTAGTCTCCCACTTCGCCAATCCCAAAGGCATAAATATCCATCTTGAGGGAATCCAACCGACACTAGATGCTTACCTGGATATTTAAGAAGATGAAATAGAAGAAGCTGCAGATAATGATGAACATAATATGTTCTGGGATAATGTTGGCTATTCAATTTCATGCAATCTAGAATGTCAAAGTAGTTAAAAAGATATTAGAGAGATAACTGACTTGCTTCAACTAACCATCAGGTGAAAAATCCATGCAAGCTACACCATATCGATGGCCTTTCAGTTCTGAAACAGAAGACAAAGTTGCAGAGCTCCATACTACTATGGCAGGTTGCTGTCCTGACTGTGAATGATGTAAGGTACAGAAAATACAAGTAGTTAATAATTTCAGAAAGTTTCACCCTGGAGTGTACTCCAACACTTCTACTAAGAAATACCACAGGTAGATGTTGCACTTTAAGGCAATCGCTTACCAAGATGAGAAAATATATAGTAAAAGAAGATAAAAACAAAGGTTAAAAAAGAATACAGTGCCTTAAGCTTTTATCCAATGAATGAAAACAAATAATACTTGCAAACATTCAGTCAGTTAAGCCTTTTCTTATGATGCAAGTATTTTTGTTTGAAGTCTATGCATGCAGAAGAATCTTTAAAGTAAACCTATTTTCTGTATTCGTCCAAAGAATTGAAGCAGTAACACATCTTGACTGCTATTCAAATTTCTGTAGGCATGCATAATGTGAAAGCCTATTCTATCAAAGTTCTACAGACTATAAATGAAATCAATAGATTAGATCCCCAAGCAACTAGCTTATAAAAATTCTATATTTATGTAACGAAATTATTTACACAAGGATTTCAATCTTTCCAACCAAGAATATATTGCACAAAATATAATAAATAGATAAAAGGTGACATTGATATTTCTTAAGCTATCAACAAGAAACTCAAGCTTTTTCTTTTTTTGGATAAAGAACAAGGAACTCAAGCTTCTTTTTATAAAGAACAAGAAACTCAAGCTTGTTACGTCTAAGATAGAGATCTACATTGTTGAGCCCCCTTTTTCTAGGGGGTGAGATTTGACGTTGTTGATTCGTTCAAAATATGTAAGATCACAAGCAAGGTCTCTGATCCAAGTCTCCCTTAGTTGCATTTATGATTATATACGCATGCCATTAGGCATTTAGGCTGTTGCTTAGTATGTACACATTACTGGGCCTTTGTAAGTAAGCCAGGGTTAAGAACTTTAGCAAACCGAACTAGCTATTCCTTGCAATCCCATTTATAGTCCAGAAAGATCAAAAAATATATATATATTTTTTTTGAAAGGCAATCATAGAAAGATCAAAATATATGTAACTGTGAATAGTAAACTTGAAAATACCTTACTAACTTTAACAAATCAAATAGCAACTCATAGCAATCCCATATTAGAATCCACTTTCTAGAATCCGAAAAGATCAAATACACATGTCATTATGAGCTGTAAACTTTAATATTAACTAATAAGGAGCTTTATTTGTTTGTTTTTTGATCAGCAATTCAACAAAATCTTTACTTCCTGTTCCTGTATGCAAACAGACCCAATTAACAAAGATAAAGGTGATCGGTGATCCTAACTCCATACGAGGAAAAAACAAAATTGAAGAAGAAAGCTTAAATAGACTTGACTAGTCAAAACCACAAACTTATACTAACAAAGAAAAATGGAGTCAACCACAAAAGGCAAACTCCGAGGTTATTTCTTCCGGATGTGTAAAGTAATAGTAGTATACTACCCGGGTTCGAATCCAAGGAAAGTCAATTTGAGGGCATGAGGAGTACCCAGTCCTTGGGCCGGTCCAGTCGTTGACTGGGCTGCCCCCAGCCCGGTCTTAGAATGTGGTTGGGCTCTAGGTTCAGCATAAGCTGGGCCGGGACAGCGGCGGATTAGTGGGCTGCCCGTGGATGTCCGATACCGCCGGGAAGGTGTGCGTGCGTGTGTCGTGTGTTCGTGGTAGTCATTCGTTGGTTCGAGGACGCTATGCCTTCCAAAAAAAAAAATAGTAGTATACTAGAAGAAAAAAAAAATAAGAAGTGTGTTGGAAATAGACCTCTCCAGCTGCAATGTAGGTTCCATCGTGAGAGACAGCAACACAGCTCAAGGGCTTGGGCGAACGATTAGTCGCCATAAGGTGTGACTGAGACCCTGAATCGACGTCGTAAAGCACCACAACACACCCTGCGATATAAACAAACTTGGAATCGAAAAAGCTAGAAGCCAATCCGTTGCCATTGGTCGTCGTCAACCCAATAATCTCTTCCAAATCGAACTGCAGATTCAAAAATATAAATGAACAGTTGAAACAAATTGAATGGAATAAACGATTTGAAATGTTAGGGGTTGGTAATTGAAATGTATTAGAGCATGATGAATATAGGAGTGTTGATTACTTACCTTGGAACAAGAAGTGTGTGGCTTCTTGAGCTTGCGGGTTGGATTCATCTTTCTATGGATTCAAGAAAAGCCAGTAGTAGAAGAATTTTGATGATGTTTTACGAGAAAATGAAGCGGGAAATAAATGCAAATTAAAACATATATATTGCCTGCACCGCATACGTTATCTTTTCAAAATTTCTTTTTTTAATACAACAGAAACAAAATACTATGTTTAATTTACTCGGGTTGAGTTTAGGGGTGTGCAGGACCCGACCGACCCGAGATACCCGACCCGGACCCGACCCGAAAAAGCATGAAAACCCCGAAAACCGAAACCCGATTATCCGAAACCTCCGATCCGAAATCTTTTACGGGTAAAGTGGGGCCGGGTTGGGTACCCAAAACCCAAACCCGACCCACCCGAATATCCGAAATATTTTAAAAAATCAGTTTTTTTTTTCAAATACTAAATATCTTAATATCCTAAATCAAAACATCAGTTCTTGATTGGTAATTTGGCATCGATTCTTATTTTGGGTTTTTTTTTTAATGATACTTCATTAGTTCATTACAGATTGGGGTAATTTGGCATCGATTTTTCATTTGTTTGGGGTTTTTTTGGGGTAATTTGGCATCGATACTTCATTCATTGTTTGAGTGTTTGACAAATTTGGGGTAATTTGGCATCGATTTTTCATTTGTTTGGGGTTTTTTTGGTGTAATTTGGCATCGATACTTCATTCTTTGTTTGAGTGTTTGACAATTTGACAGTAACCCAAATCAGGCCCATATCCGAGATACCTGACCCGCCCAACCCGAACCCGAACCACCCGAAATGTTTTCGGTCGGGTTTCGGGGGGTCTCTTCCCACCCGATTATCCGATTGGGTTTCGGCCCAGGTCACCCGACCCGACCCGACCTGCCCGATGCTCACCCCTAGTTGAGTTCTTGTGTGTGGGCCCTGTAAATAGATACATTGCATATCCTACGCTCCTAACAAGCTAATCATCTATACTATATTATAAAGATGACATAAAAAACTCTTAATTACAACTCATTAAACTTTATGTACTATCATTTAAAGTTATCTACTTAAAATCTCTTAAAAATAACTACTAAAACCTAATGTACTACCTGTAAAGCTTTTAACCCTAATTAATATATTTCATCCTTATCCCCCAAAATTCTTATCTCTAATCCCCAAACCTAAAATTATGAAATTTGAATTCTGATAAACATAATCAAAACAGGATAAACATCTCAATTTAAATATAAAAGATTTAAAATATATAAGATAATTAATGAATTTTAACAAACTACTTAATTTTTTTTATATAAAAAACATTATATTGTTAAGCCTAAATTAAACAAATTTATATATAAAAAAACCATTATCACTCAATAAAAATCATCCAAAATCGTACTGTAAATCAATAAAAAACAAAAAATAAAAATAAACATTAAAATCGTGATGTATCTCGCTGCATTGCACGAGTACGCTTCTAGTGACCATTAAAAATCCAAATGGTCTAGAATAGATTGGGTATAAAGTGTAAAATTGTGAAACATTGTTATCATATATGAAACTAAAAAATGCACGGAATGGCATAATTAAGAATTTGCATGTTCATTAAGGAAATAACATTTCTTAATAAAATTTCATTTATGACTGGCCGTAATTAAGAAAATAATATTTCATATTCATTAAGGAAATAATATTTCATACTAAGATCATGCTAAAATTTCATTTGTGATTAACCGTAATTATTGTTCATACATGCAATTCATATTTACATACGTCAAATTTATTCTGTTCATATATGCATATGAATTTCATAAACAATATCATATGTGAATCTCCATATATGACTCTGTGCATATACAAATGTTCATATATGATAGGTGCATATATGAATAGTGATAGATGATGATGATGATCATATGTGCATGATCTGTCATTGAAAAACATTTTTGCACATATAATGATGAGCATATGTGCATGATCTTTCATAACCAACAATAACAACATATATGAATGTTCATTTATAACTCTGTGCATAAGGGCATTTTCGTTGAAAAACAGTTTTGCACATGTGATTATGAACATATGTGCATGATCTTTCATAACCAACATCATTATGAATGTTCATTTATGATTATGTGCATATATGAATGTTCATATATGCATGACTTTAATAATTCAAATATCAAATTGGCTACAATATCCACCGATCTATAAAAATAGCAAATTACATATATCGAATGTTTTGATTAATCAACAATGAATCATTACATATATCAAATAACTTTGGTCTCAATCTGTTCTTCTACAATATAATACATATATGCAATACATAACACACATTAAAAAACACTCTTACAATTGTCGTCATCCACGTTTGCTTCATCAACAGCATCATTGTCGAGTGTGGTATCCTCAAGCATCTCACCTGAAGTAAAAATTGTAGTATTATAATCAAATGTGGTGTCCTAATTGACTAACATATCTTCATCAACTATGTGCTTTCCTCTACGATGTTCATCGATTTGATTACTTTCACACGCCATGGTTTCACAAATTATGAAGAATGAATGCTTGAATATCGAAAATTTGTTGCTTGGATCGAAAGTTATGAAGAATGGATGTTGCTTGAATATCGAATGGATGTTACTTGAATGTCGAAAATTTGATCTTCGAAGATACTAAACGAATTAGATTATAATTATCAAAAAAGTAATATTCAATATTTTAGGAATCAATAATTAATTTCCTTATTATCAATATTATTAATCTATTATTTAAATAAAATAAATTTTGTAAATTACACTTGTAACCTTGGTTATTAAAAAATTAAAAAAAGAAACCAATAATATTGAGATCAAGGGTTGAGATGGGTTTGTAAGGGGTATAGGATTTGCAATGTATGTAGTTGATTTGCCCTCTTTAGTTCTTTATATCTTTTATATATTTTGATTAATTTATGTAATTTATATAATTATAATAAAAAATATTTGTTATAACACAATATATTATTAGAAATTTTTTGTCAAGACGATTAAAATGTCATCGAATTAAAAAGTTTATGTAATTTCCAATTTTATTTTATACCTTTTCTATATTAATTTTATTATTAATATTTAATTAATTACATAAATTAATCAAAATATAAAACATGTTTGACGACTTATGAAGTTTAAATAACATAAAATACAGTAAATAAAAAGTTAAAAAGTGAATAAAATGTAAGGAGAAAAGCGTATTTGATGTTTTAGAAGAGAATTAGGTTTATTTTGAGGTTATATTAGTAAAATATAGTTTTGTTCCACCTTTTTCCACTCTGTTTTGTAGGGTAGGGGTGGAACACATCTGTTCCACGTTGTTTCACTTTGTTCCTGTTTGTTCTACATGAAAAGTCTGGCCAAACATGAAATAGTGATCCCCGTTCTGTTATGTTCTGTCATGTCTAGTGTAACAAAACCAACGAAAGAGAAGCCAAACCTCCATTTACAAGGCATAGAAAGGAGAAAGGTCACAACTGAATCAAGCAACATCCCACACAAGACGCTCAACAAAACAAAAGAGACAAATGAAAAAAAAACGCCCACCAAGACCACTAACATGAAAAACATCCAGCTGGATTACTACACCATAACGCCCAAGACCTAGAGAAAGTTTTGGGATGATGGGAAAACCAACAAAAAAAGACAAGTTGGATATTGATTAACAAGTCTTCACCTCCACGAGAACTATCAAACAAGAGTTTATTTCGAGTGCTCCAGATGGAGTAAAGGGTGTTCCAAACAATGGTTGTCCATAACTTAGTCGTAGGGGACGAAGCATTAAAGAACTCGTCCAAAATGAAAATGTATGAAACCGAAGTAACAACCCAAGGGACGAGGACCCACCACTTCAAATTTTTGCCCTACAACACTGATATCAGAGAGAAAACCGCAAACCAATGGTCTATTGATTGGGCGATGCTATGACACTGAAGGCAAAGGACATAGTGAAGGTCAATCCCCATCTAATCGAGACGAGCCCGAACCAGAATTCTCCCAAACTTTAACCTCCAGATAAAGATACAAATTCTATAAGGAATGAGCATGCTCCAAGTAGTACGCACAAAACCTATGGAAGAAACAAAAGAGGTAGAGTCAACCAAATCCTTAATGTATCAAGCGAAAAAAAAATCTCGATCATTGCTAAGCCACCAAATATAGCAATCACTTTAATAAGGAAAGGGCTAACACTCAGAATGAACTCCCCCAACTCTCGCCACTCCCCTAAAGCCCGACTGCGAGGGATACAACGCCAACCCTTGTACCACCCCGAAACACCATTACTCCAAAAAAACACGATTTCTAACCGCGACTTCTTTTTGACTTTCAAGACTAAACAACCTTGGGATATATCAGAAAGACGAAAATCACCTAACCATCTATCTTTTTAAAAATACGTTGAAAGACCATTACCCACTTTTTCCCAAAGGAGGAAATAAATGGCATATCTATATTATCTAAAACTTTTTCGACCCGAACTATGGAACCCCATCCCCCCCCCCTGAAGAAGCCATCACCCCCCAGACCCCCATCAACACCATTAAGACTTTTAATAACACGAATCCATAATGGATCGCCACCTACATGGAACCTCCACCACCTCCGTGAAGTCGTAAGACCATGTATGGGGATGACGCCTGCCCAGTGCCGGAAGGTCATTTACCTAACAATCCTAAATTTGATGCGTGAAGACTTCCAATACTGAGACCTCTAAACCTAAACGATCAGAGAGCCATATTGCAACACCCGTAATTTCGTTGTTATTTATAAAATAAATGTCGAGGAACGACCGAGAAAACGGTCAAGGAATAGTAAGAAAAATGATCGTGGAACGACCGAGAAAATGGTCAAGGAAACAGTCGGGAAAACGGTCGAAGAACTCTTGGTACAGTTGAGGCTATAGTGCCCGACGACATTTCCCAATGGCATAGTCGCAGGGCATAGTCGTAGAGAGTGTACCAACCTCGGTATATCTCGGGGGACAATGCTTGGATACATTTCCATTGGCAATGTCACATGGCACAGTCGTGAGAGTTCCAGGCTTAAAATCTGATTTTCGAGATATTCTTCATTTGGCCATAACTTTCGCATTCTAACCCAATTGAGGCGATTTTGGAGGCTATGGATTCATATTGCGAAGATTTCCAAGCTGGGAACAATAAGGATGAAGGTTTTCTTAAATATTTTGGGTCCCTAGAATTTTAAAGGTAAGCCTATAATCAACCATTTTTTAACCTAGGGATTGGTTCTTTTCACCTCAAGCCTCATTTCTCTTCTTAGGTTTGTTTATATATGTTTTGAGAGTAAAGGAAGTGTTCTTGAGAAGTTATACATCATAGATTTAGAAGTTTTGCTTGTGGATCTAAAGTTTCCACCATTTTGGAAGCCAGGGGTGGATTTGGAACTTAGGTTTAACTTAACCTAGCAAGGTGAGTTCAAGTTGCTTTGTGAAAACTTTGTACGTGCCAAAAATGTCCATTTTGATGTATTTATGTGTTTTACTTGATAATTATAAATGTTGGATTATCTGATGAGTTTTGCGTATTTGGTAGATTTGAGTTATAAAAGTTGTGAGTTACACATATTTGGGGTTTTTGGACATTTTGATAAATAAATCTTGAGAGAGTGTCATTTTGATGATTTATTTCATGAATGTAGATTATTTGACGTAAATGCTCTATTAGTGTCCTTGGTTTTATAAACCAATTGGAAAATACACATTATTGTGTTATAATGTATTTTTGAGATATAAATAGTACGATTTCATTTGGAAAAGGTCAACGATGAGTTTTTGGGTTAATCATACTTTTGGAGCATGTGCTGCATAAACGTTGGCTAACTACGTTTCTATCGCTTATGATGACTTTTATTGAATAATCATTGAGTTGTTGAGTTTTTGGCTCGGTTTTGACTCCGATGAGTCTTGGGGACATTTGTCCGGTTTTAATAGCTCGATGTGGGGCTTTGATTATGATTTGCATTTATTGCATAATTACATGTTTTGAGTGTGCCAATCATTCATTTGGAGTCATGTAATGTTTTAGACTGTAATGCAATGGATCCATAGGCATAAGAGTCAGTTTGGGTGGGATGAGCAATCTCGTAATGTAACTTGACATAGGCATTGGGTCTCTATTGGAAAGTAAGGTATGGAATTTTTTAGTCAGACATCGACCATTGAGCAGTAAAATGTAATTTCTTATGGAAATTGTCTTGGGATACTAATTTCCCCATTGTAAATTGAAATAGGCATTGGATATCTATTGGAAAGTAAGGTGTGGGAACCTAGAGTCGGGCATTGGCCAATGTACATAAATGTAATTTCATAGTGAACAAGTCTAGACTCGGATTTGGACAACCCAAGGTACAGACCAAGTGTGGTTGAACTTGGGACTCCACAAGCAATAGACATGAAGTTGTTGATCTTGTTAACTCATTAACTACAGACCCAAAAAGGTTAGTGTTAATGAATATGTAATTTGTAAGTGCCACACATATAACATAGATATGTGACTTACTTTTGTGTTCCATCACATTCACTGGAATTGGGTCTCCTCCGTCACCGAAGGTGTTGTTTCTGGTATTGAGTTTTATCCATGTTTTTCGGTGACGTTTTAAGTATGGAGTGTTCTCCATAAGTTATGATTTTGGGGTTGAGTCTTACTCATACTTTGGTATTTTGGATAATAAAGTTTTATTCAAATTTCAGTATTTGAGCATTAATCATTATTCATATATTGGGTGAGGATTGAGTTTTGAATTCATATATGTATGAATGTTTTGTATTGGGGTTTTCATCACGAAAATAGTGAGTTTTGAAAATATGTTGCTTTCATATTTTATACATTCCATTTTAGAAATCATGATTTAAATATCATTCTTTTAGTTTACCGTTTTATATAAATGATGAAAACTCTTAAACTCACTAGGTGGTAAGTCTAACCCTTTTTATTTGTCGGCGTGTGCATTAGGTCATTGTTAGGAATGGTTCTAGCGATACCGTGAAGAGTTGAGTGCTAGTTAGATGCACGAGAAGGGTATAGCTATTCGTTGATGTCATCCGCACCTTAGAGATAGCAACATTTATTGGGTTTTAGTAACACCTCTCTCTAATATAGTCCTTATGTAGGTTCCGGATTATTATCTGATGATGTAAACCTTATATTGCTATTATAGGTAATCAAGTGTTGACTTTTAGAAAGTAATTTAATTCTTAATTGATGTGTTATGAAAGTTTTAAGTTAGTCATTCTTTTCCAAATTTTGCGGTGTTACACATATCCTAACTGACCCAAGCGACTTTGGAAGAATTAGATGCCCCCCCAAGAAAGAACGCCTCACACTTTCAAGGGTTTGCATAACTTTATCTCGAGCATGGAAGAGGGAGAAGTAGTATAAGGGCAAGCTTCCAAGAACCAACCTGATTAATGTTAAATGACCCCTAAAGGACATCAGCTAAGATCTCCAATCTGAAAGCTTGAGAAATTTTTTTATCAACGATCGGGTCCCAAGTAGCAACTCGGTTCATATTCTTTCCAATAGGAAGTAAGTGAAAGGAAGCCTACAAGTTGCAGTTAAAAGAAGCAGCAAGAGAGGCCGCTTCTTCGTCTAAAACGCCGATACCGTAGACTTTGCTCTTCGAAAAGTTTATCTTTAAACCTGAGGCTTGCTGAAAACAATAAAAGATACCCAACATATTTATAATTTCTACGACTCAATTAGCCAAAGAAGATTACATCATCGGCAAATTGGAGATGGGAAACCGAGATATTATCCTTGCCAACCTTGATCCCTTGAAAGCAACCATGACTCATCACTCATTGAATAGCAACATTTAAACCCTCAGCCGCCAAAAGGAAAAGAAAAGAGAAAAGATTCCCCTTGACAAACTCCCCTTTTCATAACGAATTCAATAGTTGGGGAACCGTTGACCAAAATTGAAACCTGGGATGAACTCAAACATGCCTTTATCCACTGGCACCACTTTGCCTCGAACCCCGTTTGCTCCATAATGTCACCAAGGTAGCTCCAATTAACGCTATCGAACACCTTTTTGAAGTCCACCTTAAAAAATAAAGAATTCAGTTTCCTCCATTTTACAAAGGCAATAGACTCGTTAGCAATGAGCCTGCCATCGAGGATGCATCTACCTTCAAGAAATGTTTATTGGATGTCCCCCGATTACCTTCCCAATAACTATTTGCAGTCTCGTCGCAAGGATTTTGGCCACATCTTGTAGAACAACCCAATCAAACTTATTGGGCGAAAGTCTCCAAAGCTTATAGGAACTGATGATTTAGGAACTAAAGATATAAAAGAGAAGTTACGTCCTCGACTAATAACCTCCTTATCCCAGAACCAGAGAAGAGTTGCATTTACCTCGTCCTTAATTATAGGCCATAATTTCTTCAAAAGCTTGAAATTAAAATCGTCTGGGTCGGGGGCCTTATTGCTAACACAGTTGTTCACAGCAGTCTAAATCTCCTCGTCCGAGAACCGAGCTTCGAGAAAAGAAATATCAGACTCAAATAATCGTTTAAAAGGGAGCTTACTAATTTGGGATGCACCACCTCAACCTCATCAAACCGAGAGCAAAAATGATCAAAAATGGATTGTTGAAGCACCAAAGGATCCTTACACCACGCCCCATTTATCGAAAGACCCATTAAAGTCGACTTACGTGTTCTTTTATTTATAATAGAATGAAAGAACATTCTATTTTCATCACCTTCAACAACCAATCTGGAAAGAGATTTTTGGTGGAGCACACAAAGTTTACAATTCTCCTTCTGAGCCCAGATGGCCTAAGCCTCTTTCCATTTGGCCAATTCGTGATTTTCTAAGGACCGAGATTTGGCCTTAAGTTCCCAAGAAGAGTCATCCGCCCTTAGATACTCAAGATCCTTATCGAGTTAACTAAACCTACCTTTGTTCCACGACTCGAGGGCCACTTTCACATCCTTGAGCGTACCACGAAGGATCTTATCCGGAAAAGCTGATGTGGAAACCGAGGAGGGTAGGTTGCTTTAATCACGTCCGCACAATCTTTCTCATCCAGCCAAGCATTGAAGAAGCAAAAAGATTTTGGACCTCCAACTATCTCGTTAGACTTTAACATAATAGGCAAGTGATCTGAAAAAATTATGGTCTAGAACCACAAAAAAGGTCACTTTCATGTTAGGGAGAAAGACTCATTCACCAAAAATCTGTTCAGCTTACTTAGTTTACGACTATCATCATCGATTCTTGTGTATTTCCGACCACCCAAGGGGACATCAACAAGATTCGATAACTGATGAAAGTGTCAATTAAATCTCTCGCAAGGGGACCTTATCTCATTGAAATCACCAAAAACACACCATGTGGAATTGATATAGCAAACATAATTGAAAAGATGCGACCCCATAAGGCTTCCTATTTGCTTGGATTGTGAGACCGTAGATGTTTATGAATCCGACTTCGAAACCATCCTCCCCCAAGGCCTGTAAACATTCAAACTAAAAAGAATCCCAAATGGTAATCAACCCATCCGATCTTTCGACCTGATTAATGTTGAGACCAGTGAAGTCGATGCATACTCTCCATTTCCCATTCTTCTTTTGCACGACCACGTCGTTCGCTAGCCATTCGGGGTACTTTACTTCTCGAGTTTTCCCAGTCTTGAGTAAATTATAGACCTCATCGTTGATTACCTTGTTTCGTTCAGGAGAGAATTTACGTCGCTTTTGCTTGATGGGTTTGAACGGTGGATCGACATTCAGTTGGTGTGAGATGACCTCAAGGTCGATGCCAACCATGTCCTCGTGCGTCCATGCGAAGTAGTCGGGATTATCCTGCAAGAAAGAAATTAGTGATTCTTTTAAGGAAGGGTCGAGGGGACGTACCGATGAAGACGACCCTGTCAGGCTTGTCCTGGTCCAAGACAACTTTTTCTAGCCGATAGTTGTCGATGGTATCAGGATCGGCCTGGTTCTGTAATTGCTAGATACTCTGTTTTGTAGGCTTCATCGTAACTTTGTAGCACTCTCGCGCGATCTTCTGCTCGCTTTTGACTTCTTGGACCCCAAGGCGTTGGGAATTTGATCGTCTGATGATACGTCGAGGGGACAACCTTCATGTCGTGAATCCAAGGTCGCCCTAGGATAACGTTATATGTTGACGAGCAATCGATGACGTCGAACTTTGTTTGCTTGTCGACTCCTTTGGCGAATACTGGGAGAGTAATTTCCCCGATGGTCTTAGCCATGTTGCCACTGAAACCCACAAGGACCATCGAACATCGTACAATTTATGACTTATCAATTCCCATTGCTTTGCTCGTGCTAAGGAAAATGATGTTGGCAGAACTTCCTCCGTCGATCAGGATTCTTTTGGTCGAACAGTTCCCAATCGTGAGTTGAACGATCAAGCCATCGTGATGTTTCTGCCATTGTTCGTCGAGATCTCCCTAGTCTAAAGTGATAGGCATAGCCTCCAGCTCCAGCTCATGCTTCGGTCGCGACGATCGCGAGACTGGAAAGTCGTCAGGTCCTCGACTAGCGTGTCTCTTAGCTGTCGAATAGGTTAATCCACAAATGTCGGAACCTCTAGTCACGCAATTCACGACCTTCACATGTTCTGGTGAGGTTGGTCGTGCGTTTACGCCTAATAGATCTTGCAGATGGCCTTTCAGTACGAGCCAAGCCAATTCTTGTCTTAACGCAATATAATCACCCGTTGTGTGGCCATGGTCGCCATGAAAGTCACACCATTTGGACTGGTCCTTTTTGCGTCATCTCTTTTGCTTTTCAGAGGTCACTTAACGTTGGTCTGAACATTCTTCAGAGCTTCGATCACTTCTTTAGATGTTCCCTTGAATCTATAGGACAAGACCTTGGGATATTGAGGAAACTTGTTTGCTGGGGCATACTTCTTCTTGTCTAATCTCACGTTCAAGATCTGCTTGGATGTTTCGACCTTGGAGGTCGATTTGGTCTTAAAGTCAGGCTTCTTGAGTCTTGACGCTCATTGTTTTCTTGTCGTTAGAATGCTTGCGTCGAAAGACTGCAATCATCCTCGACCTGCATGTAGGCCACCATCCAAGCTCGAACGTCTTCAAAATTCTCCAACGGGTACTTCGTCAGATCCATATATAGGTCTGAACCGTTGTCGAGACCTCGCTTGTAAGCCTTGATCGTAGTCCTGACGTCACACTTTCGTACATTGATCATCTCGGAATTGAAGCGATTGAAGTAGTTCCAGAATGACTCTCCTGCCTTCTGAGTGATGTAGTAGAGGTCGCTAGTTTGGTTTTCCATCTTACGACTGCTAGCAAACTGTTGAAAAAACTGGTTGACCAGCTCCGCAAAACTGCCGATAGACTTGGGTCGTAAATTGATCAACCATTGGAGAGCAACACCTATAAGGGTTGCACCGAAACTTTTGCACATGCAGACCTCCTGGTATTGATTGGGTATCGACACAATCCACATTAACTGCTTGTATTGTGCGATGTGCTTTGTTGGGTCACTCACTCCGGAGTACTTTGGGGTAAATGGTGAGATATTGTACTTCTTCGGGACGTCGACCATGGCGATTTCGTCAACGACAGGTGATGCTTGAAACCCAGTTCGCGGTTCAACGTCCATAGGTACGACGACTACTGGAAGCTTGGAAAGTTGAGATAACATCTTCTCACTTTGTTCTTCCAGCTGCTTTAAACGTCGTGCGCTCGGGTCATCCAGATTAAATCCATTGCTCGTCGGGAGCGGAACTGGTACGAATCCGGAATCCTAGGACATTACACCTGTAGCTGGAAAGAATCCGTTGCGATCTGACGATTCTCCAATGTCTCCGTTGAGTGGGGCATGCATAGGAGGAACGGACATCGCGGGAAACACTAACACCGGTGATGGCAACATGGGGATCGTCGGGTTAGAAAAGGTGGCGACCCATGTACATTGCATCGGCCTCCGGTACGAAGGCAATGGACGTTGGAAACCTGCAAAGTTCATATTAATGGGTGGCCTCATACCGAAGTGAGGCCCAAACTGGTTTCAGTGTTTTGGTTCTGCATAGTTGCGAGCTCTTCAACTGCCTTTAGATTTTGTTCATCCAAAGCGTTGATGTGATTGTGAGGAGCGTCAAGCTCCATGCGCATTTGAGCAATGATGTGTGCTTGAGTTCCCTATGCTTCCATGATCCTGTTAAAAATAGTTGCATGGAAATCGTTAGTAGGCCGTACTTTTTGTCGAGGATTTTACTCTAACTGGGGCCCGACGGTGGGCGCCAAACTATTAATGCCAAAAATCGTCCTAATTATGACTTAAGGTCGGTGTGGAGCTTTAACAACTAAAGTTAGAAATCACTCGATAAATCATACGACGGGGCTAAAAAGTAAACAAGAGACGGAGATTTTGGTGACGCGGAAAACCCCGTCGAGGGTAAAAACCGCAGACAATAACGGAGATTGTCAAGTGCACTATGGACGTCATACAGGGACGTCGTCCTTCAGAATGAGTGATCGAAAGTACAATTGACAATATTACACGTAAATTCGTAAAAGTAAATGAATCATAAGTTATATCGTTCGTCGTGCGATAGAGCACTTCGTCGAAAGTTCTTGCTTGAAGGAAGGTAAATCGAGTGTTCGTGAGTGTAGAATGATTTTGATGAATTCAGATTGCTTCTTTGAGTGGTTCCTCAATCTTGTATATATAGATTTGTCTGTCATTAATGAGCATTCAATGGGCCAACGGTCTGTGTATTGATGTATGTTGATGGAGGTCGTCCGTTTGTGACCGTTGGTTATAAATATGCTTTAAACCTGCAATAAAGAGTCATAAAAGAAAAAAGGTCGTAGGTAATAAATGATATAATCGTTAGTTACATTACCAAGGTCGCAAGATATAAGTCTGTCGAGAGATTATCCAGTCGTGGTCGTAAGAAACTTACGGTCGTCGTCATAAGTGGCAACCATGGTTCTCGATGTGCATGGTCTTCAGGACCTTATCTTCATACAAGAATAGTCTTAAGATGTTTGGTCTTCTTTGCGTCGGTCGTTACTTGATAAATTTTGTCCAAACACTACCCAATGAAGTCTTTAAGAATATGCAAGGTGCGTCCAGTTCATACTTTAACTGGCTATAAGGCTTGGGCATGTGGGGATCCCCCCCTAAAGGTCACTAGTTCGAGTCCCTCCAAGGCCACTTAGGGATTGTTTTGGCCGTTCTTTAGCATATCCAATAAAGTCTTTGAGAATATCCAAGGTCGCTGTTCTTTAGGGCCTCATGGGATAGTCGAGGTATACGCAAGTTAGCCTGGGGTAGACACCCACAGTTAAAAAAATTTGTGAAAATACAGAAAAGCATCTAATCCATTTGGCCTTTATTTTTTTGTATATGTACGGTTCATATATTTACCTCACATAACTTGGTTTCCATTTCCATGTAAATTGACCTGATCAAATGCTTTGCAAACACACGTTTTCGCATGAGATGAATCTTGAATCAGATGTGATTTTGTGTTTTCACATAGCATTTTTGTGTTTTTGTATGATTTCTTGATTCTTAATGAAGAGATATTCTTTGAAAAATAAGGTGGCATTATTATTGTTGACATATAGAAACTTATCACATTATTTTGCGTGTATATATAACATGAGAACTATGTATCTATGTGGTTTAACTACAGGTATAACTAAAATTTGGGTGACTATGTATATATTTAAGCTATGACAAATCAACAACTAATGGACCAGGGTAATCAAATGATGGATGAAACTAACCATCCTATTGAACGTTAAAAAAAGGTTAGTATTTTTTAGAAAACAATTCTATGTTCAGTGTTTCAAAATGTGTATTATTCCTACATCTTGGTTTGTTGTTTGTTGAAACTAATTTTTCTTTTCATCATGCATTTACTTAGGGGCCGTTTAGGCGTTTACTAAACTCTTACACGATAAGTGTTTTTCGGAAATGTGGTCGTTACTTAATTGACCTAATTTAGTACAATAGCAAACACGAAACAGGTCTGGCATATAACCAAATTGATTTTCCAATACCATAGTCTCAAATCTAGAACAATGCATATTTTTTAATAGTTATCAGATCAGGTTCATAAAGTATCTGTTTGGTTTTGGTTTCAACAATTGTTGCCCTGGTTCAACTTCTGTTTTAGAGTTGTTTTGATCATATTAAGGTGGTTCAAGGGTCTCCTTTTGATTTCTTTTTTTGTTTGGTATAAAGTTGGTTCAGGTCATAAAGTTGGTTCAGGTCTGATTGGTCTACTTTATGATGCTTTTAATCTTTTTTGGCTGTCGGTCTTTGTTAAGTCTCTAGGATTCAGACGTGTGTTGTTTATTTTTTTTGTCATCTATTTTTCTTCTGTACCTCCTGATGGCGGCTGTTGTTTTGTTAAGAGGGTTGCAACAGATAGTTTCACTATTTTTTTTTCTTGAAGATTCTGGGGCATTGGGGTGTTGGAATCTTTTGGTCTGATCTAAAAATCATAGGGATTGGTGGAGATTGAGTCTATTCCTGTTAAAGATATGCAGGTCTGCAATTTATATGTTAGAATAGGATTTGATGTTGGTTTATGGTGGAAAAGGTTCTATTAGAAAGTTTCTGTTATGGTTAATTTGAATTTTAAAACTTAAAATTAATAGTTTGATGTATGAAAATAGCAATTTAAATAATTAGACTAAATAAAACTAATTGATTTATATGAAAAAAATATTTTATCTTCATCCAAAAAATGACTTTATGTCATTCAAAGTTTCAAATTAAAAACAAAAAACAATTTTTCGATTGACTTAACTTTTGTCTGTTAATTTCAAAGGCAATTGTTTATCCGTAATCAATATGTTTGTTTAAATTTATTCAAATTTCACATCCCCGCCGCATTGCACGGGCACATAATTTTCTAATAGATAAGGAATCTTTGTTGTATTCCTTTTGAACACAACAACATTGCAATGATAATCTTTTAGATAAGAAGGGCCTGATGAATACAAGATGATCTTCTAATCGACTCGGTTACTTGTTTACGACTTTCACATGGTTGTTGATTACCATGTTATTCCAAAACACGAGAAGGCTACTCATCAATATCATTGCACTAGGACGAAGGAGTTAAATACTCAGTATTAATGTCATTCATTGCCATAGGCAACACACTAAAGGGAAGAATATTATCAACATGTGGTGTCAAGTTGTTTGCAAAAAGGAAGATATTCTCGTGAAAAATAACGTCCCTGGAACAAAAGAATTCCCTTGTCTCGATGTCATATTGTTGTTCCAGATTCAAGCTACTCAATTACACTCAAATGTAGAAATCATCTTTTATTGATTGAATCTCTGAATTACAATGATTTCTTTAGTCACAGATCTAACAGAGTGCCACAAGTCTATTACTGTGTGTTTCTCTCTCTCTCTAGAATCTATTATGCGTATCTCTTCTAGTTGTTACATGAATTACAAAGAACAAACCTATTTATATGGTCAAACATACACAATCACTTATGTCAAAGTCAAACACTTTGACTTACACACAATTACAAATACAACTTTACACAAATGACAACTTTGACCCTTTTAATCTTGAATACAATATTTAACTCAACAATCTCCCCCTTTGGATTCAAGATTAAAAAAAATTTGACACTAAGCTTCAGGTTTTCTCTCTCTTGAAAAATCTTCAACTTTGTAGCTTTCACAACTTGAAACTTTAAATAAATCTCCACCTTTGGAATTCTTTTCATCAAAGTTACTTCATCTTTCTTTACAAAATTTGTCATTTGAACAACTTGAAATCTTTTTCAATCTCCTCCTTTGATCACAAAAATGCTTCTATCTTTCAGTCTTTCCAAACAATCTCATCTTCTTGATAACATCTTGAAATTATCTTCAGAAACAACTTTGAAATCCTTGAACTTTCTCCTCTATTTTCTGATAAAATAACAAAAACTTTGACTTTGAACATTTGAAACTTTTGAAACTTGAATTATCTCCCCCTTTTTTTATCAAAGAAATAGAAATCTAACTTTAAAAACCTTGAACTTTCTCCTCTTTATAACTTTCACTTGACTTCGCTTTCTTCTGAAATTAAACTTTGAACTTTGAACTTACTCCCCCTTTTTGATGAATGATGAGATATCAGAATCATTAAAACATTAACAATTTTAGCACAGTCTTTGATACAATCTCCCCCAAATATCAAGATAAGCATAGCGTGCATGATAAGCATAAACAATCTCCCCCATTCAGTATGATAAGAATCTCCTCCGATCTGATATGAGAATGTATCCGTCAATTCATAAAATATATTCATCCGAATCTTTTCAAATTCAGAAAAAATAGGAATGTGTAACCTTGAATCAACAAATGATAAAGTTAATATGCCTGTAAGTAGCACAAAGCCACTTAGTACAACAGATGTACTGTACAAGGAGCTTTAGTGATGTTCACTCCCCAGGTCTTCCATTCAATCATCGAATAACACAAGGTAATTCTATGAACGTTCAGACAAAAAAACGAATTTTATGTGTGGATGTGATTATGTATAGGGGTGCTTACGGGTTGGGTTGGCCGGGTTGAAGGCACTTGAACAACCGAACCCAATGTTTGCGGTTTGAAAAATCTCAACCCAACCCAATCAAAAGTGCAACCCAACCCAACCCAAACCGTACGGGTTGGGTCGGGTTGGTCGGGTTGAAATTTAATACATCATTTCACAATCTAACTAAGGGGCTGTTCGGTTCATTTTCTGTTAAGACCTGTATGGATATAGATGTCTGAGTGGATATGGTTGTCTGGATATTAACAGATAAGTTGGTGTTCGACTGTTGTGCTGAATTAACAGTCTGAATATCAGAAATTACAATTTTACCCTCAGTATTTATTTTTGTTTGAATAAAAATACTGAATAAATATTATAAGATTAAACCTTGACTTTAGATAATATCATAAAATTAAACATTGATTTTAAATAATATTATAAGATTAAAATTTAATAGATAAATATGTAAATATATTATCTATTTACAGCATCTATTTTTTCTTTTTATTTCTGTTTGTTCTTGAATTTCCATTCACCTCACATGTAAAGAAACCCATCATCCCCTTCCCCTTGCCAAAAGAAACCCTAAAAATTACAGAAACGAAAATCAGTGTTGTTTGGAATAAAATAAAAATCATCAATAAAAACCCCCATAAAAACCACATAAAAAAACTAGTGAGAAAGTGAGAAAATGAAGATATGAACAAAAGATCTACACCATTGAAGAAATCTACGCCTTCCCCTTTCTTCTTCTTCAACCTCTTCCAACATCTACACCATTGAGGCATTGAATATATGAACAAAAGATATATTTCAATCAAAATCTGCAACAAATCTCTACAGATCCCGTGATGAAGAAACAACAAAAAAAAGATGGAGATGAAGGGTGGAACATCAATGAACTCCACCAGGTCACAAGAAAAAAACACCAGCAACCGAAAACAAAAAAACAAAAAAAAAACATCGATGCATAGCCTTCAATGGAGGAAAGAAACCATAATTTTTGTTGATGTTGATGGAAGAAAACTATTGAAATAAAAGGAGAGGTCACATGGGGAAAAACAGGTGTGAATAGTTGGGAGAATTTGTTTTTAATTTTTTTTAATGTTAGTAGGTGGGACTTTGAGGGTAGTTTTGGAAAATTAACAACTGAATGTAAAGGACATGGTTTTCTCAGCTTAGCGAATCAGCCATGGGCTGACCGATTCAGCCACTACCGAACACCCAGATATGGCTGAGCGAATCAGCCATATCCACCATATAGCTCATTAAGCCACAAACGAACAACCCCTAAGTGATTCCGCTAAAAAAACTAAAATCAAAACGGATATATAAAAATAAGGTTAATAAGAGAAGAGAATAGTAGAAGCAGAGTATCCCTTGCCTCTTGATTCTATCGATTTTGAATATTTTTTAAGACTTGAAGGTTTGATTCATGCGATTTTAATCGACGTAGTCTCGTAGGCAGATCTAAACTACGACTAACATAGGAAGACTTGAAAATTAATAGAAAGAAAAGACAATAAACGTCTAAAACCATTATAAAAAAAAATAAAAGCATAAGTTTTGGTCGGGTTGGCGGGTTGGTCGGGTTACTTTGGGTTCAACCCGTTTCCAACCCAATAGATGCGGTTTGGAAAAAAATTGTATCGATTATGTATCGGGTTACCTCGATTTGAGTTTTTTTGCGTTTTTCGGGTTGGGTTGGTCGGAAATTTGAGCACCCCTACTTATGTATGAAAGAATTAAGCATAAATATTGCTTTATCAGGCTTAAAAATATGTAAACCATTGAGACAACACACAGTATTACATGGACTCAATGTGCATGAAAGAGGTTCGAAGATGGGGCAACTTTCCTTCTTTTTCAATATCTAAATCTTCCAAATGAAGATCAGATAGATTATGTGTTGCTTCCCCAATAAAATTTGAAACATCCTTTTGTTAAGAAAAAGATGAGTAGCTAGTGGGGTTTATGCGAGAGATGGCATGGGCTAGTGACTGTTTCAATGATGGTCACCAAATAATGTGAACCAACAGATTATGTGGTTGCCCGGCTCAGAAAAAGTTAGTGCAGAGTTTTCATTTTTCTTTTAACTCTGATCTCACACCCTCTTTCTTTTGAACATTTAAGCTCACTTCTAACCAATCTCTCTTTTCCATTTTACCTCATCATACACCCACTCTCTAATTTTAACCCCTCTCCCCTCAATCACTCGAGGATAAATTCTTGGGTAGGAAACACTGGTTATTGGGAATCCATAGAAGTTCTTATAAGCATTCACACTGATCCCATGAATTTTGTCCTAAAATTGTGTTGTTCAACAATTTATCTTGACAGATAAGCACAAGATATGAAGTACATATATCAGATGTATGTAAGTTCCAAAGAATATTATTCATGTATGAGCTTTTGAACATTGAAGAGTTCTCAAAACAAGAATAATGAATGAATGAAATGAAATCAAGAGAATTGTTTTGAGAATCTGACACTGTTTCAATCAGATCAACTGTAACACCCCCAATTCTAAAGGAAAGCAGGTTACGTCAAACATTACAAACGGTTATATATATAACTCCTAAAAAAGTGTCACCAATAACGAAATAACATCGTCCAAAAGATAATTCTAAAACACCCAATAATCCAAAATTCCAAAACATAACGTTTACCAAAAGCTAGTCTAAAAACAAATAAAATAACTAAATAATGTCTAAAATCGCCATAAATCGCTCGTAACCTTTTTGCGATCAAGAGCCTTATTTACTTTTGTCACGATGCCTTAGCAACCCCCCTGATCACATGCCGTGAGAAAGAAAAAAAAACACGGCTGAGCCAAACGCCCATTGAACGGATATATAATAACAACGAACAAAAATAATACCACAATGTAGGAACTGATCTCAAGATATTAGGCATAATGGACTCAAAATTTCAGCGAAGACGACAATTAACAACTTCAACGAAGACAACAATTAACAACTTCAACGGATAACATGCGATGGAACAAAATCTCAAAGAACCAACAATGTCATAATAAAACAATTAACGTATGATAGGTTGAATCGAGCTAAAAAACAAAACGCATACACTTGCATATCTACCGACATGACAAGTGTCAGACATATGGCCACACAGGCCCGTACGCTGGAATGCAAATCCACACGTACTAATGTGAGATACGGTGTTGGGCACTACACCGACACTCACCCTACAATAAACAACATATGCTAGGGCCGACCCATACGCCTCCTAAATCAAATACCCGTCACACCAAATATAGCTCTCACAAGAGCACAAAACAGGAGACGTCGTGGTCTGATCACACCGCCATGGTTAGTGTCACGCCATCGGTGCCACAATGACGTGCCTATGGTACCCCCATAGGTGGTTAGTTGCTCGACTTACCCAGAGTAAATTGCCACAACACATGCGACGACATATAATCTCAAATATAATTGAACGTATCAAAATCGAATGGATAGTCCGACATATGGACGCCAAATGTGAGATGAGCAAATAGTAGTAACATTCAAAAGGCTCAAATCGGATAGACCACCATCAATCACAAGTATCAAAGAATGTACATTTCGAGGCATAAACCATACTAAAATTCTAACGAACAACTAACATGATGTTTTTGAAGGAAACACATATTTTTCTTTTTACCCATTTGAACAATGTAAATAACATGTTTAGAATAAGAGGCTTTTTACAATAATATATGACGTAAAACGTCACGAGTGAATAAACGATGGGTAACAAACGTATTAAACGATCTTGAATCAATCAAGGTAAGTTAAGGAAGCAAGTTAAAGAAAGCTTAATGAATCGAATCTTTAGATAAGTGAACGAATCAAATAATCAAATACAATTAGGAATATGTACCTTAAACTTCACAAATTTATAGTTTCACTGATCGCCTACTCCTTCAATCCCGACCTAAAAATACCTAAAAAGAAAACTTAATATTAACCTTACTTAACGACCATAAAACACAGCAGCAACCATGACTATAACCGAATAATAAATGACTAAAATTCAACGACACTTCACGACTAAAATTGACTACTTAAACGGCCAAAACACATCAGCAAATTCGACTAAAAACTGTGTGTATTTATGTAATGTGTACCCTGTCTGTAACCCTTATATTTTCTGTATAAATAGAACGTTAAGGCTCCCATTTGGATGAGCCGATCTCATATTTCACATGGTATCAGAGCTATAGGTTTCTTAGTTTTAAAACCTAATAGCCTAACCCTAGCCGTCGTTGCCGTCATGGCTGATCACTCCAACATATCTCAACCAGCGGTAGTCCAAGTCATTACCGCTTCAGCCGCTGCCTCCTCAACCGTTGTTGTCCTCCCCACTGCCACAATGCAGACACTCGGCCTCTCCAGTGTGCAGCCCTTAGCGCTGCTGTCGACCTCACCTTCATCTCCCGTCATTAGTCAGGTATTGCCTTACTCTTCATACATACAACCTGCAATGACTAGCATCGAGAATTTCTCCATGCTGGTGTTTACATGGATGCCTACGCCTCCTAGTGTGTTATCTCCACGCCCATCTCCTCAGCAAACTGACAATCTAAGACCGTCCAACGTCCATATTTTTGGGGGTCCAACCTTTGCTGGTTCAATAGGCACACCACACGTTGGTGCCAATGATTGGGTCCTCTCTCGCTCAATTGAGTGCATATTTAGTATTCTCTACACCCAATGTCAAAAACATTGTTACCACGGTTCTCACCGCTGCAGAAGATTACCTACCATGGCGTACACAGTTCGAGTCCTTTTTAGTTTCACATGGTCTCTTGGGCACGATTGATGGGTCTATTGTCATGCCTACTACTTATATTCTTGATAATGTTAATCGATAAGTTTTGAATCCCGAATATTCCTCTTGGTTACACATTGATCAAAATATTCGCTCTTGGATATTTGCAACGTTGTCAAAGAAAACCTTAGTTGATGTGCATGACGTCCATTATTCTAGCAAAATCTGGGAGCGTCTTCAAATACGGTTTATGTTTGCAAGTCTGGCCCGATCGATGGAATTAAAACGGTCTCTTTCTACGGTGGTCATGACCGACACTCAATCCATGGATCAATATTTACGGCAGATCAAAATGTTTGCAGACTCACTAGCTGCAATTAATTCTCCGGTTACCTCTCATGAGTTGATTCAACACATCATTATGGGATTAGGTGCTGATTATGAATCCTTTGTCACTGTTATCACCCATTTTTCGGGTACAATCACGTTTGATGATCTTCATACAAAGTTACTACTTCAAGAGCAACGGATAAAATACCTACGTGAACAGGATCTCAAGAGCACCACACATCAGGATTTTGTCACCACCACGTCTGGCCCGGGCCACACTTCTTCTGGGTTTAATGTTCGATCTTTTAATCGAAACAACAATAGTGGCAGTCATCCCTGGCGAGGACAACGAGGTAGAGGGGGACGTGGTCGATACCGTACACCTCAAGGACAAACTCGGAGCATGCAATATTTTGCACCATCGCCACAGTCAGGTACAGTGTTGAGCAATCCAATCGTGTCATCTAAAAGTAATGTGCACTTTTCATCTTGTGGTACTAATGCTCTAACTGCAGGCAATCCATCAGCTGAGGGGGTGTTTGGTAATAATCCTTCTCCTATAGTGTGTCAAATATGTTTCCATCCAGGCCATTCTTCTTTCGCTTATCCTTCTCGTTATGCTAAGAGTCAGAACACTACCTCAGCTTTCTCGGTTCTTCCGATGGGTGAAACCAATGAGTCCATTTGGTACCCAAACTCGGGAGCATCCAATCACATGACTATTAATGACGGTATACTTTCCTCTAAAGTTATTTACTCCGGTCAAGCAAAAGTTAAAGTCGCTAACGGTACACATCTCCCAATAAAACACATTGGCAAAACTATTCTAGAGTCCAATAATAAAACTTTGAATCTTAATCGTGTCTATCATGTGCCCAATCTAAAACACAATTTGATTTCTGTTCAACAGTTGTGTCGTGATAATAATTGTACTGTAAGTTTTGACAAGTCTCGTGTTTTTATTAAGGACAATCACACGGGGGAGATCCTAATGCAAGCTTCCAATAAAGACAGTGTGTATCCCATTATCACCACACCATCGTATCCGCCATCAGTTGTGTTAGATCAAATAATTGTATTCAAGATTAAAGTTAAAGTTAAGGGTTTAAAGTGTAATTATGCTAAAGTTAATTAGAGGGTTTATTCTGTAATAAGTTAATAGTCATTAGCTTATGAGCCTAAAGCCTGTTAGAAAGCCCATTATGATTAAAGCCCATATGGCCTGGGTATTTAAAGTTATGTTTAGTTTAGGTTTAGGTTAACCTTTGATAATTATTGTTTAGAGATTATAGTCAAGTGAAGTTTTCTCTGTAATCAAAGGGTATCAAGAACACTCAAGGGTTTCATTGTTTATTCAAGGGATTGGTACGTTATTATTAATCTTTATATCTCTTGATATTATTTTGTTCTGTGATAATTGTTTACCAACTAGATCAAACTGGGATAACAATTGGTATCAGAGCCTAAAAGAATCAAATTTTTTTTTGAGATTACTATTCATCGATTCACTATTCATCGATTTTACTATTCATCGATTTTACTATTCATCGAGTTTACTATTCATCCGGTCGACACTATTCATCCGATCGACACTATTCATCCGATCGACACTATTCATCCGGTCGACACTATTCATCCGGTCGACACTATTCATCCGGTCGACACTATTCATCCGGTCGACCAATAGTTTCTAGACCCGAAAAAAAAATTTAAAATTTTTGAGTGTAGTTTTTATCTTTATTCTTGATTCTAACGATCTCATCTAGTTGGTTATTTTGGTACAGAAAAGTTTGATTACTAACCATACAGCTAGGATGTCGAATCAGCTAATGATGTCTGAAGGTTACAACCTTGATTTTAACAACATGACTCATTCTGAAGTAAAAGCAAAGGCTAAACAACTTGCTGGATGGTTATCAACATCATCTCGCATGATTGATGAGTATGACAAAGAGGACAAAATGCTCAAAGCTGAGAACAAGGCTTTACAGATTTAGAACTCATCTCTTCTTATTCAGATCAATGCTTTAAAAGAAAATTCAAAAGATTCTGATTCTTTTATTGACTTTGCAGGAATAATTGAGTCTAAAGAAAAAGAGATATTCGATCTTCAAGTAAAGTTGAAAAGATCTGAGTCAAGCTCTACATGGTCTAAGAAGGATGCAATGCAAAAAGAGCTTGATGAGCTTAGAAGAAGAGCAAACATTGCTCGCGAGACATCTGAAGAGCTTAGAAAGTCAAACTCTCGAATCTTTGCTGAAAGAGACTCTTTAAAAGATAAAGTTCTCAGTCTTGAGGTTGAGATTGAAAAGCTGAAAGAAAAGGCAACCCAAGACAGAGACAATACAAAAGTCCAAGATGAATTGCCGAAGATAGAGAAAGAAAGAAAAGACTTTGCCAAGAAATTCTCTGATTTCTCCAGAAAAGCCTTTGAAGAGAAGAAATCATTAGAGCTTAGATGTGTTAAGCTTTCTCAACAAGTTTCAGACTTTGAGAAGATTATCATTATTGAAAGAGAAAAGGTTGAGAAAGAGAAGAAGACAGCTAAGCTGCAGAAAGCAAATATAGACTTTTCTGAAGAAAAGAAAATATTTGAAACTGAGATAGCCAAGCTGACAGGAAAGCTATCTGTATTGTCAATAAACATCATGAAGGAGAAGAATGCAAAATCTGAGTTGCATAAGAAGTTTGATCTGATTGAAAAGGAAAGAAACAGTTTGTCTTCAAAGATAAAGGAACTTGAAGAGATCGTGTTCAAGGTGAAGCTGACTGAGCACAAGACGCCAGAGTCAATAGCTCAATCACCGAGAGATGATCTAGCTGATTCAAACAGTTCATTAAAAACAACTTCAAGTTCACATTTTTCAAATGTTTTCTATAATCCTTTCTATGATTCAGATGATAGTCTTACTTCTAAATCTACTGATCAGATTCGTCCTTCTAACCTTTTCTTTGATAAAAATGTTGATGGTTCAGGTAATTTAAAGAAGAACAAGTCTCAAAAGAAAAGCTTCTGGAGAAGGGATGATGAGAAAGAAAGAGGAAACTGGATCTGGAGAGTTAAAGGATCATCGGAGGAAAAGAAGAAAGAAAAATCATTTGTGCATACATCAAATGCAAAATGGAACTATGCCTCAAAAGGTAAAACTTTTGGCAAACCTGATCTAGTTTACACAATCAATCAATTGATCAGGTTAGCACAAAAGAAGATTAGTTGTTCCTATTGTGGCTCAAATGATTTTGTAAGAAAAGATTATGTAAATAACTGGTATGGTTCTTATTTTATCTCTCCTACTAGAACTGCAACTAACCCATTAGGACCCAAATACCAGTGGGTACCAAAAGCTAAATCTGTGTTGCAGGTACCCAATGTTTAAGGGGGAGAAAGAACAATGGCTTTTGAACAAAACAGTTCAAAACCCGGACTTCATTGTCAAAAAGAAGGCTTCTAAGTAAATCAACTTAGAACCCGTACCTCAACGGACTATGGCTTCTAATCACATCAGATTAGAACCCGCACTTCAGTGCTTTATTTATTTTTTCTGCCTTATCTTAAAAAAAAATTATCAGTTAAAGGGGAGAATATCTGTGATGCTAACAGATTTTTGGATACTTAAATGCTTATCTGACCGTGTGTTCTTAAAGATAAATACTTGCGTTTTATCTTGTCAATATACTTTGTCAAGTATTCATACACATAACGGTTTAGAACATTCTATTTGTATTTGTTATTACCATGTATCAAGAGTTAAAACTTTCTATGGTAATACTCACGTTATTTGTATTCACTGTTGATTGAATCAAACGTCATTTCATGTGCTTTCATTGAAAATATGTTTATATATTGTTCATATAAACAACATTCATTTTTTTTGATCCTCCAAAATATTATTCTTCATGACAAATCGTCTATAAGCTTAATTGAAAAACTCCTTCAGAGCTTAAATTGTCAAACTCTTTTTCGTTTGAGGGGGAGAATTGCATCGTCAAACACAACTGTTTTGACATCTCTGAAAGTCTTATTTTTCATGTAACAAGTGGTATTTGTGCTTCCATGTACAAAAGACTGTTGAACAACATTTTCTATTAGGAAAATACATGGGATTCAGTGTGAGAGCTTAACAGAACTTCCATGGATTCACGATAACCAGTGTTTCCTTCCCAGGAAGTATTCCCTGAGTGATTGAGGGGAGAAGGGTCAAAAGAATTGAGTGATGGTGTGTGAAGAGGTAAAATGGAAAAGAGAGATTGGTTAGAAGTGAGAATTAAAAGAAAGAGGGTGACAGAACAGAGTAAAAGAATATTAAACTATGCACCAAACTTCTTTCTGAGCCGGGCAGCCACATAATCTGATTGGTTCACATTCTTTGGTGACCATCATTGAAATAGGCAACTAGCCCATGCCATCTCTTGCATTAACCCCACCAGCTACTCATTCTTTTCTCAAAAAGAGAATGTTTCACATTTTCTGGGGAAGCAACACATACGCTATTGGTTCTTCATTTGGAAGATACTAATATTGAAACAGAAGGAAAGTTGCCCCACCTTCGAACCCTTTCTCATGCACATTGAGTCTTTGTATAATTTGTTGCTGTCTCAACAAGTTTACATATTTTGAGCCTATATTGAAAAGCAATCATCTATGCTTAAATTTTTTCATACACATGCACGAGCACACAGAAATTTGTTTTCTGTCAGAACGTTCATAGATAACCATGTGTTATTCGATGATTGAATGGAAGACCTGGGGAGCCAACATCAAACCATCTCCTTATATAGTCACTGGGTGTTACTCTGTGACTTTGTGTCATTGACAGGCATTCTAACTGAGTCATTTGTTGATTCAGGGTTACTCTTATTAACTGTTTGAATTTGAAAAGATTCGAATGGTTACTATTTTTAATCTGAAAAGATTGAAATAATCACTCTTTCCATCTGGGAAGACTGCTCTTATTTCCATACAGGGCTCGTTACATGAAGACTGTGCTTACGTGATCATACACAATGGGGGAGATTGTCTTGAAAAGGGGGAGATTGTTTTGCAAAGTTTTGATGATGATGATTCTCACCACTCATCAAAAAGGGGGAGAATATATTAAGAGGGAGAATGAATATAATCTGAAGACTGCTGAAGATTTTCAAAGCTATCAAAGATTTGAAGTTTTGAAGATTATTGAAGCTATCAACGACATATCTGAAGAAAAGTGAAGACCTGAAGACAATTGCCAAATTTTTTTAATCTTGAATCCAAAGGGGGAGATTGTTGGATCAAATAATTGTATTCAAGATTAAAGTTAAAGTTAAGGGTTTAAAGTGTAATTATGCTAAAGTTAATTAGAGGGTTTATTCTGTAATAAGTTAATAGTCATTAGCTTATGGGCCTAAAGCCTGTTAGAAAGCCCATTATGATTAAAGCCCATATGGCCTGGGTATTTAAAGTTATGTTTAGTTTAGGTTTGGTTAACCTTTGATAATTATTGTTTAGAGATTATAGTCAAGTGAAGTTTTCTCTGTAATCAAAGGGTATCAAGAACACTCAAGGGTTTCATTGTTTATTCAAGGGATTGGTACGTTATTAATAATATTTATATCTCTTGATATTATTTTGTTCTGTGATAATTGTTTACCAACTAGATCAAACTGGGATAACAAGTTGCTCCCCTTTCCTAATTCAAGATGTTTTGCATACCACTGATACACCTTTACAATTGATACATTATGATGTTTGGCAATCTCCCGTTTTATCTAATTTGGGTTTTAAATATTATGTTTCTTTTGTGGATGACTACTCACGTTACACATGGATTTATCCCATGAAACACAAATCATAAGTCTTTGGTCATTTTCTTAATTTTCAAAAATTAGTGGAAAATCTATTTAATACCAAAATCAAGTATTTTCAAAGTGATGGTCGTCGAGAGTTTGATAACTCACTCTTTCTAACTCATTTTGCTGATAAAGGTATTTCTTTTCGGAAATCTTGTCCAGACACGCAACAACAAAATGGTGTTGCCGAACGCAAACACCGACATTTAATTGAGCTTACTCGCACGTTACTTATTGCGGCTACCCTTCCGGCGCATTTCTGGATCGATGCGGTCTACACCGCCACATATATTATAAATCGACTCCCAAACCCCAATCTTGGATGGCGTCTCACCATATGAACGGTTGTTTCAAAAACCACCAGAATACTCGCTTCTTCGAGTTTTTGGGTGTGAATGCTTTCCAAACTTTCCGGCAAAACCGTCCAACAAACTTTCCCTTCGCTCAATTCGATGTGTGTTTCTCGGTTATGCTCCAGGATACAAAGGTTATAGATTGTGTGTCCCTGAATCTAGTTTCTATACAAGATTAATCAAACAAAACAAGATTTACAATCAAATTACCTGTTTGATTTCAATTTGATTCAAGATTACACTTTCTCTCTCTACAATCTCTCTCTAACGTACTCTCTTTCTCTCTGATATTTCTCTCTCTAAAATACAACTGAATAATGATTCAATTAAGTTCTCTACTAATTACAAAGAAAAGAAAACTATTTATACCAACAACTAATTACAACAAGGAAACAAACAAATACAATACTTTGACTTTTATTACAAAAGACTTTGACTTTGAACAAGATTTGACTTTAGCAACTTTGACTTTCTCAACTATGACCTTCAGTATTATTGATCTTGTATCCAACAGATTTATGCTCTAACAATCTCCCCCTTTGGATTCAAGATCACTTTTGAAAAATCTAGCAATTCAGTCTTCACTTTAAGCTCTGTCAAAACAATCTCCCCTTTTCTTTTGACTGTCTTCTTTCCAAAAATATCTTCAACGATGAATAATCTCCCCAAATCTTTCACAGAATACTTTCAGACTTTGGAAAGAAATTATCTTCAGATTCAGCTCAAATTGCTTCAACAAATAATCTCCAAAGAAAAATTTCAGCAAAATCAGCACATCTTCAAATATCTTTGACTTTGCTTGAATAATCTTTCAAACTCTCAAACTTTGAACTTTATCTTCTTTAATTCTGAAATTTCTGATTCTGACATTTCTTTAAATTGTTAGAGCATAAATCTGTTGGATACAAGATCAATAATACTGAAGGTCATAGTTGAGAAAGTCAAAGCTGTGTCAAATCTTGTTCAAAGTCAAAGTCTTTTGTAATAAAAGTCAAAGTATTGTATTTGTTTGTTTCCTTGTTGTAATTAGTTGTTGGTATAAATAGTTTTCTTTTCTTTGTAATTAGTAGAGAACTTAATTGGATCATTATTCAGTTGTATTTTAGAGAGAGAAATATAGAGAGAAAGAGAGTACGTTAGAGAGAGATTGTAGAGAGAGAAAGTGTAATCTTTGTTAGGTCTGATTTTATAGTAATCATTGTATTTATAGGTCTTGGTCAAATACTGTGTTTAGAGTCCTATACTATGTTGTATTGACCAAGGGTATTTAAGTCCCTTTGGTCTTTGTTCCTTGTAAGTTTCACACGCACAATATTGAGAATTCATACTTTGCACTCCAAGTTTCTCTCTCTCTACTTTCTCTCTCTAGGATTCTTAGATTCTTGGATTATTAATTGGTATCAGAGCCAACTGAATCTTGAGAGGATTGAGAGATTGTTTGTTTTGATCTGATTTAGTGATTGAAATCGAAAATTTGATCGATTTTATTGAATTTTTCAATAAAATCTCGTTTTCTTGATTTCTCACAAAATTTGGATCTGTTTGTGCTTGATTTTGTGCGAATTTGATCCTCTTATATTCGTTTTCATTAATCGATCATATTTGCTTCTGTGTGTTTCTTATAAAATTCTTGTTTGGATCATTAATTTTGCAAAATTGTGATTTTCTGAAGAAAAAAAACGAGTTTCGGTACTGTTACATTCTTGATTTTGAGTTTTAGTGTGTTTTAATCCAAATTGTTTGTTAAAAGTTGTTTTAAAGATGTTTTCGAAACTCAGAGTGTGATTTTCTTGGTTAAACTTCTTGGTTTGATCTGATTTTGTGAAAATTTTCGAGTTTTTGAACTATGCGTTTCATTCATATAGTTTGCGGGTCATTCATATTGCTTTGCGTTTCTTTCATCATCTTGTTTTTCAGGTTTTCGCTTGAAGCCTCAAATGCAAAGTCTCAGTTTGCGTTTCTAGCCTAACCCGCAAAGCTCAACTTTGCATTTCCCACTACACCCGCAAACCTCATTGTGCGTTTCCCATTGCAAACGCAAACCTCTGTTTGCGTTTCCCTCCACACCCGCAAAGATCAACTTTGCGTTTCCTTCCACACCCGTAAAGCTCAACTTTGCGTTTCCTTCTAGACCCGCAAAGCTCTTATCTCCCAGACTTAGTTAAAAAAAAATCCAATTTTTTTTTAATCTTTGTGTCATTTCAAGTGTTTTTCAAATTGTCATTTTTTAATATTTTTTTTCCGAAAATTTTCAATTCAATCTGATTTTTGTTTTACAGATTAATCTGCAATGGATTCTGCAAAATTTGCTTTTCAAGCTAAGTTCTACACGAGTGACCTCATGATGTCATTGGGCACAGAAACTCGTTCACCAGTACTGATCGATGAAAACGAGTTTACACAGTGGCAAGATCGATTCTTGAACTTTATTGAACGACAAAAGAATGTAAATGATATGATGACCATTTTATCTGAAGGACCATTCGACAAACCCAAATTGGCTTCTGGATTTTACAAGTCTACTAAAGAGTACACTAATGAAGAGTTGACTGCTTATCAAGCTGATCGGGTTATTAAAGCAAATCTAATGCTGGCCTTGCCAAACTCCGTATACAACAAAGTTGACTGTTTCAAAACTCATCCTAACCTGATGTGGCAACAGCTTGAGAAGATTATGCTTGGTTCTTCAGTAGCTACTCAACTCAGGCATACTCGATACATGAATAATTTTGAGGAATTCAAAGCCAAGGACGGGGAGTCACTGAAAGCTGTGTTTGACCGTTTTTGTGCCGTCATCAATGATCTTCGGAAGATAAAAGTTGAAAAGTCTGAGCTTGAGACAAATCTGAAGTTCCTCAACATATTGCAACCAGAATGGAATAAATCATGCCACAAATTGAGGAACGATGTCAGAATTTCTACGATGCAGATTCAAGAGCTGTATAAGATTATGCTAACTGATGAGAGCTTGGTGTTAGAGAAAAAGGCCAAGCTGGATAAAAAGAAGAAATCAGTAGATCCGGTTGCTATTCTCACGAAGCAACTGAATGAACAAGCGTTGTCTGATAACGCTTACACCGGGTCAACTGATGACGATGGAGAGGCCTTACAGAAAGCTATGATTCTTCTCTCTCAACATTACCAGAAGAAGTTCCAACCGAGATCGGGTTCCAACTCTTCTCGCTTCACTTCCGGTCTTAAAGTAAAAGTACCCGAGCCAAAGACTACTGCTTGCTACAACTGCGGAAAGCCGGGTCACATCTCAAAGGAGTGTAGAGCAAAGAAAGTTAAGGACTCAGCTTATTACAGAAGGAAATTGGAGCTGGCTTATTAATCTTGGATTATTAATCTTGAAGATGAAATGGAAGATCAAAATATTCAAAAAGAAATTGAATCTACTGTATTTCTTTCTTTTATGACATCAAGTCTTGAAGAAAAATTATTTTCTCAAAAACAAGATTCTATTTCTGACCTTTCTTCTGATTTTCAAGAAAACAAAAAGGAATTTCTAAAATCTGAAAACTTTTCTCAAAAATTTTCTGACTTCGAGGTGAATTCAGATTTATTGGTTGATCAGTTGGGTTTATTAGGTAAAATTGTTTCTTCTGATTCCAATCTTAAAACGAAAATTATTGATGATTCTTTTACGCTCAATGATGATTATTATAAACCAAAGCGTAAAAGAAGACGGTCAAAGAAGTCAAAGAAACAAGATCAAGTCATTTCTGATAGTTCTAATTCTTCTGATTCAATGATTTCAGATAGGACTCTGAGCGCTCCTTCAAAGCAGATATAGAGAGTCAAGCGAACATCAGATGATTCTACGACTGATGAAGATAGATATGTAGACAAACATTATAAAAGTGATTCATTTGCTTCTTGTAATAAAATTTCAAAATACTCAATAAAGCAAATGATTCAAATTTCCAAAAATGTCTCATATTCTTCTTCTGATTCTAGTTTAGATGATTATGCTTACTCTTCTGCTAATTCTTATGTTCATTTGTCTGATCATATTTCTTGTTCTTCTCGTGTCAAATCTTACAAATATTTCCCCACAAGAACTGCAACTAACTTTCATGGACCCAAATACAAGTGGGTACCAAAATCTCAGATTGATTCTAAGTTGCAGGCATCTACTGTTAAGGGGGAGTAAGAGAAAATTGGCTTCTGAGTACTTCAGCTTAGAACCCGTACTTTAATGGACTACGACTTCTAAACATGTCAGTTTAGGACTCGTTCTTCAAAGCATTAAGCTTCTGACTAATGAGAAACTGTGAGTGCATCTATTTTAATTCCGCTGCATTTATCTCTGATCATGATGTTGTTCCAGTTTTCTCATGTTTTTAAGAATCTGAGCAAATTCATTCAAAACCTGAATTTGTACAACCCAAAATTTCCTTTTGAGACACAAATTCACAATACATTATGTGGAAGATAATATTATTGAATTTTATTTTGTTTTAACTAAATATCAATTTACTGAATTCTTTACTTTTGTCTTAAATTTTCAAACTCGGCATTTGAATTTAAAAGTTTAAATCTTTACAAATTTTATTCTATAAAGTAAAAGTGCTACAATATTTTTTTCTTTCTTTTGAATAAAATGTGTGTCTAGGATAAATTTTCAAGTTGCTTTGTTAATGTTAAAGTTTTATATGTTCAACTTTCAAGTCTTTTAAAAGTCGAAAAGTCAGCAACATGTTTGAAACTTTTGCATTTTGCTTTAAAGTTGTGTGATTCGGAATATTTATAGTTTACAATGCTTGGAAAATCTAAAAAGTCTGAATTTTGGATCGTAATGAAAATATAGGCTAAGCTCTTAGATGTAAAACTGAGTAATTGAGATGAAAATTATATATATATAATACAGAAATCTCAAAGTTTAAAAGTTTGTACCTGTGACCAAACTGGTTTGGGAAAGTAAGTTCAGTGGGATGCTTGTCATCTGGTCCCCTAAGGTCAATAGGTCTGGGAGTGATCGAACCCAAATCCTTCTATAGAACCAGATCGAAAGTCATGTTCTACTGGTATGAATGGGTTTGGGATGTGTCGATGTAGCCTTTCTGATCTGGGAGAGTAATTTCCAAGGGGTGCTTGACACCTAGTCCCCTAAGGCCAACTGGTCTGGGAGCGGCTGACCCAAATCTTGCAATAGGGTCAGATAGAAAGTTACGTTTACGGCATGTTCTTTACTTACCGAACTTTTTGATTAAAAGATGTCAAAATGCACAAGCTTAAAAGATGCCAAAGAGCACACTCATATGAAGATGCCAATATGCACAATGCTAAAAGATGCCAATGAGCACACATCTCTTGATACTTGGTGATATGTTTGAGTGGCGATAAACCTATAAATTTGTGAAAGTCTTAATTCTTGATGACTTAGTGTGAGTACATGCAAAGTTCTCTATTATATTTTTAGAATTGCATTTTCTTGAAGCTAATCGAAGTTCACATGCGAGCACACTGAATAGATTGCTGGAAGTTTTTGAAACTGAACATGTCTTAACTTGATATGCAATGAAACTTGTATCTGTATCCAACAACACACACTTGATTTCAATTAATTGATAAATCTGTGATATTTTACTAAGTAGAATTTAATTTGTTTAGTGTTTAAATTTTTATATATTTAGTTGTTTCAAAATTTATATTCAGTATATTTTTCTTTCTACATTAATGTTTGATCATTGTGTTCTCATATTTCTGTTTTAATGGGTTTGTGCATTATTCAAGGGGGAGTGAAAAAGGAGGTTTTTCTAAAAGATCATATCTGATTTCGAGGGGGAATATCTGATTTTCTATATGAATGCTAACTTGAATTGTCAAATCTAGTGCATTTGCGTAGGGGGAGTCAAAGAGCTTCACAGGTGAAAATTTTCAGATTCCAAGTCATATTTGCGCCAATAGTTGGTAGAGCAAAACTTAGATTTGTGCCATCAGCTTCTAGCGCAAAACAAGCTTTGCGCATCCTTCAGCTAGCGCAAACCTAACTTTGCGCTTCCTTCTGCTAGCGCAAAACGAAGTTTGTGCCACCAACAGTTAGCACAAACCTTCTCTTTTCTTCCTTTACTTTGATTTTGCAGATCTGAAGCTGTCTCGTCTCCAACATTTGCATGACCAAGTTGATCCAGATCATCAAGGTCATGAGAGGGAGAAGTTAAGGAGAAGTTAAAGAGACAAAGAGCTCAAACGTTTATCTGCCGATCAAGATTCGTTCAAGATTCTATATTTTCTCAACAATTAATTCTTTTGCTGTTTTTGCTCCGATCACCATATTTCATTCAAGTACATTTAAAAGAAGTGCGTCGTCTAGAGCATAAGCTGATGAACCAATTGTTCGTTCAAGTTTATTTCAAACTGGTCAAGTCTTGTCAAAGCAGCAAAGGCAACACAAATTGAAAGATGCTGAGAAGAATTTTTTTTTAGTCAAGAAAGCTTCTTCAATTAGTCGCTTAGATGGTCCATGCTGATTTAGAAGATGAATATTGAAGACCACAGCGCGGTTAGCGCCAATGATTACTAAGGGGGAGATTGTTAAGTCTGATTTTATAGTAATCATAGTATTTATAGGCTTGGTCTTATACTGTGATTAGAGTGTTATTCTGTGTTGTATAAGCCTTGGGTATTTAAGTCCCTTGGGTCTTTGTGTTTTGTAAGGAACTCACGCATTCTTGGAATAGATTGTTACTTTGCGCTTTCATAGTCTCTCTCTCTACTTTCTCTCTCTAAGTGATTTAGTAATTTTGGGATTATCAGCCTCCTTTAAACCGTTGCTCCAAATCTCTCTCGTCCTTTAATCAATTTCACCCAACTTCTCGTCTCTTTTCTTTTTCTCTAACGAATTACACGATGCCAAGGAGGTTAGGGTTAATTAAGATTTCTCTAAACAAAACACAATTCCTTTTTTTTAAGCTCACGACATATTGGAAGCCCAATTAACATGTGATGGGTATTTACAAAACCATCCCCTTAAGATTGACTCATATTCTATTTTTAACCCCAAACTTAAATTGGATTCTAAAAATAAACCCATCACACACCTGATAATTCAAGAATCTTACCATTCTTATTCTTATTATTATTTTTAACCTTGCACCAGTTATTAATATATAACCCAAATATGCATAAGATGGGTATTATATCAACTATTATGACAAATAGCTTGGGGTATCAAAGAATTAAAAGGTGTTTATATGGACAAATATAAACATATTGACAATGAACGCACAAAATATAGAAATGATGTCTGATACTCAAACAATAGTAAAATTCAAACGGGAGTATTACCACCGAAAAATTGTTTCGTTTTGAGACGTGGTAATAACAAAGTCAATAAAAAGTATTGAACCAGTGTGTGTGAATACTTGACAATATATAGAAAAAAATAATACATAAGTATTGATCTTTGGAAACACACGGTCAGTTAAACATGAAAGCACTTATATGAAAAACATTTAAAATCACACTTCTAAATTCATGAAATCGTTTAAAGAATAAGAAGTAGTGTGAACATTTAAGAAATCATTTTTTCATACCTAAAAGTCGTTATTCTTTCAAATATGTTGGAGATTAAGAATTAGAATTATATACCTTCAGTGTAAAATTCTTAACTCCCCCTGAAATGAATATCTTATCTCCACCTTCAATTAACATCAGGAAAATAAAATGGAATCTATTAAGCTCCCCCTTGACAAAACCTCAAATATTATCTCTTCAATACCTGTAAAAAGTCAAATATATTAGCACAAATCAACAATCATTTCTCCTTTTTTCTCTTTTCTCCCCCTTAAAAATATATCAGTTAAAAAAATCTCCCTATCTTTTTAATTTTCTCCCTCTTAAACAAACAACAAATACTTCCTAATTATGATTGATCCTTCAGCTTTCAGAAAAAACAAAATTAATCAATTAAATGTCAATCTCCTTCTTCAATTATGATAATTCAGATAAGCTCCCCCTGAAATATCATAAAAGATATCAGTAGAAAATATAAAGAATATATGTTCCCCCTTAAAATTTTCACAATCCTTAATCATTAAACCGACTTCTGAATTACTAGGATTGAAGTAAATTCAGAAGTCAAACTCCCCCTGAAAATTTGTATTCACAAATTTATCAGAAGAAATAATAAGTACTCCCCCTTGAAGATTGATCATCTTTTATGTGTCGGAGTACAATCCTTTGACATTGAAGTCCGAGTCCTGAGCTGCTTTACTCAGAAGTCATACTTGATCTTTGAGGTACGAGTTCTAAACTGTAGTGTTTAGAATCCATTGTTCTTTACACCCTTTGGACTTTAGGTGCCTACAACATAGATTGACCTTTTGGTACCCACTGGTATTTGGGTCCTGGTTTGTTAGTTACAGTTCTATTGGGAGAAACGTAGTAAGAACCATACCAATAATTGATATAATTTTTACTTACAAAATCATTTGTACCACAGTAAGAACAAGTTATGTTCTTTTGAGCTAACCTGATTAACTGATTGACAGTGTAAACAAGATCAGGTTTGCCAAAAGATTTACCTTTCAGAGCATTGTTCTTTTTGGCATTTGATGCATGCACAAATGATTTATGATCCTTCTTCTCATTTGAGGATCCTTTTACTCTCCAATCCGCTTTTCTTTACCATTTGTATTTTTAGATCTACCTGAACCATCAACACTTCTATCATAGAAAAGGTTAGAAGGACGAAACATGAGTATGATATGAACTTGAAGTTGTTTTGAATGAGCATTCTAATTCAGCTAAATCATCTCTCGATGATTGAACAATTGATTATGGCGTCTTTTGTTCAGTCAACTTCACCTTGAACATGATTTCTTCAAGTTCAGTTATCTTTGCAGACAAGTTGTTTCTGTCCTTTGAAAGCAAGTCAAACTTCTTATGTAACTCAGACTTCGCGTTCTTTTCCTTCATTACAGTAGTTGATACCTCAGATAGTTTTCTTGTCAGCTTCTTTATCTCTGATTGAAAAACTTTTCTTTCTTCTTCAAAATCTTTCTCTATACTCCTTCTCTTATCTGAAATTTATTTAAACACAACAACATTCTTTTGTTCAACTTTCTTCTTCTTCTCTTTCTCAAACTTATCTCTTTCCATGATGATCACTTTCTCAAAGTCTGACACTTGTTGAGAAAGTTTGGCACAATTGAGTTCAATGGATTTCTTCTCTTTAAATGATTTTCTTGAGAAATCAGAAAACTTTTGAGCAAAAATCTTTCTTTCCTTGTCTAACTCTTCTCTTTCTTTAGCAATCTGCTTTTCTAACACTGATATCTTATTTTGTAGCTTTATATTTGCAGATTCTAAACTTTTAACCATATCCTCACTGTTAGCCCCAATTCCTGATTGTAAAAGTATTGAAAATATCCAAGTCTTATTTTAGAGGACTTCCAGAGACATACTTCAGAGGACGAACATGCCTCCGAAGTACATTTCAGAGAGTGGATTTCAGCAGAAAACATCAGAGATGGCTTCATCAGAGGCACCTACATCAGAGCTCTGAAGAATTCCTCTCTGAAGATAGTGCGCTAATCCTTTCTTGAAGTATCAGAAGAACAGAGGACACATCATTAGTGATAAGATTTACTTTCTAGAGTAGGTCACTGTTCATGCATGTCTTGAACTTACCTTTTAGGTAAGACACTGTTCAAGCATGCTTCTATACGTCAGATAGTACACTGTACACTTTATGGTCCTATAAATAGGACCATCACTCCATTGACAAAAGCGTGCTTTTGATATATCTTGTATCTGATAAATCTTTTAATATATTGAAAGTATTTCAAAAGAAGATATTGTACGTTCTACATACTTGTTTATGAACTGTGATATTTGAATCTGCTTTGATATTAAACTGTATTGCTTCCGCTGTTCTTATCATTACTATTATTGTTTATATCATTGTTATAAGATTAAATCTGGGATCCAACAATTGGTATCAGAGCCTCCTTTATTTTCTAAACAAAGAAAGATCATATCTGCATACTCGGATAGATTTATATCTTACTGATTCAAACTTTCAATATCTGTGCATGTTCATATAAACCTTGGTTTATTAGAAAGAACTTCAAATGCTCAAGACTTGAAAGTAAATCACAGTTTCTCTCTTTAGAAAAAGATCTTCATATAAAAGCATCAGTTCTTCAAATCTTCATCTTTTCTTCACAAATGGCAAACTCAAGTATAAGTGCCATTTATACAGTTGGATCATTAACCAAACTTCCTACACTCCTAAGGGATGAATATCACCAATGGAAGATAAGGATGGTAAATTTCTTGGAAGGTATGGACAGGGATCTTTTAAGATCAGTGAACGATGGACCTCACCAACCAATGGTGCTGGTACCAAGATTTCCAGCAACAACAGATACTGCTGAAATACCTGCATACTATGAAAAGAAAACTTCAAACTTCACTGATGAAGAAACTAGCAAGATGGAAAATGACTCAAAAGTTGTTAGATTACTTATAATGGACATTCCCAATGATATCTTTCAAGAACTTGATTCTTGTGTAACTGCAAAAGAGATATGGGATCAGTTGTTAAACCAACTTGAAGGTGGCCTACAAACTCAGAAAAACAGAAGAAATCTTTGCATTAATGAGTATCATGACTTTCATGCACTACCTGAAGAAACCTTGCACCAAACATACTCAAGGTTCAACATTCTCATCAATAAATGCAGAAAATTTGGAGTTATGAGGACAAAAGAAGAAAACAATGTTCTTTTCCTTACAAGTTTAAATGAAGAATGGTCACAACTGTCTATGTCAATACAAGCCAATCAAAATCTTGAATCATGGTCGTTGACTGACATTTATGGCACTCTTGTAGCACAGGAAAAAGAAGTTGTTAAACAAAAATCAAAAACTTCTTTAGGTGGACCACTTGCACTCATTTCAAAACAAAAAGGTGTATCACAAGAAGGCGGAAGTGCAAAAACAAAGAACTGTTTGAAAAAGGAACCAAAAAGAAAATCTAAAAATGTTTTAATAACTGAAGAAGTTGAACATTCAGACTCAGACTCAGATGATGACATCAATGCCTTTGCCAAATCTCTTGCATTAATCACTCATCAATTTAACAAGAAATTTGGCAAGAGAGTTTTTGAAGGAAGAAGAGATAATGAAGAAAGAAGAAATCCAGAAAATAGATTTCAACAAGAACCCAGATTCACTCCACATAGTGATCAAATGGGTACAAATTTCAACAATCATGATGCTGTACAACAATCAAGAACTCATCAACCATTCAAACCCAAGTATCCTCAACCTCAGAGATACTTTAAGCCGCAACCTCAAGATCAGAAAACAGAAACTGTTGTTGCTCTTCCACCAAACCAAAATGATGGAAGATGTTTCAGATGTGGAAAGCCAAGCCATTTCTCTGCAAATTGCAGAGGTAGGCTTGTCAAAGATCAAGACTACTACAAGAACAAATACAAGTACAATGTCAAAGAATCAGTACTTGATTCAGAGATGGAAGATTGGCTGTCAGACTCTACAAGTGATGGAGAGGAAGAACCTACCAATCTCTGTGGTATAGCCTTTGCAGATGATCAGACTGATGAATCATCAGAGGACTGCTCTGAAAAGGTAAATTCTTCTTCCACCTCTGAAAGTGAACTTGAAATGGATGTTCTTAAGCTAACAGATGAGTTTCAGAGTTTAAAGCAAAAACTTTTTGAGGAAAAAGAAAAAAAGAAAGCAAATAACAAAAGATCTAAGTTTTTACAAAAGGGAAAAAGATCTTTAGAGTCCAAGATCTAAGAATCCTAGAGAGAGAAAGTATAGAGAGAGAGACTTGGAAGCGCAAAGTAGTAAATGTATTCAATATGCGTGTGTTTCTTACAAGGAACAAGACCAAAGGGAATTAAATACCCTTGGTCAGATACAACACTAATAAGACTCTAAACACAGTAATTGACCAAGACCTATAAATACAATGATTACTATAAAATCAGACCTAACAATCTCCCCCTTAGTAATCATTGGCGCTTTGGTCTTCAAAAATGATCTTCTAAATCAGCACGGGCCATAAAAGTGACTTTGTGAAGCTTTCTGACTTTTAAAAAAAAAATTCTTCTCAGCATTTTGCAGATTGAAATTTTCTTTGCTGCTTAAGCTCAAGACGATACACCTCTTTTGAATGATCTTGAATGAACTGTGATGTTCGGAGCAGGAACAGCCAACGAATCGGTTGTAGCTGAGAGAATAGAATCTTTGAGCGAATCTTGAACAACAGATAAACTTTTGAGCTCTTTGTCTCTTAAACTTCTCCTTGAATTCTCCCCCTCATGACCTTGATGATCTTGATCAACTTGGTCATGTAAATGTTGGAAGCGAGACAGCGTAAACCAAAGTTTTACTCTGCAAAATCAAAGAAACAGAGAAAACAGGGAGGTTTGCGCTTCATGTTGGATGCGCAAACCAAAGTTTGCGTTTCATGAAAGGGACGCAAAGCAATGTTTGCGTTTCATGAAGGAGACGCAAAGCAAGGTTTGCGATTCATGAAGGATGCGCAAACCGAAGTTTGTGTCATGCTGTAAGCGCAAAGCTGACTTAGACAAAGTTTACCTTTTGAAACCCTTTGACTCCCCCTACACGAATGCACTAGATATGACAATTCAAATTAGCATTCATATAAAGAAAATCATATACTCCCCCTCAAAAACAGATATAATCTTTGAAATACAGTCTCTTTGTTTACTCCCCCTTGAATAATGCATAAACCCATTAAAATATATTTATGAGAACACAATGATCAAATATTAATGTAGAAAGAAAAATATACTGAATGTAAATTTTGAAACAACTAAACATATAAAATTTAAACACTAAAAAATTAAATTCTACAGAGTAAAATATTACAATTTTATCAATCATTTGAAATCAAACACATGTTGTAGGATACAAGAACAAGTTTCATTGCATATCAAGTTAAGACATGTTCAGTTTCAAAAACTTCTAGCAATCTATTCAGTGTGCTCAAATGTGAATCTTCGATTAGCTTCAAGAAAAAACAATTCTAAAAATATTATAGAGAACTTTGCATGTACTCACACTAAGCCATCAAGAATTAAGATATTCATAAATTTATAGGTTTATCGCAACTCAAACATATCACCAAGTATCAAGAGATGTGTGCTCATTGGCATCTTCACATGAGTGTGCTCTTTGGCATCTTTTAAACGCGTGCACTTTGGCATCTTTTAATCAGAGAGTTCATTAAGTAAAGAACATGCCGTAAACGTAACTTTCTATCTGACCCTATTGCAGGATTTGGGTCAGCCGCTCCCAGACCAGTTGGCCTTAGGGGACTAGGTGTCAAGCACCCCTTGGAACTTACTTTCCCGGATCAGAAAGGCTACATCGACATATCCTAAACCCATTCATACCAGTAGAACATGACTTTCGATCTGGTTCTATTGAAGTATTTGGGTTCGATCACTCCCAGACCAATTGACCTTAGGGGACAAGATGACAAGCATCCCGAGGAACTTACTTTCCCAAACCAGAAAGGCCACAGTTACAAACTTTTAAACTTAGAGATTTCTGTATTTTATGAAATTATAAATCATCTCAATCACCCAGGTCAACATCTAAGTGCTTAGCCCATATTTTCATTCCGATCTATAATTCTGATTAATTAGGTAGTCTAAGCAAAGTAAACTATAAAAATTCCGAATCACACAACTTTAAAGCAGTAATAAAAGTTTCAAACATGTTGCTGACTTTTCGACTTTTGTAAGACTTGAAATTTGATCATATAAAAACTTTAATATAAACAAAAGAACTTGAAAATTTATCCTAGACACATATTTTTTTCAAAAGAAAGAAAAAATGTAAAACTTTTACTTTATAGACTAAAATTTGTAAAGATTTAAACTTTTAATTGATATTTAGTCAGAACAAAATAAAATTCAACTATTTCATCTTTTACATTTTATAAAATAAATTTGTGACTCATATTAAAAAAAATTGGGTTATACAAATTCACGAGATAGATAAACAAGCTCAGATTCTTAAAACATTGAGAAAAACTGGAATAACATCATATACAGAGATATATGCAGCGGAAATAAAATTGATGCACTCACAGTATCTCATTTAGACAGAAGCTTAAATAATTGAAGAACGAGTTCTAAACTGATTTGTTTAGAAGTCGTTGTCTATGAAGTGCGGGTCCTGAGCTGAAGTACTCAGAAGCCAACGTTCTATTACTCCTCCTTAACATGTGATGCCTGCAACTTTGAATCAGATAAAGTTTTGGGAACCCACTTGTATTTGGGCCCGTGTTTGTTAGTTGCAGTTCGTATGGGGAAAGAATAAGCAGAATTGACATTTAAAGAACGAGGAATATGATCAGAGAAATAATCACAACTATCAGAAGATAAAGCATTATCATCTGAACTAGAATCAGAAGACGAATATGAGACATTTTTGGAAATTAGAAACATTTGCTTTATAGAGTATTTTGAAACTTTATTACAAACAACAAATGAATCACTATTATAAAATTTGTCTACATATACATCTCCATCAAACATAGAATCAGTAGATTTCAGCTTCGCTTTCCAGATCTGCTTCTTTGATCGAGCACTCAAAGCCCTATCTGTAAGAATTATATCAGAAGAATTAGAACAGTCAGAAATAACTTTATCTTGTTTCTTCGACTTCTTTGACCGTCTTCTTTTACGCTTAGGTTTATAATATTGATCATTGAGAGTAAAAGAATCATCAAGAATTTTAGACGAAATATTTAAATCAGAAGAAATTAATTTATCCAAGCAACCAATCTGATCAACTAATGATTCTGAATTTGCCTTGGAGTCTGAATTAATTTGAGAAAAGGTTTTAAAATTTGAAACTTCCTTTTCGTTTTCCTTAGAATCAGAAGAAAGACTAGAAATAGAATCTGATTTTTGAGAAAATAGTTTTTCTTCAAGACTAGACGTCATGAAAGAAAGTATAATATCAGATTCAATTTTCTTTAAAATATTTTGATCTTCTATCTTATCTTCAAGATTAATGATTTTGCCTTCTAAAACTAACGGAGGAGTATATTTCTTCGAATCATAAAAGATTGAAGAAATATTTTCCTTATCAGGATCAGGAGCATAAGAAGGAACAAAATCATCAGATACTGAAGATTTAATAGGAGATATATCATTTAAAATTCTTCTTCCTCTTCTTGATTTTTTAGGAAAATATTTGGCATTTTCACTTGTATAAACAAAAGGAATTTCATTTTTCTTGTTATTCATCCTTTTCTCATTTTCGAGTTCTAACACTTGTTTCTCATTCATCCAATCAATTTTAAATTGAGGAGCATAAAGAGCAAGAGTCAGATAATCGTATTTATATAAAGTTGGGGATTTTTCAATCGCATTGTTTAAACAATGAGGATTTTCAAAACCAAGTCCCACCTTTGTTTTAAAGCTTCTTCACTCCTTGGCTTGTTCATAAAAATTGTTTGTTCAGATTGGTTTCTTCGATAAAGCTTTTCTTCTAATTTATTTATTTTATCTGAAAAATCATCTTTAAATTAGTCATAACCGTCAAAGATTCAAGACAAGTTTTATTTGAATTTTCCAAATCATCCAATTTCTTTTGAAAGATGTCTTTAGTATTTTCTAAAATAGATTGTTAATCATAAAATCCAATCTATCAAGCTAATTACTCAAGATTTATCTAATAAAGCTCAAGAACTAGAGAGAGAAAGTCTAGAGAGAGAAAGTAGATCTTGAATATCACAACTCTAGAATTACAATACAATGCATAAGTCTCTTGTTCGTTACTACATGATTACAACACAAACCTATTTATACTACACAACTAATACAAAGCCTTAAAGGCTAAGTAAACTAAACTTGCTTTGACTTAGACAATGTTGACTTTTACACATTTGACTTTCCTATTAAATTTTGGATACAATATTTAGACTTAACAATCTCCCCCTTTGTATTCAAGATTTAATAAAAATTTGATGCATATCTTCAACTCTTGATTCTTCATCTTTTGTTTGATAGAAGCTTTCACAATCTTTAAACTTTCAGCCCTTGAAGAATCTTGGAAAGTCTTTTTAAACTTTGAAGCTTTGGAAAGTCAACATGCCTTGAACAGAACATTGAAAACTTGAATTTTCTTCGAAACTTGAAACTTTAACTCTGAAAAATCTTTCGACTTTGATTAAACTTGTATCTTCATCACTTTGATCTCTGAACCATCTTTGGAAGAACAAACTTTCACAAATCTTCTTGATTTAACTTTGAACATTCTTCCTTCAGAATCTTTTGACTTTGAATTTCTTTATCAGTCTTGAACTTTAAATCAGCGGAAGCAAATTGAAACTCTGACTTGAACTTCGAACTTTGACAAAACTCTTCATCTTTGAAATTGATCTTTGTATAATTCTCCCCCTTTTTGATGATGTGAGCACCATAATCATCAAAATATCATCAATTTTAGCACAAGCTTTGATTTCCCCCTTTGTTATCAACAAACAATCTCCCCTTTGACAGATGTTGTACTTTGATCTGAATAGCCGAATCATGAACTATATATATCCGAATCTTTTCAAATTCAGACATAATGAGCGTGTAACCCTGATTCAACAAATGAAACAGTTAGAAATGCCTGTCAGTAACACGAAGTTACTGTGTACAACAAATGTACAATATAAGGAGCTGGCTTGATGTTGACTCCCCAGGACTTCCATTCAATCATTGAAAAACACAAGGTAATTCTATGAATGTTCTGACAGAAAAACATATTCTCTGTGTGCTCGTGCTTGTGTTTTGAAAGAATTAGCACAATGATTGTGTTTCATAAGGCTCAAAGTATGTAAATTACTGAGACAACAATGATTGTACATGGACTCAATGTGCATGAGAAAGGGTCGAAGGTGGGGCAACTTTCCTTTTTTTTGAATATCTAAATCTTCCGAGTGAAGATTAGATAGCATATGTGCTGCGTCCCCAAGAAAATGAAACATTCTCTTTTTAAGAAAAGAATGAGTAGCTGGTGGGGTTGTATGCAAGAGATGGCATGGACTATTTGCCTATTTCAATGATGGTCACCAAAGAAATGTGAACCAATCAGTAATGTGGTTGCCCGGCTCAGAAAGATGTTTGGTGCAGAGTTCTGATATTCTTTTAACTCTGTTCTCACACCCTCTTTCTTTTAAACATATAAGCTCACATCTAACCAATCTCTCATTTCCATTTTACCTCTGCTCATTCCCACACTCAATTCTTTTAGACCCCTCTCCCCTCAATCACTCAAAGGATTTCTTCCGGGGTAGGAAACACTGGTTATCATGAATCCATGGAAGATCTATTAAGCACTCACACTGAATCCCATGTTCCTAAAAGTACATGCTGGTCAATGATTTTTCTTGACATGTAGAGCACAAGAAATTATATGTCAGAGTATGTATGCTCATTGAAAAATATAAATGAAATTTGAGCATTTGTTCTTTGAAGATTTCTCAAAACAAGGATGTTGAATGAATGAATATGAAGTCAAGAGAATTGTTTTGAGAATCTAACAATGAATCAATCAGATCAAATAAAATGATTAGGTTATCAAAGAATTGGTAATTTTGTTTATATGAACGAATATAAACAATTTATCAAATAAAGCACAAATATGAAAAAAATGAATGATGCTCAACAACTTTGAATTTCAAACGGGGGTATTACCATCGAAAAATTGTTTCTTTATGAGACGTGGTAATAACATATTCAAATGAAAGACTGAACCAGTGTGTGTGAATACTTGACAGTATATGGACAAGATAATACACAAGTATTGATCTTTGGAAACACACGATCAGTTAAACAATAAGCTCAAAAATTTTAGAAAAACATTTAAAAGCACACTTCTAAATTCATAAAACTTTTGAGAATAATAAGTGGTTTGAACATTTAAGAAAATTGTTTTCATGTTTGAAAGTTGTTATTCTTTCAAACAATCCGAGATCTAGGATCAGAAGATTTTTTACCTTTTCGGCTCCCCCTCAAATCATGATATAAAGATTTGATCTTTTGAGCTCCCCTTGGATATTAGCACAATATCCATCTTTGATCATTGATGAACGGGTCCTGATCTGTCATGTGATCAGAAGCCACTTTATTCATATTATTTATTTAAAAAATAAAAGACAGAAAGCAGTAAAACAGTTTTCTAGAATGAGTTCTGATCTGAAATAGTCAGAAGTCATCACCTTTACTCCCCCTTAAATTAAGCATCTGAATTATGTCAGTTAAAACAGGATAGAGATCAAACATTCCCTTTGAATTGTTAGACCATCAATATCAGAAAAATCTAGCAAAGAAAAAGTATAGGATAGAGATCAGATCAATTCTCTTGGGATGAAGACCATCAATATCCATCGGATGCAAGCATACAGAAGTAAGGTCTTTTTGATCTCTGAGGTACGAGTCCTAAGCTGTTGTGCTTAGAAGCCATAATCTTGACATTGAAGTTCGGGTTTTGAACTGCTGTGTTCAAAAGCCATTTTGACATTGAAGTCCGGGTCTTGAGCTGATTTACTCAAGAGCCATTTTCTTTCTTACTCCCCCTTGGAGTGAGGTGCCTGCAACACAGATTCAGGTTTCGGTTTTGGTACCCACTGGTATTTGGGTCCAGAAATGTTAGTTGCAGTGCGTGTGGGGGTTATGGAGTAAGAACCATACCAGTAATGATCATTTGTTTTGTGAAAATGATCATGTGTACAACAAATAGAACAATAAAATTTCTTACCGTTAGGTGCTTTGTTCTTCTTTGCTTTGTGTACATGTATACATGAATTCTTCTCTTTCAGCTCATCAGTCTTGTCATCTTTGACTGATTTCTTTATCCAGACCAGTTTCTCTTTCTTGAAACTTGTTCTCCTTGGAAAAGTATCTAAACCATCTAAAAATTCATCATAGAAAAGATTAGTATGACGAATCTGATTAAAGGATTTGACTGACCTGTTTGAAGAGATGAATTTCTGATTTGAACTTGAAACAGATTTCTCAAGTTCTTTGATCTTTGAGGCGAAGTTGTCTCTTTCTTTCACAAGCTGGTCAATCTTTGTCTTGAATTCAGACTTCGTCTTTTGTTCATTTAGCGCAACTGCAGACAGTTCAGACAATTTTGAAGTTAGCTTCTTGATTTCAGATTCAAAAATGGATCTTTCTTCCTCAAATCCTTTTTCTGACTCTATTCTCTGGCCTGATAATTCTTTAAAGAACCCTACATTCTTTTGTTCTATGGCCTTCTTCTCTTTTTCAAACTTCTCTCTTTCTAATATCAGTACTTTCTCAAAATCTGAGATTTGTTGAGAAAGCTTAAGGCATTTAAGCTCCACTGACTTCTTCTCTTCATAACTCTTCTTTGAGAAATCTGAGAACTTCTTTGAAAAATTTTTCTTTTCATTTTCAAGATCAACTTTATTTGCATCAAGCTGTTTTTCCAAATCAGATAAATTCTTTCTCAGCTCAACGTTCTCATATTACAATCTCTTTATATTCTCTTCATTCTGCCCAGAATATCTTTTCAGAAGATCTTCATTAATAATCTTTAAAGCACTAATTTCCTCTTTCAGTCTGATGCTTTCTTCATAATGCTCTTTTGACTTTTGTGAGTGAAAGTCAATAGCATAACCCAGATTAATTTTCTCTAATTCCAGCTTTCTAATTTTTTCTTCAAGCTCAGCAAAATATCCCATCTTGAATGAGTACATCAGCATGCAGTGAATGATCGTTCCAAACTATATATCAGAAAATCAAAAATCAGATCAAATTGAAATCTTAAAAAAATTTTCGTGAAAATTGAAATTTGAACAATACTTGTTATTTCGCGGTTTTGAAAAAAATATTTCCAAAGATTACCAAAAAAATTTTCCAGACTTTTTTTTTTTTAAAACCAAGTCTTGAAGACCCGCACAACTCAAGGAGTTCGGGTCACAGAGTAATTCGGGTCACGAGTGAAACGTATAGGAAGGAATGCGTGTCAAGAAGGAAACACATTATGAGGAATGCGTGTCATGAAGGAAACGCATTATGAGGAATGCGTGTCAAGAAGGAAACGCATTATGAGGAATGCGTGTTCAGAGAAATGCGTGTCTAGAGTGACCCGCACTTGATGAAATGCGTTTCCAAAAGAGATTCAACAACTTCAAAATCTCGTGAAAAACATGCAAACTATAAGATAGACCCGCATTTCAGGATGAATGACCCGCATTTCATGAAGAATGACCCGCAAACTGTGTTCTTTTCTGATTCTATCTCAAAATGATTCAAACCTGCAAAATTGATCTCAAAAATTTGTCAGCATCATCGATTAAAACAACAAATTACTTGAATTCGAACAAGAACAGTATTCAAAATCGTGTCCAAGAAAAATTCAAAAAATCGAAAATTGGAATTGATTTTGAACGAATTTCGATATGGAATCTAAACAACAATCAATCACAAACATAAAACGAACACAATAAATCCATTTTCTTGCATTAAAAATGATTTTCACAAAAAAATTTGAATGAAACAGTAACCAACTCAATTTCTTGAAAAAACTTTTGAAAAAACCGATTTTTCTATTCAAATCAAACAAATTTCAATTCAAACTCTGATCAAATCATTTCTGAAAAGTTTGGTATAGCTCTGATACCAATTGTTAATCATAAAAACCCAAACAATCAAGCTAATTACTCAAGATATGAACATTAAGATCAAGAACTAGAGAGAGAAAGTCTAGAGAGAGAAAGTAGATCTTGTATTTAACCAACTCTAGATATTACAATATGCATAAGTCTCTTGTTTGTTACTACATGATTACAACACAAACCTATTTATACTACACAACTAATACAAAGCCTTAAAGGCTAAGTAAACTAAACTTGCTCTGACTTAGACAATGTTGACTTTTACACATTTGACTTTCCTATTAAATCTTGGATACAATATTTAGACTTAACAATCTCCCCCTTTGTATTCAAGATTTAATAAAAATTTGATGCAGATCTTCAACTCTTGATTCTTCATCTTTTGTCTGATAGAAGCTTTCACAATCTTTAAACTTTCAGCCCTTGAAGAATCTTGGAAAGTCTTTTTAAACTTTGAAGCTTTGGAAAGTCAACATGCCTTGAACAGAACATTGAAAACTTGAATTTTCTTCGAAACTTGAAACTTTAACTCTGAAAAATCTTTCGACTTTGATTAAACTTGTATCTTCATCACTTTGATCTCTGAACCATCTTTGGAAGAACAAACTTTCACGAATCTTCTTGATTTAACTTTGAACATTCTTCCTTCAGAATCTTTTGACTTTGAATTTCTTTATCAGTCTTGAACTTTAAATCAACGGAAGCAAATTGAAATTCTGACTTGAACTTCGAACTTTGACAAAACTCTTCATCTATGAAATTGATCTTTGTATAAAAAAAAAAGGTGCAGCTAGTTTGTTTTTTTTTCATTGAAAGTGACACTGAATAGTAACTAACGGACTCTGTTAGTCCCGTTAGTTTTCTAACATTTTTGGTCCAAAGTCAGTTAAATTGGCCAAATTTGTTCCTCATCCCCTACATTATAGTGTGTGACTTATCATTTCCTCTTCGAGCAACACGTTTACGACTCTCAAGCCGAACTCCTATTCGACTCGTGGTTAACGACGGTTCCTTTGTTAAAAACTAAGGATGCACACGGTTTGTCACGTCAAATTCACTCGTTATCTTTCTTGTGGGCTTATCGGAACGAGTTGGGTTTCTACATTTCGAGATGTGTTATCGTGCACTTAGTCGAGCTTACGGTGTACATCAGATCCGGTTTCAAAGTCGAAAACGAAGATTGAGAGCAACTTTCAAGGGGGAGCCGAGCGTACAATTGTCAATGCATGCACTAAAGTTTTTTCAAGCAAATCAAGGGGGAGAGAAGACTAGAGCTTGAAGATGATTTACTTTCCAAAACTTTAGGGGGAGAATGTTAGTGTATGAATTATAGAAAGTTTAGGAAAGTAAATGTGTTTGTAATTGTAATTGGGCCTATTGGGCTTTAGTGAGTAGATGGGCTTGGGCTTACATGTTGTAACAAGGGTAGTGCTAGTTGTGGGCTATAAATAGGAGTATTGAGTTGTAATAATTCATATTATCATTTTATAATTCAAGATGTAGCTCCCTAATTCCTTTGTGTTCTCTCTAGAATAGGCTTTCATTTCTAATAAATAAATAAGCCTTCTTCTATCCTAAACTTGTTACACAAACACTTGAGATGTGAGAGATCATGGACCAACATGTGGTATCAGAGCAGGTCACGGTTTTGAATCCCATGGAGTGCATTTAAATGCCAAAGGCATGCTGTGCAGCCATTGACTTCTAGCGAAGATCTTGTTAGTGCTGGCAGATGCTGGGGGGGGGGGGATTGTTGGGTCATTGACCAACATCTTCCTAAATCGAAACGTGGCGCTGACTGCTACGCTATAAGGAAATAAAATCGCGCCTTCTCCATCAGCAATTGCTTTTGGCGTAGTGGTAAGTGCTTGATCCTAACATAGATTTTTCATTTTTCAAAGAAATTTTCAGTTTGTTAATCAAATCTGACTTTTCAGAATTTAAATTCTTTTCAGATAAAAACTTGGAGCGAAAATCAGACAAAACATTAATTATTATATTCATCTGAGAGGTAATGAAATTATAATCAAATTGAGAATATACCTCATCCTCGTCTGTATCAGAATCGTCTGACTGGTCATCTCCAACTAAGCACATGTGAGCGATCTCGACGTTTGATGCTTTATCATCGGAATAATCTAGCCAGAATTCTTCCTCGGCCAACAAAGCAGTTCCATTCTCTCTTTTCTCAGCCAACTCCAATTTCCTTCTGTAATAAGCAGAATCCTTAACTTTCTTTGCTTTACACTCCTTTGAGATGTGACCCGACTTTCCACAGTTGTAGCAAGCAGCAGTCTTTGGCTCGGGTACTTTTACTTTAGGACCGAAAGTGAAGCGAGAAGAGTTAGAATTCGATCTTGGTTGGAACTTCTTCTGGTAATGCTGAGAGAGAAGGATCATCGCTTTCTGTAATGCCTCGCCATCATCTTCAGTTGACCCGGTGTAAGCATTTTCAGATAATGCTTGTTTAGATAATTGCTTCGTGAGAAGAGCAACCGGATCTACTGTTTTCTTCTTTTTATCCATCTTAATCTTTTTCTCTATCACCAAGCTCTCATCAGTTAGCATAATCTCATACAGTTCTTGAATCTGCATTGTTGAGATTCTGACATCATTCCTTAATCTGTGGCATGATTTATTCCACTCAGACTGAAGAGCATTAAGGAATTTCAGATTTGTCTCAAGAGCAGTCTTTTCCACTTTAATCTTTCTGAGATCATTAATCACAGTGCAAAACCGGTCAAAAGTCACCTTCTGAGATTCATTGTCCTTTGCCTTAAATTCCTCAAAGTTATTCATGAAGCGTGTTTGGCGTATTTGAGTAGCAACTGATGACCCAAGCATGATCTTTTCTAATTGAGTCCACATCATGTTTGGATTATGTTTGAAACAATCAATTCGATTGTAGATCGTGTTAGGCAGAGCTAGCATCAAATTGGACTTTGCTTCTCTATCGGCTTTTTCGCGTTTGATTTCATCAGCAGTCAAAGGAATGTCACCTTTTGGCTTGACAAAAGGTCCTTCAGAAAAAGATTTCATCATATTTTCTCCGTTACTCCGACGCTCAATGAAATTTATGAACCTATCTTGCCACTGTGTAAACTCATCTTCGTTGATTAAGACTGGAGGACGAGTATCTGTTCCCAATTGCATCATCAGATCATTTGAGTAGAACCTAGCTTGGAAAGCAAACTTGGCAGAATCCATTGCTGATGTACCTGAAAATCAAAAATCAGATTGAATTGAAAAAAATTCGAAAAATATTAAAAATTGAAAATTTGAAAAACACTTGTTATGACACAAAGTTAAAAAAAAATAAAGATGACACACACAAAAAAAAATTCCAGACTCGCAAAGAGAAGGTTTGCGGATGTAGACTGACGCGCAAAGAAGGCTTTGCGTATGTAGGCAGAAACGCAAACTAGAGCTTTGCGTGTTGAACGAGAAACGCAAACAAGAACTTTGCGTTGCAAGTAAGAAACACGAATTGAACTTTACGGGTGTGACTTTGCGGGTGTGACTTTGCAGGTGTGACTTGAAACGTGAACTTGACTTTTTCGGTCGAAGGCAGAAACGCAAATCAAACTTTGCGTTTGTAGAGGGAAACGCAAACTTCACTTTGCGGGTTGAACTTGATACGCAAAGTAGATTTTGCGTTTCCAAAGAGAACCGAAAACCTGAAAAAACAAGATCAAGATTAATAGCACATGCAATTCAACTAAATGAATGAAACGCAAAGCAACATGAATGAGGCGCAAACATGTATGAATATATGAATGAGGCGCAAAGCATAGAAAATCAAATATAATATGATAGATCGATTAAAACACTGAAATTCAAACAAGTAAATCACACAATGAAGAACGAAAACAACTTTCTTACACAATTCATCTTACAATTTCGATTAAAATACACAAAAACTCAAAATCTTCGATGAAACAGTATGCAAACTCGTTTTTCCAGAAAATTTTAATTTCACAAAATCGATGATGTAAACTTGAAATTTATGCAAAACAATATGACGCAAACATGATCGATTATCAAAAACGAGTCTTATGAGCCCAAAATCAATCAAATTAGATCACAAACACATCCAAATTTAATGAGAAATCAAGAAAACGAGATTTTCTTGAGAAATTCAAGAAAATCGATCAAATTTTCGATTTCAATCACAAATTCAAATTAGAAAATGCAATCTCTCAATTCTCTCAAGATTCAGTTGGCTCTGATACCAATTGAGAGTCCAAGATCTAAGAATCCTAGAGAGAGAAAGTAGAGAGAGAGAGACTTGGAAGCGCAAAGTAGTAAATGTATTCAATATGCATGTGTTTCTTACAAGGAACAAGACCAAAGGGACTTAAATACCCTTGGTCAGATACAACACTGATAAGACTCTAAACACAGTAATTGACCAAGACCTATAAATACAATGATTACTATAAAATCAGACCTAACAGATCTTCTTGAATCAGAAAAGAGACTTTTTCGTTGAAAAATCTGAACTTGAAAAAGCTCAGAAGCAAAAGGACAAATCTTTTTCAGAAAAATTCAAAGAACTTGAGAAAGTTTTAAAAGTTAAAGAAGAAGAAGTAAGAAGATCTGAGTATGAAAGACTCAATTCTGTTGCCTTATCCAACTTTTTTCAAAAGGAAAGAGAAATTCTACATCAATCTCTGGAAAGGAAAGAACTTCAAATCAAAAGCTATCTATATGTACATATAAAGATAAATTCTCAAATGGACACTCAAGGGATGGGATTCAACGAATTGGATCCATTCACTGGATTGAAGAAAACTCACTATCTTCTACTTTCTGCATAGGAAAGGTCCAGAGCTCTGACTGCCCATCTCTGAATATTTTCAAGAGAACAAAAACCTCAGAAGGATCAAAAGCAAGAGCTCTGATTTTTAAAAATGTCTCATACTCTGAAGCAAAAACCTTTCCAAAACCTATCTTAAAGATAGAAAAAGAGACTTCAGAGGTACTCTTCACAAAACCTCAGAGCAATGATCCCAGAGAAATTTTCAAGTTTGATGCTTTTATCACAAAAGAATCAGAGACATCTGAAACAAGTACCTCTGAGACAAGTACTTCTGAAGATGAACCTCAGAGTTCACTTAATCCAATTGCACCTCTGTATTCACCAATTTCAGATGAATGCATCAGAACTACATTCAAGGATGACATTAAAAGAATCAATGAAGAAAATGTCATAGCTGATTTGAAAAAGAAAGAAAGCATGAAAAGAATCATTAAAGTCTCTAGACCTAAGGAAATTAAGAAAACTACAGAGGTAGTTATTTCTGACATGGCTAAAAGAGACTTTCTTGACTCTAATTCTGAATCTGATCCAGAGGTAGATGAGCAAATATTCTATAGACCAGAGGAAGTAATTCATAAAAGCACAAAGACTATTGGTTCTGAAATTTTGAACGTTCCTGTTCCTATATTGAAAAATAAACCCAGAATACCAATATGTCCTGATTTTGCAGCCATGTGTTTACAGGTAAAAACTTCTCTGGATCTTGAGAAAGAGTTAAAAGAAAAGGCAAAGAATAAAACTAACACTTCTCAACTCTACACTTATAAACCAATCAAGTTTACTCCTGAACAAAAAGAAAAATGGCAAGAAATTAACCATTCTGATCCTGTTTGTGCAGTGAGCAATAAAGAGAAAAAGATGTTTTTGAACAAGAAAAGACAACTTGAAAAGAAGGCTGTATTTCAAGCCAGGAGGAAGGAAGTAGTTAGGAATACTTGTAATATTCCTAGTACTAATTTGAAAAAGAATCAAAATGTATCAAATGCATTTAATGAAATGAAAAACTTGCTCCCACCTCTTCTTGTTCTGTAAATTGCAATTGCATACAACTCTTGATGAAACTGAAAAATCATTTCAGAGGTTCTCATTGCTTTCTGAATCAGTCTCTGAACAAAAATTCAGAGACAAAGCCTCAAAAGAAAAAGAACAACTCTGCCAAAACATCAAAAGATGAAAAGACAAATATTCAAAGAAATCCTCAGAAATCTAACAAGACAGGACCCATAATGACATGGGTACCTAAGAAACTCTAATCTGTCTTGCAGAAACAGTCTATGCCAATTTGGTACTTAGATGTTGGATGTTCAAGGCATATGACTAGAAATAAGAAGTTGTTATCCTCTTACAAAGCTAAATCAGGAGGAGCAATAACTTTTGAAGACAATATGCAAGGTGAGATTAAGGGTTATGGTGAGCTAACAAGAGGTAATGTTTCTGTATCAAAGGTTGCTTATGTTGATGGGTTAAAACACAACTTAATAAGCATAAGTCAACTTTGTGACCATGGTTTTGATGTGAAATTTTAAGAAAAACATTGTTCACTTCTTCACTCAAAAACAGGGTAAGAAATGCTCAGAGCAGACAGAAAGGGTAACCTATTGTTAGAGCACAGATTTGTTAGATTCAAGATCATAAAGATTGAAGATGAAAGTTCAAGAAGTCAAAGCTGGAAAGTCAATTCTCAGTAAAAGTCAAAGTCAACATATTGTATTTGTTTGTTTCTTTGTATTTGTATGGGGGTATAAATACCTTGTTTCCTTGTTGTTGAAATCAGAAGTTGGAATCTGTTGTAAGTAAGCATATTAGAGAAGAGGTGTTTAAAACATATTTCTAGAGAGAGAGTGAGAGAATGTAGTGAGAGAAAGCTTGTAATCTTTGTTGAATTGATTCAATGACATATGACTTTCTCATCTTGATTGTTTGTTACAATTAGAAATTGATAGATTTAGGAATATCAATTGGTATCAGAGCAGATAGAAATTCATAAACGGATTGAATTGAAAGTTTTAGTCGACATTTTGGAAGAACACGCAAGTTACTGTTTAGATTCGATTTTTGAAATCTTGTGTTGTTTTGAAGCTGAAATTGGTTGATTCAATTTGTTGTTTAGAATGTTTTTGATTTGTTTTGTTCTTCTTAATTCACAACATATTGTTCGAATTTTGGATTTTTCTTGAATTTGTATTGAAAGTCTGTACGCACTGTTCTTGGATTTAAATCCATTGATTTGTGTTTGTTTTGAAATTTCAAGCATTGTAATCTGTTCATACACTATAATCGACCATCCCTAAAAAGTTTCAAGCCAATTGACAAAGGATTGGATCGAAATCAGATGGAAAATCGATTTTTTGTTCGAAGAGTCCAAGAACTCGCTAGATCCATAGAGCGCGCAGATCAAGAACACGCAAGTCGAAGAACTCGCAAGTGAAAAACTCGCTAGAAAGGTTGTGCGCGAAACTAAAACTCGCACATAACTAAGTGCGCGTTTCTACTGTTCATTTAAGGTGTTTTGCGCGAAGTGTTGTTTTGCGCGAAGTGTTGTTTTACGCGAAGTGTTTTTGAAATTTTCCTAAGTCCAGAACTCGCAAGATCCTGTTCTTGCGCGTTTGCATTTAGCGCGAAGTGGAATTTCAAAATTTGACTAAGTCTCGAACGCACAAAGAGTCAAGTTTGCGCGATCTTCAGTTAGCGCGAAATTCAGAAACTCGGAAGCTTCAGTTAGCGCGAAATTCAGAAACTCGCAAGCTTCAGTTAGCGCGAAATTCAGAAACTCGCAAGGTTCGGTTAGCGCGAACCTCGAACTCGCACGAGCCTGTTAGCGCGAATCTCAGAACTCCCATCCTTTGTTGTGCGTGAACTTCAAAACGTGCAAATTACTGTGTTAGCGCGAAGTTGGTATTCTTTGGGTTGAGAGTTTCATACTTAGAATTTTTCTGAGTTTTTCTGAAATTTGTCCAAGTTTTTTTTTCTAATCCATTTCATTTTTCTGAATTTCTAACGATCATTTCAAGTTTCTTTTTGTTAACAGATATTCAAGATGAGTTTTTCAGCTGAAGAGGTAAAGGATTTCACTGTAAATGATTTCATGACCACAATGAAAGCTATGATGGTTAAAGTTGAAGTGATATTGTAATCCCAATCAATCAAGCACTCTTACAACAATCTCTATCAAGAATCAATATGACAAATGTTAAGTCTAGAGAGAGAGTAGAGAGAGAGAGAGTTCCAATCTGATGTATATTAAAATGAATGCGATCTCCTTAGTTACATTGATTCTAAACTCATATCCCTATTTATACAAAGAAATATTGACTTATACAAGATTAAGCTACATATTAGACTAAACACACATTAGACTAATATAGACTTTGACTTAGTTGACTTTACATGACTTGACTTTTCCTATTAAATCTTGTATATAATAATACACTAACATGAAGACCTTCAAGATAAATTGATAAAGGAAAAAGACAGAGTTGCTAGAAGAAATGAAAAGATCTTTGAGCTTAATAAGTCTATTATTGGAAACAAATATCTGATTGATTCTCTACGTAAATCTGCTTCAGATTTTAAACATGAAAATGATTGTTTTGAAAAGAAGATTTTTGATGTTGAATCTAAACTTTCAAAGTCTGATTTAGAAAAGAAAAAATCTGTACTAACTATTTATAAATTGCAGGTTGAGAACGAGAGCCTAACGAAAAAGGTAAATGATTTGGAAGCTAAACTTCATGCGATAGGTCAAACAGATCACACCATTTTTCTAAATGCACCCATTGAAGAGGCTGATGTTAAAGAGAAATGAGGACTAGGTTATGATAATCCTCATTACTTAGAAAAAGCTATCAGAAAACAGCCAGGTCTATATAATGCAAATTATATGTATGCGGCTGATGAATATCCTCATTTGAAACCCAAATTTATCACCAAAGCATCAAAAGAAGTTGAGGACAAAGAAGATGAGAAAAGAATGAATTTAAAGAAAATGCAACTACCATTCTGTTATGAAAGACTGAATGATAGTTATCTTTCTAAAACACCAAAATTTCTTTCAACTGATTATTTTGCTAGTTATTCTTCTACTGAGATGGAGGCAAAAAATGTTCAAGCCAAAATTTATGTACCTCCACTCGTTTTAGAGAGCAAAATAATTGAGTTAGAAAATATTTTATCTGATGAAAGAATTTTGAGTGATATAACATAAAATGTATTTTCTACAGTATTAAAGAACACATATTTTATTTGCAAATCTAAAGTGTGTTCTACATCTTCAAAAGTACCTCAAACTTCTAAGACTGATTTTGATGATCTATTTGAGTCTGCAAATGATTTTCTAAATTCTGATGAAGGGTGTATAGAAGAAATTGATATGTTTGACTTTAATGCTCCACTTCCAAATCATTCTACTTTTGTGATAAATGGACAAGCTTTACCAAGTGTTCATGAAAAAGGTGAATTATCAACTAAGGTTGGTGAATCAGTTTCTGTAACTGCTGATTACTATGCTCAGGGTAAGAAACATAAGAAATGACGATTACAGAAACAAAATAACATGGTAAACACAAGAAAAATCAATTTCAGAAATCTGACTTTCCTAATAAATCTAAATCTTCTGTTTCAGATATAAGAAAGAAAAGGTCAGAAGCAAGATCTGAATGGCGACCTAAAAGGAAGAGTGATGAGAAGGCAGAATCAGTCCCTGATGTAGTTATTGATACATCTGCTAGTAGTGTTAATGATGTAGTTGGTAAAATTGCTTCTAATAAACAAAACCTTGTAATTCCTTACAAGCGATATTCAATATAGCAATTGTTCCAATTATCTCGTCCTACTACTAAATCTTATACTTATCAGTGGAATGATTTTGCTTATCATCATAATTCTAATGATTGGTTTGGATCTTATCATGTTTATTCTTCTAAATCAAATGGTTTTAAAAGTTTTCAAAAGAAAAGAGGGTCCATATTCAAATGGATGCCAAAATCTTGTACTAATCTGTTAGGACCCGTTTTTAAATGGGTACCTAAAATTGTTGTTTCCTGATTTCTATTGCAGACCCGGCATATGTGGTACTTGGATAGCGGCTGTTCCAAGCATATGACCGGGCAACAAGCTTTATTGTCTAATTATACAGAGAAATTCAGCGGCAATGTTCGTTTTGGGAACGACCAGTTTTCACCGATCTTAGGATATGGTGATATTATTCAAGATAACATAACGATTAAGAAGGTGAGCTATGTCGAAGGCCTAGGGCACAACTTGTTCAGTATTGGTCAGCTCTATGACAAAGGATTAGAGGTAAACTTCAAAGCTAAGAGTTGCTTGGTGCGTACTGAGGATGGAAAAGAACTCTTGGTCGGCATTCACAAGTCAAATCTCTACACAATCAATATGTCAAAATTCCAGATTGACAATCAAGTTTGCCTACTGACAAAAGTCTCGATGCAACAAAGTTGGATTTGGCACCGACGGTTATCGCACCTGAATTTTCGTTACATTAACAAGCTGGTCAGTGGAAAGTTAGTGAATGGACTTCCTGAGCTGAGATATGAGAAAGAACACTTATGTGCAGCATGTGAAAAAGGGAAGATGAAGAGAGCTCCACATAAACCGAAGCCTGAACCCAATACTAGTTATCCACTAGAGTTGTTGCATAAGGATCTCTGTGGTCCGATGCGAACACAAAGCTTAGGCGGAAAGAAATACATGTTGGTTATCGTGGACGACTATTCACGATACACGTGGGTCAAATTTCTTCGATCAAAAGATGAGACGCCCGAAGTACTCATTACATTTCTGAAGACGACCCAGGTGAATTTGCAGAAATCAGTCAAGCTTCTCAGAACTGATAATGGCACAAAGTTTAAAAACAAGACTGTTGAAGAATATCTCGAATCGGTCGGGATATCACATCAATACTCTGCTGCTCGTACGCCCGAACAAAATGGAGTAGTCGAAAGGCGAAATCGAACGCTAGTCGAGGCCGCTCGTACTATGCTCAGCCAATCAGCCTTACCTTTATTTCTATGGGCAGAAGCTATTTTGACTGCGTGTTACACTCAGAACCGTTCCATGATACACCACAGATTTCAAAAGACTCCGTATGCTTTGATCAACAACCGAACACCAACCATTAAATATTTTCATGTTTTTGGTTGTAAGTGCTTTGTGCTCAACGATAGAGAGAGTCTGAACAAGTTCAGTGCTAAGGCAGATGAGGGCATCTTCATTAGATATTCTTCTACATCTGCTGCATATCGAGTATATTTGAAAAAGTCGAAGAATGTTATTGAAAGCGTCAATGTTACATTCGATAAGGATATGGCTTCTGAACAATTCAGTCCAGAACCCGTGATACAGGAGTATTAGCTTCTGGGCAAATCCGTTCAGAACCTGTACTTACAAAGAACAAATCAGATGAAGCGTCAACGTCTACTAATCATTTATCCGATTTAGATACTTTATTTGAACTGTTTTATGATGAATATCTTGGATCTAATGTGAATAAACCTGTTGTGATTGACAGGATTGAAGATTCAACGATTACTCATCCAACCACTTCAAGTGTTTCTACTGAATCAAATTCCCCGATTCAGCAAGATATTCCAGTTCAAATGCCTACTCCAATAGTTGAAGTTGAATCTACTAATGATGAGCCAGAAGTTGCTGAGTCAGTAGGATGTGCTGTAAGGACAGATCAACAGACTGAACAAGTTGTACCTACTGAAGCTTCTGCACCAATTACTTCAAGTGATTCCCTCCCTCATGATGTACAACCTGAAGAATCTAAAAGTGGATTTTTAGATGACAACCATGATCAATCTTCATCTATTCCACTCCCTCATGAGCATCGCTGGACCAAAGAGCACCCTTTACACCAAGTAATTGGTGATCTCAACAAACCAGTGCAAACTAGGTCAGTAACTTTAAATCAGTGTCTGCATGACTCATTCCTCAGCAAGATAGAGCCTACTCGAGTATCAGAAGCTCTTGCTAATTCTGATTGGGTGTCTGCTATGCAAGAAGAGTTAAATCAGTTTGAAGCCCTGAAGGTCTGGAGATTAGTTCCAAAACCAGAAGGAAAGACCGTGATAGGAACTAAATGGGTATTCAAAAACAAGAAGGATGAAGATGGTATTGTCATAAGAAATAAAGCAAGACTTGTTGCCAAAGGTTACCGGCAAGAGGAAGGCATAGACTACGATGAGACATATGCTCCAGTAGTGCGTATAGAGGCAATCCACATGTTTCTAGCCTACGCAGCTCACAAGGACTTTACTGTCTATCAGATGGACGTGAAGACTGCCTTTCTAAATGGCATACTTAAGGAGGAAGTCTACGTCTCTCAACCAGAAGTGTTTGTAAATCCAGATAAACCAAATCACGTCTACATCTTGGATAAAGCCCTGTATGGTTTGAAACAAGCCCCTCACACATGGTATGATGTTCTATCTAACTTCTTGGTCAAGTCAGGTTTTTCGAAAGGTAAAGTTGATACCACTTTGTTTATTAAAAAGGAGAAAGATGATATCATTCTTATTCAAATATATGTAGATGATATTATATTTGGTTCTACAAATCCTAAATACTTTAAGCACTTTTCAAACCTTATGGCGTCACGTTTTCAAATGAGTATGATGGGAGAGATGAATTTCTTTCTCGGATTACAAGTAAAACAGTTTTCAACGAGGATTTTCATTAACCAATCTAAGTATATTTTTGATATTCTTCGGAAATTCAAAATGGAAAATTGCAAAACTATTGGAACCCCAATGGCGCCAGGTACTAAGATTAACACTGATCCTTCGGGAAAAAGTGTTGATGTTAGGACTTATAGAGGTATGATAGGGTCTTTAATGTATCTTACTTCAAGTAGACCAGATATAATGTTTTCAATATGTTTGTGTGCACGATATCAGGCTGATCCTAAAGAATCCCATTTGGCTGCTGTCAAACGGATCTTTAGATATCTAAAGGGGACTGCAGATCTTGGTCTGTGGTATCCTAAAGATACAGGATTTCAACTGACTGCTTATTCAGACGCAGATCATGCTGGGTGTATGTTGGACAGGAAGAGCACTTCAGGTCACATTCAATTCCTTGGAGACAAGCTCGTTAGCTGGGCGTCAAAGAAACAATTATGTGTTTCCACATCGACTGCTGAAGCAGAGTATGTAGCTGCTGCCAGTTGCTGCTCTCAGGTCTTGTGGATGCGAACACAACGTCGAGACTATGGATTCAAGTTTGATAAAATACCGATCTATTGTGACTCGAAGAGTGCTATCGCCATATCAGCTAATCCTGTACAACACACTAAAACAAAACACATTGATGTCAGATATCATTTTATAAAAGATATTGTAGAAAAAAGGTACAATAGAACTTTACTTCGTAAAAACTGATTATCAACTTGCAGATTTGTTTACCAAAGCTTTAGATGAAAAGAGATTTAATTTTCTTGTATCTAAGCTTGGTATGCTAAATCTCAAGGTCTAATCAGTAATTACCTATTATAGTTTCTTTTATTGTCATTTTTTCTTCATTTCTTTATTACTTTTTCTGAAAGGATATCTGCACTTTAACGTGTTGTTCATGTTCTCAGGGGGAGTGAGACAAGCTTATAAGATGATCAATATTATTCTGAGGGGGAGTTTATAGAATTTTATTGGTAAATTTTTTTCTGATGCATGAATTTAGGGGGAGTTTATGCGTATAACAAAAGGAGTAAGGATATGACTACTAATTATTTCAAATCAGAACTCGTATTTTAATCCTTTTACTGTTTTATGTCTTTTAATTTTGAATAAACTTGTGAATAAAAGTTGTTTTGACATGACTTTGAGACTTCTGCAGAATGAGAGAAGCTTACAAGTTCATATTTTTATGACTTCAGCTGACTTCATGAGATTTAAGACGAAGCGAAAAGGTTAATTTCTTATCTTAATCTCATATATGGTTGAAAGAAGGACAACTTTCAATCATAGAAAACATGTTCTTAAATGTTCAAACCACTTCCCGATTCTTAAACAGATTTTATAATTTGGAAGTGTGATTTTAAATGTTTTCAAGATTTACTTGTGCTTACATGATTATAAATCGTGTGTTTCTAAAGATAAATACTTGCGTATTGTCTTTTCTTTTTACTTTCAAGTATTCACACACACACACACCGGTTTGACTTTTTGTTCAAAAAGTTCTTACCATGTCTCAAATTGTGAAACATATTTTTCGATGGTAAGACACCCCGCTTGTACTTCAAAGAATTTTTTAGTGTTAATTTAATTTCGAAATGTTCTTTCAAGAATGTATGTATTTTGATTCATATAGACAATATCCATTATTATTGACCATAAGCTTTGATTGCTATATCATTCATTTCTGATCATTTTTCATACAATGTCAGATTTTCAAACAAGTCTTTTGCATTCTTATCTATTCATTCAATATACTTGTTTGAAAATACTTCCATGTTTCAAAATGCTCATATCTTCATGATTATATTCTGAGCATATATACATCTGACTTGTATTTGCGCTTTAGCTGTTCAAGTTAAACCATATTGAGCAACATATGCTTTATAGGAAATATGGGTTCTTTGTGCTAGGACTTAATTGAACTTCTATGGAATCACGTTAACCAGTGATTTCTACCCAAGAAGTTAAACCTTTAGTGATTGAGTGTGAGGAGTCTAAAAGAAATGAGTGTGGGATGTGTGACAAGGTAAAATGGAAATGAGAGTTTGGTTGGATGTGAGCTTAATGATTAAAAGAAAGAGGGTGTGAGATCAGAGTAAAAGAATATCAAACTCTGCACCAACTACTTTCTGAGTCGGGCAACCACATTACTAATGTTTCACATTTCTTCGTGAACATTATTGAAACAAACAACTAGCCCATGCCAACTCTTGATTAAACCCCACCAGCCACTCATTTTCTTCTTAACAAGAAAATGTTTCATATTTTTCTGGGGACGCAACATATAATCTATCTGATTTTCATTTGGAAAATCTGGATATTGAAAAGAAGGAAGTCTGGCCCACCTTCGCACTTCAATCATGCACATTGAGTCTGTGTTTATTTACTGTTGTCTCAGTGGTTTACACAATTTTTGAGCCTTAAAGCAATCATCAAGTGCTTAATTCTTTCTATCACAAGCACGAACACACAAGGAATTCGTTTCTTTGTCATAACGTTCATAGAAATTGTCTTTGTGGTGTTTCAATGATTGGATGGAAGTCTTGGGGGAGTGAACATCAAAAAGCTCCTTTCCTATGTGTATTCGTTACACAGTGACTTCGTGTTACTGACAGACATTTTAACTGATTCATTTGTTGATTCAGGTGTTACATTCCTAATTTGTCTGGATTTGAAAAGATCTAGATGAATATCTTGGAGGATTGACGATGAATCAGAGGCTCTTGGACAGATCAGAATGGTCAATGACATTTCTTGGAGAAAGTTTTGATGATATTGATGCTCTAATCATCAAAAAGGGGGAGAAGATAAAGTTTGAAGAAATGTCCATTACAAGTATTTGTTTCAAGAGATGTTTGAAAAGGAAAGTTTAATTCATAAATGGGAAGATAAAGAAAAAGAAATATCCGAAATTCAAGATATGGGAGAGATGTTCAAGATTTGATTGAACTGAAAGACTTTGAAGATTTGCTGAAATTTTATTTGTGAAAGAGGTTTTATAACTTTGGGAGAGAATTTTCTGAGCTTATCAAAGAGGAATTTCATAGTGTTAAGGGGGAGATTGTAAATCATGTTTGTATCAAAGGGGAGATTACAAGAGAAGATAAAGGTTGATCAAAGGGGGAGTTTATTTCAATCGAGCTTAAAAAGAGAAGATCGCATTGCTAAATCTTTTTAGTAATGATCTTGATCCAAAGGGGGAGATTGTTAGAGCACAGATTTGTTGGATTCAAGATCATAAAGATTGAAGATGAAAGTTCAAGAAGTCAAAGCTGGAAAGTCAATTCTCAGTAAAAGTCAAAGTCAACATATTGTATTTGTTTGTTTCTTTATATTTGTATGGGGGTATAAATACCTTGTTTCCTTGTTGTTGAAATCAGAAGTTGGAATCTGTTGTAAGTAAGCATATTAGAGAAGAGGTGTTTAGAACATATTTCTAGAGAGAGAGTGAGAGAATGTAGTGAGAGAAAGCTTGTAATCTTTGTTGAATTGATTCAATGACATATGACTTTCTCATCTTGATTGTTTGTTACAATTAGAAATTGATAGATTTGGGAATATAACCTATATAGAATGAATTTTACCAAACACATAAAAACTGACTCAGATAAACTTTGTCTAGTATCTCTGAACAGTGAAAATGTCTGGCTCTGGTATAAAAAGTTCTTTCAGCTGAGCTTTTCTTCACTTGATAAATTGGTCAAACTAAATCTGGTTAAGGGATTACCATCTCTAAAGTTTAACAAAGATCATCTTTGTTCTGCTTGTGAAATGGGAAAAATGAAAAGATCTTCCCATAAGACCAAAAGTGTAAATAACTATCCAAGACCACTGCATATGCTTCATGTGGACCTCTGTGGTCCTATCTCTGTGCAAAGTTTATCAGGTAAAAAGTATATTCTAGTTCTGATTGACGAATACTCTAGATATACGTGGATAGAATTCATCAGAGCCAAGTCTGATGTACCTAATATCTTAATAAGGCTGTTAAAAAGATTGTAGGTTCTATTCAACAGCAAAGTTCAGAAGCTGAGAAGTGATAATGGGACAGAGTTCAGAAATGCCAAAATCAACTCATATATTTCAGAAGAAGGCATAACTCCCAACTTCTCTGCAGCAAGAACCCCTCAACAAAATGGTGTTGTTGAGAGGGAAAATAGAACACTTGTTGAAGCTGCAAGAACAATGCTTGCAGGATCTGATCTTCCATCAAACTTTTGGGTAGAAGCAGTAGCTACAGCCTATTTTACTCAAAACAGAGCTACCATTGTCAAAAGATTCAAGAAAACATCTTATGAACTCATTAACAATAGGAAACCTAATGTTAAATATTTTCATGTTTTTGGATGCAGATGTTATATTTTGAATGATAGAGAGTCTCTTGGAAAGTTTGACAAGAAAGCAGATGAAGGCAAATTCATTGGATATTCATTAGCCTCAAAAGCCTTCAGAGCATTCAATCTAAGAACAAGAACAATCCAAGAGAGTATCAATGTGTGTTTTGATGATGACAAAAGCCTTGCTGACAAAGATATCAACTCAACTGCCAAGAGTATCTCTGAACCATCAAAGTTGAGAGAATCTGAACTAAACAAAATATTCGAAGATTTCTTTGATGATGAGAACTCAGAGTTCTTTTTCAGAGATATTCATAGAGCAACTTTAGAGGAACCACAAAATACAGGTACAACACTCTCTGGTCCCTCTGAAGTCCCAACGTCTGCTTCCTTGAATACAGGTCCAAGAAATGAATCAAGACAAACTGAAGGACAAACCTCTTCAGAAGCAGAAGATGAACAAGAGACATCTGAAGAATTTCCAGAGACATCTCTTGAAGAGACTTCAGAGCCTACTTCACCGTCTATGGAACTAACTTCATAGCCTCTGAACAACACAACAATTATGTCACCAACTGCCATCTCTGAAGCTCAAACTCCACCTCATATTCAGGCTCCAATCACAAGATGGACAAAGGATCATCCTCATGATCTGATCATTGGATCACCATCAGAAGGAGTCAAAACTCGATCTGCCACCATCAATGAATTCTATTTTGTAAACTTTTTGAGCATCATTGAACCAAAGAAGGTAAATGAAGCTCTTGAAGATCCTCATTGGATCTCTGCCATGCAGGATGAGCTTCAAGAATTTGAAAGAAACAAAGTCTGGACCCTAGTTCCCCTTCCTAAAGGAAAATTTGCAATTGGAACTAAGTGGGTCTTCAGAAATAAAAATGATAAGGATGGCATTATAATCAGAAACAAAGCTAGGTTGGTTGCTAAGGGATTTTGCCAAGAAGATGGAATTAATTATGATGAAACCTTTGCACCTGTGGCTAGGCTAGAAGCAATTAGAATCTTCTTAGCCTATGCTGCACACAAAGGGTTCAAAGTATATCAGATGGATGTTAAATCTGCCTTTCTAAATGGTAAATTAAATGAAAAAGTTTATGTCCAACAACCACCTGGATTTGAAAGTACAGAGTTTCCTAACCATGTTTATTATCTTGATAAAGCTCTGCACGGACTTAAGCAAGCTCCAAGAGCTTGGTATGCTACTCTGTCCACATTTCTGATTAATAATGGTTTTGAAAAAGGTACAATTGATACAACTTTGTTCATCAAAAAGTACAAAAATGAGACGCTTTTAGTACAGATATATGTTGATGATATTATCTTTGGCTCTACAAATCAAAAGTATTGTGACAGGTTTTCAGAGTTGATGAAGAGTGAATTTGAGATGAGTCTCATGGGAGAATTAACATTCTTTCTGGGCTTACAAGTAAAACAAACTTCAGAGGGTACTTTTATAAGTCAATCTAAATATGTCTCTGACATTTTGAAAAAGTACAAGCTCAATGATTCAACTTCTATGAAAACACCTATTGCCATAGGAGTCAAACTTGACTCTGATCCTTCAGAAAAATCTATATATGTCAAGAATTACAGAGGCATGATAGGATCACTTCTATACTTAACTGCCAGTAGGCCTGATATAATGTTTGCAACATGTATCTATGTTAGATATCAAGCAAATCCAAGAGAATCTCATTTATCTGCAGTAAAGAGAATTTTTAGATACCTCAGAGGCACACCTTCTTTGGGCCTCTGGTATCCAAAACTCTCTAGTTTTGATTTAATAGCGTACAGTGATGCAGATCATGCAGGGTGCAAACTTGACAGAAAAAGTACCTCTGGATGCTGTCAATTATTGGGTAACAAGCTAGTGAGTTGGTCATCCAAGAAGCAGAACTGTGTTTCAACTTCTACCGCAGAGGCAGAATATGTTGTTGCTGCTAGTTGTTGCTCCTAAGTCATTTGGAAGAAAACTCAGCTCAGAGACTATGGCTTACATTATGACAGAATTCCAATTCTGTGTGATTCCAAAAGTGCCATAGCCATCTCTGCCAATCCAGTACAACACTCCAAAACAAAGCACATTGATGTAAGGTATCATTTTCTGAAAGATCATGTTGGAAAGGGAACAATTGAGATGTATTGTGTACCAACTGATCTCCAACTTGCTGATATTTTCACAAAAGCTTTAGATGAACGAAGGTTTAATTTCTTAATTAGCAAGTTGGGAATGTTGAACATGTATACCTAACAAAAAGGAGTATATCAGAGCCTCTGACATAAGTAGCATGTTTAGCCCTAGAGCCTCTTAAACTAGTTTCAGAGACTCTGGACTTTTCACCAATGGTCAAAATCATTCCTTTGTGTCTCTAAGCATCTGTCAAGGGGGAGAAGATAAAAAGAAAACATTCTTTGGTCAAGGGGGAGCAAAAGTACCTTTCATCTATCAAGGGGAGCTAGAGAAAATTTTCAGCTTCATAATCTTTGATATTCATATCAGAGTCTCTTATATTGTCTCTGATATTCATATCAGAGTCTCTGATCTCGTCTCTGATATTCATATCAGAGTCTCCGATCTCGTCTTTGATATTCATATCAGAGTCTCCGATCTCATCTTTGGTATTCATATCAGAGTCTCCGATCTTTTTCTCATTTTCTCAGTTAGGGAATATTCGAGCAAATGTTAATTTCTCAGAAAGAATTGATTTTCATTCTTATATTTTTCTAATTAAATTTAGAAAAGAAGGATTCCTTTTGAGAAAATAAATACGTGTATAAGTTACATCTTTCTGGATAACCATTCAATTTAAATAAAAAAATCCTACTGCCGGTTATCTGACATCAAGCGTCCCTTCACTATTCACCTACACGTGTCACCTATTTATTAGGGGAATGATGGAACGACTTTTTGACATGGGAACACACAATCGCTGTTTCCATAACCTCTCTCTCATAACCCTTGTCCATAAAAACCCATTTCTTCCTCACTTTATTCTTTACGCTCTCAGAAATTCATCCCCATTTTCTTTCTCTCTCTAAAATCTCTCAAACAATCAAACCTGCAACAATGGCCACTCAAGCTCAAAACTCAGGTGACTCAAGCATAATAGTTCCAAGTCTGAACATGGCCCAGTTCGATGTACTCGTAAAAGGAAATAACTACCACCTCGACATCACTCCTACCAAGTACAATGAACAATTTCGTCCTGTGCTAGAATTTCTTAGCAAAAATGAACTGAGCGATGCCCTCACAGACTACGCTTCAGATGATCCTCTTCGATATGTTCAACAGTGGTGGTATTCAAATGAATACAATGATGAACATGAAGGTTTGGTAGGATACATTGACCTAGGGGAACAGGGAATAAACATCTGAATCACACCTAATACCTTGTTACGCAGATTCAGTCTACCCACAACTAGAGATCTTCAAATTCAACAGTTTGAGAAACCTCCTACACAGGATGTTCTTATTCAGTTTCTTCTTCATCTGGGCTACAACAAAGAGATCACGCGCCTCAGCCAGTTCAGACGTCAATACCTGCCTCCCACTTGGAATTTCATGTTTAGTGTGTTGAATAGAACACTAACATGTAAGATTGGAAGCCAATACCAAACTCATCCGACCATCCTTGCCATTATGTACGCTCTCTTCTTCAACCGGAGCATAAATATGGCGAATCTACTGTTTTGTGAAATGCTGACTGTCGTGGACAAGAAAAACAAGGATTTGGCCAAAGGGAAACAACCAATTTATGTTTTGTTCCCTCGTTTCATCTCTCTGGTCATTAAACGAGCCATGGTAAGAAATTCTTTCACCGAGGAAGGCCCAAGAACACCATTATTCATCATGAACTCCTTCAAACCAACGGTTGTTCCTTCTTACACAAATGATAGAAGATTCCCAAAAACTATGCTTCAATACATCCCTACTGACTCTGAATCCCGTCTCATACTTAGTCGTGTTGCCCAATCATCAGAACCGATGGTGGGATCCCCAAAACACTTAGGATCTGAGCCCAAGTTAGAATCAGAGAGTGACATCCCTGATACTGAAAGCCCAAGATCTTATGAATCCTAGAGAGAGAAAGTAGAGAGAGAGAGACAAGTATGCACAAAGTAGGAATTATCAATAATGTGCGTGAAGTTCTTACAACAAACCAAGACCAAAGGTACTTAAATACCCTTGGTCAATATTACACAGAATAGGACACTAAACACAGTATATGACCAAGCCCTATAAATACAATGATTACTATAAAATCAGACCTAACAATCTCCCCCTTAGTAATCATTGGCGCTTTGGTCTTCAAAAATTCATCTTCTAAATCAGCACGGACCAACAAAGCGACTTTGAGAAGCATTCTGACTTTTAAGAAAAAATTTCTTCTCAGCATCTTTCAGACTAAGTTGTCTTTGTTGCTTGAGCTCTAGACGATACACTTCTTTTGAATGACCTTGAACGAACTGTGGTGGTCGGAGCAGAAACAACAAAAGAATTAGTTGTAGCTGAGAGAATAGAATCTTTGAGCGAATCTTGATCAGCAGATAAACGTTTGTGCTCTTTGTCTCTTTATCATCTCCTTAACATCTCTTAATTCTCCCCCTCATGACCTTGATGAACAGGATCAACTTGGTCATGCAAATGTTGGAGACGAGACAACTTAAGATCTGCAAAATCAAAGAAACAGAGAAAACGGGGAAGGTTTGCGCGTCACGAAGGATGCGCAAATTGGGGTTTGCGTACCACGCAAGATGTGCAAAGCAAGGTTTGCGTGTCAAGCTGGATGCGCAAAACAAGATTTGCGTATCATGCTTGATGCGCAAAACAAGATTTGCGTGTCACACTGGATGCGCACAGTGAGGTTTGCGCATGACGCTTGTTGCGCAAAGCTGACTTGGAGTCTGAAAATTTTACCTGATTAGCTCTTTGACTCCCCCTACACAAATGCACTAAATTTGACAATTCAAGATAACATTTATATAGAAAGTCAGACACTTCCCCTCAAAAACAGATATGATCGATTAATGTTAAAGCACATATTTATTGGATTCAAGATCATAATTATCTGAAGATGGAAATCTGAAGTTAAAGCTGTTAAAGTCGTCTCAGCAAATAGTCTAGGGTCCTTTTGTAATAATTAGTCAAAAGTATTTTTACGTATTTTATTTATTAGTCTTTCATTTTGTTAAATAAGTTAGTTGTTTAGATATTTGGGCCAAGCCTTGCTAGCCAAGCCCATTAGCCAAGCCCATTAGGCTATATGGCCTAAATATAAATAGTTTTTGTTTAGTGGTAATTAGGGTGAGAGACATCTTAATTACAAATTAATCATAGAGAGAATTAGGGTGGTCTTTGGTGGTGTGGCGCCGTGAAGAACAAGAAGAGAGAAAGAGATTGATTTTAGTTTCAAGCTTGTAATCCTTTGAATCCATTGAATATCAATATCAGGTTTGATTTACTGTATTGTTTATGTGATTGCTTGATTGAATGATTGTGTATTGGGACACACAATTGGTATCAGAGCACAATACATATTGGATTGAATAAGTTTTTGTTCGGTTCTAATTTTCTGTCAAAGATTCATGTTTTTTATTGTGTGATTGTTCATTCAAGTGGATATTAGTTTGATTGTGTTTGTTTTGCATATTAAAGTGATTGGGTATTGTTTGATTTGATAATTGCATTGTTTCTGGTTATCAATTTGTTGGATTTGGTTTTCTGGGTTCAGTTTGGAGACGACACTGTGTGTTCAATCGATTCTTTCATAAAGTGGTTTTTACTTAAATTAATTGGTAGCAATCAGTTCTAATCGTGTAATCGATCGTTTTTGCAAAGTTTGGGAGTTTAATTTTGTGTTTTGATATGTTTTTGGGCTGATTCTGTGCTTCTGGGTCGATTTTTTCGAAGAACATATCGGTCTTTGCTCTTCCGGTCGAAGTCTTTTCTATCGGTCTATTGCATTTGACCGATACACTCACAATTCAGTCTATTCCGGTCTAAGACCTTCTTCCGGTCGAAGACCAATACCGGTCGAAGCTTTTGTTTCTATCGGTCTTAGCATCATCCGATCTTAATACTTCCGGTCTTTCATATTATCGGTCGAAGCATAGTTCGGTCGAACAACCATCCGGTCTTACTGTGACACCTGTCAAAATTCTGAATAATGAGGTTAGCACCCTCAGAATAATTTATAAGTTTTGTCACTTTTAAATTTTATTAAAAGTCTTTAAGATAAAAAGTTTCCCCGAAAAATTTAGAAGTTGCGTTAAAAACCCGGAACAGTTCCGCGTCTGACCGTCACTGTCCAGAAATGCCAAATAAGTGAATAAAAGTCCAAAATTCTTAAATTATAAAAATCAGAATATTAATTTCTCTTGCATTGCAAAATTTTCAAATTTGTCATTTATTTAGCAAAAATTGAGAATCGGGTATTTCGGTTCTCAAATATATCTGATATTTTATAGTTTAAAGCTAGTAATTCAATTAATGGTATTAAATTAATTTTTTTTATGTGTTGGTGAGTCACTAGGACACTTGTCCTAATCCTACCTATTTTAATTATTTTTCTCTAATTAAAAACCCAATTAAAAACAAATCACACTCATCATTTTCAAGACTAACTCCTCACCTCCTCTCCCTCTCCTCTCTCTTCTTTTTCGGCCGAAAACCCACCACCACCACCATCACCATTTTTTTTTCTTTTTTTCTTCTCATTGTTAAGAATCAAAAATCCAACCAAGAATCCATCACCATTTTGAAGTTAGAATCCAAGTCTTCATCTCCTTTTGTGAAGGTAATCACTTAACACTTCCATTTTTCAAGTTTATAATCAAAAAGTTGTATATTTCATATCTTTTTATGTAAATATTGTACAATCCAAGTTTTGGAAGTGAAATGGGATACATTAGTATAAATATATTTGCTAATGAACCATTGAATGATCTTCCAATGAAACTAGGGTTTCCAAGTGTATTATTTTGGAATTTTGTCAAGAAATGATAATTTTATGAAATGTGGTTTTTGGTCCACAAAATTTTAATAATGTTGGATTGAAATTTATGCATTTATATCAATTTTGTGTATAAACAAACTCTTAGGATGAGATTGTTCAATCTCATATGATTAAAGAGTTCTAAATAGTGTTAAACCACTAAGCTAGTGTTTATGTTGTCTTGCATGTGATTGAAATTTTGATAATGAGAAGGATTACCTTTGATATTTATATAATATGAGTTTTTGACTCTTGTTTCAATGAAGTGTTAGTATAAAAATGTTCTTATGAAGGAATTTTCCAAGTTCCACATGATTAAGAGCTTATCAATAGTGTTAATGTCATTTTATATTATGTTATGTTCATGCATGCATAAGTTAGTTTATTTTGTAATGAGGAGTGAAGACATGGTTTATATCTAAAAACCATGTCTAATGATCAATATTTGGTAGCATAAAATGGTATTCATTTCATTTTAGAATCTGTCCAGAAAATGGACTCCACTTCTAGCTTGCTCAACTCACAATCCACTTGTCAAAATTTGGGGTTTTTGCTTCTAAACTTTAATTTAGAATGTTAGCTTTCTAAAAAGTCCAAAAACATTGAATTTGGAGTTGATTTGGGCACTTTAATGGATTTTACAAGAAAATGGTGCAATCTGTCCAGTAAAGACAGATTCATACACCTATCTTGTAGAGGCCATAACTCCCTTGTTACTCATCCAAATTAAGTGAATCTTTTTCCAAATGTTAGGATTTTGAGTTAGGTTTGCATCCATATATGGATCACTGTCTAATTCCAAGAATTGATACCTCAAAAACCTGTTACAAGTGAGGTATGTCACTGATCCGAAAATCAGTGACACTTTATTTTATAAAAATTATTTGATGTATCAAAAGTTATTCAAAAATTATAAAAAAATGCAGATTTAATCTAAACATATCATAGTATCATCACAAAATTTGTGATTAAATAATTCTCTTGAGAAGTTAAGTTTCCGTGTTGAAATTACCGGATAACTTTCTGGACAGCATGTGCTGAATCCAGAAAGGTAATTTTATCAAGTTTAATTCATGTCTTATAATATTTTAGAACTTTGTATAGACAAAATGATTATGGACTAAGAAACTTATTTGATGGCATTTCATGGGACAATTGGACATATTGGTTGGACATCGGAATAGGGTATTAATGTGTTTCTTATGGCAACTCTTATATAGGGAAATTTAAGGCGTGACAAAATTCAATAAGTTTAAAGTAAAGCTTCACTCGTCGCTTTCGTCAAGGTGAGTATTCACAGCCCCACTTTTATCGTTTTAATTGATTTTGGGGTGGAAAGCATGTTTAAATTGCGTATTTAGAGATTCATGAGAATTGTTTGAAAGTATTGCGAATTGGCAATTTATAAGGCTTTGTTAAAAGCATTTGGAATTATAAGCTATATGATAAGTATGCAATTGATGTGTTGAGTTTTTAATGTTAAGACCCCGTGACACTACTATTAACTCGAAGAAAATCGGGCCTATAGTATTAGTGGGTAGCGCTATTTGGTGTGACAAGCCCACCTTAATGCTGACGAGCAGGGGTGCACTATACTAGAGAAGATGACTAAACATGTGGCATGAACCACCGCTGAGTTAGTTCATCGGGGGCGTTGAAATTGGTCAGGGACGGCTTAGTAGTGGCTCAACGTAATATTGTCTTTGCATACACTTATCATAAAGGAATTTAAGTTATGGTACTCATGAATCAAAGAATTGAAGCTGGTTTTTACGTATGTTCTACGAATGTTAACTTGCATATAAAAATGATTTGTGCATATTTAAAACCTGTGAACTCACCAACTCTTTGTAGTTGACCTTGGTTTTTTTTTATTCATGCTTTTCAGGAATCGAGAAGGTAATTCCATGATGCTTTATCAGCGTACTCATATTTTGAAGCAAGACTATTTTTGCTTTAAGCGTATCATATGTTTAAAAGATTTGGAATTTGTAAACGATGACGATATTTTGTTCTTAAATATGTAATGTATTTTGAATGTTAAGTAAATGTTGGTATGTTTATAATCTTGTGCTATGGCATCGGAGCTGTTACGCCTCGTGTTTCCGCTTTAGCGGGGTGTGACAGATTTGGTATCAGAGCCATAGGTTATAGGGAATACCGGTTTTATTTTAAAAACCACACACTATAACCTTTTACAAATAAAGTTTTCAAAATTAAGGTACACTGTAGTATAACTAAAATATGTTTCACATTATCATATTTTAACTTAAACAAAGCTTGATCACATTTGTTTAATTTAAGTGTGTATAAAGGGGACATGGATTGGCTATACTAGGAATTACTAAAAATAGAAACTTTTTGATACAAAAATGAGAAGCATGATTGTTATGTGAGTTTACATGGTACTTTTGATTTTTAATAAAAATTATAGCATGATTGACAATTAAACTTTATTAATTATCGCAGTCATCATGTCTCGATCACCATCACACCGAGATCAGTCGCCTGACGATTATGACCCATCCGAGCACGAATATACTGATTCTGATCGATCACCGGAGAGATCGGTCACCCCCACTTTGGAGCCGACTTCACCCGTTCCACGTAGGGACGAGGCGGGGCCTTCTCGACTTAGGAGTCGGAGGGTATCGCCACCGCCATGTGTTGATATACTAATGTCTCAACCAGCCGGTATGACAGCATTAGAAAACTACTGGGTTTCGGGTATGGCCCGAGAAGTGGAGAGAGTTAGAATGGAGGTAGATCATCATGAGCATTCCATCGATGCACTCATGATTATAATGAATTCAAGTGATCAGATTCTAAATGGACTTATATCAATGGTAAGTGCGGGCGATCAATCTATGAGTGGAATTATGAGGGAACTGGTGGAAACTAGGGCGATGGTAGCATGGTTGCACACTTGCTTATCGGTGGTGATGGGACTTTTAGTGATTGTGATAGCGTGGATGATGGTGTCGTTTTTCGGGCATTAGTAGCGTGGTTTACTTATGGATATTTGGATAACTAACTTTCTTTTGAAGATGTGTAACTCGTCATATTAGTACATTATTAAATAGCTCGACTATTATTTTTGGATGAATGTTGAATGTATGGCGTAGTATTGTAATGATAATGAATATGTTTATGATATATTGTTTATGTATGTTTAAGAATTGTGAATTTCAATTCCATGAGGTTGATTTATGATATATTAGATGTATGATTAAACAAATACAATTTATATTGTATTAAGATTAAAGGATAGAAATAAGGGAAATAAGAATATGGAATTAAATATTGATGTGGCTTTAAAATAAATTGTGCAATAGAATTATGCCGCCAAGAAGAGAAGATCTTGAGATCGCACGACTCGTATCCGAGCAAATTTTAGCTACACTTCCTAACATAGTCAGTCAGATAGCAGCAGGTTTAAATGTTAACCAACCTAATCAACCAGGAGTCGGTGCAAATATAGAAAAAGAATGTACCTATAAGACTTTTAGGTCTTGTAATCCAAAAGAATTTCACGGTACCGAAGGAGCGGTTGGGTTATTATCTTGGATTGAAGGAATGGAATCCGTCCTTCACATAAGTAAATGTTCGGAAGCAAATAAAGTAGAATTCGCAGCTTGCTTACTACAAGGGAGAGCACTGACGTGGTGGAACACTCAAGTGCAGACTCGAGGAAGAGAAGCAACTAACAAACTCACTTGGGATGAGTTTAAGGAAATGCTTAGGGAAGAATATTGTTCAAGAAGCAAAATGCAGAAATTACAAGCAGAATTATGGGAGCAGATAGAAGCTTTGTGTCATTAAGTTTTAGATCAAAAATTAATCAAATGCCCCAAAAGCTAAAAGAAACTTATGTTATTGAGTTCGCTAACGGACAAGAGATTAGGGTTGAAAATGTATTTTCGAATTGTACCCTAAGTCTAGCTGAAAAGGAATTTAAGATAGATCTAATTCCAATAAAGTTAGGAAGCTTTGACGTAGTTGTAGGCATGGACTGGTTGTCTAATAACCAAGCGGAAATATGTTGCTTCGAAAAGACTCTTCGAATTCCGTTACCTCAAGGAGAAGTACTTATAGTACACGGAGAAAAATCCAAAAGGAAGTTAAGAATAGTATCCTGCATGAAGTTGCAGAAGTATTTAAGGAAGGAATATGTTGCGTATTTAGCTCATGTAGTCAATAAAGAGATCAAGGAGAAGTGCTTACAAGATATTCCTGTGGTTCGAGACTTTCCCGAAGTATTTCCTGAAGATCTACCTGGGTTACCTCCACCGAGACAAGTCGAATTCCGCATTGATTTAATTCCAGGAGCTGCACCAGTGGCCAAGTCACCATACCGTTTGGCGCCATCCGAAATGCAAGAACTGTCTGAACAACTCCAAGAGCTGCTTGACAAAGGATTTATCAGACCCAGTTCTTCGCCATGGGGAGCTCCAGTTCTTTTTGTTAAGAAGAAAGATGGAACATTCCGAATGTGTATCGATTACAGAGAACTCAATAAGTTAACCCTCAAGAATCGATACCCACTTCCTCGAATTGATGATCTGTTTGATCAACTGCAAGGCGCAACGTACTTCTCAAAGATTGACTTGCGATCTGGATATCATCAAATGAGAGTTCGCAAAGAGGATATTGATAAGATGACATTTAGAACTCGTTATGGACATTATGAGTTTCTAGTTATGCCCTTTGGATTGACGAACGCACCGGCAGTTTTCATGGATTTGATGAATAGAGTCTGTCGGCCGTATTTAGACAAGTTCGTGATTGTATTCATAGACGACATTTTGATTTATTCGCAAAGTAAGGAAGATCATAAGAAACATTTGAAGTTGATCTTAGAACTTCTCAAAGATCAGAAGTTGTATGCTAAGTTTTCCAAATGTGAATTTTGGCTTCGAGAGGTACACTTTCTGGGTCATGTGGTTAATGAAAAGGGAATTCATGTTGACCCGGCAAAAGTTGAAGCCATCAAGAAATGGGAAACCCCAAGGACACCAACAGAAATTCGTCAATTTCTTGGTCTGGCAGGCTACTACCGAAGGTTCATAGCGAATTTTTCAAAAATCGCTCAACCGCTGACAGCACTGACTCAGAAGGATAAGAAATTTGTCTAGGAAGAAAAACAGGAGGAAGCATTTCAAATACTTAAGCGCAAGTTATGTGACGCACCAATTCTTGCGTTACCGGAAGGTACGGATGACTTTGTGGTGTATTGTGACGCATCACATCAAGGCTTAGGATGTGTATTAATGCAGAGGAATAAGGTTATAGCTTATGCGTCAAGACAACTCAAAGTTCATGAAAAGAACTACACCACTCATGACTTGGAATTGGGAGCAGTAGTGTTTGCATTAAAAATTTGGAGGCATTACCTTTATGGCACTAAATGTACCATCTATACTGATCACAAAAGTCTTCAACAAATTTTTGATCAGAAAATGTTGAACATGAGACAACGGAGATGGGTTGAGCTACTTAATGATTATGAATGCGAAATAAAGTATCATCCTGGTAAAGCTAATATGGTAGCTGATGCATTAAGCAGGAAAGAAAGAGTAAAACCAATAAGGACACGAGCTTTGGGAATGTTGGTCCAATCAAGCCTTAAGACACAAGTTCGTGAAGCTCAAGAGAAAGCATTGAAAACAGAAAATCTTTGTTGTGAAGCTTTGCATAACTTGGAAAAAGAGTTTGAATCACGATCGAATGGAGTACGATATTTCAAGAATAAAGTTTGGATACCAAAGGTTGATGATCTACGATCAATTATTTTGGAAGAAGCTCACGGATCAAGGTATTCGGTTCACCCAGGAGCCGATAAAATGTACAAAGGATTGAAGGAATATTATTGGTGGCCGGGAATGAAGAAGGACATTGCTGAATTTGTGAGTAAATGTTTGACTTGTGCTAAAGTCAAAGCAGAGCATCAAAAGCCTTCTGGACTCCTTCAACAACCTGAGATACCACAATGGAAATGGGATCAAGTATCTATGGATTTTATCACCAAACTACCCAGGTCTGGAAAAGGGAACGACGCAATTTGGGTCATTGTGGATCGACTTACGAAATCTGCACATTTTCTCCCTATAAGAGAGGACTTCAAAATAGAAAGATTGGCGCAGTTGTACATAGACGAAATTGTCTCTCGGCATGGAGTACCCCTATCTATCATTTCTGATAGAGATAGTCGTTTTACTTCTCGATTTTGGCAAGCATTTCAGAAAGCACTTGGTACCAGGTTGGATCTGAGTACTGCATATCATCCGCAGATAGACGGACAAACAGAAAGGACCATTCAAACTTTGGAAGATATGCTACGCGCGTGTGCTATAGATTTTGGAGGAAGCTGGGATAAGCATCTGCCGTTAGTTGAATTCTCTTACAATAACAGCTATCACACCAGCATTCAATGTGCGCCATACGAAGCTCTCTATGGACGTAAGTGTAGATCTCCACTTAGTTGGATAGAAATTGGTGATAGTCAACTGATTGGGCCTGACATTATACAAGAAACCACCAATAAAATATCAACCATCAAGGAAAGACTCAAAGCTGCAAGAGATCGTCAAATGAGTTATGCGGATAACCGCAGAAAACCATTAGAATTCCAAAAAGGTGACAAAGTTCTTTTGAAAGTATCACCATGGAAAGGATTGATCGGATTTGGGAAAAGAGGTAAGCTAAGTCCGAGATATATTGGCCCGTTTGAGATACTGGATAGAATTGGACCAGTAGCCTATAAGGTGAGTCTACCTCAAGAGTTAAGTGCTATTCATGACACTTTTCATGTGTCAAATTTAAAGAAATGTCTGATAGACAAATCAATGATTGTGTCCCCAGATGAAGTAAAAGTTGATGGGCGCCTTTGTTTTAGAGAGGAACCTATCGAGATTCTTGATCGTGAAATTAAACGTCTTAGGCGCAGCAAAATTCCAATTATAAAGGTCCTTTGAAATTCACGTCATGGACCTGAATATACTTGGGAAAGAAAAGTCTTCATGAAGCGCAAGTATCCTAAGTTGTTTAATGAAAAGCCTGTCCATAAATATCAGTCATAAATTTCGGGACGAAATTCTTTGAAGGAGGGGAGACTGTGACACCTGTCAAAATTCTGAATAATGAGGTTAGCACCCTCAGAATAATTTATAAGTTTTGTCACTTTTAAATTTTATTAAAAGTCTTTAAGATAAAAAGTTTCCCCGAAAAATTTAGAAGTTGCGTTAAAAACCCGGAACAGTTCCGCGTCTGACCTTCACTGTCCAGAAATGCCAAATAAGTGAATAAAATTCCAAAATTCTTAAATTATAAAAATCAGAATATTAATTTCTCTTGCATTGCAAAATTTTCAAATTTGTCATTTATTTAGCAAAAATTGAGAATCGGGTATTTCGGTTCTCAAATATATCTGATATTTTATAGTTTAAAGCTAGTAATTCAATTAATGGTATTAAATTAATTTTTTTTATGTGTTGGTGAGTCACTAGGACACTTGTCCTAATCCTACCTATTTTAATTATTTTTCTCTAATTAAAAACCCAATTAAAAACAAATCACACTCATCATTTTCAAGACTAACTCCTCACCTCCTCTCCCTCTCCTCTCTCTTCTTTTTCGGCCGAAAACCCACCACCACCACCATCACCATTTTTTTTTCTTTTTTTCTTCTCATTGTTAAGAATCAAAAATCCAACCAAGAATCCATCACCATTTTGAAGTTAGAATCCAAGTCTTCATCTCCTTTTGTGAAGGTAATCACTTAACACTTCCATTTTTCAAGTTTATAATCAAAAAGTTGTATATTTCATATCTTTTTATGTAAATATTGTACAATCCAAGTTTTGGAAGTGAAATGGGATACATTAGTATAAATATATTTGCTAATGAACCATTGAATGATCTTCCAATGAAACTAGGGTTTCCAAGTGTATTATTTTGGAATTTTGTCAAGAAATGATAATTTTATGAAATGTGGTTTTTGGTCCACAAAATTTTAATAATGTTGGATTGAAATTTATGCATTTATATCAATTTTGTGTATAAACAAACTCTTAGGATGAGATTGTTCAATCTCATATGATTAAAGAGTTCTAAATAGTGTTAAACCACTAAGCTAGTGTTTATGTTGTCTTGCATGTGATTGAAATTTTGATAATGAGAAGGATTACCTTTGATATTTATATAATATGAGTTTTTGACTCTTGTTTCAATGAAGTGTTAGTATAAAAATGTTCTTATGAAGGAATTTTCCAAGTTCCACATGATTAAGAGCTTATCAATAGTGTTAATGTCATTTTATATTATGTTATGTTCATGCATGCATAAGTTAGTTTATTTTGTAATGAGGAGTGAAGACATGGTTTATATCTAAAAACCATGTCTAATGATCAATATTTGGTAGCATAAAATGGTATTCATTTCATTTTAGAATCTGTCCAGAAAATGGACTCCACTTCTAGCTTGCTCAACTCACAATCCACTTGTCAAAATTTGGGGTTTTTGCTTCTAAACTTTAATTTAGAATGTTAGCTTTCTAAAAAGTCCAAAAACATTGAATTTGGAGTTGATTTGGGCACTTTAATGGATTTTACAAGAAAATGGTGCAATCTGTCCAGTAAAGACAGATTCATACACCTATCTTGTAGAGGCCATAACTCCCTTGTTACTCATCCAAATTAAGTGAATCTTTTTCCAAATGTTAGGATTTTGAGTTAGGTTTGCATCCATATATGGATCACTGTCTAATTCCAAGAATTGATACCTCAAAAACCTGTTACAAGTGAGGTATGTCACTGATCCGAAAATCAGTGACACTTTATTTTATAAAAATTATTTGATGTATCAAAAGTTATTCAAAAATTATAAAAAAATGCAGATTTAATCTAAACATATCATAGTATCATCACAAAATTTGTGATTAAATAATTCTCTTGAGAAGTTAAGTTTCCGTGTTGAAATTACCGGATAACTTTCTGGACAGCATGTGCTGAATCCAGAAAGGTAATTTTATCAAGTTTAATTCATGTCTTATAATATTTTAGAACTTTGTATAGACAAAATGATTATGGACTAAGAAACTTATTTGATGGCATTTCATGGGACAATTGGACATATTGGTTGGACATCGGAATAGGGTATTAATGTGTTTCTTATGGCAACTCTTATATAGGGAAATTTAAGGCGTGACAAAATTCAATAAGTTTAAAGTAAAGCTTCACTCGTCGCTTTCGTCAAGGTGAGTATTCACAGCCCCACTTTTATCGTTTTAATTGATTTTGGGGTGGAAAGCATGTTTAAATTGCGTATTTAGAGATTCATGAGAATTGTTTGAAAGTATTGCGAATTGGCAATTTATAAGGCTTTGTTAAAAGCATTTGGAATTATAAGCTATATGATAAGTATGCAATTGATGTGTTGAGTTTTTAATGTTAAGACCCCGTGACACTACTATTAACTCGAAGAAAATCGGGCCTATAGTATTAGTGGGTAGCGCTATTTGGTGTGACAAGCCCACCTTAATGCTGACGAGCAGGGGTGCACTATACTAGAGAAGATGACTAAACATGTGGCATGAACCACCGCTGAGTTAGTTCATCGGGGGCGTTGAAATTAGTCAGGGACGGCTTAGTAGTGGCTCAACGTAATATTGTCTTTGCATACACTTATCATAAAGGAATTTAAGTTATGGTACTCATGAATCAAAGAATTGAAGCTAGTTTTTACGTATGTTCTACGAATGTTAACTTGCATATAAAAATGATTTGTGCATATTTAAAACCTGTGAACTCACCAACTCTTTGTAGTTGACCTTGGTTTTTTTTTTATTCATGCTTTTCAGGAATCAAGAAGGTAATTCCATGATGCTTTATCAGCGTACTCATATTTTGAAGCAAGACTATTTTTGCTTTAAGCGTATCATATGTTTAAAAGATTTGGAATTTGTAAACGATGACGATATTTTGTTCTTAAATATGTAATGTATTTTGAATGTTAAGTAAATGTTGGTATGTTTATAATCTTGTGCTATGGCATCGGAGCTGTTACGCCTCGTGTTTCCGCTTTAGCGGGGTGTGACACTTACCAACATTCGGTCTTACCAACATCCGGTCTTACCATTCTATCGGTCAAATCATTCGACCGGACTCTACAAGTACCCGGTCGAACATTATATCGGTCAAATCACTCAACCGGACTCTACAAGTTCCCGGTCGAAGGCAATATCGGTCTTTGCACTCCCCCGGTCGAACAAGTTCCCGGTCGAACTCTCGACCGGTCTTTACAAGTCTGCGAAGGGGGACAAGTTCTGTTCGTGATCAAATTTTTCTGAATTTCTTTCTAAGATTTTCAGTGTTGTGTGATTTTATCTTGACTTCTAACGATCTCATCCAGTTGATTGTTTCAATATCAGATAAGTTTGATTTCTAATCATATAAGTAAAGATGTCTCGGGAAGCTCTTGCTATTGGAACAGATGTGAAGCCACCAGTACTCTTCAAGGGGGAGTACGAGCAATGGAAGGACAGATTTTTGGACTTCATTGATCGACATGATTTGGGAGATGAAATCAGAAAATCTCTGAAAGACGGGATCATGACACCTCCGACCAAGGTTCTCACTGTAGCTGGAGAAAATGGTCAAGAAGAAGAGACAGAGTACAAATTACCGATTGGTGAATATTCGGAAGATCAGCTGAAGAGACACAAGGGTGACAAGCTGGCAAGATCATTTATTCTCCAAGGCATACCGAATGAAATATATGTCAAGATTGACAGCTATAACGCTATCGGTAAGCAAATGTGGGATCAATTGGAGAAGATGATGATCGGATCCAAAGTCGGCAATCAGCTCAAAGTATCTACATGCCTGAATAATTATGAAGAGTTCAAAGCCAAAGCTGGAGAGTCTCTCGAAGCTACTTATGACAGATTTGTCACTTTGCTGAACGAGTTCAGCAAGAACAAGATCAACAAATCTCATGTGGAGCTGAATGTGAAATTTCTCAGCAATCTTCAGCCTGAATGGAAGAGGTTCACCCGTCAGATGAGACAGTTGAAGGATCTGCATGACATTCCTCTTCATGAAGTTTATGAGATCCTCAAACAGAATGAGGAAGAGGTAGAAGAGATCAAGGCTGAGATGAAAAAGGCTGACAAAGCAGTTGCTGATCCAGTTGCTCTTGTGGTTAAGAAGTCAAAGAAGAAGAAGGTGATAGATTCTGATTCGGAAGAAGCTGATTGTGAGGAAAAGTCTGAAACTGACGATTGTGAAAAACTGATGGAAACCATGCTCATGTTAACCAAGGCTTTCCAAAAGAAGTTCTATAAAAAGCCAAACTCCAATAGTCAGCGATACTCGTCTGGTCCGAACAACTACAAGCATAAAGAGAAAGTTGAAGAAAGGAGATCAGAAGAAATGAAGAAGGATGGAGCTGAAGAGACCAAGAAAGAAGAACCGATTAAGTGCTACAACTGTGGTAGACTCGGTCATTTTGCCAAGGACTGCCGCAAATCAAAAGTCCGAAACTCAGACTATTACAAGAATAAAATTCTTCTAGCCAAGCAACAAGAGGCTGGAAAAGCATTAATGGCCGAGGATGAATACTGGCTCGACCACTCGGATGAAGAATCTGAATAAAGAGAGAAGGATGAGACAGCACATCTGTGCTTGATGGGGAAGAACCAGTCAGAAGCTGAAGCTGATTCGGAAGATGGAGATACTGATGAGGTATGTAACTTTACTGAATTTGATTTATTGAACCAAATGAATGCCATGATGTCTAAACTCCAAGAATTAGAGTCAAAACTGAAGCGTGAAAGAGGTGTCATAAATGAGAAAAATCAATCTATACACAAACTTAGTAATGATATTGCTGAGAAAAATGTATTAATTGAAACTTTACACAAAAATATAGACACCAGCGCTAACGAAAAGACTATAATTCATAAAGAGTTATCTGAAACTGATTCAAAGTTTAAAGAATGTGAGTTCAAATCTAGAGAGATTGCTAAAAGGTACTTTTCTACTTCAAAAGAGAATAAATCCTTAATAGAAAAGGTGAATGCTTTGGAAGAAAAATTACATTCTTTGGGACAAACTGAACACACTATTCATTTGAACAAACCTAAAGAGAAACCTGATACTTGGGGACTTGGTTACAAAAACCCACATCATCTCAAAAAGGTGATATCTGAAGTGCCTGCACTTTATGACTTTGGGTTTATGTTATTGGCTCCTCAACATCAAGAACTCAAACCTTTTTGGACTAGTCTGTCGGAAAAAGATAAAGCCAAGGAATATGATAAAAGAAAGAACACAACTAAAGTTCAACTTCCATTTCGCTATGAGAAGTTGAATAACAGTTATCGTTCTAATAAATCAAAATTTCTTTCAAATGATTATTTTGAGAGTTATTCTGTTAAAGAGTTGGAGGCTAAACCCATTGAAGGTAAGCTGTACGTTCCTCCCCTCGTTTTGGAAAGTAAAATTTCTGAACTTGAGAATACTCTTTCAGATGAAAGAATGTTGATGGACTTAGAACAAACTGTATTTTCAACAGTGTTCAAAAATTCTAATTTTCCTAAACTCTCCAAAGCTTTAAATTTGGATGACAGATCTGGTTCACTTAATAATGAGCTTAATTTCTTAAACTCTAAAGGCGTTTTAAATAAGTGTGTTTCTCAGTTTGATTTTTCTTCTAAACTTCTTGATCATTCATCTTGTGTTGTTAATTCCTTTGGATTACCCAGTGTTTTTGACAAAGGTGAAACATCAACGAAAGTTGATAAATCAGTTTCTGTGAAATCAAATAAAGCAAAAGGTAAGAAACAAAAATCTTAGCTTTCACAGAAACCAATCCTCACTGGTAAGCCAAAGAAGAAGCATTCTCATATTTCTCACCATTCTAACTCTAAAGTTTCAAATGTTTCAGATTTGATAAAGCAAAGGGTTGGAGTTAAGACTGCATGGATACCAAAACAGAAGATAGACGAGAAAGCCAAATGTAGTTCTAGTTTTGTTTTGAATAAAAAGACTTATAGTAAAGATGATGTGATTGTGAATGTTGCTACTTTTAAACCTAATCTTGTTGATTCTCGCAAGAAATATTCTATAAAGCAATTATTTCAGTTAGCTCCATCTAGTACTAAAAAGTTTTTAAATTATGGTGAATGTGATTATGCTTCTCGTAGATATTCTGATGTTTGGTATGGTTCATATAATGTTTCATCTTATCATTATCATACGTCTTATCATGCTTCTGGTTTTCAAAGAAAAAGTGGACCCAATTTTAAATGGGTGCCAAAATCAAGTACTAACAGTGGAGGTCCCATTTTTAAATGGGTTCCTAAACCTCTTCTTTCTTGATTTGTTTTGTGCAGACCCGTCATATGTGGTATTTGGATAGTGGGTGTTCCAAACATATGACCGGGCAGAAGAGTATGTTGTTTAATTATAAGGACAAATACTGCGGCACAGTTCGTTTCGGAAATGTTCAGTTTTCACCTATTCTGGGATATGGTGATGTTGTACATGAAAATCTTACGATCAAGAAGGTGAGTTACGTTGAAGGCTTAGGGCACAACCTATTCAGCATTGGCCAGTTCTGCGACAAAGATTTAGAGGTTAATTTCAAGGCCAAGACATGTTCGATACGCACTGAAGAAGGAAAAGAAATCCTGGTCGGATCTCGCAAGTCAAACCTCTACACCATCAATTTGTCAAAGGTCCAGGCTGACAATCAGGTCTGCCTACTATCAAAGGCCTCGATGCAACAAAGCTGGTTATGGCATCGACGGCTTTCTCACCTCAACTTTCGGTACATCAACAAGCTGGTCAGTGGTAAGCTAGTGAAAGGTCTTCCAGAGCTGAAGTATGAGAAAGAACATCTATGTGCAGCGTGTGAAAAAGGAAAAATGAAGAGAGCCCCACACAAACCAAAGCCTGAACCTAGTACCAACTCTCCATTAGAGTTGTTGCATATGGATCTATGCGGTCCTATGCGAATGCAAAGCTTAGGAGGAAAGAAGTATGTGTTGGTTATTGTGGATGACTATACGCGATACCCTTGGGTTAAGTTTCTACGGTCTAAAGATGAGACTCCCGATGTTCTCATTTTGTTTCTAAAGACAACTCAAGTCAATCTGCAAAAACAAGTCAAGATTCTCAGGACTGACAACGGCATAGAGTTCAAGAACAAGACAGTCGAAGAATATCTCGAATCAGTCGGGATATCACATCAGTACTCTGTTGCTCGCACACCTCAACAGAACGGCGTCGTCGAAAGGCGAAATCGTACACTTGTCGAGGTCGCTCGAACAATGCTCAGCCAATCTGAATTACCTTTATTTTTGTGGGCTGAAGCTGTATCGACTGCGTGTCACACTCAGAATCGCTCCATGATACACCGCCGCTTTCAGAAGACTCCGTATGCGTTGATCAACAACCGCACACCAACCATTAAATATTTTCATGTTTTTGGTTGTACGTGTTATGTTCTAAACGACCGAGAGAATCTGAACAAGTTCAGTGCTAAGGCGGATGAAGGCATCTTTGTTGGTTATTCCTCTACATCGTCTGCATATCGTGTTTATTTAAAGAAGTCGAAGACAGTAATCGAGAGCGTCAATGTTACATTTGATGAGGATATGGCTTCTGAGCACATCAGTACAGAACCCGTCATTATCGGAGTATTAGCTTCTGGACCAACCAGTCCAGGACCTGCACCTCAAGAGAACAAATCAGATGGCGCTTCGTCGTCTTCTTCTAATTTATCTGATTTGGATTTATTATTTGAACTGTTCTATGATGAATTTCTTGGGTCTAAATTGCCTAACTCTGTTGTGGTTGACAGGATAGAAGACTCGATGACTACTCATCCGACCACTTCCGATATCTCTACTGAATTTGATTCCCCTATTCAGCAAGAAGTTCCAGTTCAAAAGCCTACTCAGTCAGTTGAATTTGTGACCAACAATGCCGAGACAGAAGTAGCTGACTCCGTAGGATGTACTGTAGGGACTGATCAACAGATTGACCAAGCTGTACCTACTGCTACTTCTGCAACAACTACTTCAACTGAAGCCCCCATTAATTCTGAACCATCTGAAGGAGATACCAGTGGATTCCTAGATACGGACAATGATCAATCTACGTCTAATCCACTCCCTCATGAACATAAGTGGACCAAAGAGCACCCGATACATCAAGTTATTGGAGATCCTTCTGCACCGGTGCAAACTAGGTCTGCAACATCAAATCTATGTATGTATGAATCCTTTCTGAGCAAGATCGAGCCTACACGTGTATCTGAGGCCCTTGCCGATTCAGATTGGGTAACTGCGATGCAAGATGAGCTGAATCAATTTGAAGCACTGGAAGTCTGGAGACTCATACCCAAACCACAAGGTAAAACCATCATTGGTACGAAATGGGTGTTCAAAAACAAGAAAGATGAAGATGGCACCGTTATCCGAAACAAAGCACGACTTGTTGCCAAGGGCTATAGGCAAGAGGAAGGGATAGACTACGACGAGACTTATGCTCCAGTGGCACGTATAGAGGCAATTCGGATGTTCTTAGCCTACGCTGCCCACAAGAACTTCACCGTCTATCAAATGGCCGTGAAGACAACTTTTCTGAATGGAGTACTGAAGGAAGAAGTCTACGTATCACAGCCAGAAGGGTTTGTAAATCCAGATAAGCCGAACCACGTCTACATCTTGGATAAAGCTCTTTATGGACTGAAACAAGCTCCTCATGCCTGGTATGATATTCTATCTCAATTCTTGGTTAAGTCGGGTTTCACAAAAGGTACGGTTGATACCACTCTTTTCATTAAAAAGGATAAAGGCGATATCATTCTTATTCAAATATATGTGGATGATATTATTTTTGGTTCTACAAATCCTAAGTACTGTAGGAACTTTGCAAACCTCATGGTGTCTCGTTTTCAAATGAGCATGATGGGAGAGATGAATTTCTTTCTCGGATTGCAAGTCAAACAATTTTCAACGGGGATCTTTATCAATCAATCTAAATACATTCTGGACATTCTTCGGAAGTTCAAAATGGAAGATTGTAAACCGATTGGTACCCCAATGGCACCTGGTACTAAGATTGGCACCGATCTTTCGGGAAAGGCTGTTGATGTTAGGACTTATAGAGGGATGATAGGTTCCTTAATGTATCTCACTTCAAGTAGGCCGGATATAATGTTTTCTACATGCTTATGTGCTAGATATCAGGCCAATCCTAAAGAATCCCATTTGTCTGCTGTAAAGCGGATTTTCAGATATCTGAAGGGGACTGCAGATCTTGGTTTGTGGTATCCTAAGGATACAAGCTTTGAACTAACATCTTATTCAGACGCAGATCATGCTGGTTGCATGTTAGACAGGAAAAGCACCTCGGGTCATATACAATTCCTCGGAGATAAACTCATCAGTTGGGCTTCGAAGAAGCAATTATGTGTCTCCACATCAATGGCCGAAGCGGAATATGTATCTGCTGCTAGCTGCTGTTCTCAGGTCTTATGGATGAGAACACAACTGTGAGACTATGGATTTCATTTCAATAGAATCCCGATCTATTGTGATTCGAAGAGCACTATTGCGATTTCCGCTAACCCTGTTCAGCATACAAAGACCAAACACATAGATGTGAGGTATCATTTTATAAAAGATAATGTAGAAAAGGGAACAATTGAACTTTACTTTGTAAAAACCGATTATCAGCTTGCAGATTTGTTTACCAAACCTTTAGACGAAAAGAGATTTAATTTTCTTGTCTCAAGACTTGGTATGCTAAATCTTAAGACCTAATCGGTGGTTACCTATTAAAGTTTCTTATTGTATTTCTTTATCATTTCTTTCTTATTATTTCCGCATGATACCTGCTCTTTAATAGTTTGTTCATGATCTCAGGGGGAGTGTGAAAAGTATCTTATAGATGATCAATGTTAGTTTGAGGGGGAGCAATTATGAATGCATTGTACTTACTGATCAATGTGTTAGTAGTGCATAATTTTAGGGGGAGCGATCAAGTCAAAGGAGTATGGCGATGACTTCTGATTATTTCTGATCAGAACTCGTACATCAATTGTTTTACTGCTTTATGTCATTTCAATTTCAGTGAATAAAGTTACTTTGACTAGACTTTTAGACTTTTGTAGGTTGAGAGATGCTTCAAAGATCATATCTATATGACTTTAAGCTTGACTTCGTGAGATGTAAGACTGTACTCACAAGGTATAATTCTTAATCTTCATCTCCTCTATGGTTGAAAGAAGGACAACTTTCAATCAGAAGAAAACATGTTCTTAATTGTTCAAACCACTTTCCAATTCTCAAAAAGATTTCTTGATTTGGAAGTGTGATTTTAAATGTTTTATGCTTCATCATTGAGCCTTAACTGATAAAGTCAAATCACCAGAGCATCTTATGCTTCATAGGAAAACATGGGATCAGTGTGCTAGGACTTAAGTGAACTTCTATGGATTCACGTTAACCAGTGTTTCCTACCCAAGAAGTTAATCCTGTAGTGAAAGAATGTGAGGAGTCCAACAAGAAATGAGTGTGGGATGTGTTATGAGAGAATATGTCAAAAGAGAGTTTGGTTAGCTGTGCGATTAAAGATTAAAAGAAAGAGGGTGACAGATCAGAGTAAAAGAATATCAAACTCTGCACCAACTACTTTCTGAGCCGGGCAGCCACATTTCTAATGCTTCACATCTCTTTGGTGAACATTATTGAAACAGACAACTAGCCTATGCCAACTCTTGACATTACCCCACCATCTACTCATTTTCTTCTCAACAAGAAAATGTTTCATTTTCAAAGGGGACGCAGCACATATGCTATCTGTTTTTCATTTGGAAAATCTGGATATTGAAAAGAAGGAAGTATGCCCCACCTTCACACTTCACTAATGCACATTGAGTCTGTGTTTAACTACTTGTCTCGGTGGTTTACACTTATTTAAGCCTTATAAGCAAACATCATCTGCTTAATTTATTCTACCACTTGCACGAACACACAAAGAATTTGTTTCTTTGTCATAACGTTCATAGAAATTGCCTTTGTGGTGTTTCGATGATTGAATGGAAGCCCTGGGGGAGTGAACATCATAAAAGCTCCTTTATATTGTGTATTCGTTACACACAGTGACTTTGTGTTACTGACAGGCAATTTTAACTGATTCATTTGTTGATTCAGGTATTACACTTCATTTTCTAAATTGTCTAGATTTGCAAAGATTTGGATGAACATCTTAATGAATTGACGGATAATCAGTAGTTCTGTTTGCAAGATCGGTGGTGGAAGAAATTTCTTGAAGACACGTTTTGCTGAACTCTTTTCATCAAAAAGGGGGAGAAGCGTCAATCAAGAAATGAAAGTACTCTGAAGATATGATGATATGAAGAAATTTTCCTTGAAGATGCTTTACTAGAGATAATTTCTTTCCAAGAGATATTCTCATCGATTGGGGAGATTGCTACATTCTGAAGACAAAGAGGAAGATTACATTTTCTGAGCTTAAAGAATGATCTTGATCCAAAGGGGGAGATTATTAAAGCACATATTTATTGGATTCAAGATCATAATTATCTGAAGATGGAAATCTGAAGTTAAAGCTGTTAAAGTCGTCTCAGCAAATAGTCTAGGGTCCTTTTGTAATAATTAGTCAAAAGTATTTTTACGTATTTTATTTATTAGTCTTTCATTTTGTTAAATAAGTTAGTTGTTTAGATATTTGGGCCAAGCCTTGCTAGCCAAGCCCATTAGGCTATATGGCCTAAATATAAATAGTTTTTGTTTAGTGGTAATTAGGGTGAGAGACATCTTAATTACAAATTAATCATAGAGAGAATTAGGGTGGTCTTTGGTGTGGCGCCGTGAAGAACAAGAAGAGAGAAAGAGATTGATTTTAGTTTCAAGCTTGTAATCCTTTGAATCCATTGAATATCAATATCAGGTTTGATTTACTGTATTGTTTATGTGATTGCTTGATTGAATGATTGTGTATTGGGACACACAATTAAGAAATTTTCCTTGTTCACTCCCCCTTGAGTAATGCACAAACCCATTAAAATATATTTATGAGAACACAATTATCAAATATTAATGTAGAAAGAAAATATACTGAATATAAATTTTGAAACGACTAAACATATAAAACTTTAAACACTAAACAAATTAAATTCTACTAAGTAAAATATCACAAATTTATCAATCAGTTGAAATCAAATATATGTTGTTGGATACAAAAACAAGTTTTATTGCATATCAAGTTAAAACATGTTCAGTTTCAAAAACTTCCATCAATCTATTCAGTGTGCTCACATGCGAATCTTCGATTATCTTCAAAAAATGCAATTCTAAAAATATTATAGAGAACTTTGCATGTACTCACACTAAGCCATCAAGAATTAAGATATTCATAAATTTACAGATTTATCGCAACTCAAACATATCACCAAGTATCATGAGATGTGTGCTCATTGACATCTTTTAGCATTGTGCACATTGGCATGTTGACATGAGTGTGCTCTTTGGCATCTTTTAAGCGCGTGCACTTTAGCATCTTTTGATCAAAAACTTTATTAAGTAAAGAACATGTCGTAAACGTAACTTTCTATCTGACCCTATTGCAGGATTTGGGTCAGCCGCTCCCAGACCAGTTGGCCTTAGGGGACTAGGTGTCAAGCACCCCTTGGAATTTACTCTCCCAGATCAGAAAGGCTACATCGACATATCCTAAACCCATTCATACCAGTAGAACATGACTTTCGATTTGGTTCTAGTGAAGGATTTCTGTTCGATCACTCCCAGACCAAATGACCTTAGGGGACCAGATGACAAGCATCCCAAGGAACTTACTTTCCCAAACCAGAAAGGCCACAGGTACAAACTTTTAAACTTAGAGATTTCTGTATTTTATGAAATTATAATTCATCTCAATCACTCAGGTCAACATCAAAGTGCTTAGCCCATATTTTCATTCCGATCTATAATTCTGATTAATTAGGTAGTCTAAGCAAAGTAAACTATAAAAATTCCGAATCACACAACTTTAAAGCAGTAATAAAAGTTTCAAACATGTTGCTGACTTTTCGACTTTTGTAAGACTTGAAATTTGATCATATAAAAACTTTAATATAAACAAAAGAACTTGAAAATTTATCCTAGGCACATATTTTATTCAAACAAAAAGAAAAAATGTAAAACTTTACTTTATAGAATAAAATTTGTAAAGATTTAAACTTTTAAACTCAATATGCCGATGTTAAAAATTTTCCTTAAAGACAAAATGTATAGAATTCGGCAAATTGATATTTAGTTGGAACAAAATAAAATTCAGTTATTTCATCTTTCACATTATAAAAAAAAATTGTGACTCAAATTAAAAATTGGGTTATACAAAATTAAGAAATAGTTGAAGAAGCTCAGATTCTTGAAAAAATAATGAAAAATTATTTGGAACACATCATAATCAGAGATAAAATGCAGCGGAAATAAAATTGATGTACTTACAGTATCTCATTTAGTCAGAAACTTAAATCATTGAAGAACGTTTTCTAAACTAATTTGTTTAGACTTCGTAGTCTATGAAGTACGGGTCCTGAGCTGAAGTACTCAGAAGCCAACTTTTTCTTACTCCCCCTTAACATGTGATGCCTGCAACTTTAAATCAGATTGAGATTTGGGTACCCACTTAAATTTGGGCCCGTGTTTGTTAGTTGCAGTTCTTGTGGGGAAATAATAAGCAGATTTGATACGAGAAGCATGAGAAATATCATCAGAATAATAAGCACAATCATCAGATGAGAAAGCATAATCATCTGAACTAGAATCAGAAGACGAATATGAGACATTTTTGGAAATTTGAAACATTTGCTTTATAGAGTATTTTGAAATTTTATTACAATAAGCAAATGAATCACTTTTATAACAATTGTCTACATATCTATATTCATCAGTCATAGGAAAATTTGATGTCTGCCTCGCTCTCCAGATTTGCGTCTTTGACCGATTCAAAGTCCTATCTGAAAGAATGGAATCGGAAGAAGTAGAATTGTCAGAAAGAACTGTATCATGTTTTGTTGGGAACTGAAGAAAAGCTCAAGTATGGTTAATGCTGCTAGTTCAGAATTACTACTGCTAGAAGACTTCAAAGTTAATACTGCTGAGTATTACTACTGCTAGTAGAATTAATACTGCTAGTCAAAGTTAGTGTTGCTTGAACAAAGTTAGTACTGCTTAGCTAGTTAGTACTGCTAGTGGTTAGTGCTGCTAAGACCAAGTTAATGCTGCTTGAAGAAATTAATGCTGCTGAGCATAGTTAGTACTGCTTATGACTTAAAGATCCGGATGGAAAGGATGACAGTTGGAAAGAATCAAGATATTCATGGAAGGCTTGAAGATAATGATGGAAGATATACTGAAGATATTTTATTTATTGTAATTATCTTTTTGTTCAATATATGTATAGATTTGATAGAATAGTTAAAAAATTATTCATTCATTCATTCTAAGTTTGAGAGAAAATCAACCTCAAGGCATAGTTCCTAATTCTAGAGAAGTAGAATTCGTATTGGTGAGTCTGTTCATCAATATTGAGGTTGTGTGTTTAATCTTGTAACTTCAAGCATTGAATACAAGTTTACAAGTTATTGATCATATACACTGTTTGTTTACTGTTACATTGAATATCAAAGTGTTATTCCGCAAACTTCTTTGATATTGTTTCTGAGTATTTATTCTTGTTAAGAATTCGATCCTGATAAGTGGTATCAGAGCCTAACTCCCTCAGAAACATCTATTCATTCATCATGGAAAACCTTGCATAATCAAACAGTACTCTGGTCTCTAAGGTTCCAATGCTCAAACCCGGTGAGTTTGACATGTGGAAGATCAGAATTAGACAATACATTCTTCTCACTGACTACTCAATGTGGGATATCATTGAGAATGGTCCTTCTAAAGCAGGAAAGATAGGACCAGATGGGAAAAGACCTCCACCAAAGACAGATGGTGAGAGGAAGATCAGACAGACAGAGATGAAGGCCTTGAGCACTCTGCTCTTGGCCATCCCCAATGAATATCAGCATCAATTTTGCAACTGCACTGATGCTCAGATTCTCTGGAATGCTCTAGAGAAAAGATTTGCTGGAACTAAAAGCATCTAAAGAAATCAAAGAGATGTTCTAAAGTAGCAGTATGAGAACTTCACTTCTTCAAAGAATGAGCCTATGACTCAAACTTTTGATAGGTTCAACAAGCTCATTGGTGAACTGGCTACTGTAGGAGTGAAGATGGAACAAGATGATATCAACAGAAAGTTCCTCAGATCTCTTGGGGATGAATGGACTATGTACACTGTCTCATATAGACAGAGTGACAATCTGGAAGAGAAGGAACTTGATGATCTATATAATGATCTAAGAGTTTTTGAAACTGAGGTAGAATCCAAGAAGAAGCCCACTGGTTATATCCACAATGTTGCACTTCTTTCAGCATCCACTGATACTACTGCCAACCCTGAAGCAGTTAGTACTGCCAGTGGAGTAAATTCAGAAAAAGGCACTGAAACTATCTTTGAAGCCTTTTTGTCCAGTCATAGCAATAATTCATTGATTAATGATGATCTGGATCAACTTCACCCTGATGACCTGGAAGAGATGGACATTAAATGGCAGATGGCCATGTTATCTATGAGGGTGAAGAAGTTTATTAAAAGAACAGGAAGGAACAACTTCTCTCAAAGAAGAGAAGATGGAGCTGGTTTTGACAAGACTAAGGTGGAATGATATAAGTGTCACATGAAAGGACACTTTGCTAGAGAGTGCAGGAGTGTTGTTCCAAACAACAACCACCAACAAGCTCAGAATGGAGGCCAACAAGCTCAGAATGGAGGCTACAATCAAAACAAGAATCCTGCTCAAGCCATTGTTTCTCAACAAGGAATGGGATTTGACTGGAGTGATCAAGCTGAGGAAGCCATTCAGAATCAAGCTCTTATGGCAGAAGTGTCTGATCTCCCCTCTGAGGGCAACCAACAGCTCAAGGGGAAGAGCATATGGCATGTTGATAGTGGTTGATCTAGGCACATGACATGCAACATGTCATGCCTTCAGGATTTCAAGCATATCAATGGAGGACATGTTGCATTTGGAGATAATCTTACTGGTGGTAAAATAAGTGGAAAAGGTAATGTCACCAAAGGTAAGATGACATTTGAGGATGTCTACTATGTTGATCAGTTGAAGTACAACCTGTTAAGTGTATCACAGGTTTGTGACAAACAACATAGCATATTATTTACAAATACTGAGTGTATGATCCTTGCTCCAGGATTCAAGGTAGTTGATGAAAGCATGATACTACTTAGAACTCCAAGAAAGGACAATGTGTATTGTCTAGATATGGACAATGTTTATAGTGATTCATCCCTGAACTGTCTTGTTTCAAAAGCTTCTGTGGATGAATCCTCTCTTTCGCACAGAAGGATGTGTCACATGAACTTCAAGACCATGAACAAACTTGTTAAAAACAATCTTGTAAGAGGTTTACCTTCAAAAGTATTTTCATGTGATGATCATTGTGTTGCATGTCTTAAAGGCAAACAACACAAAACTTCTCATAAGACCAAAGAGATAAACTCAATTTCTTCTTGTCTCCAGTTACTGCATATGGATCTATTTGGTCCTACAAATGTTATGAGTATAGGCAAGAAATCTTACTGCTTGGTTATTGTTGATGATTACTCTAGATTTACCTGGGTATTTTTTCTAAGGACTAAGGATGAGACAAGTGGACTGATCAAATCCTTTATCCTAAGAATTGAAAACCAAACTAATCAAAAAGTAAAAGTCATTAGATCAGATAATGGGACTGAGTTTAAAAATCTTGATCTAAACACCTTTTGTGAAGAGAAAGGCATTGAGAGACAATATAGTGCTCCTAGGACTCCTCAACAGAATGGAGTTGCTGAGAGGAGAAACAGGACACTAATAGAAGCTGCTAGATCTCTGTTGGCTGATTCAAAACTGCCAATTACCTTCTGGGCTGAAGTAGTTAATACTGCTTGTTATGTCCAAAACAGAGTTCTAGTGGTCAAGCAAAAGAACAAGACCCCATATGAGCTTTTAAATAAAAGAAAACCTTTCATTGGATTTTTCAAACCATTTGGGTGTCCTTGTACAATTCTCAATACCAAATCTCACTTAGGTAAGTTTGATAGCAAAACAGATGATGGATTTCTTGTTGGTTACTCATCTCAGAGTAAGGCTTACAGAGTTTTTAACTCTTCTTCCAGAATAATTGAAGAAAGTGATAATGTCAAATGCAATGAGAACATACCAAATCCTATTGGGTCTGGTCCTCAATGGCTATTTGACATTGACTCACTAACTAACTCTTTTGGTTTCAGTAGTGATGATTATGCAGGTATAGGGAGTGGAGGATCAGGGACTACACAAGTCTCAGAAAGTATATCTCAATCTGTGATATTTCCCATACCCACAGTGGATCCTGTTGAAGACTGTGAAAAGGAACCATCTACTGGACCAAGTCAAAGTGAAGAAGAAAGTAGAGATGAGGAGACTCAAGGAAATAAAGAACCAGAAGTGGCTACTGAAAACACTTCAGTTGAGTTGAATGACTCTAATCTAGAGGTGGGACTTAATGAAGAACCTAGTCATCACACCATAATACAAAAGAATCATCCTCCACGACTGGTAATAGGAGATATATCCTCTCCTATGATGACTAGAAATCAAAGTAGGCTTCAAGAAATACAAGATCAATAACACACAGTGCTTTCTTGCTTTTTATCCCAGCTTGAGCCTAAAAAGGCACATGATGCTATGAAAGAATCCAGTTGGATAGAAGCCATGCAAGAAGAGCTACTGCAGTTCAAGCTGCAAGATGTTTGGGATCTGGTAGACCTTCCTAAAGGCCAAATGGCAATAGGAACAAAATGGGTCTTCAGGAATAAGAGAGATGAAAGAGGTATAGTGATAAGGAATAAAGCAAGGCTGGTGGCTCAAGGGTATACACAAGAAGAAGGAATAGACTATGAAGAAGTATTTGCACCTGTGGCCAGGATAGAAGCAATTAGATTATTCCTGGCTTATGCTTCCTATATGAAATTCAAAGTCTATCAAATGGATGTGAAAAGTGCATTTCTTTATGGTTCAATTGAAGAAGAAGTATATGTCTGTCAACCACCAGGGTTTGAAAACCCAAGCTATCCAGACAGAGTATACAAATTGAAGAAAGCACTTTATGGACTACATCAAGCTCCAAGAGCATGGTATGACACTCTGTCATCCTATCTCTTGGAAAATGGCTTTGAAAGAGGAGTCATTGATAAGACTCTATTCATCAAGAGAAAGAAGAAGGATATCTTGCTGGTCCAAATCTATGTTGATGATATTATCTTTGGATCAACAAGAGACAACATGTGCAAGGAGTTTGAGGAACTAATGCATCAAAGGTTCAAAATGAGTTCCATGGGGGAACTTACTTTCTTCCTTGGACTCCAAGTTCAACAGAAGTCAGATGGAATCTTCATCTGTCAGTCCAAGTATGTGCAGGACATTCTAACCAAGTTTGGTTTCTCAGATTCAAAACCTGCTAGTACACCTATGGAGACACACAAGCAGATAACAACAGATCTTGAGGGGGAGGATATGGATGTTCATCATTATAGATCCATGATTGGCTCTCTCATGTATCTGACAGCCTCTAGGCCAGATATAATGTTTCCAGTCTGTGTATGTGCAAGATTCCAAGTTAGGCCAAAGCAATCTCACTATCAAGTTGTTAAGAGGATATTCAGATATCTCAAAGGGCAACCCAGATTGGGACTTTGGTATCCTCATGACTCATCTTTTGATCTACTTGCATACTCAGATAGTGATCTAGGTGGAGCAAACTTGGACAGAAAATCTACTTCTGGAGGATGTCAGTTTTTGGGTGCAAGACTAGTTTCATGGCAGTGCAAGAAACAAACCACAGTATCCACATCTACAACAGAGGCAGAGTACATAGCAGCTGCAAGTTGCTGTTCTCAAGTCTTATGGATTCAGAATCAAATGCTGGATTATGGGGTAACCTTTCTACACACTCCAATTTTTATTGATAATAGCAGTGCTATTAGCATTGTGAATAATCCGGTCAAGCACTCAAAGACAAAGCACATCGAGATCAGGTATCACTTCATAAGAGACTGTAATGAAAAGAAACTTATTCAAGTTGTAAAAGTTCACACTGATAACCAGTTTGCTGATCTATTCACTAAAGCTTTTGATGTGGGTAGATTCATTTTCTTGGTAACAAGTGTGGGAATGATCAACTCTGAATAAGCCCCTTCTCAAAAAGTGGTTCTATACCTGTATATTGTTTATTCATGGTGTTACTAATCTTCTTTTTCAGGATATATATAGCAGTACTCAGTGTTTCGCAAGATTAAAGGAGTAAGTATAGTTAATACTGCTAGTTAGTTAATACTGCCAGTGCACAGTTAATACTGCTCTCAGTTAATACTGCTAGTAGTTAATACTGCCAGTGCACAGTTAATACTGCTCTCAGTTAATACTGCTAGTTAGTTAATACTGCTAGTAGTTAATATTGCTCTCAGTTAATACTGCTAGTTAGTTAATACTGCTAGTAGTTAATACTGCTCTCAGTTAATACTGCTAGTTAGTTAATACTGCTAGTAGTTAATACTGCTCTCAGTTAATACTTCTCTCAGTTAATACTGCTAGTTAGTTAATACTGCTAGTAGTTAATACTGCTCTAGGTTAATACTGCTTATGTTCCGAATACTATAAATACTCTTTGCCCGCCTAAAAGTTCATAACGACTCTTTGCATACTATTCTGTTGCGCTCTAAACCCTCTTTCTCTCAAGTTCAAAGTTCTCAGGCAAGAATTTTCAAAGTTTAATGGCATCAATGGCGTTCATTGACGAGCACAATGAAATCGCGATGCTCCAAAAGCCAAAACAAGCTGAAGGTTTTCATCAGATAGTCGACTTTCTGAAGTCTAGCCACATTGCCCATGCTCTCACTATGTCTCCTACTATCTTCATAGAGCATCAGAGGCAATTCTGGGCACATGCCACCATTGTTACTGAGGATGGTGTGCAAATGATCAAGACGACAGTGTGTGGCAAGCCATTGACAGTTACTGAAGAGATAATTCGCATTAGTCTACGTCTAGACGATGCATCAGGTATAACTTCTATCTCTAATGATGAACTGTTTTCTACTCTTACAAGAATGAGGTATGGAGGCCCATTGGGTATTTTTAAGTTCTCAAAAGCTAAATTCTCACCCCAATGGCGTTTTCTTGTTCATACCTTGATGCACTGCATTTCTAAAAAGACTACTGGATGGAGTGAGTTCAGCAGTCCCATTGCTTATGCTTTGGTCTGTTTGGCCACTGCCAGAAGGTACAATTTTTCACAAATGATTTTCAATGATCTTGTCTCAAACATGGGAAACAAAAAGAGCTTTTATATGTATCCCAGGTTTGTTCAAGCAGTAATCAACCACGAATTGATGGATATTCCTCACTCTGAAGGGATATATGTACCAAAACCCCCTAAAGGCAAGGTTTTCTCAAATATGAGAAGATCTGCTGGGGACTCGGAAGGAGTAGACACCCCATTGTTCTCTACAATGATGGTGGTGTCCCAAACCAATGAAGGTATGGTAGCAGGGTCAATGCCCCCATTAGACCAACCCACTGCTAGCCAATCCCAACCTTCCCTCTCTCATATTTTTCCTAAGTCCTTTGCTGCTAAACCCACTCCCAGAATATCCAAGACTTATGTCAAGAAAAAGGTACACAAGGCTCCTTCCCTTGGTGTACCTACTATTAACCAAGAGCCTCAAAGCCCTCTATTGGAGTACTCTCCAGTAGAGAATATCCAAAGGGAAACCAACAGGGTGTCTCCCAACCCTCAGGAGGTGCTCTCTAAGGAGATGGAAGAGCATATGGGTAAGAAGGCTGCCACTACTCCTGCTAGCACAGAGGAGGACCGTGGTAACATACATAAGACCTCTCCCATGGAAAATTTGAATGAGCAATCATTCAAAGGTCCCCGGTGCCAAGAAACCAAGGGGGTGGATAGTGCTTCTGCTAGGTAGAAGGCTTCCACTACTAAAAGATCCCATGATCCTTCAAAAGGGGGTAACACTCCTGAAGAAGGTGAGGACAGATATGACTACAATGAATTGATGGAAACAATGGGCAACATCAATATGGATGTCATCAAACAAGGCAAAGACATAGAAGAGATGAAAATGGTGATTCTGTCTCAACAAGTACAGATTACCAAATTGAAGAAAATGATCACAAAATTGGTGCAAAAGAAGAGGAGAAGGCAATTTGTTTTGAAGAAGAGGAAAACTGCTAATGATGCTTTCAACAAGGGGGAGAATTCAGAGGCTGAAGCAGAAAAGGAGAGTATTTCAGAGATGGGATTTGATGTTAAGGGGGAGAAAGCTGCAGAAACAGAAGCGCAAGCAGTGGAAACAAATAATGTTCAAGCAGCAGCAGTAACAGAACAGGTAGCAGCAGTAACAGGGCTATCTGTTGAAGAATTGGAAATAGCTGAAACCTTGGTAAAAGCCAAGAATGATACTCCTAAGGCTACTCAAAAGGCCAAGGGAGTAGTCATCAATGAAGGAGAAATTCAACAGAAGGAAAAAGAAAAGGCAAAGGAGTCAAAGGGAAAAGGAAAGGAGAAGATGGTTGAAACTGAAATGCCTGCAAAGAAGAAGTCTCAGATTGAAATGGATGAGGCAATAGCAAAGCAGCTTCAAGACCAAATGGAGAAGGAGGAACAGTTGCAAACAGAAAAAGATAGAGAACTTGCAAAGATTATGGCCAAGAAGTTAAATGCAGAATACCAAAAGAGCTTAAAAGAAGCAGCTCAGACAACAGCTCAGGCCAAGAAACTTTCAGTTAAAAAGATGCCAACTCAAAAACAGAAACAGAAAAGACAACCCTCCAAAACATTTTTGGCCAATCAGGAAAGAAGAAAAATGATAAATTTCCTGAAGGGTGCATTTGGTGTTAAGGGGGAGATGTTTACCAACATGGCATACACTCAGGTTGAAGAGTTGTATCAAAAGGAAATGGCCAAGCTTCAAGGGGATTCAGCACAAAGGGAAGAGGCTGAGAGAAGAATGAAGGAAAGGCATGACCTGAATATTCAAAAACCATTCCCTGAGGAGACCACACCCTCAAAAGATAAAGTAGAAGAAAAGAAGGAAGAACCTGAGAGTGTTGGTGTAGAAGCCAAAGCTGGAAAAAGGGTGAAGACAATTGCTTCCAAAAGGCTGTCTAAAAGGCCTAGAGTGGAAGAAACAGCAGAATCTGCAGCAGAGCATTCAGAGGTACCTATAGTAGAATCATTACAAATTCCAGAACAATCAAGTAAGCCAACTACTGAGAGTATGGATCTCTACATGACAATAGTAGAACCTTTGAAGGCTGTTCCAATCTCTATGAAAGCTCCTGAGATTACCTTCTGGGACATTCTAAAAGATAATGGAAAGGACTTCTTCAGAATAAAAAGAGCTGATGGTTCATTTGAAGCATATTCAACATGGGGGAGAGTTGTCAGAAGTTGTTCAAGAGCTGACATAGAAGAATTATACAAAGTGGGGATAAAACTCTATGAGCCTGTGTTGAAAGGTACTGAAGAGAATCTTCTCAAGATAGCAATGGAATACTTGTGCATGATGTTTGATTCAGAAAGAGTGGCTTATAGGATTAAAGATCATCAGCATGAGTTTATATTCAAGAAGATTGATAAATGGATACTTTTTGAAAACTGTGGGGTATACATGATTACTATTGACAATTGTTATCATGAATACTACCTAGTAGACAGAATTTATGAGCATAGCAAAGAGAAGTTAGAAGGGATGCTGAAAGCTACACTAGTATGCACAAAGGATTCAGAGATGGCCAAGATTATGGTGAGAAGAACTGTCAATCAAAGTTTGGGCTTAGATCCAAATTTGGGAAACTGAATCTGAAGTGTTGAAAGCATCTTGAAGATCAAATCTGAAGAACTTGACTTCTTTTCCTAAAAGTCAAGTTAGGGGGAGATTGTTGGGAACTGAAGAAAAGCTCAAGTATGGTTAATGCTGCTAGTTCAGAATTACTACTGCTAGAAGACTTCAAAGTTAATACTGCTGAGTATTACTACTGCTAGTAGAATTAATACTGCTAGTCAAAGTTAGTGCTGCTTGAACAAAGTTAGTACTGCTTAGCTAGTTAGTACTGCTAGTGGTTAGTGCTGCTTAGTAGTTAATGCTGCTAAGACCAAGTTAATGTTGCTTGAAGAAATTAATGCTGCTGAGCATAGTTAGTACTGCTTATGACTTAAAGATCCGGATGGAAAGGATGACAGCTGGAAAGAATCAAGATATTCATGGAAGGCTTGAAGATAATGATGGAAGATATACTGAAGATATTTTATTTATTGTAATTATCTTTTTGTTCAATATATGTATAGATTTGATAGAATAGTTAAAAAATTATTCATTCATTCATTCTAAGTTTGAGAGAAAATCAACCTCAAGGCATAGTTCCTAATTCTAGAGAAGTAGAATTCGTATTGGTGAGCCTGTTCATCAATATTGAGGTTGTGTGTTTAATCTTGTAACTTCAAGCATTGAATAAAAGTTTACAAGTTATTAATCATATACACTGTTTGTTTACTGTTACATTGAATATCAAAGTGTTATTCCGCAAACTTCTTTGATATTGTTTCTGAGTATTTATTCTTGTTAAGAATTCGATCCTGACATGTTTCTTCGACTTCTTTGACCGTCTTCTTTTACGCTTAGGTTTATAATATTGATCATTAAGCGTAAAGGAATCATCAAGAATTTTAGACTTAATATTTAAATCAAAAGAAATAAGTTTATCCAAGCGACCAATCTGATCAACTAATAAATCTGAATTTTCCTCGGAGTCTGAAGAATTTTGAGAAAAGCTTTCCTTTTGGTTTTCCTTAGAATTAGAAGAAAGGCTAGAAATAGAATCTGATTTTTGACAAAATAAATTTTCTTCAAGACTAGAAGTCATAAAAGAAAGAATAATGTCAGATTCAATTTCTTTTAAAATATTTTGATCTTCTATCTTATCTTCAAGATCGATGATTTTTCCTTCTAAAACTAACGTAGGAGTATATTTCTTTGAATCATAAATGATTGGAGAAATATTTTCCTTATCAGTATCAGGTGCATAAGGAGCAATAAAATTATCAGACATTGAAGATTTAACATAAGATATATCATTTAAAATTCTTCTACCTCTCCTTGATTTTTCAATAAAATATTTGGCATTTTCATACGTATAAACAAAAGGAATTTCATTTTTCTTGTTATTTATTCTTTTCTCATTTTCGAGATCTAACACTTCCTTTTCACTAGTCCAACGAAATTTGAACTGAGGATCATAGTGTGCAAGAGTTAGATAATCATATTTATATAAAGTAGGAACTTCATTTATCACTTTGTTTAAACAATGAGGATTGTCAAAACCAAGTCCCCATCTTTGTTTTAAAGCCTCTTCACTCCTCGGTTTGTTCATAAAAATTGTTTGTTCAAATTGGTTTCTTCGATAAAGTTTTTCTTCTAACTAATTTATTTTATCTGAAAATTCATCTTTTAAATTAGTCATAGCCGTCAAAGATTCAAGATAAGTCTTATTTGAATTTTCCAAATCATTCAATTTCTTTTGAAAGATGTCTTTAGTATTTTCTAAAATAGATTTTTCATCTTTCAAAGAAATTTTCAGTTTGTCAATCAAATCTGACTTTTCAGAATTTAAATTATTTTCAGATAAAATCTTTGAACGTAAATAAGATAAAGCAGTTATCATGATATCAAACTGAGAGGTAATAAATTTGTAGTCAAATTCAGAATATACCTCATCCCCATCTGTATCAGAATCGTCGGACTGATCATCTCCAACGAAGCACATGTGAGCGATCTCTACGTTTGAAGCTTCGTCGTCAGAGTGATCTAGCCAGAATTCTTCTTCGGCCAGCAAAGCAGTTCCGTTCTCTCTCTTTTCTGCTAGTTCCATTTTCTTCCTATAGTAAGCTGAATCACTAACTTTCTTAGCTCAACACTCCTTTGAGTAGTGACCCGGCTTTCCACAGTTATAACAAGAAGCAGTCTTAGGCTCGGGCACTTTGACTGTAGAGCCGGAAGTGAAGCGAGAAGAGTTGGAACTCGATCGGGGTTGGAACTTTTTCTGATAGTGTTGAGAGAGAAGGATCATAGCTTTCTGTAAAGCCTCGCCATCATCTTCAGTTGATTCGGTGTAAGCATTTTCAGACAATGCTTGTTCAGATATTTGCTTTGTGAGAAGAGCAACCGGGTCTACTGATTTCTTCTTTTTATCCAGCTTGGCCTTTTTCTCTATCACCAAGCTCTCATCAGTTAACAAAATCTCATATAGTTCTTGAATCTGCATTGTGGAGATCCGAACATCGTTCCTCAGTCTGTGACATATTTTGTTCCATTCAGGCTGAAGAGCATTAAGGAATTTCATATTTCGTCTCAAGCTCTGTCTTGATCACATTTATCTTTCGGAGATCATTCAGCACTGCGCAGAATCTGCCGAAAACACTCTTTATAGACTCGCTGTCTTTGGCCTTAAACTCCTCAAAGTTGTTCATGAATCGAGTATGTCGGAGCTGAGTTGCGACCGAAGAACCAAGCATTATCTTTTCCAATTGTGCCCACAACAGATTTGGATAATCCTTGCAGTGATCAACCCGGTTGTAGACAGAGTTTGGTAAAGCCAGCATCAGATTAGCTTTCAGCTCTCGATCAGCTTTCATTCGTGAAGCCTCTTCAGTTGTTGGAGGAGTCTCTTTATTAGGCTTTACGAAAAGTCCTTCAGTGAGAGATTTCATCATGTTATCTCCATTAGTTTGACGCTCGATGAAATTTAAGAACCTATCTTGCCATTGAGTGAATTCGTTTTCGTCAATTAGGACCGGAGGACGAGTTTCTGTACCCAATGACATCATGAGGTCACTCGTATAGAACTTAGCTTGAAAGCCAAATTTTGCAGAATCCATAGATGACAAAAAAAATTTGCAGAATCAATTTTTTTTTTAAAACTAAGTCTGGAACACACGCAAACAGAAGGTTTGCGAATGCAGTGGGGTGCGCAAAACGAGCTTTGCGTATGCCTAAGGGTGCGCAAAACGAGCTTTGCGTATGCCTAAGGGTGCGCAAAACAGACTTCTCGGACCAAGACGGATGAGCAAATCTCTCTTTTCGTACACTGAAGGATACGCAAACACTGTTTTGTGTATGAAGAAGTATACGTGAACTTGGTTTCTCGGATCTCACTTGATACGCAAAATGATCTTTGCGTATATAACCTGATGTGAAAATCCTGAAAAACACTAACAAACAGATTAGAACAATATGAACTTGCGCAAATCTCTATGAATGATGCGCAAACTTGTATGAATGATGCGCAAACCTATGAATGATACGCAAACTTCAGAAACTCACACAAATTACGCAAGAACAATTAAAACTTTGAAATTGAACCAAGAAAAACACACATTGATTATTGAAAAACACTTTCTAACAAATTTCAACCAACAATGTCGATTAAAAACAACTAAATTACGAAATTCGTAAGTGAACAGTACGTAAACCGAGTTTTTCCAGAAAATCAAAATATTTCAAAATTGATGATCAAAACGCAATTTTCTTGAAATTTGATGTGAATCAAATATATTCTCCTTGTAAAAACGAATCCAACAAATCAAAAAACAAAGAAATTCGTTCAAAAACAAAGCTGAGTTTGATGAAAAATCTGAAAACGAGATTTTCTTGAAAAGTTCAAGAAAATCAATCAAATTTTCGATTTAATCCACAAATTCAGTATAGAAAAAACAATATCTCAATTCTCTCAAGATTCAGATTAGCTCTGATACCAATTGAAAGTCCAAGATCTTATGAATCCTAGAGAGAGAAAGTAGTGAGAGAGACAAGTATGCGTAAAGTAGGAATTATCAATAATGTGCGTGAAGTTCTTACAACAAACCAAGACCAAAGGTACTTAAATACCCTTGGTCAATATTACACAGAATAGGACACTAAACACAGTATAGGACCAAGCCCTATAAATACAATGATTACTATAAAATCAGACCTAACAGATACTGCTCAAAATATTCACAGAGAGCAACTAAAGGGTGGCTCTGTGAAAGTGAGTGAGAGAAAATAAGAGAACCCTCCCTCTGAGGAAGAGCTTCACTCTGTCATAGGCGAGGAAGATGAGGCAGAGAGTACACCAGAGGGTGAGTTTCTGAACCTAGAATCCGAGAGAGGTAAGGTAGAAAAAGATGCTCTGGATGGCACACATGAGAGAATCCCAAACCCAACTCCCCGTGCTACCAAATCTACTATCCAAGGTGGTCTAGCACCAATGGATATTGAAACATAGGTGCACACCTCGAACCCTTCCCAAGCCAGCCTCTCAGAGGCATCTTCTTCTGCCTCTGAAGCACGCACAAAAGGGGAACCCTCTGATATGGCTAAGTCCTCCCAATAGGACTTAGACCAACACAAAAGTACTTATTCACCCCATAGTACGCCACCTCTACATACACATGATGCCTCTGTGGCTCATAATATAAAGGACTGTCCCTTAGTTCAAGAGAGACTTCAAATCTCTCGTAAGGATTGCCTGTCAGAGAAACAATGGCACGACCTTCTTGCACAAGGACTCCTTAGTCTGGACAACAAGGTGTCCACTCACGTTAGGTTCTCGTCATCATCTACCTCTGACTCTGATGATGGCAGACCTATTAGAACCCTTATAGAGAAATCCTTGAAAAATGATTCTCAAGGATTAAGGGGAAGTCCTTCCGGAGTCAACATCAAAACAACTCCGAAAGAAGGCCCCTCTGTTCTCGAGGGTAAATTAGAATCATGTGTTGATTCTAAGATATCCCTCTCTGACTATGTTACCAAAGAAGAGTTCAAAATCTTTGGTGACGAAGTCAGAGGATCTCTGAAGGATCTAAAACTTCACATGGAGAAGACCTCAGAGGCCTCTGCCTCAAACTCTGAAGTTGCAAAGCTCACTTCAGAGGTCTCTGAGTTGCGCACAACCTTGAGTTCTCAGGGTTCAAGAATGGAAACTCTGGAAAAGCTCATCATTGGCATTCCTCTGTCCTATCCATGGAACTTAAAGCAGCCAAAGCAGAACTACTAAAGGCTATCCCACCTCCCTCTGCTCCAACACCTACCTCTGAAGACTTTTCTTATTTCAAAGAGGAAGTCTTGAGGACATTAGCAGAGACGATTGCCAGTATCCCTATTCCAACTGCTGCTCCAACTCCTCCCATACCTCCAGAGCTCATAACCAAAGCTGACCTTCGCAACTTCTCTAAATCCATCACCAGCAACATGATGACCATCTCCAGCAAGTTTGTCACCAAGGCTGGTCAACAGAACAATAATATTGAAAACCTTCTGAAGCATGCCATATCTTCAGAAGGACCGCTGAAAAGAAAGGCACCAGAGGTGGTTTGCTCTGAAGAAGCAAGAAATAAGGCACAATTTGAAGACTCTGATGACAAGGATGATCAACCTCAAGGGTCATTAGGCCTTCAAAAGGGGGAGAAGACTCCATCAACCAAAGCTGCTGAATCACAAAAAGAGTCAACTCCATCTGGATCCAACAACAGAGCTCAAGAAAAAGAACCAGAGAGGCACTCCACCTCTGCTGAAGACAATCAGACGATTCTCGCATCTCCAGTACCTGTCATCTTCTTAGCATCATCAACTTCAGAGGCCCCAACCATTCAAGTTGTAAATGCCATACCAGAGACAATTGGGGCTCTGGAGGAAGATGAAGACGAGCAATTGATGGACTTCTCAACATCCGAAGATACATTATCATCACCAGAAAGACCACATATTGTGATGAGAGATGCTTTCAGATCATAATCGGAAAAAGAAGAAAATTTTGATTCTGAAAAGGAAGAAGAAGCTGCTGAAGAAGAACAAATTAAGGTTATTGATGTTGAAGAATATGTCTACAAGAATGCCCAACCACATCATACTTCAACAGAAGTAGAGCTAAGAGAATCCCCAGAGATTGATGGTTACATCTCTGAAACCACTCTAGAAATTCCTCAATCACAGACGAAGGAACCAGAGACAAAAGAATTGTCTGTTGAAGAAACAACCATGGTTGTCGATGAATAGGCTCCTCCAAAAGATCTTGTTCAGAAGGCAAGCATTGGTTTACCAGCAAAAGTTTTTACTCAACCTCCCACATTTCTTGCCTCAAAGCTAGAGGCTTCCATAGAAGATCACTTCCGATATATTTACTGTGAGTTTAATCTGGAAGATACTCAAGTCATTCCTCTGAATCCAAGAATCAGAGAGAATATGCCAGACTACGAGCAGAGATTCATCAAAGATAAGACAACTGCAAGAGTAAAGGTTCTCTCTGATTATCCAATAACAAAAGTCAACAGAGTCTCTGAGAGGAAATTTGCCTACAACAAGATCATCTACAGGCACTATGAGGTAATTCGCTATGATTAGAAGGTTTATGAGTTCAATGATAATGATCTCATAAATCTAAACCCATATGATCTACCTCATATGTATGCCTACTGCTCTGCAAAATACGATCAAGGAAGGCAATTAAGAATGGGCCTATATGAAGTCAGACATGCAATGGAAGCTTATGTCAAACTCAGAGCAAGACTTGACTTTCAAATTGCTCTGAACCTGGGCGCAGAAAAATTGGGAGTGACTGAACCTAGGGAGACGATAGAGAACCTTGACAAGCAGAAGACCGGATCAATAATTGCAGAGCCTCTGGGTTTTGTCTACAGAGTTAACCAAATCAAGAAAATCTTTCTAGCTTCAGAAGTATCGAACTACTCTGATGAAACCTTAAGAGGTGTGCAGAAGATGATTCATGTGAAGGAAGAACGGCACAGAGCAGATCTTCTTGCGAAACTGGACTTAGAGATTGGCTCAATGATTAACTTCAGAGAGCTTATTATGAATTTTCATGGAATCGGTTCTAGTGATAGGTGTTAGTTCGTTTCCTTATTTTTGGTTGTTACTTTCTCTATTTTGAAATTCCAAATGTTCTGAGAAGTAATATTTAAGAGGATGATTTTCTCCTCTATGCTTTCTAGATTAATTTTTATATTCTCTGCTACTCTTGCATTTTTTTATTTTCAATACTTAGGGGGAGATTGTTAGCCCCAAATCCTGATTGTAAAAGTATTGAAAATATCCAAGTCCTATTTCAGAGGACTTCTAGAGACAAACTTCAGAGGACGAACCTGCCTCTGAAGTACATTCCAGAGAGTGGATTTCAGCAGAAGACATTAGAGATGGCTTCATCAGAGGCACCTATATCAGAGCTCTGAAGAATTCCTCTCTGAAGATAGTGCGATGATCCTTTCTTGAAGTATCAGAAGAACAGAGGACACATCATTAGTGATAAGATTTACTTTCTAGAGTAGGTCACTATTCATGCATGTCTTGAACTTACCTTTAAGGTAAGACACTGTTCAAGCATGCTTCTATACGTCAGATCGTACATTGTACACTTTATGGTCCTATAAATAGGACCATCACTCCATTGACAAAAGTGTGTTTTTGATATATCTTGTAACTGATAAATCTTTTAATATATTGAAAGTATTTCAAAACAAGATCTTGTACGTTCTACATACTTGTTTATGAACTATGATATTTGAATCTTCTTTGATATTAAACTGTATTGCTTCCGTTGTTCTTATCATTACGATTATTGTTTATATCATTGTTATAAGATTAAATCTGGGATCCAACACTCACTTTCTTGACTATATCTTCTTGTTTGAATTTGACAATTTTAGCTTCCAAATCCAAAATCTTCTTCTTTAGCTCAGTATTCGTTCTTTCCAAAAAATTTATGTTCTCTTCAACCTTCTTCATTTCTTCTAGCATAATGGAGTTGTCTTTTACAAGAGAAACTTCTTCTTTCATCACATTTATTTCCACTTCAAGGCAAAACACTTTCTCTTTTAATCTGCCTCTTTCTACTTTAAGATCTAGGCTTTCAGATTTGCTTTTCAGATCTTTTATTTCCAATTCAAGAGCAAAGATTTTGATTTGCAACTCAGCTATTTTAGCTTTAATCTTTGTATTTTCCCTTGAGCAGTCATTTGCCATCCTGGTATAGATAGATAATTGTCCAACAAGATGCTTAATATTGGCTTTAGCTTTAGAGATGTTCATCTGACCAAATTCATAACTGTAACCTTGAGACATGTTGATATTTGTAAAACAAGAGCTTGAAATGATCATTAATCAGATAATCAGAAACCTTGGCTTGAAAAACAACTTTGAAAAAATTTCAGAAAAAGTTCCAAAAAATTTTCTAAGTATAGAATTCTCACAGAACTGAGAAAATCCTACACTTTTCGCACCACAAAGGAATAACTTTTCACACAAACAACAAATTTCGCACACGAAGGATGAGAAATCCTTCATTTTCGCGCGCAACTAGATGCAAATTTCCACCTTTTGCACGCTAAAAGATACGAATTCCAATATTTCGTACGCTTAGGGATGCGAGTTTCTTCTTTTCGCACGTAGGTGGATGCGAAATCTGTACTTGTACTTCTTCAAACTTGTGAGCTTTTCGCAGAAGAAACTTGTACGAATTTCAGACTTATCCAATTTGAAACTCCTCAACTTTTCGCAATGATACAAATTTTAGACTTAGAAAAATTTCAAGTCATCATCATGCGAATTCCTCACTTTTCGCATGTAGTGAGATGTGAAATCTAACTTTTCGTATACAAAGGTATGCGAAAAGTTCCCTTAGAAATTCCTCAAACCAACTTTTCGTATAATGAACCGTGCGAATTCCAGCTTTTCCTACAAGGCTATATGCGAAATCCTATCTTTTCGTACACTACCTTGTGCGAAATCCTTCCTTATCTTTCTTAATCAACCAATGCCATGTGAGCTCTTCAATATAATGCACTCAGATCTTGCGAATTTCAGATGCTTTTGTTAATCCAAGATCTCTAAATCCTAGAGAGAGAAAGTAGAGAGAGCAAGTGAAGCGCAAAGTATGAATTGATATTGAATGAGCGTGAAAGTTATACAAGAAACAAGGACCAAAGGGACTTAAATACCCTGGTCAGATACAACACACTATGAGACACTAAACACAGTATAAGACCAAGCCTATAAATGCAATGATTACTATAAAATCAGACTTAACAATCTCCCCCTTAGTAATCATTGGCGTTGTGGTCTTCAAAAACAATCTTCTAAATCAGCACGAATCATCCACGCGACTTTGCGAAGAAGCTTTCTGACTTAAAAAATTTTCTTCTCAGCATCTTTCAGATTGAGTTGTCTTTGCTATCTTGACAAGACTGGACCAGTTTGAATAAGCTTGAAGGAACAAATGGTTCAACAGCTTGTGTTCTAGACGATACACCTCTTTTAAATGAACTTGAAGAATTTGTGGTGATCAGAGCTTGAACAGCAAGAAGACAAATATTGTTGAAGAAATTAGAATCTTGAGCATATCTTGATCAGCAGATAAACTTTGGAGTTCGTTATCTCTTTAACATCTCCTTAACTTCTCCCCCTCATGACGTTGATGATCGAGATCAACTTGGTCATGCAAATGTTGGAGGCGAGACAGCTTAAAATCTGCAAAAACAGAATAAAGGAAAAATAGAGGAGGTTTGCGCGACACGCTGGTGGCGCAAATTAAGGTTTGTGCTAGCCGAAGGTGGCACAAAGTGAGGTTTGCGCGACCAACTGTTGGCGCAAATCTGACTTGAACTCAAAATTTTTTTACCTTTTTAAGCTCTTTGACTCCCCCTACACTAATGCACTAGATATGACAATTCAAGTTAGCATTCATGTAGAAAATTAGATACTCCCCCTCAAAAACAGATATTAGCTTTTCAGAAAAATTTCTCCTTATTCACTCCCCCTTGAATAATGCACAAACCCATTTATAAAGAAAATATGAGAACACAAGAAATGAAACATCAATGTAGAAAGAAAAATATACTGAATATGTATTTTGAAAAGACTAAATATAAAAAAAAATTAAACAGAAACAAATAAAATTCTACTTAGTAAAATATCACAATAAAATCCATCAGATGAAATCAAATGTATGCTTTTGGATACAGAAACAAGTTTTATTTGCATATTAAGTTAAGACATATTCAGTTTCAAAAAATTTCATCAATCTATTCAGTGTGCTCGCATGTGAACTTCGATTAGCTTCAAGAAAATGCAATTCTAAAAATATAATAGAGAACTTTGCATGTAATCACACTAAGCCATCAAGAATTCAGACTTTCACAAATTTACAGGTTTATTGCAACTTAAACATATCACCAAGTATCATGAGATGTGTGCTCATTGGCATCTTTTAGCATTGTGCTCTATGGCATCTTCACATGAGTGTGCTCTTTGGCATCTTTTAAGCTTGTGCACATTGGCATCTTTTGAATCAACAAGTTTATTAAGTAAAGAACATGCCGTAAACGTAACTTTCTATCTGACCCTATTGCAGGATTTTGGTCAGTCGCTCCCAGACCAGATGGCTTTAGGGGACTAGGTGTCAAGCACCCCTTGGAACTTACTTTCCCATATCAGAAAGGCTACATCGACATATCCTAAACCCATTCATACTAGTAGAACATGACTTTCGATCTGATTCTATAGAAGGATTTGGGTTCGATCACTCCCAGATCAATTGACCTTAGGGGACCAGATGACAAGCATCCCACAGAACTTACTTTCCCAAACCAGAAAGGTCACAGGTACAAACTTTTAAACTTATAGATTTCTTACTTATAAGAATTTAATAATCATCTCAAACACAAGGTTTTACATCTAAGTGCTTAGCCCATATTTTCATTACGATCCAAAATTTTTGACTTTTTAGGTTTTCTAAGCATTGTAAACTATAAATATTCTGAATCACACAACTTTAAAGCAATATCAAAAGCTACTAACATGTTGCTGACTTTTCGACTTGTAAAAGGCTTGAAAGTTGAACATATTAAACTTTAATATAAACAAAGCAACTTGAAAATTTATCCTAGACACACATTTTATTCAAAAGAAAGAAAAATTGTAAAACTTTTACTTTGTAGAATAAAATTTGTAACGGTTTAAGCTTTTAAAACAACATGCCGAGATTTGAAAATAGAAATATTTGACCGGCAAATTTATATTTAGTTGAAACAAAATATAATTCAACAATATAATATTTCACATAATGTAAAAAAAAATTGTGTCTCTTTTGAAAAATTTTGGGTTGAACAAAATCAGGAGTTGAATTGAAATGCTCAGATTCTTTTTAAAAGCATTTGAGAAAACTGGAACAACATTATTATCAGAAATAAATGTAGCGGAATTAAAGTAGATGCACTCACAGTTTCTCATTAGTCAGAAGCTGAAAATCATTGAATAACGAGTCCTAGACTGACATGTCTAGAAGTCAATGTCTTTGAAGCACGGGTTCTAAGCTGATGTACTTAGAAGCCAAAATCTTGACATTGAGATGCGGGTCTTGAACTTTGTTATTCAAGAGCCATAATTTCTCTTACTCCCCCTTGACATGAGATGCCTGCAACTTTGAGTCAGATTGAGATTTTGGTACCCACTTGAATTTGGGCCCATGTTTGTTAGTTGCAGTTCTTATGGGGAAATATTTATTAGATTTAACACGAGAAGCACGAGAAAGATTATCAGAAAAATAAGCACATTCATCAGATGAATACAAAGCATAATCATCTGAACTAGAATCGGAAGAATATGAGACATTTTTGGAAATTTGAATCATTTGCTTTATTGAATATTTTGAAATTTTCTCACAAACAGCAAATGGATCACTTTTATAATATATGTCTACATATCTATCTCCATCAGTCTGAGATTCATCAGATATCTGCTTCGCTCTCCAAATCTGCTTCGATGACTTGCTCAAAGTCCTATCTGAAAGATTAGAATCAGAAGAATTAGAACTATCAGAAATGACATTATCTTGTTTCTTCGACTTCTTTGACCTTCTTCTTTTATCCTTTGGTTTATAATACTAATCATTTAGCGTAAAAGAGTCATCAAGAATTTGGGATTTAATATTTAAATCAGAAGAAATAATTTTACCTAAGCAACCAATCTGATCAGACAATAAATCTGAACTTACCTCAGAATCAGAATTATTTTGAGAAAAGATATCAGATTTAGAAATTTCCTTTTTGTTTACATGACAATCAGAAGAAATGCTAGAAATAGAATCTTGTTTTTGAGAAAATAAATTTTCTTCAAGACTTGAAGTCATGAAAGAAAGAAAGATATCAGATTCAATTTCTTTAAGAATATTTTGATCTTCCAACTTATCTTCAAGATTAATGATTTTGCCTTCTAAAATTAAAGGAGGGGTATATTTCTTCGAATCATAGATGATTGAAGAAATATTTTCCTTATCAGATTGATTGGCAAAAATATCAACAAAATCATCAGATAATGAAGACTTGACGGGAGATATATCATTTAAACCTTTTCTGCCTCTTATTGATTTGTCAGGAAAATATTTTGCATTTTCATACGTATAAACAAAAGGAATTTCCGTTATTTGTCCTTTTCTCATTTTCGATTTCTAACACTTGCTTCTCATTCATCCATTCAATTTTAAATTGAGGAGCATATTGAGCAAGAGTTAAATAATCATATTTATATGAAGTAGGGGATTTTTCAATCGCATTGTTTAAACAATGTGGATTTTTAAAACCAAGTCCCCATTTTTCTTTTAAAGTTTCCTCACTTCTTGGTTTATTCATAAAAATTGTTTGCTCAGATTGGTTCCTTCGATATAACTTTTCTTCTAATTTATTTATTTTATCTGAAAACTGTCCTTTAAAGTGGTCATAGCAGTCAAAGACTCAAGATAAGTCTTATTTGAATTTTCCAAATCATCCAATTTCTTTAGAAAGACTTCTTTAGTATGAACCAAAATAGATTTTTCATCTTTCAAAGATATTTTCAATTTGTCAATCAAATCTGACTTTTCTGCATTTAAGTTCTTTTCAGATAATAACTTTAAACGTAAATCATATAAAGCAGTAATTATAATATCCATCTGTGAAGAAATGAAAGTGTAATCAAAAATAGAAATTACCTCGTCTTCATCAGTGTCAGAATCATCATCTGACTGATCATCTCCAACAAAACACATCTGAGCGATCTCGACATTTGCAGCTTCATCATCAGAGTGATCCAGCCAAAACTCTTCTTCTGCAAGCAAAGCAGTTCCACTCTCTCTTTTCTCAGCGAGTTCCAGTTTTTTTCGATAATATGCTGAGTCTTTAACCTTCTTTGCTCGACACTCCTTTGAAATATGACCCGGCTTACCACAGTTGTAACATGTAGCAGGTTTCTTTGCCTCGGGCACTTGAGCATTCTTGGACCCAGAAGTGAAATGAAGATTGTTTGAACTCGACCTAGGTTGGAACTTCTTTTGATAATGTTGAGAAAGAAGGATCATAGTTTTTTGTAGTGCCTCGCCATCATCATCAGTTGACCTGTCGTAAGCATTATCATACAATGCTTGATTAGCCAGATGGCTCGTTAGAAGTGCAACCAGGTCCACTGAATTCTTATTCTTCTTCTCCAGTTTAACCTTCTTTTCAGTTACAATGCATTCATCAGTCAGCAAGATCTCAAACATCTCTTGGATTTGCATGGAAGAAATTTTGACATCATTCCTCAGTCTGTGGCAAGATTTATTCCACTCTGGTTGAAGTGCATTGAGGAATTTCAGATTTGTCTCAAGCTCAGTCTTTTCAACTTTAATTTTCCTCAGATCATTTATAATGGCACAAAATCTGTCATACACAGTTTTCAGTGGCTCCCCATCCTTGGCTTTGAATTCTTCAAAGTTATTCATGTAACGAGTATGTCGGAGTTGAGTCGAACTGAAGATTCAAGCATAATCTTCTCAAGATGTTGCCACATAAGATTAGGATGAGTTTTGAAACAATCAATCCTGTTGTAGATAGAGTTTGGCAAGGCTAGCATCAAATTTGCCTTAATATCACGATCAGCTTGATACCCTGATAACTCATCAGATGTATATTCTTTGGTAGGCTTATATAATCCAGAAGCCAACTTGGGTTTTTCAAAAGGTCCTTCAGATAGAATGTTCATCATGTCATTTCTGTTCTTTTGACGCTCTATAAAATTCAAGAACCTATCTTTCCACTGAGTAAACTCATTTTCATCTATCAGAACTGGAGGACGATTTTCTGTGCCTAATGACATCATGAGGTCGTTCTTGTAGAGTTGAGCTTGATATGCAAACTTTGCAGAATCCATGACAGAAATCCAGAAAAAATTCTAAGTGTTCACAGTAGAGCTGGCGCAAACTGAAGTTTACGTAAGAGAAAGCTGGCGCAAATGTAGATTTGCGTAATTAAGCAATGGCGCAAAGGAGACTTTGTGTGAACAGAAGGTTGCGCAAACTGAGGTTCTCGCGAGAAGTTGGAGACGTAAACTTAGATTTGCGTGATCCAAGTAAGAGGCAAACTGTTCTTTTCGTGAACAATAACTGGCGCAAAGCAGACTTTGCTTGAGATGCTGAAGACGCAAAACAAGCTTTGCGTGAGTAGAAGGAGACGCAAACTAGGATTTGCTTGAGCCGTGTAAAACGCAAACTTGGATTTGCGTGAGTCACTGAAGACGTAAACTGGAATTTTGCGAGAGGTATTGCTGACGAGAACTTAACTTTGCGTGATTAATAGAAGACGCAAACTTGATTTTGCGTGACCCAGAAGAGACGCAAATCCCTCTTTGCGTGAGCAGAGGAATACGAGAACTGAACTTCTCTCAGGCTGAATAAGACGCAAACTTGGATTCTCGCGAGTAAAGAGTGACGCAAATGAGACTTTGCGTTAAGAACTTCTGGCGAAAACTTTAACTTTGCTTGACGATCTTTGACAATTATGAACTAGTGCAAAGCTTATGAACTCGCGCAAAGATTAGATCTAGCGCAAACCACCTGAAAAAACAATAAAAATCACCAAAAAATCGATTACAGATTAGAATTTTCAGATGAAATCTTCCACAGATATGATCGAAAACAACATTCTAACACTTTTCAATTAAACTTTTCGATTAAAAACCACAATTTTGAAAATTCAGATATGAACAGTACGTTAAAACCGTTTTTCAAGAAACTTCAAAAAACTCAAAATCAACAATCAAAAACTGTTTTTCTTGAAAATTGATGTGAATTAAAAGTGTTTAGCAATCAACATCGAATCCAACAAACCAAATTTCACAAGAATTCGTTCAAAAACACTTCCTAATTTGATGAAAAATTCAAAAACGAGATTTTCTTGAAAAAATTCAAGAAAATCAATCAAATTTTCAAATTAAACTACAAATTCAGATACGAAAAACGATTCTCTCAATTCTCTCAAGATCTAGATTGGCTCTGATACCAATTGTTAATCCAAGATCTAATCCTAGAGAGAGAAAGTAGAGAGAGAGCAAGTGAAGCGCAAAGTATGAATTGATATTGAATGAGCGTGAAAGTTATACAAGGAACAAGGACCAAAGGGACTTAAATACCCTGGTCAGATACAACACAGTATGAGACACTAAACACAGTATAAGACCAAGCATATAAATACAATGATTACTATAAAATCAGACTTAACAGCTTTCGACTCAAAAATCACTGTGATCACCAAAATTTGAACCAAAACCTCGAATTAAACTCTGAAACTTCGTGAATTTGACCACAAAGATATCGAGAACAAAACCTTTGCAACAATTACATCAACAAACAACTTAATCAAGAATTTTGATTCATATACAGTGCGTAAAAGTCGAAAACACAAAAACTTACAAATTCAAGAAATTGAACAAGAATTACAGTGAATTTGTGATTACAAATTGAACAAGAAGTGTTCTATAATAGTAAATGAATACAGTGCAACAAGAATTACGACAAAAACACTACAAAATCATCAAATTGATCTTCATGATGAACAGTGAAAATTGATCTCTGATTGATCTCATTAGGCTCTGATACCAAATGTTGTTCCAAATTCAAGCTACTCAATTACACTCAAATGTAGAAATCCTCTTTTATTGATTAAATCTCTGAATTATAATGATTTCTTTAGTCACAAATCTAACATAGTGCCACAATTCTATTACTGTGTGTTTCTCTCTCTATAGAATCTATTATGCGTATCTCTTCTAGTTGTTACATGAATTACAAAGAACAAACCTATTTCTATGGTCAAACATCTTGACCTTACAACACAATCACTTATGTCAAAGTCAAACACTTTGACTTACAAACAATTACAAAATACAACTTTACAAAATTACAACTTTGACTTTTTTAATCTTGAATACAATATTTGACTCAACACATATAATTTGTAAGCTTTCATGCCTACTGAGTAACGTATGAAAACAGACGATTTTGTTCGATAGTTGAATTTGTGTCGTGACTTAGGGGATGTAGAAGCAAAACCAAACAGCCAAATGTTCACATCATAGAAAAATCAGGAACAGTTGTGTAAAGCTTTTCGTATGGAGATTTATCACCGAGTACCTTAGACGGGGTTCTATTGATCAAGAATGTTGTTGTGAGAACACACTCTGACCAAAAAATCATGGCTACCTTAGACTTAGACTGGAACATCAGCGCTCTTGCAACATTTAGTAGGTGTTGGTGATTGCGTTCCACAACTAATTTTGTTGAGGAAAACCCACACATGACCTTTGTTATAAAATCCCTTTCTTGGCGAAGAAGACATCAAAGTTAAATTGATTCCATAAGCAAAAGTTCTTCCTCTTCATCCATTTCTGCAAAGTTAACCTTTTCCCCACAGTGGACACTAAAATTAAAATTGTCTTAATTTATGGCATTTATAACACTCAACGATAAATTTTGCTGGTGAAGATCTCCCTCTTCCTCAACCCCTGAAGCTTTCACTTGTATTTCTGCCTCGACCTCTTCATAATACTTCTTCTTGTGTCACTTTCAGCACATGCTCTTCTTCTTTAACCTTCCTCCTGAATTTTTGTTCATGGACCACCAACAAACTTTGAAGCTCGTCAACAGAGAGACTATAGATTTCTTTAGACTCCTCAATGGACACCACGATGTAGTTGAATTTCTTTGTGAGAGTCCTCAAGATCTTTTCCACAGTCTGAGATTATCGCAATACTTCTTCATTGTTACTCATGTTGTTTACCACCAACATTACTCTGGTGAAGTAGTCGGTTATAGCTTCTCTTTCCTTCATTTCTAGTACTTCGAATTCTCTCCTGAGATCTTCCAGTTGAGCTCTCTTTACCTTTGCATTACCTTGGTATTTCTTCCTCATTAACTCCCAGAGTTGTGTTGCGGTCTCCTTCTTCAGAATAGTCCTCAAAATATTCTTATCGATTGCTGAAAAAGCTAGTTTTTAACCTTTAGATCTTTCAGCTTCAGCTGGTGTCGTGCAGTCTTATCAGCCTTTGTCTCTCGTGTGCCTGCCGTCGTCTTAACGTAGTCGGGCTTAATCAGGTTTCACAATTCTTTTGGTCGATGGAGATTTTCCATCAGCATTCTCCAATGATCGTAGTCACCGTAAAATTTCGGGATGCCAAGTTGGTTCTGTCCTTCGTTCGACATACTTGATTACTCTTTTTTTTTCTTTCGAAGAAGCTTGTTAGAATGTAAAATTATGTATTTATTTAGTTAGGCTCATTAGCCCGTGGGCCCTTAGGGTTTCTCTTCTTTAGGGTTTCCTTTTCTTCTAGGTTTCTTGCCTATATATATCTGTGTACCCTTTCATTGTAAATATAAGAAAATCAATAATATAATCTCTAATTACATGGTATCAGAGTCGCCGCTCCTAAAACCCTAATAGTCGCCGCTCCCAAAACCCTAATAACAGTCGTCCCGCTTTCTGCCATCACAAGGCAACCTTACAGATACCGGCGTGAGCAGTAACTCCATCATGAATAGTAACTCCAGTATGAACAGTAACTCCCGAAGATTTTGGTACGTTTTTTTTAGATCGAAGTTTTTTTTTGGATCAAAGTTCGCTTGGTACGTTTTGTCTGGATCGAAGATTTTTCCTGTTTTTTTCATCTCTGTTCGTCTTCTGGCACCCTGTGAGTGCGCTGTTCATTTTCGTTTTTGTTCGTCGGTGTTCTGGCACCCTGTGAGTGCATTCTTTGTCCAACTTTGACTTTCTGGTTCGTGATTCATTGGAAGATGACTGGAGAAGACAAACCATCTGGTAGTAACAGTGCGTTGGTTAGTCGAGGGGGATTCCTTGGGGGCTCCCGAGGAGGATTTCGTGGGGGTCACAGAGGGGGCTCTAGAGGTGGCCATAGTGACCGACCAACTGACTCACATGCTACTATTCCAAATTCTGATGATGTTGAGTGTTACTACTGTCATGAGTTCGGTCACACCAAACGTATGTGTAAGAAGCTTTTGGCCAGACATCCGAGGAACTCATCAGCACATGTTGCCTCTGCCTCGGATAGTACAATTATTGTACCCGCGGAAGAATATGCTCGACTTTTAGGGACTGAGAATTCCACTGCTCCGACTGCTGCATTTGCTGAGACAGGTAACTCTAGTACATGCCTATTATCCTCTGCCTCCAAGTGCTTCAGATCACATGACAGGTAATCCCATTCTCTTCTCTAATTTCAATAGACACACGTTTCCATCACACGTCACAATTGCTGATGGGTCTACCCCACCTGTCCTTGGTTCTGGCACCATTGATCTTACCCCATCTGTTTCGTTATCTTCTGTACTGAGCCTACCCAATTTCTCGTTCAATTTATTATCAGTCAGCAAAATTACCCGTGCTTTAAATTGTTGTGTCTCATTCTTTCCTGGTTTATGTGTCTTTCAGGATCTGTCGACGAAGAGGATTATTGGTAAAGAGCGGGAAACTGACGGCCTATACATATATGAACATCAAATACCTTACTCTTTGGCTTGTTCCAACTCATCGTCTCCGCTAAAAGTTCATTGTCGATTAGGTCATCATTCTTTACAAAATTTGAAGAAGTTGTGTCCTGAGTTTTCTTATTTATCTTCTCTATAGTGTGAGTCTTGTCAGTATGCCAAACATCAACGTATTCATTTAAGTCCTAGATTCTATAATAAGCGGGCCTCGTCCCCATTTGAGTTAGTCCATTCTGATGTTTGGGGACCTTGTACTGTTACTTCAAAACTTGGATTTAAGTATTTCGTTACTTTTGTTGATGATTACTCTCGCACTACATGGCTTTACTTTATTAAAAATCGATCTGAGGTGTTTACACATTTTTGTTCACTCTATGCTAAGATTAAAACACAGTTTAAAGTCTCCATTCAAACTCTTCGTAGTGATAATACAAAAGAATATTTGTCTCAAACATTTCAGTCATATATGCATCAAAATGGTATTCTTTATGAGTCTTCCTGTGTTGACACACCAGCTCAAAATGGGGTTGCAGAACGAAAGAATCGTCATCTGTTAGAGGTGTCTCGGGCTCTATTATTTTAGACGACTGTTCCAAAACTCTTCTGGGCTGATGTTATTACTACTGCTTGTTTTCTCATCAACCGAATGCCCTATGTTGTTTTGAATGGAAGAAGTCCTTTCTCGGTTCTGTTTCCTACAAAATCATTGTTTCTTGTCGACCCAAAGATCTTTGGTAGTACCTGTTTTATCCGTGATACCCGACCACACATAACTAAGTTAGATCCAAAGTCTCTGAAATGTGTGTTTTTTGGTTACTCTCGACTTCAAAAAGGGTATAAGTTTTTTTCTCCCACGCTTAATCGTTACATTGTATCTCGAGATGTTACATTCCATGAGAATATACCCTTCTTTCCTGTGTCCACTCTTTGCAACCCAAGAGATAGTGATGATTTATTGATATATACCATACCGGTTCCCGAGTCTCCTATCCTATCTGACTCGACACAGCCTCAAGATCCTGCTAAACAACCAATAGTTCATGTGTATGATAGGCGACAACGACCTATGTCAGATCCTGACCCTATACCATCTTCGTCATCGTCTGTAGATCCGCCAAATGATGATCCTCTTGCCTCGAGTGATCCACTACCTTCCGATACACATGATCCTGATCTTGATGTCCCCATTGCCCTTCGGAAAGGTAAGCGCTCATGTACTTACCCTATTTCTTCTGTTGTTTCCTATGATAAACTCTCTTCACATTCTCGCTCTTTGATCTCTACACTTAAATTCTTTTTGGTGAAACTTTGACCCATTTTGGATGGCTGGATGCTATGATTGATGAGATAAATGCTCTCGATCATAATGATACATGGGATTTGGTAGAGTTATCTGCAGGCAAAAGGGTAATTGGTTGCAAATGGGTATTCACTGTGAAAGTTAATCCAGATGGATCCGTGGCTTGTTTGAAAGATCGGTTGGTAACCAAAGGATATGCTCAAACTTATGGGGTCGACTACTACGAGACATTTTCTCCTATGGCTAAGGTACCCTCCATCCGCCTGTTTATTTCATTAGCCGCTACTTACGATTGGGTACTACACCAACTGGATGTGAAAAATGCCTTCCTGCATGGTGATTTACATGAGGAAGTTTATATGGAGCAACCACCTGGGTTTGTTGCTCAGGGGGAGTCTGGCAGAGTCTGTAAGTTGCGTAAATCATTGTATGGTTTAAAGCAATCCCCTTGTGCTTGGTTTGGACGGTTTAATGTTGTAGTGATCGAGTTTGGCTTACGGAGGAGCTCTTATGACCATTCTGTTTTCTTTACTTTGTCCTCTTTTGGATGTATTATATTAGTGGTGTATGTTGATGACATTGTGATTAACGGGAGTGATGAGATTGGGATCAAGAAGATGAAAGATTTCCTTGCGTCTCGGTTTCAAACAAAGGACCTAGGTCCTTTAAAATACTTCTTGGGAATTGAAGTATCTCGTACTTGGAAAGGGATCTGCTTGTCTCAACGGAAATATTGTTTAGATGTATTGAATGACTATGGGATGATTGAAACAAAACCATGTGAGGCCCCAATGATTCCGAACATGAAATTGAAAGCAGACGATGGAGATCTACTTGAGGATCCAGAAAAGTACAGAAGAATTGTGGGAAAGCTAAACTACCTGACGATTACACGTCTTGACATCGCTTTTCCAGTAAGTGTTGTAAGTCAGTTTATGTCATCCCCAAGAAATCCACATTGGGAGGTTGTTAGGCATATACTGAAGTACCTAAAGCATGCCCCTGGCCTTGGCATTCTTTATCAAAATCATGGCCATCATGTCATAGAAGGGTTTACAGATGTCGACTATAATAGGGATCCTACGAATAGGCGGTCTATGACAGGCTATTGCGTGTTGGTTGGAGGGAATCTAGTCTCGTGGAAAAGCAAGAAACAGAATGTCGTTTCCGAGTCAAGTGTTGAATCTGAATACAGGGCTATGGCCCAAACCACTTGTGAGTTGATATGGTTGCGTAATCTGCTAGGTGAACTTGGGTTTGCTCAATGTAAACCGATGAATCTATATTGTGACAATGAGGCGGCTATCCACATTGCAAACAATCTCGTGTTTCATGAGAGAACAAAACATATCGAAGTGGACTGTCATTTCACTCGTGAAAAGCTAGAAGATGGAACCATCTCAACTCCCTTTGTTCAAACAGGAAGTCAACTTGCATATGTCTTTAACAAAGCTTTACCTGGTTCGCGTATCTCTTCTATTTGTAACAAGTTGGGCATGATTAACATCTATGCTCCAGCTTGAGGGGGAGTGTTAGAATGTAAAATTATGTATTTATTTAGTTAGGCACATTAGCCCGTGGGCCCTTAGGGTTTCTCTTCTTTAGGATTTCCTTTTCTTTTTGGTTTATTGCCTATATATATCTGTGTACCCTTTCATTGTAAATATAAGAAAATCAATAATATAATCTCTAATTACAAAGCTGTTGTATTTACACTCACACACGTGTTTACCTCACTAAGTCACTCGTGTTTGTCTACTTTCAGAAATCAGGCCCCTTGATGTGGCTCTGATACCAATTGTAGAATGGAAGTCACTTGAATAGGAACAAAGTTGAATACAACAATGTTAGTCCCAAAGAAGTAAACAAGTATTGTAGAAGGGGGGGGGGGTTGAATACACAAAATTACTTCATTTTAATTCTTTTATTGATAATGAATATCAAGAATTACACAAAGAAAAAAAAATGATTATTGCGGAATAAGAATAGTTAGGAACTACTCTAAACAATCTAACACTTAGAAGATATTAAGAACACAGAGACTTAAACCTTAATGAGATAATAGACAACTATCAACCTGCTTGAAATCTTGTGAATGCCAAAACTTGAGCTGAAAGCGTGAGTAGCAAGGTGTTACTTTCATCCTTTATATACTATCCAATGTAATGAGTACAAAGGAAAAGTAGGAGTAAAGGCATGGGTGGTTGAGATATTGTCAATAAATTATAAGATATTTGATGTGACTTATCACAATACAAAAGGTAACTTTTGTACTATGAAAGTACAATATCTATAAAATATTTATGGGAAAATCTTTTTGAGATCAAATAGAAAATATACGTCTCAATCAAGTTAAGACTAATTGTATATCTTCTCAAGGAAGAAAGAAGCTTCCATTCCCATTGTCAGAAGATCATTGGGAAAGAGGAAGTATGTCAAATCATGAGGATTTAACATAAATGCTCTTACAAGATAAAGAAGCAATCTGTAAGAGAAAGACTACCGAAAGAGGAAATCGGTAACTGAGGTATGTGCCGAAAGAGTAGTTCGGCACAAAGAGAATGAATTTCGAACAACAAATCGGCAAGGATAAGAATTGCCAATTTAGAAATCGGCAAGGGTAAGATCTGCCGAATTGAAATCGGCAGACTATGCTTAGTTCACTTTTGAAGTCCATCTCAATCCGCATTGTAGACTTCCTTCATGTTGAATTCGGTTTATCTTCGACTCACCGATCAGTTAAACTAACTAAGCTATTACAAAGAACCATAAGTCAAAATACAAAGTTCAATCATCAATAAAAACTAAGGAGAGGTTATCTTTAAATCTTAGATGACCCAAAAATCTCCCCCTATTTGATGATAACATCTCATACAACTTAGAAGTTAATGAATAATGCATTTTGACCCTTTTTCATACTCTTTTGGGTTCTTTTTCACATAGACCATTCTTTTTGTTTATTTTTGGATTTTTTGAGTATCCGACATTTACAAGTATAAATGAATGAAATAAAGATTTGTACAAACTATTTACGATAATTATTAAAAACTCAATGTATTAATCTTTTTAAGAAGATTACAATACATAGGAAAACAGAATAAACAAAAACATAAAACTATACCGAGTTTATTCAAAAGAAAAATGTGGTTCAACATCCCTCTTCTTTAGTTCGTCGGTGGTAGCCACATAGAGATCCCTAGCCGATATTGGAATTATTTGAATAATCCCGTGGAGAAAGGTTGTGTCGGCAAAAGGGATTTGGCTTGATCTGAAGAAGAAGATCTGCCCAAGCGCATTGTTGAAGAAGATACCATGAGTCGGCTCAGAAATCACAGTGGTTGAAGGATGAGGAACCGCAATTGGTAATGATAGATCAAGATTTGAAGTATCCGGGACCTTTCCTTCTCTAGCCATTTGGGCAAACACGTCTTCCTTTTTGGATTTCGACTTCGATTTGGGAGGAGGACGACCAGACATTAAATTGTTGATAATCTCTTCTTCGGCAGGAGTATGGACAATGTTGTATCTTTTTCGGTAGGTTCTGAACTTGGTTTGAAGATCTGCAATGAATTTATTAACCTCAGCTTTTGCAGAGCTTTGGCTTTTTAACAAGCAGATACCAATTTCTACCCATTCTGATACTCCGAACCGAACAAGAGAGTCCATTCGATCCATAGATAATGAAGCATCATCCCTGGTAATCTTTAGCCGAATAACATTGCAGGATGCAGACGGTTTAATTATTTTGACATCTGTGATTTTTGCAGAGATTCGGTGTCTATTGAGAGATTTGCGGTACCAATCGATACACAAAGACTTTATTTCCTCATTTTTCTTCGCCGAATCCTCTAGAGCGCTAATCTGAGTTTTGATTGTGTCGGTAGGATCTTCTTCGGCAGCAATCTTCAGCTCTAGCTCGGCATCTCTGTCACAAGCAATCTGGGCAAGCTTTGCAGCTTTCAGTTCCTCTTCAGATAAGCCTAGATCAGGAGAGGTAGACTTTGGAGGAGGAAGATGAAGACCAGCACCATCCGCAACTTTCTTTAATAAAGCATCTTTACGACGCTTTTCTTCAGCAGCTACTTCATCTGGTGACATAATAGCTTTGCCCTTATCCTTTTTGGGCATTTTCTCCCCCTCAGGCTCTTCGACCACCTTGGGGTGATCGGTTCCCTTCTCTTTGGTAGCAGAAGGTTCGGTAGTAGTAGTTTCAGCAGCAGCAGAGGGTTTTTCCTGACTCGTACTGAAATGAACCTGAGAACGGAGTTGCTCCCCCTCAGCCTGTTTCTCCCCCTCAGTACGAACCGGTGAAGAAACACCAGATGTAGCTGACACACGGCCTACTCGGCGATCAATACGCTCCAAAACCTTGCGATCGTCAGGAGTGAAAGCAGACTCAGTGATATCAATGTCAAGAGACTGAGCACAGTATTGAGCCATATCGGCAGGCAGAGAGTCAAGACGCCTATTTAAATTTTGAAAGGCACTGAGAATTTCAGAATTAATAGACTCCTGAGCTGAAGTTTGCTGCCGTAGACGGATAAGATCTTGATCCCGAGCATCCGAGGCGGCCTTGAGAGCAGCCACCGATAATGTCAAGGAGGTATTTTGATCATTAAGTCTGACCACCTCCTTGAGAATAGATTCCATAGCTGCTGATAGAGGAGTACGAAGACCGTCAATCTGCTTATGCATGACATCCAAACACTGAAAGATGTCGCGATTAAGATCGACAACCTCAGAATTTTGCTCCTTGACGAGCTTCAGAAGTTCCTCCAAAGAGATGTTGTTGGCGTTCAGAGAATCGAGGAGCGCCGGTTCACGCAAAGACTGGCGAAGTTGTTCGAACTGGGTACCGAGCATTCGTACCTGCCGATTGGAGTCACTAATGTCGGCAAGGAAATTGGCAGATATTGTGATCGGTACCTGGGTAGAAGACCCAACCATTTTTGTAGGGGAAGGTTTGGGTGAGGGAGATCTCTTTGGTGAATGTTTAGGAGAAGGGGATTTCTTCGGCGATGGCTTAGGGGAGGGTGATTTCTTCGGCGATGGTTTAGGGGAAGGGGAACTCTTCGTCGGTGAGGAAGTGAGAGAGAATAGCCTTCGGTACATATCCTGGGATGAAACCCCAGTTTGTGTAATATCAACGGGATTGACCCCGGGTGATAGGCTGTGCTGTGAGGAAACAGAATGTCGGTCCGGAGAGAAGACCAACTCATCTTCAACCTCTACACAAAAAGGAGGAGGAGAAGGAATATTTGGGGACTCCTTTTGTACATCCAAATCTTGTTGAAAAGGTTTGGAGGAGGTGGGAGTGAGTTTAGCAGATCCCCGTGGCCCTGGAGGGGAAAGTTCAACATCTGCCGATTGTTGAGAATCGGTAGATGGAATGTGAGTTTTGGCCGAAGGTTTCCTAAGTCTCTTTGAACGAGACTTAGGAGGGGATTTGGAGCTCCGTCGCTTAACAGAAATAGAAGGGGTTATGACTGGGGTAGCCACCGAAGGATTCGTCGGTGGCAGAGTCATAACAGAAAGTGCGACGTTGTCGGTGGCCTTTTTCTTTTTAATAGCCACCGACTTAGCTCGGGAAGGTTTTGGGGGAGAAGGGACCACCGATTTGGATGGCTTAGGGGAAGATGAAGGCCTTTCGGATTCACCTTCGGCAAGCGTTCCCCAAATCGGATTGGGAGAAGAGATGAAAGAAAGCATACCTGAGGTGAGCGGAGAGTCGGTAGGCTTCACTGGTTTGAAAATAGTTTGCTTGCTAATTTGAGAAATTGGCAAGTCAAACTTGATCATCGGCTCGGGGAGAGCAGCATCGGCACTTAGTTGTGCAGAAAGCTTGTGGTTGATGATGAGGGAGATGAAGCAGGGAAGAGCCACATTGTGATTCCTGGGAGGAGAGATGGCGGGGATCAAGGAGTCGAAGAATACCTGAGCAAAGTCTATCCGCCTCATAAAAATGAGAGCATGAGCCAGACGAGTAATGGCTGTCGGAGATTGATCCCACCCCGAAGTTTTGTGGGAAAGACAATAAAGTAGGTGAGAAAAGAAGTAGTTCCATAGTGCACCCATATTCTTTCGTAGGAGAGTGTCGGAACTCTTAGACTTTCCTTCGTGCACATACTGGAGAGCGGCAACAACCTCATCATGCTCGTGATGAGTAGGAAAAGGAGCATACACATTAAACTCTGGGATTTGGAGAACTGAGCGAATATCATCTACCTCAAAAGAGAGATCGGGGTGCTCTTCAGAGGATAGAACGGAAGTAGACACCTGATGAGTAGTAGAGTCATACTTACAGGTTAACCAAAAGTTACCAAGAAGCATTTTGCTCATCTTGGTGGAGGCAGTGAGAGCATGGCAGATTGGAGATCGTTGGAGAAAAATGGATACTTGGTTGAACTCTGGGTGTTCAGCATCCGCCGAGAGACGAGCAACTTGGTTGCATGAATGAAAGATGAGAGACTCTTGAGTGAGAGAAGTATCCTTGGAAGCCTTTGTCGATTTGGAGGAAGCCATTGAAGAAGAAAAGAGTTGCAGGTTTTAGGGATTCTTGATGAAAAAGATGAGAAAAACAGGTAAAGAATGAAATGGAAAAGAAAAGAAGTATTTATAGGTTTGAAAAAGAAGAGGGAAAAACGTGCGTATATGGGAATTCAAAAGCCAAAAAAAATGTAATGATTTTATGACGCAAACGTGCGTAATTGGGAAGTGGAACAGCCGAAAAACGGCTAAATGTCAGGTCGTGGACGTCCCATCAACTGACGCACGTTCCCTGAGGTGCCACGTGTCATATATTCATAGGGTAAAGAAATGGTGCCGAATTGATTTGGTATGTGTGATGTGGATAAGGATGACACATCATACAAGATATCGAAAGATAGAGGTACCGAAATATGAAAGATACTTCGGTAGGAAGGGATACCGAATGACGAAAATACTTTGGTAATGATAATTTCGGTGGAAAGAGTTATCGAAATATAGAGTTACCGAAGGTGAGAGGTACCGAAGGTGATAGTTACCGAATGTGATAGGTACCGAATGTGATAGGTACCGAAGGTGGTAGGTACCGAAGGTGATACGTACCGAAGTAGCGAGGTACCGAAATATGAAAGATATTTCGGCAAATGAAGTCGGTATGTAGATATACCGAAGTTGGAAGATTTGTGAGATGTACCGAAAATAGGTTCGGTATATAAGGAGGTACCGTCAATTATTGAAATTTTTTTTTTTAACAAAAATTTAACATACCTAAGGATCCCACAAGAAAGTTGAAACGTGCCTCATCCAGTGGTTTTGTAAAGAGGTCTGCAAGTTGAAGATCGGTAGGAATGAAGTGAAGTTCAATATCACCTTTAGAGATATGATCTCTTATGAAGTGATACCGAATATCAATGTGTTTAGATCTGGAATGCAGCACTGGATTGTTGGCAATGGCTATGGCACTAGAATTGTCACATAGAATCGGTACATGAGAATAAACTTTGTCATAATCTTGTAGTTGGTTCTTCATCCACAAGATTTGAGCACAACAACTTCCAGCTGCAACATATTCTGCTTCAGCAGTGGAGGTGGATACCGAATTTTGCTTCTTACTGGACCAGCTGACTAAGTTTCCTCCTAGTAATTGACAGCTGCCAGTTGTACTTTTTCTGTCAACCTTAGACCCTGCAAAGTCAGAATCTGAATAGCCAATTAGATCAAAACCTGAGTCCTTGGGATACCAAAGACCCAGATTCATGGTACCTTTTAGGTACCGAAAAATACGTTTCACAACCGCCAAGTGAGATTCCTTGGGATTGGCTTGATAACGTGCACACAGACACGTAGCATACATGATGTCAGGTCTACTTGCAGTAAGATAAAGAAGAGACCCTATCATTCCTCTATAATTCGTGATATCCACCGACTTGCCGGTAGAATCTGCATGAATCTTTAGAGGTGGTGCCATTGGACTTTTCATGGAAGAACAATTTTCAAAATCAAACTTTTTTCAAAAGATCACGAATATATTTATTCTGACAAATGAAAATACCTTCAGAGGATTGTTTAATTTGAAGACAAAGAAAGAAAGTAAGTTCACCCATCATGCTCATCTCATATTTACTTTTCATGAGAGAGGCGAACTCCTGACAAAGATTTTCATCAGTGGCACCGAAAATGATATCATCCACATAGATTTGAACAAGAATGATATTACCTTTTGTTTTCTTGAGAAAAAGAGTATTATCAATTTTACCTCTGGTATATCGATTAGATAGAAGAAAGTCAGACAAGGTGTCATACCAAGCACGAGGAGCATGTTTCAGACCATAGAGAGCTTTGTCAAGTCTGAACACATGGTACGGATGAGTTGGATCTTCAAAGTCAGGTGGTTGTTTCACATAGACTTCTTCAGCAAGTTCTCCATTGAGAAATGCACTCTTAACATCCATTTGAAATACCCGAAAGTTTTTGTGAGCAGCATGAGCAAGAAAGATTCTTATTGCTTCAAGTCTAGCAACAGGAGCAAAGGTTTCATCATAATCAATACCTTCCTCCTGTCTATATCCTTGAGCAACAAGCCTGGCTTTATTCCAGATTACAGTACCGACTTCGTCCATTTTGTTTCGGAAAACCCACTTAGTACCTATAATGGATTTACCGAAAGGTCGTGGCACAAGTCTCCAGACTTTGTTTCTCTCAAATTGAGACAACTCTTCTTGCATGGCAGTGACCCAACAAGAATCTGCTAGAGCTTCTTCAATTTTCTTGGGTTCGATAACAGATAGAAAATTCACATAGAGACAGATGTTTCCAACACCTCTTCTAGTTTGGACACCTGCTTGCTGATCTTCGATAATTTGATTTATCGGATGATCTTTGGTCCGTTTTATAGCTGGGGGAAGAGGTGCAGGAAATGTGTTTGAGGGTGAAGGATCGGTGGGTATAGGATGCGTGTGATGGATGAGTGAAGAATGTAAGGTAGGTTTTGTGGGAGATGTGGGTTCGGTAGGAGCAACGGATTCGGTATTTGGAGAGGGATTTGCCGAACTATGATGTAGAGAAGAAGAAGATACCGAAAATGGAACATAAGGAGGTTCTGAAGAAGGAATGTTTAGAGATTCTTCTCCAACACAAGAAACAATCCATTCATGAAGTTCCGTATCATCACAAGATAATGAAGATGTCTTGTGATCGTCAAACTTCACATGTATTGACTCATCAATACATTTTCTTCTTAGATTGTATACTCGGTAGGCTTTAGAGGAGAGAGAATAACCCACAAATATACCTTCATCAGCCTTGGGATCAATTTTCCCAAGATGCTCTCTATCATTCAAGATAAAGCACAAGCAGCCGAACACATGAAGAAAACCAATGTTTGGTTTTCGGCCATAGAAGACTTCATAGGAAGTCTTGTTGTGTCTTTTCACAATGATAGATCGATTTTGAGTGAAACACGCTGTATTGACAGCCTCAGCCCAAAAATAGGTTGGAAGATTTGATTCACTTAGCATGGATCTTGCAGCTTCACATAGCGTACGATTCTTTCTTTCCACGACACCATTTTGTTGTGGAGATCTTACTGCTGCAAAGTTTTGAGAAATACCTTTGTCACAAAGAAAGGCATCTAAAGTAGCATTTCTGAATTCGGTTCCATTGTCACTTCTGATAGATCTGACTAATTGACCGTTGAGAACTTCAGATTTCTTGATAAAGTTGATGATTTCTTCAGGTGTATCACTTTTGTACCTGAGAAAGAATACCCAAGTGTAACGTGTGTATTCATCAATAATTACAAGAATGTACCTTTTTCCACCTAGGTTGGGTGTGCTGACAAGCCCACATAGATCCATATGCAGCATCTGTAGAGGGGTAGAAATAGAGAAACACTGTTTTGATTTGAAGGAAGATTTTGTCAGTTTGCCTTTCTCACAGGCTGCACAAAGCTTCTCTTTTGAGAAGGAGATTTTCGCCAAGCCGACAACAAGTTCTTTGTTGGAGAGAGCATTTAACGTCTTGAAGTTTAGATGTGAAAGACGTTTATGCCAGAGCCAGTTCTTCTTTTCAGAGTCTTCATAAATGAAGCAGATGCTTTCATCTTCAGTTGACTTGTCATTCATATTGATGACATACACATTGTCCTTTCTAAAGCCAGATAGGATAGTGTGAAACCGTTTATCAGTGATGAGACAATCAATTTCTCTGAAAATCACATAGTAACCTAAATCACATAGTTGACTGATGCTTAAAAGATTATGCATCAGTCCCTCCACAAAGGCAACTTTGTTAAAAGTAATGGAACCGTTAGAAAGAGTTCCATAACCTTTAGTGGAACCGCGAGAGTTATCACCAAAAGTTACAGATGGTCCCTTTTCTTTTACAAAGTTCAGAAGAAGAGATTTGTTCCCAGTCATATGTCGTGAGCATCCGCTATCAAGATACCAAGTTTGATGATGCCCATAGACCTGTAGACATAAACAGATTAGTCCTTTGGAACCCGCTTTGAGGTGGGTCCTTTAGGTTTAGAAGAAGAAGAAGAAGAAGGGTTGGTCTGACGATATCTTTCGATACGGTCCTTTGGACAGTCTTTGGACAAATGAAATGTGTCACCGCAGTTGTAACACTTTCGGTAAATGAATTTCTTCTTAGGTTCAAGAGAAGCAGCTTTTACCTTTCCTTGAGGTTTAGATTTAGGAGGTTTGGAAAGATGAGAAGGAATGGGATAACTGTATGGAACGTGAGGGTTGTGAGGAGCAGGTCCAAGGATTCCTTCGTAAATAGAAGAAGAAGAGTTGATTGAAATTCCTTTGGACTTCTTAACTTTTAAGGCTCTAGGAATGAAGTCCGTTGTGGTCATGGGAGATTTACTTTTTGAAGAAGGTGTAATCTTTCTTTTGTTAGGAAGATCAATAACAACGGATTTTCCTTTAGAAAGGAGAGGAGCCTCTATAAGAGTATGGGAAGAAGAAGACGAAGAACTGTCGTTTAAATTTAAAGACATAAGAAGATCATTTACAGGTTTGACCAACTCATTGGAGTCTTGATCTTCTGTTAGAAGAGGCTTGGAAGATTTAGCAAACACAAAGTAGCCAAGCTTTCTTGAATCGCAAAGATCCATTGAATACACAGAATTAGAATCTTCTGACATAGAATCATCCCAGTCAGAAGAATAAGAAGGTAGTTTAGAAGGCAGAAGAATATTATGAGTAGGAGAAGAAATGTTTTCAGAAGGGGTACACACAGCATTCTCTTTCTAGTACCCTAGACCATAAGTTTCACCAACAACTTGATCTTGAAAAATTTTCTCAAGATTTTTGGAAGAGGTGTTCCATTTGTTTAGGGTTTCTTGTTCCTTCTGAAGCTTCTTTAGAAGCTTGTTCTTTTCCTTGGCAAGCACATAGTTTATAGTCTTTAAGTCATCTAACTCAGCTTTTAGTTTGTTAAACTGTTCCAGCTGGGATAGAGAATCATGAAGTTGAGAGGAGAGAGACTTGACTTGAGCATTTGCTCTTTTCTTTGCATCCTTTTCATTGTGAAAAAGTACAGTTAGAGAGTCAAAAGCCTCAATCTTTTCTTCATTAGTGAGAGAGAGGAAGGGATGTACCTGAGAAGAAGAGGAAGAACACTCAGTAGTGAAGTCCATCCTTGAGCAGGAGTCTTTTGGTTCTTCATCGAGTTTAGCCATAAGACATTTACTCGATACTTCTTTCTCACTGTCGGAAGTGGGTTCGTCTGTCCAGTCTAGAGTTTCAGCCATCAAGCCTTTGCCTTTTCGTTGAGAGTTGAAATTTCTTTCTTTCTCTCTTCTGTATTTGGCTTTATATTTGTCGGCTTTGTTAGTAAGCTCTTTGAAAGAAGAGGATGGAGAAGGTTTTCTTGGATGCGATCTACCTGTAGAATTAGATCGAAGATGTCTTCTTTTAGAAGAGTTAGAAGAATTAGATTTGGAAATCCTAGAAGGATTGTTTCTACATTCAGATGCAAAATGGCCTTTCTTACCACATGCATAGCAATCCTCCTTGGATTTGTTCAAGGAGTTTCTAGAAGAAGAAAATTTTCTGTTTCTTTGAAATTTATTAGAAGAGTTCTTTCGAAACTTAGAGAAATTTGCAAGCATACCCATCTCCTCTGTCAAAAGATTGACAGAGGGATTTTCTCCTTCATCATCAGCTTCACTTAGATAAGCTTCCGAGGAGTGATTCAGATTTTCATGACTTTCTCTATCTGAATCATCAGAAGGGTAGGTTATACGAGGAATACACACAGATTTCTTGGAGCCATCACTGATAAGGGCCATAGAGGGGGCTCTTATTTCTTTATAGATGGTTTTCCTTTGAAGTTGGGTTTGTTCGTGATTAAGAAACATACCATAGAGAGAAGTGAGAGGAAGGCTTTCCAAGTCCCTGGAAGTCTTAATGCAAGTGGAAAGGGTATTCCAGAAATCTGGAAGACCATCCATGAATTTGCATATGATTTCCTCGTTGTCATAAAGTTTTCCAACAAGTTTTAACTCATTTAAAAGACTGTTAAAACGGTTGTAATAGGAGGGAAGAGATTCTCCTTTTTCATGAGAGAAAAATTTGTATCTACGAACAAAAGAGATCTTTTTAGATTTCTTTACTTCATTTGTACCTTCGTACAAAACACATAGAGTTGACCACATTTCTTTTGCCGTTTTAAGACTGACCAGAGATTGGTACACTTCATCAGGAAGTGATTGAGTAATGATGGTTCGCACTTTGGAATCAAGTCCAATAATGCGCCTATCTTCATCATTGTATTCTTTGGTCGTTTTCAAGACATATCGACCAGTGGCAGAAGTTCTTTCCTCCTCTGATGAGTCATCAGAAACTTGAAAGAGATTGTCCTTTTTCTTTTCTTTATCCTTAGGAGTTTTGACAAATCTATCCCAGACTTTTGGGATAAGAGGACCTTCACTAAGAATGGTAAGATACCGACTGTCAGCTCCTTCAAGGAAGAGCATCATCCTACTTTTCCATAAGGAGAAGTTGTTCGAGTTGAACTTAGGGGGTTTAACAGTATATCCATTATCAGAGTAAAAAGAATTTTGAGAAGAAGACTCAGGTTTTATAGAAGGAGAAGCCATTACGGATCTGGTTTATTAGATTAAACCAACCGCTCTGATACCACTTGTTAGTCCCAAAGAAGTAAACAAGTATTGTAGAAGGGGGGGGGGGTTGAATACAATAACACAAAATTACTTCATTTTAATTCTTTTATTGATAATGAATATCAAGAATTACACAAAGAGAAAATAACGATTGTTGCGGAATAAGAATAGTTAGGAACTACTCTAAACAATCTAACACTTAGAAGATATTAAGAACACAGAGACTTAAACCTTAATGAGATAATAGACAACTATCAACCTGCTTGAAATCTTGTGAATGCCAAAACTTGAGCTGAAAGCGTGAGTAGCAAGGTGTTACTTTCATCCTTTATATACTATCCAATGTAATGAGTACAAAGGACAAGTAGGAGTAAAGGCATGGGTGGTTGAGATATTATCAATAAATTATAAGATATTTGATGTGACTTATCACAATACAAAAGGTAACTTTTGTACTATGAAAGTACAATATCTATAAAATATTTATGGGAAAATCTTTTTGAGATCAAATAGAAAATATACGTCTCAATCAAGTTAAGACTAATTGTATATCTTCTCAAGGAAGAAAGAAGCTTCCATTCCCATTGTCAGAAGATCATTGGGAAAGAGGAAGTATGTCAAATCATGAGGATTTAACATAAATGCTCTTACAAGATAAAGAAGCAATCTGTAAGAGAAAGACTACCGAAAGAGGAATTCGGTAACTGAGGTATGTGCCGAAAGAGTAGTTCGGCACAAAGAGAATGAATGTCGAACAACAAATCGGCAAGGATAAGAATTGCCAATTTAGAAATCGACAAGGGTAAGATCTGCCGAATTGAAATCGGCAGATTATGCTTAGTTCACTTTTGAAGTCCATCTCAATCCGCATTGTAGACTTCCTTCATGTTGAATTCGGTTTATCTTCGACTCACCGATCAGTTAAACTAACTAAGCTATTACAAAGAACCATAAGTCAAAATACAAAGTTCAATCATCAATAAAAACTAAGGAGATGTTATCTTTAAATCTTAGATGACCCAACAAACAATCTTAATCGAAAGCCAAAATATGGATTGCTTATTGAAATCAAAAAGCAACTACTAGCTTTATAGCCATTATTGTAACACCCCTAAAATAGGTGTAAATTTAAACCTGAATAAATGATAGAGAATATATATCTATATAATAGAAAACACCCAAAAGGGGGAAATTGTAAAGTGTTTACAACCCAATAAATATATGATAATTAACAACCTACTAATCTAAACTAAACTAAACTAAGTTCAGATTACGGATGGGTGTCATTATCATCACCAAAAGAATCATGTGAATGTAACACCAACCATCAAATTATCCTTCCCAAAAATGCCTCTATCGGCAACTAAACTCTCCGCTCAAACCTTCGGAACCCCATCTCTAAGAGAACCTGATATACATGTTATTTAAGAAAAAGTTATGCTTGACGCCTAGTGAGAACAAACAGTTATATGATAAAGCTATAAATCATTAAAATAGAAAACATAGCTTGAATCAAGACATTTAGTAAAAATAGATCAATTTTACCCTTGGAAGGGTGTAAACATCATAAGATGATGGGGGAAACCCGATTTACCATTTGTTGTGACGGAACACGTAAGTAAGCCACAAACCAATGTTATTTTAGCATCCCTCGAGGACAAACAAACATTGACATCAACCTTATGTAGGTCTTTAGTCCAATGAGTTATCAAGCCCAATGCCTATTTACATATTACAACTTGGGAATTTATGCCATACATGCACAATAACACCGACTTCTATGCCTATGAATCCATTACATATAGTCTAATGCATATTATTACCTTTAAAGCAACTTACTATGATCAAACACAGTTTTTCCCAAACACTTTTTATTAACAATAAACCCACAAACTCAAGATTAAATCAAAGAGGCATTTGAAGTTTCTTGACCCCAAACCCATAACAAATCCAAGTAATAAAATCAATGAGAGTTCCATGTTGTCAAACCCTAAACATTCCATCCCTATGTACTAGTATCATCCATTTCCAAAATATGACCATTAACCATGAAATACCTTCAAATATGTGAAAACCAAAAAATAAAACATAGATCATGAAGTTCAAGTCTTATAATAACATTTGTGTTCTTAAAACATACATTTATAACATATACTTGAAGATTTCATTATTTAATAATAAAAGGGTAAAAACCACCTAATCTCCCAAAATGCCTAAAATTGATCAAAATCCACAAATATGAAAAATACACCAAGAGAAATAATTTAGGAGACTAAAATGAAGCATTTTGATATGTATAAAAGTTTTGAAAAGTTTTGAAAAGTTAGAATGTACTCACAAATAGGTTTTTGAGAGAACCCAAAAAACATGCTCAACGATGGTGGAAAAGAGTGGAGAAGATGAAGATCTTGAAGCTCCAAACACCTAATACTTGAATCTTAGCTCCAATATCTTAAATGTTCATAAAAATTTCGATTGTGGTGAAGAAATTGCTCTAGAACCGAAAGTAAATGAGAGGGGAAAGAATAGGTGTGCAATAAAGGAGTTAGAGAGCTAAAAAATCGGGTTTTAAGGTCGTATGTGACCTGCTGGACGCGACCTTGGGTCGCACAACATGGGTCGCCTGAATCCAGTTCACTTACTGCCCACTTTTTGAGGAAATCTAAAGGGCGAGAGCAAATGGTTGCGGGGGCGCGAGCGGTGCAATTTTCGACCAAAAATGTTTTTTTTTCAAAAACGATATCCAACCCAACCATCACCTACAATGTTTCGATAACACTAATTTAAAGCTAAAATACATACAAAACTTGAAAATATTTGATGCCAAAAAAAATCTGGGGTTTTACAATCACAGAGAGAGAAAGTTACGAATAAGAAGCCAAAAAATCAAATCCTATCTAAATAGACGTGGTCCTCCAGGAAAGCTGAAGAATCGGTCTTTAATGTTCAAAGCATAGAAGACTTGTACTTTGTTGAACCATCTAGAAAGCACAAGACCAACACATCGAAGAAGAACCAGATCCAACGATGAAGTTTACGTACAAAATACCAAATATACGATTATCTTTCAACTTCAATTCATTAAATAACCATGTAATTCCCAAAATAGCCGTATTTACGTAAAGCTTACGTATTTGCGTAAACTATTTTTTTCTTTAAAAAAAGAAAAGAAAAAAATATGGTTTAAACAAATTTGCGTAAAGAAAAAAATATGGTTTAAACAAATTTGCGTAAAGATAGTTACTTCCTCCATTCCAAAATAAGTGTCTAAATTACTATTTTAGTTTGTCTCAAAATAAGATTCAATTTCAAAAGTAGGGGTGTTCGCGGTCCGGTTTGGGCGGTTTAACCCCTCAAACCACAAACCAAACCGATAGTGGCGGTTTGTTAATTTTTCAAACCGAGCGGTTTGACATCAAGTGCCAGACCGGTCAAGTTGGACCGCGGTTTAGGCGGTTTGGTCGACCGGTTTAGGCGGTTTAGGCCTTTTAGTGGGTTTTAAAGTTTAAACATGAAAAACATATAAAATTTAGAATTTTAAAAATTCATTACTTGAGTCCATTTAAAATAAATAAAGTCCACAACCATGTTAAGTGTTAACAAAGTCCACAAAAATAACAAAGTCCACAAAATTCTTCATTTTCCATTCTTTGTATTCCACAATCCTGTCAATCCATATTCCATAAAGATGTCAACCTTGTATCAAGCAACAATCTGCAAAAACAAAAGACATTGTATAAATTAGAAATAAAAAATATTGCATTAATCTAACGTGTAGAAGAAGAAGTAGAGAACTAACTAAAAGTTTAAAATTACATTACGTCTATGAGTTATCCAACAACTTTCTAATCAATTCTCCCAACTTCAGATGGTGCTTCGGTAGATTTATCTACAAAATTCAAAAATAAATGAGATTATTAGATAAAGAACATAAATGAAAATAAAGTAATCTAAAATTGAAGTAATGTAAAATACTAAAATTAATTTAAATTGATTACCTGGTTCTCCAACCCCCAAAGAATCCATCTCTTCCAAAATTGAAGTCAAATCTAAGGGTAAATTCGTCGATCTCAACCAATTTTGACAACAAATCAAAGCTTCAACCATGGAAGGATTTAGTGAACTCCGAAAGCTATCAAGAACTCTCCCTCTGGTGCTAAAAGCAGACTCTGAAGCCACTGTTTAAACTTGGACAACAAGAACATCTCGAGCCAAAGTTGACAAAATAGGATACTTTGATGACGCCACTTTCCACCATTCTAAAACTTCAAAGTTCTTGTTTTTCCTATCTTCATTGCGTTCACCTAAATACCTTTCAAGTTCATTTTGCATGTCCAGAGAATCATCTTCATTACATTCTTTGTCAAACTCAGATTCAAACATCTGGACCGAATCTTCATCATCAGAATCTACCATCGACACATGATCTTGTGCTTGAGTACCACTATCTTCTTGATGCTCCACCTTAAGTTCACTAGTATAATGGACTACTAGCTTTGAAAGACAACTTTTGATGGAATCCGTGATAACGGTAACTTCATCCTCACTATAAAGTTGTCTCAAACAAAATGTGACGTATTTTAACTTGTATCTCGGATCAAGAACAATAGCCACATAAAGAATCAAACTTTGTTTGTGTGTGGTTCCCCAATAAGTATCAAATTTCTTCTTCATCCTCGAAGCCATTTCTTTCAAGTTCTTTGTGTCGCTTGAACACCATTTATTAATCAACCCATGAACTAGCGACAACTCGTGAAAATAAACATTCAAAGTAACGTACAAAAAAGAACTGAACTTTAAAGTGGCATCATAGAAAACCTTCAAAAACTTACCAAAGGTAGCACACATCTCCCAATCCCTAGACATTGGTGGCCCAATCGGTTTTTTTCCATTTCTATCGTCTTCAAAAAAATATTGAGTGAAGTAAACATCCTCTTCTTCTAATAACTTAAAAGCCTCTACATATTTCGAAGCATGATCTAACATCAAGTAGGTGGAGTTCCACCTAGTAGGCACATCCAAACAAACAAGAGATCTCTCCTCTTTACATGTATTTTTCACATAACTTTTAAATATTGCTAGCCTAGCAGGGGAAGATCTAACATATCTAACTGCATTACGAACAACAGATATAGAATTGTCCATTTCTTTCAATCCATCACCCACTATTAAGTTTAGTATATGAGCTGAACATCTAACATGCAAGAATTCACCATAACAAACTGCAGTCTTCCAAATTTGCAATCTTTTTTTGATATGTTGAACGGCCCCATTGTTAGAAGATGCATTATCAACAGTAATGGTGAACACCCTCTCAATACCCCAATGTTTAAACATGACTCAATAGCTTTTCCTATTGTCTCTCCTTTATGGTTAGACACTTGACAAAAGTTTAAGATCCTCTTTTGAATTTTCCAATCAGAGTCTATGAAGTGGGCTGTCAACACCATATATACAACATTCTGAATAGAAGTCCAAGTATCTGTGGTTAGTGAAACTCTTTGTGAATTCTGAACAAAAAAGGACCTCAACTTTTTCTTGTCATCATTATAGAGATTCATAATGTCCCTACTTATTGTAATGCGCGATGGAAGTTCAAATTTCGGACATGCAACACTACAAAAGACAAAACTTTTTTGCACAAGCTTCTCGACATGCTTTTTGACTAAACCCCACAAATTGAAGATTACCACTTTCGTTCACGTTATTCTTTTGAAAAGACAAAACTTTTTGCTTCTTATCCTCTAATCTAAATGTATACTTTTTACATTGATGGTTGAGGTGGTTCCAAAGGGTACTAGTTCCATTTTTTTCTTATCGCTTGCATAATCTTTACCACAATAATTACATGCAGCCCTTGGGTCAATTGGGTTAGTCTCATTTCTCGTAAAATGATCCCATACTCCGGAACATTGTCTACTCTTTTTTTCTCATTGGCTTTAGGTGGCAAAGGAGGTTTAGAAGCACCGGTTGAGTTTGAGTCGATACTTTGAGAGGGTATTTCCATCTAAAACAAATAAACACACGTAAAAAAAAAATAAAGATACAAATCTGGAAATAAAGTTATAAACATCTAAACACAATATCTACTTATCTAGCAACAAAGGGTTTCTTAATTACATAATTATAGTCTATAAAGGAAATTTCTTAATCACATATGACATAACTATAAACTAAAGATACAAAAGATTTTTTAATCACAAATGAAGACACCTACTTAAGAGTTAAGATACAAATCTGGAAATAAACAGTTAAACACAATATCTAGCAAAAAAGGGTTTCTTAATTACATAACTATAAAGGAACTTTTTTAATCACATATGACATAACTATAAAGATAGAAAAGATTTCTAAGTCACTAACCTTGAACTCTTGAAGAACAGAAGTTGTTAACAGATAACTTGATGAAGCCTAGAAGCCATGAAGTATTGGAAAAGTGTTAACAAAACAGAAGAAGAATGAGTAGAACACTAGAACTGTAGAATCGATGTAAACAGAAGAAGAATCGATGTGTATTGGAATCGATTAGAAGTTTTGAACAGAACATAAGAAGAATCGATGTGTATAAATGTATTGAAATCGATTTGAACATACCAAAAGAAGAACCGATGTCGATTTGGGCGTGGTCTGCGTGGTTTGGGCGTGGTTCCCCAATGACGATTTGAAGTTTTGAAAAGAACAAAAGATGAGAAAAAGAATCGTCGATGTGTAGATTAGAGAAAGATGTCAATTTTGAATTTTTGATTTTGGAACTTGGAAGCATCAAGCATCAAGCATCAGACATTCAGATTCAATCATGTTTCTAAAATGTAAAAAGTAAAATTGAATTAGGGATTTCAATTTTCAAAGTATTGGCCTATTGGGCTAGATTTAGAACTATTGGGCCTTTTAAATTAATAATAAATTGGGATAAATTTATAAGTTATATAAAAAATAAAAATATATATGTATATTTGGCGGTCGGTTTGGTCCAAACCGCCAAAAAAATCTTCCAAACCGCAGACCGGACCGGACCGCCCGGTTTGGCGATTTTTCAGACCAGACCGGACCGCCAGACCGCCTAAACCTCCAGAAGCGGTCTGGTCCGACTTGGTTCGACCGGTTTGAGCGATCTAACGGTTTTTTTGAACAACCCTATTCAAAAGTAAATTTATTTTATCATTCTACCCTTAATTATGCGATGAAAAAGTTTATCTCTCTATAATTAAAGGTAAAATTATTTTTTATTAATTAAAAAGTGTAATTGTATAACATGTGCTAATGGTTACACATTCCTAAACTACCTGTCTTTTTCGCAATTTTGTTTTGGATGAATGAAGTATTTAATTATACTTTATACTTTTTCGGTTAGTTATTTAATCTACTTTATAAAAAATTATAAGGGTAAAAGAAAGTAAGTATTAAAAATAATTCAAACATATATATATATATATATATATATATATATATATTTAATATTTTTATTAAATCCAAAAATATTCAATATTTTGCTTAATTTAGAGGTATTGACGAGACAATTGTAATGGTGTAATTTATAAGATAGAAATGTATATTTTGTTTATGTATATTAGTTAATATACGATATGTATGTTAATATGATAAGAGGGTCAAATGAAAAATGAAAAAAATAAGAAATATAAATTAAATTAAATAACTAATTATAAGGGTATAAAATGAAATATTTTAAAGATTTTTACGGAATTTGCATAAACAACATGTTACACCCCAAAAAAAACCAACCGGGTCGTAACGAAACGTCAATACTTAAAACATACGTCTTTTATAATAAATCGCAGCGGAATATTAAACATTACATCGGATAGTCTTTTAAGAAACATACGAAATACTAATCAACAACTTAAGAACATAAACTTAAGTCCAAATTCAAGCAGTCTGCTACATAACCAGTCCTCATGCCAGACCTTTGCCCTTATCGACCCCGGCCTTTCCTGATCCTGAGATACACGCTAAAGTTAGCTTTACGCTAAGTGAGTTCATGGTTTTCGCATCGTCATCCCTCAATCATGAAAATAATTCAGATACAAATAGTCATATCATAATTTACTCACAACGTATCATGCATTTTAAAACATATCTTGCAATTATGAGAAAAATGCAGCGTGCCATAACTTTATATATTTACGTCCATTGGCATGGTGGGGCTCCGTCATTCCGTCCATCTATAGTCAAGCTCAGAGGTGCTCTCAAGCACATGTCTTGACTACCGTCCCATAGTGCAGTCCAGAGGTGCCCCTTCCGACACATGTCTGACTATATTCGTCATCTGCGGTTTCCCGCCGTCCAATACCGGCGTCCCGGTAATGAGCCCCACACTTATAGCCACATCACATCAGTTCAATTTAATCAATCACAACACACGTCGTACGTAGCATGCATTTCGTCCAATATTTAGAATAATGGCATACCCAGATAACATCGCCATACATGCACTTGTGCATATAAATACATATAAATAAACTTTGTATACATATCGGTCACAACAAAATGTAACACATTCATGTAATCGTCATTCCATGCGTCATCCAAAAACTAGCATGCTTTTCATATTTAAAAGATTGTAGCATGCTCAACAAAAATCATCATCAATATAAAAAGAACATACTTTTGTACATGCGTGTATCCCAGTTAAAAGTCACATGAAACTCACCTCGATTAGTGTCGATTTCCTCGCTACTTGGGAGCTCCCGATCCTACACGGATTCATAAAGTTCCTCTAAGTATTCACGTTTTAATAAACAATTCACCTAATTATCAAACTTCCGAACAAGTTGTTTATTCTCGATCCCGTTATTTTCTAAACCGTTAAATTAATGAACATCCTCACTTTCATCCCCATTTTACCATCACTTAAGGATATACATACACCTTTATATAACTTGTAACTATTAAACCCATTTGTGTTTTCATTACAGTAACCTCAACACATATGAATTATTTATAAATAATCATCACATCCATCACCATATGCTTTACGTCACCCATGATCAAATTCTCCTCCATTGATTTATTTACATATAATATACATATATCATATATATATATATATATATATATATTCTTATGCATCACCCACCTTCCAATGAAAAGCCATGCATATGACGTTGTATATATATATATATATGTATATATATATATATATATATATTTCTCATTTGACTCACTCCCACACACACAGGCGTAAAAGATACTATGCACAGAGGCTTTCTCAAGATTTTTACAATGTATATGTGTGTGAGTCATGCATTTATCTATCCCTCCTCCCACTGTTTTCCGTTTTTGTTTCAACCCAAACCATGTGAGCTTTCTTAATCTGGACCAATATGCCTTCCCCAAACTCGATCAACATGGTCTAAATCTGTCGACTAAACAATACAGTTCACCCACAACACCAATATTATTTACAAGATTTTATTTCCATACACAATTAAGCAACTTTATAGACGTCGGTTCACATCGAAACTCCATCGTTAATTAAGTCTCTACCTTGGATTTTAACCCAAAACTCATAACCAAATTGTGATGGGCAAAGCCCTAAGTTCTTTGGTTGCCCAGGGCCTTAAGGCCTCATTTTCGAGTTCGTTCCCGAGTTAGAAATCGATACATTCTCATATATCCGAAATTTGTGGTTTAAACCTTTGCATAAAACAAGTATGAACATTGTTATTGCATCAAACTTTCCATATATAACTCACACATGGACTCTCGATCGTTTCACGCAACACAAAACCACATTAGTCGTTACCGAGAGAGTATAAATTCGAGATTTTACGGGAGTTTCTTACCTCGAACAACAGAATTCGTGCTTGAACTTGGCAGTCCTCAACCCTTGCTCCTCTTCTATGAAATCTCTCTCTCTCTCTCTCTCTCTCTCTCTCTCTCTCTCTCTCTCTCTCGATCGGTTATACCTCTACCAAAAGAATGACTAACTATCCCTCCTCCAAAGAATGGCAAGCGTCAACCTCTTTCCCTTGTATATACGATCATAACTGTTGTCGCTCCTAGCATTTCGCAACCTTACTCCACGTCTGAGATGAATCCGATGACTACAAATTACAAATTTTAAATCGCCACTTCCTATTTTATCTGACAATTGCAACTCCAAGGCCAAAGGTTTGGAACTTTAACACTTTAGATCCTCGAACTTTCTTGAGTTAATTATAATAAGCGCATCGAAACTTAGGGTGTTACAACTCTTCCCCTCTAATAGGAATTCCGTCCCGGAATTCACATTTAACGAAATAGGTGTGGATACTTCAATCTCATCTCATTCTCGGGTTCCCACGTCATCTCTGAACCTTTATGGAATTTCCACCTAACCAGCACCAAATGAATGCTTTTATTCCTTAACCTTTTCATTTTTCGATCCATGACTTGCATAGGTTCTTCTATGTAGCTCAATTTATCGTCTATTTGAACATCGTTTAGTGCCACTATTGATGTCTCATCGGCTAAGCATTTTCTCAGATTTGATACATGAAATGTATTATGGATTCTTTTCAACTCTTCGGGTAGCTTGAGTTGGTATGCTACTTCACCAACTCTTGCCAAAATCTCAAACGGTCCAACGTATCTTGGACTTAGCTTTCCTCTTTTACCGAATCTAACTATCCCTTTCCATGGAGATATCTTTAGCATCACTTTATCTCCGACTTGAAACTCTAAAGGTCGTCTTCTCTTGTCCGCGTAACTTTTCTGTCTGTCTTGGGCAGCTTTTAGCCTATTTCTTATTTGAACTACCTTGTCGGTCGTCTGTTGAATGATTTCTGGCCCAGCGAGTTGCCTTTCTCCAATGTCGGTCCAACATATCGGTGTTCTACACCTTCGTCCATACAACACTTCAAAAGGCGCTGCTTGGATGCTAGTGTGATAGCTATTATTGTAGGCGAACTCTACCAACGGTAGGTGGCTGTCCCAATTGCCTCCAAAATCTATCACACATGACCTTAACATGTCTTCTAGTGTTTGAATCGTTCGCTCACTCTGCCCATCTGTCTGTGGGTGATAAGCTGTACTCATATTCAATCTCGTACCCATCTCTTTCTGAAAGGTCGTCCAAAATCTTGACATGAACCTCGTATCTCTATCAGATATAATGGATAATGGCACACCGTGCCTTGTCACAATCTCATTGACGTATAACTGGGCTAACTTTTCTAACGAATATGATTCTTTGATCGGCAAAAAGTGCGCAGACTTTGTCAAACGGTCCACGATTACCCATATCGCGTCGTGACCTCTCAACGTTCTTGGTAGCTTGGTGACAAAATCCATGGTAACCCGATCCCACTTCCAAACGGGAATTTCTATCTGTTGTAAGCTACCAGAAGGTTTTTGGTGTTCTGTTTTTACCTGCAAACACGTCAAACACTTCTCTACGTATCCGGCCACTAATCTCTTCATTCCTGGCCACCAATAACTTTCCTTAATGCTTTTGTACATCTTATCGCTTCCGGGGTGCATCGTATACTTAGACTTGTGTGCCTCGCCAAGCACCATTTCCCTCACATCTCCTAACTTTGGGATCCAAATCCTGTCCTTAAATCTCCTAATTCCATCTTTCCCAATTTCGAGTAACTTAATTTGCCCGACCATTCTTTCACCTTTGACATTCTCATCTAGAAGAGCCTTTTGTTGCCATTCTCGAATCTGATCAGCTAGATCTACTTTCACGTCTATCCTCATAGCACGTACTCTCAATGGTTCAGCTCTCTCTTTCCTGCTTAAAGCATCAGCGACCACGTTTGCCTTACCGGGGTGGTAATGGATCTCGCAATCGTAGTCCTTTAACAATTCCATCCATCTTCGTTGTCTCATGTTCAATTCCTTCTGGTCAAAGAGGTATTTTAAGCTCTTGTGATCTGTAAAGATCATACATTTCGTCCCATATAGGTAGTGTCGCTATATCTTTAATGCGAACACCACAGCTACCAGTTCCATGTCATGCGTTGGGTACCTCTTCTCGTGTTCCTTCAACTGTCGAGATGCATAGGCTATCACCTTTCCTCGCTGCATCAAGACACATCCCAGCCCTTGCTTTGAGGCATCACTATACACGACGAAATCTTCCATCCCATCTGGTAGTGACAACACTGGTGCACTACTCAATCTTTCTTTCAATTCTTGAAATGCTTCATCCTGCTTATGGCTCCATTCAAACTTTGTAGCTTTCTTCGTCAACATTGTTAACGGGGTGGCTAACTTTGAGAAGTCTTGAATGAACCTTCTATAGTATCCAGCCAATCCTAAAAAGCTTCGAATCTCCGACGCCGACCTTGGAGGTTCCCATTCCATCACTGCTTGGATCTTTGCTGGATCTACTTTTATACCGTCGACATTCACAACATGTCCTAAGAACTGTACTTCTCTAATCCAGAAATCACACTTTGAAAATTTAGCGTACAATTTTTCCCTCTTTAGCAACTCTAAGATCATTCTTAGGTGTCCTTCATGTTCCGTTCGACTTTTCGAATAAATAAGGATGTCGTCTATGAATACGATCACAAACTTATCCAAGTACGGTTGGCACGCTCGATTCATCAAGTCCATGAATGCTGCGGGTGCATTGGTCAAACCAAAAGGCATGACCAGAAATTCATAATGACCGTACCTTGTTCTAAAGGCAGTCTTTGGAATATCTGCTTCTGACACCCTTAACTGATGGTAACCCGACCTTAGATCGATTTTGGAGAAATAACTTGCCCCCTGAAGTTGATCGAATAGATCGTCGATCCTTGGTAGTGGGTACTTATTCTTTATCGTGACTTTGTTCAACTCACGATAATCGATGCACATTCGCATCGTACCATCCTTCTTCTTAACGAACAGGATCGGAGCTCCCCATGGTGAAGAGCTTGGCCGAATGAATCCCTTTTCCATCAGTTCTTGTAGTTGTTTCATCAGCTCTTGCATCTCGGTGGGTGCTAGCCGATATGGTGTCTTCGCAATCGGCGTTGCCCCTGGCACCAAGTCGATCTTGAACTCAACTTGCCTTTCTGGTGGAATTCCAGGCAAATCTTCCGGAAACACTTCTGGATATTCCCTCACAATAGGAACATCCTCCAATTTCCGTTCCTGAGTCATGTCGATAGCATAAGCCAAATAGGCATCACATCCTTTCCTCATACACTTACTAGCCTTAATCATTGAGATAATTCCTATCTCACCTTTCTTTCTTTCGCCATAAACATGCAACATGTTTCCATTCGGAGTCGGTATCTTAATTAATTTCTTATTACAAACAATTTGGGCCTCATGGTTAGACAACCAATCCATGCCTAGAACTACATCAAACCCACCTAGGTTCATAGGCATTAACTTAACTAGAAACTCGTTACCGTCAATATTGATCGTGCAATCCTCAACAATCTCATTTATTTTTATCTGACCCCCATCAGCAGTTTCTACAACATAACTTTTATCTAACCTCTTGGCATCTCTATTCAAATAAGGGAGAAAAGTAGTGGAAACGAAACTTCTAGTAGCACCAGAATCAAACAGAACATGAGCATAATTGTCATTGACAAGAAACATACCTGATACGACGTCAGGTGTTTCCTTAGCCTCGTCGAGTGTCATAGTGTATGCTCGTCCCTTGGCTCGCGGTATTTCCTTCTTCTCGTTACCATTTTTACTTGAACTTCCCCCGACTGACTTTAAACTTCCCACTGGACCCTTCTGAAGCTTCGGACAGTTAACTCGAATATGCCCTGATGCTCCACATTCATAACATGTTCGTTGGTTCGGGCATTCACGTTGTGTATGCCCTGGTTTCCCACATTTGTAGCAACTGGTGGTACCCACTCGACACTCACCCAAATGCCATTTGTTGCACTTGTTGCACGGGGGACTCCTTATCTCACTCCCCTTAGATCTCAGTCCCGATCCCAGCTTGCTAACCTTCATTCCTTTACTCGATCCTTCCCACTTGCGTTTCATGTCTTTCTTTGCTTCAGCTGGGGCATCACTACTCTTCTCAGATATTTTTGCCGTCTCGACCGCTTGAAGAAATGTCTTCGGGTGTGTTACTTCCACATAACGTTTGATATCCTTCCGAAGACCCTGAACGAAGCGATCTACTTTTCGTTGCTCGGTTGAAACTTGATGGATAGCGAACCTCGATTTCTCAGTGAACTTATTGGTGTATTCCTGCACCGAATCTGGACCCTGTTCCAACTGTAGGAACTCCGTCTCTAACTTCATCACGTCAATCCTCGAACAATACTTTTCAGTCATTAATTCCTTCAAACTTTCCCAAGTCATCGAGGTTGCCTCCGCAATTCCTCTAACGGCTTGTTCCGAGCTCCACCAGTGTAAGGCGGCAGTCTTAAAGGTGGTAACAGCAAACCGCACCTTCTGTTTAGGTGAACATTGGCATGTCTCGAAACAGTTTTCCATCTTATTGAACCAATCCATCAAGTCAAGTGGACCCTCCTTACCGGTAAACTCTTGTGGGCGTGTGCTCGAGAATGTTTTATAACTACATCCTCTCTTCCCATAATTGTCAACCTTGTCCTTTACTATATCACTTTGTTTGTTTTGGGTCTCATCTGAACCTTCCTTACTCTTATCATCATTTTCTCCCTTACGTCTCATCTCGTCCATATTTACCATCAGTGTTGGCAAGGCGTTTTGCAGAGCCTGGGCAATTTCGTTTGCTAGGTCAGCACGGGTAACGGGTTCATCATCCCGCCTCTCACCCCGTCCTCGACCTCTTCCACGTCCACGTCCACGACCACGACCAGATGTCGAGCTCGCTTGCATTGAGAGGGTTGCACCCTCACTTCCACCCCGGCCTCTGCCTCCCCTACCTCTGCCCCTCCCTCGTCCTACAGGCACACTCAGTTCGGGCTCATTCACACCCACATCAGCATTCATGTTTCCTTCACTGATCGATGCTGTCCTTCCCGATCGCCTAGACATCTTGAGTTACTGAAAAAGAATAACATACATTTAATTCCATAACCACTCCAATCTCATGGTTCTAGATAACATTATAACACAAAATAGTATGCTCAAAACAACATTTCCATTACCCTAACTCATAAAGTTTGTACATTGAACACGAATAATAAGAAAATACATCCAAGAAACCAAACGTTTAACATTGATGATCAAACACCTAAACTAGAAACTAACATCTCCTACTGAAACTGTAAAGACAGAAAGTCCATAGACACTATCTTATATAATCCATCACCATCCTTCATGCCCGTCATCCTCATCATCATCATCCTCATCGTTCTGTTGCCCATGGAACGCCGGCTCCTCAACTCGGTAGTATCGCATGTTGAGCCATTGCTCGTAAGGCTGAACTGGGTTGTACAAGTATGCAAACTCCGCATGGGGTCCCTGTTGGAACCATTCAATCCATTGACTGACAAATATTGCCGTCATTGAGTATGCATCATGTACGACCTCTCTAAGGTACCGAAACCAATCAACAATCCTGGTCAACATCGACCTTGCCGCTATGCGTGCCTCTCTCCTAGCCATCCGGTAAGCAGTAACATCCATAAAGTTGTGAAACTGCAGCTCTTCTATGTAATCATTATAATGTTGGATTACATTTACTGGGACCAAAATCCTCCTTACCGCATGCTTGATTGGTTGGTGTACAGCCTCATACTCGACACCGGCCTCTATCTGCCTCTCTAACGTCTGTCCCTCCGAGCTATCCGCCGAGTGAGTCATGCCTACCATTTTCCTACAAAAGAAAGTAAATTAAGTCACTAACTTGATTAAGACTTAATATGATCACTATCAGAGTCATCAAACTCAAGTCATAAGGTTTAAGCTTAGGCTAGATCATAACCTATTTCTCTTAAACCTAGGCTCTGATACCAACTTGTTACACCCCAAAAAAAACCAACCGGGTCGTAACGAAACGTCAATACTTAAAACATACGTCTTTTATAATAAATCGCAGCGGAATATTAAACATTACATCGGATAGTCTTTTAAGAAACATACGAAATACTAATCAACAACTTAAGAACATAAACTTAAGTCCAAATTCAAGCAGTCTGCTACATAACCAGTCCTCATGCCAGACCTTTGCCCTTATCGACCCCGGCCTTTCCTGATCCTGAGATACACGCTAAAGTTAGCTTTACGCTAAGTGAGTTCATGGTTTTCGCATCGTCATCCCTCAATCATGAAAATAATTCAGATACAAATAGTCATATCATAATTTACTCACAACGTATCATGCATTTTAAAACATATCTTGCAATTATGAGAAAAATGCAGCGTGCCATCACTTTATATATTTACGTCCATTGGCATGGTGGGGCTCCGTCATTCCGTCCATCTATAGTCAAGCTCAGAGGTGCTCTCAAGCACATGTCTTGACTACCGTCCCATAGTGCAGTCCAGAGGTGCCCCTTCCGACACATGTCTGACTATATTCGTCATCTGCGGTTTCCCGTCGTCCAATACCGGCGTCCCGGTAATGAGCCCCACACTTATAGCCACATCACATCAGTTCAATTTAATCAATCACAACACACGTCGTACGTAGCATGCATTTCGTCCAATATTTAGAATAATGGCATACCCAGATAACATCGTCATACATGCACTTGTGCATATAAATACATATAAATAAACTTTGTATACATATCGGTCACAACAAAATGTAACACATTCATGTAATCGTCATTCTATGCGTCATCCAAAAACTAGCATGCTTTTCATATTTAAAAGATTGTAGCATGCTCAACAAAAATCATCATCAATATAAAAAGAACATACTTTTGTACATGCATGTATCCCAGTTAAAAGTCACATGAAACTCACCTCGATTAGTGTCGATTTCCTCGCTACTTGGGAGCTCCCGATCCTACACGGATTCATAAAGTTCCTCTAAGTATTCACGTTTTAATAAACAATTCACCTAATTATCAAACTTCCGAACAAGTTGTTTATTCTCGATCCCATTATTTTCTAAACCGTTAAATTAATGAACATCCTCACTTTCATCCCCATTTTACCATCACTTAAGGATATACATACACCTTTATATAACTTGTAACTATTAAACTCATTTGTGTTTTCATTACAGTAACCTCAACACATATGAATTATTTATAAATAATCATCACATCCATCACCATATGCTTTACGTCACCCATGATCAAATTCTCCTCCATTGATTTATTTACATATAATATACATATATCATATATATATATATATATATATATATATATATATATATATATATATTCTTATGCATCACCCACCTTCCAATGAAAAGCCATGCATATGACGTTGTATATATATATATATATATGTATATATATATATATTTCTCATTTGACTCACTCCCACACACACAGGCGTAAAAGAAACTATGCACAGAGGCTTTCTCAAGATTTTTACAATGTATATGTGTGTGAGTCATGCATTTATCTATCCCTCCTCCCACTGTTTTCCGTTTTTGTTTCAACCCAAACCATGTGAGCTTTCTTAATCTGGACCAATATGCCTTCCCCAAACTCGATCAACATGGTCTAAATCTGTCGACTAAACAATACAGTTCACCCACAACACCAATATTATTTACAAGATTTTATTTCCATACACAATTAAGCAACTTTATAGACGTCGGTTCACATCGAAACTCCATCGTTAATTAAGTCTCTACCTTGGATTTTAACCCAAAACTCATAACCAAATTGTGATGGGCAAAGCCCTAAGTTCTTTGGTTGCCCAGGGCCTTAAGGCCTCATTTTCGAGTTCGTTCCCGAGTTAGAAATCGATACATTCTCATATATCCGAAATTTGTGGTTTAAACCTTTGCATAAAACAAGTATGAACATTGTTATTGCATCAAACTTTCCATATATAACTCACACATGGACTCTCGATCGTTTCACGCAACACAAAACCACATTAGTCGTTACCGAGAGAGTATAAATTCGAGATTTTACGGGAGTTTCTTACCTCGAACAACAGAATTCGTGCTTGAACTTGGCAGTCCTCAACCCTTGCTCCTCTTCTATGAAATCTCTCTCTCTCTCTCTCTCTCTCTCTCTCTCTCTCTCTCTCTCTCTCTCTCTCTCTCTCGATCGGTTATACCTCTACCAAAAGAATGACTAACTATCCCTCCTCCAAAGAATGGCAAGCGTCAACCTCTTTCCCTTGTATATACGATCATAACTGTTGCCGCTCCTAGCATTTCGCAACCTTACTCCACGTCTGAGATGAATCCGATGACTACAAATTACAAATTTTAAATCGCCACTTCCTATTTTATCTGACAATTGCAACTCCAAGGCCAAAGGTTTGGAACTTTAACACTTTAGATCCTCGAACTTTCTTGAGTTAATTATAATAAACGCATCGAAACTTAGGGTGTTACACAAGATATTTTTTTTCTTTTCTTTTTAATTTGAAAAAGTGGTTTACGCAAATATGTAAAATCAGGCTAATTTGGGAATTGATTTAAAAAGATAACTATAAAGTGAACTGAAGTTGCAAGATTAACTATTTTGATTGAATGTCTTAAATATATTTATATAATTTTTATTCATTCATGTAAAATATAATAGGAAAAAAAAAAAGGTTGAAAAAAAACTTTTTCTCAATTTAGAAAGATGGAGGCCCAAAAGTCTAAACAGGGTGATATTAATATAATAAAACCAAAGGTATACCATGTTTAGGTTTTAGCTTCTACTTCATCGACTATAGTTACAACACATAGACTTGAACCCTTTCAAAATAGTATCAACCCTTTCAGACCCGCGACTTGAAGTTGCATAAAAATTGGCAACCTTTGGTACATAAGTTACGATTTGGTTTGACGACTTGAAATTATATGTTGAAGAAGATGGGTAACTTGGGCCGACGACTTGAAGTTATATGCATTTTGCAAGTAACCATAATGCATCTTAGAACCGGAATAAACTTGAGTTGGGGAGTTGAAGTCACAAGATGCAACTTAACGTAGTTGTTTAATTATTTTATGACTCATTTGTTGAGTAAAACAAACATATATACAATAATAATATTACTGTTCTTTTATTAGTATTTATATTCTTGTTAATTTTTTATTTATTCAACTTTTGGATTTAACCAAGTTTGTTATTTGACTAGTATATTTTTAATTTGGTTTGTTAATTATTTAATACATGTGCATAGCCATTTTTTAAGAAAGCGTATGTGTAATGTTATTCATATGAATATAAATATATGTTTTGTATCTTATTACGTAGTTAAATATTTTAAGCATAAATATGTTTACATTTTGATTTTAATTAACTTACAACAGAACATACCATATATTTAATTTAAGACAAAATGTATAGAATGAAAATAAACATGGATTGGAATTTTTTTTTTAAATAACCAAAGTTATAAAGCATTTAACAAATGGAGAAAGTTAAAAAAAAGAATTAAATGATCAGACTCTTACCCGGTAAATCAAGTGAAAATGTTGATTATTATCGGTAAATGGCCCGAACTCTCTAATTTTTTTCTGAATGGATAAGCCATTGAACTGTTCTCATTTTGAATGATTAAGTCCCCATACTTTTTTTGGAATAAATAAACAATCGAACTTTTAAAAATTGATTACTTACATCTTTTTAACCCAAATAAAACTACCTGTAACTGACTAGAAAGATTTTAAAGTGGAAAAAAAACCTATATCAGTTTTACCGTTTCCAAACCCTGCGTCATTTAAACCCTCACACCTATCGCAACTGCTCCCCCTACCACCCCATTGTCATCCGCTCTCTATCACCGCCCATCATCATCGTTGGCCCTCGGCCACCGATCTCCCTTCTTTTGATCGTTCTTTTTGTTTTCGATTCTCCTTTTAGATTTATCTATACATACTCCATTAAATTGTTGTCAAAGAGGGATAATCGAAGGACGAAAAACAGATAAAAAAGGAGATCGATAATAGGGGCCAACGATGGTGATAGTGGGTATGGAGAATGGATGATGACGGGGAAGTGGCGATGGATGCAAGGGATATGAATGTCGTATAGTTTGCGAATGGTAAAACTGATTTAGGTTTTTTTTTCTTGACCAGTTAAGGTAACTTTTTTGGGTACATATACGTAGATGACCAATTTTTAAAACAATGACTTATTTATTCAAGAAAAAAAAAAAGAAAAAAAAAGTCCAAGGACTAAATCATTCAAATGAAAAGGTTCATGGTTTATTTATGAAATGTTAACAAAACATGAACGGAGATAAGTGGGAAAATGCTATTCAGTCTTGATGGAACACTACAAAAAAGCTCTCAAACAAACGGCTGACCCAAAAAGAAGAAACATATTATTATTATATGTTGGCATTTTAACTACCATCCTTATTGCCAACAAAAGCTGGCTACCCGTTTCCAACGATGGTTGAAGCAAAACACCGTAAGAAAGGTGGTTTACGATAACGAACTTGAAGGATCTCAAACTCATCCTGTTTTTCATGTTTCAGTGCTTAAAAGGCACATTGGAGAGTCGTTGATGTTTTTAAATTCCATCAATTAGACAGCAGAAAACGAAATTTTCAACAAACTTACCAGGGAACCTTACAAAGTTCTTTATTGGCTCTGACCGGAACCAATCATCTGCGAGATATCAGCTATATCGGATGATAACAATAACTTAGGGACTATTTACCAAAATCTTATCCGGTAAGTGCTTACCAGCAAGAGATCCATCTTCATTTGCCTTATCGTATAACATCTTTGGCCATAAAAATGGATTGTTGGTAAGCATCTTAAACCCAGTAACAACATTCGTTTCCCACACTTACCGGGTAATACACTTGGTCCATGCCTTATCTTTTACTGGGTAAGCTTCTCGGTCCTTTCCATGCTCAATCAATAAGGTAAATGATATTCGTACACGCTTACCCGGTAAGATTTTAGTAAACGGCTATGCTTATAAAGATCTAAATGCTAACTAAATAACTTTATCAAATAAAAATCATGGAAATTCAATGATAGATCAGATGTTTGCTTTAAGAACAGATTTAGAGGGATTGAAGTTTTAAACCATGAATGCTAAACAAAAGTGTCTGAATAAATACTAATTTCCTTTAAAGAAAGTCTCTCCCTGATTAGCAGTGAACTGAAACCACATCTATATGAAACAAAAAGAACTCTTCCAAGTCAAAAACTCCATCCAACATTACCCCATTTTATAAGATAATGTAAACACAAAAACAACAAACGACAACTCATCCATCATTGCTTTCGATCTATATATCTTGTTTTTGTTACCTCTCTCTATCATAACTCTGTGTTGCGTGAGAATGACGGCAAAGGGACGGATTCCTGTGGACGAAGGATTACGAGCACAGCAAACATACCCATCATAGGAAGCACAAGAAGCCATTTTAGTAATTTGTAGTAATGCATATGAAAGGTTAAGGAGAACTCATCAGAAAAGTGTAATTTGTTCTTGTCTGTCATCTCCACCACCACTGTTCCTGTTGTCCTTACTCCTACTGTCGGCAGCTTCATCCTATATTTTCCCGGCTTATCAAACACTTGGTTCCTCTTGATTGTTCTATCCCCTTGGTAATTTCCAGGAACCAACAATGAAGTCTGCATAACCGTTCAGCAAAACCAATTAGATCACAGTAACTCAGTAATTGTAAACCATATCAAATCACTATGGTTCACTTGTATATACTTGAGACTGCTGTAAATGTAACAAACAACTGTTAACACACATATGTCCAACAAACCAACACATCAAGTAGTAGAATCATGTGGTCAAAGTGGTTGGATACTGTCCCTAATGCACTCTTAAAAGTCCCATCTTGATCATTTTGACGTCAGTGCTAGCTAACAACTGTTTGAAGCTTAATCTTGTTTAGATTATCAATATAAAAAATTTAAATTATTAACACAGGTTATTGTATCGAATAAATAAAAAAATGAAATGAACTGGAATGGAATGGAATGGACAAATCAAACCAGCCGTATGAGTTTGACAACCGTTAATTAGGTAACAAGGAGCAACCTAAGATATTGGTTTATGATGTTCCAGGAAAGTGGGAGGTCCCCTAAATATAATTCTGAAAATCCATCATAACATGCGTAAAGAAAAAGAATATACCCCCTTTGTCCCATTAAAATGCAACAATCAACTCTCCTAGTCAAATGTCTACAATATTCTTCTATGTTGATACAATAAGGGGAATCTTAGGGACCAAAATACCATCCATCAACAGTTTCTTAAAATTATTAGCTGGCAACATATAATTTTGCTAGAAATCTTGCCTTAAGAGAAAACCCACGAAATATGGGAAACTGAGTCACGCAGCCTAAATTAAGGCTAACTAGCTATCATCCAAGAATACATAAGCTATTTGAAACATCTTTTTATTTTCTTCTTCTTCTCTATACTGCCATAGTCTGACAAAGTTCCATTTCCAAGTCATCTAATGATAAATGTATTTGCTTTCTTGTAAAAGTGTCAATCCAATATTTACCCACTTGTCAATTAATAATCATCACAAAATATTGACAACATCGATTATGGATTAAAATATTACTCTATTTTGTCATTACAGTGTACATTGGAAATCTAGCTAATAGCCAACACTTCCAATAAAATATGTAAAAAGACCAAAGGGTTCAAACCTCACCAAAGGTGAGGAGGGTGCTTAAGTTCATTTGCCGTATATAAATATTATTTACTTCCAAAAAAATATACATAGTCAAAGTTGCATTCATTCTGAGCTGAAGGGAGTATTAATAATGAAAGAGTCTAGAAACACTGTTCGTACCGTGACATTATAAGGGCCTTGAGAGCCAGATGGTACCCTGTGTTTATCTACAATCTCTATTTCGACCCAAAAATTCTTGCCTTCTTCATCGCGGAATGCTCTGGATGAAGGTGTAACATAGACCCCTTCACGGTCTACACGAGCTGCAACATTGTTTCGTCCTTGATTATGCGATCTCCATGCCTAAAAACACATGAAAGAAATGTATTAACAATGAAGAACTAGAGGGAGTAATATGGATACATGTATGCATATCAGAAAAAGAAATTCATATCCTACCTTTAGAGGATGATGAGGAGCAGGTGTCGAAAAACATAAGACATTACCATTCATGGTTGTCACAATAAGATCAAGATCATCTCCACCATCTACATTGTCTGCCAAGACCATGCTATAACTGTAGATCAAATAATCCACCAGCTTTAGCTAAATTGTATGGGAAATTAAGCAGAAAATGTACCAAATGTGATTTGAGGGCAATGCAACAAGACTGGTTTGTGATACATGGATTCGGGGGTCTAAGAGTTGTAATAAATTAAGGATAGGGGGTGCATTTATAAAATAAAATCATACACACACACAAGTCTGACCAGACCAATAAAAGAATAATTTTTTGCAATTTATCTTTCACATATTACATACATAGAAATCAAAACTCAAGTCTAACTTTAGAGGTAACATTATACATATAAAAACAAAAAATTATGTCCAACAATAGGCTCCATAGACAGAACTATGTTACGCATTAGGGAGGGGAACAATTTGTGTAGAGTATTATATACAATAAGCATAATTTTCTTTTAAAAAAATTAGTTGATGTGTCCTTCCCTCTTTCAGGCAAAAGACACAAGTTTTACTTGTAATTTATCGCCCTAATATCTAAGTTCATAGTTAATGAATCTTCATCGTTATTATTTAAAAGATAACAGAATTTTCTCCATCAGTGTCCATGGTCAACAATTTGGGGATGCAGTCAAGCTACACCCCATGCAAACCTCAGCAACCCCCAGTGGGTGTCAAAAATAACCGAAACCGTATAACCCACCAGAACCGAACTTGGGTTAAACGATTTTCAGGTCATTCGGTTAACCGGATAAGATCCTTATGCGGTTCGGTTTTCGGTTAATTTTTTCCTAATTCAGTTAAACCCAATAACCCGAATAACACATCATTCTACTAGTATTTTATATATTTCATGTTTATAAAAAATAAACCAAATACATGTTAAATTATTATTATTTTACATATTTTATTGCTATGTAATGTTTTTATTGATATTAGATAATATTTTTTATTAGATTACGTTTTTTGCTTGATTTACATCATCACATGAAAAACTAATGTTATTTGGTAGATATTGGTTTTTTGATAGATGGTGTGTTTTAGTTAATACAAGTCAATTGTTAAGTATGAATGTACGATACAATTATATATCAGAAGCAAAGGACACTTAATTTGGGAAAATTATTTCAGCATGTGTCCAACGAAAAAATATAAATCCTTATTCGGTTTAACCGGTTACCGAACCGAATAATCCGAAACCGATTAAACCGAACCTTATTTGGTTTGATTATTGGTTGATTTTAAAAAACTTAAAAACCAATTAACTCAAACCGAATAAACTGAAAACCGATTTAACCGACCTAATAACACCCCTAAGCACACCTGCGAAGCATCCGATATAGGAATTCAACAAGGGTAGAAGCAGCCTTGCTTTGTACAAAGAGGGACTTACGATGTTTCGCCAATATCCACAACATCAGCACATGATGTGGGCCCATCAATGAGATACAAATAGCCATCAAACGATGTTGTCACAATGGTAAGTCCTTTCTTCTTTTCCCTGCGCTTAGCCAAATCAACCAGGAGGACTTGATTCATGACTCTGCCATGAGTTCTATATGGATATGGACGTACGAATGACCCATCCTTTCCACTGAGCACATAAATATTTCCTGATATAGTTGGAACCACCACATCAGTGTGGCCATCTCCGTCCACATCGCCAACACTGACACCCTAAGGAGAATGGGAAAAGCAATTAAGCCATAATGTAATCACTTCGTATAGCTTAAAACCATCACTTAATGAAACAGGCTAAAACAACACAACCAGCTGAGCATTGTACCTGAGGAATTAAGCTCTTAAGATGGGCTTCCCAAATTTCCACACCATTTGGAGTCCATGCAGCAACATTTCCATGGCTATCAGTTGTAACCAATTCAATCTTCCCATCATCATTAATATCAGCAGCTACTACAGCTCCCTGAATTTCAGCCATCTCAAGAGGAAACTTCTCCCTTACCTTGCCTGCAGTAAAATACTTCAGACTTCAATTGCTCAAGGAATAAGTAGGAGAATCAAATTTTGATAAAAGTGATAAATGAATGGTATTGCATTTCTTGGAAAATTATGTCAACGGTGTCACGACTCGTGAAAGCAAAGCAATGAAAAACAATCCCGCAAATGAAACTATTAGAGCGTATTAACGACAAACGAGACAAGCAAGCTTATAGAACATCCTGCTTGATGTCAGGAAATCCAAAAGGAATTTCATGTGGTTATGAGCTCCTCTAGCTATCTAGTTTACTAAAGACAGATCCAAAAAAAGTAAAGTGAGCATGATGGGCCAAACAAGTTTGAAAAATTGATGAAATATGGGTGTTTTCCTGAGGTTGAGATGCAGGAGCTGGTGGTCAGGATCTCCAGCCACATCTCAATGAGGCTTCTTTGGGTAGAAGAGCCCCAATGCAAATAGTCCTCTTAGCATCAGAGTTTGAGAAGGTAGCTATGTAACTTTTCAACTTGAAATTTAGAGATTGTGGTCAAGTGGGTTTGAGGAAATCTTCTTTGTTTATGAGGGGGAAGGGGGTTTGGGAGTCAACTTATAGCACACAAGAATAAACCAAACAAGTCCAGTATATCCCACTCAAAGGTAGGGTCTTTTTTTTTTTTTTTTTTTTTTTTTTGGGGGGGGGGGGGGGGGGGGATGCAGACCTCACCTCTGCCCAAAAGAGTAGAGCGGCTGTTTTCTGTTCTAGCAGACATGGATGATTGATGTAAAGAATAAGGCAAACGCAGAAGGAAAAATAATAGGACACATGTTCCAAGAAAAGAGTCCACATTTCCTCATTATCCCATAACCACCCCCACCCCCCCGGCGCGGGGCAAAACCCAAACAACACAAACACCTTCCTTTCCCCAAATACCCAACAACTAAAAGAAGGGAAAGACATTCTTTTAAAGAAAAAGTTCCCACTTTAGAACCTATAAATAAATGACACGACCTTCCCAAACTTGCATCACCATCTGATCATGGTTAGTATCCTCAAACGGAAGAGAAAATCTGGAACTTTAACAAGAATTCTACTATAAAGCTCTTACATAATGACTCTCAAGTGTTTTTTTTCCTGAACAGAGGGAGTTGCAGACATGAAAATACTAGCACTCTCAAATTCTATTACCTTTATGATCCAGGACATAGAATAAGCCGTAAGAAGTTCCAACAAGGATGTCTAGGTATCCATCACCATCCAAATCAACCACCGTCGGAGAGGAATATATATAGGCACGATACTTCCCGGTATCTGTACTTAGATCCAATTCTGCAGTCCACTTAACTTGTTTGGTCTCAAGGTTAAAAACAACAATACCACCACCAACATACTTTCCAATGTCAATACCACCAAGCTCCTTAACTCGCTCTGGGTTATCGTAGTACCTGAGAAGGATAGCCAAGGTGAAAAAAACAACGAAACAGTATATGCTACCACAGAATAGCTTGAGAATATTCTTAAGTGTTTTGAGTTTAAGCCTTCACATAGAATATTTATCAAAGACCACTGAATGCAAGTTGCAGATTTGGACTCACTGACATAGCAGCGAGTATCCACAAGGCAAAAGGCCTCCACCTCATAATACTAACATGATAGATGGATATTTTCAATGATTTTGGTACATATATTCCACAAAGGCTCTATATGACAGAGTAGAGACGTAAAATATTAATGGACAAAAACAAGCAAATAAACTTCAATTCATCTAGCGATATGCATAAGAAACAAAAGCTAGCTACATTGTCCCATGATCCTCAGCTAATGCCATTGACTACTCTAAAAACAAATGTTCTGTAAGCTTAAATTCCCTGATGTAACCTTAAAAGGGGTTGAATTCAAAAGGCTTATGTATGAGCCCACTGTTGAAATATTGTCAACAATAACAGAATATACCAACAGAAAAAATGGCCACAGTTGCAATTTCCAGGTCATGAATAATCCATCTACAGACCAAAAGGGTGTTAGCCTAGTGGTAAGGCATGTGGACTAGCTAGTAGCGGTCTCATGTTCGAACCCTGGGGGACGCATCCTGGAGGTACGGGGGCTTCGACCCCGGGCTGCATGCTTTAGCAGTCGAGCTTCGGCCCATATTGCCAGGGATTAGTCTGGGCCCAATGTGGTCTGGGATACCCTCTCCAAAAAAAAAAAAAAAAATCCATCTACAGGCACTCTGACCCCCATGAAGATGAAGGAAATCATGTGAAGAATAGATCTACACACTCCCACATCACCATTGAAGCATTGAGAAATCGATATGCATGGAATTCGTATTTTAAGCTATATATGTTGGTCATAAGCCCTTTCCCTATTCATGTTTACTTCAGTTGTAAATGATTTAAGCAGGATGCCTATTGGGTCAAGAGTGCGAATCTGGTTTAGCCATGAGCTCTCAAGTGTGGTGATGGTCTCCCATTTATAATATGATTATCTCTTGCCTATTCTTATTCGAGGATCAATGAGGAGGTGTCATATAACTCATGAATATTATGTTGTTAGGGTCTGTCTAAGATCTGAAGATTAAAGTAGCTCATTTCCACCTAGCTCAGGCCAACATGTGAGTTGGATGTGACTGCCTTTCTAAGAAAGTTATCAAATATGGAGTGAAATTGTTCCCTTACACAAAAGCATATTTAATAGTTTAGTGTGTCTACATTTACTCAGCTCGGAGATATATAGAATTATATTAAGAATTTCAATTTATATCATTTGCTTATTTGAGGTAAATATGGGTATATTTTGTAGCACCTTGATCACCGTCACTAACAAAAAATGTTCTCTCAAAGCTATGAGAAAGTTAGGAGAAGAAACAGCCCTTGTTGCTCAATATAACTTCATTCAAGCATGATGAATTCCTATATAAAGGAAGAATCTTTGAACCACAAGTATTCTTGAAGCAGGAATTCTGGGAGAAAGGCAGGAACTGAGTTGTAAGAAGGTGTTATTTGCTCTTGCATTGCTTATGAATGTGCAAGGCTTCTTTGTCTTTAAGGAGGATTTGGTGATTAATAGTATGCATCATGTGCCTCTTATATAGGCTTGGTATTTTACTTTCTTGTACAGTTTACTGTTTAATTACATTTACATGAATAAGTAACTTCTCTATTTGAATATAGTTGCTATCATATTAGATAAATATTTGATTCTAGTGTTTGAGCACTGTTTCAGATTGTGCAAACTTGATATAGAAGCTTGTGGTAGTTGACAACTATCAACCGCTTTGTATATGATAATTGTCTAAATGAAGCAGGGTCAAGTATTTAAAATGTTAACCTTCAATGTATACCTGTCTTTACATAAATCTAAGTATTTAGCCAAGCTTACAAACTGAAATTATTTTAAACAAAAAAGTTAGACAATTGTAATGCAGCTTCACCATGATATTAACCTGTCTCTAGGATGTGAATTCCCGTAATCCTATGGGTGCAGTCCTACAATCTTATTCTAACTAAAGCTTGAAGGCATACTGCTATAGTCAAGACGTCTTCCTGACATAAGGAAATTTCATAAATGACATAGAGAAGAGAGAGAAACGCCAAACAGATGTTAATTTAAAGATTGGAGGAAGTAACACCTGGTTACTTGCTTGGAGGAAGAGTCTTAATTGATCATACCAGGGAAACACTATCCGGGATATTAATCCATTATCAGCAACATATCAGAAATATCTTGCTCTATGTGGCTTCAATTAAAAACCCACCTTGGGAATCTAATGGGTGAGTTTTCACCTTTTTTCTCTTCATTTTGCCATTATCAGTCCCTGTTTTTGGTGTAGACTTGTGTTGGGTCCAAGTTTTGAGTTTTGATAGCTGGAAGCAGCTCAAGGAATCACACACAAAAGACAAGGTGGTGGATGTATGTATGGATCTTGGTAATTCTAATTGGTGTTTCTCTCTCTTCATTTGCCACTATCAGTCCCTGTTTTTGTGTAGGCTTGTGTCAGGTCCTAGAATTGAGTTTTGATAGCTGGAGGCAGCTCAAGGAATCACACACAAGACATAGTGGTGGATGTAGGTATGGATTTGGTGATTCATAATTATGGACATGGTAAGCAGCAATTCACCACAAAACCACTTGAACTTATTAATCCTATGTTATTTCACCCAATCAAAGATGAGTATGCCGTCTTTCAAGTAGATACTGCTCAGATTGAATAAACCTGTAGTGAACCTGGGTCATAATGCTTCTATAGCATAATATACATATATACATGGACACAACAACATTCAGTCATCTAGGCACAAATCAGAGAGAATAGGAGGATACTCACTCATGGTCAAAGAAGTATGACACTGCAACAATCATCTCCGCGATGCCATCCTGATCAATGTCAGCTATCACCTGAAAGAAAAGGAAGAAAAAAAATTGCATTTCATTCCAACACCACATTACTATAGTTGTAACTCCTAAGGTCCCTGACATGTAAGACTTACAGGAGTGCACAAAATGTGTGAATCAACATGCACATAGTTTTGAGACGCCTCATGCTGTGCTTCAGTCCACTCCTCATCCCCCCACATCGTTTCATCAACATAATCATCATAGTCATAGTTATACTCATCCGCCAGCTCCTCGTTGTCACGGAATAACTCAAAAGATGAATCAGCATCAGCCTCCAGACCTTCGTCATTTTCCACGGTTGCAATAGGAACATCCTTGGGATTAATGATATTAGTATGTGAACCGCCCTCTGATTTTTCTTCAAGAAGTCGTCTTCCACTCTTCACTTCACTAGGTGTACCTTCTACATTGTCCGGTGCAGCATTTGATGAGATATTATGCATGTCTTTCGGCAATTCGATATGTACACTAGTTTTATTTTGTGCATCACTGCTGCCTTTCTCCAATGCATGTGTACTCGCATCACTCTCATTCTGTGAATTTCTGACATGTTCCTCCAAAGAAGTATTCCTTGTATTCTTTGGCGGTTCAGGTTTCAGCTGCATTTCATTCTCTTTCCCCTTATTCACCTCCACATCAGATGTATGGTTGGCTTCTCCGGGGGCTGGAGAAATATTTATTTAAGTGTAGGCACGTCAGATATCTTTGGGACATTATATAATTTTGAGTTTTAATGTTGTGATCTAATTTTCTAAAAAGCCAGGTATTAGAGAAGTTCATTGTTACAATTGCCACTTGATTCAAGCAAAAGTCGTAAGTTAACCTCAGATGCATGTCAACTGCAACTGATAATGAAATAGAGGTCACAAGATGGTCATAGTATCTGATGAACAACTCTTTGTATATAACAAAGTATTGAGCAAAAACTTAGTTTCCTAAACTTTAACTACAAAATGTGCATTCCTTTCGAAGAACCCTTACTATCTCAAAATATTTCTATCCCCACTTTCAGGATCTCTAAGATTAAATTCCTAAATGGCTTTATGACCCAGATTAAAACACATAAACATGGCCTAGTTAATCACCATTACCCTCAAAACTCTGCACCTGTCCCTCTTCCATTTCCTTATAACGGAAAAGAGGACAAAGTTTCCTTATAATGGAAAAGAGGACAAAACATTTCCATATTTATTGCTAATAGAAGGGAAAACAAACTTTTCTATAACCAGTGCTAATAGAAGAAGGAACAACTCATTTTTCCATAGTCACTACTAATAAAAGAGGGGAAATAAACTTTTCCATCTTCGGTGCTAATAAAGGGGAAATCCATCCTTTGTAAAAAAAACCCAACCAACAAATTGGAGGAAGGAGTGCTAACATATTAATCACTTCAAAAAAGAGAATACGAAAGTTTAGAATACAAATTATAATTGCGCAATTTGCAAAAGCATTACCGCTGCTACACTTGATGCTAAGTTTGCTTGAGCTACAAATGATGTAGAAAACGTATAAACATACTGTCCATTACACTACTAATGAGTTCTTATAAGAGGCTTTCATTTAAGACATGTCGGAATGGATATATCTCAAGCAAATGTTATGTGAAAAAAATTAAAATCAAACAAAAAAAAAGATAATCCATAGAAGTCACAATAGAAGTTTACTGTATATTTTTTCGTATCATAAGATCGAGCAACTATGCAAAGACTATATCATTCTTTTAAAGAAATATCTGTTTGGCCTGGTAATATCGAGTAAGATATCTTTTGTCCACTCTACTAACAAACAAAATATTTATTTGGCCAGTGTACCTTATTTCCCAGCCACCTTTTTCCCACCGGTGCAACTTGTCGACAAAAGAAGTGCCTTGACCAGTTAGCTTCAAATAATTACAAATCGGTCAAGTCACTCTATTTGACAAGTTTGACTGGTGCAAAAAACTTTGGTCACAACTCACAACATGAGTAAAGAAGCCAAAATCCAAATAAATAACTTTTGTGGCAGAGTGGCCAAAGCATATTTTACTCACTTGCAGGAGCTAAACAAATATTTTCCCATCATTCTTCTATAAAGCATAATGACATACGAGGTATGGAGTGCATAACAGCCTCCTTAATGAGTAGTTCATCATGAACATCTGGATGTGAGTGGTCCACTGGATCTGGAAGCAATCCCACGTACCAATCCCTTTTAGCTTTTAGCCTAGGAACCTCTAATTTATCTGACATGATATAACCTGAAGTGCTGCAGAAGTGTAAATAAAACAATACTCAATCTGGATGTTCCATAGCGTGCAATAAGATGAAAAGTAAAGATAACGCTGCAAAAACGAATAAAACGATTGTACCGGAAGAAGAGCACCTCGCCATTGTATGTAGCCAAAGCTATTTCTCTCACACCATCCTTGTCTATATCATATAAGAGTGGACTGGCATGAACAGTAGACTGATGAAAGGCAGGCCATCCTGATAAATCATATAAAACAGAAGTTATAAGCTCAAACTAATAATAGGATCTTTATAAGTGCCATGAGAATGGTGTATTTGCCTTAACCATTAGGGCTAGGGCCAACCTAGTTTGCTTTCTGCATGCTCTAGTCAGCCTCATCTGCTTTTATATGAGACTTTGGTGGAACACTCACTGTAATACTAAGAAATTTGTCGACAGAATTTCTTAGAAGCGTTACTAGATTTATAGGATTGATCCTTAGATATTAGAAATGAGGATGGCAATAAGGAGCATATAAATTCGAGAAACTTCTAGAGCTAGGAATATTTTAGGTTCTACTAGATCACGTCTAGAATGCACCTACACATCTGAGAACTTATAGGAATCTATATGACATGGGGATTTTGTGGAGAATGCTTGTTTGGTGGCGAGAAGGCACAAATTAGGCATCGACTACACCCGCAAAACATCACCCACGATCAGATGATGCAGATGCAAAAGCTTGATAACCTCCCCCCCCCCCCCCCCCACCCCACCCCCAAAAAAAATGGCAACAAACAAAAACTGGCCTATCACTGTGAGTTCCATTTACAGCAATCTCAACGTCTTGCTGAAGCAATGTTCTTTAGGCACAAACATTCTGCTAGAACAAGCTTGTTGCAGCAAAAGACTTCAGGCCTGATAGGTAGTCTTATCATGCATTTTGGACTATGTAAGAACTTAAATCAATCTATTTCCTTTGTGTTACTAGTTGTGTTTGATCAGTGTTGAAGGCTGACGATTTGTTAACTGTTCTATGGAACTCCTTTGCTTTACCTACACTCAGTGTTGGTTTTTCTGTTGACTGGGCATAGGGCGGGCTTGACTTTGTGGGTTAAGGATTTCTATCGACTTCATGATAGTTTTGAACATTTTTGGGTTGACTACGATTCCTTTTGACTATATGGATGTTTGACCATTTAGTTTGACCAGATCGATCATGGCGAGGTAAAAGGTATAGTTAAGAAAGGCATTACTATTAGTTGTGGTCATTATGATTTAAGCACAGTGAAAAGACTTTGTAGCTTATGATAAAAGTATCAGATGAGGTCATTTCCAGAGATACTTTAGTAGGGGATTTATTAGAGACAGTCTAGGGGTTTGATTACTTCACAGAAAGCAAGGATTCATTATCAGTACATACTACATACTGCTTCTACTCATATTGTCAGACTTGGTAAGGTGGAACTTAATTTTATAAACACTTCCCGCCTTCTGAGGAGCAGGCTATTCGTCATACCACTGCAGCACAATCGTGAATCATAATAGTTGTTTATCCGCTTTTGCTACTTCAACCACAACAAATGTTTTTATCCACATTATCTCCATGCACACCTTATCCAAGATTGTTAACAACTCTCTCATTCCACATGGACATGGAGTATAGAATTCATAAAAGTCAAAATCTAAGAGTTGAAGTTCGCTTATGTTTGATATATACCTACCTGTTCTAGTAACTATTTAAAAGATCACGACTGCTTAAATTGTTCAGTTACTTTCTTTTTCCTACTAATGGCACTTTAAACAAACACAAAAGTGCCTAGACATAACATGAATGTCTGCACTGGCTTGATGGACCTCTTTCCTACATTGCTTATATGAATGGTAAAGTATATGAAATGTACCCCATCATTTGGGTCATCTTTCTTGGAACACTGGAGAGGACATGAGTCGGTGTCTGCTTTTTCCAAGAGTTATCATCTGAGCAAAAACATGGTTGTGTTTTTCCTTTCTAGGAATGAGTCTCAGGCGAGTAGTAATTTTATGTTTTGGGGCGAGCCTTAATAAGTCAGAGCCTGCTTGTGGCTTTAGGTAGTTGTAACCTTTCTGGATGATTTCTACACACTACACGGATTCCCTTGTGTCGCGAGTACCTTAGGTCCTTAGGTACTTTGTTACCTTAATGAATGATTTCTCTAGACTAACAAGGAGTTACTTGTTCAAAATTCACGTAGAGACTTTATCGATTTTAAAGTATTACTGTACTTACAAAAAAATCGGTTAAACATTTATTGAAATCTACCTCCGTGGTGATGCATGTAAATACTTCTCAGATGAAATTACCAGTTTTTGCATTGCAATGGTATATTAGATGACGTATACACCACAAGGGAACAAAGATGCCGAAAGCAAAATACAACATCCATTAGAGGTAGCACGCTTCATTCATTCATCAATGTTACCACCAGTATTGGTGCAATGGGGTCCTCATAGTTGCTTATTGATTAACCATATGCAATTCCCTTCACCGTGTTATAGAGTAAAATTGCCTATCAAGTCTTATTCTCTTGTGCTCCCTTGTTTCATTTCGTCATAACTCGTAAGGTGTTGTGCGACATTTCTTACATTTATGATTTCCCAACAGGTCTTGCTAATCTTGAGCCCTAAGTATCTTAGTGCGTCTTGGTAGGCTATTCTAGGGCACAAAAGGGTGAGGGTGAGGTATTATATTCCTAGCATAAGACCATAACTTTTCTGTGTGCATGTTATCTATCTTGATTCTAATTATTTTTTCACTGTACAGCTTATTAAAGTTTTGTCTGCCCTTGATCCTTCAGTCCTAAAATACATTAAGTATACAATATTAACATACAGCAGATACTCACTCACCCTCCTCACCTTTGGTGAAGTTTGAATCCTTGACTTCTTGGGAGGTTGAGCTCTACCAGTAACCAGGGGGTACTGCTGGGCCAAATGCCCTTAGGTTATTTCACTCGTGTTTTTGCTTCTAACAGAAAAAAGAAAATCAACTTGATTGAATATTAGCTATTTCTACACTTCAAAGAGGAAATATGAAGATATTAATCTTGTTCCCATGATAATGTTCCTAAATGCAAGATTATACCTCTACCAATTAAGCCTTTACAAACCCTACTCTTACTACGTCAAATACTTTAGAAATAATCATTGTTAACAGCAACTGTTATTGAAAAATTGAACTGGTGATTGTATTAGTGTATAAGCTATTCTATTTCTCAACATGTTTATGACAACTGCTTATCCTCTCACACTTTGCATTTATGCCTAGTATGGGTAGTTTATCATGGCCCCAGATCGAGCTTCATGTTGATGCAAAGCTACATAGAGCATGAAACATTTCCTCCTTTAGAATAAAACGTACATTTTTGTTGATCTTCCTTCAAGGAAGAAGTTTCTTGGGGGTCTAAGTGGATATACAAAGTCAAACTACTCCTAATACTTCTTGACAGGCTTAAGTAACATTGGATATTAAAGGTGATATTATCATGCATGCAATAAGAATAATAAGGGAGACGTTTAAGTCCATGACTTCAAACGTATTAAGTTTGCTTAGGCTGCCACTCATCACTAGCAACTTTGTGAACTTTATATCAAGAGAACATTTCTTAACATGTTCTTGAGGAGATTTACGTAGTTTTGCCATTCACAAGGAAGCCCCAAGGTTTTTCGTTTCATATCATTGTTTGGCCTCAAAAAGGCTCCCTGAGTTTGGTTTTTTCCGAGGCACCAAAGAGACTTGGCAAGTTTGTAGCTCCTACTACTTTTCTTTAGACATAGACATGGTAGAAAATTCATTTTTATAATTGTAGACAAATTCAAAGATAAAGAAGGTGTTCAAAGATAAGGAAAGTGTCCAATAGAGAGAGTCAAAAAGGGAGTTATCTTTAGAATATATCTTTTCCTTATTTGTAGAGTAGTCTTTCGTATATATATATATATATATATCCCTTGTATTGTAAAATTAATAATGCAATATACAATTTCATATTCTCCTAAAGTCTTTATGGTATCAGAGCTCTAGACTTTAGCCGAGAAAATCATGGTGTCCGATTTTGAAAAGCTTTCTAGCCCGGAAAAGTCGACGCATAACCTTACTGCTGCTAATCTTGAAAACAGTCTGTCTCTTCAAATTACAAGCTTTAAGCTTTCCGGATCGAATTACCTCCAATGGTCTCGATCTGTTCAACTTGTTGTTCGTGGTAAAGGCAAGTACGGATACCTTGATGGATCCATTAAAAAACGCCGCCTACAAATCCCAACTTTGCCGAATGGGATATCCAGAACTCCATGATTACGGCATGGCTCATCAATTCTATGCAAGACAGTATCGCAGAGATCTATCTGCTTTACCCAAATCGATCTGGGATGCGGTAGCCTTAGCCTACTCAGATCTCGAAGACTCTTCACAGATGTTCGAACTAAGAACAAGGGCAAGAAATCTGAAACAAGAATATGATAATGTTACAACCTATTTCAATACACTAACCAAGATTTGGCAGAAACTAGATCTTTTTTCTCATCCCGAATGGAAAGATCCAACTAACGTTGATCTATACAAAACGATGCTTACCAAGGAGGGACTTATGACTTTCTAGCCGGTCTTGATCCTTCACTCGATGATGTTCGTGGACGCATCCTTAGCATGAAACCCCTTCCAGTAATTGATGTTATATTTGCTGAAGTTCGTCAGGAAGAACATCGAAGGAAGACAATGATGAATCAGACTATTTCTGAAGGGCAAAGCGAGGCTGAAAATTCTGCCATGGTCGCGCATAACCGAGGACCTCGAAAGCCTTCTCTAGTGCGATCATTGTCAGTGGCATCATCACACAAAAAGCACCTGCTCCATGGAGAACCCGCTGATTGTGTTCCTCGAAGTCAACGCACGACAGAAAACAAAGGTGCCTCCGCAAACTCAAAGACTGGACCATCCTCCTCAATGGATGCAGTTTTTTCTAAAGCCCAACTTGAGCAAATAGGAGAACTCTTAAACTCCTCAACCGCGCTCATGGCCACTAAACAAACCGAAGACATATAAGGTGAGTCATTGATTGTGGATTCCAATGCGTCAGAACATATGACCAATATCAAATTTCTTTTCGAATCTTTAGCACCATGCTCAGGTAATCAGACGATTACTCTAGCCAACAATTCATCATCACCCGTTGAAGGAATCTATCGTACAATCTTATTTTTGTTCGCCGAATTACTTGTCAATCTAAATGCATGACTAATTTTTCCGAAACCATGTGTTTTTTTCAAGATCAGGTGGCTAGGAAAACGATTGGTTGTGCTAAACAGACTGCCGGATTATATTACTTCCTTCCACACGAACCTACTTTCAACTTCCTTGTTCACGGAGCTGCTACCCTAAATCGTCACCAAAAAATTGATCTTCTTCATCAAAGACTTGGTCACCCTAGTTTTTCCTATTTAAGAAAATTGTTTCCATCATTGTTTAGTAATTCAGACGTTTTTTCTTGCGAGGTTTGTCAAAAGTCGAAACATACTAGAATTCCTTTTCCTATTCATAAATATTGTACATCAAGTCCTTTTTCTCTTATTCATAGTGACGTGTGGGGTCCATCTAAAATTCCATCTCTATACAAGAAAAGGTGGTTTCTTTCTTTTATTGATGACCATTCTCGTGTGTGTTGGATTTATCTGTTAAAAGATAAAATTGAAGTCGGTGTGTTTGAAAAATTCTATGTTATGATTCTTACACAGTACGATTCAAAAATAAAAATCCTTCACACCGACAATGGCACGGAGTATTTCAATTCAGCCATGTCTACCTTTACTACCAAACATGGTATCATACACCAAAGTTCGTGTGTCAACACACCACAACAAAATGGGGTTTCCAAGCGAAAAAAACCGTCACTTGTTAGAGTTAGCCCGGTCCTTGTTATTCCAAAGTCATACACCTAAATCCTTTTGGGGTGATGCAGTTCTCACAGCATGTTATCTCATCAACCGGCTACCATCTCGAATACTAAACTACAAGACTCCTTTTTCGGTTCTCCAGAAATCTTTTCCAACCTATCCTATCTCGACTTAAGAGTCTTTGGGTGCTCTGCATTTGTGCACAACCACCAACCCCACCGATCCAAACTTGATCCCAGAAGTATCAAATGTGTCTTTATAGGGTACTCTTCCTTCCAAAAGGGGTATAGGTGTTATTGTCCCACGGAAAATAAATACTATGTTTCTCATGATGTCACATTCCATGAGAATCAGTTTTACTATTCATCCTCTTCCCATCCAGAAAAGCAACCACCAGCTCCGGTTGGCTCTCCAGGTTGGGAACAGTTTTGGGGTTCAGATCCACCATCCACATCTTCCTCGTTCCAGCCTTCTCTTCCAACCGACACCCAACCTCAAAAAGAAAACCAGCCTTCTACCAAACAGTTACAGACACACAGAGTAACACTTCACCCTCTCCATCACCTACTATACCAGAAACAGCCCTACCCAAATCCTTCCCGATCACATACAGCCGAAGGAAACAGGTCAAGCCGAAGTCTGTTGCACACCAAGGGTTGCCCTCTTCATCTGATCTTGATCAACCGATTGTAACCCGAAAAGGTACACGCTCTTGTACACAACATCCTATTTCTGATTTTCTTGGTTACACAAACCTTACTACATCTATGCGAGATCTTGTTTCAAATATGTCTCTAATTGAGGAACCGAAGAACATTCAAGAGGCTTTACAAGACCGCAATTGGAGGGTTGCTGTGTTCGATGAGTTGTGTTCCCTTGAGAAAAATCACACTTGGGTAGTTGTTGACAAGCGTGAGATAAGACACCTGTAGGCTGTCGCCGGGTATTCACAGTCAAATACAAGAGTGATGGGTCTATTGAGCGGTACAAGGCACGGTTAGTGGCCAAAGGCTACACACAAACATATGGGATCGACTATCAGAAAACTTTTGCTCCCGTGGCGAAAATTAATACCATCCGGGTTCTATTGTCACTTGTTGCCAATTATGATTGGCCTCTCTATCAGCTTGACATGAAGAATGTGTTCCTTAATGGCACGCTCAACGACGAAGTCTACATGGACTTGCCCCCCGGTTTTCACGGCCCTACAGGCCCAATAAGGTGTGTCGACTTAAGCGAGCTATCTATGGCTTGAAACAGTCACCTAAGGCATGGTTCGATCGCTTCACTTCCACGGTTAAACAGTTTGGATATCTCCAAGCCTATGTCGATAATACTCTCTTCCATCTTCATGAATCATGACCATGGTAAGATTGCTATTTTGATTGTTTATGTGGATGATATCATCATCACAGGAATCATGTTGTCGCCATCACCAAAATTAAAGCTCATCTAGCAAAATCTTTTGAAATGAAAGATCTTGGCACACTACGGTATTTCTAGGGTATGGAGATTGCACGCTCTAAATCTACGATTAGCTTGTCTCAACGAAAGTATACCTTAGACTTGCTAAAAGAGACTGGAATGTTGAGCTCTCGACCAACATCTACTCCCATGGACCCTAACCTCCAACCAAGTGCTACTTCTACGTTCCAGTCGACAAGGGGAGATTTCAGCGCCTCGTTGGTCGACTGATTTACCTAGCACATACCAGGCCCGACATCACGTTTGCAGTAAACTACGTGAGCCAATTCATGCATTCACCATCCCAGTGCCATCTTGATGCAGTCTACCGAATACTAAGATACCTGAAAGGTACTCCAGGCCACGGATTGATATTTAAAAAACAAGAAGATCGAAGAATTGAAGCCTTTACTGATGCAAGTTGGGCAAGCTCTCTAAGGGGTGTTCGGTTGTGGCTTAATGAGTTGTATAGCCTATATGGCTTATTCGCTCAGCCATATATACCTGTTCGGTTGTGGCTTAATCGCTCAGCCGGTGACTTATTTGGTCAGCAAGGAAAATAGGGTCCTTTGTATTCAGCTATTTATTTACCTTTTTATTCCTCTTTTACCCTTCACCCTCATTCATCTTCTTCATTCCCGATCAACAGATCATAAAGCTTTTTTTTCAACCTCCTAAAACCCATCGTTCTGTTTGCTGGTGAAGACCACCAAATCCATGGTGATTTTTGAACTTCTTTTCTCTTCAATACCCTTTTGAAGACCACCAAATCCATGCTTGTTGGTGAAGACCCCTCGATCAAAGAGATCACAGAGAAGGTGAAGGTTGTATCTATGAAATCGATTGCTGAAAACACTCCAACAAAGAAATATCAATCCATTCCTGAAAACACGCCTAACACCTTCTTTATGAAATCGATTTGCTTCTTCTCCTTCTCTATGATCGATCGACTCCTCTCTGAATCAAAGAAATATCGATTTGGGGGTTTTTTCGATTTAGGGTTCTAGAACCCTTTGATGCAGATCTTATTTTCTAAACCATCTGTTTTGCACTTGTTCTCCTTCTTCCCATCATCAACTGATGCAGATCATGTTCTATACCCTCTGAGTGAGAGAGAGAGAGAGGAGTGATCTAGTCGCAGGGAAGATGAATGGAAAATGGGATCATTAATGGATATTAACAAATTATTTAATGTATATAAAGAAAGCATTTATTCAAAGATTTAAATTGATATTTTTAATATATAAAATATAAAATTATATTTTTAAAAGAAAATATACGTTTAAATTGTATTATTTTATTTAACAAATATTTAAATTGATATTTTTTATAATTAAAAGTCATTTATTCAACAATTTCAAACAGTTATTTTATTCAAACAAAAACAAAGAATGGGGGTAAAATGGTCATTTCTGACATTCAGATTGTTTATTTAACACAATAACCGAACAACTTATCTGTTACCACCCAGACAACATCCATACAGGTCTTAATAGAAAACGAACCGAACAGCACCTAAGTGATTGGCGATCTACCTCAGGGTATTGTTCATATGTGTTTGGAAACCTTGTTACATGGCCAAGCAAGAAACAAGGAGTGGTTTCAAGAAGTAGTGTTGAAGCCGAATTAAGGGCCACGGCTCTAGGTATATGTGAAGCTCTTTGGCTAAGGAAATTGTTAAGGGAGCTAAATATCTCTGTAAAGCCGTCGATGTATATCTAGTGTGACAATAAAGCTGCTATTTCAATGACACATAATCTTGTTCATCATGACAGGACTAAACATGTGGAAATTGACAGACATTTCATTAAGGAGAAGATCGAAAAGGGAACTCTGAAGATTTCCTACATTTCCACTACTCAACAGGTGGTTGATATTTGCCTTCCTTTGATAAGCTGAAAGACAAGCTTAGATTGTATAATATATACAATCTAGCTTGAGGGGGAGTGTAGACAAATTCAAAGATAAGGAAGGTGTTCAAAGATAAGGAAAGTGTCCAATAGACAGATAGACTCAAAAAGGGCGTTATCTTTAGAATAATTCTTATCTTCAAAATATATTTTTTCCTTATTTGTAGAGTAGTCCTTTGTGTGTGTGTGTGTATATATATATATATCCCTTGTATTGTAAAATTAATAATGCAATATACAATTTCATATTCTCCTAAAGTCTTTAATACTTTATGTAGGTGACATTAGGGCATAAGTAATACCTTCTTGGCAAGTGAGGTGAATAGACCATCATAAGCCACTTCTTCCCTATCAAGTGAAGCATGTCCTTGATTGCTTGAGGTTGGGAAGCTAGACTATCAAGATAAGGTGTATTCCTTGATGATCAAAGGAGATATGAGAGGCTAGTTGGGAAGTTAAACTATCTAACAACCACCATTGTGACTTGTGAGTGTGGTTAGTTGTTCATATACTTCCCTCATGCTAGTCATTGGAATGTTGTGGTACAAATCTGAAGATATCTCAAGGATGCAACTCTTTGATAGCAAGTCGATGCTCAAGGGATCTAAGTTTGTGAGAACTTGATTAAGTCAATTTGTAGAGTTTGGATTGATATTGTATGCAACAAGTTGCGCAATGTTCCAACTTAAGTGTTGGATATATTTAATAGTAGTGGAACCTATGCGGTGGGGGCGCTGCAAAGGGTGGCGTATATCCTTTTTTATACTTGATGGTCGTATTTAACTATTTATGTAATATCCTATGCGGTTTCATGGCTGCCATCCATTTTGTACTCTTTGTAATGTGTTTTTCTCTTATTAATAACATATCCTTCTTTTTATCTTCCAAACGTAAAAATGACGTTTTCATGCTAAAAAAATAAGTGATAGATATATTATGAAGTGGATTACCTGTTAGAAGTTATTCCATAACACATTACCCGAAACCATATCATCCAACTACTCCTCATAAACAATGTAGAGAAATAAACAAGAAGCAATTAACTCTGACAGATGCATACCTGGCATTTTGTCTCCATCTGAACCTTCTAGGACTTCAAGGTAGTGAACAAAAGATGGAACAACAACATCAAGCTTGCCATCACTGAGATACAAAAAAGCAACCACAAAGAAAATCAATATTGATGCTGGGAATTTAGAAAACTAGATAACCAACACTCTAGTTTTAGCATGGCAACCCTTCAACAGTTAAATAAAATAACAGACAAGGCATGAAGTCCTTGGAACTTCTATCCAAAATTAATCTATACATCCTCGTATGAGTAAGGTAGTTTGAAATACTACATGAAGAGACCGGACAAAAACAGTTTTTCCTAAACGGTTTAGCAGCTTGTGGGGCCTGGCATGACCTTTAGTTCTTGAGTCAAGGAATCGAAAAACATATACCAAAAAAATGGTATAACAATGTAGTTTATATTCTACATCTAGGAGACAGCTTCCAACTCTCTTTTACCTGTTAATGTCAGCAATCAGTGGTGTTGCATATATGCTAGAACTAACTTCAGTCTGCCACCTTAGTTCCAAATTCTGAGGGCATTGTTTATTCAACAATTCATCCTCATCTCTACCACAACAAAAACAAAAACAAAAAGTTAGTTATAGCACTAACTGTAAAAGATGTAAATGGTTGTACATAATTACCAAAAGCATTAAAATTGGAACTCTTAAAAGTTCACTTACATCAACTCCTATCACACAGTCATTCTTCCCACCCTCGTATTTCTAATATATAGACAATAGACAAGAGACAAAACAAAACATCCAAGCACAGAGCACTACCCACCTACCTGGTAACAGGAAAGGCTGCAGCTAAGTGTTCATAAGAAAAGGAACTTTGGGGGGATTCGAATTACTATCATCAGTTAGAAGAATTTACGGTTGGCTTAGTTGGTCTCACTTTATTAAACAGTATGCTAAATAGGTAGGCATCAAAAAATCAAAAGATAAACTTCCTTGGTTCCAAATAAACAAAATCAAAATATGGTTCATTTTAATTTTGGATGTAAAAACTAGTATTTCTTAAATGCAAAATTGTTACAAACAATTCTAATTGTATTACCTGTTATCATGTTAAATGATGTTAGTCAATATTTATTTAAAAACTTTTAACTCCATTCCAATTTAAATATGAAAAATAACCCCTTTGACCCAAAGTCTGAGTGTAGTTCTTACACGATTTTTATGACTTGGCATTTCCATAGAAGATGTCAATACAAAGTTATGAATCAAGAACGTTGTCGTTGTCCTCCCTTCCCCCTACAACAGCAACTGTGATGAGAAGCTATAGGATCACCTACTAGAAGCCCTAATAAGGAGCTGACAAATGAGTCGCAATCAAGACCAGGTTACTACAATCCCCCTGTTTACACGCCACATAACACAACCCACAACCATCCAGGTTCAATCTACTTCACCTATTGAAGCCTTGATAATCTAAATCGACTTAACCGCGCAAGCTGACCAAATAACTCCCAAATCAGCAAAAAAAATCATGGTAGGAATTGCTTCTAGGTCCTTATTCGGAGCTCATAATTCAGAATAATCAGAATCCGAAACACACGGGTGAGGGGATGTCTCAAATAACATAAAAGTAGCTCAATAATACAACAAGAAATCAACCATGCAAAAGATGGACGAAATTCAAAATAAGAAATAAGAAGACTTACAAGTTGGGATAACCTAAGTTATCATCAGTGGCCTCACGTTCGCGAAACTTGTTCGTTTTTGCTTCCTCTCCATGGATGAAAATGAATGATATAGAAAAGACAAGTAACAGAAATAAAACCCTAATTTTCATGAAGAATACCTTGATCTTACTGAGTTCACTACAAGATCGAAAGACAGGAATCGTACAACAATGGTGGATCAAAGAATAAATCCTAGTGAATCTTGCTTGTAACAAAGATTTGGCGATGATCGGGGAAGAAGGACGACGACAACAGTGTCTAATAAGACCTCAATTGGAGTCCCTGAAGACCATCTGCGCATTTAAACACACCTTAATTCTATGATTTATATATTTTTTATTTTTTTTTGGACAAATTTAAGAATTATTATTGTGATCTCATGTCTTAAACCAACCGTTTGGGTTGATTGAAATTTTTATTACTAAAAAGTTTATTAAAATTGAAATTGTATTGATATGAACCTTGATCGCATCTATGACGATATTGTAAAAGCAAATGAGATAATTTATGTCATCAACAACATAACGAACATAACATAGTTGTTTGTCGGATAAATGTTTTTAATATGTTTCAAATAACATAAAAAAAAACTTGTATAAAAATGAATAATCTATGCGTTCAAATAAAAATGTGACCGATTGTAGGGAGAGCTCGGGAAGATGGAAAGGTGAATGTAGATGATTGATTGAGGGAGGGTTATAGAGCCGACATTTGGTTGGCAGTGCTCTAGAACAGTTTAGATGTTACACTTTTTAAAGTTAGTTGTTTGTAGTACTTTAGGTGGGACCGTGCTAACGAGAAGGTAGAAGTCAACATTTGGGGATCAAATGATACCTCATAATGATATGCTCAAATATCTAGGCTTCATGATTCGAAAGGTGAGAAAGGTTGAAGACGACATACATAGAATAAAGGCATGGTGGTTAAAGTAAAGAGTTGCCACGAGAGTTTTTTGCAACATGAAATTCCTACTAAAACTAAAGGGGAAATTCTAGAGGGTGTTTTGTGTGTCTATTAAACCAACAATGATGTATGGGTCAGAGTGTTAAGCTATGAGGAAAGCACATGAGAGAAAGTTGGGAGTTATAAAAATGTTGATGCTAAGGTGGATATGTGGTTGGGGGGAAGTTGGATATGATACCAAACGAGGTCTTTTGGACAGAGTTTGAGTTATTCCTATCACGGATAAATTGAGAGAGAAGATTGAGGTTATTTTGTACACATCTACAAGAGACCACTTATGACGACATTGATTAGAAGTATAAAGAATATGACGGTTGAGGGGTGAGTAGAAGGGAAATGATCTCTGATAGAAGATCTTGAAGATGCATGACCAAGGTAACAAACTATGTAAAGGGACTTGTAGCTAACATGAACGGAAGGAGGGACATTTAGAGTAAATAGAGGGTAGACAACGGGGAGGGATGTTGGTGGCACCTAAGGTGATGTTTGCTTCTCCTACCTTCCATGTTTTATTTATGTATCTACCTGTGGGATTTTTTTTACCATTTACCAGTCTAAGGGTTGTTTGTTTTTTTGAAAAAACCTTTTAATGACTCTTAAGTCTGAATCGGTCAACCTTTTGTACATTCAAACTGTTTGTTTTTTTTCCAGTTTTCAGAATCTCTTAACTCTTAAATACATCTGAAATAAGAAGTGGTGATCTAACTTCTTAAAACCTCTTATTGTCGTCTCAGTTCATATGTTCTTCTTTCTCTCAAGACGCCTTCAAACATTACAAAAGCAAACAGTCTTATTGATTTAGATTTCAAATTTCAACACCACCTCTTATTAATCAGAAGTGAAATAAGACTTCAGACTTCATACCTCTTAAAAAACAAACACCACCTTAGTATTTCCTGTTTTTTATTTTATATCAACCTCATTTTTACTTGTTTTTACTATTTGCTAGACATAGTGTTCCTCCTGCTTTAGTACTTTGCTTCATCGCAATGTACATGTTGCTTGTTTGCAAACAGTTATTATTACTTACCACACTTGTTTCATATTTTTTACAAGAGGTCAAAACAGTCTCTCTACCCTAGGGTAGAGGTAAGGTATACGTACCCTCATGAGTCCCAACACCCTATGTCTGTGTGGGATAAACTTAGTTCGTTTGGTTTGGTTTTAGTCTTTGGTACTTTTTTCTACTTTCTTCACTTGTATCATTCTTTGTTTATGCATTTTCTTGAATTTTGTTTGTGAACTTGAGTTTAAAAACTATAAATAAAGAATTACATTGTGTCAAGCTCTTCTTTTTGGAAGTTTTATTCGATCAATTTGTTCGGTTTTAAACTAATTGATAACTAAAACTAATAGGTTCGGTTTTCAACATTCTTCAAACTAACCAATAAGCAAACTGGATAACGCTAAGGTGTCGTTTGGTTTTTAAGAGGTTTAAAGTCTGAAGTCTTAATTTAGTTATGATTAATAAGAGGTGATGTGTAAAAAGGTCTGAACGATTCAGACTTAAGAGCCATTAAGAGATTTTTTTTTTAAAACAAACAACCCCTTAGTTTGATTGGTTTCGTGTTTTCAATTCGGTTATCTGGTAAACCGACTAAGGGTTTTATTTTAAAATTTTAAGATAGTTACATATAGATATGATTAATATTTTAAATATAAACTTGGAAGTCAAAACCAAGAAAACAACAAAAAAGTAAAGATATAACCTATATATATATATATATATATATATATATAGGCGAAGGATTGTGTGAGAAGTTGAGTTAATGGTGAGAAGCGTGAGAAATGGTTATCAACCGTTGGATGAGAAATGAACACACATTAGGATGAGATGCACTGAGATGCACCGGATCAATTCACTTCTAAGCCGCAATTAATGGGAGTGCATTTGATTAAAGTGATCAACGGTTCATATGCACTTCTCACGTTAACCTTAACTTGTCACACGATCCTGCGTCTCTCTCTCTCTCTATATATATATATGTGTGTGTGTGTGTGTGTGTGTGTGTGTATGTGTGTGTGTGTGTATATATATATATATATATATATAGGCGAAGGATCGTGTGAGAAGTTGAGGTTAACGTAAGAAGCGTGAGAAGTGGATCTGAACCCTTGATCACTTATAATCTTAAACCCACTCATGAATCGCTCTTCATGAGAATTGATCCAGTGCATCTCATCCTAATGTGCATCCAACGATTGATAACCCCTTCTCACGTTAACCCAACTTCTCACCGGAACCCACCCTATATATATATATATATATATACACACACACACACATACAAATTGTTGTTTGGTTTATGCAACCTTAGAAATTCACTTAAAATAGAACTTGGCGCAAGTATATACTTTGAACTAGTATCATCTTGTAACAAGTAATAATGGTATAAGTATCAGATATCGATCCCACAAAGAAGGCTTGTGAAAGTTTTTCAAAAGTCCAGTATTTAAAAATTGATTTCAGATGGCGAATTCGAAGAAATATTTATGTTGGTTTGTTTGAGTTATCAACTAAAAAGCCAGTCTTAAAAGAGGAAATATTTATGTTGGTTTGTTTGAGTTATCAACTAAAAAACCAGTCTTAAAAGAGGAAGCACAGGGTGCAAAACTTTATTAAGATTAAAACAGGTGTTTTGATAAAAAGATGATATAACAAGTTGGACAGTCCTATAGTATCACCATAGTACTATCACAATATTCAACTATCGGTTCAGACGACCTCCCAAGAGTACACACCGCCCCACTGCTATCGATACAATATCACATATGTTAGACCTCGTGAATCCTAGCGCGATACAGTGTTACCTCCCTACACCGTAGGAGTAGAACACTTGTTAGGTACTAAAGCTATTTATGTTCTTCTCATATTAAATCAGGTTTTCTTATTTGTCTTAACTTTGAAAGTTAATGCATTTTCACATATAAAATTAGTTGTCAATTAATTATATATGATCTTCAATAATACAGTAATCACCTGAAATAAATAGTCAGAAAAACATTGTTATACTAGATACACCTTTTTATTTTCACACCGATTTCGGTCTTAACTTTGTCTTACACCCCAAGCTCAGGCTATTAGCCCATCATTGCTTGGTTTCTTGTTTTGAATGATGTAAGGACTTGAAATGTAAATAACATAAAAATAAAGTATTGAAAGTAAAAATTGTTGGAATGTAACCGATAGTAAAATAAATTGTTGGAATGTAAATAACTTAAATGTAAAAGACAATAATGTAAATTGTTGGAAGGTAAATGACAGAAAAGTAAATTGTAGAAATTAAAGTATAGAATTGTAAATGACAGTAAATTAAAGTGCAGAAAAGTAAAGACAGAAAAATAAATTGCAGAAATTTAAATAACAAAAAATTAAATTACAGAATGGAAAGTAACTGAAATAGAAAAGAGAAAGTAAAAGTAAACTAAAAAGCACTTAGGAAAAGAATTTAGACTTGATAACTTGAGTGTCAAGTTATGAAACTTGCCTCTCAAATTATGTCACAAAAACAATCACTTGGAATCTTTGGTACTTAGAAAACAACTTTTTGTACTTTGAAGACAACTTTTGTACTTGGAACTTTGAAGACAACTTTTGTACTTGGAAGGAAACTTAACTTACAAGGGATGAAAATCAAAAGTAAAGTTAAAGATTAATTCCAAACAATTTCTTTACCAAAAAGTGAAGTAAATTTGAAATTACAAAATTCTAACCTTGAACACACTTGACAATTTTGAGATCTTGAAACTTGGAAATTATAACTTGTGCAATTTAAGAATCAAGGAGCAAAAAAGATTAGTGAGAATCCCTTACAAAATCTCGAATATTAAATTCCACAAGTTGGTTTGTAAAGAAAACGTAGCTTGGAAAGTGAAGAACAAGAATATGAAAGATGAACTTGAAACTTGAAACACTTGGATTAATACTTGCAAAATACATCAACCTTAAGCCTTTGAATATCTTAGTTCTTGAAAGACAAGCAAACCCAAAATATTTAAGCTTAAGATTACAAAATAAACTAGAGAATAATTAAAACCCAAAGGTTTGATGATTTCTAAAGGTTACATAAGGTGCATATATATAGTAGCTAGAAAAGTCTTCAACAAACCAACAGAGTACAATGATGATGTAAGCCCTTTATTGGTCATAATGTCTTTAAAAGATGGGCTTCCAAGCCCGACCCAAATAAGAATTTCGGCTGCAACAATCATCAACTAGCCCTACAACATCATATCCCAGTCCTGCAAAAATCTTACAATACTGCCAAAAATTCAGAAATCTACAAAAAGGTTTAAATTATCATCAAAACAATGGAAATACATAACAAAACATAAAAACATGATAAATGCTATAAATTGGACTAACACTAAAAATGTACTTTGGGCAAATAAAAGAAAGGTAAAATACTAATAAAACAACTGTAATAGGGTTAATTTATTAACATATCACAAATCTATATACACGCACATATACAGGGGAAGATTCAAATGAAAACCGAGTTTCGATTGTGAACATGAGGACAAAGGAGAACGCGCTCCCTGTCCACATCTTTACGGGTCGGTCATGTATTATTCATCATGAATAATGTATCATTCAGAATGAATAATGTATCATTCAGAATGAATAATACAGGGGGATTTTCCTTTGTTGTAGTCCCCGGGGCCTTTTTGGGGTGGAGTTCTTTGTAACAGCCACCAAGGTCAATGACCTCTAATGGTGAACTTGTCAAGAGGTCGTAGGGGCACTTGGGCCGCGAGTCGTGAAGTGTCATGCGATCAACGTTGTTGAGTGGCATACTTTTGTGTTCCTCCGCTCTCAACGGATACGGGTACCCCCCGTTGTCGGCTCGTTGCATTTTGGATATTTAATTGTCCATACTTTAATAATTGTATTTCATTCTATTTTATGGTCGTGTGAGTATTAATTCGAGTACAGGTTTTCAATGACGTACCATATCTTTATGAATTGTTTCCCTCTATTCAAGGGTCGAGTATTATGTTTCGCCCGTGTTTTTGGGTGTTTTGGGATATGAATTATTATTCACCTTTTCACAAACTGAGCGTCAAACTATGATCCCGTTTGGGTTAGTTATGCGTTGCATCATTTTATAAAGAAGGGGTGTCTGGGAGTATTGTCTTTAAAATGCATATTGTTGGTAAACGAGTTGTTCTCTTATTTCAAAGTAAATCATTTTAAAGGATCATGATTATAAGTTACAATGTTTCCATTTTACGCTTTCCTCTACAATCATGATATAAAACTCTTGAACTCACTAGGCGTTAGCCTAACCTTTTTATTTGTCGGCATGTGCATCAGGTTTCATCTCGGGATTAGTTCTCGCGACACCGTGAAGTGATGAGTGCTAGTTGTGTGCTCGAGGAAGTGATTTAGCTTGATGAAGTCTTCCGCATTATTATTGGAGATAGCGATTTGGTATTGGGTTATAGTAACACTCGACTTTAGTTAGTTTTTATGTAAGATTTTAATTTTCTGTTGATGGTTCAACCTAGAAATGTATTTAAATTATGGACTGGCAGTAATAGATTTATTATCCCTTAAGGTATTGTTGAAAGTTTTAAATAAGTTGCTATTTCCAGAATTTAGGGTGTTACATATTTAATTGTCCATGCTTTAATATTTGGATTTTATTCCATTTTATGGTCGCGTGAGTATTAAGATTCAGTTCCATGTTTTAATGGCGTATCATATTTATATGGATTGTTTTCCATTATTTAAGGGTCGAGTATCATGTCCCACCCGAGTTTTGGGTGTTTTGGGTTACGAAGTATTATTTACATTATAACAACTTTGAGTATCGAACTATGACCCCGTTTTGGGTGAGTTGCGGGTTGCATCGTTTTACAAGAAATGTGTGTTTGAGAGCATTGTCTTTCAAAGTGCATATTATGGGAAATTGTGTCGTTTCCATTTTGAAGTATAATACTTCGAAAGATCTTGCTTTAAACTGAATTCTTTCTTTTAAAGATATATTCATTCATGTTAAAACTCTTGAGCTCACTAGGCGTTAAGCCTAACCCTTTTTATTTGTCGGCATGTGCATCAGGTCTTGTCGGGGGTTCGGTTCTAGCAAGTGCTATGAGGAGTTGAGCCTTAGCTTTATACAAGAGTACATAGCTGGTGAAGTCTTCCGCATATTGGAGATAGCGATTGTTATTGGGTTTAGTAACACCCGTCCTTTTCATAGGTGGTATGTGTAGGATGAATATGTGTATTGAGGTTAATTCTCAAATTGTGTCCGTAGTCAAAGTAATTATTGATGTATTTAGAAATTTTTTAATAAGTTGCTATCTTCAGATTTAAGGGTGTTACAGTGTGTGTGTATATATATATATATAAGAAGTTACAAAATTGGTCCCTCTGATTAACATATTTATTTTATAAAAAAATGTGATTAAAAGTGAAAAAAGACCAAACTACCCTTCATTTAACGGCTTCTTTTAACAGCCGTTAGAGGGAGGGACAAAACCCAGTCGTTTTTGCATACCACAATGGCGAAACTGTATTTTTGAAACTGCAGCAATGAAAGGTGTTACTTTCAGGAAACCACAGAGACCAAAAGTGTAGTTTACTCAATAGAAAATTAGAAATTACATAAACTTTTTATTTTGGTGTCATTTTTGTCGTCTTGGTTAAAAGGTTCTAATGTTATATTTTTTATAATAACTTAATAAACTACACAAAATAGTCAAAATATATAAAATATATACATAACTCATTAGGGGTAAATTGATCATATTATCTGTTCCGTCCAGTCCAATTATGTTTTACCAAACTATCTTGTTATATTATGTCATGTCCTGTAACGTTCTATTTTATTTTGTCTGGATACCAAACACATCCTTTAAAGAACGTAAATGCAATCGATTATATTTATTTCCAAATATCATACACATGGTAATCCTTATGTCTTAATAAATAACCGTTGCAAGAGTGAGCACAACTATTTCATCCGGTCTGTCTATAGTAACCAATTCCTTTCCTGCGGTTTGTCTCTCAGACTGTCCTCTCATTCCAGGCAAGCAAGGAAGGCAGTTTCCATCTTATTTTTGTTTTTTTTTTATCTCATCTTCGCGGTCTAATTGGACCCAATAGTTGTCCTCCTCACCCCAACTAGTGGCGTACTCGTGTTTTCTTTAGGTGTAATTTTTAGAAATAATCTATACTTTAAAATATAGTATTTAGGTTTTTTGTTTTATTAGGCCTTATCTGTTTTTTCAAAAAAAAAAATTATCAGTCTCTTATGTCTAATTCGGTAATAGCTCCTTTAGACTGTTTGTTTTTTCAAATTTGCAGAGTCACTTATATCTTATCATCCTCTTATCTGGTAAGAGGTAAACAAAACTCTTATTTATCTTTTATTGTTCTCAATAGATAAACCTTAATAGATTCTTTCTCTCAATCTATCCACTTGGATTATAATAAAAATCAATTTACTATAATTAGATCCACTTAGATAAACCTTAATAGATTTTTATATTTTGATATCGTTTATGTATGGATTTTTGTGATTCATGGTGGTTGGTGGTGCTAAGGTAGTCACACGAGAGGGAGGATGTCATTGTTGGCTTGATGGAGGATCAACACAATCAATGGATCTAAAGCATTATCTTTGATTTTGAGCTTGTGTGTGAGAGTTTCTTTTATTTCATTAATGGCAGACTGAAGAAAAGTGTGTTGTCCAAGAAGGGTGAGTGGCCCGGAAAGGATAAGGACAATGAAAAGGCAAGGGATGGTGATGTGGGTTGCTTGATTTATGCTTGTTTTTTTTTAATGATTTACGTGGTTGTACATAGGTTGTATAAACTTGTACATTAAGAAGCTTAAATTTAGATAACAAAAATACCCCTCGTGTGTGCAAATTTAAAACAGAGTGAGGTCTATAAACTCAATCCATTTACTAATGGTTGCTTTTATCTGTTCTTGATGTTGTTTGCCAAGTTCTTTGTGTGATGACTGACTTTCTTTAATTACCAAGTTCTTTGTTTATTTTGATCTTTGAGGTATTGTGTTTTTGTCGATGTGTATCCTTATGATGTTCTTGTTGTGTTTTATTTCCGTGCTTGTGTGATAAATCATTTACTAATGGTTTTATCTGTTCTTGATGTTGTTTACCAAGTTCTTTGTGTGATTATTGACTTTCATTAATTAAGATCGTGATTGATTTTGGTTACCATGATTCTCCGAATTTTTGTTTATCATGTACTATATGCAATTTTGATCATTTTTGCTTCATGTGTATCTTAACTTACATGTTTATATATATATATATATATATATATATATATATATAAATATCTTTAGATTTATGAATATATATGTATAAATATCTTTAGATTTATGAATATATATATATATATATATTCATAAATCTAAAGATATATAAATATATATATATATATATATTTATTTATATATATATATTTATTTATTTATATATATATTTATATATATATATATATTTATACATTTATTTATTTATATATTATATATATATATATATATATATATATATTGACGTAAAGGATTTTTGGGTTCTAGTGTTTGTTTGTTGCAGGTATCCATTAATTGGTGCAATGAATCATATCTCAATATGGAAGACCATACTGAGGATATGAATCTGAGAGATATATTGGGGTTACTTACAATTCTACTACTAAGGTAAGCCACTTATTGACCTGTTGATTTACTTCTCCAGCGAGATGTCATTTGTGTTGACAAGTGTGTGCAGATTGATATATTTTCTCGGTGTTTAAAAATTGCGATACAACGACGCTTGCAACCAAGTTCGGATTTGTCAAGAACATCAGATAAGTGCCTATAACTCCATCCTTAATTGTTTACATTTCATGATTAATCGTTTTCGTCGTCGTTTATTTGATCTTTGAGGTATGTGTTTTAGTCGATATGCAACCTTATGATGTTCTTGTTGAGTTTTATTTTAGTGCTTTTGTGATAAATCATTTACTAATGGTTACTTTTATCTGTTATTGATGTTGTTTGTCAAGTTCTTTGTTTGATGATCGACTTTCTTTAATTACCAAAGAACATCATATAAGTGCCTATAACTCCATCCTTAATTGTTTACATTTCATGATTAATCGTTTTCGTCGTTGTTTATTTGATCTTTGAGGTATGTGTTTTAGTCGATATGCAACCTTATGATGTTCTTGTTGAGTTTTATTTTAGTGCTTTTGTGATAAATCATTTACTAATGGTTACTTTTATCTGTTCTTGATGTTGTTTGTCAAGTTCTTTGTTTGATGATCAACTTTCTTTAACTACCAAGTTCTTTGTTTATTTTGATCTTTGAGGTATTGTGTTTTTGTAGATATGCATCCCTATGATGTCCTTGTTGTGTTTTATTTTCGTGCTTGTGTGATAAATAATTTACTAATGGTTGCTTTTATCTGTTCTTGATGTTGTTTGCCAAGTTCTTTGTGTGATGACTGACTTTCTTTAATTACCAAGTTCTTTGTTTATTTTGATCTTTGAGGTATTGTGTTTTTGTCGATGTGTATCCTTATGATGTTCTTGTTGTGTTTTATTTCCGTGCTTGTGTGATAAATCATTTACTAATGATTGCTTTTATCTGTTCTTGATGTTGTTTACCAAGTTCTTTGTGTGATTATTGACTTTCATTAATTAAGATCGTGATTGATTTTGGTTACCATGATTCTCCGAATTTTTGTTTATCATGTACTATGTGCAATTTTGATCATTTTGCTTCATGTGTATCTTAACTTACATGTTTATTTTATAAATATATATATATATATATATATATATATATATATATATATCTTTATTAAAGATATATATATATATATATATATATATATATATATATATATAGTGGAAGGATATTTTGCAACCCTTAAAAACCCACATCTTAACCGTTGGATTAATGATCGACGGTTATTTTATTTTTATTTTTCTCTTTTTTTAATTAAAAATATTGGGCCCCATATCTTTTATAACCGCCGATCATGAATCCGACGATTAAGATGTGGGTTGCAAAGTTTGCAACCTTTTTAAGAGTTGCAAATGAACCTCTCCCTATATATATATTGACATAAAGGATTCTTGGGTTCTAGTGTTTGTTTGTTGCAGTTATCCATTAATCGGTGCAATGAATCATATCTCAATATGGAAGACCATACTGAGGATATGAATCTGAGAGATATATCGGGGTTACTTACAATTCCAATACTAAGGTAAGCCACTTATTGACTTGTTGATTTACTTCTCTAGCGAGATGTCATTTGTGTTGACTAGTGTGTGCAGATTGATATATTTGCTCGATGTTTAAAAATTGCGATACAACGGCGCTTGCAACCAAGTTCGGATTTGTCAAGAACATCAGATAAGTGCCTATAACTCCATCCTTAATTGTTTACATTTCATGATTAATCGTTTTCGTCGTTGTTTATTTGATCTTTGAGGTATGTGTTTTAGTCGATATGCAACCTTATGATGTTCTTGTTGAGTTTTATTTTAGTGCTTTTGTGATAAATCATTTACTAATGGTTACTTTTATCTGTTATTGATGTTGTTTGTCAAGTTCTTTGTTTAATGATCGAATTTCTTTAATTACCAAGTTCTTTGTTTATTTTGATCTATGAGGTATTGTGTTTTTGTAGATGTGCATCCCTATGATGTCCTTGTTGTGTTTTATTTTCGTGCTTGTGTGATAAATCATTTACTAATAGTTGCTTTTATCTGTTCTTGATGTTGTTTGCCAAGTTCTTTGTGTGATGACTGATTTTCTTTAATTACCAAGTTCTTTGTTTATTTTGATCTTTGAGGTATTGTGTTTTTGTCGATGTGTATCCTTATGATGTTCTTGTTGTGTTTTATTTCCGTGCTTGTGTGATAAATCATTTACTAATGGTTTTATCTGTTCTTGATGTTGTTTACCAAGTTCTTTGTGAGATTATTGACTTTCATTAATTAAGATCGTGATTGATTTTGGTCACCATGATTCTCCGAATCTTTGTTTATCATGTACTATGTGCAATTTTGATCATTTTGCTTCATGTGTATCTTAACTTACATGTTTATATATATATATATTCATAAATCTAAAGATATTTATATATATTTATTATATATATATATATTTATTATATATATATATATTTACTTATTATATATATATATTTATTTATATATATATATATATACTATATTATAAAGATGACATAAAAAACTTTAAAAAAAAGTCTTAAAGCTTAATGTATTGCTATTTAATGCTAATTACTTAAAAAACAACCATAAAAGCTGTATGTACTACATTTAATGTTATTCATTAATTTTCAATTATTATCTCTAACCATTTTAACTCTTTTAAAATCATTTCCCACTTTAACTCTCCTAAAATAACACTCAGCATATTTTAGATATAAAAAATCTAAAATATAATTAAAAAATCTTACATAATATTTTATAAAATAAATTATATTATTAAACCAAAATAAATTATATTATACTATTAAGTCTAAATTAAACAAATTTATATAAAAAAATCATTATCACTCTCTCACAACCATCCAAAATTGTAATGTAAATCGACAAAAAACAGAAAATAAAATAAAACATTAAAAGGTTCTTTGAATTTGCAAACAAAACAATATTCCAAATCCTTTTTTAAATATTTATGACACCCCAAAATTGACTCAAACATATAAAACAATAAAAGATTAAAAAGAAATCATAGCTATTCATCCACCTAAAGAACATATATTAATACAAAATCAATATATAGCTACTCCTCATATAACGACTAAAAAGGTAGAGAAAAAAGAAGAATTAATTCAAGATATAATATATCAAAATAATTATTCAAATGAAATATTATATACAATTAGTCAACAATTAAATAGAATTGAAAATAATTCTAAAGAAATAATAATAGAAGAAAAACAAGAATCAAAAGCACCTATAAAAATCGAGAATCCAATATTTATACCTCAACAGATAACGGATTCAAAAATAAATCTTGGATATAATAAGAAAATAATGGATGAATTAAGTGAAAAATTAAATAATATGAAAGTCAATGTCATTAATCAAGATTCAGATAATTCATCTCAAAACTATTCTGATAGTAAATCAAATGAAGATAATATTTCTCAAATTCAGGAACAATTTTCAAATAATCCACAAATTGATAATATTAACAAAATAAAATTTAGTGACAATTTTTATTCAACAAGCAGACCTCAAACTTTAAATTATTATTCAAGACCCAATTTCCCAGATGTTCAATATGAGGCAAAATACCTCTCTTTTGTTAGAAGTCAATTTGATGGTACATCAGTTTATGAGTGGAATCTAGATGGATTATCAGAACATCAAATTATAAGTTTACTCCAAGAATTCAATATGGCTGCTAATGCTTACACCATTAAAGGCAATGGTCAAAAGCAAATCGCTGAATTATTAATTTCAGGTTTTACTGGCAATTTAAGGGGGTGGTGGGAACAATATGTTACACCTGATGAAAAAGCTACTATCTTAAATGCCACCAAAACCATAATCAAAACAGAAAATAATCAACAGATTCAAACTCAAGAATTAGATATAATTTCTACTCTTATTTATGCTATAATGAAAAATTATATAGGAGATCCAACAATGTTCCAAGAAAGAAGTGCAGAAATACTCCTCAACTTAACTTGTAGAAAACTACAAGATTTTAGATGGTACAAAGACATGTTCTTAACAAAAGTCATGTTAAGACCAGACTGCAAAGAAGCTTACTGGAAAGAAAGATTCATTGCAGGATTACCAAACCTATTCGCAGAAAAGATTAGAAATAATCTAAGAGAAAAAATATAATAATCAAATCCCTTATAGAGATTTAACTTATGGTGAGCTAATTAATCATGTTAATAGAGAAGGTTTGGCAATTTGTTCAGACCTAAAATTTAAAGCTAAACTCAAAAAAGACAGAATCACTAGTAAAAATGAATTAGGATACTTTTGTCAACAATATGGTTATCAACCTATTTCAACTCCTTCTTCATCAAAAACAAAAAAGCATTTTTCAAAGAAAAGATTTTCAAATAAGAGATATACTTCTAAATATAATAAAGCTAAAGAATATAATGATAATAAAAAGAAAAAATATCATAAGAAGTATACAAAGAAATCAAATTTTCATAAAAATAATCAAAAAGTATCCAAAGATATAATAATCATATGTTACAAATGTGGCAAAACAGGTCATATGGCAAAAGACTGCTATGTCAAAAGAAAAATTAATCAATTAGACATATCAGATAAGTTAAAAGCTCAAATGTGTAAATTAATGCTCAATAATGATAGTTCTAGTGAATCATCTAGTCTATCTGACCTTGAAGAAAAGGATTTAAACAATGTTAAAAACTATTCAACATCAGATTCAGAAGCAAGTTGTGAATGTATAGGAACACTTGCAATCAAATCAATGTAATTACAGATAAAGATAGAGAAATGATAGAATTATTAGATCAAATTCCAGATCAAACAATTAAAGAACAAGCTTTAAATAAGTTTCTCAATTATAATAAAAAGGACCCTATAAATTTAAATTCAAATCCAACTGAGATGTTTAATCTTCACGAAGTTTTCAAAAGATTTTCTAAGCCAAATACATCAATAACTGTTCAAGATTTACAAGAAGAACTTAATAATGTCAAAACGGAAATAAAACTAATCAAAGAGAATGTTAAAACAGAAATAGGACTAATCAAAGAAAAATTATCAAACGTTGAGAAAAATAAAGCAATTATTAGTGATTTAGAAGAAAGCAATATAGAAATCAAAGAAATCAAGAAAATACCAAAAAGAATAACTTTTCAAAGGTGGAATACATATATAGAATTATGTATAAAAAATGAATTCAAAGTAACAATTCTAGCACTAATTGATAGTGGTGCTGACATGAATTGTATTCAAGAAGGAATCATACCTACCAAATATTATGAGAAAACGGCTAATAGGTTGTCAACTGCTAGCGGATCTTCTCTAAATATAGAATACAAAGTTTCAAAAGTTTATATATGTAACAATGGTTATTGTCTCAAAACTTCATTAATACTTGCAAAGAATTTAACTTCAACGTTAATTCTAGGAACTCCATTCATTTCTCAATTATACCCCATTTCAATATCAGAAGATGGAATCTCTGCAAAAGTATTAGGTAAAGAAGTATTTTTCAAATTTGATAATCCAATTACTTCTACAAAATTAAATCATTTAGAAAATAAAATTAATCAAGCAAAATATTTAAGAAATGAAATTAATAGCTTAAAAATTTCTGATCAAATTCATAATCAAATTAATCAGAATAAAATAAAACATATAAAAGAAAATTTTGAAAACAATGTTTGCTCAAATATTCCAAATGCCTTTTGGAAAAGAAAACAACACATAATCAAATTACCCTATATTAAAGAATTTAATGAAAGAGATATCCCTTCAAGATCAAGAGCTATTCATATGTCAAACGAATTACAAGAACATTGTAAAAAAGAGATTCAAGAACTTTTAGATAAAAAACTCATAAGATCCTCAAAATCCCCTTGGTCTTGCTCAACTTTCTATTTTATGAATGCAACTGAGATAGAACGAGGATGTCCAAGACTAGTCATTAATTATATAAACCTCTAAATAAGGTTTTAGAATGGATAAGATATCCAATTCCAAATAAAAGAGATTTACTCAAAAAATTACATGATTCAAATATATTTTCAAAATTTGATATGAAGTCAGGATTCTGACAAATACAAATTCATGAAGCTGATAAATATAAAACAGGTTTTAATGTTCCCTTTGGTCATTATGAATGAAATGTTATGCCCTTTGGACTTAAAAATGCTCCATCCGAATTTCAAAATATCATGAATGACATCATAATGCCAATAAGCAATTTTGCTATTGTTTATATTGATGACGTTTTAATCTTTTCAAAATCTATTGATCAACATTTCAAACATTTAAATATATTTTATGATTTAAAATATAAAAATGGATTAGTTGTATCTGCTACAAAGATGCATTTTTTTCAAACAAATGTTAGATTTTTAGGACATGATATTGTTCAAGGAACAATAAAACCAATTCAAAGAAGCCTTGAGTTTTCAAATAAATTTCCAGATGAAATCAAAGATAAAGCTCAACTTCAAAGATTTTTAGGATGTTTAAATTATGTCCATGACTTTTTCCAAGATTTAGGAATCATATGTAAACCTCTTTATCAAAGACTAAAAAAGAATCCAGAACCATGGACTCAAGAACATACTAAAATTGTACAACATATCAAACAAAAAATAAAATATTTACCATTCTTCATATACCTCAACCAAATGCTCAAATAATAGTTGAAACCGATGCTAGTGATCTAGGCTTCAGAGGCATATTAAAGCAAAAAATTAATAACCAAGCAAAAGAAGAATTAGTTAGATTTTTCTCAGGATCATGGAATGACACTCAAAGAAATTATTCAACAGTCAAAAAAGAGATTTTATCAATAGTTTTATGTATCAAAAAATTTGAAGATGATTTGTACATGAAATCGTTTTTATTAAGAATAGACTGTCAATCTGCAAAACCCATTTTAGAAAATGATGTTAAAAATATAATATCAAAACAAACTTTTGCAAGATGGCAAGCTTTACTAAGTAACTTTGATTTTCAAATAGAATTTATTAAAGGAACAAATAATTCTCTTCCTGACTTTCTATCAAGAGAATTTTTACAGGGAAAATGAGTGATTCAAAAAAGCAGATGACCCTTTCTCCTTTCAAACGTTCTGAATCAACATCCTCTTCCTCTCCTCTTCCTATTCAAAATAGATATTCTCCGCTTACGCCTCCACATATTCAACAAACCTATTCTGCCTTAGTCCAAAATACCCCATCCTCTGTTTCAAAGCCAATTCAAAATAAATCCATAGTTCCAACCGTCAAGAGAGGTTCTACTTCAAATACAGTCAATCACTCATATATCCAAAATCCTAATCATCAGATAGTAAAAATCCTTGAAGATTATGAATTGCATCTTCAAAACAAATCTTTTAGTACCCTTGTTGATTTTCTTTTTCCCAAAGACTCTCTACTCAAATCTGATACTTTCAAGACTAGAGAATATTATGAAGCAATCCTTATAGACACCGGGGATCTATTAAGGTTATTCATAACAAAAATCCCAACTCTTCTCAAATCGATTTCAGTAAAGTTCAGATATTTCATATTCTTACGATTCAAGAGTGGAGAGCTCGTCCTTACCTCAACAAGACCCTTTCAAACTACTCAAAACATCCGTCTTATAATTATTATGATTATCAAGACGCATGGTTCAAATTTCTCTATCTCAGATGTTATACCCACTCTTGGTTCATATTCTTTGATAAGAACTTTGACAACAATTATCCAAATTGGTTCACTAATTGGTTCAAATTTATGGGAAGTATTCCAGATATTTTTCCCATAAGTGTTCATGGGGGATTCACAAAATTTAAAGAAATGTTTGTTCAAAACATTTCTGAACATGAATACTTGTTGCAATTCACAATTTTATTCAAAATTCCTTGGATCATTTCCTGAACATTTGAAGTAACTCCATCAAACGGTCCTTCACCTCCAATGCTCATGAGAACCTACAACGTCAAATGGTGGGAAAAGTTGCCCAACGTCATTTCCTGGACATTTGAGTATCTGATTATTACTCAAAGAATTTTGGAGTACCAACCACAATCGAACAACCACTCTATCTCCTCAAAGAAGAAGAAGATGAAGTTGCTCAAATTATGGCTGCAAATTCAAAAGATGAAGTAAAAAGATTACTTCAAGAATTCAAAAGAAGTTCTCCAACAAGTTCTACTCAAGACTCATTGTTTCAAGATTCACAAGATCCCTATCCAGATGTAAACCTATAGGGAATGAGTGTGTTTGGTGTTCTTGCCTTTGTAGGCAAGATTTTTATTATTCAAATAATGTGTATTCAAACGTCTGGAATACATCCTTTAGTATTCCAAAAGATATTTTATTCAAATTATTATTCAAAAGTTTTTGCAGGTATTCAAGATGACGACAAAGCATAGATCAATTATTTCAAGATCAATTCAAATCGTTCAAAAAATTCAAAGATGCTTTTCAAAAAGAAGATGCCAAAGTACTTTTCCAAAGAAGTCAAAAGTTGTTATAAGCATTGTCGGCCATTTCAAAAGATTCAAGACTCAAATTTGCAGTCGGTTACCGGTCAAAAGTTATTCAATAATTGAAGATTTCAAAGACACTTGCCGGTCATTATCCATAGAAGATTTCAAAGACATTTGTGTTGACTAGTGTGTGCAGATTGATATATTTGCTCGGTGTTTAAAAATTGCGATACAACGGCGCTTGCAACCAAGTTCCGATTTGTCAAGAACATCAGATAAGTGCCTATAACTCCATCCTTAATTGTTTACATTTCATGATTAATCGTTTTCGTCGTTGTTTATTTGATCTTTGAGGTATGTGTTTTAGTCGATATGCAACCTTATGATGTTCTTGTTGAGTTTTATTTTAGTGCTTTTGTGATAAATCATTTACTAATGGTTGCTTTTATCTGTTCTTGATGTTGTTTGTCAAGTTCTTTGTTTGATGATCGACTTTCTTTAATTACCAAGTTCTTTGTTTATTTTGATCTATGAGGTATTGTATTTTTGTAGATGTGCCTATGATGTCCTTGTTGTGTTTTATTTTCGTCCTTGTGTGATAAATAATTTACTAATGGTTGCTTTTATCAGTTTTTGATGTTGTTTGCCAAGTTCTTTGTGTGATGACTGACTTTCTTTAATTACCAAGTTCTTTGTTTACTTTGATATTTGAGGTATTGTGTTTTTGTCGATGTGTATCCTTATGATGTTCTGTTGTGTTTTATTTCCGTGCTTATGTGATAAATCATTTACTAATAATGGTTGCTTTTATCTGTTCTTGATGTTGTTTACCAAGTTATTTGTGTGATTATTGACTTTCATTAATTAAGATCGTGATTGATTTGGTCACCATGATTCTCTGAATTTTTGTTTATCATGTACTATTTGCAATTTTGATCATTCTTACTTCATGTGTAATTATTATTATAATATTAATTATTTAATTTTAATGTATTTTTTATATGGTAATATTGATCATTTATTAATCTAAACATGAAACATTTAATTTAGGTAATACAAATTGATTCATACGCAAGCTACAAATCAAATTATTAATTTTTGATTCTTATGAATCAGTGGTTGATTCATCCAATGAATGAAAGTTGATATATAAATTTTCAATATTACCTACAGGCACAAAGTATTAATATAGTAAAAACATAATTGATTTAATATAGTGAAACATAATGGAATGGTAATAAAACAATAATGGTAATGAATATTTATATGTTTATATATTTTGTATATATTTATTTAAATATATAAATAAATACAACACATATTTATATAATATATATATAAATATAAATATATATTTTATAAATACAAATACAAATACAAACATTTATATATATATTATATAAATATGTGTTGTATTTATTTATATATTTAAATAAATATATACAAAATATATAAACATATAAATATTCATTACCATTATTGTTTTATTACCATTCCATTATGTTTCACTATATTAAATCAATTATGTTTTTACTATATTAATACTTTGTGCCTGTAGGTAATATTGAAAATTTATATATCAACTTTCATTCATTGGATGAATCAACCACTGATTCATAAGAATCAAAAATTAATAATTTGATTTGTAGCTTGCGTATGAATCAATTTGTATTACCTAAATTAAATGTTTCATGTTTAGATTAATAAATGATCAATATTACCATATAAAAAATACATTAAAATTAAATAATTAATATTATAATAATAATTACCATATATATTATGAAATTATGTAAAATACTAAAATAACCTTATCAATTAAAAATAAAAAAAGAAAATTCAATGATTAGTTAATTTCGGTTTCCAAAGTTTGTAATGTAATATTGGTTTCCAATTGATCAAGTCACCTATATAAATATATGTGATGTATATAAAAAGATATATATATATTTATAAATAAATATATCACATATATAAATGTTAAATGTTACAAATACAAGGGTTATAAAGAAAGAAATGAACGTTTACACACAGAAGTGACTAAAGCAACAATTTGATAATGATATGTGATCAAATCACTATAAATGGAAAAAAAAAAAATAAGAATATTAAAGGTTGCACACATATAAAAGATCAAAATAAACGGGAATAGAAAATGTAATGCATAAAAACACTTATTATAAAGTTAATGACAAAGAAGTATGTATATTTGTCTCCATCAAACACAAAATGAAGAATTAGTAAGACAATCTCACAACTTAAACACAAAAGGATAAAATTGCATTGAGGTCACAACAATGAAAAAGCTTGTATATAGACATGACAATATTACTTAATAAGTCAAAATCAAAGAAGCACCCAATCACCGTACACCAAATCGACAAGCACGTTTTCCGATACAATTAAATGAACAAAAAAACACAAAGAGGAATAAAGCAACCATTTTGCAAATGACAAGTGAATCAAATAAATATAGAAGTGAAAAAGCAAGAATGTAAATGTTGTACAACGACTCAACTTCACTACATAGAAGATCAAAGGAAACAGAAAGAAAATTGTTATGCAATTATTACAAGTTTAAACGTCAATAGAAGTACATTTTCGAGAGTAACACAAAATCAAAAAGTTAGTACAAGGCCAATCTCACAATATAAAAACAAAAGATAAAAAAGCATTGAAGTCAATGATGCACACAAAATCCCATTAACGAAAGTCAATGATGCACACCAAAAGGTATAACGACAATGACAAATAAAATCCCATTGAATAAAGTTCATTGATACAGAGTGTGGAGGTCAAAAATCAACAACAATGAACAATTTTGATGTAGGCATGCCAATATTACTTATAAATCAAAACCAAAGAAGCATGGTGATCAAAATCAATAATAATGTTAAAAACTCAAGCACCCTTAATTACCACAAATAAGATCCACATCCATGTTTACCAATAGAATGGTTTATATAAACAAAGAAATGAACATACAGTACAGAGAGAAATAAAAACATGCATAAAAGTAAAAACACAACAAGCATGTCAACGGTTTGAAGGGCAGGGTTCTTTGGGGAGATAACATCGAACCAATTAGATTTGATACTTGCACTCGATACATACATTAGTTATACAAGGTTACTTGATTACAGTGGAGATAACATTGAACCATCGTACACAACAATTGTGACCACTGAGGTTTAATCAGGGTTGGTGTCTTACAGTCATAATTTGCCAATGGATTAGTCTAGGCATAGCCTAGAGAACACCCTTCCAAAAAAAAATTGAACCATGCACATGTTAATTTATCTGGACTACTTATGGCCTCCTTGCACACACCTTTACATAATGCATAACAGGGGTCTTCATGGAAACAACCTCACGACCCTTCGGGTTGAGGTAAGGTCCGCATACACCCTACCCCTCCTGAACCACCCTACTTTCGAGTTGGATATACTAGGTTCATTTGGTTTTAACAGGTTGTTATTGAAGTTGCATGGGTGAACTAGGAAGCATTTTTCAACACGTATGTTTTTACAGTGATCAAGTTTGACGTTGCAATAAAATGTATATGCTACCTTATTGTTTACGAATAGACTATTGGCTATGTCTTACAAATTCTATTACAAAGACAAACTCCGACAAGAGACTCAAGCTTCTCGTTCTAACATGCCTATTAACTCTTCACCAACCTAGAGACTTAGATTTAATTCCATGCCAATGTTCACATTTCAGATCCAAAACTTGTCAATCTCCATACAACCACCTTAATATAACTTCTCATAGACCATATATGCTAGAATCAGGGCCAGAAATGAACCATCTCCTGATATGCTTAAACCATCGAAAAATGGTATGCTATATTCACTAATCACATAAATACAAACAAATTAAAAAGGCTTATCCAATGAAAAATAAAATTTGAATATTGTCCCAATATTGTAGTCCATTTTCCTTTGTTTTTCTCTTGTGGGTACCAAATCCTTTTATTCTAGCATCATGGAAATGAGACCAGAAAACTAAACGGATGACATCTTTGTCCAATCTTGTTAAAAAATAGATCGATTTATACCATCTAAATTTATGAACTTACTTTGAGAATTTTGGTAAAGGTGTCTAGAGGAATCTTGTTGCCCAGAACTATAGTTGACAAATCCAAAGCAAGCTAATTAATAGTGCTACAACATGACAATGTACAAGCCACTATTGTAGTGTTGTTCAAGGTTTCCAAGTGATCCTCTCATACACTTAGATGTGTATGATGCAAGCATGATTACTGCTGAATTAAATCTCCATAAAGTAGAACCAAATATGAATGTCAGTTATTAGAGTTGGATCATCATATAATGGAAGTGCAAACCTTACATCTCCAATATATATATATAGAGAGAATTAATGTCTGAAAAATCACTAGATCTTAATCCTATACATGAATCACCTATCTCTCTCTGCTGTTTGGATTCACTTCAAGCTTAAACATCCGTCACTGATGGTTGGTGCCTTAAGTATAAACACTTTAAGATAACTAACCCACGTACAGTTTACAAGTTCATATGTACGCAGATATCACCTAACTAACTGGTAGGAGGTCCATAAAATCTACAGATTGGCCCAAACAAAGAGACCTTTCCATTAACATTTGAGTTTAAATGATTGATTACATGGTCTTCAAAGATAAAGATCTAGAAATAGGAAAACTAACTCGTCTAGGTAAATGGTACTGATAAACTAAATGTGTAAACAAGGGAATATGCATGCAAAATGACACATACCTGTCAAAATCTCCCTCTCTCTGGAATCTTTTGATCATATCGGGGCCTTCCAGCATCATCTTGTCGTAGAGCTGCCAAAATCACTTATAAATCCCACTAACAAAAAGGTATAACGACATGATGACAAGAAAAAAATCCCACTAATAAAAGTTCATTGATATAGAGCGTGGAGGCCAAAAATCAACAACAATGAATAATCTTGTCGTAGGCATGCCAATGTCACTTATAAATCAAAACCAAAGAAGCACGGTGATCAAAATCAACAATAATGTTAAAAATTCAAGCACCCTAATTACCGCACATAAAATTCACAGCACAGAGAGGAATAAAGCAACCAAAATGACTGGTAATCAACTAAGTATAAAAGTAAAACACAACAGGCATGTCAACGGTTGGACACCGACACGACTTCAATACATAAAAGATAAAACTAGAGTCTAGACAAGAATAGAAATTGTTATGCATAAATTCCACGTAGTGTCAATAAACTATATTTGTCGAGTACGACACAAAATGAAGCAGTTAGTACAAAAACAATCTCACAATTCAAAAAAAATGTTATTGATAGAGGAATATATGAGATTTATGGAACGAAAACTAACAAGAAAAATCAAGTGTGTAAAGCATGTAATAGTGATCAAGTATCCATATATAGATGGTTGGATTGAAGTGTGAATTGAGATAATTAAAAGTAAAGTGAGGAAAGCAAAATTCAGAAAAGAAAAAGTATTATGATGGTTGTATGATGTTGAATCAAAGGAAAGCTAGTAGAAGAAGAGAAAGTTTGTATGTTGTAAAGTGATTAGATCATTGATTTGGTAAATAAATTTGTAGTAGAAAGAGCAAAATTGTCCATGTTAAGAAGCTACAAGAGACTTTGACCGCTCTCTGAAAGAATAAAACTAAAGATCCACCCTAATAGTCAAACATCTGACAAAAATGATAAGAGAAGAAAAAGGAGACTCAAACCATATGGTACAACAAGAATATACATATAAAATGTAAATCAATGAGAAACAGATTAAATTTGGACCTGTTGTAACTGAAGCAGAAACTTCGAAGTCGTACAACTCTCGTCTTTCCAAATGAGAAGGAGTTCAAAAGGAAATGAAAAATGAAGTGCAGATAGATTGATAGACATTAAGGAGAAAGCTCAATCAATAATGCTAAGTATTGCAACTACATAGTATTAGGCGTTTAACTTCAACAAAAAAATTAGTGGAAACATAAACAGATAACTACATCATCTATTCTCATTGGCAATTATCTACCCTAGTACATTTGGTTCGGTTCTCACCTTGTTTCTGTACAGAGGAGCGAAGACATGCATAGTGAAGCTATGACTACATCACATAGGCATATTGTAACATACTAACGACACGACGACACCCACATTATTCTTGATAGTATGCATATTTGGATAGCAAAATGTTCCATGGAATCAATTTGAGCTAATAATTATTATTTTGTTGCACCTATTAGTTTATTATTCTTCAACCACCAGTTTGTTAAGAGTAGCATTTCAGTCAATTGACCACAGGGCTTTTTAAATTGTCAAGACTAGATAAAACAATTGCTTATGTGAGCAGGCAAAAAATTGGTTATGATTAAAACAGAATGCCCATGTTTGAGACAGCAGCTTCATATTTTACATGTCAGTACCTTACTGTATCCACGATTAAGTTTATTCTACAAACAGATATTCATTTACATGATGTTTTATATTGTTATTTAGACTTCTTGATCTGTACATCCAAAAAGTGAGTAAGCTTATTCATTATGGACACACGACATCAACTTCACCCTATTTGCAGTATATCACAATCTCTAACCCAGCTGCCTGAATGATCAGACATTTTTAAACAGGATCAAATATGAGTAAATCTCTTCGAGCAATTTTACAAGGCCCGACTCAAAGTGATGAACATGTATACTCTTATCTTAACACACTTCCTCTAGTATTCCCTTTGCATGTTTAATATATATTATTTAAGCTTTGGTGACATGGCCACTTTGTTTTCACAATAGGTCAAAGAAACCGATCACATTCACCGTTGAGTCAACTGAATTCCTGAAACTCTATTATTTATCACAAAAAGTATACATATAAATCAATGTAATGGAATAAAAATATACATCTAGAGTTTCTAAGGGTTCCAAGGAGTAGTAGGTTCTTGTAGGAGAAGAATGGTTGGGTCTTATCTAAGTACATGGAAATGAGATGATGAGATGTTCCCCTAGTGCCCTCAAGGATGTCTCAATGTGGCTAGGAGTTTGAATATGTACAAGCAACCTCGATTATGAAATGAAGATAAAAGCCATTTCAAGAAAAATAAAAACAATAAGTATAGAAAAATTTGATAACAAGATTGAAGTCTTAGAAACTTAACAGTTATTGGTTTATGGTAGCATGCCTCTCAAAAGTTTCCCTAATATATGGAGTTTTGCGTACTCAATTTTAAGAGAACAACATGCACCATTTTCAAGGGATGATGAGTCATTTTCAAAAGGTTGCATTTGTAATTCTAACTGAGAAACAGTTGCATGGTTGGTTATTTACTTGCAGTTAAGCAGTAATGTTTCTCCTTGAGTTTCCAGCATATTCAAATAACAAATTCATAAGAGAAATGCTTACTCGTCATTCGAAGTGCACTGAAAGAGATGGGATGCATTTGATAAGCATATTTGAGACTTCGTCTCTGAGGCTGCATCATGTGCTAAGCAAATATGATGATGAAATTGGAGTCGAGAATGCCATTCTTTCTTGACTTTCGATGCTGTTAGAAAAGAAAAGAGGGTGCAAGTGAATCAGTAAGGTGTTGTTTGGCAACAACTGTGATTTCAATCTGAAAAAAAAAACCGTGTAATGTGAAGACAATTTATGCTTTCTATTAAATCATTCAGGTGTTACGTGCTCACGGTGCTATATTCGGCAGCCCTGGAGATCAATGTTTGGGTGGCAAAATCCGAGTGTTTAGGAGGCAACAACAATTGGAAGAGAGGTCAATTAGGGCAAAACTAATATACACGATTGTGGTCAAAATTGTCAGCAACCAAATCCCAAGTATTCAAATACCTAACACAACAAAGGTGAAAAAGATAATTTTACAAACTAGAATATAATTGAAACAGAAAAATTCTAGAATGGCAAAGCAATTGAAAACAGAGAACAGAGAACATAGAACAGACATCACTTTAATCTTGATTCCAAATTGAACGGTGTCTCATTTTGAAGGATACCTGATGAAATCCAAATGTAGCGGACAAATTGGATTCTGAAACTTAATAAATAACTCACACAATGGAAATACCATAATGTGTTGAGCAATCGATGCTACCACACAAGTTTTACAGAGATAATCAGAAGAACGTCTTAAACCCTGAAACATATAATTATAATGAGTCATTTTGAGCATGTAACCCTATTCCTAATATCGTAGACGGAACGCACTTACAAGTACCATTAACAGAGTCCGATTAGATGAAGACGGTGAGAGAGAAGCACAAAAAGCTGGCGATTGATCATATATAAACCCTAAACTTAGTGGAAAACATTGCTCAAATCAACCTCCAATTAGAACAATAAACAAGGGCGTTGATTGGAGACTGTATCCGAAATTTGAATGAATATGATTTGAATTGAAGGAAACCCTGAAAGCAATCGTCTGCAAATACCATGGGATTGGGGATGGGGGATTAAGGAAATAACAAAATGTGGGTTTTGGAGTGAGGGATTAATAAGGAACTTAACTTGTGGTAATTACTACTTCCACAAATTTTCTGTCAAACTAGCCGTTATCCACCATTTTTTTTTCTTAATCACTTCACCCTCGATTTTTTTAATCTACAATTTCTATAATCTATCTATCTATACTATATTATAAAGATGACATAAAAAACTCTTAATTACAACTCACTAAACTTTATGTACTATCATTTAAAGCTATCTACTTAAAATCTCTTAAAAATAACTACTAAAGCCTAATGTACTACCTGTAAAGCTTTTAACCCTAATTAATATATTTCATCCTTATCCCCCAAAATCCTTATCTTTAATCCCCAAACTCTAAAATTATGAAATTTGAATTCTGATAAACATAATCAAAACAGGATAAACATCTCAATTTAAATATAAAAAATTTAAAATATATAAGATAATTAATGAATTTTAACAAACTACTTAATTTTTTTATATAAAAAACATTATATTGTTAAGCCCTAAATTAAACAAATTTATATATATAAAAATCATTATCACTCAATAAAAATCATCCAAAATCGTACTGTAAATCAATAAAAAAACAAAAAATAAAAATAAACATTAAAATCGTGATGTATTAAGCATTATGTACTATTATTTAATGTTAATCTACTTAAAATCTCTTAAAAACAATTAATGAAGCAATATGTACTACTTTTAAATGTTTTTAACCCTAATTAATAAATTTCATCCTTATCCCCCAAAATTTTTATCTCTAATCCCCAAATCCTAAAATTATGAAATTTGAATTCTGATAAATAAAATCAAAACAGGATAAACATCTCAATTTAAATATAAAAAACTTAAAATATATAAGATAATTAATGAATTTTAACAAAATACTTAAAAAAAAATTTATATAAAAAACATTATATTGTTAAGCCTAAATTAAACAAATTTATATATAAAAAAACCATTATCACTCAATAAAAATCATCCAAAATCGTACTGTAAATCAATAAAAAACAAAAAATAAAAATAAACATTAAAATCGTGATGTATCTCGCTGCATTGCGCGAGTACGCTTCTAGTATATACTAGAAACGAGATACATCATGATTTTAATGTTTCATTTTAATTTTTGTTTTTTTGTCGATTTACAGTATGATTTTGGATGATTTTAACAAAGTGATAATATTTTTTTATATAAATTTGTTTAATTTAGGCTTTTATATAAAAAAAATTAGAGTTCAATGATTATCTTATATATTTTAATAACATCTAGAAAAAATAACCAATTACATATTTAACAATATAATTAAAACAAATTTATAGTAATTTAATATATTAATTAATAGTTATACATGGAAAGGTCTGCATAAAAGGAAGACCCTGCACATACCAAATTGGTGGGTGTTAGAAGCCTACAGTAGTAATATGTATCTTGTGTTTTGATACTTGTAAATTAAGAGATTTTAAAATTTTTGCATAAAATGATGGTACCTTGTGCCTAATAATTTGTATTCAAGAGTTTTTTATCTGTGCTTTATAATATAGCATAGATATAGATATATATATATATATATATATATATATATATATATATATATATATATATTAAAGGAAAACCATTTAGTGATTATGTGGTCCTTTTAGAAGGCTTGATTCATAGTTTTCTATTTTTTCATGTTTTTGAATTATTTTTGAATAAAAGTTGTTATTAAATGAGCAAACCTTTCATTTTCTCTTTAGGTATTGACTATTTTTAAATATTAAATGATAACACTTTTATTCATTAATAAATTTTATTTATGAAAACTAAAGAGAAAATGAGAAAGCCTTTCATTTTTTCTTATTTATATACATAAATATATAACTAAATTAAATTAGGAATCCGACTTCCCCAGAGCCTCCTGTAGCACAGGATCGATTAGACCCCGACAAGTAAATGATCAACTTACCACCCTTCCTTTCGGAGGGATTCAAAGATACTATGATGGCTCCGTAACCGAACATGAAACTTTGGTTTCATTCGGCTCTTTATAAACATATAGAAAGTTTATTAAAATCGATATATCGATATCGATATCTATTTATATTTATATTCTATATCTATATGTAAGAAGAGAAACATAGAGAGATGAGGTGATAAGTTGTTAGAGTAAGAGATATGTTTTCCAATTTTCTCAAATTTTTGATTTTTTAAATGTTTAATATGTTAAAGACTTTTATACTCCTATATGGAAAAAATATAAATTTGTTATTAACTTGGGTCTTTTTTTTTTTTTTGGTAAATTTGCATCCCAACTCTTGATTTGCTTCTTCATTTATTTTCTTTTATTTCTCAATTGATTTGGCTTTTAAAGTTGTAATAATAAACAAAATAAAATTGTTCATTTCATGGATGATGAAGAGGATGAAAGTTGAAGACATGATATTTTCTGTACAAGTATATAGAATTATGTTTTATGTTTCATGATTAAATTATAAGCATTAATAATAAAAATGAGGAAAATTGATCATAATGAAAACAAATGTAAATGATAACAATAAGAATAAAGTTTTAAAAATCATTTATCAAGAATAAAGTTTTCTCTAATATTTTTTTTTAATTTTCATAATAATCAATATAATCAATTACTTAGTTTTATAGTATCTTTTATTTCGATGACAATTAATATAATAAAAAATATTAATATTATGATACAACACATTTTGGATTATTTCTCTCATTATATATATATATATATATATATATATATATATATAGCAAAGCAAAGCAAAACAAAACAAAACTCCAAGTTTACTGAGAATAGCTTTCATTTTTATTTTTTTTTCCTATTTTTTATTTACTTTTAAATGATTTCATCATATTAATTGTAAAAACTTTTTATTTTCTTTTTTCCGTTTAAATCAAAATGAAACAATCAATATACCATCAAAATCGAACTTTTCATCTTTCATATTTATTATTATTAATTTTCATATATTTTTATATTAAAAACCATTATACCTCATCAAAACTTTTCATAATTATCATTATGAAAACTTTTCATAATTATCATTATGAAAACATATAGAGAGAGAGACTCAGAGACAGGTTCAAACGAGAAGTTAAACATTTTACGAGAAGACGAGAAGTGTGATATCATATATGATACACAAGCTTAATCATATATGATTAAACACATGTTACATTGGCAATACATAGACGTTTAATCATATATGATTAAACACAACCACAGGTCGTGTAATCATATATGACATTACACTTTTCGCCTTCTTGCAAAATGTTTAACTTCTCGCATGATTCTTCCCCTCTCTCTCTCTCTCTCTCTCTCTCTATATATATATATATATATATATATATATATACTAGTATCTATATTAAAGCAAAAACCACACATCATGACGTGGCAGCCTCTCCTCATTGGAATCCATATTTTCTGTTTTCTTATATTTTCTCAAATTTTGTATTTTTAAAAATTATTTTTTATATATTAAAAGATCCTAATATCCTTACATGAAGAATATAAGTTCAATTATAGTGGGGTCTTTTGGTAATTTTACTTATATTTAATGGTCCGACTATACATCTTTCTCCCACCCATCCGTCTTACTTCCCCCCTCTCTCTCAACCCCCTCCATCTGTTCTTGCATCATAAATCTTGGCATTCCTTTCGATTTAAGGGTTTTAGGGTGAGCAGATTGAAGCTCTTGGAATCAAAAACAAAATTAAAGATCAACATCAGGTATAATTTTTTAAATGCTCTAATTTTTCCATCCGTTCTTACTTTAAAAAACCTGATAGGCCTTGCTATTTAAGTTTTTAAGGAGCCCTAAAGAAGGAGCAAACTGGAAATTTTAGAATCAAAGAACAATTTTATAAATTATCCAGGTAATGCATTGTATAAATTATTTCATTTTATGTCTTGAATTTGTAGCATTACATTAAGATTTAAGCTTTTGGTTCTCATCGTTGCAATTCACTTATGGTACAGAATTATGAAGTAATAGAGTGTATGTAATTTTTTTAATTGAAAATTACACATTGATTTTCAAATATTACGACAACATCATCTTTGAATATAAGCTTTATTCTATTTTTTATGTCACTGCAATGGCTTCAAGACAAATATTGTTGCTTTTAGTCGTTTAGAATTGAAACTAGAGTGCTAAATGTATGTTCAAGTCTTGCTCTGCTTTTTATGTTAATACACAAGTTTCATGGAGATATACCTTGACTTGAATGTTAAACATGGTATTTCCAGATTTCATGTTGCGAAAGTTGAGGTCCATTCCACTCTTGCCACGTGTCTAAGTCATTTTTGAGTATAAATACAACACTTGGTATCTTTTATCCTCACTTTTCAAGTATCCAACCTTTTAGAGAGCAAAAACCCTCTAAAACCCCTTTCACAAGTTCCTCATTCAGCTCTTTGATTCCATCTTCGTTTTTCATAACAGGTTGATTGTTTGTTAAAATCCTGTTTGTTTTATGTTGTTATTATTAGTGTGATTGTTTAATGCAGGGATTCCTCGACTGAATTAGACCTTTGGACTTCAAACGAACACATGATGAAATCTTAAATTTTTGGAACTTAATGTCTAAAACTTGATGTTGATATGATCTCATAACCCTCGTAATACTGTTCTGAAACCTCTTGATTACTTGTTTAATCTAAAACTTAAACTTTGGACTCATAAAATCGATTTTGTCGATTGGTTTGCTTTCACGACTTCTCGACTGTTCTTAGTCGATTTTCACAAATCAGTGTTTAATCTGAGGTTAAAAGTCAGACTAAAGGTTAAAAGAATATTTAAAACACTTAATCGATTACATTAATGCAAAGTTTATGGTTCAATCATCGATTTTAATGATTTTTGTAATCTGGGTTTTATGACTGTGTTCTTGGTGTTCTTGAGGACACTTTGAATATTCAAGTAAAAATGTTAAGTTTCTCAAGTTTTTGAAAGACTCGTGTGTTTTATGAATCTTTGAGATGTTTGATATTCACGAATCCTTTGTTTTCTCTCTTAGAAAAACCCTAAGGACATGATTCGCTAACCCTAACCTTGCGAATCCTGAATGCTCTTAAGTGTCAAAATTCTTCTAAGTGAGGAATTCACAGATTAACAACGTGCGAATTATGAGTCAAGTCTAAAATTTCCTAAGTGTAGGATTCGCAGAATGCTTCTTTGCGAATCCTGAACACTTTCTTTGTTTCTCCATTCCTAAGTCTAGGGATTCACAACTCAGTGTCCTGTGAATCCTATACTTAGTGAATTTCAGAAAAATGCTTTTCAAATGTCAAAATTTTCAAATATTGTTTCTGACATCTTGGACCTTGTCCAAACCTTTTTGTCTCATCTTTCAGGTCAAATGGCGGCCAACAATTCTCCAAATGTGCAAGTGGATGAAAACTTTGTCTATGAGGCTCATCAGGAACACTCCATTCCATCAAGCAGAACAACTGTCCATCCACCACCAAATGTCAATCCTGACATGTTACTCATCCTACCTTCTGACATGGTGCCTCAAATTGCAAACAACCACAAATTTGAATTCAGAATCACCCTTTCAACAAAGCACTGTCTGATAGTGCTGATGTACTAGAAATATATGTTCAACAGGCATGGAAGACCATCCATCTCACTCACATCACAGTTGGACAAATCAGATGTCCAGTTCTCAGAGTCAATGTTGACCTCTACTCTGCTGATATTTCTCTTGAATTGTTCAGAAGATCCCTTTAATTGCCAGAAGCTAATTCAAGGGAGGGTAGAAAAGAATTTGACGACTTACCCACTGAAGAGACTGTTCTTACTGGAATTAGAGAGATGGGCTATGTTGGTGAACTAAACAGAGTCAACCAATTCAAGAAGAACAATCTGCCACCCTTCTACTATGCATTGTTCTCAGTTATCAACTGGTGCTTATCAGCAAAAACATATGGAACTGACAATGCCAGCAGCCATATACTATAGTGCATGACTTGCACATAGACCACACTATAGTGCATGACAAGCTCTTCTATTCTATAGTGCATGACTTGCACATAGACCACACTGTAGTATTTTAGAATGAACTGCTTGAGAAGATATCTGCCAAGAGCAACACTGTCAAAGTCCTCAATTATTTGCCATATCAGAGGTTCATGACTATCTTGGTCAGGAGTGTACTGAGAGGGAACAGGAAGATCCCTAGAAGGAGTTCTCATGAAGCAACTGTGGTGAATGAAATGAAGTTCTTGGTTAAGCAGAAGAAACAGTTTCTTACTCCATGCCCATTCCAGAAGTGTTACTGAGATTTGTTGATCCAGGGGCCGAGTGTCTTCTAGAGTATAGAGGATCTATGGCACAACCAGAACCGACTGTACCTACCCAAGGTCCAACCCCTAGGCGAGCGGAGTCTGAGAGGGTACCTGTAACTCAGGAGTTCGGGTACGGGGTGTGAAAAGAAAAAATACAGAGAGGGGAATCGGAGGGGGTCGAAGACCAAGACTTGAGACTTTAGGGTCACGGGTTCTTACCCCACCTCATGTGACACATGTAGTCAATGAAGGTTTAGGCTCTGCAAATGCCTTGGATCAACAAAAACAACAACAACATATCACTGAACAACATTCTGTGGAAGAACAAGACAGAGAAGCACAAGCTAATGAACAACCTGAAACTCAAGCTCTTGAGTTGGTAGATCAAAGCAGTAATGAAGAAGTGCATTCTGCTACCAGTACACCAGACAGAATCACTGAAAATGTTGACTTAGGAAGAGATGAAACAGATTCTGAGAAAACCATAACTAAAAGAAGAGATGATGATGGAAATGATGCGGATGAATCAGATGACGAGGATGATGACAACAATAATGATGGTGGTGCAGGAATTTTAAATGCTGAGGATGATGACCAAATAGATGCCTTTGTAGGTTTCTATAATATGGAAATGGACACCAATACTGCTGAACTTAATACTGCCACTGCTGATACAGTCATTGATAATGTAATTGGAGGAATAAGGATAATTGAGGGAGACACAATAGAAGATGAAAGCGAGATTTTCAGAGAAAGGGAGAGAACAAAAATAGAAGAGAGAGAGAGAGAGAGATCCATAACCCACTATTCCCGAAGATCAACCAAATCAAACACTTCAGTGCATTTGTTGCCTGAAGCTGTAGACATGAGCAGATCACTCATGCAATTGCACGCCCAAACCAGCCACTCTAATTCATCTTAACAGGAGTTAGTTTTATTTTCTCACGGGGATTCAACACACAATCTATCAATGTATCATTCGGAGACATCTGATATTGAAAACAGAGATCAGTTGCCCCCAGTCTCAATTCCTTTGAATGCACAAGTCCTAGAGCCACTTGTTAGAAATACAATTTTTGTAAATAGGTTACTTTTTGCAGGTTTTGATCTCAGTCGTCTTCGTGACCTGAGCGGAACATCCCGAGTAGATTCGCAATCCGGACTACGAGGACCGGATGGAAATCCTGTTATAGCTAACTCCATGCCATCTATGAGCACAAGTCACACAGTAGAATCATCTATTGTTATCCAAACAGGCAATCTAAGTGATCCCGCTGTTAGCTCACCCGAATATGTGTCAAGGGAATATCTCGACAGCGCCCTAAAGGTTGTTGAGAACAGGTGGTCAGAGAAATATGATAGAGTTGAGAAGGAGCCGGGGGATATAAAGAGAATGTTAAAGGGGAAGCAAGTTGTTGAACCTGAGCCCACAAGGAGAGAACCAGTAGTACCTACCCCGTTACCAAATACACCAAACCCTGTTGACTTATACATTGATGAGTTAAAGTCTTTGCTTCTCACAAAACCTTTATCTCAAGCTCCGGATAACTAACAAGATGCAAATATTTTTTCACTTCTGCACTCCCACCACCAACAACACCCACCAATATCTGTGCAACCAACAGATATAGGTAGAACCACAGAGTCAAACTTCTCTGATGCAGATGTACTGAAAGTTTTCACTCTTTTGAATCAAGCTTTTCAATTATCTTGCCAAACCCATGCAGCTGTTCAGTTCAGAAGGCATGATCATGATCATGAGGGGTAGACAAGGAGAGAACAGTCTGTTTCTGGAAGACAATTGGTTGTGGTGGAGAATGTTGTGCCCATAAGTATTGTATCTGGAAGAGAAAGATCTAGCAATCAAGGTGAAGGTACAAGTACAAGTCAGAGAGCTGAACATGTTGAAAGATCTAATCAGGACATGTTACAGAATATTAGTGATGATGAAGGAGATTTAGAAGAAGGAGAGACAAGGAGCTTAGTTGTTTATGTTGCTAATGATGAGTCAAGGGTTGAAAAGCCTAAGACAACAACTTGTGAAGAAGTGATGGAGGCTATGGGAATCACAACATGCAACTTTATTGATGTAGATGAGCTAGACACAGATGAGCAAGCTGAAGCTAAGTATGAAATGATTTGGAAGGTGAAGGAAGAAGGTGAAAAGGAAATGGATTTTGGTCTACAATGTGCAAGTCATCCAGAAAACTCTGTCAATGTTGAAGAATTTGTCAAAAATGCATCTGAAGCAGAAATTTCTGGAAGTGTTCTAAATGAAAGTGTTTTTGATGACATATTTGGTGATGATTTTGGAAGAGATGATCAAGAAGATGAACCTATACATAATTCTGAGCCAGTACAGAATGTTGAACCAGTACAAGTGAATGTGGTTGTACAAGAAGATGAGCCCTACATTCCAACTGGCATTCCAATAGTTTCTCCTGACAGAAATTGTGTTTTTCCTACAGCTAGTGAAGCCTCTGTTTCTAATGCTTAAAATGTTGCCTTGCCATTGCCATTGCCCAAGTTTGTAAAAAGGGTTTTCAGATCAAATGTCTCAGATCCTTATGCTCCTATCTTGATTGACATAGAAAAGTTGAGAAAATCTCTGAGTAAAGAAAGGAGGAGAATGGAAAGAGAAGAGAAAAAAAGAAAGAGGGAAGCCAGAGAAATAGAAGAGAAAGAGAAAGTTGTCAAAGAAAAAGTTGATGCTGAAGCTTTACCCTACATAAGAAACCCTGATAGTCCAAGAATTATGAGTGCATCTGAAAGACCAAAGCCTGTGTTTGTAACTCCTATGGAAGCAGAATTTCTTGCAAAGAAACAACAGGATGCTAAAGAAGGTCCCTCTGTTCCAGTCAGAGGTGGATCTACACCTTTTACAGATTATGATGAACAGGGCACTTCTCTAGAGTTTATTCAGCTGATCAGAAAGTCTCTCAGAGTTTCATTCCTTGAAGAATCCATCAAGATTTTTGTGAAAGAATTGATAAAGATTGATCCTTGCAAACTGTATGGAGTGATTGACAGACCTCTAAACTACCAAAGAAATTATCTGAAGTTTATTGAGAACTTTTCAAGAACAAAAGGATATACTAACATAGTTGGAATTCTTAAGATAAAGGAAGTCAGAATGAAGAATTACTTTACCGTCTGGTATCCAGAGTTTGATGTTCAGAGGAGAGATCTAAAGGAATCAACCTTCAGTGAAGCTGATTTTGAACACCTGAACATAGCAGACATGGAGTTCATTTACCATAAATTCAGAAGCAGAGTGGTTAGACCTAGAGCTGTAGTTTTTGCACCTGAAGTTGTGAAGAGGTATATGAGGTGTCTGGTCAACAATTCATACATTCTTGATTTTCAGTTGGGAGCAGAGACAAATCATAATAGTGTAAACCTGACTGCCCCTAACTTCAATCACTACTTGATGAGAGATTTGGAATTCTTCACACCAGTTGTAACTCCTGAACTTGGAGTTATATATGTCAACACTGAAACTCACAAGAAACAATTCATACGAGCAAGTGAAGTAGCAAAATTCTCAGATGGAACCTTAAAGATGGTGCTAAGAGAGCTAGAAGAGAGGCATAGACATTCAGAAATGAGAAGACTTGAAATGAGAGATCATATGCCTAGATCTGACATAATTGCTATGGAAAATATGATTAAAGCAATCATAGATATAATTAAATTCAGAGAAGGCATAAGAAGATTAGAAAGTTTCATAGCTATGAGAAGAACTAGTTTCAGAAGGTGGAACCGTTGAAGATTACAACTTTGATTAAAAGGGGGAGAATGTTAGATCATGTTTAATCAAGTTGTAATAGTTAGTCCTTTGTTACATTTTGTTATGTATTTTGTTAAGTTTGACTTTTGTAGGAGTCAAGTAAATTGACCTTATATATAGTCCCTTGTTATTTCCTTTTTAGATTAAGAATTTCATTCATAGTATTGTAGCCTCCTTTTGTGAGATATATGAATATAGTATTTTCCCAATCAATGATCTTTTTTCCTTTGATTCATATCTGTTATTACTGTATGCTTGATTCTGGAACAACAATAATGTTTGATGGGTTTTCCATACAATGATTTATTGTACCGATTCTTTTTTACATGTAATTCATCTTAAAGTTTTAATTTCCCATTCATCCACTTAACAATTTGAAAGGTTGACACCAAAGTTTTAACAACTTCATGACAACAGAATTACTCATTGTGCAACCTTTAAAGAAGGAAAGGTAATCAAGAATATCAAAATTGTCTTAAAGTTCAAATTTGAAAAAGTATTCTCTTTTGGGACAATAGATATCATATATATATATATATATATATATATATATATAGGGGTGGGTTCAAACGAGAACCTATGTATTTAAAAGAATAAAGGGATAGATCTCGGCCTTTGATTAGATTAAATCAGCGGTTGAAATTAATCATGACATTTTATGTAATTAATGACAACAAAATACCCTTTAAAATATGTTGGTAAATGACTTTAGGGGCAAAATTGGAATTTTTTTAATGATATCAATCAGAAGATTTTTTAGGGATTTGATGATCATATTAAATCAAAAAAGAAATCTCTTCCTAATTTACCTCAACACGTCTCAATCTCTCCCCATTTTTCTGAAAATAAATTCAAAATTCGTTTATCATGGTAATCACAAGTGATTCACTGCTATAATGAATTCAAAATTGGTTTATCATGTTAATCACAAGTGATCTGCTGGTATAATGAATTCAAAATTCGTTTATCATGGTAATCACAAGTGATTCGATGCTATAATGAATTCAAAATTGGTTTATCATGTTAATCACAAGTGATCTGCTGGTATAATGAATTCAAAATTCGTTTATCATGGTAATCACAAGTGATCCCTGGTATAATGAATTCAAAATTGGTTTATCATCGTAATCACAAGTGATCTACAGGTATAATGAATTCAAAATTCGTTTATCATGGGAATCACAAGTGATCCCTGGTATAATGAATTCAAAATTGGTTTATCATGGTAATCACAAGTGATCTGCTGGTATTATCATTGTAAATTTAATGCATCAAAATAGGTGATCTTATTAACAATAACCATATGAAATCTGGAAGACATGAATTGTCTGCAAAACTTCAATCAACTTAAATATATGATTATAAGAATGAACAAAACATAACTAAAACCATTTGAGAAATTAACAATTCCATGAAACTTAATTTTATGTGGAATGTACAAATTAAAACACACTGAATAGAAAACCCACTTAAGTGAAATCAAACAAAAACAGGGTGGCGATTTATTTCTGAAAAATCAACCCTAAAATACATTCAAACCAGGGACATCTTCTAATACAGTATCTTCGACATTCATCTATGACTTCTCCAGAAAATCATCGTGATCAAAGAAAGGAAAAAGAAGAAGAAACAACCATGGATACGTCTTGAGTGCACCCATCAACAAGAATCGATCTTGTTACATCCTCCATGGTCGACTGATTCACAAATTCAATTGACGACACAGAATGAACAATACCATCGACAACAATCGATCCCATCAATTCCTCCATTGACGCCTTGCAAAATGGTAAAAATATCGAACCTTTCCTTCAAATTGATCTATGATTTTTCAAAATCGTATAATTGCATCACACAATTTTGCAACAGAATCGGGATTGGTTTGAATATTGTAATCGATCCATATCAATTTGGATTTGGTTTGATTGGATAATCGCTTGGAATTAGGAACAGATAAACTATCCAAAATTAAGCACGAAAAAGAATGACAATTATACCCTTCTGAAAATAATTTTCTATTAAAATAATAAATTAATATTTTCTTAATTATGATTGGTCTAGGATTGTCCTTTTATTCCTTTAAATCGTTACCATTCTCGTATGAACCTACTTCTCTCTCTCTCTCTCTCTCTCTCTATATATATATATATATATATATATATATATATATATATATATATATAGGGGAGGGATCAATTGGAAACTAATATTACATTGGAAACTTTGGAAATCGAAATTAACCAATCATTGAATTTCCTTTTTTATTTTTATTTTTAATTGATAAGGTTATTTTAGTCTTTTACACAATTTCATAATATATATGGTAAGTGTTATTATTATAATATTAATTATTTAATTTTAATGTATTTTATATATGATAATATTGATTCTTTATTAATTTAAATATGAAACATTTAAATTAGGTAAACACAAATTGATTCATACGCAAACTACAAATCAAATTATTATTTTTGATTCTTATGAATCAGTGATTGATTCATCCAATGAATGAAATGAATGAAAATTGATATTCATATGAAATCTTCAATATTACCTCCAGGCACAAAATATTAATATTGTGAAACATAATGGATTTGATATAGTGAAACAAAATATTAATATAGTGAAACCTGATGAAACATAAAATGTTAATATAGTGAAACTTGATGAAAACATATTTGATATAGTGAAACATAATGGAAAAGTAATGAAACAAAATATTAATATAGTGAAACCTAATATAGTGAAACAAAATATTAATATAGTGAAACTCGATAAAACAAAATTGATATAGTGAAACATAATGGAAAGGTAATGAAACAATAATGGTAATGAAACTTAATGAAACTTATTTGGGTTTTTACATACTGCATATTGATGAACATGTAATAAAAAGGTAGTCTTGATATGCTCTCATTTTTTTTAAAGAAATATTTACGTTTTTCTATATTTAACCATATTTCATCTTTGTTGCCAAATTTGAAACACAAAATAAAATGACACATTTACCCTTTTGACATATTATTATTATTATTATCTTTTTTTAATAAATTAATTAATTTATTACCATATATAATTCAAATGAATCTTGACCATTGATTAAAAAGATCAATTGTTGAAATTTGGTTTCCAATTGAAACCACCCCTATATATATATATATATATACATATACGGTGTTATCTAAATTGGATTAATTGTTCAAATATATGGAGTGTATGTATATTGTGGTTATAAGAAGTCTGCAACTACCCATTTTATAGTGATCTTTTTTACAAGTGTACTGTTATTTGTGTTTGTACTCGATCTGAACCGAGTGGCCGTTGAGCAAGCGAGTCGAATTAGGTTTAATAACTTTGAGAGTTACCAAACAAAATTGAGTGGAAAGAGGTTTGAATAACTACTGTTAGCATTTAGCAATAGCAATACACTCCAATTTTAGTAATCATTGTATTTATTTCCTCTCAAATAACTGATTTGGTAACATAAACACTTGGCTATCTCCATTCATATTCTTGCAACAATTTCCTTTTTCTTTCTTAATTTTGCTACCATGATTCAATATCAACATTATTGTGCTATCCACATTACCAGGTATCTTATCTTTGGTTCTAAATTTGTTACAAATTTGTTTCCACTTCTGCTGCAATTTTTATGCATATATTGGATGATTTTTTGTCAATATTGTTTAATACAAACAACAAAAGCAATAACAACAACTAGAGTAGAATGACCTATAAGAAAATCCTATTTGTTTCTAATGTGAAATTTTTTCCTACAGGTTATGATTGACAAATAATCCAAGTGACAAACTAACGATTCAAGGACCGATAACTCTCTAAAAGTGAGTAATTTGCAAAGGCCTCTTTGGCAAGTGTCCACGAGTGTTGCATTTTGTGTCTAGCTACATATTTGGCCCAACCGGCGTAGTTGGTTGCAACAATTTATCATTTACTGAAAGTGGCAATTTAATGTTGTTGCCAACATTGTCGTCACAAAGTTAAAAAAAAATTCTATATTGGGTTGAACCAGTTGAGGATTATTTTCCTATGTGCATGTGATTATGCCTAACTACACATTATGTCACTTAAATGATTATATGTGACATAATTTATAAACAAAAACATGCTTATATATTTCCATAAGATTTGTAGTTGATTCATGTTATATTGCATATCGGTAGTTGGTAGTTGTCAATTAATAAATTATGTTTTATCCTAACTTGATATATTTTGTAACAAAGTAATTAATTAATATTGGGCCATTTGGGCTGATGATATCATGTAGTATAATATTTAAATTGTATTTTAATATTAAATTTTAAATTTAATATTGTATAATATTTTGTATGATTTTTTTTTCCAAAAACAAAGTAGTTCTTTTTTAAACCGGGTCAAACATAGAAGCATATTTGTTCAACCTTTTTATTTTTGCTCTAAGCAGTTTAAATTTTAATATATATACTATTATAAAACATTTGAGATATAATCATTAAAAGTTTTTTTTTATGTATCAATTACTGTTTATTAATACATATCACATAAAGTTCAAGATTACAAGCAAATCAATACATATGTACAAAAGTTTAAAGTTGTTTGAATTTACATGACTAGTTGATAAAAATAATCAAATACAAGATAAACACTTAGTTTTATAAAAGATTTAAAATATAATTAGGATAATATCGAGCGCTAACATAATACTCATCATTATATTATTATAATTTAAATAAAAAATACATTTTTATTTTTAAATCCAAATAATTAAAAGAGTAAACTACAATTTCCGTTCGTGTGGTTTATTGTTTATAATGACTTTCTTCAGATCTTTAAAAACTACTTTTTTTGGTCACTATGGTTTGTATTTTGTTTCTTTTTTCCTCCCTTAGACTAACTTTGTTATAATAGTTTGTCAAATTAAGGATTTTTGGTCTTTTTACTATGTTATCTAATTTTTTTTTAAAATTAATCACAATATATTATATCATTTTTTGACATTATATATATTTATATATGTGTGTGTGTGTGTGTGTGTTTCTGAATATACACATGCACACTCTATTCTCTCATCTGACCGACTTCATTACCACTTAGGGTTTAGGGTTTAAGTAGAGAGTAGGGGGATTTATTTATTGTGAAGGGTGATGTGGGCATGCGGTTAATAAGATAGACGGTAGTTTGAAAAGAGTGAGGCCAAAAGGAGAGAGGTATAGAGGCATGCGAGAGGAGGGCAAGGCTACTTTTGACAATATGCAAGTGTCTACGTTCTGCATATCCATTGTGCTCGGGTATATGTGGGGGTGAAGTGAGGTGAGATATGCCATTGGTAGCTAAGAATTGGGTTAGGTTTTGGAATTCGCCACCATTGTCAGAATAAAGAGTGATGATGGGCTTGTTAATTTTTTTTTCTCAACTAGTGCTTTAAAGCGAATAAAGATATTGGTGGTGTCGGATTTACGCTTTATTGGATAGAGCCATATGTACTTAGTGAAGTGATCAACAAAGACAATGTAATACTTATAGCCATCGAGGGAGTAAATGGGGGAAGACCACAAGTCACTGTAGATGACTTCAAGGGGTGCAGTAGTTGTTAGAGACAATTCACCAAAAGGCAAGTTTATGGCTTTTATTGATAAGACAAGAACTACAGGGTAAATCCTTAGTAGACGAAATATCAAGACACGATAATAATTTCTTTAAGACTGGAAAGGAAGGATGACCAAAACGATGATGCAAATTTGGAGTTTTATTGGTGGTGACATAGGCATGAGGTGTTGAAGTGGACACGGGTCATTGATATACACCGTCTTTAGTAGGTCCGGTTAGAAGTGGTGCCCCCGTTCGAAGATCCTTGATACAAAAAGAAGTCGGTGAGAATTCAATGATAACATTATTATCTAGACAAAATTTAGAGATTGAAATGATGTTTTTATGCATGGATGGGACACAAAGGACATTAGAGAAACTACAAGTTTTAGTAGAAGATGAGAGATGAGTGGAATCGGTGTGAGAAATGGCAAGACCCGAGCCATCGCCTATGACAATTTCATTAGTGCCATCGATAAAGTGGTGAAGGTCGTAACCAACCAGAAGAGCTTCAAGTTGGCCTTCCAGAGTAGGTAGTTTGAGGCTGTACGTTTAATGACATAACTGACATTGATCATGATGAGGGGTTTGGTGGGTTCATTCTGATTGGGAATGGTGTTGGATTCCGACATTGTGAAAGAAAGTGAATGTCTTGGGTTAAGTAAGGAGTATAGGGGAGCTGCTAGTGGGGGAGTATGTGTTGGAGAGAAAAAAAGGAGGAAAACTAGGCCAAGAACGATCGCTCTGATACCATGAGAAGAGATTAATGGAAAGCTTGACTCATTTTAGAGTAGCCATGGTCTATATAAACATGTACATGGGAGAATTACAAGGAGTTAAAGAGGGAAACAAGAATATTACAAAATATACAATTGGCTAATCTAACACCTCAAATCAAGGAGGTAAATATGTAAATAAAAGAGATGGAGGAAATCGGGGGATATGACTTATATTTTCTGATTCTTATTAGCTTATTCATTCTTGTTGATTTTTGTCCTGCGCACTCTATCTATGAGCTTTTATTAATGGGATTTTATTGTTGTCATTGTTGTTATACCTTTTTGTGTGCATCGTTGACTTTTGTAATGGGATTTTGTGTGTATCATTGACTTCAATTCTTCTTTTATCTTTTGTTCCTTGTACCAACTTTTTGATTTTGTGTTACTCCCGAAAAATGTACTTCTTTTAACATTTAACTTTATAATACTTGCATTGTGTTTATGCATAACTATTTTTATTCTGTTTGTTTTGATCTTTTACATTCTTGTTTTTAACTCCTATATTGATTCAATCACTTCTCATTTGGTTTGTTCCTCTTTTTGTGTTTTTTGTTCATTTCTTTGTTTATAACCATTGTATCGGAGGAAAACATGGTTGTGGATTTGGTGTGCAGTTATTTGGCATGTATGAACTTAACATTATTGTTGATTTTTTTAATCATTGTGCCTCTTTCATTTAGACTTGGTGGGTGATAATGGCATGTCTTTGCACAATCTTATTCATTGTTGTTGATTTTGGCCTCCACACTCTCCATTAATGAACTTTTGAACTTTTATATTTCGTGTTGGTCTTGACAAATATTCTTTTAACATTTAACTTTATAAATGCAATTTTCACTTTTGCTTATTTTCATCTTTTATGCTTATGAAGTTGTGTCAATGTGCAACCGTATACTAATTTGATCTTTTATCTTTTATGTTCATTTTGATCTTTTGTTCTGCCCACTATTCTTGTTGTGGATTTTGTGTGTGGTGATTGTGGTTGCTTGGATTTTACCATTCTCTTTTATTTTAATCATCGTGATTCTTTGATTTTGACTTATTAAGTAATATTGACAATGTCTACACACAACTTTATTCATTCTTGTTGATTTCGGCCTCCACGATCTTTATCAATGAACTTTTTCATTGAAAAGATCGTCTTCTTGTCCTGGTTGCTATACCTTTTTGGAAGTATGTGTGACTTTAATTAATGGGATTGGTACATGGTTGTCTAATCTATACTATGCTTTTTTATTTGTTGTTTTAAGTTGTGAAATTGTCTTTGCATTGATTTTTTTTTTCATTTTGCATAGCAATTTGCATTCTTGTTTATTGTGATCTTTTTAGTATTGAAGTTTTGTCTGTGTAACCATTTATATTCTTGTTGTGTATTTTACTCCTATACTTGTTTAATCACTTATCATTTGCAAATGGTTACTTTATTGACTTTTTTGTGTTGTTTGTTCAATTATGTACTTATAACCACTGTATTGATACACATGGTTGTGGATTTTCTATGCAACGATTGGGGTACTTAAATTTAACATCGTTCATTTTGATCACCATGTTTCTTTTATTTTGACTTGTTAACTAATATTGGCATGCCTACACACACCTCTATTCATTGTTGTAGATTTTGGCCTCCACGTTGTCAATTCATAACGTATCATCAATGTGATTTCCTTTTTATTTTTGTGTGTTACCTTTTTTATGACAATTTCTTGTTGTGTAACCGTTTCCCACTAATGTTTATCCATCAATATTAAGAAAGAAAGGATATACTCTCTCGTTTAGAAACAAGTATAGATTTCATGTCCTATTTATTTATCTGATTAATGTGCATTATATAAAGACTTTGTTTTTAAATTATTGTCGATTTAGGCCTCCCGCTCTCTATCAACGAACTTTTTCATCAAGGGTATTTCCTTTTTATCCTTGTTATACCTTCTTTTGTGCACGATTGACTTTCATTATTTTGATTTTGTGTATATGATTGACTTCAATGCTTTCTCTTTCTCTTTCTCTTTTGTTTTTAAATTGTGAGATTGTTTTTATGCCAACTTATTCATTTTGTGTTGTTCTAGACAAATATAATTTATTGAAAATTACCTTTACAATATGTGGATTGTGTATATGCATAACAGTTTCCATTCTTGTTTGTTTCGATCTTTTATGTTTTGAAGTTGTGTCGATGTGCAACCTTTTACATGCTTCTTGTGGTTCTACTTTCATAATTAGTTGATTACAATCATTTTCAAATGGTTTTTTTTATTCCCTTTTTGCGTTGTTTGTTCATTTCTTTGTTTATAAACCACTATATTGGTAAACATGGTTGTGGATCTTATGTGCGGTACATCGTTGGTCTTTTGGCTAATCCTATTGATTGATCACAACCACAAATATGGTCTCCTTGATACATGGTTGATGAGCCCAAGTTTGTGGTGACCGTTGCTTCCAACGATTGACTCATTCCTCGCCACCATTGGATGTTGCCGATGGCTCGCGCACCTTGGTTATCCACGCCCAAGGCGTTGATCGTTTTGAGTCTCCATCCCTACGGCTTGTGTTTCTTTTCCTGGCGTCAAATAGAAAGCTCATGGCTTTTGGGCTGTGACCTAATTGGAGTTTTCTATATCCATATCTATATCTATATATAGGGTCGGTTTGTGTTTTTTTAAAAGGAGGCCCAAAATTAATATATTTATTTGGGCTAAAAAGAACTTCAATTTCATTAATTCATTTTTGTTTGTCAAAGTGTTTACTTTCACCCAAAAACTGACTCCAGATTTTTTATCTTGTTTTCCTTGGGTCTGGACTTATAACAGGGTCGTTTTGTTCATGGAATTGAAAAGAATTTGAAGGAATTGGAAAGACTAATTCCATTGACCAAATTTCAAGCCCATGTTTGGTTCATGGAATGAAAGCAAGCGATGAAATCCTTCTAATTCCATTGAATTCCACAATTCAAGGAATTCATTAATGATTTGAATTTCTACCAACCAAAGGCCTGGTCAAATTTCTTCAAAGTCAAATTCCTTGGATGGATTCCAATTCCATCAAACCAAACCCCCATAATTCTTTTCCAAGACCGTTGTAGAACAAAGTCGTCTCATCAATTTCAGTAAGAGAGGGAGTAGCGAGTGTTGGATCATCAATTTTTTTTGAACGACTTTGGATCTTCAATTTCAAGCCACATTCGTCCATCTTTATCCTAATTTACGTCTGCTTTATGGCAGGATCTCAGGTTTTAAGAATCAATTGAGTTGTTGGTTTTAAGTTTTAAATCCGTTTTTGATTAGGGTTTTTATCTTTCTGAAGGTTTGGATTTAAATTCGTTTTTTATTAGGGTTTTTATCTTTCCGAAGGTTTTGAATGATTTTTTTATTTTTATTTTATCTAAATCTAGGTTGATTCGCTTATATTCTGGATTTTTATAGCAATTGACTTGTGGGTTTTGCATTGTTTATTGTTTAGATTCCGACTTCTAGGATGAAATTAATGTTCCTGAATTCGTCTTCTCAAAATCGATGGTGAAGAATGATGAGTAAGTATAACTCTTCTGAATTTTATTATCGATGGCTATGTACTTTACTGTAAGTGCTCTGCCTCTCTCTACTCTACATTCCCGAAGTCGGTGCAAGAAAACATCTTCATTCTTCTGTGTTTAATTTTCCCAATTGCAGTTGAGATCATTTAAACGTATTACTATTTATGATTTGATTAAAAAGATGCTAATGAATGACAAAAATGGTTATCTGAAAATATGAGAAAGAAGATGATGATGATGATGTCTGTTTTGTTTGTTCATTATCATTACTTGAATCGCTTTTCTTAATATGAGCCTGCTTCCCTTCATAAACTTCGATCATTGTTTATGGTTTAGTAAACAAATGTTTAGACTGTAATTATATATTGAGATGAAAATTTACTTTGGGAGGAATTTCATTCATTCACATACATCTACCAAACTATAATGATTAATTCATAACTTGGAATGATATTTAAAACCAATTGATTTTGTAATCCATATACTCTCAGTTAGATTATAATCCACGTTGGATTTTACAAGCATTAAAGAACACTTGCTAAATGATATGTCATTGAATATGCCATTTGGAAAATTTAGAATCTAGTTTCGGGTATCTTGATTTGCACTTTTTGTATGCATTATTTAACCAAGATTTGTTTTTCATCATGAATTTGTAGGAATTTCTTTCATTCACATACATCTACCAAATTATTAGAAAGTGTGAGAATATGTTAAACCCCCTGATCACTCTCCAAAAGAGCCCTTGAGGAGAAAGGGGGTGTTCCAATGGGTCGGGGGCAGAAGGATGAGGGGTTTGGGGGGCTAGGAGGGTTTAGGGTGGGGGAAGGTAGCGGGGAGGGGGAGGGGGGGTCTTTGGGGCAGGATAGGGGCACGAGCTAAGGGGCCAAGAAAGGCTGCAGGTGCGATCTTCCCCAAAAGCTCACATTGACGGGAAGGTTTGTATTTTTTTCTTTCTTTGATGGAAGGTAAGGGTCAATTATTCTTAAGAAAGTCCCCGAGAGGGCAAAAAATTAGAGGGAAAGGATCGGGGGCAGGAAGGTGAGGTGGCCAAGGCAGGAGGTGTAGGGAAGGGGCCCGAGATACAGGTTTAGCCGTGATAGCAACCTCACTTGAGATATACCCATTTGAAAGGTGAATTATTTCTACCATCAACTACACTTGTTATGTGTTTGTTTCTTGCATTTTTCGTTTTGTGCCTTCATAATCTGTATTCTTAACAAGGAATAGTTATACAACAATTACAAAGTTTGAATTTGATGCAAAAAGATCAAGACCCATTTACTTAACTTTGCGTCTTCACGTGGCCTTTGTTACGTTAAGTACGGTTGCACATTTAGCAAGCTTTTCTTCTCGTATATTTTCAATTAGACCTATCTGTAATTCCAAGTTGGGTTTTACAAGTATTAGAAAAGTTCATAAATACTTGCTAAATGATATGTGCTCATTCTTAGAACGATGTATAATGGTTTAGTTCAGCACTCTTAAAAACTAAGACACCCTTTAGAGGATCACACGAGCTTCTTATTACTGGAACTTTTGAGATTAGGTTTATGAGAATAAATGCCTTTTTTGTTGCCTCTACGACGAGCTTCTTATTAATGGAACTTTTGAGATTAGTAATTCTGAGAATAAATGTATTTTGTTTTGTTTTTTACCTCTATGGTTATCACATAACTTACTTTCTTTACCGATTGTATGCAACTTAAAGCATTCGAAATTGGGTGTTTGTATGCCAACATGATCAAGAAACGATGTTCTTTTAGGTAGTCTGTCATTTAATTATGACACTTTGTGATTGAAACTAATAGCTCACAACATTCTTTCTTTCCATGATAAGAAAAACGTCGATAAACGTGTTGGGTGGCTCCAAAAGGAACAATCTTGTGGTGCTGGTGACGTTTTTAGGAGAGAAGCAAAAGACTCGTAGAATTGAAGACGAGTACCAGGCTCAAATCCCTTTTCTTAGAAAGTTATATAGGATTAGATATGTGACCTTGCATACTTTGGTAGGAATTTCATTCATTCACATACTTGGAATGATATCTAAAGCCATATAACCTCAATTAGACCTATTTTTGATTCCAAGTTGGATTTTACAAGTATTAGAAATACTTGCCAAATGATATGTGCTCATATTTTTGGGTATCTTGATTTGCACTTTTTGTGCTAGTTGTACTTACTGTGGCATTATTAATCATAGCCATAGATTTGTTTTTCATCATGAATTGACTTTCAGTCTCTTGCTCTCTACTACCAAACGTCTTGTTTCATTCTTCTTATATCACCGAGTTTTATCAACCAAATATTTTGTTTATGTGCAGCAGATTACTTACTCCAGTTTTATGGTGATGAATTTCTTCACTCACTCTTTCTAATAAGTCATGGAGGTGATGATAAACAATTGAAACAGAACGAAATGCTTGTATTTTAGGCACTCATTATGGAATCAACCAAGATTAGGAACAAACGAGGGTTATCAACTTTTACTAAATTTTCACTGTCACCCTTGATTTGTTGACCTCCCACCTTCCTTAATCTTTCTCAATTCCTTCGCTTTTTAGCTTATCACTTTTATCTCTTTGACTTACCAACCGACTCATGTTTCAGCCCTCACAAACTCAAACTGTTGCACAGTGGCTAATATCCACTCTAGCTTCCAAAACCGAGTTCCACCCCCAAATAACTCAGGAATCCACCCACGGTTCGGTGACTCGGTATTAGCACTTGTGAAACCCACGGTTCGGTGACTCGATATTAACACTTGTGAATTACCCGACCGATTCTAGCCAGATCAATCGATTCTGGTGTCATCACCCAAACAAAATGAACCCTTCTCTTTCGTTCTTATTTTTCACTGCTTGTTGATTTTGACTGTGTTAATTAATTGCAGAAATTATGTTGTCTAAAGTTAATATCTAAAATATGAGAAAGAAAGCTTTTATAGTTTTGAAAGCAGTCTAAAATAACACGTACATTGAAATCTAACCTATAATGTGATTTTGTTTTGGAAGTCTTTGTAAGTACTCATCTCTACTTCACATCCCCGAAATCAGTCTCTATTAGCAAGAAAAGGGAAATATTTGTCGGCTAGAATCACATTGGTCCATCCTTTTCTACCATGATATAACTTGCACGAAACCCCAAGTGTGTGTGAGTGTGTGTGTGTGTTTTTGTAGAGTAAATGTGTTTGTGGTATGCAGATTTTTATTTTATTTTTGGGGCTGATCTCCGGTTCCAAGTCGAAGTTTACAGTAATTGAGCACACACAGTTGGGATCTCTGGATTCTTCCAATGCAAAGTTTTGAGTTCACATTAATTGTATGTTCTATTACATCTTTGTTTTCTATAATTCACAAGTATTTTTAACCAATTGATCTGGATATAGCTCCTTTAACATTTATTGCTATATTCCAAGTGAAAAGGTTGATGGGAAACTTGTTACAATTGGTGGGTCTTGAGCATGGACAACCCAAGATGTTGAAGTTTTTTTCCTGCCTTGTTATAGTTGGTGGGTCTCAGGTCCTAAGTGGTTACTTTGCTAGACTCCACCAATCTCTTGTCCCAGTTAGTTTTTCATGTTAAGCCCCCCCTAAAACTATAACAAACATAAGTGTTTAAACTTCATATGCATGCACTAGAAGCAATAGAGATCAGACACCACACTATCATTCCACATTTTGTTGATCTTGTGCTTTTGATGATTGATCCTGTTACTGTTAGCTCCTGTAATACTTTTCATCCAGTTTTGAGTTATAACATGCTGGTTGCTTTTGTAGACCCCACTGGACCTTCATCAGTTGTAGATGATTTTACTAAGAATTGCCCCTGATGACACCCATACTCAGTTGTGGATCCATGTAAGTGCTCTGTGTGAATCTTTATAGTTGTTCTTGCCTTCAAAATTCCTCCAAGTTTTTATAATGTTTGATATAAAATTTTAGCTTTATCATGCAAAGAAATCATATCGACAAGTGAACAAGTTATATTTCTTTTGAGGTTTAGGTTGGAAGGAAAATGTATGTGATTATCTGCTTGTCTTTTTTTGTTTTATTATTTTTTTGAAGTATGATTACGAGTTATTTGTGGAAAGTTGCACCATTTTAATAAATGTTGATTTTCATGTATGCGAAACTTTGCATAACCCAAGTAATTTCTCGTAATTATGGTCTCACTAACATTTTCTTTCAGTTTCAACCGGCCAAACATGACTTATTAGTTGTATGCTTGTATTAAATTTGTGGTGTAATTTTGAACTTGGGTTGATATTAAACAAGGCCACACTTACCTTCTTCTAAAACATATTCTCTCTTCCATAATAAACACTTGTGGTTTTCTACTCTTTTATGCTTAATTCAATGCGCTTTTCATGTTAGGATCATGAGATGATGCATTCATGAGGCCACACAAAACTTGAAGTTGTTATTTCTCCAACTCATCTGTATGCTAATAATTAACTACCCTAATCCTCTAAAATGTGTGAGGTTTCTTCACTATTTAAAGAAACCTTTTTTAATAAATGTGTGAGGAAGAATTTGACCATTCAAAAGTTTAAACACGCCTTTTTTTTTTTTTTTACATTTGAAATTGTCTAATGGAGTTTGTCTTTCAAATGCATAAGGATTGTTATTTAGCTCTCTCTATGGTTCCTAAATTTGTATTGTCTAAATTTAGTTTAATGGATCGAAGTCACAATGATGCTTTTATCATTCATAGTCACAAGGCTGAAGTTTATCATTTTGGAAGTCAGGCCCCTGCACTTTTGACTATCATGCTTTTCTGTTTCACGCATGTTAATTTGAAATCTGTTTTTTGCATTATTGTACTTTTGGGCTTACTAATTCTAGCTAAATGTTTTGGTCTCTCTGTATATGATATTTATAGTATCTGGTTTATCATAACAACAACCAAGTGTTATGAAGTGGGATATATGGTGATTTGAGGATTCATAGATGCACATTGGATATGGTTTTGACGTTTCAAGCTTTCTGCGAAACTGAACATTATTTAGCATGTGGATCATATACATGACAGTGTCATAGTTTAATAGCTTCTCAAACAAATTTGTAAGCAAACTTTTGATAGTTTCTTACTTGGACCAAATTGCTAAAGGTTTCTTTTCAATGTTTGACCACCGACTGTAATCTGCTAGCACATATGATGTGTATAGTTGGAGAGGTGACAAAACCTTATACCTTTCATTACAAAACCAATAAACCAGAAAAAAGATAGATTATTTTGTGAAGAATTTTTGGGCCTATCAAAAGTGGTCGTTTGGAAATTTCCCGAAAAGCTAATCATAGATTCCTCCCTCCATCGGAAAGACAAACATGTAGTTCTTTCGGCACCACGAGGCTTAATCTTGAGCTAACACATGCTTTATGTGCAAATTACTCAGTTTTATGATGATGGATTCCTTCACTCACTCTTTCAGGTTGTTGAAATAAATTTATACGCGTTCCTCAAATTATCAGAAAGGGTTAATTACTTTTATTATATATGTTCTTGAAATATAACAACAGTCTTTCTAATAAGTTATGGTTTAAGTTGTTGAAGTGCTTATTTCCCACTATTGTCTTCAAGACTGCACATTATTGTCCTTTTGATTACCACTATGGTTTCTGCTGTTACAGATTGCTTTTTATCCATCAATTATTCTGATTTGGAGTTTTATGTTCACCTGTCAGTCATGTGGTTGCTTTTTATCCATCAATAACTGCTATCATATTGGCTAATTTAGATCAACAAAGTATAAGCATACAAAAACATATATAATACAACAGCAACAAATGCCCTGAAAATACAAGATCATAATAAATCCTCGTGAGGACCAACATATATGGCAACAAACTAAGCAATATTAGCACAAAAAATGCATTCCTTAGCCCTACAAATTTCAAGGATGATTCAAGTTGGAGATATTCATTCCATAGCCAATGTAGCGTACACTTTGCACTTTCATAACGAATAATAATTTACGAATTTATTCATGCGGGGCTGCTTCGAACAATGGGCCGATCGGTTATGATCGGTATATGGTTTGTTTTGTACACATCAATAAAAATGGTGAGACTTGGTGACATGGAAGCAATTGGTTTGACAACTGCAGATTGAGTCTTTGAGATGGTTATTGGATCATGGAATCTTTTGCAATCTGATTATACATGTTGAATTTTTATTTACATGTATTTCAACAAATACCGTCTATTGCACTCCAATGTCCTTCAGAATTTGGTCCATCTCATATCAATCTCGGTACATGTAATTTCAGTAATTGATGGTGATTTATGTTTTTTGCATGTTGAAATGTATTTCTCTGAATTATCTTTGATGATGGTTCATATTTCCCATATCTAATGGCAAGAAAAGGGGTAGTGGTTTGTTGGATAGGCCGATAGGGGATAGAGGATATTTTATATTCTCCAGTTTTTAATTCTTGCCATAGTGTAATGTTCACTAACTATTAGTATATTCTTATTGACCTACCAACATATGCTTCATTTTGGGGATAACGTTCATCATAAGCTTCATAAGGACAATTTAGATTGCATATATCGCCTTCCTTCTTTTCTAACCTTGTAGCTGAGAGAGTTTTTCATAGGAGGAAAGATGATTTAGGTTTTAATATAGTTTATATCACCAGGAAAGTAGACCAAAAGAAGAGGAACTAGCATTTAATCGAGTTTTAAACTCTTATCACAATTGACACAAGGTTACTTGTTTACAAGGTTTTGAGGCTCTAATGCCTATTTAGGTAATGGCAGATCCTTTATGGAAATAACTCCATGAAAATAGACCACAAGAGTAGGAACTAGCATTTGATCAAGTCGTATACAAGGTTATTAGCACGTGTCTTATATCTCTCCTAGATGCATTTTAGGATTCATAACCACTTTCCCAGACATATACTTGGTACTGTAATACATTCACATTATTGAAATGATTCCAGAAAAATAGACTAGAAGAAGAGAAACTTTGGCATTTAGATGAACTGTATACTGATAACCAATGCCATTGGCATGTAGTAGAGCATCCAAACTGACCTATATTCTATCTATTGTCTCTCTTTTCTGCATTTTATGATTCAAATCACATTGTTGTGTAACTTGTAAATTGGCAGGTTATTTCAAGTTTCAAACTTCTCACGAGACATGGTGATTTAAAGCTATGATATTGAGTCGGTTCTCAACGGAGCAATCTTCCTGAATCTTACTAAAGATCAGGTTTCTTGGTATTTCCCTCATACCTATATTCTAATCAATTATTGTTACATATCTTTTGTTACTACATTTGGATTATTGCATTTATAAATTCTTTGATAGTCTTTTCATGGTCTTTTGTGTCTACTGATTGGTGTCAATGACGGTGGCTTAACATCTTTTATTGTTCGAGGTTAATTAGATATTTGAGTTGTGAAATTTAGAGTTTTTTCCGGAACCTTTGTGCCAATTTACTTATATGCCACGAATCGTAATTTAACTTCTCTTTGTTTGATTTATTTTTCGATTTATGTGGTGTCATTAGTTTTGTTGGTTTATTTTGCATTTTTTCCAGGAGACTTTATCGCCAGATGCTTTATTGAAAATTCTGGTTTTTTGGCATGTTCTTTGCACCTGATTGTTTACAAGCCGATATCATTATTCAATTGCATTTTCACAATTGTCGTTTTCTAATAAAGGTTTTGAGATTGTTTAATATAATTTGTCTACGGATGGTAGCATCATTTAGTTTTGTGGTGTCTTGGCCATTTTTGTTATTTCTCGTAAAGTAAGCTAGCATTTTGTAAATTATGTGGGTTGTTTTTCTATGATTATACCTTGTTTACCATCCCGTGGGCATGGTCTGCCTATCATCACTTGGTTCAAGCATCCATGTCACGGGTACACCACCACCTATATATACTCTTGCCTTGGCCATTGAGTGGCATTAGGTGGCTAAAGGTTACTGAGTTCATGGATGTTGTTCCTTCTGAGTCCAAGGTCATGGATTACCTTTCGACTTCCATTTATCCATTGATTGTGCTTTTCTTTCAATTCTTTCGAGATTCAATTGTTTCAATTTGTCTGTGGATTATAGTTTAATTTAGTTTCGTGGTGTCTCCCATTATGGTTTAGTGTAAAGTAGGCTAGCATTTTGTAGAGTTATGTGGGTTATTTTTGTGGTTTTGCTTCCTTTACCATCGTGAGGGTAAGAGCTGCCTATTCTAAGTCAGTTCAAGCATCCACGACATGGGTTCCACCGCCTATCGGCTCCTGCTTGTGCATTGAGGGGCGTTGGGTGGCTAAAGGGTAATGGGTTCCGGAGTGTTTGGTCTTTTTGAGTTAAAGGTCATGGATTTACCTTTCATCTTCCATTTATCCATTGATTGTTGTTTCTTCTAATGGTTTCAAATTTGATTGATTTAATTTGTCTACGGATGGTAGTATCATTTAGTTTTGTGGTGTTTTACCCATTTTTATTGTTTATCGTAAACTAAGCTATCATTTTGTAGATCTTGCAGTTTGTTTTTCTAGATTCTACTTTGTTTACCATCCCGAGGGAATGAACTACCAATCCTCAATTGGTTCAAGCATCCATGTCACACGTACACCACCACCTATATGCTCTTGCCTTGTCAATTGAGGGGGGTACTATGTGGCTAAAGGTTACAAAGTTCATGGGTGTTTGGTCCTTCCGAGTCCAAGGTCATGAATTTACCTTATGACTTCCATTTATCCATTGATTATGGTTATCTCTTAACAATTTTGAGATTTAATTGTTTCAATTCGTCTATGGATGGTAGTTTCATTTAGCTTGTGGCATATCCCAATTTATGATTTAATGTAAAGTGACTAGCATTTTGTAGTTGTTTTTTGTGATTTTGCTTCGTTTACCATCTTGAGGGGCGTCGGGTGGCTAAAGGTCATTGGGTTCAGGGGTGTTTTGGTCTATCTCAGTTCAAGGTCATAGATTTACTTTTCAACTTCCATTTATCCATTTGATTGTCGTTTTCTTCTAATGGCTTTGAGATTTGATCATTTATTTGTTTACGGGTGGTAGTTTCATTTAGTTGTGTGGTGCATTGCCCATTTTTGTTGTTTATCATTAAGTAGGCTAGCATTTTTCCTATGATTTTACTTTGTTTACCATCCCGAGGGGATGATCCGCATTTCGTCGGTTGGTTCAAGCATCCATGTCATGTGTACACCACCACCTATATATACTCTTGCCTTGTCCAATGAGAGGCGTTAGGTGGCTAAAGGTTACCTCATGGGTGTTTGGTCTTTTTGAGTACAAGGTCATGGATTTACCTTTCGACTTACATTTATCCGTTGATTATGGTTTTCTTCCAACGCTTTTAAGATTCAATTGTTTCAATTTGTCCATGGATAGTCGTTTCATATAGTTATGTGTTGTCTTGTCCAATTTTTTGTGGTTTGGCATAAAGTAAGCAAGCATTTTGTAAATTATGTTTGCTTCTTTTTATGTGGTTTTGCTCCATTTACCATCATCCTTGGCATAGACAAGTGATTCAGATTCTCATCCTCCTTTGCTATGATCTCCTCATTGTCAGTCGATTCAAGCATCTGAGTGACGAGTTCATCACCACCTATATGATCTTGCTTATGTATTAAGATATGTTAATTGGCTAAGGGTTGTCGTGTTATGGGGTATTCGTTTGTTCTTATTAAAGGTCATGGATTTATTTCTTGGCTTCCATTTATCCATTTTTTGGCTGTTTTTTGTGGTTTTGCTATGATTACCATCCTTGGTAGAGACAACATGATCAAGCAATGACTCCAGGCCGTTCATGGTTGTCCGGGGGATTAGTCGGTGTGTGTAAGCTGCCCAGATACCCATGGTTACCCAAAAAAAACATGACCAAGGGAACCAATTCCATTTATCGAGGCAAGTTAACTGGTGAAGGTTTTATGCAAGTCCCGTCCTTGTGTTTTCTTTTTTATTTATCGATTGTGTGCTATTCAGATTTAGGAGGACTTTAGTTTGTTGTGGAGACGATGGCCGGTTCAATAGTTGAAGGGTCAAGTGTTTACTTTTCCAAAGTCGAGCTTCAAACACAGGTTCATCCACTCACTAGCAGTCCAGTTAAACTTTGTTGGACCAAGAAGGGACTCCCTTGAGCAAGTGGAAGTAAGTACCTGTTAGGGTGTTTTATTGGTTAAATAGAAGTTTAGGGTGAAATATGTAATTCTTTAATAGTTTTAATTGTTAGATGGACCCAAGCCCATAAGCCCATTAAGTCTGCAAGCCTAAGTATATAAAGGCTGTTTTAGTTTCATAATTAGTTTAGTCTCATTATTTTCATAATTCTCTAGTCAATAGGTTTACTTTCTCTGATCAGATATTTTCTCTGTAAACCTAAACCCTTTGATTGAATATTAATCATATGACTAAAGGTTGTGGCTATAATATTGTTCTTCATTGATATAACTGTTCGTGATTGCAATGTACTGGGATCTACAATTGGTATCAGAGCAAAGAGACTGAAGGTTTGATCCAAAAAGGTTTATCTAAAACTCTTAATCATTATTCTGTTTTTGTGTCGATTGATTATTTTCTGGATTGATATTTGTTTATCGATTTAAACTGAGATTTTGCCATACTGTTTTCTGAAAATCGATTTTCTGGAAAAACAGTAGTCGATCGACCTGAGTTATTGAAAAATCAAATTCTTATCGGTCTGAGGTTTTTCTGGGTTTGGCATTGATATTATTATTATCGGTCGAATTTTATGGGGTTATCGGTCTGTTTTGGGCTGTTTATTGATCTGTATTGAGTTTAAGATTAAATCTGCATATTTGATTGAGTCTGCATAATTGCTCATTGAATTCGATTTCTGGGTTATCTTCATACTTGCTTAATCAATTGTTTTTCTGGGTTTGATTACGATCGATTTCCAGAATTCATCGTGTTTATCGGTCTGTGTTCATCGTTTTTATCGGGCCATTAAGTCGATCTGTTTGTGTTTATCTGTTCATTATCGACCGGCCCTATCAACCGGTACCCTGCTTTACCGGTTCACCCTATCGACCGATACTTTGTCTTGACCGGATCGCTTTGGCGACCGGTAAGTTGTTGACCGATACATAGCTTGACCGGTACTCAGCGACCGGTATTTTGCCTTGACCACTATATTGGTTGACCGATACTCAACGGTCGATCGATACTCTTTGTGGTTGACTGATACCGTGTTCGACCGATATATTGTTCGACCGGTACTTTGCTGACCAGTATATTTGTCTTGACCGATACTCTGTGAACCGGTACCCTGTTGACCGGTACCCTCTGTTCGACCGGACCCCTGCTCGACCGGGCCCTTGCTTCGATCGGACCCTTGCTCGACCGAGTCCTTGTCCTATTCTGCTTATTATTTAGATATATTGTTTTTGGATCATCCTGCTTGTCTCACGATCGTTACAGTGATATTTAAGTTAAAAGAGTTAAGATGAATTCAAGAGACGCCTTAGCTATCGGTTCTGATAAAAAACCCCCGGTGCTCTATCGGGGAGAATACCCTCAATGGCATGATCGCTTCATGAACTTTATCGAAGCGAAATCTGTTAGACTGAAATTGTATTCAAGATTAAATGAGGGTCATTATTGTAATTGTTGTATTAGTGTTTGTGTGTGAGTTGTAATTGTTGCTTAGAAGGTTTGACCTTGCTTGGTCATGTTGACCTATATATAAGCAAGTCTTTGTGTTAATACAAAGTGTGCAAGACGTGCAAGTTAATAAGTGTGTGAAAGTGAAGGTGTAATTAGGGCTGTTCGCGGTCCGGTTTGGGCGGTTTAACCCCCCAAACCACAAACCAAACCGTAATGGTGGTTTAAAAAATTTCCAAACCGAGCGGTTTGACAGCAAGTCATCAAACCGGTCAAACCGGACCACAAAAAAGCGGTCTGGTCTGACCGGTTTAGGCGGTTTGGGCCTCTTATAGGCTTTAAACTAAAATAACATAACATTTATAATCCAAAATGAAATTTCTATCTATATAACATTATTAAAAAATATATATATACCGAATTATAAAAATACGTCTATCTCTATTCTCTATAAAAAAACATTGAATAACTTGAAAAAAATTTAAACAAGTCCACCAATAATAGTTGAATTGTGGACAAATATGAGTAAGTCGAATGACGATTTGGAATTTTGGATTTGATTTTTGACGTATTTCAGAATTATGCTAATTTAGATAACGTGTTCAATTGAGAAATGGAAACTAAGAACATAGTGTTTTAGACGTCTTTTTTTAAATTTGGCCATGAAGATTAAGCCTACAACATGAAACTAAATATAATTAATACATAAGTATTTTAGGCGGTCGGTTCGGTCCAGACCGCTCCCAAAAACGCTCAAACCGCAGACCGGACCGGACCGGACCAAGCGGTTTGGCTATTTTCAGACCAAACCGGACCACCAGACCGCTTAAACCACCAAAAGCGGTCTGGTTTGACTTAGTTCGACCGGTTTGAGCGGTCCAACGGTTTTTTTGAACACCCCTAGGTGTAATTGAGAGAGAGTAAGAATACACATAGTAGCACACATTGAGTACACACACAAACACTCAATCTTAATTGTTCATCACAAATAGAGATATGGATTGATGTAATCATTGTGATTAATAAACAAAGTGTTTTGTGTATGTGTTTATGCTAGTAATTTTTGGGCCACAATTGGTATCAGAGCCAAATCCTTTTCAAAATCAAGAAAAATTTTTAAAAAAAATCGACACTGTTCACAATACTGTTCATCGTCACTGTTCACCGAATTATTTTTGAGTTTTAGTGGAAATTTCGAGTTGAGATTGATCAGGTTTTGTTCGCTGAGTGAAATAGATCGAGTCTATATCGCGCAAGTAGTGCCTAGCGAGTTTCTGGAACGCGCACGCCTCTATCAGCGTGTTTCAGTGTGAATAGTAACTTGCATGTTTAGGCACTTGCGAGTTTTATCGATTAGCGAGTTTCAGTGCTTAGCGAGTTCATCAGAACGCGCAAGTCTTTGCGAGTTTGCTTGCGAGTTTATCAAACGCGCAGATCTTGATTTGCGTGTTTCTCAGCCTGCGAGTTTCATTTTTCAATAGTGATCTGCGAGTTTTGTCACTTAGAATTTTTTTTCTGAGAATTTTCAAAACTGTAACATGCTCTTTAATAGTGAAAATTTTTTCTCTAGGGGCGTTGCCCCTCGACCCCGTGCTAAGTCTGCGGAGGGGGACAAAAGTTCTTTCTGTGATCAAAATCTCTGAATTTTTTTTAAAGATTTCTGTATTTTTCTTGATTTGATTGGATTTAAAGATCTTTACTAGCTAATATTTTTTCATTTTTTTCAGGAATATTCATCTTTCAATCATGGCAAATGAATTTCTTTCTATGGGATCTCATCTGAAGCCTCTGGTCTTGTCTTCTGGAGATTATTCACAATGGAAGAAGAGAATGATTCAGTTCTTGATTCTAAAGAACAAAGATTATATGACTTCTATCATAGAAGGTCCGGGAGATCCAAAATCACTTGTACGTGGACAAGCAGCTACAGCAACTGATCCAGCAATTCCAGATCGATATGTGTCAAAACCATATCAATTTTTCAATGAGACAGAAAAAGCAAGACACAAGGTTGATGAAGAAGCTTTTATCTATCTCACTATAGGAATTCCTAATGACATCTACAATCGAGTAGACAGTAGGGATTCTGCAAAAGCGTTATGGGATGAATTGGAGAAACAGTTTCAAGGATCAAAGAAGTCTATTCAGACAAATCTGAATCAAAGTATCAATGCATATGAAGGTTTCCATGCTAAAGAAGGAGAGACTTTGTTGGAGACATACAATCGATTCAATATCATATTGAATGATCTTAGGAGAAATGGGATGAACAAGACAGAATCGGAGATCAATTATAAGTTCATCAAGAACTTGAACCCAGAATGGAAAAGCTATGCAATCAACATTCAGATGACAAAGGACATGGCACAAGAAGATGTCAATGATATCTTCACAACTTTATCTCAGCATGAGGATGAAGTAAAGCAACTTAGTGCTGAAAAGAAGATGGTCAAAGATTCGTTAGCCTTAATGTCTGAGCGTAAGAAAGGGTCAAGTTTCAAATCCAGTTCTTCCTACAAGACAAAGTCAAGGAAATCCAGAGCTCTTCTCACTGAAGTTACTGATTCAAGCACTGATAAATCTTCCACTGAAAGTGAAGAACATTCAGATGAGGATATGAAAAGATTTGCTGAAAATCTGGCTCTTCTCACAAAGCAGTTTAAAAGTTTTGGAAAGAAAAGATACTCAAAGCCGAAGTATGACAACTACAAGAAAGACAAGTACAAACTGAGATCTGAAAAGAAGTATGAGAAAAGCGGCGAGAAAAGAGAAGAGAAACGAGAAGAGAAGAGAGAAGGAAAGAAAGAAGAGACTGAGCCGAAATATGGAAGATGCTATAATTGTGGAAAACCAGGTCATTTTTCCAAAGACTGCAAGCAGAAGCGGATAAAGAATTCAGAATACTATACTCGGAAATCACTGATAGCAAAGAAAGTGGAAGATGGTCAGAACTTAATGGCAGAAGAAGAGAATTGGTTCTATAAAAGTTCTGATGATGAATCCGCCCACTTTACTCAGGTGTGTATGATGGCTAAAGTAGATGAGGACATTGGATCATCTTCTGACCATTCTGATTGTGGTTCCGAGGTACGTATTCAATCTTTAAAAGCTCAAGTTAAGTTCATGAAAGAAGAGTTTAAGACTTTGAAAGGCAAACTTAGTCATGAAAGACAAACAATGTTGAATTTTCGTGATGAAAATTCAATGTTGAAAGATTTTGTTAAGGATAAAGAATCTAAAAAAGATCTTTTGAAAAAGGAAAAAGATATTTTAATTTCAAAAATATCTGAGCTTGAAAAAGATCTTGTCAACTTAAATGCTGAAAAAGGTGATTTTCAATTAAAATTTGAAGTTTGTTATCAAGAAAGAAACGAGGCATATTGTAAAATCAAGCAACTGGAGGATTTAAATCTGAAAAGAGGACAGACTGAGCAAACATTAAATCTTTTAACAAACAAACTCCAAGATGTCAGATTTTATGATGTTAAAAAAGGTTTGGGTTTTGAACCAAATAATGTTTTAAAAAGAGCACCAGAAAATTTATATAATTTTGATAAACTGGGCTCTATTTCTACAAAACCTGATATTCATGATACTTTTGTAAAAGGTAAAGATGTGAATGTTGATGAAACTTCATCTTGTGCTGTTTCAATTTGAAATTTAAAATCTGTTGGTTTTGCTTATAAAGATTTAAATGAAAGTTACAAAACAAGAAAAATAGAATTTAGTGAATTTACGTCACTATTTTCTCCTTGTTTACCAACAGAGTCAGCCAAGGTTGAAGAGAATAGTACTGAATCTCAGTGTCAGTATGATAAAATCTGATTCAGAAACTGATGTTGAGAATCAAGTCCATTTATCTGATTCGTTCACTTCAAATCCCTTATACGATTCCAAAAGTGAAAATATCATGAATCAAAACCTTAAGTCTGATTTTTCAAAAATTATGACTGAGGAGATTTTTACAGAAATGATGAATGCTTCAGATCCTGTTCCTATTATAGAAAAGATGGAATCAAACTCTGAGGTGAATCAAGCATCTATTTTTGAAAAACAAATCATAGATCTTCAAAAGACAATCGAAGAGTTAGAAGATGAGAACGTTGATCTCAAATTCAAACTTGACAAGTCTTTTGAGGAAAACAAAAAACTCTCTAAAGAGTTAAATATTTTGAAAGATGATTTGTTTAAACGAAATCTTCAAGATAAAAAGATGTTTGATTCTACAAAATGGAATGTTCATTCTAATCTAGAGTTTGATACTGTTAATTCTAAATCTTCAGTTGTTTATACTTCTACTCCTGAATATCTTCCGAGTATTTTTGAGAAAGGAGAAGCTTCTTGTACTTCAAAGTCAAAATCATCTTCTTCAAAGAAAACTAACAAGATTCTGTTTCCTGTTTCAGATGTGAAAAGTCAAAATGGTAAAGGAGAAAGAGTGAAGAATGTGAAGGAAAATAAAGTTGCTAAAAATAAATGTAATATTCGTGATAGTGGTAGTTTGTTGTGTAAAAATTCAAACGTTTCCAAATGTCAAAGTTGTATGAATGATTGTACTTCATTGGATAAATCTACACTTTTGACATTTGCATGTAAGAATTTTATCTGCAAACACTGTCATGATAATGCATTTATCATTCCTTCTATTCATTCTAAATCTAAAATTGCCAGAAAAACATCTCATGTCAAATCAACTTCAAAATCCTTAACTCATCAGGCTAAAATTTTTCATGCTAAGATTGATAATTTTTCGAAAAAGAAATCATTTCATGAGCTTAATGTTAAAATGGAATGGAAATGGGTACCTAAGCCTCGCTACGAGTGGTGAATTAAGGCTAAGGTAGATGATATTGTTGAGTTGCAAAAAGCTAACAAGGAAGGACCCATCTGGATATGGGTACCTAAACAGAAATGAGTTGTTATTTTTGCAGGCCTCACATACATGGTATATAGATTCAGGATGCTCGCGTCATATGACAGGATTTAAGCATCTACTTCACAATTATGTTGAGGAACCTACCGGTACTGTAAGTTATGCCAATTCTGAGGTTACTGGATATATTCGAGGACACGGATCTTTAACAAATGGCATCGTGACAATCAAAAGAGTACTATATGTAGAAGGACTTGATCATAATCTCTTCAGTACAAGTCAATTCTGCGATAGTAAATTTCAAGTTCGGTTTACTGATAAATGCTGTTATATTGAAGATAAAGATGGTCGTGCAGTTTTTAAAGCTAAGCGGAATGCAAATCTTTATTCTGTGAATTTTCCAACACTTTCTGCATCAAGACCTGTTTGTCTGATTGCAAAAGCTTCAAGAGCTGAAAGTTGGATCTGACATCGGCGTCTGTCTCATCAAAACTTTGATGCTATTAATCAATTGGCGAGACAAGGTATTGTCAAAGGTCTACCAGAACTAAGGTTTGAGAAGAATTCTCTTTGTCCCGCTTGTGAAATGGGAAAGATGAAACGAACATCTCATAAAGCAAAGACAGAATTCTCATCCTCAACTCCTCTTGAATTAATACATATGGACCTTTGCGGCCCGATGAGGACTCAGTCTATCAATGGTAAGAAATATATTTTGGTCATGATAGATGAGTATTCCAGATATACTTGGCTGGAATTTTTAAAGAACAAATCAGATACAGCAGAGCTGATCATTGAGTTTTTAAAGAAGATCCAGGTTCGACTACAATTGCCGGTTATATCTTTGAGAAGTGACAATGGCACGGAATTCAAGAATGAAAAGCTTCAGAGTTATCTCATATCTGTTGGGATCTCTCATAACTTTTCTGCTGCCTACACTTCTCAGCAAAACGGTGTAGTTGAAAGGAAGAATCGAACACTGGTGGAAGCTGCAAGGACAATGTTAGCCTATTCCGAATTGCCAATGTTTCTGTGGGCTGAAGTCGTAGCCACTGCGTGTTTCACACAAAACCGCACGATTGTCATCAAAAGACATAAAAAGACAACATATGAACTTATTAATCGTCGAAAACCGAATATTAAATTTTTTCGTACTTTTGGTTGCAGGTGTTACATTCTCAATGATAGAGACAATCTTGGTAAATTTGACAAGAAGGCTGACGAAGGCTATTTCATTGGTTATTCGTTGACATCTAAAGCCTATCGGATTTACAATAGACGAACCAAGACGATCATGGAGAGCATTAATGTGTCATTCGATGAATCATCAACGTTGACTTCTGAACACAACAGTTCAGAACTCAAGCTTAAACAGAAAGTTTCTATTCAAGACGGAATAGAACCTGAAGTCAAACAGAATAAGTCTTCTAATTCAAATAAAATTACAACTGAATTAGACTTATTATTTTTTGATGCTTTTATGGATATTTGTGCAGATTTTGAAAAATCAAGCATATCCGCATCAACTTCAGAGGTTCCAATTATAATAGCAGATATTTCAGGACCTTCTGAAAATGTCACAATTTCAACCACATCAGGTACATCTCAATATATACATTCTGAAGATACTAATGTTGATTCTGTGCATGCAGATCCAAATTCTGCAACAGAAATTCTGAGTGATTCTTCTATTGCTCCGGAAATATTTACTTCAGAAGAGGCTGTACAAGATGTCCCGAGCACATCTGGGGTTGTTAAAGACTTACCTGCAGTGTATGATGAATATGAGGAAGATAATACTCAAACTGACATTCATCCGATTCCAAGTACAATGAAATGGACAAGAGATCATCCACTTCACAATATTATTGGTGATGCACAGTCTGGTGTACAAACGCGTGCAGCATCAGCTAATTTTTGTCTATATTCAAGTTTTTTAAGTTCTCTCGAGCCAAAGAAAGCTTCAGAAGCCTTGCGTGATCCAGATTGGATACTGGCGATGCAAGATGAACTTCTACAATTTGAGAGGAACAAAGTTTGGCGACTTATACCACTTCCAAAAGGTAAATATGTTATTGGAACAAAGTGGGTTTTCAGAAATAAGAGAGATGAATCTGGAGTTGTTGTTCGAAACAAAGCTCGCCTTGTTGCAAAGGGTTACTGTCAACAGGAGGGGATTGATTATGACGAAACGTTTGCTCCTGTGGCAAGACTGGAAGCCATACGTATCTTCTTATCGTATGCAGCACATAAAAAATTTTACTGTCTTTCAAATGGACGTAAAATCAGCATTTTTATATGTTGCTCAACCAGAAGGATTCGTTGATCCAAAGAACCCTGATCATGTCTATGTCTTAGACAAAGCCTTGTATGGACTCAAACAGGCACCAAGAGCTTGGTATGAAACTTTAACTCAATTCTTACTTGCTTCAGGATTCAAGAAAGGTATAATTGATACTACTCTCTTTCTGAAAAAGCAAGGTGATGATTTGATTCTAATCCAGATTTATGTAGATGATATAATTTTCGGTTCTACAAATTCAAAGTTTTGTAAAAACTTTTCAAGAATCATGGAATCTCGTTTTGAAATGTCAATGATGGGCGAACTGAATTTTTTCCTTGGTCTTCAAGTGAAACAGTTACCCGAAGGCATTTTCATTAATCAGTCAAAATATATTCGAGATATTTTAAAGAAATTTAACATGAGTGACAGTTCAGTGATGAAAACACCGTTGGCAACGGGCACACTTTTAGATGCAGATCTTTTTGGTAAATCAGTAGATCAAAAAGTGTACCGTAGCATGATTGGTTCACTGCTGTACTTAACTGCAAGTAGACCGGATATTATGTTTGCTACCTGTTTCTGTGCTAGATATCAGACATATCCGAAGGAATCACACCTTGTCGCTGTAAAACGGATTCTTAAGTATCTTAAAGGAACTAATGAGTTAGGCCTTTGGTATCCTAAGGGTTCGTCTTTTGATTTAACTGCCTATACTGATGCTGATCATGCAGGATGCAAACTGGATAGAAAGAGCACCTCTGGTTCTTGTCAGTTCTTAGGTGATAAGTTGGTTAGTTGGACATCTAAGAAACAAAATTGTGTTTCTACATCCACCGCTGAGGCTGAATACGTAGCTGCCGCAAGCTGCTGTTCACAAGTCCTCTGGATGCGAACACAGTAAAAGATTTCGGATATACTTACCAACGAGTCCCTATCTACTGTGATTCTAAGAGTGCGATTGCGATAACAGCCAATCCAGTACAGCATTCAAAGACAAAACACATTGACGTGCGTTATCATTTTATAAAGGATCATGTCGAGAAGGGCGATATCGAGATGCATTTTGTGACTACAGACTACCAGTTGGCTGACCTTTTCACCAAACCGTTGGATGAAAAGAGTTTTAACTTTTTAGTTAGCAAACTTGGTATGTTAAATGCCACTTCATGATTCGAGGGGGAGTTTTCTACTTTTGTGCTTTATTTGAATATATTTTGGATATTTCATCATATGATAACTGACTAAAGCGGAATCATTTGTATAATGATTACCAAAATCATTTGTATAATGATTACCAAAATCATTTTTCTTGCAGGATATGTTATGTGACAATGGCTTTTGGATAATTCAGTTCAAAACCCGTTTTCAAATGTTTTCTTCTGAAGGATGCTTTCATGATAACATCATTTCAGGAAGTTTTTCGTTTGAAAGATAGATTATATTGTTATATTTTTTTTTCTGATAAGTTGATTTTTTTTACAGATATCAAGGGGGAGGATATCTAGTCAAGGATACTTTCATTGTTATATTCATTCCAGGGGGAGTTAAGGATTCTAATTCACAGGTATAACATTCTAATCCTTATATTCTAATACTTGTGAAAGAAGAGCAACTTTCACTTGTGAAAAATGTTTTTAAAATGTTCAAACCACTTCATGATCTTAACATGTTTTTATGATTTGAGAAGTGTGATTTTTAAATGATTTTTTTTTATACTTCCTTGTTTATCTGACCGTGTGTTCTTTAAAGAATAATACTTGTGTATTTTCTTTTCTACATACTTTGTCAAGTATTCATACACACACTGGTTCAGTATTTTCAAATTGACTTTGTTATTACCATGTATCAAATGATATATCTTTCTATGGTAATACTCCCGTCGTTTGGTATTCATAGTTGTTTGAATCAAACGTCATTTCACTTTTAATGTGATTTCATTGATAATATGTTTATATATTGTTCATATAAACAACTTACGTCTTTGAATTCCCAAATATTTTTCTTTATGATAATTTGATTTGATCTGATCTTAATCATTGTCAGATTCTCAAAACATTTCTATTCTTTTCATTCATATAAAGTTTTAAGAAATCTTAAATGTTTAAAATGCTCAAATTTCATTTCTAATTTTTTAATAAGCATACATACACTGACATATGATTTCTTGTGCTTTACATGTCAAGAAAATCATTAAACAACATGTACTTTTAGGAACATGAGATTCAGTGTGAGTGCTTATTAGATCTTCCATGGATTCACGATAACCAGTGTTTCCTACCCCGGAAGAAATCCTTTGAGTGATTGAGGGGAGAGGAGTCTAAAAGAATTGAGTGTGGGATTAAGTTGAGGTAAAATGGAAATGAGAGAATGGTTAGATGTGAGTTTATATGATTAAAAGAAAGAGGGTGAGAGAACAGAGTTAAAAGAATATTATAACTCTACACCAAACATCTTTCTGAGCCGGGCAGCCACATTACTGATTGGTTCACATTTCTTTCATGACCATCATTGAAATAGGCAAATAGCCCATGCCATCTCTTGCATACAACCTCCCTAGCTACTCATTCTTTTCTCAAAAAGAGAATGTTTCACATTTTCTGGGGAAGCAACATATAATCTATCGGATCTTCATTTGGAAGATACTGATATTGAAAAAGAAGGAAAGTTGCCCCACCTTCGACCCTTTCTCATGCACTTTGAGTCCATGTACAATCATTGTTGTCTCAGTGATTTACATATGTTGAGCCTTATGAAACACAATCATTGTGCTAATTCTTTCAAACACAAGCACGAGCACACAGAGAATATGTTTTTCTGTCAGAACATTCATATAATTACCTTGTGTTTTTCCATGATTGAATGGAAGTCCTGGGGAGTCAATCTCAAACAAGCTCCTTACATTGTACATTTGTTGTACACAGTAACTCCGTGTTAGTGACAGGCACTTCTAACTGTTTCATATGTTGATTCAGGGTTACCACTCTTATTTTGTTTGAATTTGAAAAGATTCAGATGAATACATTCATGGTTCAATGGCTCTTTCAGATCAGATGACAGATTCTATCACATCATGTATTGAGGAAATTCATAATTTTCCTATTTAGGGGAGATTGTCGATTATAAAAAGGGGGAATTGAAGTTCATGAAGATTGCGCTTATCAGATGGTGGGAAGTTCATTCAATGACGGATCTGACCTTGAAGTGTTTTAATGATTTTGATTCTTACAAATCATTAAAAAGGGGGAGAATAATCAAAGTTCAAGATCAGATTGAAGTTTTTAAAGATTTCAGAGGAGATAAAGTTTTCAGATGATTAAAGTCAAAGGATAAAGAAAGCTTGTCAAAGAAAAAGTGGAAGAAAGTCAAAGTCTGAAAGAAAGGTTGTTTATTCAGAGTTGTGTTAAAAGCAAATTTAAAGGGAGAGACAAGTTTGAAGAATTATCAAAGTTTTAAAGATGTCAAAGCCGGAAAAGATTCGAAGCTAAAGATTAATTCTGAAGATATAAAGACCTGAAGATTATTGCAATTTTTTTTTAATCTTGAATCCAAAGGGGGAGATTGTTAGACTGAAATTATATTCAAGATTAAATGAGGGTCATTATTGTAATTGTTGTATTAGTGTTTGTGTGTGAGTTGTAATTGTTGCTTAGAAGGTTTGACCTTGCTTGGTCATGTTGACCTATATATAAGCAAGTCTTTGTGTTAATAGAAAGTGTGCAAGACGTGCAAGTTAGTAAGTGTGTGAAAGTGAAGGTGTAATTGAGAGAGAGTAAGAATACACATAGTAGCACACATTGAGTACACACACAAACACTCAATCTTAATTGTTCATCACAAATAGAGATATGGATTGATGTAATCATTGTGATTAATAAAAAAAGTGTTTTGTGTATGTGTTTATGCTAGTAATTTTTGGGCCACAAAATCAAACTACAAGGATATATACAAGTGTCTGAAAGAGGGGCCGCAAGACTGGCCGATGAAAGTCGTGCCTGGAAACCCAGATGAAGGTCGACCAGAACGTCGTGTTCGGAAAACTCTCGGTGAGTTTCTCCCTCAAGAAAAGAGCATGTATGAGGCTGAAAAGCATGCTAAGTCCTATCTTCTACAAAGTCTACCCAACGACATCTATGCCTGCATCGACAGTTACAAGGCGACTGCGAAAGGAATGTGGGACCAGATTGAGAAAATGATGATGGGTAGCCATATAAACAATCAGCTGAAGGTGACAAATTGCATCACCCGATATGATGGCTTCAAAGCTAGAAAAGGCGAGACGCTCACAGAAACCTATGAACGGTTCAACATGCTTCTTAACGATCTGCAGAAAAACAAGATCACGAAGACGAACACTGAGAACAACATCAAGTTCATGAACAACCTCCAGCCTGAATGGAAACCGTTCGTCTCTCATATCCGTCATACTCAAACCCTGGAGAAGCTTTTTCTACATGAACTTTATGAAATGCTGCCCCAGGATGAAGAGGAAGTTATGGAGTTGATGGGGAATCAGAAAGCAGATGAAAAGTCGATAGTTGATCCGTTAGCACTTGTCTCAGATAAAAGAGGTAAATTTGTCAGCCGCTCGTCTGAAAAGGAGCCAGTGCAAAGTGATTCTGAACCCGAAGATCCTGACAGTGACTCGGATCCAGAATACACTCAGATTAAAGAAGCGATGTTGTTCTTGACTCAAGCATTCCAGAAGAGGAAGTTCTTCAACAAGTCTTCAAACAAGCAAAGATTCTCCACTCGCCGTGATAATAAAGAGAAGTCTGAAGGGAAGAGACGTGTTGAAGAAGGAAAGAAGTCTGAAAAGAGACATGAAGAAAAGCCAAAAGAGGAGCCGATCAAATGCTATAACTGTGGTCGGTTGGGTCATTTTGCCAAAGATTGTCGCAAGCCTGTCGTGCGCAACTCAGATTACTACAAAGCCAAATTGCTGCTGGCCAAAGAAAAGGAAGCAGGTAAGGCTTTCATGGCAGAAGATGACTACTGGCTGCAAGTATCTGATGAAGAAAATGAGGATGTTGAAGCACACCTGTGTTTCATGGGCAAGCATTCAACACCGTCTGACACTGATGATGATGATCGTAATTCTCCATGTCAAGTATGTGCTCCTTACCAAGAAGCTTTAATTGATCAGATGCAAATCACTATGCACAAATTAGACTCTTGCAAGCTAACCATAAAAGAAAATGAACAACTCATCTCATCTCTAGAAAAACGTGTGTCTGCACAGTCCAAATATATTGAATAACAAAGCATAGAAATTGCTAGCAACCTGTGCATAATTTCAATTTTAAAAGAAGAGTGTGAGAGTTGTTCAAAAGAGCTAAAGACCAAAGTAGATAATCTTACCTATGAGCTTCGTATGTCAGAAAATGAGAAAATTGATATTGTGACTCAAAGTGTGGCTTACAAAAATGAAAATAAAAGGTTATCTAATCAATTAAAGGATCTTGAACGGAAACTTTATAAAATTGGTCAATCTCATCAAACGCTGAATCTAATTGCACCAAAAGAACCCAAGTATGCGGATACGGGTATCGGTTACGATAACCCCTATTATTTGTAAAAGGCCTTATCCAAAGTTCCTACGTTATATGCGTTCGAATTTCTTGGAATAGACAAGACATATCCAGAGTACAAAATCAATTGGACCAAACCACTTGATGATGAGGAAACGGAAGAGGATAATTTGCGAAGGGAGAACTCTACTAAAATGAAACTTCCTTTTGTTTATGATTCTTTGAATGCGTCGTATAACGATGAAAACCCTGTTTCCTATCAAACGACTATTTTCGAAGTTACACTCAAGCTGAACTAGATGCTAAAACCGTTAAAACTGAGGAGGAACCACTAGACCATAAAGTTTATGTTCCACCTCTGATTTTAGAAAAGAAAATTGTTCAGCTAGAAGAGTCATTTGAACAGGAGAGGGACAATTTTCAAAAGGAAAAACAAGAGCTTTTATCCCAAATTGAGTGTCTAAATTCAAATAAAAAGGAAACTGTGTCAGATGAGAAAAAAGAATACTTTCAGATAGAGATAAAGAAGTTAAATTCACAACTGGCTGCTTTGGCAGCAGATCGGATGAAAGAGCGACTTCACAAGGCTGAGCCTCAAGCTAAGCCTACAATTCTACAAGTTGAGAACATTCATCTGTCTGAAAATTCCTATCCATCCTCGGACACATCTTCCTGTAAAGCCTTTTTGGGTGACTTGTCACCAAATTTTTCGAACAAAGAAAAAGAGCCTCAATCTTTAGAAACAAATTCTTCCGATGTCCTGAATTCATCAAGTGATAAGGCTCCTTCTGATGAGGAAATAGAATTTTCCGCCTTCTTGAATTCTGAGGTGTGTTTATACGGTGATTTAAACCAATTTGATTTTAATCCTTCTCTACCAAGTCACGTTGATTTTCTAAAGTCTACTTGCGAGGCTCCGATAAAATTTTATAAGGGTGAATGTTCAACATCTGCCCCACAAAACTCTTCTGTGAACAGTTCATCAAAGTCTAAATCCAAAAAGCGTTCACAAAAGAAGAAAAAGACCGGTCGTTCTAAAAAGACACAATCTTCAAAATTCAAATCTTCTGACTATGGCTTTAACGGTATTTCAGATACTTTTGGTCGACGCAAAGAAGTCAAATATGTGTGGGTAGCTAAGAAGTCTAAGGCAAGCACGGCGACGCCAGAATTAGTTAATCCAGTTTTAAACTCTAGGAAAAACAATAACAGTCGTGATGTTTTTAATTCTAAACCTTTGGTTGAATGTAATGGATTTTTACCTTTAAAAGTTTATTCAATTCCGCAATTACTTCAACTGTCTCATGATTGTCTTTGTTGCTCCTACTGTGGATTGAATGATTTTGTTGATCGTCGTTTTGCATCTGATTGGTTTGACTCTTATCATGTATCTAATTCTCATTCTAAGTTTGATGTTTCCCGTCATAGAAAAAGACCCAAGTCTAAACCGACATCCCAGTCGGGTGTTAAGTCTAACCCCAAAGGACCCATTTATGAATGGGTACCTAAAAAGCATTAACTTGTTTTGCAGGACGGTCATGTGTGGTATTTAGATTCAGGCTGCTCCAAGCACATGACCGGAAGAAGGGAGCTTCTCACAAACTTCACCGAGAAGTTTTGTGGAAATGTTTGTTTTGGGAATGACCACTATTCACCTATTATGGGTTATGGCGATATCGTTAAGGATAATCTCACGATCAAGAAAGTGTCCTATGTCGAAGGTCTTGGTCACAACTTGTTCAGCATAGGTCAATTCTGCGATAAGAATCTAGAGGTCACCTTCAAATCCAAAAGGTGCAGCGTTCGGACTGAAGATGGAAAAGAAATTCTTGCTGGAACGCGTCGCACAAATCTCTACACGATTGACCTCTCGTCTCTGAAAGCAGATAAGGAAGTTTGTTTGATGTCCAAAGCCTCAGCCGAACAAAACTGGTTATGGCCTCGTAGACTCTCGCACCTGAACTTCAAGACTATCAATAAGTTGGTGCTCGGTGGACACGTGAAGGGAATGCCAGATCTTAAGTTCAAAAAAGATCACCTGTGTGTCGCCTGTGAAATGGTCAAGATGAAGAAGGCTTCTCACAAGCCTAAAGCCGTTCCAAGTACTTCTCGGTCCCTCAAACTCATTCATATGGATTTATGTGGACGGGATGCGCATCCAGAGTATCAATCACAAGAAGTATGTCCTAGTGATGGTTGATGACTTTTCTTGCTACACGTGGGTTAGATTCCTTCGTTCAAAGGATGAAACCCCCGATTTGATCATTTCTCTCCTGAAGAGCATTCAAGTCAGTCTCAACCAATCAGTTCAGACCATTAGGACGGATAACGGCACTGAGTTCAAGAATCAAGTACTCACAGGTTACCTGACTTCAGTCGGCATCACTCATACCTTCTCAGCTGCTCGGACTCCTCAGCAAAACGGGGTAGTAGAGCGACGAAATCGAACTCTTGTCGAAGCTACTCGCACGATGTTATCTCAGTCCAAGCTCCCGCTATATTTATGGGCAGAAGCAGTTGCTACCGCTTGCTACACTCAAAACCGTACTATCATCAACAAGCGATTCAACAAGACACCATACGAGATCATCAACAAACGCATCCGAACATCAATTACTTCCATGCATTCGGATGCACGTGCTTCGTTCTGAATGACAAGGATGATCTCGGCAAATTCAGCCCCAAAGCGGACGAAGGAGTGTTCATCGGCTATTCACAGCAAGCCAAAGCCTACAGAGTCTACAACAAACGGACAAAGACCGTCGTTGAGAGTGTAAACATGACTTTTGACGAGGCCGCTGATATGGATTCTGAACACCTCAGTTCAGAACCCACTTTAACTGGTGTGTTAGCTTCTGGACAATTACGTCCAGGATCTACACAAACTCCAGTAAATCCAGATCAAACGTCTACGTCGAGAGCACATCTTTCTGATTTGGATTTACTTTTTGAGCATTTCTATGATGATTATTTTCCTTCTACGCCTAATGATATATCTTGTAACAAGAATGATGCTCAAGCACCAGAAGTGACACAGGTCACTGGTCCATCCGACTCAGGTGGGCCAACCTCGCCTGATGTTTCCCCTCTACTATCATTGAATCAACATCCCCAAGCTCGAGTGATCCCCCACCGATCTCTTAAGTTCCTACTAAAGCACCGACATCAGTTGGAACTCCTGAACCGATCCCTGCTGAAGGTGCTACCGAAGTTCCCTCTCCGCCAATCCCAGATACTGTCATCGCTTCATCACTTGCTGAGTCGTCCTCGGCTTCACGCCTGACTCCAGCCCCGGAACTTCCACCTCACAGGCCGTCATCACTCGAAGTTGTTCAAGATCTTCCCCCCGGTGGTTATGTGGATTCCGACACTTCTCAACAGACATATCAACCTCTTCCACACGCCACCAAGTGGACTCGAGCTCATCCCCTACATCAGATCATCGGTGATCCCAATTCACCTGTTCAGACTCGATCCACCACCGCGAATGACTGTTTATTTTCTTCGTTCCTAAGCCGTATCGAACCTTCCACCGTCTACGAAGCATTGAAAGATCCAGACTGGGTGATCGCTATGCAAGAGGAACTCAACTAATTTGAGAGCCTCAAAATGTGACGTCTTGTTCCCCGTCCAAAGAATAAGATGGTGATTGGGACGAAATGGATCTTCAAGAATAAGAAGGACGAAAATGGAATAATAGTCTGGAACAAAGCACGTCTGGTAGCGAAAGGATATCGTCATCAAGAAGGTATAGATTACGATGAGACGTTTGCACCGGTTGCCCGCATTGAAGCGATTCGCATGTTCCTTGCCTACGCTGCTCACAAGAACTTCATCGTCTTTCAAATGGATGTGAAATCCGGGTTTCTGAACGGCGTTCTCAAGGAGGAAGTCTTTGTCTCGCAACCCGAAGGCTTCGTGAGTTCTGAAAAACCTAATCACGTCTACTTTCTTGACAAGGCCTTATACGGTCTTAAGCAAGCGCCGCGAGCCTGGTATGATGCTCTCTCATCCTTCTTAGTTAAATATGGTTTCTCTAAAGGTAAGATAGATACTACCCTATTTATTAAAAGAGAAAAGCGCGATATTATTCTTGTACAGATCTATGTCGATGACATAATCTTTGGCTCCACAAACCCCAAGTACTGTCAGAACTTCTCAGCCCTCATGAGTAAACATTTTCAAATGAGCATGATGGGGCGAATGATTTTTTTCCTGGGTCTTCAACTTAAACAATTAGCAACAGGAATTTTCATTAATCAATCTAAGTACATCTTGAATATTCTTCGGAAATACCAGATGGAAAAATCTTCACCTATGAAAACCCCCATGTCTACCAATATAAAGCTACACTCCGATCCTGACGGAAAGGATGTGGATGCTACAACCTATAGAGGAATGATAGGTTCACTGATGTACTTGACGGCTAACCGGCCAGACATTATGTTCTCGACTTTCTTGTGTGCAAGATTTCAGTCCAAACCTAAAGAGTCTCACTTAGCTGCGGTTAAGCGTATTTTTCGTTATTTAAAAGGTACTGCTGATCTTGGTTTGTGGTACCCGAAAGAGATAGGTTTTGAGATGACAGCTTATTCAGACGCTGACCATGCCGGAAACATGCTGGATCGGAAAAGCACGTCGGGTCATGTCCAGTTCTTGGGTGATCGTCTTGTCAGCTGGGCTTCGAAGAAGCTAAACTGCGTGTCTAACTCTACCGCCGAGGCAGAGTATGTAGCAGCCGCCAGTTGCTGCTCGCAAGTTATTTGGATGCGCACCCAGCTGAAAGACTATGGCTTTCACTATTCGAATATCCCCATCTACTGTGACTCGAAGAGCGCTATTGCAATATCCAGCAATCCCGTCCAGCACACGAAGACGAAGCACATTGATGTGCACTATCATTTCATAAAAGACCATGTGGAAAGAGGTACCATCGAACTCTACTTTGTTAATACAGAGCATCAGTTAGCAGACCTGTTTACCAAAGCTTTGGACGAAAAACGTTTTAATTATCTTGTGTCCAAGCTAGGTATGCTGAATCTGAAAGTTTAACGTTCCTACAGACCTAGCCGAGTTTCATTCAACAACTAATGACTGTGACCTAATGCCCAAGTGACTTGTCTCTGGACGCTCATACCCACACTCATTGGTTTTTGCATTTTACTCGTTCAGTTCTGTGCAAGTTTCAAATTCTGTATTAATAAATTAGATTTCGTTAACGTTCAGTCCTCTTCTAAAACCGCTAACGTTCAGTCCTCTTCTAAAACCGCTACTGAAACCGCTAACGTTCAGTCCTCTTCTGCCACCGAGTTTGAGGAGGAAACAGGTACATCCGGCACTCAGTCGGAATCTGCCACCGAGTCTGAAGAGGCAGCAGACCAATCCGGCAGTCAGTCGGAAACAGCCACCCAAGCATCGAAATCAAATGACGAGTCGTCTGACTCTGATGGTGACGATGATGAGCCCTCACCTGGAGAGACAAGGAGAGCGGAGGGAGTTATAGTCGAAAATGTAAATGTGAGCAGAGAGAGGGAAAGGAAGAGTAAGTTTCTTCATGAGCGTACACGAGTGATGGGGCAACCATCAATGGTTGTACCCCCCTAGCCAAATCCAGCCAGGTAGCCACATCTGCTACCCAGTCTCATGTATTGAGACAGGGTATTGAAGGAGCAGTCGTGGACCTAGCGACGCAAATGCACACCCTCCCAAGCCACTCCACCATCTCTCAATAGATGGTGGTTTCAAGTTCTCACGGGGATTTAGCACAAAAGCTACCGATCTCTCGCTTGGAGAGTTCCGGTATTGAAACAAGAGAACAACAGCCCCCGTTCTCGACTTCTTTGGGTGCGCAGAGTCTAGAGACATTTGATGTGATATCTCCTATTCCTAGGACAGAGATACCCTTCTCGGCTACTGCTGGAGGCCTTAGTGGCCCAGCCAGAACACCTATAGTAATTCCAACTTCGGTTGGTTTACGAGGATTGGGTGGAAGTCCTACCACAACTATCATTACGCCAGCTGTGAACGTAGGCGGTGCGACTGCTACAGTCGTCACCACAACTGGAAGTCTAAGTGACCCAGGAGTGATTCACCCCGAGTTCGTCTCAAAGGAATTTTTGGATGGTGCCCTAAAGACCGTCCGTTCTATCATGTGATCCAAATTGAGAGAAGAGGTAGATGCGTTGAAAAGACTTATCAAAGGCAAAGGTCCAGTGACTGAGCTTGAACCACTACCTCCTACACCACAACCCTCTATTGCTGTTGTCGACATGTCTATCGATGACCTCAAGTCCATCCTTCTTGCCAAATTACTTGCCCAATCTTCAGTGGAACCCACCCAGGATGCCGATCTACTATCGCTCTTACGTGCCCAAGCATCTACACCTACCCCACCACCCCAACCCACTGTATCTCTAGAAGCCTTCCAGCAACAACAAACCATACTTCAGTCTTTGCAGCAACAGTGGCTGTATTGACTGAACGACTATCATCAGTGGAAGACACCTGCCGAAACCAGGCAGAAAGGCTCAAGCGCCGGCATGATGACCAGGATGATCTTGATCACCATGAGGGGGAGAAGCACCAACGTCTATCCGAGCCAGAGACACAGATAGTGGAATCAGTACAGGTGGAAACGGAAAGGGCTTCGGGTTCTGGTACTCAACCGGAAGGGCAAGGACAAGTAAGGGAGCAAACTTTGGATTTGGTATTATACGACATTCCAACGGTTGAAAAGCCTAAGGAACAAGATGAAGGTTCACCGATAGATCCAGAAAACTAGGCTTTGATTGTCGATCCTTATGATGTTTCAGACCCGACTGAAGAACATGCCAACACTGAAAGAGCGCTGGTAGTCATGCAAGCCAAAATTGATGAGATTCTTCATCCAGATTATCAGCCAGACGTTCAGATTTCTGTCGCGGTACCGCTTTTGACATATCCTGCTAATCACCCTGATCTTCCTCAGCAAGATATTCCCGTTAGATCTCCTCCAGCATCTCCAGTTCTCAGAACAGAAAGTACTCTGCCAGTTCTGCCGTCCAAGTGGGAAAGAGTCAGAATCAAAGTTCCTTTTCTTGAAGAAACTTAGAAGAAGATCTTTGCCCATTGGATTCGTGAATATGATGAAGTTGTGCTTCATGGTCTACAGTCGATGAAAAGCAAGGAAAAGCAACGTGAGATCATATTTGTGCATAACTATTTTCAAGACAAGTACAAAAAGACAAAGCTCCAAATTACATCGGTCGATCAGATTCAATCTGATTTCTTCATGGGTGTAAAGTATTCACAGTTCATGGTAACTAGAGAAGATGGTGAAAAGTATTATTTTTCTGAAGCTGATTTTCCGCGTCTTGAACCTAGAGATCTGTTGTTCCTACTTAGAGATTTAAAGACCAGAACTATCAGAACCGGGGAAGTTATAGATGCACTTGAAACCGTCAAGAGATACATGAAGTGTGCAATGAAGCTTGCCTCGGTAGAAGATTTTCAGATTGGGTTAGAAAGCAACCAACCGAAGATCAATCTGCTTAAGCCTGATTTGAGTGTTCGTTCTGAAGCCCAGAATGTACCAGCCTTCACAGTTCTAAAGTTTCCAGAATTAGGCATGACATACGCAAACAACAAAGGTAATATGCGTTTTATTCGTTTAAGTCAGATTGCCAGATTCTGTGATGGTACGTTGATGCTGCTTAAAGACAAGTTGAAGCATGCTATTGATCAAGATGAAAAAGGGGTTCAACCATTGGATCCAAAATACAAGGAACTTGTTCGTCAAGCACTGGGTGTTATTGAAGACCGGATGGAGTACAGAACGCAAATGCGCTACATAGAGATTAGTTTTGGATTTCGAAAGATATATGTTCCAAACTGGCGCGATTATCAACTTCTATTTAAAGGGGGAGATTGTTAGGGTGTTTTATTGGTTAAATAGAAGTTTAGGGTGAAATATGTAATTCTTTAATAGTTTTAATTGTTAGATGGGCCCAAGCCCATAAGCCCATTAAGTCTGTAAGCCTAAGTATATAAAGGTTGTTTTAGTTTCATAATTAGTTTAGTCTCATTATTTTCATAATTCTCTAGTCAATAGGTATACTTTATCTGATCAGATATTCTCTCTGTAAACCTAAACCCTTTGATTGAACATTAATCATATGACTAGAGGTTGTGGCTATAATATTGTTCTTCATTGATATAACTGTTCGTGATTGCACTGTACTGGGATCTACAGTACCGGCTGTTGGTGCTTATGAAGAGCTTTTTTCTTAATCATATCGAAAAATATTGTTTCTAGAAGTTGGTGAGAACATGCATTTTTTTTAAAGATATATAATATATATATATATATATTTATTAACATATAATTATATATTTAAATATTTAATTATATATATTTAAAAATATATATTTAATATATATTTATATTTATAAATATTTAAATATATATATTTTTATTATATATATATATACATATATATATATATATATATATGTTTATTATATATATTTGAATATATATATGTTTATTATATATAAACGTATATATATATTTAAATATTTATATATATTTATATTTATAAATATATATATATATATATATATATATTTATAAATATAATATATATTTAAATATTTATATATATATATATGTTTATATATATTTAAATATATATTATATTTATAAATATAAATATATATATATATATATATATATATATATATAAATATTTATTATATATTTATTTTAAAAAAATATATAAATATATAAAAATATTTAAATATATATATATATATATATATATGTTTATTATATATATATATATATAAACATATATATAAATGTATATATATATATAGAGGGTATATAGAAAAAACTTAACTAAAAATTTCTTCCATACACAATCTTATAAGGGGCTGCAACGCAGTTAATAGTGTATAAAATACACTAAGTCTGGGCCTCAGCGAGGTTAAGGTATAGACTGGGAGATCTTGATCGTATTGTGCCAAGTTCCACTAGCTATTCCTTCTTAGGGAGATGAGAGATTTTCGTCATTATAAGGAAAATCATCAGTCCAACCAGAGTAAGACCAGTTATCTCCTTTATAAGTTTGAAAGGCTCTAAACTTATCTTCATTATTAATTTCAGAATTAAACCAAATATTTTCATAAAAATTATTAATATCTTTAAAAACTTTTCCAACGATTATATATTTAACATCAGAGGTAAACAAATCGGAAGCTAATAGATATGTAAGATTCCTTTTTAAATGTTCTTCACTAGATATTTCATAATGAGTATAACAAAAACACTTACAAGTACAATTACAAATATCCTGATGGATTTTAGACAAAGGATGAGGACAAGGTCTTTGCATTGAAATGTAAACAAGATAATATTCAAGGGGTAATAATAAAAGATTTCTTTAATGGAGGAAAAGGGATTAGAAAACCAATATTTCAGAGGTTGTTAAAAATTCATATTAAATAAATAAATGTATGTATTATCTTATAATCAAAATTTAAAGAGATAGGATCTTGGTTTTGGACTATCATAACACCCATTTTTATCACTCTGTTATCACTTTTTAAAAACATTTCTTAAGAAATTCCGAGAAAACTTTGTTTAAAACTTTCTTTCAAGAAACTCACCTTTTTGGACTAATTCGTACTTTTTCCCCTAAAACGCCTATCCACGGCTAACAGCGGGTACTGCTTCCGAAGTTAAACATCCTTACGTCTTTTGTTTCAAAAAGATTGTTTTAAATTTTCTAAGAATTAATAAAGACAATTTTTTAAAATTACAACTAAGACAATTCTTAGAGGTTTGGCTCATTGCCTGATAGTTATACCTCTGCCATGTAGGTATGAACTAACAGCGACAAAATATCTTTATGATAAAAATTTTCAAGATCATATCTTTATAAATAAAGATTAAAGATAATAACAATATTTAAGTATTTAACATAAATTTCACAACATGAATTGGCTTTCTAAGCCTAAGGGCTTTAGCCTGCCATACAGAAATATAAACAAACTAACCTTGTATTATACAAAAGATGATTACAAAGCTTCAAACTTCTACGGATTTACAAGAACTCTTAACTTATCTCTCTACTTTCTCACTCTTATTTTTCTAAGTTGAGAATATAGCACACTGGAAGGGATGCTCTAATCATAAACCAAAGATACATATTTATAGCAACATAAAGTAAAAGTAACTTGTAACCGGAGGCTATGACCGGATAAAAGCCACTAGAAAGGACAAACTTCTTTTTAAAAGTAGGAGCATCTTTCGCCGAAAGTAATTGAGATGGGTCCTACCACTTGTCATATTTTTCAAAGATTTTCTAGAAGGACAAATATCAGCCGTCCAAACATTTTTCATTTACAGCTGTAGAGGACAGGTGTAAGATTCGGCCAATCAATCTTTCATTTTGTCTCTTTGTGCATGTCTGATCAGATCTTTGAGTTTTCTGTTTTTGTAGAAAGCCACCCTATCATCATCATAAGCTTCAAAACCATCTTTGGAGAATCTCAAAAATGAATAACATGAAACTGCAACTGGAATATAGATCTTGATAGTAGGTGTTTCTCCAAACAAAGAATAGTCTTCAGATAACAAGATTTCAGAGTTCCAAAAGAAGTCTGAAAAATGTACATAATAGAACCATAGCTTCACACCATCCACAACTTGACCACTAATAAATTGCCATTGTGAATTATGAGGCAACAATTCTTTACTCCAGTCTGAAGAGAAAGACTTTGATAATATCTTGATAGCTGAACAACTAGGTTCAGGTTCAGATTTCCAGAAGTTTGGTGGAGAAGCAAATATATCCACTGAGATGATAAAAGTATCATCATATCTTTTGATAATTGAAATGGCTTGTTTGACCCTTTCAGGAAGCCAATTTATTTGCTTGATCTCAAAAAGGATTAGTCCGCAAAGTAATCCATATTTGAAAAGATCATGAAAACTGATTTTTTCATTTCGAAACATTTGTTCTGAAGCGATTGTGAGATCGATCTGAACAGTTCTAAAATATCTTTTCATTTGATTTTTTGGAACTGGAATTTCTTCCAGTTGAACTGAGAATCCTTGAATAGGTGATCGTGATATTACCATAAGCCATTCTTGTAATTTCAGGAATGTTTGAAAGTTGATGTCAGAGAGATCAACTAGTTCTTTCAAAGAAGAAAAACATTCAAGATTTGGTATAAGCAAATCTCGAGTATTAAGATCTTCTGAATTTAGCATTTTACTTTTGCCTTTCATCTGTGAGGATGAAGAAGATGTCAATAATTTTAGATCTAAAGGGAGTCCGGAATCGGAGTCCGATTTTTCATCTTTGGAAAGATGACAGTTCTTTAAAGCAGGGTCCAAATAATAATTGAAGCCAACTTTATCATGAGTAGCTTGGATGCATTCAGAAAAACTTTGAAAGCCTTTCCAAAAAGATTGAAAGGGTTTCTGATTTTCTATTTTTGCAGCAATATCTGTCTAGTTTTTGTAAATTCCCTTATGAGGTCCATTCATAAGAAGATAACAATAAAATCTTTTTGGACATTGCCTTAGATTATTAAAATTCTGAGCAACCGAGTTAATTATAAAAAATTTCTCATTGGTTTGGTCAGAAGTAGTTTTTAGATTCCAAATAGAGTCACAAATTGAAGCTTCTTCATTTGTAAGTCTAGATCTCAGATTAAAAAGGAATTGCTTATCACAGGGATAAGTAGGAATAAACTGTCTACCAACTTGTAACACATATCACCAGTTTCTGGAATATTCTCCTTCTTGACTACTTTTGATTTAGGCATCCTGCAAAATTAAGAAAGAGGATTAAATCTAGAGAGTAAATCAGGAATAACATTTGTTTTTCCTTTGATATGTTCTAAGTTAAACTTGATCCCTTTGCCAATAATGTATTCATTTAATTTCAACCATCTATTGGACAAAAGTTTTGATTCCTTTTTCATATCAGCAAACTTTACTAATGCTTCACAGTCAGTTCTGAGTGTGATCTCTTTCTTTCCTGCTAGAAAGAGTGCAAAAGACTCACAGGAATTGATAACAGCTAAGACTTCAAAGTCTAAAGATGTTAACCTTCCTTTTTCTTTGTAAATACCAGATGCATATCTACAAAGATGTTCTTCATGAATAGAGGAGTATTTAGAGGGTCTTTTTAAAAGAATTCCTCCCCATCCATGTTCAGATCCATCTGTTTGGATAACAAGGTAGTCAGAATCTAGAGGCAAACTCATTTCTGGAAGATTCATAACTAGCTGTTTCAGTTTTTGAACAAGTTTAATATCTTCAGAATTAAAATTCCTTGTTCCTTTTACTGAAGTTTTGTTGTATAAAGGTCCAGTATATTTAGAAAGATCCTTGATGAAAGGTCTAGCATAATTTAGAGAACCCAAAAAACCTTGAAGTTGTTTTAAGTTTTCTAACTTATCTGGGTATTCAAGAATTTTTCTCGAAATATGAGGCTGGAGCTTTATCTTTCCCTTTCCTATTTCTACACCAAGAAATTCAATATGTTCTCTTAAAAGTTGCATTTTCTTGAGAGAAATAACCATTCCTTCTTTTTCAAAGATTTTAAAAACAGTATACAAGTGTGTATTTTTATCTTTTGAAAAAACCAAAACATCATCAATGTAAACACATGTAAAATTAGATAAATGCATAAAACAATTATCCATTTTTCTTTGAAAAATCTGAGGGGCATTCTTTAATCCAAAAGGCATAACCTTCCATTCAAAGTGTCCTTCACTACATGTAAATGATGTCCAGGGAATAGAGTCAGGGTGCATTTTTACTTGCCAAAATCCAGATTTTAAATCAATTTTTGAAAACCATTTGGCACCTTGGATTTTGTTAAGCAAAATTTCTTTTGTTGGAATACAATAGCCATCAATATGGGTATTGTCATTCAATCTTTTATAGTTAAAAACCATTCGTGATTGACCACGTTTTCTTTCAGATTCTTTCTGAACTATAAAAGCTGCAGTTCTATGCTTAGAAGTGCTTCTTGTAATTACTCCTAACTTGAGTAATTGGGAAATATGCATCTTGAACTCATCAATAGTCCAATTATCATATTTGGGCATTCCCGTCTTAATTACCAAGTCTGGATTAATTATCTCTAGTTTACAAAAGATTTGATTTCTATCCCAAAATTTGGTTGGGATTTCTCCAATAATTTCAGTCTTTTGTAAATGATCCACCATATTTAAAATATCTTCATAAGTAAAAGATTTACTTATAAGTTTTTGGTTTATAATATGGGGTTTTATCAAACTGTATGATAAGTCTAAAAAGGAATAACCTTTATAAGAGTCATCATCTTCTTTTTTCCAAAGTTCTTCAAAATCTGGAAAATCGTTTAAAGTCTTGTTAAGACTAAGTGATGTCAGTTTTTTGTACCACTAGGTTTTTCACAAGAACAGTTTTCAGGGGTACAAATAATCCTAGGGTTTTGCAATTCTTCATCTTCTTTTTCTTCACTACTACTTCCACCATGCTTTCGAGCGTACTCTGATATTATGGGTGTAAGGGTAGTATTTTGAGAAAAAAGGACATAATCATTACACATAGTGAATGATCTTCCTTTGGCTAGTAAAAAATTTAATCCAAGGATTAAACTTATACCATGCAAATCTTTTAAAGAATCAACCCAACAGACATCTAATGAATATACATCTGACCAATCTTGGCAATTTGTTTGAAATTGAACAAGAAGATTTTTGAAAAAATGATTGGTAGAATGTATAGTTACTGAAAAAGTTACAGACTTTAAAGGCTTCTGTGCTTTCACTAGTTTACTAAGTAATTCTGGAGGAAGTATAGAAGAGTCTAAAGTTGTTTGAGTTGCTCCTGTATCTATAAAAGCAGGGAGTTGAAACTTCGTGCCTTTGATATTAAGGAGGACTAAAACAAAAATGTTTTTTAAGACCTTTTTGTTGCAAATTATGGGAATAACTGGAGTTATAGCCATACAGGAAGTTGATGGTTCATTGATCTGAATTCCCTTATTTTTTGGAGGTTTCCAAGTAAAAGGAGGGAAATCTTTGTCAAACTCTTTTTGAGAAATATTTTGAAAATTGATTTCAAGATTTTCAATACGATTTTCAAGAGTATGAATTCGATCATCAAGTATAGTTAGTCTATCAGTCTTCTGTTTGGGAGCATTATATTTTGGCAGAACATAATCATAAACTGAAGATAAACAAGAGTAACATACTTCAATTCTACATAACTCACATCTAGAACGCTTCTCAAGAGAAGGGTACCAGAGACAATTGTAACACTTAGTGTTAGTGTTGCTTGTATGGAGTTTCCATTTGTGTGTGCAGTCTAAAACTTCAAACTTTACAAAGTTGAAGTTTTCAAATAACTCAACATCTCCTTCAGAAATTCCTAAATTCATAAAAGAATTATGGTAACCATATTTCTGTTGAAGTGGAGTTTGTGATGGTGCAAGCTCATTCACAAATGAATAATCACTTTGTTGTTGGATATCCTACATATCTTCTATGCTAACAATAGAATAGATATCAGAGTTAGTTGAGACATCAGAAGTTATGTCAACTAAGTCTTCATTAGTGCAGTTTATCAAACCAACTCTTTGATTAAAAAGGGTTTTCTTTCCAGGGCATTTACTAGATAAATGGCCTTCCTTTCCACAAGCATAGCAAGTGAATTTGCTATAGTTCTTATTATCTTTGTATTTCCTCACATGTTTCTGTTTGTTTGGGGTAGGTTTCCTAGCACTGGACTTTCTAAGATAATAAGCTTTCCTTGGTGTTGCCTTCTTATGATAAACTGGCTTCTTCCTAACAGTTTTACCATAAGTCTGAGGAGTATATATAAAGGAGCAGAATCTTGTATCCTTTTTCTTTAACTCTCTCTAGGTTTGGATCATGGAACATTTAGCTTTAAGGTGATCTATGATAACCTTTGCTCTAACTGTTGCATTATTCCATTGGGCATCAACACCAGGCTGTTCTTGTTTCCACTTAAGCTCAATTTCTCTTCCTAGCTCTCCTGGAAGTTTAGTAAAAATTATGTTGCAAATATTAGCATCATAATAATTACCAGAAATAGCAGCTAAGTGAACAAAATCATTCAAGAAGAAAACAATCTTCTTCCAATCATGTAACTGAAGCTGTTCTAAGTCACGAAGGGCTTCACTTTGTTTTATCATAAGACCAGATAAAATATCTCCACCATTAATAATTCTAAGAATTACTGAGGTGAAATTCCTTATGTTATTTCCTTGAGCAACTAGTTGTGCAAGTGGTTCAGGGAAATGTTTTTTCCAGTCTTCCCATGCAGCAAGTGCAGTTGGTCCAAGATAATTTTCTGCAATTGAGATCATTACCTCAGAGTTTATATCTTTTTCAAGATATTTTGAAGTGTAATCACGGTGCACTTCTTGAGACCAGGTTTCTAGGTATGAGTTCCATAACTGAGGGTGAATATCAGTGAGGTTTAACAAAGGTGCAGATTGCCAAGTGAAAGTGGGATCAGTTGGTATCCTTCTTCCTTTATTAACATAGCTATGGACTGGTTCATTGTAACCTGTAGCTTGGTTTCTAGGCGGTCTACCTGTTTCATAACTCATGGTTTCTAAATGTCCAGGTGCAGGGCCAGTAACAGTAGATCCTTCTGCTTCATTCATAAGAGTAAAGTTTATGGAATCTACAGAATCTGATAAGAAAGAGTCTAAAAGATTTTTATCTTTAGGAGTCATTCTTATATTCTTCAAATCATCTTGATAGATAATTTGTGAATCATCAAGTTGTCCTTGTTTTTTAAGGAGAACTTCCATTTGTTCAAGATCATGAGGACTAAGAGTATAGTCAAATAATTCTTTGGGGTAAAGAATTTTATGATCACAGTCATTCCATCCTGTTGGTTTTATATCATTGGGGTTACTAGAATCAAAGTACTTAGAGTCTTGTTCTAGGGTATCCCATTCATCTTCTAACTCAATGTTCATAAAACTAGTGGAAAATCTATGCAGATCTTCATCAGTAGTTTCTTTTTCTTCATCATTCAATCCAGAGGATGAAACATTGTCAGTGTAATTTATAAATCTCAAAGATTTAGATCCACTCGAATTGGTGTAAGTGACATAACTGGTGGGAATGATGGTAGTAGGTTCTCTATGAAATGGAATAGTCCATTCATTACCTGCAATAGTCTGAGAATCAATCTGGGTTGGAGGTATCATTTGTATTCCTCTAGAAGACACAGTCTGAATAATTGAATCGATATCAACATTATACTGACTTCCAGTAGATCCAGTTAACCTTCCAAGAAATATTATTTCTATAGCCAGATTTCTACCAATAAAACTTTCATAACCAAGTGTTTGAATCTGTAAAGTGATATGTCTACAGAAATCATTTACACTTAATGAAAAGTTTTGGGGGGCAATATAAGCAACGCCTATATTGTTGTTCAAGTCTATTTCCATGGTTCCTATTATAGCCTGATCAAGATTAGAAAATCTATTGTCAATCAAAACTACAAGGGCTTTTGTTCCTAAACCAGTTCTATGGAGTCCTTTAACAGCAATAGTCAAAAGTCCAAAATGTAAAGTGGTTTGGTTTGCATTTCTTAATCTAAGGCTAGCTTCTCTAGTCATCAGATTAAGGGTAATGACTCTTCCTTGAGGAACAGAAAGATTTTGTAAACTGTGGTGTCTAAAGAGACCAGTGTTTCTTTCCAAAATCCCAGTAGCATATAATCTGGTGGGATTAAAGGCTTCTAGTTGATTATTGTTAAGAAGTTGTTCATTTCTGTCAACATTAATCATATCTTCAAGTCTAGAATTAGATCTTGAGGATCTCCTAGAGAAAAGTCTTCCTAGAGTACTGAAATGTAGTCTAGTGTCTTGTCCAACCAATTGAGCTCTGTTGTCAACAGATTCATTTTCTTGTAAAGTTCTATTTTCTTGCAAGGTTCTAGAACGTCCAAGAAAAGGGGTTCTACTTGCCATTACTTTTGTAAACAAGAAAATTGGTTTTAACTTTGGGGTCACCTCTCTTTTCAAAAGTTGTTGAAAGTTTTGAAAATTGATCAGCAAGCTTATCAATATCAGAAGATTTTGGGATTTCTTTTAAAGAAATTCTATCAATCTTATGATGTAAAGAAACTAAAAGAGCAATAATTGTATTGTTTTGAGAAACAAGCAATTTGTTTGAATCAGAAATAATACCACTGGTATCACTGTATCCTGAAGATTTAGGTAAATGTTTTTCACAAAAACTTGAAGCTTCTTCAAGGACTTTTCCTTCAAACTTATAGTTCATTTAATTGAGAATTAACTTCTCAATTTGTTTCAAATGAAGTATAATTTTTTCAAACTGCTCTTGAGAATTTTCAAAAACTTTGTCTTTAGAAATAAAATCTTTCGGATTTAAGTCTTTCTGACTTATGACCAATAAATTGTATTTCTTTTCAAAAATATATATATTTAAACATATATATATATATATATATATATGTTTATTATATATATTTGAATATATATAAAATATATAATATTTAATTATATATTTATTTTAAAAAATATATAAATATATAAAAATATTTAAATATATATATACGTTTATATATAATAAACATATATATATAAATATATATAAATATTTAAATATATATATATAAACATATATATAAATGTATATATATATATATATATATAAATATATTTCTATTTAAATATATATATATATATATATATATGTTTATTATATATATATATATATATATATATATATGTTTATTATATATATATATGTGTGTGTTTATTATATGTATATATATATGTGTGTGTTTATTATATGTATATATATATATATTATATTTAAATATTTATATGTATATATATATTATATTTATAAATATAATATTTATAAATATACATAATATATATTTATATTTATATATATATAATATTTATAAAGATATGTAATATATATTTATTAACATATAATGTATATATTTAAATATTTAATTATATATATTTAATACATATTTCTATTTATAAATATTTAAATATATATATATATATATATATATATATATATATATATAGGTTCATTTGTATATATATATAGGCTTAGGTTCATTTGAGAAATGTATGAGAAATAGAGAAATGATTCTAGCCCTTTATCTAGTCAACATTTGCGGCTTTGACCGTGAATCACCAGATAATTCTTTGTGTGGTCTCTAAAGGATAGAGGGGTAATTTCGTAAAATACATGGACGAGTTCATATATGAATCTGTTAATTAGTTCAACTGATTCACATATGAACTTACAGTTAATTAGTTAATGTATGAATCACAAAGTTTCATATATGAATTACACTGACGGGTTCATATATGAACTCGTCTCGTGTATTTATAAAAATTACGAAATTGCCCTTCTATTTTTAGAATAGCCGCAACTTTTGACCAGTCAAATCCGATCTTGACCAAATGAAAGGCTAAGATTACTTCTCTATTTCTCGTAATATATATATATATATATATATATATATATATATATATATATATATAATTACTAGTTATGTGTCCGCACAATGCAGCGGGATGTGTAACTTTATTGTAAACAGAGAAAACACAATTTTACATAATGACTCTGTTGGATGTATGGTATACGTTAAAATAATTTAGTTTAGAGTTACTTGGTGCAAAATAAAAATGGTTGTCTGGCAATATTTCGAATGTATAGTCTAATTGATAATAAAAAAGGGTCTTTTACAAAATGCTTGTTTACTGAGAATCTTACCCAGTAATTAAGAGCGATGGCAAAGACAACGAGTTCTTACCCGATATGTATTCCATTATAGGCCAATATAACAACCACTTAGGTTGTGGCGCACTGGTAAAACCTTTGGAGATGTAGTGGAAGATCTCATCTACCCAGGGTTCAAATCCAGGCGCTGCCAAAGCCCTTGTGGCCATGGAGGTTCACCTGCGATGACTCTAGGTCATTCGTGGTCGCCCGAGGATTAGTCGGTGCGCGTAAGCCGACTCGGAAACCCACAGTTACAAAAAAAAAAAGAGAGATCTATAACAACATTTTAATGAACCAAAGAACAACATGTGGACAAACAAACTACAACGATACCAACACATTCAGATCCACCAAGATAATACCATATCTGAAATACCTTCCCAATTAAGAGGTCCTGACCTGCAAATTCAAGGATACCTTTGAAAAACCTCTTAATGACTCTTAAGTCTGAATCGTTCAGACCTTTTTACACACCACCTCTTATTAATCATAACTAAAATAAAACTTCAGACTTTAGACCTCTTAAAAAACAAACGACACCTAAATCAAGGATTTTTTCCATCAAGTAGAAAGCAAGCTTAAGATCAAATCAAGTTGCAAGAAACTGCATTATTGATAGAAAAACTAACAACAAAACTAAACCATTTCCAGGATCAAATCAAGTTACCGTAATCAGACTACAGAAAAATATAAAAGGCAAACCAATTTGAAAAGCACACCAATTTGATAACATAAAAATCTAAAAAACAATTTTAGTAAAAAGAAAAATCGATTCCAACCAAAACACAAAGAGAGGTGTTCATTTGCAAATCGTTCATTGACCAAGACCGGTCTCAAATGATCATTAACCAAAACACACCGAGCATGCAAAACATTTACAAAACAATATCTCGATAAAGCACAACTTCAAGGTAATGAAAAGAAAAAGGAATTAGGTTAATACCTCCTTCTGAATGGAGGAGCCAGGTGATTGCGGGAAATCAATAAATAGTCGTCTTGATGCTGCTATACTCGATTCAATCAGGAACATAAACAACCAAACAATGAAATTGAATAATATCATAATTAATAGAAACATACCATTAAATATGCTCTACAAAGAATTAAGCTTTCATCTTTCCACCATTGAGATCCTCTTGTTCCTACCTACATAATATAACTAAAGAATACAACACCACAAATCATTGAATGAACTTACGCATTTTAGAATGTCGGTGTTTTCAGGAGGATTGGAAAACATACCACCAGTAAGTTTCAAAATATATGAGCTTGAAGGTTGAATCATTCAATAACATGTATTGTTAAAAATGGTGGAAAATGTGTACTTTCAAAAAGCCATATCAAGAAACCAGCAACTCATGTATACCAGATAGTGAATCCATGTATCAATACCGGTATATAATCAAAAAGTGTTCTTTAACCCTGAAAATGAAGAAGAGGGCAGAAAATGATTGTTGTCTTAGGAGCCACTCTTCTCACTTTAAATCACATTATAACCTCATTTTCCATTTTACAAATCCATCTTCTATGACATGTTTTTTCTTTCTAATTACTTGTTTTTAATGACAATATTATAGAATTTTCTTAATAGTCCTGAAATCAACATGTCGAAAGACAACAATCTCAATCTCGAGGATAAAATTAAAATTATTGACAGACAGGTGGTGAATGTTCATCCTCAACTTAACCATTCTGAATTGATATATATTAACCAGATGCATTAGGCCAGCTAAATCAATACATATATGTTGGGCACTTAAAGTTGGATTTGCATATTTCTCAAGCCAACTTATAATTGGTTAAGAAAGTCGACTCATCATAAGTCTGTTAAACGTTGAAACAAAAACTTGTGCTAAACTGCTAATAAGCGTCAATTATACATACATGATTGTGACTGTATATGTATCATCAATATATGTACATGCAGACAAAGAATAAAACACAAAAGCAAAAATGATAAACATGAAGGTAGAAAAGAACAAAACACAGAATAAAACATCAACCCTGTGCAAATATCAAGGAAATAAAGAAACTCAAATCTTACCTGATTTGAAGTAATCGAGAAAGTAAAAAGAAACTCAAATCAATAGTGAAATCGTGCCTGCTAATAAACTCAAAGGGCATAAACCATCTTTCCTTTTCAACTCGGAGTTTATAATCTTTTTTTTCCACCATGGGTATGCATATCTGCCAACAAAATTGACTTACAAAAAGAAGATCCAATGCCCTTATTATTATTATTATTATCAAACTTTACGAACCAAATTAAAAAGGTCAAACCTCATCCGGATTGCAACCTTGAGTACATCCAGAAAGAAAACGCTAACATGTCCATTTCGTATCTCAGACTAAAAACGACCCGTTTCGTCTTCGACTTTGTATTTTTGAATCAAAGGAAGAATATGCATTTCATGAGGACAAAACCGTAATTATGGCATACAAAATCAAGAAATCTAGAGTTGTGTAAGAAAAAGAGATTGTATAAGAAATATCAGAGCAGCTAACATATGCACGATTCCTGATTCCACTCTATTTTTAAGCCTAGGAGGAAGTTGTTTCAGTATCCGGACCTCATCTCTCAAGGACGTAATGAAATATACATTCAATATACAAATTGATTGGACTTCAAATAAGACGAAACAAGAACCCTAATGGATATGTTAGCAAATAAGCCATCAATAATCTAGTCGAAGAACCAAATAACAGAGGAAGCCATTAATCATAATCATCTCTTATTGAGGTTAATTTCTTTCCTTTTAGATATTACAAGCTCTTTTGAAGATAAAATATAAATCCAACTTCTAAACCTATCATTTTCATCCCCACCACCGATAGTTAAACCACATAAAATGAAAATTAATCGTTCAAAACCAGAAAAAAAACACAATCTGCTATGCAATTTAAGGTTAAAGTTCCCCAACTTCTTTATACAAATTATCATCCCAAACTTGGTATACATTTGCAAAAGAAAGATCACAAAAGTTGGCGAAATCGACAACTACATGTTGAATTGTATTTTTACAGATCATCATCTTTTGTCATGTTGTTAAACTCCCTGCCTGCATTCTTTCAACATCACAATTCAGAAAAATCCAAGAAAAACCCATGTTGCAAATCCATGTTACAATCATCACAAAAACGTGTTAGATACCATTAATAGAAACACATAAATAAAAGTAAAGAAAGTTACTCTTGGGTGGAAGAACTCTAGCAGGAGCAGTACATATCTCTTCCATTCATCCACTACAAAAACCCTAAAATTATCTGAAACTGATGATGGGTTTCAAGATCCAAGAATTTCTAAATAACATGAACAGAAATCAAGACCGATCCAACTAGAATTCAATTGCACACTTACCTAACCAAAAAGAAAAAAAGAAAAGAAAGAAAGAAACAACATTTGCAAGTGTTAATTAAATCTCATCAGGGGAATTACAGCACCCAAGATTTCTTTCCTTCATACAATACCACACACAAAACCTTGTGATTTCCAATAACCCATTTGGGAAATCATGAATATAAAAACACAAAGAAATTTTAATCTTCACGACATTTAACAGCCACCGACAACGACCACGACCGATTAAAACATGTGATTGGAAAATGAAGCGAATCTTGAGAAAAATGGATGGCAGTTTTTGATGGGTAGAGGTAAGGTTAGTCGCCGGAAGTAGCCAACGACGGTGGAGATAAGGAATCACACAAGGAAAATCGGGAGAGTAGTGAAAATCGGTTGTACGTAGTTTTTTTTTTTTTTTGTTAAAATGATGTAAGTAACCAATTTTTAAAAGTTTGATGGTTTAATTTATTGAAAAAAAAATATGCAGGAATTAATCATTCGAAATTAGAAAATTTAATGGTTTTTTCATTCAAAATGAGAAAGTTTAATGGTTTTTTCATTTAAAAAAATAGTTCAGAGACTTATTTAAAATGAGAAAGTTTAATTGTTTTTTCATTCAAAAATTAGTTTAGGGACTTAACCATTCAAAATAGAATAGTTTGTTGGGTTTTTATGAACTTTTCCCTTATAAATATATATATACACATATATGTATGTATACAAATGGAATGCTCATAGATATAAATACGTATCTAAAATTATATTTTAAAACTTGTATTACGTTTGAATTGAAAGTGCTTCTTATTACAACTATAATAGTTATTTTTTTAATAAATTCCATTTTTATTATTTTTTTAACCATTTTTTTTTTCTGAAAGAGTTATGATAATAAACATGATTTTCTTTAAATAAATGAAAATTTACCCGAATTGCTCTTAATTATCACTTTGTGATATTAGTTATTTTAAAAGTTTCATTTAACTAAAATTAATAGAAGCGTACTCGCGCAATGCAGCGAGATACATCACGATTTTAATGTTTATTTTTATTTTTTGTTTTTTATTGATTTACAGTACGATTTTGGATGTTTTTTATTGAGTGATAATGATTTTTTTATATATAAGTTTGTTTAATTTAGACTTAACAATATAATGTTTTTTATATAAAAAAAATTAAGTAGTATGTTAAAATTCATTAATTATCTTATATATTTTAAATTTTTTATATTTAAATTGAGATGTTTATCCTGTTTTGATTATGTTTATCAGAATTCAAATTTCATAGGATTTGGGGATTAGAGATAAGAATTTTGGGGGATAAGGATGAAATTTATTAATTAGGGTTAAAAACATTTAAAAGTAGTACATATTGCTTCATTAATTGTTTTTTAATTGAGTGATAATGGTTTTTTATATATAAATTTGTTTAATGCAGGCTTAACAATATAATGTTTTTTATATAAAAATAATTAAGTAGTTTGTTAAAATTTATTAATTATCTTATACATTTTAAATTTTTTATATTTAAATTGAGATGTTTATCCTGATTATTTTTATCAGAATTCAAATTTCATAATTTTAGGGTTTGGGGATTAGAGATAAGAATTTTGGGGGATAAGGATGTAATATATTAATTAAGCTTAAAAGTTTTACAGGTAGTACATTAGGCTTTAGTAGTTATTTTTAATAGATTTTAAGTAGATAGCTTTAAATGATAGTACATTAAGCTTATTGAGTTGTAATTAAGAGTTTTTTATGTCATATTTATAATATAGTATAGATTATGTTTATCATAATTCAAATTTCATAATTTTAGGGTTTGGGGATTAGAGATAAGGATTTTGGGGGATAAGGATGGAATATATTAATTAGGGTTAAAAATTTTACAAGTAGTACATTAGGCTTTAGTAGTTATTTTTAAGAGATTTGAAGTAGATAGCTTTAAATGATAGTACATTAAGCTTAGTGAGTTGTAATTAAGAGTTTTTTATGTCATCTTTATAATATAACTAGAAGCGTACTCGCGCAATGCAGCGAGATACATCACGATTTTAATATTTTTTTTTATTTTTTGTTTTTTGTCGATTTACAGTACGGTTTTGGATGGTTTTAAGAAAGTGATAACATTTTTTTTTATAAATTTGTTTAATTTAGGTTTAATAATATAATGTTTTATATATAAAAAAATAAGTATTTTGTTAGAATTAAATGATTATCTTATATATTTTAAATTAAGATGTTTATCCCGTTTTGATTATGTTTATCAGTTAGTTAATATTCTATATTTAAAATTTGATTTTTTAGAAAGTTGAAATGATGAGTGATTTTAGGGGTTTAAAATTGTTAGAGATAATGATTAAATAGTAGGAGATTTAGTTTTCTTTCTTTATTTAAGTTTTAAAAGAGTTTTTTATGTTATCTTTATAATATAGTATAAATATAAATATAGATAGAATTAAATGATTATCTTGTATATTTTAAATTTTTTTATATTTAAATTAAGATGTTTATCCCGTTTTGATTATGTTTATCAGTTAGTTAAATTCTATATTTAAAATTTGGTTTTTTGGGAAGTTGAAATGATGAGTGATTTTAGAGAGTTAAAATTGTTAGAGATAATGATTAAAATGTTTTATATATAAAAAATAATATATTTTAAATTCTTTATATTTAAATTAAGATGTTTATCTCGTTTTGATTATGTTTATCAGTTAGTTAATATTCTATATTTAAAATTTGATTTTTTAGAAAGTTGAAATGATGAGTGATTTTAGGGGTTTAAAATTGTTAGAGATAATGATTAAATAGCAAGAGATTTAGTTTTCATTCTTTATTTAAGTTTTAAGTAATTAGCATTAAATAGCGGTACATTAAACTTTAACAGTTGTTTTTAAGAGTTTTTTATGCCATCTTTATAATATAGTATAAATAGTATAGATATAGATTTATATATAAAAAATAATATATTTTAAATTCTTTATATTTAAATTAAGATGTTTATCCCGTTTTGATTATGTTTATCAGTTAGTTAATATTCTATATTTAAAATTTGATTTTTTAGGAAGTTGAAATGATGAATGATTTTAGGGGTTTAAAATTGTTAGAGATAATGATTAAATAGTAAGAGATTTAGTTTTCATTCTTTATTTAAGTTTTAAGTAATTAGCATTAAATAGCGGTACATTAAGCTTTAACAGTTGTTTTTAAGAGTTTTTTATGCCATCTTTATAATATAGTATAGATGTAGATAGATAGATATTTTATATTTTTTATATTTAAATTGAGATGTTTATCCTGTTTTGATTATGTTTATCAGAATTCAAGTTTCATAATTTTATGATTTGGGGATTAGAGATAATGATTTTGGGGGATAAGAATGAAATTTATTAATTAGGGTTAAAATCATTTAAAAGTAGTACATATTGCTTCATTAATTGTTTTTTAAGAGATTTTAAGTAGATTAACATTAAATAATAGTATATAATGCTTAATACATCACGATTTTAATGTTTATTTTTATTTTTTGTTTTTTTTATTGATTTAGAGTACGATTTTGGATGATTTTTATTGAGTGATAATGGTTTTTTATATATAAATTTGTTTAATTTAGGCTTAACAATATAATGTTTTTTATATAAAAAAAATTAAATAGTTTGTTAAAAGTCATTAATTATTTTATATATTTTAATTTTTTTATATTTAAACTGAGATGTTTATCCTGTTTTGATTATGTTTATCAAAACTCAAATTTCATAATTTTAGGGTTTGGGGATTAGAGATAAGGATTTTGGGGGATAAGGATGAAATATATTAATTAGAGTTAAAAGCTTTACAGGTAGTACATTAGGCTTTAGTAGTTATTTTTAAGAGATTTTAAGTAGATAACTTTAAATGATAGTACATAAAGCTTAGTGAGTTGTAATTAAGAGTTTTTTATGCCATCTTTATAATATAATATAGATTATTAAACGAAAGTCCAAAACAGATAAATTATTTGATTTTTCATTTATCTTCATAAAATATTTATCCATCAAGTATTTAGATTTTTATTTTTTATCTGTTTATTAATGGACATATTTTTATGTTTAATTGCATACATAATTTAGAATTTATAAAGATGAACTATTAAGTAATAATTATGTATCATATTTTATTTACTTCAAAAAAAAGTATTGTAGTTCATATTTTCTGATGTGTAGTTTAGTCATTTAAAAATTTTGGCCTTTTAATTCATGTAACTTATGATCTTTACTCTAATTAAAGTTTTTTTCAAAGACACGATTTTGATTAGTCAAATAAGAATTATATATATGCTTTGTTGACACATTAAATTAATTCCAAAAACATTCCTTTAACCAAACACCCCGGTTCATATTTTAATCAACAAAATATGACAACTAGAAGTATACAAATAAATACCCTAATAAGATCAGAATATAGAACATCATACCAAGTGGCTTTTGATCTAATTTTAGGGGTTGTTTACCAAATTTTATATTAAGTCCTGTATGGATAAATTTGTCTTTCTAGATAAATTTGTCTGTACAAATAAGAAAATGTTGTTGTTTACTTTTTTTACTGAATCAACGATCTAAATAACAAAAATGACTGTTTTACCCCTCATTATGAGATACATTGTTTATACCCAAATAAAATATAGTTTATACCTAATAGGTGAATAAACAATGAAATAAGCTATATAGTCATTTCAATTACTGTAAAAAAAAGTTGAATCTAGGGACGTCAGAGAGAACCTAAGGGAGTTTGTTTGAATAAAAAATGAACACTCTCTTTATAGAACAATGAAATAATCTATTCTTCAAGAACCTAGAGGCGTGAGTGAGAGAGAGAGAGAGAGAGAGAGAGAGAGAGAAACCCTTGAAATTGTACATGGTATTTTGGGTGTAAACCACAACGCAACAACGATGAGGTCGCCGTCGCCGGAAGCAGAAACCCAGGAGTATTTAGAATGTAAACCACAACATCAGTCGAACAAACAATGACGAGATCGAGTTCACTGGAAGAAGCAGAAACCCAGAACAGACAGTGATGAGAGGCCGACGTCCGATGACGAGAGGCCGACGTCCGGCGATGAGGTCGCGTCGCTGGAGGAAGAAGAACAGAGGACGAGAAAACCGAGTGTAAGGGAGATGCTAGGTTATCTTTTTTATTTTATTTTTTTATATGGAACATGTTTTAACAAGGGTAGCGGAGGTAATTTTGAACGGCTGAATCTGGACAAGTAAGGTATTTCATCTGTGCAAATAAGCTATATTTTTTTTATTAAGCCCCAAGTAAACAACCAAAAAATAGTTGTGCGAATAAGTTGGGTAGTCCATTAAGCCCATTAAGTCGTTAGTAAACACACCCTTAGATAGATATAGTCCAGACACAATCCATAAAAGGGCAACAAAAAAAACCAACACTACATAACCAACCTATGTTGGATAGGGCTCTTTTGGGATTTGATCACAATTTGTGCACGAGGGGGATAGGTTTGATTGATGATGGGTAGATGGTATGGTTCTTAAGTTATCTATATAACCCAAGAACCTCTTAACCATCCACCTAGCCCACTAAATTCAAACAAACCTATCTTCAAATAAGGCTCAGCCTCTTCAATGCAATATTCACTAATGAATAACGATCAAGAAGTTGGCAGGGATGGCGGTGGCGGCCGCCTCACATCCTCCATGCCAAATTGTCGATGACTGTGAAGAATGTTTCCGACGACTTTCATAAAAATCCCGCCTTTTCTCATCCCACCAATTCATGTCCTTCTTTCGTAGCCCGATCCTGCCTAACAGAAAGTAGTCAACTTAAGAAATTTATACCAATCACCGTATGGGATTAAAATGAGAACACACATCAAGTTGAATATGAAATGTCACGAGTTTGACCTCAAAAGTCAAAATGCACATCTTTTTTTTGTAATCATGGGTGTCCGGACCATCTTACGAGCACCTCACCTAATTTCATGGGGCCCTGAAGCTAACAGTCATACAAACCCTCCCGTGGCTCTGAGGGCATTTGAACCCGTGACCTCCAGGTGCAAACCCAATATCTTACCAGTTTAGCTACCCCTCAAGAGTGCACATCTTTATTTGCAAAATTTATAAAATTCCACTTGTAATTGGTATTTACATTTGGGAAATGTAGAAAGGGGTACAGTTTAAGTTTCAAGATCAAATTAACTAATATTTTAACTTTGAAATGTATAAAGATACCTCAAAAGTCACAAGTTTGACCTAAAAAATTAAAATTGCACATCATTTCTCAAAGTTTGCAAGTGTGATTAGCCAAATACCTCGTTTCTCAAAGTTAAATACAGTTTCAAAAACACACCTGAATTCCGATGTTCCATTTTCTTTCCTCAGGCAAGTTGGGCCTCAAAGCAGTATCTCGAGTAAAACTATTCATTGTAGCCATATCCTGAACATTGTCTAGATACATTGTGTAACACCCCGAATTTCGTTATGTAACCTTGGTATTCTAGTGTTAAGCTTTTGTCGTTAGCACCGCGGTTGTTACCAAGTTTGAGTTTGGCTTTTGATGGTTTTGGACAAACCTCAGTGAGCTACGCGAGTTATGCCGCGGGTTGAGGTCGCGGCATAACCCGCGAAACCCTCTGGATGGGTTTGGTTTTGGGAAAGCGGGCTAGTTATGCCGCGAGTGGAAGTCGCGGCATAACCCGCGAGATGGCCTGGCCGACTTATACCCTTTTCAGTCTAAATATCTCTCATTTCTCAATCTCTCTCTCTCTCTTCAAATCCCATTCTTTCTCTCTCTCTCTAAGATTTCTCTTTGGTTTCTTCGATCTTTGAAGCTCCGTTGATCGCTTGTATTAAGTGCATTGCTCGGGGTTTCGGTATATAAAGTTTCACCTCTTCGTCGTGGTCGATATCTGGTTCTTCGGGTTTTCGTATAAACTATGGGGTGAGTTCCTACTACCATTTTACAAACTTTATACATGTCAAAACTCTTATTTGCGAAATCTGAAGTATTTCTACGGTATGATTTCATGTTCTCTACATTTTGACACAAATGAAGTTTTGGTGATTTTCGGGGTTCCCGATCAGTTTTGACTAAAATAACGGGTTCCGCCTTTTCAGAAGTATAAGATTGTTTTACTTGCCCATGTTGGTGGTTTATTGAAAGAATGTATATAAACTGATTTTATGACTATCTTTCTTACCAGTAGTTGGTCTGGAAATTGGCATTTTGAAATATAAATGTGTTGTTAGCTATTTATCTAGCTTTGTTGGTCACATGAAATATTGTGACAAGTCCTGACTGTACTAGTGGATCCCTAGGTATCGAGTCGGCTTATGGCTGGGAAGGATATGCCCCTTCCGTTGTTATGGCTGGGAAGGATATGCCCCTTCCGTTGTAGTTAGCTACATTTGATCCTCGGGGGCAACTTAGGTAAGGTTATGTGAGACCCGATCCTAGCCATGGTTCAGATGTAGTCTAATGAACGAGTATGACATGGTTCCTTGGGGGCCCTCCCTCACATCGTAGTACGGACTGAAGAGTTCGTGGCCATGGTTCCATGTATTTAGCTCATAACTCGGATTTGGTGGTCTACTTTGTGTTACACCACAATCCTTGGTAAAATGGTCCTTTTGTCATCGTTTAACGAGTTTTGGACCGAAAAGGCCCGGTTGTGGCGAAATGTTAGCTTTTATAAATTAAACCTTTATGAAAAGATTTCTTTATGCTACTGATGTTTATATCTTTCGAGCTTTATAAAATGTATGTTCTCACCAGGCTTTAAAGTCTGACACTTTTTCTCAAATGATATGTATAACAGGTTTCCCTTAGCGGTGGGTTGCACAGGGTCTTTGAGAGTCGAGCGTGGACTCGAGGCATATTATGAGATGTCTAGTATTTTGGTGTTGGGCATTGTTTAAGTCCCATCTTTTAGTGAATTCTGGTTCATCAAGTGTTGTAGTCTAGACGGTTATGTTTAGATTAGTATTGTTTATAAGTTCTATATCCGTATGAGTTTCGTATAGTCTTAAGGACTGATCCCTTTATGGGAAGTTAATATTATCACGGATGTCTCGTTGCCCTATTTCCAGGTTTTATTTTACTCTGATTTTTGAGGTTGTTACAAGTTGGTATTAGAGCTCTAGTTTAAGCGAACTAGGCATGAATGTAAGATGTCTAGACTTAGACTGAGTTTGATAGGCATTGATTGTGAGATTTGGGTAGAACTTCTAAGATGGGTTAGTCTTAGAGTCGACGGAAGTTATGTGTATCAGGCGTTGTGATGACGGTAACAAGAACCCTTATGTGTTATATGTTCATAATCTCACTTAGCTAATGTGATTATGAGGATATTTTACGTGAGTGTAATTGGGTTGCTAATATTATGACAATTGGTAGACGTAACGGTACGTTTCTTTCGTGCGTGTTTCAGTTAAACTCTTCCTTACCCTTTCTCGTGTTTGTGTTTATCTGCTCTGCCTTAGTATGTTGACCGTTAGAGTAGTGCGAAAGTTTCTAAGCGAGTAAGCTAAGGAATGATAGTTGTTTATAAGCAATGTCTCTTTGGAATTATAGTAAGTGCGTTGAACGCATTAAGTTAATCATCTGGAGCCAGATTTGTTGGTGGAATTAGAACTATATCTTGTTAGATCGATTCTATTTCGAGGAGTTTTGTAAGTTAATTTAATGGGATGGTTGCTCTATGATGCCTGAGGCATCCGGTAGATTATAGAACGTCGGAATATTGTGAAGCGTAGTATTAAGATGTGAGTGCCGACCGAATTCATGCATTTAATTTATTTCTAAAATAAGGTTGCCTAAATTGCTTTTCATGAGCGCCAACCATGAAGTAAATTACATTATAACGTTCTGGCAAGACATTTAGCACTCAACATATTTTAAACTATGAGCATAAGCATGCTTAAAATAGTTTTGTTGCACCTGATTTCAAATTGTTATCAAAACTCTCTTTATTCACGTCTTGTGCTTAAATGCTATTTTTGGATGTCGAAATATTGTGTTTTAACGCTTTTTGAGTTAATGGGCAAATAGCTGTGGAATTTTGACCTTGACATTGGAGCTCTTCCACGTATGTCAATGGTTTAAAGGAAAAGTTATTCCCATGCTTTTGAGTCGGAGTTTCTTGAGAATTTTTAGTTGTGTGAGTCTTGTTGAATTTCTTGGAGTTTTGTTTTACGGATTCTTTTGTCGCGTGCGTATATTTTGAGATGCGTGAGTTTAATTTTATTGCGTGTAAGTTAATGAGTTTTATGAAAATCCAGTTGGATTATGGTGTCTCATCTTACGACTTTTGTGTCGCGTAAATAATTTCAGGAACATGTGCATATGCATCATTGTGTGCGTTAATTTTGGGGTTTTGTTAACAAATATCAACCGTCGTGTACTATGTGCATTGGATTTAAATATAACGTTGGTGTAAACGATTTCATAAAACGATTTATGTTATTTTAAAACAGGACTTTCGTTCTGATCGTATTTCAATTATTAACTCTTACTGTTAAAAATTTCCGCGAAAGTATTTAGCGGGATAGCGGTATTTTGTCGTCGTAAATTTCTATTTTGGTCAATTGTGTTTATCTTTACAACGTGAAGCTTCAAACTCGATTTAATTTTTTTTTTGCATCCCCGTTATTTTACCGCCCTTTTGGGGAATGAATTGTTGCATATGTTGAAGTGCAATAACCTATTTTCACGTTTATAGTATAAATTATTGCGTATGTTTTACTCAGTATTTCTCAAAGTACGAGTATTTTGTTAAGTTTTCGTATTCGGTAACTTGGATTGTTTTAAACATCATAAATTGCTCATGTCGAGCCTAAATATTTCATCAAGTAAATAGTGTGATTTACATATTATGGGTGATTTTGTACACGTAAAATCTACATTAGAGTTTATGCATCCTTGATGATTTTTTTGCATCTTAGTATAATTGCATTCATAAACTTTTGGAAAATCTTTTGTCTCAATACGTGTTGAGTTTTGAGAAATCATGTCCTAGTGGTGTGTGTCTTCATAAACATTGTTTAAATGACATTTCATTATTTGGGGAAACGTTAAATGTCGGTTAAATGTGTTTTAAAATTTACGAGACTTTCATTGGAAATTTACGTAAAGTATCGGGCCTTTGGCTCGGGTTTTGACTAAATGAGTCGTGTGGATAATTGTCCGGATTTATAACCGCAATGAAGGATTTTCGTACGATGGAGTTCATTTGTGTTTTGGTGAGTTAAAGTTGATTTGTGAAAAAGGTGTTCATGCCAAAATATTTATTTTAAAGTGTTGGTATTTTACATTAAATTGTTAACTACTGATAAGTTTTGGTTATTTTGAAATGTTAGTTTTATGAGCATGTGAGACACCTGTTTTGGGATCTTTGGTTATTTTGGTAAATAAATCATGTTGAAGTGTTTCTTTGATGATTTTACATATAAAATTGGAGTTCAATTGATGTAAGTGTCATTTGGTGTATTTGATCTTATAAACCTTTTCAGAAAATGCATATTATTGTGTAATGAGGTCTTTTGAAAACATAAGGGTATGAGTTCATTTGGAAAACGGTTTGTTTCAACCAACGATGAGATTTGAGTTAATCATACTTTTGGGCCGTGTTTGCATAATAGTTGGTCAAACGTGTTTCAATATTTATATCGGTTTTCATTTGGGTATTTAAGTAAACTGTTGGGTCGTTGGCTCAGTTTTGATTAAATGGAGTCATGAGGACGTTTGTACGGTTTAAAAAGAGTTGTGGAATTTTTGGAGTATGATGGCGATTATTTCATGCCATTGGGAGTTACATGTTTTGGGAGCTTTGGTTTTTCTTTTTTCAGTTGGAATCATGTAATGTCAAACAGTCTGTCTGTGTTGTAAAGCCTGAGGTTTTGGGTTACACTTAGTGACCGCTCGGGTTTACTAGCGAGTAGACAATAGGTGGCACGAGCCACTGAGTTGGAACTCGTCTAGATTGGGTAGACACCCGTGTCCGTAAGCCCTTGAGATGGAACTCGACGGAGTATGGCTAGAGGCGACAAACGATTTGAAGTTGTGATGTCTGGTATGACATGGGAACTAAGATCGGGATACGTGGTGATCCAATAACATCACGGGTGGCCCCATTCAATTGTTCTCGCCACCCAAGATGGAAACGTTTAGAGGTCATGCGAGGAAGTTGTATGGGCGGCCTACTTGCGTGTCCTTCTATTCTCTTTGTGTACGGGTCTCTCCGTCGTAGACCCGGGTATTTTAAACACTAATGTCATATTTTTACCAACTTTGGTTATGTGGAGTCGACGGTAAATGATGGCTTTAATATTGGGTTTTCCCCACGTACATTAAGGTTTGAATGAAATGTGTTATTCCTGCATGTTGATATGTAGTTTTCTTTTGTTTTTGGTCGTGTGAGTATTGGGCCTAGTGTCCATGTTTTCGGACGTACGATATGGATAGTGTTACTAATATTTCATACTTCGAGTTATACAAATTGTGTCAATTTATAAAACGTGTTTGCAATGAAGTATCCGTCTTTGAAAGTGCATGACTTTGAAAAGGAGTTGTTCCTATGTATAAGGTTCATTATTTGAAAGGTTCTGATTTAAAGAGAAGTTCATCAATTTAAATGCTTTTACTTATGTAAAACTCTTGAGCTCTCTAGGCGCTAAGCTTAAACTTTTATTTATTTATTTATCTTCATGTGCATCATTCCTGTTGGGAGTTCGGTTCTAGCAGTGCTTTGAGGAGTCGGGCCTTAGCCTTGAGCTAGAGTAAGTGGTTGGTGAAATCTTCTACAGGTTGGAGTTAGTGGCTACGCATGAGTTTCTGTAGCGCCCGTCCTTTATAGTCCGATGTATAGATTGGTGGTATGTTTAGAGGTTAATCTTTATAATATGTTTGTAGACGAAGTATTTATGGAAGTATTAAGAATTTGAATAAGAGTTATTTCTAGATTTGGGGTCAGATCGGAGTAAGTGATAACAGAATCGATGTTAACCGTTTGCCGGAAAGACGCATTAGTGCGCCTTGTAAGAATATCTTTATTGATAATAGGAATGGATCAGTGAAATCTGAGAGTTTTGGGAAGATTAGCGTCGACCGTTGGCTTTGAGTTCAGAACCGTGCAATTTGAAAGAAATTGGTAGATGGAAAGTTGAGGTTGTGAATTTCCTGAAGTAGTAACTGTCACCTAAGGTTGGGAGGCAACCGTAACCTTATGAGTAAAAGTTACTTTGAAGTGTTGAGTGTTCGCTCGGTTAGGAGTGAATTGTGCTCAAGAAGGGTAGCTAGTTTGGATGTCGGTATTAGGATCTCGTTAATGTTTCTAGCTTTTGGGTTTGAGATGATATTCTCTGTGAAAAGTGTTCCATAGAGAAGAGTAGATTTCGAGGACGAAATCATTCTAAGGTTGGGAGTATTGTAACACCCTGAATTTCGTTATGTAACCTTGGTATTCTAGTGTTAAGCTTTTGTCGTTAGCACCGCGGTTGTTACCAAGTTTGAGTTTGGCTTTTGATGGTTTTGGACAAACCTCAGTGAGCTACGCGAGTTATGCCGCGGGTTGAGGTCGCGGCATAACCCGCGAAACCCTCTGGATGGGTTTGGTTTTGGGAAAGCGGGCGAGTTATGCCGCGAGTGGAAGTCGCGGCATAACCCGCGAGATGGCCTGGCCGACTTATACCCTTTTCAGTCTAAATATCTCTCATTTCTCAATCTCTCTCTCTCTCTCTCTCTAAGATTTCTCTTTGGTTTCTTCGATCTTTGAAGCTCCGTTGATCGCTTGTATTAAGTGCATTGCTCGGGGTTTCGGTGTATAAAGTTTCACCTCTTCGTCGTGGTCGATATCTGGTTCTTCGGGTTTTCGTATAAACCTATGGGGTGAGTTCCTACTACCATTTTACAAACTTTATACATGTCAAAACTCTTATTTGTGAAATCTGAAGTATTTCTACGGTATGATTTCATGTTCTCTACATTTTGACACAAATGAAGTTTTGGTGATTTTCGGGGTTCCCGATCAGTTTTGACTAAAATAACGGGTTCCGCCTTTTCAGAAGTAAAAGATTGTTTTACTTGCCCATGTTGGTGGTTTATTGAAAGAATGTATATAAACTGATTTTATGACTATCTTTCTTACCAGTAGTTGGTCTGGAAATTGGCATTTTGAAATATAAATGTGTTGTTAGCTATTTATCTAGCTTTGTTGGTCACATGAAATATTGTGACAAGTCCTGACTGTACTAGTGGATCCCTAGGTATCGAGTCGACTTATGGCTGGGAAGGATATGCCCCTTCCGTTGTTATGGCTGGGAAGGATATGCCCCTTCCGTTGTAGTTAGCTACATTTGATCCTCGGGGGCAACTTAGGTAAGGTTATGTGAGACCCGATCCTAGCCATGGTTAAGATGTAGTCTAATGAACGAGTATGACATGGTTCCTTGGGGGCCCTCCCTCACATCGTAGTACGGACTGAAGAGTTCGTGGCCATGGTTCCATGTATTTAGCTCATAACTCGGATTTGGTGGTCTACTTTGTGTTACACCACAATCCTTGGTAAAATGGTCCTTTTGTCATCGTTTAACGAGTTTTGGACCGAAAAGGCCCGGTTGTGGCGAAATGTTAGCTTTTATAAATTAAACCTTTATGAAAAGATTTCTTTATGCTACTGATGTTTATATCTTTCGAGCTTTATAAACTGTATGTTCTCACCAGGCTTTAAAGTCTGACACTTTTTCTCAAATGATATGTATAACAGGTTTCCCTTAGCGGTGGGTTGCACAGGGTCTTTGAGAGTCGAGCGTGGACTCGAGGCATATTATGAGATGTCTAGTATTTTGGTGTTGGGCATTGTTTAAGTCCCATCTTTTAGTGAATTCTGGTTCATCAAGTGTTGTAGTCTAGACGGTTATGTTTAGATTAGTATTGTTTATAAATTCTATATCCGTATGAGTTTCGTATAGTCTTAAGGACTGATCCCTTTATGGGAAGTTAATATTATCACGGATGTCTCGTTGCCCTATTTCCAGGTTTTATTTTACTCTGATTTTTGAGGTTGTTACACATTGTAGCAAGATCACCCTCCTGCATCAAATCATATTCAAAGCAAACTTCAAACACCAAATTACCAAAAAAAAAGGTGATGTCATAAATTCAAAATCATGCACCAGTTACTCCGAATGTAAGCTCTTTCAAAATCAATGGTGGCTAGGAATGGTTTTGGTGTCTAGCTCTTGCAAGCAAGGCGTGAAGCGATTCTCTTGAGCTATAACCGACTAAACTCGCTTTGGTGGCCCGCCCTAAGTCTTGCCCATAGCTGACTTCTTTGCTAGATGATATCGAATAGTACAACTATAGTTCAATCCCTCATAAAGTCATAGTACGACTATAGGGAAAGAGATTTGAAAGTATCCTTTTACTCCATTATTCGATGGTGAATGCAGCCTAGCTCTCCCCACCCCGTTATTTGACGATGAGATCAAGTGGAGATATTTGAGTCATTAAGAGACCCGGTTTTGGAGTTTGACTTTAGGTCGATTCGAATTGACCATAGTCGACTTTTGGAGAAAATAATCCATTAATTAGATATGATGGTATGGAATGTGTAACACCCCGATTTTCGAAAGGTATAATTTCAAGTTAATACCGAAACCGATGTATTAGGGGAAAAATAAGATAAAAAATTTTGGACTTGAATCCTAGATTTTATAGTCTTGATAGATTAAGGGTTCGATTACGAGTCCAATGGTCCTTTCCGGAGCGAAAACGGAGTTATAACAAAGAAGTTATGGCCAAAACAGTGATCATACTCGAGAAATGAGATTTTCGGAGGCCCGCGGGTTGGTGGGCGACCCTAGGCCAGCGGCCTAGGCCATGGAACCCTCTGGATGGGTGTTGGGGAAGCGCGCGACTTACCCTGTAGTTAGATTTAGCATAATTTCCACAAATCAAATATAAGTAAGAGGAGATATTTAGGCATTCAAAATCTACATTTGACATGTATAAAGTTTTGTAAAGAGTGTATGAACTCACCTTAGTAGTTTTCCCACAAGAAAACTAAACTCTAGGATGAAGTAGGGTAGAGATGAGGTGCTAACCCACTTGAGAGTTCACTAGCAATACTTCCTAAAAGTATAAAGGATCACCATTAATGACCTAGAATCACCATAAATGAGGAAAGAGGTGTAGATGGAAAATACTTACCGAGTTCAGCTGAGAAAATCGCTCCCAAACCCTAGAAATCAGATAAAATGGCTAAAACCACCGCTCACGGTAGTAACACGGCGAGAGTGACATTTATCACTCTCGCGGACAAGGTCGCGCGAGCCTCACCACCCACGGTACAAACGGGGCGATAGTGCCCCGCGATTGTGACCAAGGCACTCTCGCCTGACACAATCGCACGAGATGTACCAAAAGTCCTCGACCCCCGGCGATTGTGCCTTCGCGATTGTGGCACTCTGTCACTCTCGTGGGCACTGTCGCGAGCACCTCTTATTCCCGAAAAATTATGCATTTCAACCCACGATGCTTAAATCCAAAAAACTCGATATTAAACTAATAAATCCCAACATTCAGAAAGATTCCAAAATGAGAAGAATGCTACAGGGATTTCCAGAATTCGGGGTGTTACACGTCCGAATACAGACTTATTGACTGGACTGGAACCTATGGATACCGATGAAGATGTAGCCCTTATACGTCAGTAAGTTGACGGCCATACCGTCATTGAAGTGTACAGCGAGAAAGTGGAGGTGGTCACTACCAAAATCGTATCACCATAACACATAAAAAGTCGGTGGGGATTTCAGAAAACCAAAGCATCGTGTAGCCATACTTTGACATTTAAATGACCATATGGTTGGGTGTTTAGTTCATATGCATTGTATCCGTTCAATGTTATTAAATACGTGCATTTTAATGAAATGATGTTTTAATTAAACTACACGACTGAATTTTTAATAAATTGTCTCGAAGCTAAATTTTTAATTAAACTTTAAAAAATTGTATATACGAAGCTAAATATACAAGCTCCTAAAAGGAATCATACAAATCGATCTGCCTGTATCATGGACCAAAAGACATCCGCCATGTGAACCCTCTAGGCTTGCGCTCGTGCTGAGTCATCCTCCTTTGGTATTGGGACCTCATTATTCGCCAAATATGTGAGGAACATACATGTTAAAGGACCATAATCGCCCAATGAACCCTCCTGCTGCGGTACCCCCTCTGCGTGTACCCAAGTGAAGTCGTGGCTTTGCGCTGCAAGTGGTGGGCACCCAGCTAGGGTAAGAAATTCTTCTAGAAGGTCGTAGAACTTGGCCATCATTCTTCTAAAGCTGTCCGCATATGAATCGCACCTGAAGCTATCATATACGGTCATCTCCATGAGGTCGAGGTCGAGGTCACTAACCACCCAATGCTTCTGGTCTATGCAAATCGGAATGAATACTTGAAATATTTTTTCAAAAACAAACCAACAGTAAATAACATTAAACTATACAGAGTTATAAATAACAAGTATATTTAAAGTGAAATTCATACATGCTGAACAGACCACCATGGTACACCGACTGGAGTCTTCGCCATTTCGCAGACGAAACTCGCACCACCACTAGTGATCAGGTAATGCATGAACTCGGACGTCATCATCGTCCACTCTGTACTGGGAGGACGCGACTCATGGATAAACCGAACCCATCCGTCGATGTGTTATTTAAAAAAGAAAAAGATGTTAGACATATAAATAGACATTATGATAGAGAAACTGAAATTACGTTTTATACTAACATCGAATTCGAGCCACCCCGAGCTCTGCAAACCGAGTAATAAGCCCCACCACTCCTTATTGACAGGATGGGTGGGTATGCACCTAAGCCAATAAGTCGACAATTCATTCCTATGCCATTTTGTGGCAATAGCGGATGAAGTGTAAGAGGTCGTAGAAGAAATGGTGGTGGCAGCGGCAGTAGCAGTAGTGGTGGTGTCAGCAACGGTTATATGACGTACAGGCATCTTCGATATGTGGCGCTGGACAAGTGGGTCTGTACTAGCAGGCAAAGGGGTGAAAGGAAGGCGCAATTGTTTGCCAGGAGCTCTCTGACGCATTGGCCTCTGGGTAACATCCGCCGGCGGTGCAACCTGAATGTCCTGGGACACTAGAGGTTGGACATACGTCGAGGTCGACAGGTCAGCGTATGTACTCGCCTGTGGCGTATCCTGGAACAAAACCCCAACAAACCCCGATAAACCTGACATACCCACCGTAGTCGATCCAGTCTCATGGAGCAACGACCCGAATGTGACCTGCAAAATAATTTGGATCCTCACAAGTTTGTTCTAAGAAATAAATATCAAATGTAACAAACAAATCTCCTAACTTACAGGCTGCGTATACCGGCCATGTGTAACAAACGGAGAGCCGCCAGTGGACTGACCGCTAAACCCCGGGTATGATGCCCATGTGCCCTGCAAAATAAGATTGAGGTTGTTCAGTTTCTATTCTGAATATAAAAATCAAATTACCCACCAAATTAAATAACTTACATGTGCCATGTGGTGGGTCGGTGTAACGAACGACGAAGATCCGAATAAGTCATCAAGGAAGCCTGATGAACTTTGCACATTAATCTAAGTCATTGTTTTTATGTCTTATTGAAAAAAAATGATACCATATAAAGATTGAAATGACTAATATTATCCGTGTATTGGTACGGGCCTCCGAAGATCGAAGATCCAAACCAATGCGACATGTCGGTGGGCTGGGAGGGCTGTCCACCCTACTGTTGGGCTGGAATCTATCATCAAGCATAATAAACCACATAAAGTTCCAAAAGATAACAATTAAAAAAATGTCCAATAAGTTAAGTTAAACACTTACCTGAAAAGACCAAAACTGGCTAGTAAGCCTCTCCACCTCAGCAAGGCGTCTCTCAAGAGCTTCACGCTCCGAGCGATCAAATGTCCGATACTCGTCCAGGCGTCTCTCAAGAGCTTCATGCTCCATGCAATGAGATGTTCGATACTCATAGTAATCATCCTTCCACCTCGTAAACTCGGACCACCGGTCAGCATAGGGGTCAACATGTGGACTATGCTGATGGTGGCTTAATGAATTATGCTCACGGTGAAAGGGTGGACGATGCCCAGCATGGAATGGTGGCTCCTCGTAAGAGGTGGCCTCATGTGCCCTGCTGATGCCTGCATGGGACGGGGGCCCGTGTCATGATCAGGTTGGTCGTCTCCCTCTGACTCGAAACCTACGTCTATACAAACAATTAACAACATTATTATAAATATCAGATAATCTAGAATGACTTCTCTTTATAAAAAAATTATAAATATCGGATAACTTAGAATGACTTCTCACCCTCGTCAACAACCTGCATAACTCTCGACTTCTTCGATGGTCGACGCCCCTCCGAACTACTAAACCAACGATGGCTCTGGATATACCATTCCTGGCTCTCCTCCCACGGTGTAGGAACAAGTCTCTCACATGGGGCTCGCTCCTCCTAATATATTGAAAAATAATCATGTTAGAAATCCACACGAGGGCCTCATCTATTACAATTTTTTTCGTTGTAGTCAATGTAACTTACCGTCGACACATCCAGGAGAGCATATGCATGCTGGCTAACAATAGTGGTCGAAGACCTATCCCAACGAACCGCACGTGGCATCCTGGTAGTCAATATATAATACGTGCTGGCCATAGGAAAGGTCTCTAAGATGTGAATTAGAATACCAAGATAGTAGCAAATATTTTGTAGAAATAGGGAATCCGTGTAGATTGTAAAAATATTAATTTGATATCAACTTACTAACCTTGAATGCAAATAAAAAACCGGATAACGACATCCTCTGCCCATGGTCCGTCCGTCTCCCGATCGCTCCGTTCATCTGCTTGTAGGTGTGCACCCAGATATAGGATCCCCAGGGAAACCGATTAAAGACGCTCAAATCATCAATGGCCCGAAGTAGAACGTCGGGAAGATGCTGGTGTGACTAATGACCGAGGAAGAACATCTCAACCATCATCATGAGACAAATACGGACGACATAATTGTCATCGATATGGGTCCGCCCCTCGTCATCAGTGCCGATCAGATTGAATACATTCTGGATGTTCCGCACCGTTAGTTGGCCTCGTGGGAACACCCGTCTAACAAAACCATTGGACCTATTCTTATGCATCTTCGGTTCCGACCCGAAACGAAGTACTGTGATAAGACAGAACTCCTCACGGCCGAACCGAAGAGCGTGACCACCAACCTCGTAAAACATCTCCTCATCCCGTATATTTTCTGGGAAGACCTGGGTCTGTAAAAATATATGGACCAAGATAGGGTCGGCATATGTATCGGTCAAATCCAACCAATGACCGAAACATCTCTCCCTGAATATCACTAGCCTGGAGTTCAATTTCTGGCGAATCAACTCCACCGTCGTTATCTTACTCTTCAGATTCAACTTTGCAGAGTATAAACTTCTTCCCTGCATAGTAATGATATAATACTAATGTAAAGGGACCTAAAGTGTAAATTCAAACTTAAGGGACATAAAGTGTAAATTTTAAAAGTTAAAGCACCTAAAGTGTCAGTTTCAAAAGTAAAGGGACCTAAAGTGTAAATTTTAAAATAAAGGAAGCAAAAGTGTTAATTTCTAAAGTTAAGGGACCTAAAGTGTAAATTTCAAAAGTTAAAGGACCTATAGTAATAATTTCTAAAGTAAAGGGACCTAAAGTGTAAAATTTTAAACTAAAGGGACCAAAAGTGTTAATTTCAAACATTAAGGGACCTAAAGTATCAATTTCTAAAGTAAAGGGACCTAAAGTGTACAATTTTAAACTAAATGGACCAAAAGTGTTAATTTCTAAAGTTAATGGACCTAAGTGTAAATTTCAAAATTTAAAGGACCAAAAGTGTAAATTTATCAAGTTAAGGGACCTAAAGTGTGAGTATCTAAACTAAAGGGACGAAAGTGTTAATTTCTAAAGTTAAGGGACCTAAAGTGTAAGTTTCTAAAGTAAAGGATTTTTTCTAGTAATTTTTTAAAGTAAAGGATTTTTGGGTATTTACAATGTTCTATAATGTGTGTAAAAAAATTGAAAACATTAAATTTAAAACTATGTTAATAACTGCATTAAATTTAAAACTATGATAACTACAACCATCTACAACCATTTAATCTAGGGAAAAGTTTGAAAAACCCCAATAAACTATCTGATTTTGAATGATTAAGTCCTTAAACTATTTTTTTGAATGATAAAACCCTTAAACTTTCTAAAACCGATTAAATACATCCTTCTAACCTGTGTAAAAACAGGTTAATGTAATAAAAATTTGGGAAAAGTCAAAAGCAACCCAACAAACTATCTGATTTTGAATATTTAAGTCCCTGAATTTTTTTAACAAATAAATCTTTAAACTTTTTCCTAAATTTTTTACCAAATAAATTATTGAACTTTTTTAAACAAATAAATCATAAGCTTTTCTTGAAGAAACAAAATCATGAACTTAAATTTGAACAAATAAATCTATTTTTTTTGCATGAACAAAAATAATATATATAATTCCTCTCACCGACAATATAGCAAAATGAACCAATTAAAGAGAAAAAAATATACATTTTTATTACTGATTCCAAATCATTCAAAATTTATGCCTAAAAGTCTAAAACATAAATAGATACATATAATTGTACAAAAATTATTCTCATCATTTCACAAAATATATAACGAAAAAAACGTCAATAGTTTCAAAAAATATACCAAAAAAACGTCAATCCGTTCACAAATATACCAAAAAAAAAACTCCAGTAGATGCTTACTGCCTCGTTTACCTTACCGGATGAACATCGCAAGGGCCGAGAATAATACCCAGTAAGAACGATATAAGGATGGAGAGTCTTACCCAGTAAGTGGAGGTGAGGACTCTTATCCGGTAAGCGCTTACCAGGTAAATTGTTGCACACGATAGCTTTTTGATAGACTACAATCTTACCCGATAAAATAAGTTAGGGTGTCGATTTTTACCGGTAAAGCACTTACCGGGGAAATGACCCCTTAGTTAATGGTATACATTAAAGTCAAACGGCTGAGTAGACTCTTACTTTAAATTAAACATTATTTTGTTATTACAAATGAGATAACTTTTAATATATTCCTGTTAGAAGGAATAACATATAGGACATTTTTTTATATATTTGTGAATGGATGAGCGTTTTTTGGTATATTTCATGAAAATATATGTGTTTTTTGGTACATTTTATGAAATGATTGACGGTTTTTTGGTATATTTAGTGAAAGGATGAATATAATTTTTGTATGTATCTATTTATATTTTAGGCATAACTTTTGAATTATTCGGAATTAATAATAAAAATGATATACATTTTCTCTCTTTAATTGTTCATGGCTTTATTATCGTTGAGTGGATTTGTATATATTTTTATGTTCATGCAGAATTTTTTTTTTGGATTTATTGGTTTAAGATTAAGTTCATGATTTTGTTTCTTAAAAAAAGTTTGGAATTTATTTCTTCAAAAAAAGTTCAAGAACTTATTTGTTAATAAGATTTAGGAAAAAACTTAGAGATTTATTTGCTAAAAAAAATCAGGGACTTAATCATTCAAAATCAGATAGTTTGTTGGGTTTTTATAGACTTTTCCTAAATTTTTATCATATTAACCTGTTTTACAGGTTATAAGGATGTATTTAACCGGTTTTAGAAAGTTTAAGGGTTTAATTATTCAAAAAATAGTTTAAGGACTTAACCATTTAAAATCAGATAGTTTGTTGGGGTTTTTCAGACTTTTCCCTTTAATCTAATATTAAAGTTAAAACTATGATAACTACAACCATTTAAAACTATGACACTAAAATTATAACCCAAAATATAAAATGATAATATACAAAAAATTATTATCCAAAATATAAAATGATAACTACAACCATTTAAAACTATACAACATACATAACAACAAAATCGATCAACAGAAATGAAAAGGACATGTACGCCCCCTTTTGCACACCAGTGGAACCCCCTTACGGTGGGACCGCCGCTGCTCCGTGTAAAACGGCCAAAATATCGAGGGGTGCTTAAAATAGTAGAAGAGTTAAAGGGAAGTCACTAACCTCAGCCATTTGTGGTCCCAAATCGATTAAAAAATGGCGAACTCGTCTGGTGGTGGGGTAGGAAAACGACAACTCCGATAGGGGATTCAATCGAGTAATTAAAAATGGTAGGTGGGGGACTTGTATCGGTCGTCGTTCCAGTATAAAAGAACCCAGGGACGCAATGACGCCCTGGGGCACAATTGCGCCCATACACAATTGCGTATGGGCTCAATTGCGTCCCTAGGCTCTATTGTGTCCATTGGGCTATTTTAGTAAAATGGGGAGAGGGATGGCTAAGAGGCCAATCCATCCCCGTGTTTTGGCCATTTGGGCCAATTTCCCTTAAAAATAAGTTCAAATGCTATGGATTTGAAAACCTCACTATCGAACGAATATTTTTCGATTGTTATTACCAATTGACCATATTAACCTTGAATTTTATATATCAGATATGCGATTTAAAAACACATACAACCATAAAATTGGCATCGTGTGATGGAGAATAAAACTGAACATGAAAGAAGATTATTCTTTCGAGTTCTCAGTTTTGGATTCGAGATGTTTCGTGTCATATCACACGCATATACATATCTAGTTTATTAAAAACAGTTAAAAAATTACTTTTTTGTACTCCAAACTGTTCATTCAAATGAGTTACCAAACAATCATTTTTCATTTTACACTAAAATATAAAAGAGTCTATTAATGATTATGTATTAAAAAAATTTAACATCTACCAAAGTTATGTATGGATTATAACTTTTCTAATAAAAAAAATGTATATTATAGAACTAATTCTATAAATAAAAAATCCACATCAATTGTCAAAATAGCTAATAATAATTGAGTTGTATGTAATGTCATTCACTGTATCAACACGATAATTGTTTAATTTTTAAATTCGTTACTAATATATTTAAATATGGGTGATATTATTTATACCCTTAATCTCAAAATTAGGTCAAGTCATGTATTAGAAATGTAAAAGATAAGTTTTAATATTTATGTGTGAAAGAAAATTACTAGATATCAATGCTTTAGACATCAAATATTGTATAAAAACTAAAAAATTTAAAAATACGTTCTACAAATTAAAATAAAAACAAAAAGTAAAATTTTCATGCAATTCATTAGAAATAGAGTGAATTACATAAATGGTCCCTCGTGAATACCTGTATTTCATTAATCGTCCCTCCTATTCTGAAAGTACATTCGTGGTCCCTAAAATCGAATGACTAAACACCAAATCACTCCTAAAAGAACAACCCATGAACACAACACAAAGGAGCGAAATCAAAATGGTATGCAGTTTGGTTATCCGTTCGAAATTGGGATCATGTTGAAAAATTAAAATTTCGTGAGAAGAGCTTATAATAAAACGTTAACACGAGTTAAAATACATTAACATACCTCATAATGCAATGTTAGCGTATCTTTAACTTATGTCAACTTCCGGTAACAAAAATGTTTCCTACATTTCTCACGAAAATTTGATTTCTCACGAGAAAGCAACCGTTTGGGTTCATGTCCTGTAACTGTTAGGAGCATAAAACAAGAAAATAAGGGTCATCATTGAGTTCAGTTGCATGTCATGTAAAGTCATCTGAGAAAACTAAAAAATATACATTTACTACTTACTACTAAATACTAACCCTAATTAATAGTTGTCATTTGAGTGTTACTTAAAAACAACTTGTTAAAATAGATGATCAAGTGGTCCACCAACTGGATCATGCAAACTCACCAGCACAATTTACAACAATATCCTCACTCTCCATCAATCAAAGCCTGCCTGCCTAATTACATAACATTTGCTGCTTCTCTATGCTAACATTCCTTTAGGCCTTGTAGAAGAGTGGTGGTGGCCTTTGCTGTCATGATGTATCCTATTTTCATACATAGGCAATTGTATGATCTCATTTATCTCATCCAACAGCACTTCCTCTGTGATATTGTCCTTTATGCTCCTCATCACCTATATTCAATGTTCATTTCACAAACCATCTATAACAAAAAAAAAAATTTGAAAATATATACAGCAAATGCAACAAATAAACTCACACACACTCCTCATGTTTGATGAGGTTTGAACCCTTGGGAGGCCAAAAGTTCGGATCTTTCAATAAACAACACAACTTCTTGTAAAACCAAAGCTAAAAAACTATATTCGCACCTTTCTGTATGTGTTGAAATCATTTGGGGTTGCTTTATCTGTCCTCACTCGCATGCAAACCCATACATCTTCCTCTTTATTCCAAGCACACTCAATAATCTTCCCCGAATATGATGCAGGATCAACATCATCTGCACACAGTAAACTACATCAAAATGCAACTCAACTTCACCAAAATAAACAAAGATATCGACAACTAACCTCCAAATGCAATTTTATTCCCCTCCATCAGCTTCTTCTTCCCTCGTTCATGAAGAAAAAGTAGTTGTCGATCCTCAGCCATCTGAAAACAAGAAAGTAGTAACCTTTATAACAATATGAAATCAGGCAGTATGCAAACAAAATATTATTAATTTGATAGATAATCGACCTCAAAAAGGAAATCCACGGAGTTCATTGATGCATATTTCCACTTCAAAAGTCCTTCGTGTGTACGTGGGACATAAGGATCATCCCAACCCTGCCACATAGCGTTTAGTAACACATCTACCAACACAAAATAACAAAAAATACATACTAATTCCTTATTATGACATAAATACATCTGCCCACATCATCTTTAACATGATGTTACCTGTCCCATACGTGACAGAAGTGGCATGTCACAGGGTATTTGAATGAAAAGACAAGAACATTGATAGAAATCAAGTATTATTTAGTCATAGACATATATGTATTCATTCATGAGGATAGAATGGATGATCAAGATAATTACTCTACAAGAAAGCATATAGGATAATCATTATTGTTGCTATCAAGATAAGTATCATGTTTGGGATCATGGAGTTTACACACTAGCACATACTCCAACTGTCCACATCCCAGATCTTACGAGCACATTGTACCATGTCCAGATATACGTGTACTTTCAGGTTTATTTTTTAGCAGCAACTTCAAATTGAAGATAAATGGGTGAGGAGAAACTACAAACTGGCAGAGACCCTACTTTCGAGTGGGATATTCTGGGTTCGTTTGGTTTGTTTTAAACTACAAATTGGTGTTGGAAAAAAGTGATAAATTTGGTGATGAAAAAGTATAAATTGGTAATATAATTGGGATTAAGAAGTAAACTTACAACTTTTTATGCACAAACAAGGTGACTAAGCACTATGGGTGGGGGTGTTCCGCATGGAGAGAGAATACATAGTTGCTCTCTCTTGTTTTCTCATTGTCTATGTGTCAACACTATTTTCCATAGATATATACATATAAATTTCATATGTGAGTGTTTATATGGCAAACCGTATTTGAGGAAGATGGTTTCCCACTCTGATGTCCATCAAGTGGGCCCTACGTGCTTCCTACAAGTTGTGAGTTCAGTCATCTTCCTTGAGTGCTATCCATCATGAGTACCTCTAATACCAAAATCCTGATACACACATATGCAGGCCCTCTATGATCAATGTAGGCTAAATAGATCTTACACCATCCGATTTTGATATGATGGGGAAATAGACACATTAGACAGACTACTCTTCACTGCATACAAATGGAACGAATAAATGACCAAGATGCCGTTACTTTGATGCACAGAAAACTCTATGCAAGCTTAACAACACAACATAAAAACCAAAGATGAATGGATAAAATTCCAAGCATGTGTTCTATAGATTCATCCTCTGACTAACCACTACTCCCACATACTCTTCCCACCTATCCAATCTCTTTCATGTCCCTCGTATTCTCTCTGCATGCTATGTTTTGTGTGCAGATTGGATCTTGTGTGTTTATATTGGACTATAGGTAGCCGAATTAAGAAGACCAAAAAGCATTGTATTTCTTATGTTTGTTGTTGGTCAATTTCTTCGATCATTTCATTGAACTTCAATCTTTTCATCATTGATTTGTTGCTACTCCAATTTGCTTTTGTGGGACTTTTGTCTATGTATAATGATTTATAAATCTAATCAGTGTTGTGAGTCGGGTAACAATTTGTTTAAGTCAGACTTTTGGACAGTCTACATTGAAAAGGGTGCTTTTATAATACGAAATAAGACCATTCAGACTGTTAACCTGTAAAGGATACTACTTATTGTTGTATAGTGATTTAACACGCATAGAAAGCAAGCTTTATAACTAGGGCAAGCATGGTACAAGCAGTCTGACTAAGAGCATTATGGTCATTTAGGTTCTTAAACTGATCATCCATGAGGATATGCTCTTATTCTTATGTATGCTGATGTCGAGGACACAGATACCATGTGATAGTAAGGTACCATGTGAAAATTTCCCTCTTTTTGGTTTTCTCTAACATGCGGTTATAACTGTTGCTACATCATTACAGTCATAAATAATGTATAGAAACTAATTCTAATTGAAACAGAATAACCATTACAAAACCAAGTCCAAAAGTTTCAGGCACTATTTTCCATCTTAGGATGTCAATAAATCATAAATATGTGTACGTATGAGGATTAGCACCTGAAAAACAAGACCATCTGCATCATGTGAAAGCCTTGGAATAAACTCCTTCAAAAGTCTAGTGACGGTAGAAAGCAACCAAAAGTCCTTCCTCCTTACCTATTAAAACTTCAAAAGATAAGTACCAAGCAAGTGGATATCAGTTGAGTCAGCTTTAATAATTAGTCTAAATACATACCCTGAACGGCTCCAAGTCATATCTATACAAGGAATGTTGTCTCTGGTATATTTTATGGCGTTCATGGTTTCGAGGTTCAACTACTTCCTTCTCCAGCATTTTCCATCGTTCATAGAAAGGTCTCTGTATCAAGTATAAATATGAGGTTAAACCAAGAAGACACAAAACAAAATCATGATTTCGCGCCCCAAAACAAAGGTTTACATGTGTCCTTTTCCTCATCACTAAATGGTATATAGAGGGAGGTTCAAACGAGAACAGGATCAAAGTAAGAAAACACGAAAACACCTATATCACATGTGATTAAGAAACAGGTCAAACCACCTAGGTCGGGGGGCCAAGTTGCCCAGCGCACCCCTGGTTTGAACAAAATTATAAATCACATGTGACTTGACTGTAAAATCACATGTAATATAGGTGTTCTTGTGTTTTCTTAATTTGATCCTGTTCTCGTTTGAACCCAACCCATGGTAAATATAGGTCACCTTGTTATTCAATGGCACGAGCAAACTGTAAAATGATATCTATATAATTTGTATGCACCAGAGCAGTGTCTCATGTAACAGAATGAACATAGACAGAACATCATCTAAAGGAGTATTTCATTCAGCTATGAATAATTATGTAAATGAAAATTTGTAGACTCCCACAGAGATGTTTCCTTTTAGGACTTCTTCGGCCAAAAAAGAATTGCGTAACTCAATTCTTCAACAATGTTGAAGAAATATGTAAAATGTTCCTGGTATAAGATCCAACCAACAACTAATAGATAATCACTTGACTTTGGCTCCAAATGAAGAAATACAAAAGAAAGCTATACATGAAAACATAGCAAAAATTGAGTGTATTGAAGTGCCACATATCCCAAACTTCACCTTTTTTTTCTTCTTATTATTGTATCTAGCATCACAAAAACTATTACCTTCTAAGGTAATTATTTATATGTACATGTGGAAACAAAGTTTATTCACTCATCCACAATAACCATCATTTAACCTTGGAGGTTGGGAATAGAACTTTACTAGTATTAAAAGAATGTTTGTTGTCATTTCAAATACCATGATTCACCTAAAAATATATTAGAATACAATTATTCTTATTTACTTAAACCACAAATTACAGTGACGACATAAATTGAATAAGGTGAAATATGCAAAGAATGATGATACCTTAGATGTTACCAAAATTGCAGCAAAACAAGCATAACATAAATGATTAAATTCATCCAACAGGAAGATGCTTGTCATAGCAAATCATTGAACTTTACCTCAACGACAGAGACTTGATTGATAGCCATCAAATCATAAATCAGATAACGTCTTTCTTGTTTCCGAGTGTCTGGCACAGTATCAATTATCATCTCACCATCAAGCAGTGTGAAGTGGTGAACCTTCTCAGCTAAACCCTTGCAAAAAAAAATCATTTTTATGTCAAAATGAATGCAGTGTATGTTACTTGTTTTACATGAGGGCCTCATATATGAAACTTCATTAAGTAAACTCAGTGTAAACATACTTCGCTAGTTACTTTCCAGGGGAATCTCATCTGAACCCTTCGGAAGACAAAATTTCTGTCAATTAGATAACATCCATCCATAGTGATTAACATCATATATCTTGTACCATCAGCTTTCCATGTAGCATAATAGTAACGCTGCCTAAGAAGTTGCAAGTTCTCCCTGCACATCATATACATGGATAAAATTGTCAAATTCACTAACGAGGCTATGAGTGAGGCTCACAGCTACAGACATCCATTTGTCTTAAAAACCCAGAACACTTCAATGCAATCAAGAAAAGTTTTCTAAAGAAACAACTTGTTTTGTGATAGGACTTGAACCGAACTTTATTGATTAATAACTGAGACTAACAAAACTGTAAACTACTAACGAAGTTACATTAATTTGCCTACTCTCCAATGCTTGCCCTACCCTCTGTTTATAGCCTATAATGTGGAATCCTACTACAATAAGAAAGCTATTGAAATATTTGGAATACTAATTAAGTTGGTAAGATTTGGATAAGATGACAATTATCTTTTAATTTCTTTTGAATTAGGTTTTCCAACCTTTATCATTACTACCCTCCCCACAAGACACCTTGTCAAGGTGAAATTGGGTGGTTAATGAAGCTTCTCCCGTGTAGCCTCATAACCCGGTAGGTTTTTCCATTTGATTAGAACCTCTCTTTCTCCTGTTGAGTTCTTTATAAGTTATAACACCCTCCACAATGTCTGGTTCCATGAGTACTTCCATTTCATCGGTCAATGTTTGTGGAAGCACGGCAAATGCATGATTACCGATGACTCGTCACAACTACGACACATGAAACACCGGGTGAAGCAACAAAGTGGGTGGTAACTTTAGTCTGTAAGCAACCTGTCCAATTCGTTTCATAATTTCAAACGAACCGAAGTATCGGGGAGACTACTCATTTTGTCAGTGTGCTAAGGATTTATGTCGACATGGACGCAGTTTTAAATATACTTGTTCCCCCACTGAAAATTGCACGTCATGTCTATGCCCATCAGCCTGCCTCTTTTTGCTTGTTGAGCCTTGGACAAATGTTGTTTGAGTTCCTCTAATGTCCGGTCTCGTTCTTCCAATACTGCTCAACTTGGACACTAGCATAATAGTGTATGGTAGGAAGTATAGTACCAATGCTCTTCCCATGCTAACAGTTGCACCAATTGTTTGGGTGTCTTCAATTCAAAACCTCTCAAATATATCTTAATACTCCGATTTTACCACTTCCAATTGGCCTCTGTCTGTGTTGATGGTATGCAATACTTCGCTTAAAGACCATTCCTTGCATTCTAAATACTTCCTGCTAAAATTGGCTCAAGAACACCTTATCTCAATCCGACATCATTGCTTCTAGTATCCCACATTGCTTCTAGTATCCCATGTAGATGCACCACCTACCGAACGAAAACTATTGCGACTGATAAGGCGGTGTTTGGGTGTCGTAATAGGATGAAATGAGCATATTTTCTCAAACGATCACCATGTAACCATCACATCAGAATGATCCTTCAATAAAATCCAGCCACATCTCCCATACTTTATTTGGTAATTGTAGAGGTTGCAAAAGTCCATTTGGGGCCATTGCCAGGTATTTGTTTCTCAAGCACACATCACACTTCGCAACCATCTTTTGTACCTCCTTTTTCATACCTACCCAATACAATTCGATAGCTAGGCCAAGATAAGTTTTTAAGACCCCGGAGTGTCCCCTATCGCACTACCATGTAACTCTTGCAACAAACGCAAAATATGCGAATATGTGTGACAAGACTAACCTTCCTCGATATAGCAACTTTTTGCCCTTCCACGGTGTAACATGGGTTGCATGTCTCCCCTCGTAGTAATGATGCCCGAATACTACGTAGATCCTCTTCTGCTTCAACTTCTCACATCAAAGGGTTCCATGTCGTCCTTCATGTTGTAGCCCAGTGGTAAGGTAACATCCTGGGGGGTCAGTGGATGGTATCCCTGACTACCCAGGTTCGAACCCCGTGGTGAGCATCCTGTGACATCCATGATCATGGGCCTGCCACATAGTGGTACCCTTAATTGGGCTGGGTCGTGATCGACGGGGATTAGTCGGGTGGCACCCTTAAGTGGGAGCCCGGATACTCCGGGAACGTGTGCGTGTATTAACTTGCCGTTCAAAAAAAAAGGGTTCCATGTTGAGCACCCATGGAATCGAGAGAGCCAACAATTGAGATTCCTCTCCTTTCCTACACATAGCGTCAACACCTTTTGTTCTCCAACCCAGGTCTATCGTCTATATATTGAATGTCGAATCGTTAGCCCAATAGCTTAGAAAGCCAATGGTGTTCCTCTCCAACCATCCTGTTCTAGCAAAGCAAAAACTTCAAGCTTATTTGATGATGAATCGTCAACCCAAGAGGTACGACCACCAATTTTGAATAGCTAGCACTATTGCCATTAGCTCTCACTCATAGTTGAGACGAGCACTTGTTGCTAGCACCGGACTAAAATAAGCCACTAGTTGTTTACCTTGCATGAGGATTACACCTAAACCGAATGCATTGTTTCTACCATGAATGATTGATAAAAATATGGGATACTAGAACCGTGGTATTGCGTGCTTTATTGAAATAAGCCACTAGTTGTTTACCTCGCATGAGGACTGCGCCTAAACCATAATCGGATGCATCGTTTCTACCACGGATGATTGATAAAAATCTGGGAGTGCCAATACAAGAGTCGTGGTATTGCGTGCTTTAGTTTTTTGAACGCCTATTGAGTTTCCGTTGCCTATTGAAAGTTGTCCTTCAAATGCTTTGTTAGAGGGCCCACAATTATATTATATCTTGTTACAAATTTTCGATAATACCCCGTAAGACCGAGAAATCCCCTTAACTCTTTTATTGCCTTCAGCACCAGCCACCTAGCATGGCAGACATTTTAGTAGGATCAGCAGAAACCCCTTCAGCCGATACTACATGGCCAAGCCATCCCAACCACCTACAACACTTGCCTTCTTCTGCCTAGGTTCGTTCTCTCCGGCCCCTAAGTCTCCTCCTCCTGCAGTGAATCCCCATACGGCTCGAATGTCATCCAATCCCATTGGTTTTGTTCTCCTGTCATTTCCCCGGGTTTCCATGGTTCCTTCCCCGCCTTGTTTCCCTGATGATCACCCCGGGCACCATTCAGTTGTGATTGTTTTCACTCTCCATTCGCCCTTGGCCGCCACTGCAATCTCTTGTTTTTCCAGAATCTTTGTGTGCAATGATTCCAAGGTCGAGAATTTTGTCGTGAACCGTTGTTCCACGACCTCCAAACAATCATTTGGTGTGGTCCTTAGTTGTTGCACTTCCTTATCCAATATCTGCTCAAGCCCACGTTTTTCTTTGGCAGCATGGTCTTCGATGAACAGTTTGTTAATATGACGTGAACAGTGTTGCCGATGGCAGTAATTCCGATGAACAGTGTTGCGTGAATAGTGCTCTGATACCAATTTGATAGGACTCGAACTGAATTTTATTGATTAATAACCGAGACAAACAAAATTGTAAACTACTACTAAAGTTATATTAATTTGCCTACTCTAATGCTTGGACTACCCTGCTACAATAAGAAAACTATTGGAATATCTAAAATACTAATTAAGTTGGATAAGATAGCAATTATCTTTTACTTTCTTTTGAAACAAGTTTTCATGCCTTTATCATATTGTTCATCTGGAGCTTTTCCAGTCTCTTCTCTTAAGGGGAAAAGTGAAAACCCGTAAGACCTTACCATTCTATCTTAAACAAATGCACCTCCACAAGTACCAGGTAGGAAAAACTAACAGTAGATTCATAAACAAGATACCAGCAACATACAAGCCAATCATTATAGTCAATTCGCCAACAAAATACCAAAATGAGAATGAAGATGAGTTAAGACACTCAGACCTGTCTAGAGAAACGGGATGTGATCCAGGAAACTGATGATTCCCTCTAACCTGAGGAGCAAGAAAAAAATACACCATAAATGAGATGACCTGAGAAAGTGAAAGAAAAGAACTTGCATTACAGAAAACTATTGGCTCTTTTAAGCCAACTCACCACAAGTGTTTTTGATAATATTGGAAAACATAGCCCAATACAAAAACCTCTCAAGTAAAGGGAGCAAGGTAGAGCCTGATGTGAAAACCCTTTCAAGTAAAGAAACTCATGTTCTTTGAAAAGGTAGTATCTGAAACAAAAACCCCTTCACGAATGTAGTAGCAGTAGTGTTGGTCTGATTAAGAAACTCTTAACAACTGGTGGTACTAATATCAACTTATTTCTATACCAGAAACTGAGTTTACTACTACAATAGTAGGGTTGGTGGTGTTGGTAGAAATATAAAATATATCCTAACACTATAAACGACGACTTCTTTTCCAGATCAGAAATTAGATTAAACCCATAATATACTTCCTGAAACATACATTTGTGCTATGAACTCATGTCTACAATAAAATAGTAGTGCTAGGCACAAATATACTTCATAAAAAGTACTCTATGTACTTTTGTGCTACCAGTATCAGGTTTTTTTAGATCAGAAATTAAGCTAAACGGAAGATGTATTCCCTATGAGATACACCCACCTTGCATCCCCCCTTCTCAACATATCAGGGACATCCGTATTAATAATAAATATATGGAATAATGTAAAATAAAACAATCCATCATCTCTATGTTCATCACTATATACCACAACCACCACCTCAAGGTCCATCACCAATACTCCACCTCTTCCACCACTTCTTCGGTAGACCAACTTAAAGGAACAAACAAATCTGCCACCAATCAATCAGTCCATTAATACCAAACAAAACAATTGCCACCACAATAGCAACTTTCTTTTAAATAATTACATCAAGTAAAACCCTATAAAACCAACCAAATTAATCCCCAAGTTGATTATGGGTGCATACCTCTCTGCCACACACACAGTTGTACCATTATGGGGTTACATAATAAGTGGGTGATAATGACAGCAAGCAAGTAGGCAACTAAAACATGGCAATGAAGAGATAGATTCCTATGTGGGAGGCGCTGGTTGGCAGAGAAGGAACTGTGATGGTTAGGTGAGTCGGTAGGTCATCCAGTGACATTAAATGTAAAGGCTACTACAATGGACGTATCGTAACACCTACTACGATTTATGGGGCATAATGCTAGATCACCAAAGACAACATATAACCTAGCATATTTGAAAATGCTACGGTGGATGGTCCATTTAGAGAGGAAACTAGAAATGATTATATGGAGGAGAAAGTGAGATGTGGCTCCTGACAGGGATTCATACCACCCACCTAAGATGGTTTAGCCATCTCACACTAAGGGGCTGTTCGGTTGTGGCTTAATGGGCTGTATATCCTATATGGCTTATTCGCTCAGCCATAAATTGTTGTTCGGTTATGGCTAATTCGCTCAGTCGATGACTTAATCGGTCAGCTAGAAACCATTACTCCTTTGCATTCAGCTATTATTTTCCCCTTCATTTCCCCAACTACCCTTGTAACAAATAAAGCTATCTTTACTTCACACTTCAGTTCCAACTCTATCTTCTCCAAACTTTTAAGATTTCAACCTTGGTACAACCCCTTCCTGCCATGGCTTCGCTGGTATGTTCCTCTTCTTCATGCGACGACTCCTCTTCTTTGGCCATCGGTGGTATGTTCCTCTCTTCCTGCCGATAGTCCCTCTTCATTGGCAACACACCCTCCTTGTTGTTTCACCTCTCCTTGTTGTCACCGATATTCCAGCCACTTACCGATATCGTCTTCCTCACAGCAGATGTACTTCAAAAACCATTGATTTTGGATCTGAAAAAGGCGAGGAAAAGAAATAGAATCGAAGAAATAAGGAAAGGGTCAAATACCTACCGGGTCGAAGTTGATTTTAGATCTGAAAAGGCTTTGGCGGTGTTCTGTAATTCACCTCTTCTTCCTCTGTTTTTTTCCAATAGTTGTGAATCCTCTCTCTCATCCAGGATTTTTTTGTATTAAAGGGCCTAAAGCCCCAAACCTCCATATATGTCACTCCTTAACATTTATATTTATTTTCATGTTTAATCCTTAAAATTTATATTTTGATGTGAATTTGAAAATGTTGCTGCTAGATTGTTTCATCCACAAAAAATGTTTATTTGTTTTTAATGTTCATTGCTGCGGTATTGTTTGGAAAGTTTCCTGCGATAAGTAGTTTGAAATTGTGTCAAAAAATATAGACTGAGGGGTAAAATAGTCATTTCTGATATTCAGATCATTTATTTAGCACAACAACCGAACAAAAAGTTATGTTATACCATACAGACAACTTTATCCATACATGCATCTATATCCATACATGTCTTAATGGAAAATGAACCGAACAACCCCTAAATCTTTGAACGCACTAGCTAGAAAAGTAGAGTTCTACCAAAAAGGAGGTGTCATAAGAGGTAAAGGCCAGAAAACATTAATATGGGATAACCAGTGAAGAGAGATTTGGTCCCAACTTGTCTCCAAACACATCTGCATTGAGAAAAACATTTCAAATGAAGGCATCACTCATCTTTCCTATCAGATTGAGCTTGTAATGATCTTTATAACTATTCTGTACTCCCCAATGACAGTTTCTTTCCACAGCAAGGTGCTTCAACTTTTTAGCTCCCGAAACTACTTCACATATTGGAATTTACGAATGATCATATTTTTTATCTTGGTTGGGGAAGTCTCCCATAAACATTGTTTTTAAAGTAATTCTCATTCTGCAAGATCATAGAAAAATGAATTTTTTTTCCTTGCCAAATACAATACCGGGATTATTTTTTGCAAACAACTGGTTTCTATGACATTTCCAGCTCCAGCCTTTATATCAGTTAGTCCCAGTAAAGCCACCAGGCCGTCTACTTCTTTTGAACAAGGACCTCAGTGGCGCAACATACAGATATAAGGAACATTTCCATGTTACGGTTATGCCTCCAGATTATAAGCATGCTACTAGTTCTAGTTTTAAATAAGTTCAGATGCCATTTATCCTAAAACTGAATAACGTTAAGGTTCAAGGCAATGGGAGTTGAGTTAAATGGAATGGTATCACGAGGTTAATGCTGATGTCTCTTCTGCAAAGAAGCATTCTATAGGAGAAGGCTTCACAAGCAATCATTCCGATTTCTGACAGAATTCAAATACATTTCCTGAGCGGAAATAAATAGGATGCAGCCTATGTTGAGAGGCATATCTATTGCTATTAGCATGGGCTTCTCCAGGTGTGGAGAGTGACTCACTCTTGGATGTAAATTGTGTTAATTCCAAATGGAAGCCTCCTTGGTCTATAGCTGTAGACATTCATAAGATCAAAGCTATTCTTCCTTCTAAACTTTTGGTGATTCAGCATTTAGGACATGCTAAAATGTTGCTGATTACCTAGCTATTGAGGCACAAGTGCAAAAGATAGGCTTAATCTGATTTGGGGTTGTGCTATATCATACCATAAGTATGTTGTTGGGAGTTCTAGTTCCCCTAGGTTAAAAAGACCCATCCCTCATGGGTAATGCTGTGAGCCTGCGACTGAAAGAAGAGTAAGATATACCCAAAGGAGTTGGCCTTAGACAGTAGTAGAGATTCATAACCTGAAGATCTGGTTCATCTTTTTATACCTTCTATTGGGTTTCATTCTAAACCAACCAAAGGCTTGTTGATGCAAATTTTGATTTTAAAATTTTATTCAAATATGGGGTGGTTATACAAGAAAGGGCATACACAGAGAAAGATTTAGTATACCAAAAAACCATCCAGACCATTCACAATCATAGCATTTAAGAGGGATTGGTGTGATCTCCATATATAGGGGTTCCATAAAGCAAGGTCATAACAGTGGGTCTAGTTTGCGGAGTTATACTAAATAAATTTTCATATTAAGTCCAAATATTATATTAAGAAATGTTAGAAAATTATCTTAAAACATTCAAAGAAAAAAAAGTTTTCACTTCATTTTGTTTTCTAGAGATATATAAGGAGATGAACAATGAAAGGACTATTTACCCCGGCACTTAATTTTAGCGCCTGATAACAGAACTGTCGGAATGCATCTTGCTGATCCTGAGGAATACTGTCACCCAAAACATCATCATTTGTCATGACTCCCTCTGTATCATGATTCTCCTGACACAAACAGAAAAGTGTTTAAGATCAATGTTGTGAACTTTTATATTGTTATAAGGAACAACATGCCTCTTCCTTAATTCATATATAACCAAATCAAAGACACTCAAGTTCCATTCAAATTGTTTGTAACAGCTGTATGCATCCTTGCGATTATAAAATGTAAACAAGTAGAATAAACGAAAAATGTACATCCACAGGATCCACAGGAACTCCATCGTCATCCTCATCCGGTAATGCCTCCCCATTCAAATCAAACTCGGAAGACCTTTTCCACTCAGGAGTTGAAGGACAAGTGACCAAATCAGGCTTTCTTTCATGATAGAAGGCATATAAGGCATCAATATAGTCGGGTTTATATATTCCTGGGGGACGTGCATCAGCAAATACTTTTATTGCCTGTAACACGAGTAATCGGCATAAGTCCATAACATGATACGGGTTTACAGATCAATACAAACCAGCTTATAACTGACCTGAGTTACAGACATCAGCACTGTTCGCATGAGATAATGAATAATCATATACCCGGTACGGTTATGCCCATGTGTGCAATGAACAAGAATATACTTCTTCGAGTTCTTTTGTCGAGCTAGGAATTGAGAAACCTGTGAGGAATACATTTATACTAGCCACTATAAGTAACTTCCTTTCCATGGAATGTTGGTCAATGAAAGCTTGTTTTCACCCTTCGGGTTGTTAAATAAACCAACCAGAAACACATTGTCATCTCTGAAGAAAATAAAAACAATAATATATATGCAATAAAAAACGTAACAGCTAGTCCACATGTGTAACAAATGCAATTTGGTTCCTTGCACTTCCCCATAGCGGCAACTCAGAACTTTGTTGCAGCGCTACTTTCTAATTATGTCAGTATGAGAGGCAAGAAGTTGCGATCACCTAGGTTACATAACAAGCTAATTTAGTAAAATATTACCCTTTACAAAACTCTCTCCAAAACCCTATATTATGGTCTCACAAAAACAACCATACATGAAGATTTAGCCGGTATGCTTTTGATGCATTACAGTGAGTAGTGCATAACATTCAAATTTCAAAGAATTATATAATCAAGATTATAGTAGTTAAGGCACGAGTCATGGCACAAGGCAAGGCAAAACAAGAGAGTAGCAGTATATGTAAGGTAAAAATAATAATTTTCTTTTAGTTTTAGTGTTACTGTAGAATGAAATTACTATCTGTTTTTATTTTATGTGTTAATTTAGTTTAGTTTTGCTTTACAATTACAAAAACAAAAAAAATGTTAAATATACTGTTCGTTTTACATTAGTTCTAAAGTTTAGCCACAAATTTTGCTAGTTGCTAATTATTTGGTATTTGGTGACTTTTGCAATGATTCTAGTGATATATGCAGTGGTTTTTATTTATTCACTTAGTTGTTTGTCGTTTTTAGCATTGGAATACTACTTTATTTTCTTCTTATTTTAATTAGGTTGTCAAAGCTTACTTTTCTTTTTGTAATTTGGAAAACGGCATGCACCATACCTTGCACCATGGCTCGTTTTTGGGGCTGCACTTCGTGCTATTACTACTATGATCAACATAAATAAATTTAGAACAAAAGATGAAGAAGGAGAAAGAAACTAGCACACATTTTGAACATACAAGAGACATAAGTAAGTTCTAAGAATTTCATGCCTCATATACAAACTGATTTACGGCCTCGTTCTCTGGTACAGAACCACGCCCCTTGCAGTTGATCTGAATCAAACAAAAATAATATCAAGAATAAATGAATAATCATTATATGGTAAGATAGATACAGAACAAGGTCTTAATTCTTAAAACCCCTATCTCATACTCCAGAAGTTGATTAGAAAGTATTTGGAAACCAACCTTAACATACTTGATGCCTTCTTTCTTCCAATCATTGACGGAATAGTAACGAGTTGTGTTTGTAAGATCAATCACCAAGCCCAGCTGAAAAAGTAGCAAATAAAAAATTAAGCTCGTCAGTTTTATAATAGAAATAGCTTCCACAATTTGACCTACCGTATACCAAGTGTAACAAGGTATTGCAGAAGTAAACAGAACATACTTTTGAAAGTTCAAGTTCAAAGAAATTCATACCCTCGAGTGATAATATATAGATGAAGAAATTGAGATATTAAAATCATTAGCAAGATATAATAATCAATTGATTGATACATACTCACCTTCCGCCCCACAACTCTCTGTTGGTGAATGACTTGTCTGAATGAGTATCTTTTACCAGGAACAATACAGTCATTGAAAGCTTCACCAAGAGGAACTTTAGAAGGAACCATACATCCTATTTCATGACCATATGGTGGGCAATCCAACCATCCTACAATATCAAAAGGAGAATTAAAATAAAGCAGGCGTAATTTAATATTCTGACAATATATTAACCATGCAAAAACGTAAATTTTAAGTCTCGATATTAAAAGGCGTGAAACAGAAAAGACAATGTGACAAGCCAGGCTACCTAAAAGCTTCTGTGGATTGAAGAAGTATATAACAAAAGGGAAGATGGTGGAGATGAAAAGCACTCTGCCTATTCATGGTAATAATATAAAACTAGCCAAGCACATACCTGTCTTAGGACAGGCGGGGAATATATTCTTACCAAAAATGGGACTCTGTAAGGACTACTAAGTCTAAGAGCAAGGATGTTTGGATCCTGGATTCCTGGTGTTAACTAACGGTGCTAGAAATTAAAATTTGGATTATTTTCAACCTTTTTGCAGACTTCGAATATTTGAGGTGGCGACACATTCCATCAAATCTCTTGATAAGAGTGGTGTGTAGCTATAGATGTCAAGGAGACGCAAGTTTAGAACCAACATTTCGCAAAGGTTCCATATGTACAGGAAAACACGATAAATCATAGAGCAAAAACTAGTATTGGATAATCTGAGATGACATCTCATCAGGTCCTGGTCCTCTTCCTTTTTTCAGATCATCAACCAGCTCACTGAATGAAAGCAGATATAGAATCCAAATCATAACTAAGGCAGCTGAGGATAACATATTCCTTAAAAAGGAAAACAATCTGTCAGAATGAATATCATGCATCATATGTGGATGTAGAATTTGGTTTGAAATATTAGTCTGGGTCTGATAGGATGAGGACGATAAAGATGCATAGGATCCATCATTGCTAAATTATGGCTTTCCTGCCTCTTTATTTGTAGACCACTTGCGAAAATTTTGCGTATTCATTTGGTTGCTGTCGAGATTTGTTTCGTCACTTATCTGGTTGAGGGGGTTTGCAAAGCTGCTGTTGTACGAGCTTGGTCAATGAGATAAGAAGGTTGTTCGTAGCAGCGTCAATAATGTGTATTGGTTGCATAAGGAACTTCTCGTTGAGGAATGTTAGGTGGCGTTTGGTTCGATGGAATCTGGTGGAATTGGAATGGTCAATTCCATTCATGTATTTGTTTCTTTCTGAGTTTTAGTACGGAATTCCAATTCCACATATGATGGAATTTAAATCCCTTGGGTTTTTAGTAAGGATTTCGAATTCCATTTCGTCAAATCGTTTCAAGAAGACTATTATGCTCTCATATTTACTCTAATCTATTCCATCTGACCATGATGAGCGGCACCACCACTGCCACCACTACCGTCGCCACTCGCCACCATCTCTACCACCACCACACGACTACCACCACCGACAGCAACATCACTGTCGCCACGACCACCACCACCACTACCTTCTGTGGCCGGCCCCACCACCACCATCGATTAACGGTACTATTATTAATTTTTTCATTACATAGTATTTGTTAATCAAACAATAAAGTATGAAAGATCATGAAAGGGGTATTGTGGTAATTTATCACTATTTTATTATAATTCTAGTAACATTTAGAGAACCAAACAAACAGATCCCAATTCTTTATGACATTCAATTCCAATTCCTGCCAACCAAACACACACATCGTCAAGCCTGATTAAATTCCATTCCAATTCCTTGACAAATTCCAATTCCAACATATTTCATTATGTGAACCAAACGCCACCTTAAAGATATAGAATGTGAAAGTCATTCTGGCCACAGGACACTAGATTATATCCAAACACTATTAGTTGCTAGATTTTAGAATAGCTCAAGAAGGAACTCTCAAAAATAGAGAGAATGAAAGAAGATGATAGCATCTTATCCACCTTATTTATCTTGTGCTTCTCATTCTTTATGAATGATCGAGTCATTTTACTACGGTTTACTTCTCTTATATCTTTCCTGTCTATTGGAGCAATGAATTGGGATATCTTGTGATTGAAAATTTTATAATTCCCAAATTGGTGGAAAAACGGCATATAATGGACCTTGTCTAACTGACAGCAGAAGTGCTGAACTGGTTGGCTTTTGTGAATTTTCGTGAAGATAAAAAATGGGAGATGGAAAGTTGACGATCAAAAGATTTACTTTTGTGATATCCGTACTTTGTACCTTGTCATGATGGAGGGGAGCACTCCTAGAATATGTTATTGAAACTTTTGTACCGCAGTTTTGTTACCTTTGGACCTTTGTTGTAACCTAGGGGTGGATCTAGTTAAGAGCAAACTGTGGCAGATGCCACCACTTCATGGTCCCGCTGTAATAGAAAATTTACATATTTAAAGGGTGCCACCTTATTGTTTCGTTTGGAGCTCTTATATATTTTTAAACTACAATATCGTAAAGATGGTTAGTGTGTTGTCCTTTTGTCCAAAGGGTGCAGGTTCCAGTCCCGCATTTCTTACTTTTTAGCTTAAATTTCGTGTTATTTTCTATAACTTTTGTTTTAAAAAGAGTTTAAAGACAACGCCATTGCAAGATTCGAACACGGGTTCTTTTTAGAGAAGGGCAAGGAACCAACTTAGTAACAAATTCAGGAAAGAGTTATATAGATTTTTTCTTATAGTTAAATGGTGCTACCAGTTGAAAAGTTTTCTAGGCCCACCGCCCACCTTGATTTAACCTGTGGTTAATGCTTTATGATAGAACCTGAATCTGAGAAATTGAACTACAACCAAATTGGGGAAGAACAGGCTATTGGATTAAGGAAATCGAATGATTACAAAATAGAAATCAAAAGGGATAAACCCTCCTGCCCAAGCTATTGCTAGCCGAACTACTAACAAAAAGTAATTTCTCTCATGCCCCCCACGATTGAAGAATCCCCATTATTTATAGTTTCTCTCTCTTCTAAAAGTATTAATAACCGACTCTTCTGATCTCAACCTTACACCTGTCCTCCTTTGGTCCTCCTACGAGAATAAACGTTCCAGGGCCTGGCCTGATTGGGCTGTGTGTCCAGAAATGGTCCACTGGGCTGGGTGTCAATTATTGGATCCCTATCAATGCCACCGTCAGGAAGATCAGGCTTGTCCTCAGGCCTGAAGTCTGGGAATTGAGTTTGAAAGGCAGAAACATCCTCCCAAGTAGCTTCATCTACTGTACCGTTTTCCCATTGGATTAGCCATTGTTGCGTTTGCGTTCCCTGTTTGGTCAAGGTGCGCATGGATAAGCGCTTAAAGAGGGCGAGTTGGGGTATAGGAATCCACTTCCATGCCGGGAGGGAGAGAAGGTTCAGCCGTATGATTTTCGATGGCTCGTTTGAGGAGGGAGACGTGGAAAATCGGGTGGATTTTGGCGGTGGCAGGTAATTGAAGTTTATATGCGACAGCCCCAACCTTTTCAATGATGAGAAAAGGGCCATAATAGCGGGCTGAAAGTTTTTGGTGAATCCGCGTACCACACTGTTGACGATGGGGGCGAAGTTTGAGAAACACCCAATCACCAACCTTGAATTCAACATCACGAAAGTGCTTGTCAGCGGTGGATTTCATTTGAGCTTGAGCCCGATTAAGGTGATACTTGAGTTGCTTGAGTGCTTCATCCCGATCGGCTAAATCGCGTGCCACAGCCTCACAACGAATTTCTCCCGGGACGAACTGCATGACAGAAGGAGGGGACCGACCATAAACCACATCAAATGGTGTAGTGTTCGTGGACACATGGTAGGAGGTATTGTGCCAAAATTCGGCCCATGGAAGCCAATAAGACCAAGTCTTGGGTTGTTCCGCCGCAAAACAACGAAGGTAAGTTTCTAAACTCCGGTTTACCACTTCTGTCTGGCCGTCTGTTTCTGGGTGGTAGGCAGAGCTGAATTTGAGTTGGCTGCCTTGAAGTGAGAAAATCTCCTTCCAAAACTTGCTCAAGAATAAAGGATCTCGATCACTAAGCAACGACTTGGGAATACCATGTAAGCGAATGACCTCCCTGAGAAAGATTTCAGCGAGCGAGCGGACGGTAAACGGGTGTTTGAGAGGGTTGAAGTGGCAATATTTGGAGAGTCGATCGACCACGACTAAGACAGCTTCAAAACCCTTAGACTTGGGTAACCCAGTAATAAAATCAAGGGAAATATCCTCCCATACTGCTGCTGGAATGGGTAAGGGCTGAAGAAGTCCTCCCGGAGCGAGAGTGGAAGACTTGTAACGTTGGCAAACATCGCATGCCTGGACATAGTTATGTCCTGATGGTTTTGGTCATTCCCAACCAATAGATTTGTGAGGCCAGACGACGGTAAGTACGATAGAACCCCGAATGACCACCACTTGGGCTATCGTGGAAATCTGCAATTAATTTTGGAATTAAGTGGGAGGAAGCTGAGATAACGAGTTTCCCCTTGTGGAACAATTTACCGTTAGACAGAGAAAAACCGGGGCGAGAATGAGGATTGGTTGTAAGATCGGCAACGATCATCTGAAGTTGTTGATCGGAGTCGAATCCATCTAGCAGCGAGGCTGCCTCCGACCGACCACTGGGGATAGGACATTAAAGTGCACAATTCACTCCCTTCCAGAACCCGTGACAGGGCATCGACAACTCGATTTTCTTTTCCAGGTTTATAACATATTGAAAACTGGTACCCATAAGTTTGGTGATCCAATTCTGCTGATCAATGGTCGTAATGCGTTGCTCTAGCAGGTGCTTAAGGCTTTTCTGATCTGAGAAGACTGTGAAATCACGTCCCAAAAGGTATGGTCGCCAATGCTGAATTGCAAGTACGAGAGCCATTATCTCTTTCTCGTAAGCTGATTTGTTAAGGTTCTGGTCAGACAAAGCCTTGCTGAAATAGGCAATAGGTCGTCTGGCTTGCATGAGGACGACACCTAAACCACGACCCGAGGCATCGCACTCAATCTCGAATGGTTGTGAAAAATTGGGAAGAGTAAGAACGGGAGTTGTGATCATAGCTGACTTTAGTTCCTCAAATGCCGATTGAGCTGCTAGTCCCCAATGAAAGTTATTCTTTTTGGTTAAGTCGGTTAAAGGCCTCGCGATCTTACCGTACCCATTTATGAATTTTCTGTAGTAGCCCGTAAGGCCTAAGAAACCTCGTACCGCCTTTGTATTCTTTGGGATTGGCCAACTTTGTATGGCCGAAACTTTAGAAGGATCCATGGACACTCCCTGGCCATCGATGATATGGCCGAGATATTCGACGAATTGCTTACCAAAACTGCTCTTCTTCTGATTTACCACCAGCTGATGAGTTTGAAGGAGGTGAAGTACTTGAATCAAGAGCTCCAGATGGCCTGCCCAAGTTGGGCTGTAAACCAGGATGTCGTCAAAAAAAACTAGCAATCCCTTGCGTAATAAAGGCCGAAAAACCTCATTCATCAGGGCCTGGAAGGTGACAGAAGCGTTGGTCAACCCGAAGGGCATGACCAAGAACTCATAATGCCCGTTGTGAGTTCTAAATGTTGTTTTCTCAGTATCCGACTCCCGGACGCGCACTTGATAGAATCCCGATTTGAGATCGATCTTAGAAAAATATTGTGAACCGTGTAATTCGTCCAACAATTCTTCCACAACTGGAATTGGGTATTTGTCAGGGATCGTGGCTCGGTTTAAGTCCCTGTAGTCAATACACATACGCCACGATGAATCCTTCTTCTTAACGAGGATTACCGGGCTAGAATACGCATTTTGGCTAACCCGAATAATTCCAGTTTCGAGCATTTCACGGACTGTCGCTGAATTTCATCCTTATGCAGATGAGGGTAACGATAAGGACGTACGCATATCGGTCCCTCACCTTCACGGAGGTTTATGGCATGTTCGATAGATCTGGCCGGTGGTAGATCCTGTGGGGATTGAAATAGAGAAGTGTACCTTGATAGATTTCATCTAGTTGAGCATGTTGTTCGGTGGTTAGGACAGGGTTGTCCTTCGTTTCAACTGATAAGGACCGTAAGTATCCATCAAGGCATGTTTGGAGTGACGAATGGCCATTAGAAACCCTGTATAAATTAACGAGAGTTCCACGATCCCAGAATTGCATCTGTTGGGTCTGCCAATTAAACACCACATCTCCCAAAGTACCCAACCATGCGATACCCAGGATGAAGTCGAGTGATCCCAAGTCGTAGACGAGAGCATCTATCACACAAGTGAAGGTCCCCATTTGAATTGAAACGTTCTGGCAACATTCTGAGATCTGAACTCGGGTTCCATCTCCCAGACTTATCGAGAGGGGTTTTGTTACTTGAATTTCCAACCCCAGGGCATTGGCTAGGTGCCTAGAGAGGAAATTATGGGTTGCCCCACTATCCACCAAAATCAGCACAGGGATACCGTCTAGTTCGCCCATTAATTTGAGAGTTTTAGAGCTGAAGAAGATCTCGAAGCTAATTCATAAAGTTCGAGCGCATTACACTCGCCCTCGATTTTCTGTTCGTCCTCTGAATCGACCTCTACTCGATGAATTTCCCCGTCTTCGTCCATCTCTTCGCCATTTGCAAGGAGGATGACTCGAAGTTGACCTTCTGCACACTTGTGTTGGGGAGAATACTTCTTACCACACCCGAAGCACAAGCCCCGTTTACGTCGATCTTCCCACTCTTGTTTGGTCAGGTGACGAGTTCCAGGGGTTCGATTAGCGATGGGGTTAGATTTTGCGAGTTCATGTGGCTTATATTGGGTTGGGCCGACAGAATAGTTGGGTCGAGTGGGTAGTTGGGTGTTGGGCTTATCTCGTGGGCTGAATTTCCAGGTTGGGCGTGTTGGGCTTACTATTCGCCCCACGCTATACGACGTCTTCCCTCTGGTATTCGTTTTATCCCCCTGGATGGTTGTGGCTAAAGCGACGTGACGAGCCAGGTCCATGGTCTGATCGCAAGAACGTGGGTGAAGAGCTCTGACCCAGTTCCTGATATCGGGTTGTAGGCCACGAAGGAACATTCCGATAGATTGATCCTCCGATTGATCGGGAATCAGAGCCGAGAGAGCCTCAAAATTCTCTATATACTCGTCAATGTCCCCTTCTCGATACAGGGATCCCAAAGCTTCGTGTGCATTATAGAACTTCGTACCTCCGAATCGGACCATTAATTTCTCTCGAAATTGATCCCAAGTGGTTTGAGGATGTTTGAACATGAGATTGGTGAACCAGTTCAAGGCAGATCCATCCATACACATTTGGGTGAGTTTTAATTTGAAAAACAGGGGTGTTATGAACTTGGAAATAGAGTTCTGCCTTGGTGATCCATCCCATGGGATCAACACCTTCGAAAACAGGGAGTTTCACCTTGGGCCTTGGGCATAGAGAATAAAGGGGATTCAAAATGGTTACCTCTGAAGAAGGAATCCAGCCCCTGAATTGGAGTTTTCGCACCAGAACCATTTCCTTCGGTCACCGTACCCTCTCTGAACGGAGTTTCATCTTCTTTGTCCTCTTGAATCGGTCGTTTCTCTTGTTGCCTCTGATAACCCATCGCGAGTTTCTCGAGGGACTTAGGCAACTCATTCATGATCTCCTTCATCGAATTGATGGAGTTTGTCAGGCCGTTCACCTGATTAGAGAGATCTTCTATTTTCCCATCCTGAGCGTCAATCCTCGTTTGCAAACGGGTGTTCACTTGAGCCTCCGGAGCGACCATCGTTTCCCGGCAATGGAACCAAATTGATAGAACCTGAATCTGAGAAATTGAACTACAACCAAATTGGGGAAGAACAGGCTATTGGATTAAGGAAATCGAATGATTACAAAATAGAAATCAAAAGGGATAAACCCTCCTGCCCAAGCTATTGCTAGCCGAACTACTAACAGAAAGTAATTTCTCTCATGCCCCCCACGATTGAAGAATCCCCATTATTTATAGTCTCTCTTTTCTAAAAGTATTAATAACAGACTCTTCTAATCTCAGCCTTACACCTGTCCTCCTTTGGTCCTACGAGAATAAATGTTCCAGGCCTGACCTGATTGGGGTGTGTGTCCAGAAATGGTCCACTGGGCTGGGTGTCAATTAGCGGATCCCTATCACTTTAGTATGCACCCTTTTTTGGGTATAAAAAAATGGATGTAGTACTAATGAAAAAGGTTAGATTTAACTTTTTGTATTTACTTCTTGTTATCTACGCTTTCAACAATTAAAAAGCTTTGAAGTTTCTTTTAAAACTCGTTGTGTGTGTTATTTAAATCTACTATTCTTACATTTAAGTTTTACAGCTTGGTTCTTGACAATGTCTTTTACTTATTGTGCTTATTTACTGCTTGCTTAAGTAATTGTAGTTAGTTTAGTAAGTGTGGGTGTGGGGAAAGACTGAATGAACCGAAAGGAAGCAGGGGTGCTATGCCCGATTAGCATACCCAAGTTGTTTATCCAAGGTTTATATTGATTACATTAACATCCGATGCACAAGTTGATCACTAGTCGAAGTGTTAAACGTTGTTAACTCAATTATGAGGAACAAAGACGACACAACTTCGATTATATGATTATAACTTCAAAAGAGTTACAAGTACAAAAAGGAATTTGTGTTTGTCAAACTAAAAAGGAGATTAAAGGAATGTACCATGCCTAACACATTATCTACTTAGGAATGGGAGAACAAGTGTTATGGATGAGTGTCTTCCAATACTCGGCAAAATGTCATGTACAGTTAACTACTTGGTAAATTGTTGATCGAGGTTATAACATCATGTCCATTGCATTTCTTTTCATTTAACTCACCTACACCATACACCCATGCTACCTGTTTATTCTGTTCTAAAACCATCAAATCAACTTCCTAAAACAATTCTTCAAACTCACCATCTGAAATTGACATTTGGCTTGCACTCTAATTAAACACCTTTCCCTTAGGACAATATATGGTACTATACCTCTGTATTACTTGTTTAAAAATGATGCATACTTGTATGCCATCATATTGAATTGTTAAGACCAAACGTACGTCTTTGAGGCGTTAACCAGAAGCATAATAGTAGACTTCTTTAGACCGTTGATATGGAAATCACAAGCTTTCAATAAATACCCCATAATTATCTCCCAAGTCCCATCATGAACGAAGAAAAGGCTTGAAAGACACCATTACAAAGGGCCAGGGGCCTAACACACCATCTCTGTCAATAATGCTTTGGTTTCCATCTCCGGTCTCCAAAAGACTTGCCATCCATTTAATTGTTTCTTTCGAAATGCGAGCTCCATTTGAGGGAATGTACCATACTCCTATTCTTGTAGCCCTTCTAAGTAGAGATAGGATCAAAGATAAATGGTCGTCTAAATAGCCACAACATGCAGTTGTTACCTGTAACTAACTAGTTGCAATCCTGTTTCACTATTTGACTAGCCTTTTGGTGGTACACGTACCAGCTTCCCTCCTCTTCAAGAGAACCTCAACAAAATCCTCATTCCAATTGATAGCCCTCTTTTACACATGCATTCTTAATACAACTACAAGTATCATCAATCAGCACCTATGCTGTTAATATCGGCGATATCTCGGTTATCGGTCCCTGGGAAAATATCGCTCTAAATATCGGAGCCGATAATATCAGCGATTTTGGCCGATAGTTAACGATATTTTGGCGATATTTTGACCCAAATATCGGTCCTTAATACCGATTTTGTAGACGCTTCTTTTTTTAGGCTTTTTAAAAAAACTATTGGGCTTGGGCTGATTTTTAAATTAATCGACTTTTAGTCCTAGGTTTCCTAATACGATCAGACACTAATTTCTTCCAAATACGATCGATTTCTTCCAAACACATCGATCCCTACTGATTTCTTCTCTGGTCGAGCAAAGTCGACTTCTTCTGCTGCTTGCTTGCAATTAGCTCGTTTATGAACATTTTTCCTATTTTGTTTTGTGAAACTTGTTTAAGTTGATGTTTTGATGTTGAAATTATGTTTTTTAATTAATGCATATGATATGTTTATGGATGCATACATATATATTATATATATATAATTCTAAGAAATATTATATGACCTTATATTTTTGGACCGATATATCCGATATCTCAAACATCGGTCCCTGACCGATATACCACCGATATACGATATGAACAACATAGATCAGCACCTTATATAGATTTCAATTACCAAATAGCTACTTTAAAAGTATGAACTTTTTCACTATGGCAAATACCACTACGACATTATCATATTTAATCCACCATCACCAACAAACCTTTCACACATATTACAGGAAATAAACACATTTCATCAACGTTCTTATAGGAAAAGGGAAATTTGGATAGTTAGTTGGGTTTTAAGTTAGTTGAAGAGTGGTCTTTTGGATTGTATAAATAAAGGAGTTGTAATATGAAGGGGGATATGAATACGCATAACATGTTCTTATTCCTATCTACCCATTTATCTCTATTATTTGTTTACTGTATTCTCTAACCATTAAGAATGAACCCAAATCTCCATGACATTGCCATCAGTAGATCTTATTATAGTTTGCGTATCGTTTTGACAAGGTGGCTCCTCCAGTAAGCAAACACATCAAGATATCGGAGAAAAAAATCGAATCAGAACAAAAAGACAAGTTTGAAGAAGAAACACCTACAGAATTACCAAGGAATAATGGTAACGTGGGGTTCAATTCAAACGAAGTCTAGGATATTCACCAAAACTTGAGTTTCCGATGTTTGATAGCTCCAACCCCAATCTAGATAAAGAAGTGTCGTATGTATTTTACATAGTGTAAGATTTTTGAAGATCAACGAGTCGATTTAGCTTCATTAAATATGTAAGATTGGAAAATCGGGATTTGAGTTATATGTGTTAGGAAGAATACAACTAGGAATAATTGTCATTGATCTTGTTGCTTCGTTCAAAGATGGGTCTGGGACAACGTGGTAGAGTAGTTCAATGTTATACCCTTTCAATTTATAACCATGGGTCAAATAGTCAATATTGGTAGGTTGTGTTAGAAAGTACAAACAGTTAGTGCAACTGGTACAAGTGGACAATCTGTAGTAAGTGGGTGGATAAAAAATTAAATAAAAGGGTGTGATAAGGAAGGGGCATTAGTTAGTTTTGTCATTTAAGATTAGCAACATCTTCGGGAGAGTTCTCAGCCTCTCGAAAGCTGAGAAAGCGGTTGTAAACTTGTAATCATCCAAGTTCTAGTAGAAAGTACGCATTTAGCATTGTGTTCATCAATTCGAATCAAAGCACTCCGATTTTATGGGAAGAAGACTCAATGTTGGCATCACATTTGAACGGAATCAAAAGAGTTTGGTTACGGTCCAGGCAAAGGTCAGGTCCTTGAAAGAAGATGTGGAGACCATGAAGAAACAATTGGAGTTATTGATCAAATTTCAAGAAGAAAGGGGCAACAAAAGACAACACATACAAGGTCAGAGAAGTAAGAAATACCGCCACAAACTTGTAAGTCAGCCGATGAACACAATCGACTAGTGATAGACAAACGTAGAAGTTAGAGATGCCTACATTTAACAGAAAGGATCCCGATTAGTGAATTTGGAAGGCGGAGAGGTATAACACACTGAATTACTTAACCAAAGAGGAACAAAAAGAGGTTGTCATATTTGCTTTAAAGAGAACGCATTGCAATGGTTCCACTGGGAAAACAAGAGAAGAGAAATCAATAGGTAGGCATAATTGAAGGGAAAAAAAAGTATTTGGCAAAGAAGAATATGGAGAGAATTCAACTGGCCTTGAACAACAGAGACATCGTGGACAGCTTGGAACAAGAGGCCATATACGACTATGAATGGGGAGAATTCGAACACTTTTCTAAGGACAACGGGGCACAAGGCAGCTGAATTCAATAGGCTCACCAAAGAGAAACAACAAATAAGGCAAGTTTTGGGGTTAGGTTATGGATGCATTAAAATGCATGTTTGTGAAAAGAAAAGGAGTAATTAAATACCTTGGGTTTTCAAAGTAGGAGACGTGTGGTAGAAATTGAGAAGATGAGTCAAAATGTTGTGGAGATAAATCACAAAGTGGAGGCTTTTCTGGAAGAGGAAAATCAAGAGATGGATGGTTTTTTGAAGTCCATAGTGAGTATGTTGGGGACTTACGCAATTGGAAGGGTTGTTCAGGAACTGGTTAGGCAATGATCACCGAAAATCGTCGCGTTGGGGGCGGGTATTGTTATACTCTAGGCCAAATAGTCAATAGTGGTGGGGCCAAAGAGTCGATGTTGGTAAATAGTGATAGAAAAGTACAAACACTTGCAACTCGTACAAGTGGGCAATGGGTAGTAAAGTAGGTGGGTAAAAATAAATAAGGGCCAGTGAAAGGGAAATGAGCGTCGACTGGTTTTGTCATTTGTGATTTGCAACATCCTTAGGAGAAATTCTCAACCTCTTAAAACTGAGAAACCCATTGTAATCATGTGATTTCTATTAGAAAGTACGCATTTGACATCGATGTTCATCATTCAATTAAGTTGAAACAACAAGATTCCCTCAAAGCTTACATAGATGAACTCTAGAATCTAAAGGCCTATACTGTTGCAAAATGATCATGTTTGCAAGACTCTAATATCTTGGACAATTTGTTGGGGGTTTAAAACCTGGGGTTAAGCCATTTGTGAGAGGATTTGTTGGGTTTACAATGGCTATAGAGTTTGTTGGGTTTACAATGGCTATAGAGTTTGTTGGGTTACAGGAGTCTCCAAGTTTCATCAATCCACATACAAAGACAAGTACCGAGCCAAATTTTCTTCCACCTAAACCATTGCAATTGGTGCCTATGTTGTCTAATAGTGAACCATACCTACTACTAATACCCCCAAATAAAGCAAGCATGGCCACTTGCTTTGATAAAACCCAGTGCCACTCCTGCCAAAAGCTTTAGATATATTACAGTAGATGTGAGGGTAGTAAAAATTGCAGTAGAATTGTGCTACTATTGTGATCAGCCCTATAATAAGCAATTCAAGTGTCAATTTAGAGAGGCTCAGTTGTTCACGATGGAAATTAGAAGAAACAAAGATAAGTACAGTGACACAATTGAAAGGGAACTTCCAGATTTTGGCATAGACTTACGAAAAAGTCTTTTAGAAGGGGGAAGTATGTTACAGGAAATAAATAAAGTTAACTGAAGTTGTTATAGAAAAATGGAAGTTCGGATAGTTAGTTAGGTTCGGGGGTTGAGGACTTGAAGTTAGTTGAGGAGTGTTAAAATATGTTGGATTTTTTAAATAAAGGAGTTGTAATACCAAAAGGGATATGAATATGCATATCACTTCCTATCTCCCTATCTATCTCTTTCTATTCTTTCTTTACTTTCATTCTCTAACCATTAAGGGTGAATACAATTCTCCCTTAACAACAACACTGCCTAAAAGATCCACTTATTCCATATTGGAAACTAGCAGAGTTTTCAGAAACATATGTGGAGGCATAGCTCCATAATAATCATGTAAAAATGGCGACCATGCCATCAGCAAACACAATGATATCCGATGGACCTATGGTATCTTCATTATTTTCCCGCAACAATGTAACACCAGAAGTCATTCTCTTAATTTAATCATTGAAGCCTCAAATTCTAGTTGACAAATTATTGTTTCATGTTGTTGTGTTATCAATGACAATTTGACAATGGCATAAATATATGATAGAGTAAGGCTTGGAGACACAGTAAACCAAACACTAACAGTTCTTCGCATCCCAGCATCGTTTTAAGCTTTTCTTCAGATACATCACATGGTTGGGATTTTGTAATGAAAGGAATATGTGGATAGTACTTAACCAAGATCTCATACTACCAAAAGAAAATGACAAGAAAACAAATAGCAATGAACAACTTACAAACTTATCCATTTTTACAACAATGCCACTTCAAAGCTAACCCACCAATGAATATGAATAGCATCATCGATATTACCTGGAGGAAGCCGACTCTTATCATAAGTTCTCTGGTGCTTTGCTTGAAAAAGATGATCATTCATTGGCCGGTAAGCCTGATGTGTTGGTCTATCATCTGGGCGTTCTCGTTTCAACCGTTGCTTTCTTTCTTCACGTTCCTGATTCGAAAATATAGACCCAATAATCCAATTACGGTATTTTTACATATATGTGATAGGATATACATTGTTAAACTTTTATTTGCAACCAATTACATCAAGCTATAGTGTAGTTACATAACGAATTTGGGAATGCCTACCTAGATCTCCTGTATACATGTAACTAGGCATATTGAGAGATATGACAGATATACCTTAGAAAAACCATACAATCATAATTTTTTTGGAACGAGAGTGCTAAAATAAAGAAGAGCTTAACACAGCAGCCACTTCATAAAGCTTAGATCATTAGCCACGCTACTTATCCTACCAAAGAGAGCCCATACTACCTGTTCCAGTTAGGGACAAAGGCTCAGGGACAAAGGCTCAGGGACAAAGGCTCAGGGACTGTTTACCAAATTTTCTATTAAGTCCTGTAAGGATAAATTTGTCTTTCTGGAAAAAATTGTCTGTATGGGTAAAAATGTGTTGTTTACTTTTTTACCTGAATTAACGGTCTGAATGACATAAATGACCAATCTACCCCTCAATCAATTTTGAACATGTTTGAACCAATTTTGTTTACTCCGGTTGAATCAAAATCAAACAAAAAAGGTTATTGTTCATCAAACCAAAACGTTACCATTCATCAAATTGAGTTTTCTGTTTCGATTATAATTTCATAAGAATGTGACTGGTAATGGTGATTGTTCATTGTTTGATGAATCTCATCGCTAATTTCCTCTTCACGGCATGTTTAACCACCGTAAACATCTTCTTCTACCTTTTATTTTGAGTTTTTTGTTTCGATTATATTTTCATAAGAATATTATTGCATGTCGCCGGAGACGAGGAGCAGCGGCGGAGAAGGTGATGCAGTGGAGGAGGTGCAGCGGCGGAGGAGGAGCAGCGGAGGAGGTGCAGGTCGTCATCGGAGGAACATCGAAGGGGAAGGACGCGTTTTTCTCTGTGGCTAGGGTTTGAAGGAAGGGATGAAGAGGAGGCGTGTGTTTTAAGCGTGTATATTTTTAAGGGGTAGAATTGTCAACATTTTGGCTTAATGGGGACAACACACCCCTTACCTACTTAGCGAATAAGCCATTTGCTGTGCGATTAAGCCGCAAGTAAACACTCCTAAACGTCTGCACGAATAAGCCCTTTTTATCATTAAGCTGATTAAGTCGTTAGTAAATACACACTTAGTCGACTCCACAAGATACAAGTGAAACAAGTTATACAAATATGTAAACTGGAAAGACAGATTCGACACTCCCCAGAATGTCGCAGCCGCTTCCTTAACATATGGCTGATTTGCCGTCAGTAAATAAGAAAACCTAGTCAATTAGTGCATAACTAAGTACTACCACCGGCACTATACTTCTCATAAGATTTTATAATCACTTATGTACCCTTTTCATAAAAATTTCACCCCCACACGACACAAGTCATATTGTACCGCTGTGGACAGTATGTACGATCGAAGTTTTATGAACCAAAATAGACAGGATGCCAAATTGAAATTCCCTCTAGTATAACAAGCTACTTGAGTACGCCTTTTTAAGTATAAGAGATGGAACGGTTCGTCATGTAGCCAATAAGGGTCAAACCTTCCACCTGGTTCTCCCAACTGAACCTCATGTGCTCCCACAAAAGCAACAACTGAGACAATTGTCATAACCATTCATGGCAGATATAAATTTACCATCTATTTTAAGTTTAAAGGATAGAAGTAATAACATTAATAAATTACTAATTAACATAGGTTATTCAAACTTGTAAACAACATCAACCACAAAGCTAGCAATAATTTGTATACAAACTTTGTTTAATTGACATGTTTTAACGTAGCCAAACATAATTGGCTATGGTCACTTAACTTGCTAGTATAACCATATAATACGGTATAACAAAGAATAAAAAACATTCACAAAAGATTTTAAAAATTGACACTGAAAACAAGTACCTCCAACAGATAGATAACTGGCGTTTCATTTCCTTCACACATTTATACCTTTCATAATGTCAAGCTAATTAAATCAGTTACCTCAAATTTGCATAATAGTATCCAGCGAGTCATGCTGTCCTGGATGGTTACAATTTTTTTTTCATCTCAGGTGGTGGTGGCAACCTAGCAAATTTCAACAACTCTCCCTTACAACTACACAAATTTCAGCTTCTTGTCCTATTACATGAGTTGCACAACAAACCTCTGTGAAGTTGTATACTTGTATGTATACCTGCCATAAGAACTAGTCCTGCTTTTAAGACTATGGTCACATGAAGTGTATTTACTAATAGTTAAGGCATAGAGAAAAAGTACTAGGTTAGAGGACATATCAACTGTTTTTTAAGTAAATGAAAAGGCATAAGAGAGTGAAGTACCCGGCGCATAATATCCACTGCTGTCTCTACATGGTCTACATGATGACTATGTTTTTCTTCGGGTGCACTATCCTCGCTGAAATTTGGTTCAAAAGTTCCTTCATCTTCTTCAGGTTCTGGTGATGCATTTAAATCCATGCTGATGTTCCTTTAAGGCACGACAAGAAGCAGAGAAATTTATAATGGATCTCCAAATATCAAAGCAAGATAACTTTATTGTCTAGTCACAGAAAAGAAATAAAACATTATTAAATCCCTGATCCCATGTTTCGACAATGCAAGATGCTGGCAAGTTTCCACGTCCACGAGTAACTGTATGGTGCATGAGCTAATAACATTTAGTTTGTGGGGGTGGTCTACATTGTACTTTGTTCGAGTATACGATAATCTAGTACTTTTAACTTGATCAACAATGCCTTCTGTATGTACTAATATTATATGAGAATTAAACAGAGAGTTTTATAGGGTTAAGAGATACTCTCAAATAAAAAGTAATTTAGGGGAAAGGGAAGTCATAGTGATAAAGTAATTTTGGGGAAAGGGAAGTCATAGTCATACTCTTATCTATTATAGTAGTACAAAAACGGTTTGAACACCATACAGGATGTGTTGACATTTATGCCCTCACATACACTTGTTATCTCTCTCCTGCGTCTGTTAATACTGTTATCTCTGCTTCTCTCTCCTTTGGAGTTCCAAAAACAACAGAAAACAAAAATTCCTCAGTATGTAAAACAACCGCTGTGAATATACATAATATCTAGCAAATCACAATGCAAAACCAAGTGATTCTAGAAGACAACTATGCATAAACTTTAATTCTTTTTTGTGTTTTATATGTATGTTTGCATTCCTGCCATTTTCCATATTCTCTTCGCCACTTCACTTCACATGTGAGGATTGATCCAGACCAAAACTGATTTGCGAACCAACCAAGATCTGGGTCTTGTGACCTGGATCATGGGGTATAGGGGTTCCAGACACATCTGGTAACATTAAAATGTGGATATAATGTTGAAGAGTTTTACCATGTGACTGGATTATTAGCATATGTGACCGTAAGATTAAGTGAAGCAGCAGAAAGTTTTATATTAAATGATTCGCTGATCTTTATATCATGACACTAACACTACTCCCCTGGGTTGGGTAAACTGAAATAAGTAACAAATATGAGAACATCTGACATGGATGCTTCAACCAAAACAAAACAGTTGATTCAACAACCAACTAAACTAGAAATTCAAACATATTTGGGCATTGTTTGGCAAAAAAAAAAGCTAGCTTATAAGCTAGCTTTTTTTTTGGTACATGTTTGGATGACCATAAACTAGCTTATAAGCTAGCTTATTGAAAAGCTACTCATGGTAGCGTTTTGAAAAGGTAGCTTATCAGCTATCAGCTAGTTTGCCAAACATAGCCTTGGTTTAACTTTTCAAGTTTTTAGCTCAAATAAAATACAATCCTACAACTAAGAAAGTTCTTTTATGAAAATACTTGTCTATCTTGGCAACAATAGTGACAATTCCGCAAATGTTTTACTTACTCCAGGTAACCAGAACATAGGCATAGAATTAGATTTAACATAGTCAAATGCCAACAAGCTTACATTGTGATATGGCAACAAATCAAAATGCACATTTATGCAAAACGCTCTGGGAGATGTAAAGAGAAACAAAAACTTATAGCAATCTTTCACCATAATGGCACAAAGAACCAGATAAAAAGTGCGAACAGGAGTTACCATTTGAATTCATCAAAACAACAAATAAAGCTAATAGACAATCCAGGAAATCAGCAATTCATTCAAATGACACTTCTTACTTTCCTCGTAGCTAAAGGCAATTCAAAGATATACTCTGTCCTCTCTGGGGGAGAAAAAGAAAAACAGCTACACTTAGACTTTGAATATTGGGGATTTTAAGTTCAGTATTGGGGATTTTAAGTTTTTCCAGGCGAATTTGTAACTAAACCACAAATAGGAGAATGTTGGTGGCAGCTTTGGAAAACCATCACACTAATTTGTGTTTATAAAGTAATTTGATATCAGAAATTAAAGTGCGGCTCTTTTCCTGGTACCACGGGCAAGACTGGTGAAACAAACCACTTGCATAAATCACTGCGTTCAACCCTAATAGCTATTGATGCCAATTTTCTGGAATTCTTAATAATCAGTACGATCAGGGCCACATTCCGTCCTATAATCAAACGATTGAGCAAAACCTAGCTTAATAATCGAGCAGAAGCATAAATCTCGGCTGTAAATTGAATTCCCGAAGGAACAATAAGCAAACAAGTGGGTAATGAACAAGTTACCAGGAAACAGCTCAAAACTCGAGTAACAATTCTGAAAATTTCACCGCAGCTGCTCCATGAACCATGCAAATAAAAAGAATCTTGAAACCGAAAGAAAGCCCTTTTAATTGGAGGGAAGTCGTGAAAGACGAAAGATTTGTCGACTCATAAACCCTAGAGAGAGGAGAAAAAAAAAAGTGGGAAGAAAAAGAACAGAGATCGCAAATTTAGATACCAAAGAACATGACGAAGGACGACGACCGAGTATTAAAGAGAATCGTGGGAGCTGGAGAAAGAGCGAGCTATCACAAGATTCCAAATTTCATTCAATTTTCATTTTTTTGATTCTAATTCGATAAATCTCCAAAATGTACCAAGCTAAAATTATCCTAAAATCCTCGGCTTCCTTTTATTTATGAAAATATTTATTATTAATGTCAAAAATCACTTAAAAGGATAATTTAAGGTCGGTATAGAGATTTTAACAACTAAAACAAAGGATCTATCGATAAATCGTGCGATAAATAACAAATAAAGCAAAAGATACAAGAAATTGGTGACACAGAAAACTCCGTCGAGGGTAAAAACCGTGGACGATAGAAGAGATCGTCAATTCACTATGGACGTCAAATAAGGATGTCGTCCTTTAGAAGGAACAGTCGAGAGTACAATATGTTACAATATGAGTAAAAGACAAACAAATCGTAAGATTGTATTTTTCGTCGTAAAGTAAAACACGTTGTCGAGAGTTTCTCTGAGAGAGAATAACTTGAAATGCTTTGTAGAATATTTGAACACACTGCGTCTCTCTATTGTCCCCCTATGAGCTCTATGTAACTTATATATATAGCTAATGTCGCTATGAATGAGCTATAAATGCTCCAATGGTCTTCATATTGAATAGTTGTAACAGGAAGAAGAATTAAGAAGACAGAGAGAATAAAAACAGAGATCGAGAGAGATTAGAGAGTAGAGAGAGAAAGTTTAGAGAGAAGAATTTGGGTATTATTGATCAATGATCATATCCAGAAATACATCAGTTACACTCTATTTATATGTCAACAACTCTCTTATCTAACTAATCTGTAACAGATTATAACCTACTGTTGCATTCCTTCCCCCTAGACAACAATCTTGACCTCAAGATTGTAGCACCCAAATCCTATACTTTGGATTTTATCTTTCTTAGCCAAATCCCTTTTGAACAACTCCTTTCAGCACACAATGACACGTTCCCACATCAAACTCCATAATAAGTTTTTTGAAATCCCGGGTTATAGTTCCTAAATTACTGAGTCATTGAACCCCTAGGACCATGTCGTAATTTCTTAATGGAATCAAGAACATGTCTGACTTGAACTTAAAGTCCTGCAGCCTCCAAGCAAAATTCTTACAAACAAATTGACACAAAATATTAGCCCTATTTGCTAATGTTACTTCTTTATCAGGGATGGAATCCAAATGCAAACCCAACCTTTTAGCCAAACCCAAATCCAAGAAATTGTGAGTACTACCCAGATCAACCAAAATGTAAAGAGGCTTATCATCAAAATAATCGGTCATCTTCATTGTATGAAATTTATGGTTTTCACTTAAAGCTTCCATTGATATATTAACAAGCTCAAAGCAATTATCCTTTTCAAGTTTTTCCTCTTCGTCCTCATCTATGCCAGAAATCTCAATTGAAAACAATTGCGTTTGTTTCAACCCACATTTATGCCCCTTTTCATACGGTTGATCACAAAAATAACATAGACCATTGATTTGTTTTTCCCTTCTTTCAGCAGTAGATAACGTTTTATTTACAGGATTTAATTTGAAGGCAGGAGGAGGAGTAGGTAGAAGAGCAGGCAAAGGTTTAGACACCGGTTCTGAATTTTTGGCCACAGAATACTCAAGATTATAGCATAGGAGAGAAGCTTCAAGGGACTCTTCTTGAAGTCTAGCATACTTCACTGCTTCAGCTAATGTTGAAGGCTTAAAAGCTCTAACAAAGGGCTTTAACGTTGATTTTAAACCACCAACAAAGCTATCAAGAAAATAAGAATCAGGCAGTACCTGGTTCTGTTGAAGCATAAGGGATCTCAGATTTTCAGATTCATCAAGATAAGACTCAATGGTGCCTGTTTGTTGTAATTTGTTAAAATTTTCTACTACATTTGCCCCAATCTCATCCTTGAATCTTGTAGACAGATCAACAATGAACTAAGACCAGTCAACATTCCTTCTAATAGCCAGGTAACAGGTTACCCAATTTTCAGCTTTATCCACCATGTTTAAAGAGGCCAAATCAACCTTTTGGTCTTCAAGAATTTTGCACAAATTGAAATACTTGTTACATTTCTTTATCCACATTCTTGAATTATTTCCATAAAATTTTGGAAAATCAAGTTTAGGCACGTACCCAAGAACCCTAGCCTGATTAGGTGCTGCCACAACAGGCCCTGCATCGACTCTTTGGCCTTCATTCCTTCGATTGGCCTCTGATTCTTTAATTCGTTCATTAAACTCGGTAATAGCTTGCATCATCTTCAACATATTTTCATTTTGGGCTTCCAATTTCTTCTCCAAAAGTCGGATATGTTCTTCCATAACCGTTGATTTCCTGGTTGCAGGTGTCAGATTTAGAAGAATTTAACGATTGATTGGTGTTTGGATAGATGGATGAAGATCGTAGTGTTGTTTTGATCAGGAAATAGCTCTGATACCAATGTGTCGGTCCAACAATGTTTATATCAAGTTCTATAGAAACAACACAATAACGATTACCAACATGTATTGATTAAAACAACGGTTACAGGATTGATCGATTTAAGCTATAGATGTGTTCTCTGTTTTCTCTCTGATTTACACTTTTAAGTGTGTGTTTTTGTGTTCTTGATAATATCTGATTCTATGAGAGTTGTTAAGAGATACACAATATCCAATCTATCTAATGTGTGTCTAACACACTTCCTACAACTTGCAATAATATCTAGATTTAATATCTAAATATTATTTCTAAATAATATCTATTACAAAGATATTAAATAACTAACTATAATAAACTAACTAAACTAATAACTAACTAACTAGATTAATTACTTAAACAATACAATAACAAACAATTACTTTGACATTTATTACAAACAAACATAGACTTTAATATCGAGAGTCGACTTTCCGGATTTAGCTTCAGATTGCGATCTTCAGTTTGGATAATCTTGAATCCAATAGATATGTGATCTAACAATCTCCCCCTTTGGATCAAGATCATTACTAAAAATAATTTAGCAATTTAGTCTTCTTCTTCAACTCAGAAGATGCAATCTCTTTCTCTAGCTCTGAAATCAACATGTCTTCAGAATACTTTCTTTTGAAGATTTCTATCTTGGACGTGATTCTTGAAACATGTGATCTTTGCCATTTCTTGTGTAGTCATTCTCCCCCTTTTTGATGATAAGTGCAACGACTTCATCAAAACTTTTTGTAAGAAATGTCTATTTTTCGAAGCCTCTGATTCATCAATTCATAAGATATTCATCTAGATCTTTGCAAATCTAGACAAATTAGTCGTGTAACACCTGAATCAACTAATGAATCATTTAACGTGCCTGTCAGTAACACTAAGTCACTGTGTGTAACAAATACACAATGGAAAGGAGTTGTTTGATGTTGACTCCCCCAGGGCTTCCATTTAATCATCGAAACACCACAAAGGTTATTTCTATAAACGTTATGACAAAGAAACAAATTCCTTGTGTGTTCGTGCTTGTGATAGAAAGAATTAAGCACAGATGATTGCTTATTGGGCTCAAAATTTGTGTAAACCACTGAGACAACAATAAGTTAAACACAGACTCAATGTGCATGATTAAAGTGCGAAGGTGGGGCAAACTTCCTTCTTTTCAATATCCAAATTTTCCAAATGAAAATCAGATAGCAAATGTGTTGCATCCCCTTTGAAAATGTGAAACACTTTCTTGTTAAGAAGAAAATGAGTAGATGGTGAGGTTTGATCAAGAATTGGCATGGGCTAGTTGCCTGTTTTAATAATGTTCACCAAAGAATTGTGAAACACTAGAAATGTGGCTGCCCGACTCAGAAAAAGTTGGTGCAGAGTTGTGATATTCTTGTAACTCTGTTCTCACACGCTCTTTCTTTTAAACATTAAGCTTACTCTAATCAAACTTAGTTCTTTGTTTGACACACTCATTTATTTTGACTTCTCACACTCAATCACTATGGGTTAACTTTGTGGGTAGAAATCACTGGTTAACGTGATTCCATAGAAGTTTCTTGTAAGTCTTAGCATACTGGTCCCGTATTTCCTATAAGGAATATGTTGCTCAATCTGGTTTAGCTTATCTTGTAAGCTCATGTAAAATATTTAAAGTACACTCCCAAAATATAAAATCTGATGAAAAATCGGGAAGTGATTTGAACATTTAAGAACATGATTTCAAATGATTGAAAGTTATCCTTTTTTCAACCATTTATGAGATTAAGATAAAGGATTATACCTTAACGTGTGATCTTACATCTCATGAAGCTAAGCTTAAAGTCATAAAGATATGATCTTGTAAGCATCTCTCACAAATTCTGCAAAAGTCTTATGTCAAGTCAAAGTAAAATTTATTCACTTAAATTGAAAAGACAAAAAGCAGTAAAACTATTAAAGTACGAGTTCTGATCCGAAATAATCAGAAGTCATCACCTTTTATCTTGAAGAGCTCCCCCTAAATTCTTACATTACAAAAAAATTTGGCATTAAAAGGTATATGCAAAATTATGCAAAATTTTATGAGCTCCCCCTTGAAGTAATATTGACCACTTGTCAATTTCTTCTCATACTCCCCCTTGGTTCATTAATAGAAAATAGAAGTACATATATCAATCAGAGTTAGGAATGAAGAAATGATGAAAAAGTATACAATTTAGAAAACTTTGATAGGTAACTACTGATTAAATCTTAAGATTTAGCATACCAAGCTTAGAGACAAGAAAGTTAAACCTCTTTTCGTCTAAAGGTTTGGTAAACAAATCAGCAAGCTGATAATCAGTTTTTACAAAGAAAAGTTCAATTGTTCCTTTTTCAACATGATCTTTAATAAAATGATACCTGACGTCTATGTGCTTAGTCTTGGTATGTTAAACAGGATTCGCTGATATTGCGATGGCGCTCTTGGAGTCACAGTATATCGGGATCTTGTTGAAGTGGAAACCGTAGTCGCGCAATTGAGTTCTCATCCATAAGACCTGAGAACAGCAGCTAGCAGCAGCTACATATTCTGCTTCAGTCGTGGAAGTTGAAACACAAAGTTGCTTCTTCGATGCCCAACTTACGAGCTTGTCACCGAGGAATTGTACATGTCCCGACGTGCTCTTCCTGTCTAACATACAACCTGCATGATCTGCATCTGTGTAGGCTGATAGTTCAAAACTAGTATATTTAGGATACCACAGACCAAGATCTGCAGTGCCGTTTAGATACCTAAATATGCGCTTCACAGCAGACATATGGATTTCTTTAGGATTGGCCTGATATCGTGCACATAAGCATGTTGAAAACATTATATCTGGCCTACTAGAAGTATAATACATTACAGAACCTATCATCCCTCGATAAGTCCTAACATCAACAGCCTTTCCCGAAGGATCGGTGCCAATCTTAGTACCTGGTGCCATTGGGGTACCAATCGGTTTTGAATTTTCCATTTTGAACTTCCGAAGAATATCCATAATGTATTTTGATTGATTGATAAAAATACCCGATGAAAATTGTTTGACTTGTAAACCGAGAAAGAAATTCATCTCTCCCATCAAATTCATCTGAAATCTAGACACCATAAGGTTTGCAAAATTCTTACCGTACTTAGGATTTGTAGAGCCAAAAATAATATCATCTACATAGATTTGAATTAAAATGATATCGGCCTTTTCCTTTTTGATAAACAAAGTGGTATCCACCGTTCCTTTTGAAAAACCAAACTTGACTAGAAAATTGGAAAGGACATCATACCAGGCTCGAGGAGCTTGTTTCAAACCGTAGAGTGCTTTGTCGAGAATGTAGACGTGATTCGGCTTCTCTTGATTGACAAAACCTTATGGCTGAGAGACATAGACTTCTTCCTTTAGAATTCCATTCAGGAATGTTGTCTTCACGTCCATTTGAAAGACCGTGAAGTTCTTGTGGGCTGCGTAGGCTAGAAACATTCTAATTGCCTCTAATTGCGCCACAGGAGCATATGTCTCGTCATAGTCGATTCCTTCCTCTTGTCTGTATCCTTTGGCTACTAGTCTTGCCTTGTTTCGGATAACGGTACCATCTTCGTCTTTCTTTATCTTGAAAACCCATTTCGTACCTATAATGGTTTTACCTTGAGGCTTTGGTACGAGTCTCTAAACTTGAAGTGCGTCGAACTGATTCAGCTCTTATTGCATTGAGATCACCCATTCTGGATCAGCAAGTGCCTCTGATACGCGTGTTGGCTCGAACTTGCTCATAAAGGAGTCATGCATGCACATATTCATTGATGCTGACCTAGTTTGCACCGGTTTTGATGGATCGCCAATGATCTGGATTATCGGGTGCTCTTTGGTCCATTTATGTTCATGAGGTAGTGGATTATATGAATGTATATCAGTTGTATCATCTATAAATCCACTTGTACCTTCTTCAGTTTGTTCAGGAGGAATGATGATTACAGTTGAAGTGGTAGGTTCAGAAGGCTCAGCAGGTACAGCTTGTTCCGGCTGTGGATGGATCTGTACAGAACATCCTACTATTTCAGCTACTTCTGTCTCTTCATCATATGGAACTTCTTCAATTGTTGGAATCGGCATTTGAATTGGAACTTCTTGTTGAATCGGGGCGTTGGATTCAATAGGAACATCTAATTTAGTTGGATGAGTAGTCATTAAGTCTTCCATCCTGTCAACCATAACAGATTTCTTTACATTAGATCCAAGAAATTCATTATAAAACAATTCAAATAATAAGTCTAAATCAGATATATGATTAGTTGACGTTGATGCTTCATCTGATTTATTTTGTTGAGACGCAGGTTCTGGATTGAGTTGCCCAGAAGCTAGTACTCCGGTTATAACGGGTTCTGAACTGTGTTGTTCGGAAGCCATCTCTTCATCAAACGTGACGTTGATGCTTTCAATCACCGTCTTTGACTTCTTCAGATAAACACAGAATGCAGTTGATGTCGAGGAATAACCAATGAAGATTCCTTCGTCCGCCTTAGCACTGAACTTGTTGAGACTCTCCCTATCGTTTAGCACGAAACACTTACACCCAAATATATGGAAATATTTGATTGTCGGTGTTCGGTTGTTGATTAAAGCATAAGGAGTCTTCTTGAATCTGCGATGTATCATGGAGCGATTCTGTGTATAGTACGCGGTCGATACAGCTTCAGCCCACAAAAATAGAGGTAAGTCTGATTGACTTAGCATAGTACGAGCAGCCTCGACTAGCGTTCGATTTCTTCTTTCGACCACTCCATTTTGTTGAGGCGTACGAGCAGCAGAGTATTGATGTGAAATCCCGACAGATTCGAGATATTCTTCAACCTTGTTGTTCTTGAACTCTGTGCCGTTGTCTGTTCTTAGAAATTTGACCGGTTTCTGCAGATTCACCTGGGTCGTCTTTAGGAATGTGATGAGAACATCTGGTGTCTCATCCTTTGAACGTAGAAACTTGACCCATGTGTATCGCGAGTAATCGTCCACGATCACGAGTATGTACTTCTTTCCCCCTAGACTTTGAGTTCGCATTGGACCGCATAAGTCCATATGCAATAATTCTAACGGAGCGCTTGTACTCGGTTCAAGCTTTGGTTTATGTGAAGCCCTCTTCATTTTTCCTTTTTCACATGCTGCACTAAGATGTTTTCTTTCATATTTGATCGCTGGAAGTCCTTTGACGAGCTTTCCTCTAACCAAATTGTTGATGTACCTGAAGTTGAGGTGAGAGAGCCTTCGATGCCATAACCAACTTTGTTGCATCGAGGCTTTCATCATTAGACAAACCTGTTTGTCAGTCTGGATTTTTGACAAGTTAATTGTGTAGAGGTCTGACTTTCTTGTTCCGACCAAGAGTTCCTCGCCTTCTTCAGTGCGAACTGAACACGTCTTGGCTTTGAAATTGACCTCTAAGCTTTTGTCACAGAACTGCCCGATACTGAACAGGTTGTGTCGTAAGCCTTCTACATAGCTCACCTTCTTGATCGTGACATTGTCATGTTGTACATCACCATATCCCATTATTGGAGAAAACTGGTCGTTGCCGAATCTGACTGATCCGCAATATTTCTCTTTAAAATTGGACTACATATATTTTTGTCCAGTCATATGCTTGGAGCATCCGCTATCCAAGTACCACATATGACGGATCTGCACAAGAGAAATAACAAAACAAGAGATTTAGATAGTCATAAATCAAAATTTAAGACTTTTGAGCATGGAGGAGTGGGTCTTGAACTGATGTGTTCAAAAGCCATTATTTCTCTTAAGCACGGGTTCTGAACAGACGTGTTCAGAAACCATCGTTTTATCTTTGAAGTGCGGGTCTTGAACTGTTGTATTCAAGAACCTAGTTTCTTGAGGAACGAGTTCTAGACTGATTTGTCTAGAAGTCATAACTTTAAGCTCCCTTTTTAAACTTGGTGTGCCTGCAACACAGATTTAGCCTTAGGTACCCACTGGAATTTGGGTCCTACTGTGTTAGCACAAGATTTTGGTACCCATTTCAAATTGGGTCCACTTTTCTTTTGAAATGCATTTGAAGAATTAGAATGAGATGAATGCACATGATAATTGCCAAACCAATCTTCAGAATCTTGACAAGAAGTAGAAACATGTTTATTATAAATAGAAGACTTTCTAGCAGATAAAGATAACTGAAATAATTGCTTCATTGAATATTGTTTACGAGAAACAGCAAGTTTTGAGTTCAAAATATCAACATCAACAATTAAGACATCTTTACTAGGCGAAGTCTCACTATAATTAACACTAGAAAACGATTTAACAGTCTTGTCAAGCTTCTGTTTCGGTTGCCACAGAGATTTAACTTATGGCCTTTGCTTGCTCAGATCTGAAACATGTGAAACTGTTGAGTTAGACTTTTGAGCAACAAACGAATGCTTGTTCTTCGGCTTACCAGTAGTGATCGGTTTCTGTGAATGCTGAGATTTAATCTTACCTTTAGCATTTTTAGCTTTCATAGAGATTGATTTACCAACTTTCGTTGATTTTACATTGTTAACAGGCGTACTGGTTTTTGGAAGTTTTGTATTAAAGTCAAATTGTTCAAAACACTTATCTGAAACACCATCAGAGTTTAGACCTAACATATCTTTAGAGTTTTAAGCGTTATAAAGAACAACATTTTTAAGCACGGTTGAAAAAACTTTTTGTTCAATATTCATCAAAAGTCTTTCATCTGTTAAAGAATTCTCGAGTTCAGAAATTTTACTTTCTAAAACGAGAGGAGGGACATATAGTTTACCTTGAATAGGCTTCGCCTCCATTTCTTTTTCAGAATAACTTTGAAAGAAATCACTTGAAAGAGTTTTCTTCTTTTGATATATTGGATTTTCATTATAACTATTATTCATCTTCGCATAATAAAATGGAAGGTGAACTTTAGATGATTTCAACCGTTTTTCAGTTTCGTTGGCTTCATCCTCTTCTGATAGTTTAGTCCAGAAAGTTTTAAACTCAGGGATTTGTCGAGCTAATTTCATAGAAAGATGATCATAAAGTGCAGACACTTCAGACATTCCTTTTTGAAGACAGTGAGGATTCTTATAACTGATTCCCCATCTCTCTATTTCCTCTTTGGGTTTGTTCAGATGAATAGTCTGTTCAGTTTGACCCATTTTGTATAACTTCTCTTCAAAACTTTTTAATTTACCAAGTAAAGAAAAGTTTTCTTTGGTACAAGAAGAATGCAATTTTGTAAGCTCATATATATCAATCTCACTTTTTGTCAGTTTAGACTTGAGTTCAGAATTCTCTTTAAGAATTATTGTCTTTTCCTTTGCGTTGGTGTCATTATCTCTATGTAAAACCTCAACTAATACTTTCTTCTCAGCAATTTCATTGCTAAGTTTCTGTATCAGTTGGTTTTTGTCAGTTATAACACCAATTTCTTGCTCAAGATTCGACTCTAACTCTTGTTGTTTTAAACTCATGACATGCATTTTATTCATGAAATCTGAATACGATAAAGCACATACCTCATCTTCTTCATCATCTGAATCAGCTTCAGCATCTGATTCTTGCTTTCCCATCAAGCACATGTTGACGGCATCATCTCTCTCTTCATCCTCTTCTTCCTCGTCTGAATGATCAAGCCAATATTCATCTTCAACCATTAGTGCCTTACCAGCCTCCTGTTGCTTTGCAAGAAGCATCTTATTCTTGTAATAATCGGAGTTTCTGACTTTTGGTCTTCGACAGTCTCTGGCATAGTGACCTGTTTTGCCACAGTTCTAGCACGTTGGTGGTTCTGTCTGACTGGATCCTTCAGCTTTAAACTTTCTCTCTTCTGGTTTCCTCTCCTCTATTCTTTTCCCTTCAAATCTCTTTCCTTCATATCTGCTTCCTTCAACCCTTTCCTTGTGGATGTAGTTGTTCGGACCAGAAGAATATCTCTGACTGTTTGAACTTGGCTTCGTGTAGAACTTTTTCTGAAAAGCATTAGACAACAGAATCATTGCTTGCTTCAGTTGTTCATTTTCATCCATGTCAGAGTTTGCACAACCTCCATCTTCTTCTGATTCATACACAATTGTCTTGTTTTTCTTCTTCCTGACAACAAGAGCAACTGTGTCTTCAACTGTTTTTCCTTTCTGCCTCTTTTCATCTAGAATTTCATCCACCTCTTCTTCATTTTGTCTGAGGGTTTCATACACCTCATGAAGTGGAATCTCATTCAGATCCTTGATCTGCTTCATCTGTCTGGCAAATCTTTTCCATTCCGGTTGTAGAATACTTAGGAATTTGACGTTCAGCTCAATTTGAGATTTATGAACCTTATTCTTGCTTAATTCATTCAGCAAAGTCACAAACCCGTCATAGGTTTCTTCTAAAGATTCTCCCACTCTGCCTCTAAATTCTTCATAATTATTTAGGCAGTTGGAGATTTTCAGCTGATTCCCAACTTTTGAGCCCAACATCATCTTCTCAAGTTGATCCCACATTTCTTTGCCGGAGGCCTTGTAGCTGTCAATCTTTACATAGATTTCGTTTGGAATTCCTTCTAGAATGTATGACTTAGCTAATCTGTCTCCTTTAGCTCTTCTGAGGTTATTATCTTCTAGCTCATGATACTTAAGTTCAACCTGAGTCGGCACTGTTCCAACCAAACGAGTAGTCATAACTGGTTTCATAACCCATTCTTCTATAGATTTCCTGATGAAATCACCCAACTCATGTCTGTCAACAAAGTTCAGGAACCTATCTTTCCACTGTTCGTATTCTCCTTTAAAGAGAACTGGTGGCTTGAAGTCAGTTCCGATTGCAAGGGCTTCTCTAGATGTCATTCTTATGAAAAATTCTAAGTCTGGAAAAACTTTGCGTTTTGAGAAGGTTTGCGCGAGAGGTTGATTGCGCAAAGTGAGGTTTATGTGTCAAGTGGGTTGCGCAAAGTGAGCTTTGCGTTTCAGGAAGGATACGCAAAGTGAACTTTGCGTTTCAAGTTGGATGCGCAAAGTGAGCTTTGCGTTTCGAGAGGGTTGCGCAAATTTGACTTGGCTTTTCATGAAGAGATGAACACGTGAACTGAGGTTTGCGTATCCTTCTTGTTGCGAGAAGTGAGGTTTTCGTTAGCCGTTGGATGCGAGAAGTGGACTTTGCGTATTGCTTGAGTTGCGCAAAGTAAGCTTTGCGTATGCAGTTGGTTGCGCAAAGTGGACTTTGCGTATTGAGTTGGTTGCGCAAAGTGAGTTACGCAAATTGAGCTTTGCGTGTGTTCTTCCTCTGGTTTGCGCAAGATCGTCTGTACTTCGATAAATTCGACTTTTCAACCTGTTTTTCAAAGATTAACAGACCCAAACTCTACCAATATGACTACAAACACTTCTAGAACTGATTGTGACCACTCGATCTCGATAAAAATCACTTTTTGTAAATAAAATCGATGGCACAGTGACTTTTGAAACTCGACTTTCAGACTGTAAAAATCACAAAATGGAACTCGATTAAAGCTTTAAACTGAAATCAAACACTCACAACTCTATCTAGCAACCTAATCGATCACAACTTGATCGATTTAACACTTAAAACACTTAAAATCTCGAAAACGATTTTCAAATGAAGAACACAGTGACACAGAGTCGATTTTTCTTAAAAACTTGATTTTGATCTTAATCAGGCTCTGATACCAATTGTCGGTCCAACAATGTTTATATCAGGTTCTATAGAAACAACACAATAACGATTACCAACCTGTATTGATTAAAACAACGGTTACAGGATTGATCGATTTAAGCTATAGATGTGTTCTCTGTTTTCTCTCTGATTTACACCTTTAAGTGTGTGTTTTTGTGTTCTTGATAATATCTGATTCTATGAGAGTTGTTGAGAGATACACAATATCCAATCTATCTAATGTGTGTCTAACACACTTCCTACAACTTACAATAATATCTAGATTTAATATCTAGATATTATTTCTAAATAATATCTATTACAAAGATATTAAATAACTAACTATAATAAACTAACTAAACTAATAACTAAATAACTAGATTAATTACTTAAACAATACAATAACAAACAATTACTTTGACATTTATTACAAACAAACATAGACTTTAATATCGAGAGTCGACTTTCCGGCTTTAGCTTCAGATTGCGATCTTCAGTTTGGATAATCTTGAATCCAATAGATATGTGATCTAACACAATGTAACATGAAGAAGAATTAAGAAGACAGAGAGAAGAAAAACAGAGATCGAGAGAGATTAGAGAGTAGAGAGAGAAAGTTTAGAGAGAAGAATTTGGGTATTATTGATCATATCCAGAAATACATCAGTTACACTCTATTTATATGTCAACAACTCTCTTATCTAACTAATTTGTAACAGATTATAACCTACTATTACAATAGTCTTGATGGTGATCTTCCGTTATGACCGTTGTCCATAAATATGTATTAACCTAAAATAAATAGACATAGAGAAAACGTTCGTTGATAGTAAATGAATTATGGTCGTTAGATATCTTGTGAAAGTCGTAAGATACTTGTCAACGAGAGATTTTAGTCGTGAGTCGTAAGAAACTTACGACTATCGCCATAAGTGGTGACCAGAGTCCTCGGTGTATGTGGTCGACAAAACCTTATCTTAATACAAGAGTTGTCTTAAGATTGGAAATGTTTGGTCTTCTTGCATCGGTCGAGACTTGTGAAATTTGTCACAAACAGTTTGGCCCCAAATTCGAAATTTAGGCGGCAAGTCGAAGTTTTGAATTCTCGTAACTGGATTAACACGTGTCAATTAAAGTAACTGAATCGGTTTCTTGAAAACCTAAGCGATTACATGGAAAATCGTAAAGGCAGGGCCGCCATGACGTCATGGCGACGTGGGGCGCGTGGTGTTAAGTGTATGGACATATGTCGTCCATCCGACAAAGTGTGCGAAAAGTCGTTTGGACATGTGTCGTCTATTGGTTGACTCGACCTGACACCGTGGTCCGTATAAATAGTGATCTCGGACATATCCTTTCCTTTTTATGCGAACAAGATTATTTAAAGCGAGAGAGATATTTGAATCCTTGTCAAAGAAAACCTGCAACAAGATCATTACCGAAATCGATCGAGGTTAGAGCCCTATATGAGGTATAATTCTTAACCCCGTATGCACTTGAAATCTTTAGCTCATAAGCCTAGAAAGAATTGGGAGGTTTTCGAGTTTTATAATGCCACAACCTATGTTGATGCCAAAAATCGTCCAAAGGAAGACTCAAGGTCGGTGTGGAGCTTTATTAACTAAAGTAAGCGATCAATCGACAAATCATGCGACAAGGGTAAAAAATGGACAAAAGACAGAGAATTTGGTGACACGAAAAACTCGTTGAGGGTAAAAACCGCGGACGATAGCAGAGATCGTCAAGTGCACTATGGACGTCAAACAGTGACAGCGTCCTTTCGAAGGAGCGATTGACAATACAAATGACAATATTACAAGTGTAAATAAGCAAATAATAAGCTTGAAGTTGTTCGTCGTGTCATAGTACACTTTGTTGAGAGCCTTTGTGTGAGGGAGACTACGTTGGATGTTCTTGAACGTTGTGTATGCCAGATGAATTCGAATGTTAGAATGTCTCAGATGTCTTGAATGGTTCTTCAAGCTTGTCTATATAGCTTTGGTTGTCAAAAATGAGCAATGAATGTCCAACGGTCTTGGTAATGATTGATCTTGATGATGCTCGTCCGTTAAGACCGTTTGCCCTTAAATGCGTGTAAAACCTGTAATAAAGAACCATAAAAGAAAACGGTCGTATGTAATGAATGACACATAATCATTAGTTATGTTACAAAGGTCGTAAGATAGATGTCGTTGAGTGACTTTTGGTTGTGATCGAGAGAAACTTACGACCGTCGTCATAAGTGACGACTATGGTCCTTGGTGTATGTGGTCATTAGGACCTTATTTTAATAAAAGAGTTGTCTTAAGATTGGAGATGTTTGGTTTTCTTGTTCAGTCGTGACTTGTGACATTTTACCCAAACAGTTTGCCCCCAAAATTCGAAAATTGGGCGACAAGTCGACTTTTCGGATTTTGTAACCGGACTGGACATGTGTTGAAAAATGTAACCGAATTGGTTTCTCGGAAACCGAAGAGTTCGCGGGGGGAAGCATACAACAACATAACGACCATCATCTGATCAATGAAAGGTAATGGGAAATGGTCTTTCTGGGTGGCCTTGTTTAACCTCCTATAGTCCATGCATATCCTCCAACCTGACACTTTCCTAGTAGGTATGAGTTCATTCTTCTCATTGGTTACCACGGCAACTCCCCCTTTCTTTGGTACACATTTTACTGGACTGACACATGTACTGCTGGCAATAAGGTAGATTATGCAAACATCAAGCCATTTCAAAATTTCCTTTTTGAAAACCTCTTTCATCACATGATTGAGTCTTCTTTGAGGTTCAACAGAGGTGAAGTCTGTATCTTCCTAAATGATTTTGCGTTGGAAAATGGTAGGGCTTATGCCGTTCAAATCTGCAATGGTCCACCCTATGGCTTATGTGTGAAGTTTCAACATGTTAACCAACTTTTCCTCTTGGTCAGATTCTAATGATGATGAAATAATGACTAGTAACTTCCTTGGGTCTCTTAAAAAGGCATACTTCAAATGTGAGGGAAGTTGTTTCAACTCTAAGTCTAGAGCACACTGTAAGGAAGGAACAAGGATTTTCCTATCCTCTCTTTCTAGAACCTCAAAAGAAACAATTTATTGTGGCTCCTCTAAATCCTTAGAATATGTATCATCCTTGTCACTATTAGACTCACCTATTCCCAAAATCTCTCCTAAACTTTTTTCTTGACACCATGATTCAATTATGGCCATTGTAGAACATTCTTCATTCTCTTCAGGGTACTTAAGGGAGTTAAACACATTAAAAGTCACCTATTGGTCTTGGACTCTCATGGTATGTTCTCCCTGTTGAACATCTATCAGAGTTCTTCCAGTTGCAAGGAAAGGTCTGCCTAAAATGATGGGGACATCCTTATCAACCTCAAAGTCTAAGATGATAAAGTCCGCTGGAAAGATAAACTTATCAACCTGAACTAAGACATCCTCAATCTTTCCCTTGGGGTAGGCTATGGACTTATATGCTAATTGAAGAGTAACAGTGGTGGGTCTAGCTTATACTAGCACCTAAGTCATATAAGGCTTTTCTTATTTCCTTCCCTCAAATCAAATAAGGTATTGTAAAACTTCCAGAATATTTCATCTTGGAAGGGATTTTACTGGACAACAAGGAACTACAACATTCAATGAGGGCTACAGTCTCATACTCAGTCAACTTTTTCTTTTTGCTCAAAATATCTTTCAAAAACTTTGCATAACTTGGCATTTGTTCAATGGCTTCCACCAAAGGTATGTTTATATGCAACTGTATAAAAACATCTAAAAACTTCATAAAATGTAATTCCTCCTCTTGATTTCTCAATCTCTGGGGATAAGGAATGTAAGGAGGGACTGAAGTAGGAGGTGTAGTCGTCTGAAGAGTGATTGCAGGAAGTTGTTGCAAAACTGGTTCTTTATCAATGGATGGCGTAATCTTAGCTGGCTCTAAAGGTTTGGTGTGACAAGGAACTTTGGGACTGTCATCAGATTGTGACACATCCAAAACACCCTTTTCCTTAGGTCCTTGGGTTTCCTTGGGTTTATTTGGAAATAAGGTTGGAAAATCTGACCTTTCTGGAATGAGTGTGGTATCAATAGGGCTAACTTTGCTTTTGGGCCTAGGGGTATCACATGGTTTTTCTAAAGGTTTTGTAACAAAAGTTGATTCATTGGGATTCTTTTCAGGTTCTGCTTTGTTTGGTTCTTCTAACTCTCTTAACGTATTTTCTGGTAAATTCTTTCCACTCCTCAGGGTTACAACCTTTACATGATATTTTCCAACCCTACATGGTACCTCTGTGTCACTAGGTAGAAAACCCGTTAGCCTTTTCCTAATTTCCAAAGCCATTGACCCATTTGTGTCTCAAGGTTTTTGATAGAAGCTTGAGTTTGGGTCATAAACCCCTTCATCATAGCTTCCAAGGAAGTAGATGACTTAACATGCTGGTTGGGTTTATGTAGTAAAGAAGGTTGATGATTTTGAAAATTCGCCTGTTGGTTGTTTTGAGAGTTGTGGTGTGGTTGTGGGTGAAAATGGGATTGTCCATGTGATTGAAAATTGTACTGTCTGTGCTGTTGTGACTGGTGGTTTAATTGCTCTTGAAGTTTTGGCAATGGTGGATTAAGAGCTGGACTGCCCCATGAAAAGTTAGGATGATTTCTCCATCCTGGATTGTAAATTTGAGAAAAATGTCCAATCTTGTTGTTACTAACATAATTTACTCATTCAAGATTTCCAGGACAATGTTCAAAAGAATGACCATCACCACAGTAAGTACATTGTACAAAGTTGACAGTAGGAATAGAGGCGTTGACATTTGATTGCCCAACTTGATTGGTAGTGAGGTTTTTGATTAAAAAAGCCATGTTAGCAGGTTGTGCAGTCAAAGTAGTGTAACCATCAACCTCCTGTACCCCTGTTGTTTTCCTCGGTGCAACAGCCCGTGGGTCAGACCATTGTCCGTTGTTGTTGGAAATCTTTTCAAGTATATTATATCCTTCATTGTAGGTACTGGCTATAAAAGAACCTCCTGCAGTAGCGTCAAGCATTTGTTTTGCAACGATGTTTAAACTTTTGTAAAATGTCTCTAGTTGTATGCAGTATGGGATGCCATGGTGTGGGCATTTTCTCAACAACTCTTTATACATGTCCCATGCATCAGGAACTGCTTCATCATCCAACTTCTTAAAGGTGCAAATCTCATTTCTAGACTTAGCATTCCTCGTGGGTGGAAAATATTTTTTTAGGAATTTTTCTTCCATTTCATTCCATGTAGTCACATAATCTGACTGCAAAAAGTTGTACCATGACCTTGCTCTATCTCTTAATGAGTATGGAAAACGTTTAAGTTTTAGAGCATTGTCCGGTACGCCAGGAATTAAGAAAGAGTCTGCGATTTCCATGAAGGATCTCAGATGTGAATGAGGATCTTCAGATGGCAAACCAACGTACTGGTCGTTAGTTTGTAGCATTTGAAACATTATCGGCTTTAGCTCGAATTAGGTGGCAGTAATTGTGGGGTTTCGTATCCCTGAGTGTAACTGATTAAAAACAAGGATATCATACATCATAATTCCTCCATCTTTTGAATTTGCAAGTCAAAAAATGTTTTGTTCTTCATCTTCGAGATTTATGTCATTTTGGTTTGGATGTCCACCAAGAACACCACCTGCTTCAGCTCATCTAGCCATCATGTGATCGTGTTCAGGAATTTCAGAAGAGTTTTGAGCTAAATTAGCCCTCTATAATCTTCATCGATTTCTGAAAGTTTTTCAATATCAGGATCAAGTTGAAAGAATTCACCGTGAGGTATTCGTGGTATACACCAAATTTTCTAAAGGTGGTAGAAAACCTAACTTTTAAAAACTTTACTTTGAAAGAAAAACTTTTGACTTGCCTTTCCCCGATAATGGCGCCAAAAACTTGTTGTCGGATTTATGCAATCTGGAATTGAGCGTGCATATAAGTCAACGAAAGTATACATCTTGACCTACTGTCGTTTTCAAACAAGTAATAACAGTACAAGTTCCGGATATCGCTCCCACAGGGAAAGGATTGTAACAATTTATCAAAAGTCTCGTTCTTAAAAGCTGGTTTCAGATGGCGAACGAATAAAATCTTTTGTTTGGAATTTGATTAACAACTACTGAGAAATCAATTATAAAAAGAAGCTAAGGGTGTAAAGTTTCGTTGAGATAAAAACAAGCAATCCGGTAAAAAGACGTTATAGCAAACTTACGTTATCTCAGATTTAATATTTAAGTGACCTCTGAAAACCCAACACATTTTCATACAAATAATTACTTGTCAATTAATTAAATGTAATCTTCAATGAAATATTTATAATCTGATTTAAATAACGACAAAGTTATATAAATACACCTCTTTATGTTTTTACCGGTTTAAATCTCAAATCGACTTTACACCCCAAGCTCAGGTTGTCAGCCTGTCATAGCTCGGTTTCATTTTATAAAAGATGTAAAAGCGTGGAAATTAAATAGCGGAGATGGAAAATGAATTAACGAATTATAAGCAATAGAAATTGAGAAAGGAAACTTGCAGTGCAAGTAGTCAACTTCCTTAGATGGCAAGTAAACAATAACTTAAAGAGCAAGAAATAAAATGCAATAAATTAAATAACGACAAATTGTATTGCAATAAACTTAAATTACGAGAAGGTAAAATGTGGGAAAATAAAGTGCATAAATTAAATTGCATTAATATAAAGATATAAAATAAAATATTAACAAGAAAGGAAAAAAAGGGAAAGAAAACTTGTGTTCCAAGTAACGATCCTAAAGAGTAACAATTACATGCACGGCTTATAAAGCCATCCTTGAAGTCTTAATCACTTGCTTCGGGTTAAATTAGGATTTTTGGATCCAATGCAAAATGGCAAATAATCAATTCCTTCAAGATGACGAGAGACAATGATGGTGCGATCAAATGTAAAGAAGAGATGAAGACTTTGTAACGTTAATCAATAAGACTTGAAATCAACAACAATAATCAAAAGAAGAACACCTCCGGCCTATTGTATGAACTTCCTCAAGGGCAAAGAGTTCCTAACATAGACCGAAAACTACACTAGCTAATGAGAGAAAAACTAGACCATTACCAAAAATGGTAGAATGGTTAGTTTCAAAAGTGTCTTCCAAGAGTAGCCTAAACAACCAATATATTGAGTTTTCCAAGGGCCAGGGGCCGAAAGTGCCCACTAAACAAAAGCCCAAATTAAAGCTTAACCAAGAGCCCAAAGTAACATTGACAAAAATCCTAACAAATTTGTTTTAATTCCAACCCAAACAATCGGCCCAAATTTTGTCCAAAACGAGTCAAGGAGAGATTTATGCAAAAATCCTATGATCCAAAAATATTCATTCAATAAGCAACCGCCTCCTCAAGCTTCCTTTCTATGGTCTGTAGTAAATTTGTAAGAAGCATAATAAGTGACATGTTTTTGCATGATTTGATCAAATTACTTCATTAAAGTTCAAACACAGACAAATTTTACTAAATAAGTAAAAAGAGAACAAAAGACTCGAATGAAAGCTAAAAAGGATATTCAAAGTGTGAGAAATGTGATGTAAATAGGGTTAATGAATTAACTGTAACACCCCGATTTTCGAAAGGTATCAATCCAAGTTAATATAGAAACCGAGATATTAAGGAAAAATAAGATTTATGATTTTGGACTTGAATCCTTGATTTTATAGTCTAGATGGATGAAGGATTCAATTACGAGTCCAACGGTTCTTTCCGGAGCGAAAACGGAGCTATAACGAAGAAGTTATGGCCAAAACAGTGATCGGGGAAGTTTACAGTTCGTGGTACAATCTCGGCGAAAGTGCCCCGCGAGAGTGACACTTGTCACTCTCGCCAACCGCGCCTGGACGATTAAAATCGCATTTTTCAGCCCCAAACTTCATTTCCTCATATCTTTTGATCCAGAGCTCCGATTTGGGTGATTCAAGTTGCTATAGTTTCGTTTTTGAGAGCTTTTCAAGGATATGGCAAGAGATTGGAAGTCTATTGAAGTATACTAGAGTATTTTTTTGGTGGTAAGCTTCTCATCTCTCACTATTCATCTTCTTCCCCAAAGTTTTCTAGGGTTTCATCCATCCTTTGTTCTCCCTTTCATAGATTGAAGGTTTGTAATCATTTTGGTGAACTAGAAGTGTTTTGGTTGGTGAATTCAAGTTTGGATTAAGGTAATCTTCTATTCTCTTCATTTATGGAAGTTAGGATTTCGGTATCAATGGAGGTATTCATGTATAAGGTCGGGAAATGATTCTTTGTGGTTGATGATGTTTATTTAGGGTTGGAACCTTGTGGATCTAGGGTTTGGATTTCTCTAAAACCTACTTGTGAGTCCCCTAAACCTTAGCTATTTATACTTGCTTTATTTTGTGTTAAATGATTATTGTAAAGTGCTCAAGTAAGCTAAAACTAGGGTTTAAGCATTTTCCATGTTTGTGGGTTTTGCGATTGGGGAAAGTCCTTTAATGGGGTGAGGAGTGTTAGGTGTAAGCCATGATGTATCAATAAATGCTTTGGTGAGGATGTATATGGGGTATAAAAAAAATGGGTAGAACCATTCTTATCAGCAGTTGGAGTCAAATTATTACTTGTGGACTAATATATGGCTAATGAGCTTTAGGTTATTATGAGGAGTATATAACATGTATGAATATGTTGTTTATCAAGATTATGCTTGCATGAAAACTGTTAACCTTACTTGCTCAAAGTCTACATGGGAGGTCTTATGTTTATTTCCTTGTGTACGAGGATTTAGATGGTATGCATTGTTATTTGCATACTTATTGTCGTTGGGCATTTTGAGTAGACAGTAGGGGACGCAAGTCCCTTAGTTGTGTACTCGGCTGGATTGGATATGCACCCTTGTTTGTAAGACCTTGAAGTGTAACCCGACGGGGTAAGCATCAGAGGCAGAGACGATTTGAGGATTGTGATGTCCGGCGTGGCATGGGAACTAGAACCGGGGCTGGACGGTGAAATCCAATCCAGATCGCGGGTTACCCCGCTTTATATCATTGTTATTTGCATACTTATTGTCGTTGGGCATTTTGAGTAGACAGTAGGGGACGCAAGTCCCTTAGTTGTGTACTCAGCTGGATTGGATAGACACCCTTGTCTGTAAGACCTTGAGGTGTAACCCGACAGGGTAAGCATCAGAGGCAGAGACTGTTTGAGGATTGTGATGTCCGACGTGGCATGGGAACTAGAACCGGGGCTGGACGGTGAAATCCAATCCAGATCGCGGGTTACCCCGCTTTATATGGAAGATATTTGTGTATTAATTGTACAGGAAATTGCAATGTCCCGATTGGGAGGTTTGACTTGATCTAAATGCATGGGAGCCGGTAACTTTTAATTACAGTTCCATTTACATCAAAATTGGTATCGACATAATAACCAATAGACTTCGTTCTAACACTTGTGTTCATGTTTAAATGGTTCACAGGTTCCGTTAGCGGTGCGAGTAGGATGTCTTGATCTGTCGGAATCGCACCTAGGATTCCTCCTTGGACCGGGCATTTTTGGGAAAATCGAGAAAGAGCGGTTTGAAGTCATAGTGACACCCACCTTAATCTAGAGTTGATAATTGTTCTAGATTAGATAGGTTGTCATGTAAATGTCTTATGGTTCCGCTACTCCTTTATAGAACCACCCCAGTTCTTGGGTTCTAGTCTTTATGTTTACAGGTTTTGGATTCCCCTTATTTTAGGCGTTATATTGCCGAAATTTTAAGTTTTTGTTATCCCTATTTTTAGGGTGTTACAAGTTGGTATCGAAGCTCTAGTTTAAGTGAACTAGGCATGAATGTAAGACGTCTAGACTTAGACTGAGTACGTTAGGCAATGATTTGTGAGATGGGTAGAATTTCTAAGATGGGTTAGTCTTAGAGTTGACGGAAACTATGGTTATCAAGCGTTGTGGCGATGGTAACGAGAACCTTTATGTATTATATGTTCATAATCTCACCTAGCTAATGTTATTATGAGGATATTTATACGTGATGGTGCTTGAAGTGCCGTTACTGTGACAATTGGTAATGTAGTAGTACGTTCTCTTGTACTTGGTTTACTAATGTTATGATATTTGGTAGACGTAATAGTACGTTTCCTTTGTGTTCAATTCTGTCAATCTCCTTCTTATTCATCCTCGTGCTTATATGAACTGCATTGGTATGTCGACCGTTGGAGTAATAAGAAAGTTTCCGAATGGGTAACTATTGGAAAAAGTTGATGATTTTAGTATTCGTTACTTGGAGTGACGGTAAGTATGGTGATTGCATTAAGTGGACAGTTTCGAGTCGGATTAATTGGTCGGATTAGAATCATAGACTTTTTGAATCGATGTATTCGAGGAGAATTTGTGAGGTGAACCTATGAAGTCTGTGATCTTTTCCTGAAGACATTGAACATCTGGATGACGATAATGTAACTATAGAAATCGAGGAGCGTGAGTTCAAGTTGATTTGTGAAAACGGGGTACATGCCAAAATGGTTATTTTAAAGTGTTTTACATGAAATGGTTAACTACTGATAAGTTTTGAGTATTTTGAAGTAAAAATGCATTTTCTTGGTATTTGTCAAAGTGTGAGTATTTTAATGAGTTTTCATATTTGATAAACTTGGCTTATTTTAGTTTCATAAAATGCTCATACTTGGAATTTAGACATCTTGATAAAAAATAGCATGATTTATGCATTTTGAAGATTTTATACAAATAGAGTTCATTTCATGACTTATGCATCTTGGTAATTTTGGTAAAGATGGAGTCTATTACATGTTATATGCATCTTGGTGTATTTGCGTTCATAGACTCTTTGGAAAACCTTTGATCTCATTATGTGTTGAGTTTTGGGTTAATCACGTCTTTGAAGTATGTGTCTTCATAAACATTGTTTAAAGGCATTTCATTATTTGGGTGAAACTTGTCAAGGATTCGTAGGGACACTTGGGCTTTCATGTCGTTAGGTGTCATACGATGAACGTTGTAGGAGTGGCATACTTCGTGCTCTTCCACTCTCAACGGGTACGGGTACCCCCGTTGTCGGCCACTATGTTTTGGATATTTAATTGTCCATTTGGTACATATGATTTTATTAACCGTTGGAAAATGCATGTCATTGAACTAGGAGTCATTTTGGAAAACATTTTGTTGCAACCAATTAGAAGTTTTGGTTATTTTGGAATGTTTAGTTTTATGATCATGTTGAGACGTTTCTTCGATGATTTTACATATATAATTGGAGTTCAATTGACGTAAGTGTCATTTTGTATATTTGATTTTATAAACCTTCTTTCAGAAAACACATATTATTGTGTTATGAGGCATTTTGAAAACGTAAGAGTATGAGTTCATTTGAAAAATGGTTTGTCTCAACCAGCGATGAGATTTTAGTTAAGTATACTTTTGGTCATGTTTGCATAATAGTTAGTCAAACGTGTTTCAATATTCATATCGACTTTCAGTGGGTGTTTACGTAAACTGTTGGGTCATTGGCTCGGTTTTAACTAAATGGAGTCTTGAAAAAATTTGTCCGGTTTAAAAACAGTGGTATTGTTTCCCTTTTGAGTTTAGTGGGAACAGTTCAGTTGCACATATCATGTATGCGTATTTTATTGGAAATTTTCGTCATGGTATTTTAGCCAATGTTTTAGAACGATGAGAGCATATTTATGTTTGGCTTTGAACTCGAAAATGACACAAATTATTTCATGTTTTGACCGGGTGCATACGCATATCAATCTACTAGCTTTGTGAAATAAACGGTCGCATGCAAGTTTTGTTGTGAAATCTTATTTCATGCCGCATTGTGACTAAAAGAGAGAAAACTTTAAGAGTTCGATATTATGAGCATGTGGTCTTGGATTTTGCAAACATTTTGTTTATACAGTTTGGAATTAAACTAAATGCTCTTACAATTGCTCAAATCACATGCATATGTCTTTACTAAATTTTGGGGAATAAACCGATGTATGCAAGTCACAATGAGAAGTTTTATTTAATGACATTTCATGGTTCATTTACAGAAAATTTGGGATTCGATTTTGTGAATTTCCCTTCTGTAGTTTTGTATGAAAGCCTTGTTATACACTGTTTTAGTACATTAAACTATTTCTCGTTCTTTACATAATTTATACTGTTGGTGTGAGTAATCGTATAAAAGATTTATGTTATTTCGGATGTATATAGGTCTTGTTGGAAGTTTTATCTTCCGACGTCTTGTGCTAAAGTAAAAGATTTTTAAAGTTAAAGTTGTGAAATCCTCTTTTGAGAGTTGTACAAACTTTTATTGTACATGTTATAGGACGGAAAAGTATTTTTCATACGCATAACATAAATTGAAGCATACTAAGACCCGGGTAGTTGTTTGAAAATTTTGTTACGCATCTTTCGTTATCGTTTATTAGCGTAAGTACTGATCAAATGAGTTTTGAAAATGGTTTTTATAGGTGTGGAATTGGTGATCAATTTTGAAACCTATCGAATGCACGATAGTGTATGTTTACCGCACGTTTAATTGTTATAAAACTTATGTATTTGAGAGTTTTATAAATTGCAACTTGGCATAGTAGTGTGAAAAACCTTGAATTCATTGGGCTATAGGTGTGAGCCCCCTCGTGTTAGAAGTCGATATTAAGGAATAAAAGAGTCCTCGGAGTATTGAGGTATTAGACATGTGCTTCCTCCCAGTTAGTTAAGTGGCAATCTTTATGCTTTGTTAAACCTACGGATTAATATTGTGTTCGGTTGTTTGGGTATGGTTGGTGTTGGAATTGTGGGAATTTGGTATGACGACATGTTGTGTGTCGGTGGTGTATTATATTGTTTGGTATTTGTGAATAATGATGATGTTATGGTTGACTGGTAAAGAAGTTAGATGTTGATTATTAAGAATCAATCATTGGTATTTTGATAATTGTCAGGACTTTCGCTAATTTGGAAATAGATGCTTGAGTGCATGGTGGGAGTTTGGTGGTAATGTTTATTGGATACATTTGGTGAGAATGTCGAGGTGGACTTTAAGTACAAATCGATTATCAAGGAGACCTTGATACGTCGTATTTAGAGGTATTTAAACGAAATGTTCGATTTGGGATATTTTTGGTGAAAATGATTGAATAAGGTCGTAGGTTACTCTTGGGGTAATACGAACAATCTAAGGTTGGGAGGCAACCAAGATTTAATGATTAAGAAAATGGTTAATCAGGGACTCAATGTTCATCCTGACATCGGCAAAATATATTGAACGTTAAGATTTAGTTTGTAATGGCACGATGTGAGAAACGCAGCGACAACCTAAACCGGGATACAATTGGGCCGTATATGAGGTGAAGTCTCATGAAGGTATTCCTTTTGGATAGTAAATCAATCAATATTTCCATGTGTGATGTTGGGTGCTTGGTGGTTCCATATTTCAAGGACGAAATCTCTTATAAGGTTGGGAGGATTGTAACACCCCGATTTTCGAAAGGTATCAATTCAAGTTAATATAGAAACCGAGATATTAAGGAAAAATAAGATTTTTGATTTTGGACTTGAATCCTTGATTTTATAGTCTAGATGGATGAAGGATTCAATTACGAGTCCAACGGTTCTTTCCGGAGCGAAAACGGAGCTATAACGAAGAAGTTATGGCCAAAACAGTGATCGGGGAAGTTTACAGTTCGCGGTACAATCTCGGCGAAAGTGCCCCGCGAGAGTGACACTTGTCACTTTCGCCGTGACTCTCGCCAACCGCGCCTGGACGATTAAAATCACATTTTTCAGCCCCAAACTTCATTTCCTCATATCTTTTGATCCAAAGCTCCGATTTGGGTGATTCAAGTTGCTATAGTTTCGTTTTTGAGAGCTTTTCAAGGATATGGCAAGAGATTGGAAGTCTATTGAAGTATACTAGATTATTTTGTGGTGGTAAGCTTCTCATCTCTCACTATTCATCTTCTTCCCCAAAGTTTTCTAGGGTTTCATCCATCCTTTGTTCTCCCTTTCATAGATTGAAGGTTTGTAATCATTTTGGTGAACTAGAAGTGTTTTGGTTGGTGAATTCAAGTTTGGATTAAGGTAATATTCTATTCTCTTCATTTATGAAAGTTAGGATTTCGGTATCAATGGAGGTATTCATGTATAAGGTCGGGAAATGATTCTTTGTGGTTGGTGATGTTTATTTAGGGTTGGAACCTTGTGGATCTAGGGTTTGGATTTCTCTAAAACCTACTTGTGAGTCCCCTAAACCTTAACTATTTATACTTGCTTTATTTTGTGTTAAATGATTATTGTAAAGTGCTCAAGTAAGCTAAAACTAGGGTTTAAGCATTTGCCATGTTTTGTGGGTTTTGCGATTGGGGAAAGTCCTTTAATGGGGTGAGGAGTGTTAGGTGTAAGCCATGATGTATCAATAAATTCTTTGGTGAGGATGTATATGGGGTATAAAAAAATGGGTAGAACCATTCTTATCAGCAGTTGGAGTCAAATTATTACTTGTGGACTAATATATGGCTAATGAGCTTTAGGTTATTATGAGGAGTATATAACATATATGAATATGTTGTTTATCAAGATTATGCTTGCATGAAAACTGTTAACCTTACTTGCTCAAAGTCTACATGGGAGGTCTTATGTTTATTTCCTTGTTTACGAGGATTTAGATGGTATGCATTGTTATTTGCATACTTATTGTCGTTGGGCATTTTGAGTAGACAGTAGGGGACGCAAGTCCCTTAGTTGTGTACTCGGCTGGATTGGATAGGCACCCTTGTCTGTAAGACCTTGAGGTGTAACCCGACGGGGTAAGCATCAGAGGCAGAGACGGTTTGAGGATTGTGATGTCCGACGTGGCATGGGAACTAGAACCGGGGCTGGACGGTGAAATCCAATCCAGATCGCGGGTTACCCCGCTTTATATCATTGTTATTTGCATACTTATTGTCATTGGGCATTTTGAGTAGACAGTAGGGGACGCAAGTCCCTTAGTTGTGTACTCAGCTGGATTGGATAGGCACCATTGTCTGTAAGACCTTGAGGTTTAACCCGACGGGGTAAGAATCAGAGGCAGAGACGATTTGAGGATTGTGATGTCCGGCGTGGCATGGGAACTAGAACCGGGGCTGGACGGTGAAATCCAATCCAGATCGCGGGTTACCCCGCTTTATATGGAAGAAATTTGTGTATTAATTGTACAGGAAATTGCAATGTCCCGATTGGGAGGTTTGACTTGATCTAAATGCATGGGAGCCGGTAACATTTAATTACAGTTCCATTTACATCAAAATTGGTATCGGCATAATAACCAATAGACTTCGTTCTAACACTTGTGTTCATGTTTAAATGGTTCACAGGTTCCGTTAGTGGTGCGAGTATGATGTCTTGATCTGTCGGAATCGCACCTAGGATTCCTCCTTGGACCGGGCATTTTTGGGAAAATCGAGAAAGAGCGGTTTGAAGTCATAGTGACACCCACCTTAATCTAGAGTTGATAATTGTTCTAGATTAGATAAGTTGTCATGTATATGTCTTATGGTTCCGCTACTCCTTTATAGAACCACCCCAGTTCTTGGGTTCTAGTCTTTATGTTTACAGGTTTTGGATTCCCCTTATTTTAGGCGTTATATTGCCGAAATTTTAAGTTTTTGTTATCCCTATTTTTAGGGTGTTACATTAACCTTATAACGTGTTAGTGAATGCCCAAAAGCTAATCATATGATGATTGTAATTTGGAGTTTTATTTCATGAAATTAACAAATAAATTAAAAAACATTGCCCAATTTATTATGTTTATGTTATATTATGTGTTTTCAATTATTCATAATTAATAACCTTAGAATAATGTATTCTAAATGTCCCTAGTTAAATATTATTTTGGGTTTTAAGGTTGAAGTAATATGATAATGACTAGCATATGTAGGGATTCATATAAAGATATTGAATCTGCATATGGGTACAAAATGGAGATTTTGTGTATCGGACGTGACTCGCTATGAGAACATTTCATTGGATGTCATGTGTTAGAGCATAAATCTGTTGGATACAAGATCAAGCATACTGAAGGTCAAAGTTGAGAAAGTCAAAGCTGCTAAAGTCAAATCTCATTAAAAGTCAAAGTCTTTTGTAATAAAAGTCAATGTATTAGTTTAGTTGTATTTGTTGTTTTCTTGTATTAGTAGTTAGTATAAATAGTTTCCTTCATTTATTTTTTGAAAATGAATTGAATTGGAGAATATTCAGTTGTCTTTTAGAGAGAGAAAGTTAGAGAGAGATAGAAGTCGTTGGAGAGAGTTCTAGAGAGAGATATTGTAATCTTGGATTGAAAAAGTAATCAAACAGGTAAATTTGATTGTTCAATATTGTTTGTTTGATTGTTATGATATAGAAACTAGATTTAGGGACACACAATTGTTATCAAAGCAAATCCAAAGTGAAATAAAATCAAGAAATTCAAGAAATCGAGTTACTGTTCATTGTCTCTATGGTAGTTACTGTTAAGAGTCAAATTTTGAGTTTGAGTGAGTTTTTGTAGCAGATTTTGATTAGAAAGTGGTCGAAAAGTGTAATAGATCGAGTTCTTGTAATCAATTACAAGTTTTGCACTATAAATCACTCGAATTTTTGTATTTTTTTAAGTTTTCTTCGAAGTTGTAAAGGTACTGTTTCATCGAATTTTTGAGTTGTAAGTGATTGTTTGTAAGTTTCTTTGATTGTAATCTGTTCTAGAGTTGTAATCGAGCAACAATCCAGAGATTCAGATCGTTTGGACAAGAAAAGATCAATTTCAGATGAAAAACTCAGGTTTTTTGGTCGACAGAAGGAAGAACGCGCTAGATCGCTAGAACGCGCAAGTTCTTCATGAAACGCGCTAGTTCATCTTGAAACGCGCAAGGTTCATCAGGTTAGAACGCGCAAGTCTAAAAGAAAGAATTTGGTCTAAAACGCGCAAGGCTACTTGCGAGTTTAAAGGAAACGCGCTAGTAGTGACCAGCGAGTTTTACAAACTCGCTAATCAAAGCCAGCGAGTTTTGGGTGGAATAGTGTTTTGCGAGTTCATCGACCTGCGAGTTTGAAGATTTCAGAAAAAATTCTAAGTGTTGAAACGCGCAAGCTTCGATCTGCGAATTTGGGAAACGCGCAAGCTTCGATCTGCGAGTTTGGGAAACGCGCACATCACAGTTAGCGAGTTCTTGTATGAACAGTGGTTAGCGAGTTCAGGCGCTTGCGAGTTTCGTCGATCTGCGTGTTTCATCTGCGAGTTTGATCTGCGTATTTGCTTGCGAGTTTTTCAAAAACGCACAAATATCTGCGAGTTTACTTGCGAGTTTGTCTGCGCGTTTGCTTGAGAATTTATAGAACGCGCAAGAATCAATCTGCGAGTTCTTCAGTCTGCGAGTTTTAGGGCTTGCGAGTTCAATAGTGACTTGCGAGTTCTGATACTTAGTCAAATTTTTCGAATTTTCTGATTTTTCTAGATTTCAAGTTTTTCTTGTGATTTCATATTTTTGGACTAACGATCAGTTCTAGTTTCTTATTTGTTATATTATCAAACAGGTTTAAACAAGATGACTTCCAAAGATGCGCTTTCAATCGGTACTGATGTGAAGCCTCCTGTACTGTTCAAAGGAGAGTATGAACAATGGAAGGATCACTTTCTGGATTTCTTAGACAGACATGCAAATGGAGAGAATATTCTGGAGTCAATTACAAATGGTCCTATGGCACCTATCATGGTTCGAGTACCTGTAAATGATGAATCTGAAAATGTACATGAGGATGAGGAAAGAGAAGAAAAGACAGAACTTGTTAAAGTGGAATTTTCTCAGTATTCTGAAGAACAGAAAAGAAGGTACAAAGCTGACAAGCAAGCAAGATCTCTTTTACTCCAAAGCATTCCAAATGATATCTACATCAAGATTGATAGTTACAAGCATGTTGCTAAAATGATGTGGGATCATTTGGAAAAGATGATGATGGGTTCCAAGATCGGGAATCAGATAAAAGTGGCCAACTGCATCAATCGTTACGAGGAATTCAAGGCTAAAGAGAATGAGAGTTTGGAAGAGACATATGAAAGACTTACTGTGCTTCTGAATGAATTAACAAAGAATAAAGTGACAAAGAAGCAGATAGAAAACAATGTCAAATTCCTTAGCATTCTACGACCTGAATGGAAAAAGCATACTCGTAGGATGAAGCAAATGAAGGATCTCAATGACATTCCTTTACATGAAGTGTATGAGACTCTTAAGCAGAATGAAGAAGAAGTGGAGGAAAAGAGAGCTGAGAAAAAGAAAGCAGAAACAGTTTCTGAACCTATTGCGTTGGTAGCAGGAGAGAAGGAGAAAGAAAAGAAGAAGAAAGTTCTTATTAGTTCTGAATCTGAATCTGCATCAGATGGTGATGATGGAGAAAGTCTGAAACAGGCTATGATCTTATTGACTTGTGCTTTTCAAAAGAAATTCTACAAGAAGCCGGGATCAAATTCTCAAAGATATTCTTCATCAAGTTCTAAGAACCATGAGCATCGTGAAAGAGTAGAAGGAAAGAGATATGAAGAGAAAAGATATGTGGAGAAGAAACCCGATGACAAGAAGAAGTACGCGAATGATTACACTGAAGCTGAAAAGCCAGCAACTGACTCAATCAAGTGCTACAATTGTGGCAAGATGGGTCATTTTGCTAAAGATTGTAGGAAGCCGAAAGTACGTAACTCTCAGTATTATCAAAACAAATTGCTTTTGGCAAAACAGCAAGAAGCGGGTGTAGCTCTAATGGCTGAAGATGAGTTTTGTCTTGATCATTCTGAAGATGAAAGTGAAGAGAAAGAAGAAACAACTCATATCTGTCTCATGGGCAAAGAAGTTAAGGATGTCGAGTCAGATGATGAAGCAGTTAATGAGGTATTAAACTTAACTCCAAAAGATTTCATTACCAAGTTGGAAACCATGGTGGTTGAGCTTCAATATTTACAAAATAATCTGAAAAATGAAAAGGAAAAGGTTGCTAAAAAGAACAAGAAGATCTTTGAACTTAATACTTCTGTTATTTCAAACAAAGATCTGATTGATTCTTTACGCAAATCTGATTCTGATTCTAAATCTAAAGTAGATGATTTTGAAAAGAAGATTTCTGAGTTTGAAGGTAAAGTAAATAAATATGAGTTTGAAAAGAATGAATCTGCACTAACTGTTTATAAATTGCAGGTTGAAAATAAGAATTTGAACAAGAAGGTAAATGATATGGAAGTTAAACTTTATAAAATAGGTCAAACAACTCAAACCATTTTTCTTAATGCTCCTAATGAAGAGGTTGATGTTAAGCAAAGATGGGGACTTGGTTTTAACAACCCCCATTATCTTAAGAAAGCCATCAGAAAACAGTCGACACTTTATAACTATGATTTTCTTGCATGTGCTGGTAAACATACTCATTTAAAACCCAAATTTGTTACCAAATTGTCAGATGAAGATGAGGTCAAAGAAACTGAAAACAGAAAGAATAAAAAGAAAATGCAACAACCATTTAACTATGTCAAGTTAAATGATAGTTATCTTTCAGAAACACCAAAAGTTCTTTCACAAGACTATTTTGTTAGTTATTCCGCATCTGAGATGAAGGCAAAACCTGCGATTACAAAAGTTTATGTTCCTACATCTATTCTTGAAAGCAAAATAGTTGAGCTTGAAAATGTTTTATCTGATGAAAAACTTTTGGTTGATATAGAACAAAATGTGTTTTCTACAGTTCTAAAGAACACTGTTTTTCAATCTAAATATACAAAGTGTACTACAGTTTCTAAGGCTTCTCAATCTTCATCTGATAATTCTGATGACTTATTTGAGTCTGCAAATGATTCTTTTAATTCTGATGATGGGAGCATGGAAGAATCTGATATGTTTGATATTCATTCTAAACTTCCTGATCATTCTACTTGCATTAAAAATGAAAGAGTGTTACCAAGTGTTGTTTATATTGGTGAAACATCAACTAAGTTTGGTGATTCAGTTTCTGTAACTGCTGATTACTATGCCCATGGTAAGAAACATAAGAAGCAGCGTTTACAGAAACAGAAATATACTGGTACACAAAAGAAACCTCAGTCACAGAAATTTGCTTTTCCTAATAAATCTATATCTTATGTTTCAGATTTACGGAAGAAAAAGATAAAAGCTCAATCCGAATGGAGACCAAAACAGAAGGATGATGAGATAGCTGAATCAGTTACTGATAATTCTTGTACTAAAACTGATAGTAGTGATTCTGATATAGTTGATCAATGTGCTTATCATAAACAAAAACTTGTAACTTCTTACAAACGTTACTCAATAAAGCAATTGATTCAATTATCTCCTATTACTACTAAATCTCGTCCTAATTATCGGAAAACTGATTTTGCTTATTCTCATGATTCTTCTAATTGGTATGGATCTTATCATGTTAATTCTTCAAGATCAAATGTTTTTCAAAGTTTTAAAAAGAACAGAGGATCCATTTTCAAGTGGATACCAAAATCTTGTGCTAATCCGTTAGGGCCCGTTTTTAAATGGGTACCTAAATCTATTGTCTCCTGATTTCTCTTGCAGACCCGTCATATGTGGTACTTGGACAGTGGATGTTCCAAGCATATGACTGGGCAAAAAGCTTTATTGTCTAACTATACAGAGAAATTCAGTGGCAATGTCAGATTTGGAAACGATCAGCTTTCACCTATTCTAGGATATGGTGATATCATTCAAGACAAGATAACGATCAGTAAAGTGAGCTATGTCGAAGGTTTGGGGCACAACTTATTCAGCATAGGTCAATTCTACGATAAAGGGTTAGAGGTCAATTTCAAGTCTAAGAGTTGCTCAGTTCGCACTGAAGATGGAACAAAACTCTTATCTGGAAATCGAAAGACAAACCTCTACACCATCAATTTGTCCAAAGTTCAGATTGACAGTCAAGTATGCTTGATGACAAAAGCTTCAACGCAGCAAAGTTGGCTCTGGCACAGACGTTTATCTCACTTGAACTTTCGTTACATCAACAAGCTGGTTCGTGGGAAATTAGTAAAGGGACTTCCTGAGCTGAAATACGAGAGAGAACACTTATGCGCAGCATGTGAGAAGGGTAAGATGAAGAGAGCCGCACACAAACCGAAGCCTGAACCAAGCACTAGTTCTCCGTTAGAAATGATACACATGGATTTATGTGGACCAATGAGAACTCAGAGTTTGGGTGGTAAGAAATACGTGTTGGTTATTGTGGATGATTACTCCAGATACACGTGGGTCAAATTTCTTCGTTCAAAAGATGAGACACCGGAAGTTCTCATTTCATTCTTAAAGACGACCCAGGTGAAACTACAGCGACAAGTCAAGTTCCTTCGAACTGACAATGGCACAGAATTCAAGAATAAGATTGTTGATGAATATCTCGAATCAGTTGGGATTTCACATCAGTATTCTGCTGCTAGAACCCCTCAACAAAATGGAGTAGTAGAAAGACGTAATCGAACGCTAGTCGAGGCCGCTCGAACTATGCTTAGTCAATCGGATCTACCTCTATTCTTGTGGGCGGAAGCTGTGTCGACTGCATGCCATACTCAAAATCGTTCCATGATACACCGCCGATTTCAAAAGACTCCATATGAGCTGATCAACAACAGAACACCTACCATCAAATACTTTCATATATTTGGGTGTAAATGTTTTGTGCTTAACGACAGAGAGAGTCTGAACAAATTCAGTGCTAAAGCGGACGAAGGCATCTTTATAGGTTATTCTTCAACATCTGCTGCATATCGTGTTTATCTAAAGAAGTCAAAGACAGTTGTGGAGAGTGTCAATGTCACATTTGATGAAGAGATGGCTTCTGATCATCTCAGTTCAGAACCCGTTATTACTGGTGTATTAGCTTCTGGGCAGATCAGTCCAGAACCTGCGTCTACAACGATAAATTCGGATAACGCTTCTACATCTACTTCACATTTAACTGATTTAGATTTGTTATTTGAATTCTTTTATGATGAGTTTCTTGGAACTAATGTATCTAAATCTGCTGTGACTGACAGGTCTGAAGATACAAGCTGTCATCATCCAGTCACTTCAGAGGTCATTACTGAACAAGTATCCCCCGTTCAGTCAGAAACTCACATTCCTGATGTTACTCCTACAGTTGAAGTTCCACAAGTTAATGCTGAGCCAGAAGTAATTGTTTCAGTTGAGTCAGAATCTGTTGTTCCAATTGATACTTCTGCACATGAGTCTTCAACTGAAAACCCCCCTCTTGTAATTCAAGCTGAAGATTTTGAAAGTGGATTTCAAGATGATGATCATGTTCAGAATTTATCCATTCCACTTCCACATGAGCATCGCTGGACCAAGGATCATCCATTACATCAAGTAATTGGAGATGTTGACAAGCCTGTTCAGACAAGGTCAACGACTCTTAATCAGTGTATGCATGACTCATTCCTCAGCAAGATTGAGCCAACTCGAGTATCTGAGGCTCTTGCTGATTCGGACTGGGTATCTGCAATGCAAGAAGAGATTAATCAGTTTGAAGCCCTAAATGTTTGGAGACTGGTTCCTAAACCAGAAGGCAAAACCGTAATCGGCACTAAGTGGGTATTCAAGAACAAAAAGGATGAAGATGGTGTCGTCATCAGAAACAAAGCTAGACTTGTTGCCAAAGGCTATCGGCAAGAGGAAGGCATTGATTATGACGAGACATATGCTCCAGTAGCGCGCATAGAGGCAATCAGAATGTTTCTCGCCTACGCCGCTCATAAGAACTTCACAGTCTTTCAGATGGATGTGAAAACAGCCTTTCTGAACGGCATTCTTAAAGAAGAAGTGTATGTGTCTCAACCAGAAGGTTTCGTTAATCCAGATAAGTCAGATCATGTCTACATATTGGACAAAGCCCTTTATGGATTAAAACAAGCCCCTCGAGCCTGGTATGACGTCTTATCCAAATTCTTGGTCAAGTCTGGTTTCTCTAAAGGTAAGATCGATACCACTTTATTCATAAAGAAGGAAAAAGCTGATATTATTCTTATTTAGATTTATGTTGATGATATAATATTTGGTTCTACTAATTCAAAATATTGCAAAAACTTTTCAAACCTCATGGTGTCACGTTTTCAAATGAGTATGATGGGAGAGATGAATTTCTTTCTCGGATTACAAGTTAAACAACTTTCTACGGGGATACTTATCAATCAGTCTAAGTACATTTTGGACATTCTTCGGAAGTACAAAATGGAAGATTGCAAATCTATTGGCACCCCGATGGCACCAGGAACTAAGATTCACGCTGATCCTTCGGGTACAAGTGTTGATCTTAGAACTTATAGAGGTATGATTGGTTCTTTAATGTATCTTACATCGAGTAGACCAGATATTATGTTCTCAACATGTCTTTGTTCTAGATATCAAGCTGCTCCCAAAGAATCCCATTTGGCTGCTGTCAAACGGATTTTTAGATATCTGAAGGGGACTGCAGACCTTGGTTTGTGGTATCCTAAAGATACTGGGTTTCAACTGACTGCATATTCAGATGCAGATCATGCAGGTTGCATGTTGGACAGAAAGAGTACTTCTGGTCATGTACAATTTCTTGGAGACAAGCTCGTTAGCTGGGCTTCAAAGAAACAGTTATGTGTTTCCACATCGACTGCTGAAGCAGAGTATGTAGCTGCTGCCAGTTGCTGCTCTCAAGTCTTGTGGATGCGAACACAGTTATGAGACTATGGATTCAAATATGACAAAATTCCGATATACTGTGACTCGAAGAGCGCGATTGCCATATCTGCTAATCCTGTCCAACACACCAAAACCAAACACATTGATGTAAGGTATCATTTTATAAAAGATAATGTTGAAAAAGGAACAATTGAACTTTATTTTGTAAAAACAGATTATCAACTTGCAGATTTATTTACCAAACCCTTAGATGAAAAGAGATTTAATTTTCTTATCTTTAAGCTTGGTATGTTAAATCTTAAGACATAATCGGTTATTACCTATTAAAGTTATAAATTGTTATTTTTCATCATTTTCTTTATTTTTATTTCTGAAAGATACCTGCACTTTAATGGTTTGCTCATGATCTCAGGGGGAGTAAGAGAAGATTTTAGATGATCTACATTCATTTGAGGGGGAGCAAAACTAATTTCTGCATTTTGCTTAACTGACAAAATTTTTGCAATGCATGATTTTAGGGGGAGCTTATAAGTAACATGGAGTAAGACTATGATTTCTGATTACTTCTGATCAGAACTCGTTCTTTAATTGTTTTATTGCTTTATGTCATTTTAATTTTCGAATAAATTTTGTGAATAAATTTTGACTAGACTTTGAGACTTACAGGATGAGAGAACCTGACACGATCATATCTACATGACTACAACTGACTTTCTGAGATTTAAGATTGAGCGACAAGGTAAATTTCTTATCTTAATCTCACATATATCTGAAAGAAGGACAACTTTCAGGTATAGAAAACATGTTCTTAAATGTTCAAACCATTTCCCAATTCTTAAACAGATTTTATAATTTGGAAGTGTGATTTTAAATGTTTTCATTTTTATTTTTGTGCTTCATTGATAAACAAACCGTGTGTTTCCAAAGATAACTACTTGCGTATTGTCTTTTCTATATACTTTCAAGTATATATACACACTGGTTTGAATTTTTCTTCAAAATGTTCTTACCACGTCTCTAAATTGAAACATTTTTTTCTTCGATGGTAAGACACTCCGCTTGTATTCAAATAATTTTGAGCGATATTTCATTTCAAAACGGTCATTTCAAGAATGTCTATATCTTGTTTCGTATAGACAAATATCAATTTTTCTTGACCATAAGCCTTAATTGTTATATCATTCATTTCTGATCATTTTATACAATGTCAGATTTTCCAACAAGTTTCTTGCATTCATGTTCATTCATTCAATTTCCTTGTTTGAAAATACTTCAATGGTTTAAAATGCTCAAATCTTCATGATTATATTTTATGAGCATATATACATTTGACATTTGTATATGAGCTTTAACTGCTAAAGTTAAACCATTTTGAGCAACACGTTCTTTTAGGATTACTGGGTTCTTTATGCTAGGATTTAATCGAAACTTCTATGGATTCACGTTAACCAGTGTTTCCTACCCAAGAAGTTAATCCTTTAGTGATTGAGTGTGAGGAGTCTAAAAGAAATGGGTATGGGTGTGATGAGGTAAAATGGAAAAGAGAGTTTGGTTAGTTGTGAGCTTAATGATTAAAAAGAAAGAGGGTGTGAAATCTTTGGTAACTACTTTCTGAGCCGGGCAGCTACATTACTAGCATTTCACAAATCTTTGGTGAATGTTATTGAAACTGGAAAATAGCCCATGCCAACTCTTGCTTAAACCCCACCAACCACTCATTTTCTTCTCAACAAGAAAATGTTTCATATTTTCAAGGGGATGCAACATATTATCTATCTGGTTTTCAATTGGAAAATCTGGATATTGAAACAGAAGGAAGTCTGCCTCACTTTCGCAATTCAATCATGCACTTAGAGTCTGTGTTTATCTACTGTTGTCTCAGTGGTTTACACTATGTTGAGCCTTAAAAAGCAAATTTTCGTGCTTAATTCTTTCTACACTTGCACGAGCACACAAAGAGTTTGTTTCTTTGTCATAACATTCATAGAAATTGCCTTTGTGGTATTTCGATGATTGGATGGAAGCCCTGGGGGAGTGAACATCAAAAATCTCCTTTATATTGTGTATTCGTTACACACAGTGACTTTGTGTTACTGACAGGCAATTTAACTGATTCATATGTTGATTCAGGAGTTACATGTTCTTAATTTGTCTGGATTTGAAAAGATCTAGATGAATATCTTGGAGAGTTGACCGAATCAGAGGCTCAGTATGTCAGATCAGAATGGTCAAAGACATTTCTTGGACGAGAAGTTTTGATGATCTAGATACTCAAATCATCAAAAAGGGGGAGATGATATGAAGAAATGTATTGTGGAGATGATATGAAGAAATGTTAAAGTTTTTGAAGTTAAAGAGAGACGATTTCAAAAGAATGATAAAGATTTGAAGATTTGAAGATGATCAAAGAATTTCTGAAGATTTTAAGGAAATTTTCTTTGAAGATTATTTGTTAAAGTATTCGAGCTGATTCTAAAGATAATTTCTTTCCAAAGTCTGGAAGTGTGTTGAAGAAAATTTTGGAAAGAAGACCGTCAAAGAAAAAGGGGAGATTGTTCAGACAGAGCTTAAAGAGAAGAACTGAATTGATATATCTTTCAATAATGATCTTGAATCCAAAGGGGGAGATTGTTAGAGCATAAATCTGTTGGATACAAGATCAAGCATACTGAAGGTCAAAGTTGAGAAAGTCAAAGCTGCTAAAGTCAAATCTCATTAAAAGTCAAAGTCTTTTGTAATAAAAGTCAATGTATTAGTTTAGTTGTATTTGTTGTTTTCTTGTATTAGTAGTTAGTATAAATAGTTTCCTTCATTTATTTTTTGAAAATGAATTGAATTGGAGAATATTCAGTTGTCTTTTAGAGAGAGAAAGTTAGAGAGAGATAGAAGTCGTTGGAGAGAGTTCTAGAGAGAGATATTGTAATCTTGGATTGAAAAAGTAATCAAACAGGTAAATTTGATTGTTCAATATTGTTTGTTTGATTGTTATGATATAGAAACTAGATTCAGGGACACACATCATGTGAGTGTCATAAGTGTTTCTCATGTGGTCAATGTACATGTAATTCTTTGACTTGAGAAATATGGAGTTTGTTATGTGTGAGTAATATATTTTGACATTTGTTCTAATCATTTTGTAACTGAGTGACAAAATCATTGTTGGATATGTTATAAATCACATGGTAGAGCTAGGATGTATTGAGATATGATTTGTCCCTCCTTTATGACTGGAGTGATGTCTCTGGGCCCCTTGATAAATATATACTAAGGAAATGCATGCATGCTCAGATAAATGATATGAGATATCAATTTATGTTTTTATTAGTATATTAGGGAATCAAGAAACTAGAGATTGGACATAACGAGAATGACACATTCAATGTCTCGTGTTCAATCTGGACATCAAGGACAAAAGAATTAAATGCGTAAACTAAAATTGACTACAAACCGATAATTTGTTGTATCACCAATTCTCGTCATCTGGGTGACGATGATGTATTGCTAGATGCCGCTCATCGTTTATAACTATAAATACGAGATTTATATTTATTACTAACATGTTGAGAACCCAATGGGTCACACGCTTTGAACATATCCGAATAAGGAGTTTCAATAATCAAAATGTTTAATTATTATATATGATTTGTATTGATTTAATCTGATTAAATAAAACCAGATATTATTTATGTTAGACATAAGTAAAGATTGCTAGGTATGGTCTTAAAAAGATGAGTGATGGTGCATGGATACTTCTACACTCAAGTAAGGTGTAGGGATGGTGGTGCTTTCATGCCATACTTCTCATATCCATATAAATGTAAGACATTTTATGCAAGATTGGGTCTTGAAATTCTCTCTCAAAATCACCTACAACTATTTCTCCCTTTTCTTTCTAAGTTTTGAAACCGTGACTAGCATCACAAGAAGGCAAAGGATTCAGATTGTTCATGTGGATACCGTGGAGGCATCAACCTTCGTTTGTTGTTGTGATTCAAAGTCTCCTTAACTGTGAGGTATAATTTCGAAACACCCAGTTTATTCCGGTTCCTATGGGTCCTTGGAGGGTTACGGTTTTATTTTCCGCTGTGCTTGAGATCCCGTAACCCAACATCACAACCCCAAACTTAAATGGTTGCTTGTCCCCAAGCAACAAAAAGATAAGAGAAATACTCTAAACAAAAGAAAAATTTTGAGCCAATAATCATGATAACCATGGAATGCACAAGCCAAGTTTGCACATAAAAGGTTTTCAACTCCTAAGAAGGATGATGCACATAGTTGTTCACATTCTGTCAATCACAACTTAATTCTGATCATGTATCAAACCAAAAGCTAGCCTATTAGTTCCTTACAAAAAAATTCATCACTGTTATGGGTTGTGTATGGAGTGTTTGTGGCTTTTTCACTCATAAGCATTCCTATCATTTCATATTTTCTCACTTTTGGGTTATGGCACAATTTTTCTGCCATCATCTCCTATGAAAGTATGTGTTGGGCATTTTGGCCTTTGGTTTGTGTCTTTGACACTGTCATATGCAAACAATGATGAGCTCTTGCTCTTTGAAGTGTATGTGCTTGATTTTCATATTTCTAACTTTTAGGCCTTTGAGAAAATATGCTTTGAAATTTTGAACTTTTTGAGGACTTGAAGGGTATGCACATAAAGTGTTTGACTGTGGGATGTGTATGAAATTGGTTAGCCTTTTTGAGATGAGAAGTGTATAAGACAACTTTTCCCACCCCAAACTTAGAAGGGTTCAATGTCCTCATTGAACAAGTTTGTAGTGAAAGAAGTGTCTCAAAATGGCAAGGTGATGATTGTAATGATGATGAGTAAAACAAGGAAACCTAGGACTAGTTCTAATGATACATAAGAAGTCTTAAATGATCATAACAAACTGCTGAGACTATGTGATCAAATCCAAGGTGCATCAAACTTCATAGTTGCAAAACTGTCTTGTGCACAAAAAATGGTGTATGTCATGACCAATTACTCAAATTGTAAACAAACTAACTCAAAGCTATTGTAATTGTTAAGTATTAGTTTGAATCAATTTGTCTTGTTAGTTTGACTTTTATCTTGTAATGTTTGTATGAGGTCAAGGCTTGTTTGACCCATATAAATAACTTTTGCACTATTTCATTTCCTTGTAACTCAAAGAACTTTTTGTAACTTTGTTTTGTGAGATATATGACATCAACACTTGTGACAAAATTCTCTCTCTAGATTCTCTCTATGTTCTTTATGATTTATGATTGGATTCTTATGATTTGATGTTAAATGCTTGACAATTGGTATTAGAGCGACACGACAAATTCAGAGAAAGGATTGCATTGATTTTGATAAAAGATTGGACAAATTTGAAGAACTCGAATCTCAATTTGGAAAGTTCACTGTTTTATCAATTTGATTTTGAAATTGGTGAAATTGGACTAGGATCGCCTACAACAAATAAAAGAAAAGAAAATGCACTAGGAGTTATAGTGATAGATCCTATCCTATTCAGGGACGAGTAGGTGAAGTCTCCACTTGCATTCTTCCTTTCAAGCTTGGGAAGGGGGCAGATCATTTAACAAGCTCTCATCCTACAACTGCCAAGACTTCTTCATAACCTTATATCTTGTTTCCTCATACATCATCCATGCATCTCTTTCTCTATCTCTCTCTCTTCTCATTCTTCTTAACTCAATTTGCAGTCCCTGGATGTGCCTCAACATCTCTCTTTGAGCTTTCACCTGTGCCTTAACATGAGTTTTTAATTCCTTGTGAAATGAGAGAGGTTGGGTACTAGAATTGTCATCATCAGTGAGTGAGGTATGCATAATGCTTTTACTTTTTAATAGTCTCTCAATGTTTCTTTTGTCCAAGAACATTTTCTCAGTGGAGAAGGTGTCACTAGGGAGGTGTACCACATGGGAAACTGCGATCAGTTTGTGAATAATTGCAGGATAGAACAATCTCCCATTGGATCTTTCCGAGCTAGCTTTGATATTGAGAGAGACGAGTCTCCCAACATCAAACATATGTCCTTTGATGATGTAGTAAAGCAGGGACAATTTAGTCATGCATACGTCTGTGTCATGGCTAGTGGGGAAGAGGGTATGCCTAACAAAATAAGACCAAATATTGGCTTCAGGGGTCAGGGATCTGGTTCTAAGGTATTTGGACTTTCCTTTGAACAACCAAGTATATTTGTAGTAAATTTGTAAGAAGCATCAAAGTGACATGTTTTTGCATGATTTGATCAAATTGATTTATTAAAGTTCAAACACAGACAAACTCCACTAAATAACTAAACATAGAACAAAAGACTCAAATAGAAGCTAAAACGTATAATGTTGGAAACTGAAGATTTGTCTAAGTGATTACTACTACCAGTACAACATGGTTACTACTTCTGAGATAAGCTACTACCGCTGAGCCAGATTAATACTGCTTGAATAAATTAATACTGCTGAGCATAGTTACTGCTGCTGGTGAAGATTAGTACTGCTCAGAGTGTTAATGCTGCTACAACTTAATACTGCTTATGTGATAATCAAGATACGCACAGATCAAGGTTTGAAGATAATCATGGAAGGTTGAAGATAATTATGGAAGAATATACTGAAGATCTTTTATGTTTTGTAGTTATCTTTTATTTTCAGTATATGTATAGAATTATTCTGAATAGTTTGATACACGAGAATACTAAGTTTTTGTTCTGAGAGAGAATTAACCTGAAGGTTTACAATCCTAGTTCTAGAGAAGTAGAATTCGTCTTGGTGAGCCTGTTCATCAAGATTGAGGTTTTGTTTGAAAGCTTGTAACTTTAATAATTTAATAAAGTTTACAAGTTGTGATTTATATTTTACTGTTACATTGATAGTTTGAATATTAAAGTGTTTTTCCGTAACTTCTTTAATATTGTTTCTGAGTTTCATTATTCTTGTTAAGAATCAGATCCTGACAAGTGGTATCAGAGCCTAGTATTCTCAGAAACCCTCATTCATCATGGACAACATAGTTGAATCAACCAGTACTCTTGTTTCAAAGGTTCCCATGCTTAAACCTAATGAGTTTGACATGTGGAAAATTAGGATCAAGCAGTACATCCTCCTTACAGACTTTTCTATGTGGGACATTGTTGAGAATGGTCCCTCTGCTGAAGGTAAAATTGGACAAGATGGAAGAAGACCACCTCCAAAAACTGATGCTGAGAAGAAAGTGAGACAATTGGAGATGAAAGCCTTAAACACCTTGCTTTTGCCCATTCCTAATGAGTATCAACATCAATTTTACCACTGCACTGATGCTCAGATTCTATGGAATGCTTTAGAAAATAGATTTGCTGGCACCAAGAGCACTAAGAGGAATCTAAGGGATATTCTCAAGCAGCAATATGAGAATTTTACATCTTCAAAGAATGAGTTTATGACTCAAACTTTTGATAGATTCAATAAGCTAATTGGTGAGTTGGCTACTGTTGGAGTCTAGATGGAATAAGATGATGTCAACCGAAAGTTCCTCAGATCTCTTGGAGATGAATGGACCATGTACACTGTCTCATTCAGACAGAATGACATGTTGGAAGAAAAGGAACTGGATGATCTGTATAATGATCTGAGAGTGTTTGAATCTGAAGTGGAAGTAAAGAAAAAGCCTACTGGATATGTTCATAATGCTGCACCCCTATCAGCATCAACTGATTCTACTGCTAACCCTGAATCAGTTAATGCTGCCAGTGGAGTAAATCAAGAAAAAGGCAATGAATCTGTTTTTGAAGCCTTTCTTTCCAGCCATGGTACCTCTTCTTTAATCAATGATGACTTGGAATAGCTTCATCCTGATGATCTTGAAGAGATGGATATTAAATGGCAGATGGCCATGCTTTCTATGAGGGTGGAGAAGTTCATCAAGAGGACTGGGAGGAACAACTTCTCCCAAAGAAGAGAAGATGGAGCAAGCTTTGATAAGTCAAAGGTGGAGTGCTACAAGTGTCACATGAAGGGAAACTTTTCTAGGGAATGCAGAAGTGTAGTGTCTCACAACAACCATCAACAAGCTCAGACTGGAAGCTTCAACCAGAACAGAAACTCTGCTCAAGCTCTTGTTTCTCAACAAGGAATGGGGTTTGACTGGAGTGATCAAGCAGAAGAGGCCATTCAAAATCAAGCTCTCATGGCAGAGGTATCTGATCTCCCAACTGAGGTACTTTCTAATCTCTGTACTCAAACTTGCATAGACACTGTTAAAAGGTACATGGATCACAACCAGAGTATGAGTGATGACCTTAAGAGGTTAGAAAAGGATAGAAAATACTATGTGAAAATTGTTGAGAGGTTTGATTAACAAATTAAAGGTTTCCAAACCAATGAACTTCAACACACATATGATACAAATTACTGGAAGTGGGAGAAAAATGATTTAGAAATCCAACTGACAAAGTCTAGAGAGGAGAATGAAAAGTTGAGAGGAAAGCTAGCCAAGGTTAAGCTAGATGTGGAAAAGTTTTCATATGCTTCTAAAGCCATTGATACAATTCTAAAGGTCCAAATCCATGATAAGCTTAAACCAGAACTTGGGTATAATACCACACCACCACCATACAACAACAACTACATCCCTCCTAAATCAGACTTGCTAGAGACCAAGGATAGGAAGGACTTGCATGAGGGAGCCACTAAGATAGATCCTTTAGATGAAGTAGTTGTTGAGGACAAGACTGAGAAAGAAGCTTGTAAGAGTAAGGATAACATTGTGAGTGGTGAGATTCCCTTAGAAAATAACATTCTTACCAATGAGGGTGGTGGAAGGGATTGGGTCAAATCTGATGGTGTAGAGAAGACTGAGGGAAAGTCTAAAAAGGTCCATTACAAGCAGACTACAGTTGTGAATCCTGTTTCTTGCAAACAGTGTGCAGTTAATAAATATGAGCCCCTAAAACATGATAAAAGGAGGGGAAATCAAAGAAATTGGAATAATCAGTGGGCTCAGAAACAAGGAGTTTACCTGAGTAGAATCATCAGGCCAAAACCTTGTTTCATATGTGGCAAATTGAACCATCTTGCCAAGCACTGTTATTTTAATCATATTAACCAAAGGATAAATTCTCAAAGATCTGTGCAAAAACCCTTTGGTTATAGGAAGAATGAAAGGAACCATGTGGCTAAGAAACATGTTAAATCTAAAAGCCACATGAAGAAAAAGACTGTAAAAGAGAGTGTCAAGATGTGGGTTCCCAAATGCACTAAAACTGTTAGTACTGCTACCACAAATAGTGCTGCTGACAAAGATAGTGCTGCCAGAAGCAATACTACTGCTATCAATGTTAGTGCTGCTGAGAGTATTAGTACTTTTACAACTAACATTGTTAGTACTTCATCAAATATTAATACTGCTAACTCTGTTAGTGCTTCTAACAAGGTTAGTACTGCTAAACCTGTTAGTGCTGCTAACTCTATTAGTACTTCTAATATTAGTACTACTTCTAGTGCTTGTGCTTCTAGACCAATCATCTTGACAAAGTACTCCAGTCAAGAGGATTCTAAATTTAAAAATCTCATCAAAAAGGAGTGTAAGTACTTTGATGAGAAAGGGAGGCCCAAGAGCACTTTGGCTTGGGTTCCCAATCAATACTAATTGATTTATCTTATGTGCAGGGCAACCAGCAGCTCAAGGGGAAGAGTATTTGGCATTGATAGTGGTTGCTCTAGGCACATGACAGGGAACATGGCTTGTCTCAAGAATTTCAAGAAAATTGATGGAGGACATGTTGCCTTTGGTAATACTCCAGATGGAGGTAAGATTAGTGGTAAGGGTGATGTAACAAAAGGTAAGATGACCTTTGAAGATGTTTTCTATGTTGAGCATTTCAGGTACAACCTGTTAAGTGTATCACAGGTTTGTGACAAAAAGCATAGTATATTATTCACTTACTCAGAATGCATTATTCTTGCTCCTGGATTCAAGGTAGTTGATGAAAAGATGATACTACTAAGAACTCCTAGAAAGGATAATGTCTATTATTTGGATATGGAAAATGTTTCAAATGATTCATCCCTAAACTGTCTTGTTTCAAAAGCCTCTTTGGATGAATCATCACTTTGGCACAGAAGGATGTGTCACATGAACTTTAAAACAATGAATAAACTTGTTAAAAACAACCTTGTAAGAGGTCTGCCTTCAAAAGTCTTTTCATGTGATGATCATTGTGTTGCTTGTCTCAAAGGCAAATAACACAAAACTTCTCATAAGTCCAAAGAATTGAACACAATTTCTTCTTCTCTTCAGTTGTTACATATGGATCTGTTTGGTCCTACGTTATGAGTATAGGTAAGAAATCATACTGCTTAGTTATTATTGATGATTACTCTAGATTTACTTGGGTGTATTTTCTAAGGACTAAGGATGAGACAAGTGGACTTATCAAATCCTTTATTCTAAGAATTGAAAACCAAACAAATCAAAAGGTAAAAGTCATTAGGTCAGATAATGGTACTGAATTTAAAAATCTTGACCTAAACACCTTTTGTGAGGAAAAAGGAATTGAGAGGCAATACAGTGCTCCTAGGACTCCACAACAAAATGGTGTTGCTGAGAGAAGGAATAAGACACTAATTGAGGCTGCTAGATCTCTGTTAGCTGATTCAAAACTTCCAATTACTTTCTGGGTTGAAGCAGTTAATACTGCTTGCTATGTCCAAAACATAGTTCTAGTAGTCAAGCCTAAGAATAAGACACCATATGAGCTTTTAAATAAAAGAAAACCATTTATTGGATTTTTCAAACCTTTTGGGTGTCCTTGTACCATTCTCAATACCAAAACTCACTTAGGTAAGTTTGATAGCAAAGCAGATGATGGTTTTCTTGTTGGTTACTCATCTCAGAGTAAGGCCTACAGAGTGTTTAATTCTTCTTCAAGAATAATTGAGGAAAGTGACAATGTCAAATGCAATGAGAACTCACCAAATCCTATTGGTTCTGGTCCTCAGTGGTTGTTTGACATTAATTCACTAATTAACTCTTTGGGTTTCAGTAGTGATGATCATGTAGGATCAGGAAGTAGAGGATCAGGGGATGCACAAGTACAAAATATTATTCCTCAGTCTGTGATCTTTCCCATACCTACAATGGATTCTGTTGAAATATGTGAAAAGGAGACTGTCACTGAACCAATTCAGAGTGAAGGAGAAAGAAGAGATGAGGATAATTCAGAGCATGAAGAGCCAGAAGTAGCTGATGAGATCCCCTCAGCTGACTTAAATGAATCCAATCTAGATGTGAGAATTAATGCAGAACCTAGTCATCAGACAAGAACTCAGAAGAATCATCCTCCTGAGCTGGTAATATGAGACATCACTTCTCCTATGATAACTAGGAATCAAAGTAGACTTCAAGATTTGAAGGATCAACAACATACATTACTCTCTTGGTTTCTATCTCAGATTGAGCCTAAGAAGGCTTATGATGCAATGAAAGATTCAAGTTGGATAGAAGCCATGCAAGAAGAGTTGTACAGTTTAAATTGCAAGATGTTTGGGACTTGGTGGACCTTCCAAAAGGTCATAGAGCAATTGGCACCAAGTGGATTTTCAGAAATAAAAAGGATGAGAGAGGAATAGTAATTAGGAACAAAGCAAGGCTAGTGGCACAAGGGTACACTCAGGAAGAAGGCATAGACTATGAGGAAGTCTTTGCTCCAGTTGCACGGGTAGAGGCAATTAGGCTGTTTCTAGCCTATGCCTCATATATGCAGTTCAAGGTATATCAGATGGATGTGAAGAGTACCTTTCTATATGAAACAATTGATGAAGAAGTATATGTCTGTCAGCCCCCTGGATTTGAGAATCCATCATATCCTGACAGAGTATACAAACTTAAGAAAGCACTCTATGGTCTACATCAAGCCCCAAGAGCATGGTATGGTACTCTGTCTACCTACCTCTTGGAAAATGGGTTTGAAAGGGGAATCATTGACAAGACCCTTTTCATTAAAAGAAGTAAGAAGGACACCCTACTTGTTCAGATCTATGTGGATGACATCATATTTGGATCCACAAAAGATCAGATGTGTAGAGACTTTGAAGAGTTAATGCACAAGAGCTTCAAAATGAGTTCAATGGGTGAACTCACTTTCTTCCTTGGGCTTCAAGTGAAACAGCAGAAAGATGAGATTTTCACAAGTCAATCAAAGTATGTGAAAGACATCCTAGATAAGTATGGTTTATCAGACTCAAAGCCAGAAAGCACACCTGTCGGTCCAACAATACTTTATAACAAGTTCTTAGAAACAACACAATAAGATTACCAACCTGTTTGATATATAAAATAACGATTACAAGGTTGATCGATTAAGCTTTGCTTTGTGTTCTCTATGTTTTCTCTCTTTTACACCTTGATGTGTGTTTGTATGTGTTATCTCTTGATCTGATCTAGAGAGAGTTGTTAGAGATACAACAACTAACAAGTGTGTTGAACACACTATCTATCTTAATATCTAGATATTAAATCTAATAAAGCTAACTAACTTATACTAGAAACTAACTAAACTAGATAAGTTACCTTTATCTAACTATTACAATACTTTAACTTAGATATATAGATCTAAGTAAACTAAAACATATTACATTGACATTTATTACAAATAGACATAGACTTTATATCGAGAGTCGACGTTCCGGCTTTAGCTTCAGATTGCGATCTTCAGATTGGATGATCTTGAATCCAATGAGACTGTGGTCTAACAATCTCCCCCTTTGGATCAAGATCATATAATAAAAAGATTTATCCAATTCAGTCTTCTTGTTCAGCTCAGAAGATGCAATCTCTTTTCTCTAGCTCTGAAACCAGCATGTCTTCAATCTAATAATCTCCCCTTTTGAAGAGTAGACGTGATTCTTGAAATATGTGATCTTTGCCATTTCTTCTGTAGTCATTCTCCCCCTTTTTGATGTTAAGTGCAACGACTTCATCAAAATTTGTGGTAAGAAATGTCAATCTGACGGTTAGAGCCCCTGATTCGTCAATTCATAAGAGATTCATCCAGATCTTTGCAAATCCAGACAAATTAGATGTGTAACACCTGAATCAACTAATGAATCAGTTAGAATGCCTGTCAGTAACACTAAGTCACTGTGTGTAACGAATACACTTTGGAAAGGAGCTGTTTGATGTTGACTCCCCCAGGGCTTCCATTTAATCATCTAAACACCACAAAGGTAATTTCTATAAACGTTATGACAAAGAAACTAATTCCTTGTGTGTTCGTGCTTGTGTTGAAAGAATTAAGCACAAATGATTGCTTATTGGCTCAAAATTGTGTAAACCACTGAGACAATAGTAAGTTAAACACAGACTCAATGTGCATGATTGAAGTGCGAAGGTGGGGCAAACTTCCTTCTTTTCAATATCCAGATTTTCCAAATGAAAATCAGATAGCAAATGTGCTACATCCCCTTTGAAAATGAAACATTATCTATTTGAGAAGAAAATGAGTAGATGGTGAGGTTTGATCAAGAGTTGGCATGTGTTATTTGCCTGTTTCAATAATGATCACCAAAGAATTGTGAATCACTCTTATGGTGGCTACCCGGCTCAGAAAAAGTTGGTGCAGAGTTTTAATATTCTTTTAACTCTGTTCTCACACGCTCTTTCTTTTAAACATTTTTGCTTTCTCTAATCACACTCATTCCTTTTCTATTTGCACACTCAATCACTAAGGATTAACTTCTTGGGTAGAAATCACTGGTTAAGGTGATTCCATAGAAGTTGTGTTATTTCCTAGCACAATGATTCCTTGTTTTCCTAGATGCACGTGATGCTCAGATTGGTTTAACTATTTCAGTTAAAGCACAATATTGATCTTTGAAAAACATTTAAAATACACTCCCTAAATATAAAATTTGTGGAAAAATCGGGAAGTGTTTTGAACATTAAAAACAATGTTTTCGATGATTGAAAGTTGTCCTTCTTTCAACCATATGTGAGATGAAGATATAGAATTATACCTTTACGTATGATCTCCCATCTCATGAAGCTAAGCTTTAAGTCATAGAAATATGAACTTGTAAGCTTCTCTCAAAAATTCTGCAAAAGTCTAATGTCAAGTCAAAGTAATAATTATTCACTTATATTGAAAAGACAAAAAACAGTAAAACTTTTTAAAGTATGAGTCCTGATCTGAAATAATCAGAAGTCATCACCTATTTACCCCCCCTGAAATTATGCATCAGTACATTGTCAGTTGTAAAAGATATGCATAAAATTTCGGACAAATATTTATGTACTCCCCCTTGATGGTTGATTTCCTCATTCGAGTATTGGAGTACAGTCTCTTATCAGCACAAGAGTAAGGTCTTTTGATCATTGAAGTGCGGGTCTTGAACTGTTTTGTTCAAAAGCCTATTTTGATCTTCGATGTTCGGGTTTTGAACTGCATTATCCAAAAACCTATTTTTGACTTTGAAGAACGAGTCCTGATCTGTACATAATCAGAAGTCTCTTTCTCTTTAATCTTTGTGTGCCTGCAACACAGATTTAGCCTTAGGTACCCACTGGAATTTGGGTCCTGCTATGTTAGCACAAGATTTTGGTATCCATTTCAAATTGGATCCTTTGTTCTTTTGAAAAGCATGAGAGTTGGTATGAGATGAATGCACATGGTAATTTCCAAACCAATCTTCAAAATCTTGACAAGAGATAGATATATGTTTATCATAAGAGGAAGACTTTCCAGCAGATAAAGATAACTGAAATAATTGCTTCATTGAATATTGTTTACGATAAACAACAATATCAACAATTACAACGTTTTTAGTAAGCGAAGTCTTATTACAATTAACACTACTAGACGATAAAACGGTCTTGTCAAGGTTCCGTTTAGGTTGCCACAGAGAATTTGCTTCTGGCCTTTGATTACTCATATCTGAAACATGTAAAGCTGGTGAGTTAGACCTTGGAGCAACAAACGAATGCTTCTTCTTGGAATTACCAGCAGTGGTCGGTTTCTGTGAATGCTGAGATAAATTCTTACCTTTAGCACCTTTAGCGTTCACAGAGACTGATTTATCAACGAAAGCTTTCGTTGATTTTGCACTGTTCACAGGCTTACTGGTTTTTCTTAAAGTTTTCTTCACAAATGATGAATGGTTGGGAAGTTTTGTATTAAAGTCAAAGAGATAGGAACCATCATCTAAACTACCGTCAGAGTTCAAAAAATCAATTCCTTTATTTGATGAACCAGACAACTCCTTAAAGTTTGAAGCTTTTGAAAGAACAGTATTTGAAAACACGGTTGTAAAAACGCTTTGTTCAATATTTATCAAAAGTTTTGCATCTGATAAAGAAGTCTCGAGTTCAGAAATTTTACGTTCTAAAACGAGAGGAGGGACATATAATTTACCTTTGATAGGCTTCGCCTCCATTTCCTTTTCAGTATAACTTGGAAAGAAATCACTTGAAAGAGTTTCCTTCTTTTTGTATATTGGGTTTTCATCATAACTATTATTCAACTTCGCATAATAAAATGGAAGATGAACTTTAGCTGATTTCATCTGTTTTTCCGTTTCATTGGCTTCATCCTCTTTTGATAGCTTAGTCCAAAAAGTTTTAAACGCGGGGAGTCTGCGGGCTAATTGCATATTAAGATGATCATAAAGTCCTGGAACTTCAGACATCCCCTTTTGAAGACAGTGAGGATTCTTATAACCGATTCCCCATCTCTCTTTCTCCTCTTTGGGTTTGTTCAGAAAAATAGTTTGTTCAGATTGACCCATTTTATACAACTTCTCTTCCAAACTTTTTAGTTTTCCGAGTAAAGAAAAGTTTTCTTTTGTACAAGAAGCATGCAACTTTTTAAGCTCATAAATATCTATCTCACTCTTTAGAAGTTGAGACTTAAGATCAGAATTCTCTTTTAGAATTATTGTCTTTTCCTTAGCGTTGGTGTCATTATCTTTATGTAAAACCTCAATTAATACTTTCTTCTCAGCAATTTCATTGCTAAGTTTCTGTATCAACTGGTTTTTGTCTGTCATGACACCATTATCTTGCTTAAGATTAGATTCTAACTCTCTTTGTTTCATACTCATGGCATGCATTTTATTCATGAATTCTAAATCAGATAGATTACATACCTCCTCTTCTTCATTGTCAGAATCAGCTTCAGCATCTGATTCTATCTTGCCCATCAAGCACATGTTGATGGCTTCTTTTCTATCTTCATCATCTTCTTCTTCATCATCTGAGTGATCGAGCCAGTATTCGTCCTCAGCCATCAGTGCCTTGCCTGCCTCTTGTTGTTTTGCAAGAAGCATCTTGTTCTTGTAGTAGTCTGAATTTCTGACTTTTGATCTACGACAGTCTTTGGCAAAGTGACCTGGTTTTCCACAGTTGTAGCATGTAGGCGGTTCTGGCTGACTTGATCCTTCAGCTTTGAATTTCCTTTCTTCTGGTATCCTCTCCTCTATCCTCTTTCCTTCTGACTGAAACCTTCTTTCTTCAGGTTTCCTCTCCTCTGATCTTCTCCCCTCAAATCTTTTCCCTTCATATCTGCTACCTTCAATCCTTTCTTTGTGAATGTAGTTGTTCGGACCAGATGAATATCTTTGATTATTTGATGTTGGCTTTGTGTAGAACCTTTTCTGAAAGGCACTAGTCAGCATCATCATTGCTTGCTTCAGCTGATCATTTTCATCTGATTCTGAGTTTGCACAACCGTCATCTTCTTCATCTGATTCATATACAGTTGCCTTGTTCTTCTTCTTTCTGACTACAAGGGCGACTGTGTTTTCAATTACCTTTCCTCTTTGTCTCTTCTCATCCAGAATTTCATCCACCTCTTCTTCATTTTGACGGAGGGTTTCATACACCTCGTGAAGTGGAATCTCATTCAAGTCTTTAATTTGCTTCATCTGACGAGCAAATCTTTTCCATTCAGGTTGAAGAATACTAAAGAATTTGATATTCAGCTCATTTTGAGATTTGTGAACTTTGTTCTTGCTAAGTTCATTCAGCAATGTCACAAACCTGTCATAGGTTTCTTCTAAGGTTTCTCCCACCCTGCCTCTAAATTCTTCATAGTTATTTAGGCAGTTGGAGATCTTCAGCTGATTTCCAATTTTTGAACCTAGCATCATTTTCTCGAGCTGATCCCACATTTCTTTACCTGAAGCCTTGTAACTGTCAATCTTGACGTATATTTCATTTGGGATCCCCTGTAAGATGTATGACTTTGATAATTTGTCGCCTTTGGCTCTTCTGAGGTTATCATCTTGTAGCTCGTGATACTTCAGTTCAACCTGAGTAGGCACGTTATCAATTACACGAGTCGTCATTGGTGGTATCATAACTCCTTCTTCAATAGATGTTCTGATATAATCACCCAGCTCGTGTCTGTCAATGAAGTTTAGAAACCTATCCTTCCACTGTTCGTACTCTCCCTTGAAGAGAACTGGTGGCTTGGTGTCAGTTCCTATTGCGAGAGCTTCTCTGGATGTCATTCTGAAGAATATTCTAAGTATGGAATAAAATATTTGCTTTTGTGAAGGTATGCGTTTCAAGTTAGAAGCGCACTATGAGGTTTGCGGGTCTAGAAGGACACGCACAATGGAGATGTGCGGGTCAGCTGAGGAACGCAAAGTTGACTTGTTCAATTTAAGAGATGTCTTTGAGGAATGCGGGTCTTGAGGACCCGTGAAGTAAGGAATGCGGGTTATGTTGGAACCGCAAAGTAAGAAATGTGGGTGCTTTGAGAAATGCGGGTCACTTGAGACACGCAAAGTTGAGGTATGCGGGTCACTTGAGACACGCAAAGTAGAGAAATGCGTATGTAGTTGGACCCGCAAAGTTGAGAAATGCGGGTTATTCAACCTCTGGAATGCGGGTGTTCGTCCTGTTCTTCTGAAAATCGTATGAATCTTGTTCCTGAAACGATTTAGCAACACCAAACTCTACCAATATGTTTAGAATTACTTCTAGAACATAATGTAAGCACTCGATCTCTCTAAAACACTCTTTTTCGAAATAAATTTGATAGCACAGTACGTTTTTCCAGTCGACTATTTTCACTTATAATCCACAGATTGGAACTCGATAGAAGCTTTAAAGTGAAATTAAATAGCAACAACTCGATCTAGCATGTAAATCGATCACACTCTGATCGATTCTAACACCTAAAACACTCAAAATCACAAAATCGAATTTTGTTCAAGAACACAGAGTCATTTTTCTTAGAAAACTTGTTTTGATCTTAATCAGGCTCTGATACCAATTGTCGGTCCAACAATACTTTATAACAAGTTCTTAGAAACAACACAATAAGATTACCAACCTGTTTGATATATAAAATAACGATTACAAGGTTGATCGATTAAGCTTTGCTTTGTGTTCTCTATGTTTTCTCTCTTTTACACCTTGATGTGTGTTTGTATGTTTTATCTCTTGATCTGATCTAGAGAGAGTTGTTAGAGATACAACAACTAACAAGTGTGTTGAACACACTATCTATCTTAATATCTAGATATTAAATCTAATAAAGCTAACTAACTTATACTAGAAACTAACTAAACAAGATAAGTTACCTTTATCTAACTATTACAATACTTTAACTTAGATATATAGATCTAAGTAAACTAAAACATATTACATTAAATTACATTGACATTTATTACAAATAGACATAGACTTTATATCGAGAGTCGACGTTCCGGCTTTAGCTTCAGATTGCGATCTTCAGATTGGATGATCTTGAATCCAATGAGACTGTGGTCTAACAACACCAATGGAAACACACAAACAGATCACTGCTGATCTTGAGGGGGAGGATGTTGATGTCCATCTTTATAGATCAATGATTGGATCTCTCATGTATCTCACAGCCTCAAGACCAGATATCATGTTTCCAGTGTGTGTGTATGCCAGATTCCAAGTCAAGCCAAAGCAGTCACATCTTCAAGCTGTTAAGAGGATTTTCAGATACTTAAGAGGGCAACCTAGATTAGGTCTTTGGTATCCTTATGAATCTACTTTTGACTTGATTGCATATTTAGACAGTGACTTGGGTGGTGCTAATATGGATAGAAAGTCTACTTCAGGAGGATGTCAGCTTTTGGGTGCAAGACTAGTATCTTGGCAGTGTAAGAAGCAAACCACAGTGTCCTTATCCATAACAGAAGCTGAGTATATTGCTGCTGCAAGTTGTTGCTCTCAGGTTTTATGGATTCAGAATCAAATGCTGGACTATGGGGTAACCTTTCTTCACACTCCAATCTTTATTGACAATAGCAGTGCTATTAGCATTGTTAACAATCCAGTCAAGCACTCCAAAACAAAGCACATTGAAATCAGGTATCACTTTATTAGAGACTGCAATGAAAAGAAGCTTATTCAAGTTGCTAAAGTTTATACTGATAATCAGTTTGCTGATCTATTCACTAAAGCTTTTGATGTGGGTATATTCACTTTTTTGTTCACAAGTGTGGGCATGATCAACTCTGAATGAGTTCATATTTAATAAGTGTTTGTATACCTGTTATTTGTTTATTTGTTTGGTGCTACTAATCATCTTTTTCAGGAAGTTTATTGCCCTACTCAGACTAAAACAAGCTTCAACAGTGTAAGTATTTTTAATGCTGCCAGTGCAAAGTTACTACTGCAGGTTCATTACTACTACTGCTTGTCTGAGTTACTACTTCAGGTATGTGTTACTACTGCTAATTAGTTAATACTGCTTTCAGTTAATACTGCATTCAGTTAATACTGCTAGTTAGTTAATACTGCTTTCAGTTAATACTGCTAGTTAGTTAATACCGCTTTCAGTTAATATTGCTCTCAGTTAATACCGCTCTCAGTTAATACTGCCAGTGGGTTAGTACTGCTTTAACTGAAAATAGGGTTAATACTGTTTCTTTCCCGAATCATATAAATACCCTCTTTGCCCGCCTAAAAGCTCACAACGACTCTTTGAATACTGTTCATCTTCTCTCTAACTCTTTTCTCTCAATCAACCAATGTGTTTCAGTCAAATATCCTCAAGACCAATGGCATCAATGGCGTTTATTGATGAACACAATGAGATCGCAATGCTTCAAAAGCCTCAGCAGGCTGCTGGATTTCATCAAATAGTTGATTTTCTCAAGTCCAGTCATATAGCTCATGCTTTTACAGTGTCACCACCAATTTACATTGAGCACCAGAAGCAATTTTGGGCCAATGCCACCGCTGTTACTGAAAACGGTGTGCAGGTTATCAAGACAAGGGTGTGTGACAAACCCTTGATAGTCTCTGAAGAGGTCATTCGCATCAGTCTACGACTAGACGATGCCTCAGGTATTTCCTCTATCCCTAATGAGGATTTGTTTTCCAGTCTCTCCAGAATGGGGTATGAAGGTCAACTGGGTGTTTTCAAATTTTACAAAGCTAACTTTTCTCCCCAATGGCGTTTCTTTGTTCATACTCTTATGCACTGTATTTCTAGAAAAACTACTGGATGGAGTCAGTTTAGAAGTACCATTGCTTATGCTTTGGTCTGCTTGTCCACTGCCAGAAAGTATAATTTCTCAAAAATGATTTTCAATGACCTTGTGTCAAACTTGGAGAATAAAAAGAGTTTCTATATGTATCCAAGATTTGTCCAGGCAGTTATCACCACTGAATTGACGGATATACCTCAGTTTAATGAGGTATATGTACCTAAAATCCCTAAGGGCAAGGTCTTTTCAAATATGAAAAGATCTGCCAAGGACTCGGAAGGAGTTGACACCCCATTGTTCTCTACAATGATGGTGGTGTCCCACAACCAAGAAGGTATGGCATCAGGGTCAAGGCCCTCACTAGACCATCCCACTGAGAGCCAAACCCAACCTTCAAGCTCTATATCACTTCCTCAGTCCCTTGTTCTTAAGCCAACACCAGTTTTAACCAAAACTTACACTAAGAGAAAGGTACACAAGGCTCCTTCCCTTGTTGTATCTCTTACAAACCCAGAACCTCAAGGCCCTCTAATGGAGCATTCTCCATTAGAGAATATCCATAGGGAAACCACTAGGGTGTCTCCCAACCCCAATGAGGTGCTCACTAAGGAGATTCACGAGCATGTGGGTGAGAAGGCTGCCACTACTCCTGCTAGCACAGAGGAGGCCAGTGGTAACATCACTAAGACCTTCCCCATGGCAAATTTGGGTAAACAATCATCCAAAGGTCCCAGGTGCCAAGAAACCAAGGGGGTGGAGGGTACTTCTGCTAGGCAAAAGACCTCTACTACTAAAAGATCCAAGGATCCTCTAAGGGTGGTAAACACACCCAAAGGAGGTGAGGACATATATGACTACAATAAATTTATCGAAACTATGGGAAACATTAATCTAGATGTCCTCAAGCAAGGCTCAAATATAGAGGAGATGAAATTGGTAATTCTGTCTCAACAAGTGCAGATTACCAAATTGAAGAAACTGGTGATGAAGTTGGTGCAGAAAAAGAAAAGAAAGCAGTTTGTTTTGAAGAAAAGGGAAGATGCTTTCAACAAGGGGGAGAATAAAGATGAAGGGGAGAAACACAATCCCATTGGCATGGAAACTCAGTTTGAAGGGGATTTGAATACAGAAAAATAAAGTACAGAAGCAGAAACAGTTAAACTTGCAGCAGAAAAGGCACAAGCAGCAGTAAAAGAGTCAACAGCAGTAACAGGTCTATCTGTTGAAGAGATAGAAATTGCAGAAACCTTGGTCAAAGCAAAGAATGATACTCCCAAAGCCACTCAAAAGGCTAAGGGAGTAATAATCAAAGAAGGAGGCTTAGAAAAGAAAGAAAAAGAGGTCAGCATGCAGGATGCAAAGAAGAAGGGAAAGGAGAAGATGGTTGAATATGAGCAACCTTTAAAGACAAAGAATCAGATAGAGTTAGATGAAGAAGTGGCAAAACCAACTTCAAGCAGAGTTGGAAAAGGAAGAAGAAATTCAATCTGCCAAAGATAGAGAACTTGCACTGGATATGGCTAAAAGGTTAAATGAAGAGTATCAAAAGAGTTTGAAGGATGCAGCTGCTACCAAGATAGTTACAAAGAAGGCTTCAAGGCAAAGGCTGGCATTAAAGCAAAGACAACCCTCAAAGACCTTCCTGGCCAATCAAGAAAGGAGGAAGATGACAAACTTTTTGAAAGGAGCTCTTGGAGTTCCTGAAGGAATGTTTACTAACTTGGCATATGGTAGGATAGAGGAGTTGTATTCAAAGGAGATGGCAAAGCTTCAAGGGGATTCCACTCAAAGAGAAGAAGCTGAAAGGAGGATGAAAGAGAGGCATGATCTCAATATCCAATAACTCTTCTCTGAGAGTGAAGAAACCACTCCTTCAAAAGAAAAGGCTGAAGAAAAGAAGGAAGAACCTGTTGCTGTGGAAGTCAAATCTGCAAAGAGAGTGAAAACTCTAGCTTCCAATAAACAGTCCAAAAAGCCAAAGATTGCAGAAGCTGAGAAAGATACAAAACCATCTGTTACAAGTCAAGCTGAACAATCAAGTCAAGGTGCACAACAACCAAGTCAATCTAATGTGCAGTTTGAACTTTACATAACTGTAACAGATAGTGATCCAGTACAGGCAGATCCCATTTCAGTCCAAGCCCCTGAAATCATCCACTGGGATATTCTTGAAGATCAAGGCAAAGAATATTTCAGAATCAAAAGAATGGGTGATCACTTTGAAGTCTACTCTACTTGGGGGAAGATAGTCAGATGTTGTTCCAGGACAGACTTGAAAGAATTGTTTAAAGTGGGAATGAATCTGTATGGGGATGTGCTGAAGACTCCAGGGATGAACATCAATAAACTAGCAATGGAGTATTTATGCATGATGTTCAGTCCAGATCTTGTCAAGCATGCCATCAAAGATGTATTCAATTCTGTGGACAACTGGATGCTAATAGAAAGATGTGGGGTGTATATCTTGACCATAGATAAAAGCTTTCATGAATATTATCTGGTGGATAAGGTATATGATCACAGCCTAGCTAAGCTTCATGGGATGCTGAAAGCCAAATTAATCTGTCCTCAAGGTTCAGAAATGGCAAGAATTGTGGTTAGAAGGATAATCAATCAAAGTCTGGGACTGGATCCAAATTTGGGTAACTGAGCTGAAGTGTTGAAAGCATCATGAAGAACACATCTGAAGAACTTGACTTCTTTTCTCTAAAAGTCAAGTTAGGGGGAGATTGTTGGGAACTGAAGATTTGTCTAAGTGATTACTACTGCCAGTACAACATGGTTACTACTTCTGAGATAAGTTACTACTGCTGAGCCAGATTAATACTGCTTGAAGAAATTAATACTGCTGAGCATAGTTACTGCTGCTGGTGAAGATTAGTACTGCTCAGAGTGTTAATGCTGCTACAACTTAATACTGCTTATGTGATAACCAAGATACACACAGATCAAGGTTTGAAGATAATCATGGAAGGATGAAGATAATTATGGAAGAATATACTGAAGATCTTTTATGATTTGTAGTTATCTTTTATTTTCAGTATATGTATAGAATTATTCTGAATAGTTTGATACACGAGAATACTAAGTTTTTGTTCTGAGAGAGAATTAACCTGAAGGTTTACAATCCTAGTTCTAGAGAAGTAGAATTCGTCTTGGTGAGCCTGTTCATCAAGATTGAGGTTTTGTTTGAAAGCTTGTAACTTTAATCATTCAATAAAGTTTACAAGTTGTGATTTATATTTTATTGTTACATTGATAGTTTGAATATTAAAGTGTTTTTCCGCAACCTCTTTAATATTGTTTCTGAGTTTCATTATTCTTGTTAAGAATCAGATCCTGACAGATAATCAAAGTGTGAGAATTGTGATGCAAAAAGGGTTAATGAATTAACCCTATCAATCTTTAGGACCTTATCTTAATACAAGAGTTGTCTTACGATTGAAGATATTTGGTTTTCTTGCGTCGGTCGTGACTTGCGAATTTTGCCCCAAACAATTTGCCCCCAAATTCGAAAATTGGGCGGCAAGTCGAATTTTTGAACTTTGTAATTGGATTGGACACGTGTCGACAATTGCAACCGAATCAGTTCCTCTATAACTGAAGCGATTTGCATGGGAAGCGTGCAACCTTTTAACGGCCATGACATCATGACAACGTGCGGCGCGTGGTGTCAGGCATAGGGACAAGTGTCGTCCATCCTACGACTGGCGTGTGAAGGGTCGATGACAGGTGTCGACCATCTGTCGACTCGACCTGACATCGAATCGCGTATAAATAGCGACCTTGATTTGAATCATCTCCTTTTAGTCGATTATGAGTTTTAGAGAGAGATCTTCCCAAATCTTCGTGTATCCTTGTAAAAAAAACCTGCAAGAACCCAATCCTTGCCAAAAATTCGATCGAGGTTAGAGCAACATTTAAGGTACGATCTCTTTCCCCTAGTTTATGCGTTTTAAGACCCAAGCCCGAGAGCCTAGGAAGAACTGGGACGCTTTTGGTTTTTACGTAGCAACCATCGATGATCCCGACTTCGCCATGTCACCAGACCCTATTAGTGACCTCAATGAAGAGGGAGATGTTGAGTCTCTCCGGCTGTTTGTCGAGATCCCTGCGGACGTGAGGCTCTGTCCTTCGACATTGCTTCCATCGGAGCAATGCCCAGACGTGTACTTTGTTATATACGAGTACTCGTTCAAAATAAGGTTTATATGGCCCTATTCACCATTGTCGAGATCGTTCCTCACGATCTTCGACTTGTCGCCGGGGCAAATGATGGCCCAGTTCTGGAGAATCGTTCAAGTGGTTAAACGATTGACGGCGGGTTGGGAGGCTCCTTTCACCATTTATGACCTCCTCTTGGCCTATACGGCCAAATTGGAGGCAAACCATGATACAACCTCTTCTCAAAGTACAGAGGGCCTCGTTACTTGGTTCAAGCAACTGCGGTCAACGACCGCAAGTAGAAGACAAGGTACGTATTCGGTCGCATCGCATCGCTCGGCGACAATGATCAGTGGCTCACCACGGGGTGGAATACCAAGGGTAAGACATAAAGTCCCTTTGGTATTTTTGTTGTTAGTTATTTGACGAAAGTTTTTACTAATGTTATTTTATTTTTTCCTTGCTTGTGATTGACTTCTCGGTAGCCGCGCCCTCTGCCGACTCGGCCACCAAGGTTGAGAGGCTCCTCGAGTTTAGCTTCAAGGAACGCTCTTTGTTCACTATCCGTACTACCGCTGACTGGGACGAGGAGGATGACGACGTACAATACGTCGGGACGTCGATCGCTTCTCCTGCAAAGGAGGGGGAGGAGGAAAGAGAAGAGGAGGAGTCCGACGAGGAGACTCCGGAGAAAGAGATGACAGGTAAGTCCTCTTTATAATTAGCTTAGTTAATAGGGTCTAGTATTTATACGTCACCTATAGGTCATATGATCTTATGGGGTCTAGTCGAAAAAACGTTACCCATTAGTCGTATGATTAGTGGGTCTAGTCGTTTCGACGTCACCACTAGTCGCAAGATTTTCGTGGGGTATAGACACCAGACGTCACCCACTGGTCGTAGGTTAATGGGTCTAGTCATGAGACGTCACCACTGGTCGAGAGACTTTTGTGGGGTCTAGTCGTTATGTATCACCCACTGATCGTAAGATCACTTAGGGTTTAGTCCTTAGACGTCACCTTTGGATCGTAAGATCTTGTAAGGTCTAGTCTATGAAAGACGTCACTTACTCATTTTTTTAGTGTTTACTTACGTCGTTTGCTTCGTTTGTTCAGTAGGATCGACCCCCATGAAACCAACAACGGGTTTATCAAAGAGAGAGGCCCTCGCTCAGCTCGCCCGCAAAGGGCGAGAGATCAAAAGAAAGGCTTCCCCGACATCTGGGTCAGGTGTCAAGAATCCAAAGACAGTCCTGAAGGAACCATCTTCGAAGAGCAGTAGCCCCAAGGCCACTGTGTCAGAGAAGGCGAAGACGCCTCAGGTCGTGGACGCGGACCCGATCTCGCAGGCTCCACCGGATGGGGTGGAAGGCTAATCCTCTTCGTCGAAAGACAAGGGGAAGGGTCCTAAGACCAATGAGGTCCCAACCCCCATCGCGTGAGCTTTACCTTCCTAGGCGACTTTATGTCGTTGGGACAGCTGGGTAGGAGGTCTCTGTTTCCCCATCTAGGGAAATTCCTCCTGCCATCGTTCTTCGACAGATAGAATGATGTATCGGTCGACGACCTGGCTGCCCATGTCTCAGGGCTTTCCTTTATGGTAAGAAGTTTTTCTTTGCTTAATTCATAGGTTTTTATAAACTATTTTTTGTCTTATGCTCTAGACGCTTGTCGTGTGATTGTGTAGGATCTCAAAGTGGGGCTAGTCTTCAACACCCGCATGGATCAGGTGAGGAGGTTAGTCCCGACCGCTTTGGCCAAGGAGTAGGCGGTGCTGATCAGAGCTACTGAGGTAGAGGCCAAGCGCGAGGAATACTCCACCCGACTCGACGATGCCTTCAACCATATTGAGGTCATTGGTCACGAGAAGGGGGAGCTCTGGGAAGCTGAGGGAGGCCCTGAGTCAAGCGTATGCGACAGAGGTGAAGTTAAAGACGACTAAGGAAGCCTCAACCGTGAATGAAAAATAGGTCGAGCCCCTTAGGGAGGAGCTGGGGGCGACGAAGAAGTAGGTCGCCGGACTTGAAGAGGAGGTGAAGTCTGTGGAGGCTTTCACTCGCTTCAAGGTTCGAGCGGCCTTGATGAGACGCCACCTAAAGGGTCAGAACCCCTTAGCGTCGATAGAAGGTGAACTTGCCTTCTTCTAGGGATCGATCGGGGTCGAGAAAGATATCGAATCTAAGGATGAGCAGGAGGTTGAGTCGGGGGATGACGCCCCCGAGGGTGGAGATTCCACGATCGACCCTCATCAGCAACAACAAGAGCAGGAGCAGCCGACTCCTTACTTTAGGTCCTTTGTAATTTTTTTTTGTTTCTTTTAGTCGGACAAATGTTGGTGGCCGTGCCTACCTTGTAACTTTTTGAAATTTAATACAAGGTTTCTTTTGGCAGACAACGTGTCGCACCTTTTGGTTTATCGTAACGAACAAAAGATGTTAATCGCATAAGTCATTCACGACAACCATAAAAAGGATAATCAAAAGATAATAGATATTAGTAGAAATCTTTCTAAGGGTCTGTTTGTTTGCAACTTAATGAGCTTAATGAGACTCACAACTTATTCAGTAAACTATATGACTGTTTGGTAGTGGCTTAATGATATAGAAAGTGGCTTATTCAGTAAGATTTCAAGGGGGAGCTTTATGCAGAAAGCCAAGTTTTTTCCAAACCAGTCCCTCTCATTAAAAAAACAAGTTCCTTCCAACTATGAAAAAACTCTCTCAAATAAAAACCTTCTAAATCTATACAGACATATTAATCCAAACAGACAACTTTAATGGAAAACTAACCAAACAACCCCTAAGTAACTCACGACATTGATATATGATTAAGCATAAATCAACAAACTCGCAACTTGGCAAGTAAAAAATTTCATCAAGGATCTCGCGACTGACGCCAATTATAAACCTGACAACCAATATAAAACTTGCGACTTGAGCAAGTTGTAAACCTGTTAGATGATTAAATCGTCTTTAAGTCAAAAGGACTAGCAAGTATGATCAATAATAAATGTTCGAACGATCCTGTGATGAAATAACATTAAAGGGGGTTGTTGGCTAAACCAACGACTCTACGATGCTTAGGTTAACAATGGTTGTAAGGAGATAATCACAAGGGAAAAAGAAATGGGTTTAAAAGAAATACTTTTTCAAATGCACCATATTCCAACTTCGAAGAATTATGTGACCGTCGAGGGTTTGCAATCGATAGGTTCCTTTTCCAACAACCTCAGCAATACGGTACCAACCCTCCCATTTGGTGGATAGCTTACCAGAATTTGGTTCTTGGTGTTTTGAAACACTCATCGTAAGACGTAATCGCCTATCTGGAAGATCTTAGCATTGATATTTTTATTGAAGTGTCGTTCGACCAATTGTTTATGAGATGCCATTTTGATCAATGTTGATTATCTTAATTCTTCCAATGCGTCGAGGTTGTAACTTAGTTTGACTAAGTTGTGATCGACCGACGAATGTCGTGAGGTTGGAAGTTGGGTCTCGACAGGCAACACCGCTTCGCAACCATAGACCAGAGAGAAGGATGTTTTCCTGTGGAAGTACGAGGCATTGTACGATTAGCCCAAAGAACTGTCGAAAGTTCTTCGACCCACTTTCCTTTTGCTGCTTTGAGTCTTTTCTTGATTGAATTGATGATCGTTTTGTTACTCGACTCGGCAAGTCCGTTTGATTAAGGATAGCAAGGCGTTGAGGTCGTAAGTTTGATGTTACAATCCTCGTAGAACTGCTGGGTTATGTCACTTATAAAATGCGATCCGTTGTCGCATACAATCTCAGATGGGATTCCAAACCTGCAGATGATGTTAGTCTAGATAAAAGAGATGACCTATTTTTCCCAAATTTGGAAGAAAGCAACCACTTCTACCCATCTTGAAAAATAATCTGTAAGAACCAGAAGAAATACCTTTTGCCCGAGTACTGGAGGTAATTTGACGACGATATCCATTCCCCATCGCATGAAGGGCCATGGAGTTAAAGTCCAATGTAAGGGCTCAGAAGGTTTATGTGACGTACCTGAGTGTTGCTGACATGCGTTGCAACTTTGGACGTACCTTATAGCATCCAGTCGTAAGGTTGGCCAGTAGTACCCTTGTCGAGAAATTCGATTTGCCATATTACGACCACCTGAGTGGTTTCCACACTCTCTGTCGTGCATTTCTTGTAAAATGTTTTGGACTTGGTTTTTATCGATGATGCATCGAAGGTTTAGTCTTGTCGACAATCGTCGATAGAGTTGTCCTCTGATCAAAGTGTATCTGGATGCCTTGAATATGACCTTTCAGGCTTCCATTTTGTCCTTGGAAAGTTGGTCGCTTGTTAAGAACTTTCTAATATCGCTGGACGGGTTGTTTTCTTCTTCTATCACGGAGAAATGATTTTCGTTTTCAATGGACGGTGTCGCCAGATGAATTATCGAGACGACGTCAAATGGGGATAGTCTAAGTGCCGACCCAAGATTTGCTAATGCCTCAGCTTGGGTGTTTTGGTCTCTTGGAATATGTGTTATGGTGAAATGTTGAAAAAACTTCAGATTTGGCTTTGGCTACTTTAAGATAAGCTATCATTTTTGAGTCTTTCGCCGCGAATTCCTCATTCATTTGATTGACGACCAAAAGAGAGCCGCTTTTGACGTCAAGTCTTGCTGCCCCCAGGTCGTGAGCCATGTTCATTTCTGCGATTAGCGCCTCATATTCGGATTCGTTGTTCGTGGCTCTGAAATCGCATCGTATGGAGTATACCATCTTTCCACCCTGTAGTGACTTAAGGACGATCCCAAGTCCTTTCCCCCAAGCGCTGGATGATTCATCGACGTGCAAGGTCCAAGTTACGTCGTCGAGAGTTGCCACAGGTTCCATTTGTACATCTAATTCTAGGCTAAAGTCGGCGACGAAGTCGGCCAACGCCTGCAATTTGATCGTTGTCATAGGTTTGTATTCGATGTCGTAGCTACTAAGTTAGATACTCCATTTTGCCAATCGACCTGTCAACTCAGGTTTCCTTAAGACAGACTTAAGGGGAAAATTAGTCACGACAGTTTTGGGATGAGATTCGAAATAATGTCGTAACTTCTTTGCAGCAGTAACTAAGGACAACATGAGTTTTTCTATGGATGAATACCTGGTTTCGGCATCGAGAAGTGATTTACTTACGTAATAGATCGGGAGTTGTTGCTTTTCGTCCTCTCGAGTTGGGACGACACTTACGACGTTTGAGCTGACAGCTTGGTAGAGCTGAAGGACTTCATGATCCTTAGGTTGTGACAGTATAGGTGGCGACGTCATGTATTCTTTAAGCTTCTGAAGCACATTCTCGTGTCATCTGTCCACTCAAATCCCCTATTTTTTTCTCAAGACATTGTAAAATGAATGACATTTGTTGGAAGATCGAGAGATAAACCTGTTTAACATTGCGACTAGTCCAGTAAGTCTTTGGACTTCCTTGAAATTACGTGGGGACTTGATGTTCATAATTGCCTTTATTTGGTCGGGATTGTCCTCGATCCCTCAACGGGTGACCATATATCCCAAGAATTTTTCTGCACTCACCCGAAGGAACACTTCGTGGGGTTGAGCTTCATGTGATATTCTTTAAGAATGTTGAACGACTACTTCAGGTGATCGATATGATCGATCGCTTGTTTCGATTTTACTAGCATGTCATCGATGTATACTTCCATGGTGTCTCCAAGACGTTCTTTGAAAATCTTGTTTTCCAGTTGCTGATACGTCGATCTTGCGTTCTTTAGACCGAATGACATGACTTTGTAACAGTAGATTCCTTTATTTGTCATGAATGGTGTCTTTTCTTGGTCGTCATGATGCATTAGGATCTGATTGTATCCCGAGTACGCATCCATGAACGTGAGGAGTTCATGACCAGCGGTCGCGTCGACCATGGAGTCAATGTGGGATAACGGGAACGGATCTTTAGGATATGCCTTGTTGAGATAAGTGAAGTCGATGCATACTCTCCATTTCCCATTCTTCTTTTGTACGACCACGATGTTTGCTAACCAATCGGGATATTTTACTTCCCGAATCTTTCTAGTCTTAAGCAAATTGTCGACCTCTTCATTAATCAATTTGTTTCGCTCGGGGGCAAATTTACATCTCTTTTGTTTGACTGGTTTGAATGATGGATCGACGTTAAGCCGATGTAAGATGACCTCGAGGTCGATGCCAACCATATCCTTGTGTGTCCAGGCGAAGTAGTCGGCATTATTCTGCAAAAAAAATATTATTGACTTTTTGAAGGAAGGGACGAGAGACTTACCAATGAAGACGACCCTGTCAGGCTTGTCCTAATCTAGGACAACTTTCTCTAATTGATAGTCGCCCACAGTATCAGGATCGACCTGGTTCTGTAATTGCTAGATACTCTGTTTTCGACGCTTCATCGTAACTTTATAGCAATCTCGTGCAATTTTCTGCTCGCTTTTGACTTCTTAGACGCCCCAAGGCATTGAGAATTTGACCGTCTGATGATACGTCGAGGGGAAAACCTCCATGTCATGAATCCAAGGTCACCCCAAGATGACATTATATGCTGATGAATAATCAATGACGTTGAACTTGGTCTGCTTGTTGACCCCTTTAGCGAATATTGGGAGAGTAATTTCCCCGATGGTGTTATCCATGTCGCCATTGAAGCCCACAAGGACCATCGAACATCGTACAATTTCTGACTTATTAATCCCCATAGCCTTGATCGTGCTAAGGAAAATGATGTTGGCAGAACTTCCTCCGTCGACCAGGATTCTCTTGGTCGAGCAATTCCCAATCGTGAGTTTAATGATCAGGTCGTCGTGTCAAATCTCTTAGTCGACCACGTCTTTAGATGTCTCATTGAATTCATAGGACGAAACCTTAGGATACTGAGGGAACCTGTTTGCTGGGGCATTCTTCTTCTTGTCAAATCTCAAGTTCGAGATATGTTTGGATGACTCGACCATAAAGGTTGATTTGGTGTTGAAGTTAGGCTTCTTGACCCTCAATGTTTTCTTATCGCTAGAATGCTTGCGTCGGTAGGCTGCATCATCCTCGACCCACATGTAGGCCAACGTCCTAGCTCGAACGTATTCAAAGTTCTCCGTCGGGTATTTCGTCAGATCCATATATAGATTCGAACTGTAGTGGAGACCTCGTTTGTAAGCCTCGATCGCAGTCCTGACGTCACAGTTTCACACAATGATTATCTCAGAATTGAAGCGATTGAAGTAGTTTCAGACCGACTCGCCTGCCTTCTGATTGATGTAATAGAGGTCGCTAATTTGCTTTTCCATCTTGCGACTGCTAGAAAACTGTTGAAAAAACTGGTTGACCAGTTTCGCTAAACTACCATTGGACTTGGGTTGAAAGTTGATCAACCACTAAAGTGCAACACCCGTGAGATTCGCAGCAAAACTTTTGCACATGCAAACCTCTTGATACTGATGGGGTATCGACACAGTCCACATTAACTGTTGTATTGTGCGATATGTTCCGTTGGATCACTCACTCTAGAGTACTTTGGGGTAAATGTCGGGATATTTTACTTCTTCGGGACATCGACCATGACGATTTCGTCGACGAAAGGTGATTCTTGAAATCCAATTCGCGGTTTAACGTCCACAAATACGGAAACTCCTTGAAGCTTGGAAAGTAGAGATAACATCTTCTCATTTTGTTCTTTCAGCTGCTTTAATCGTCGTGCGATTGGGTCATCCAGATTGAATCCATTGCCAGTCGGGAGCGAAACTGGTACGAATCCGGAATCCTGGGACGTTACACCTGTAGCTGGAAAAAAATTCGTTGTGATGCGAAGATTCTCCAATGTCTCCGTTGAGTGGTGCATGCACAGGAGGAACAAAATAGAGGGAAACACTTACACCGGTGGTGGCAAAGTGGGGATCATCATGATAGAAAAAGTGGCAACCCCTGTACCTTGCGTCGGTCTCGGGTACGAAGGCAATGAGGGTTGGAAACCTGCAAAATTCATGTTAATGGGTGGCCTTATACCGAAATGAGGCCCAAACTGGTTTCCATTGTTTTGGTTCCGCATAGTTGCGAGCTCTTCAGCTGCCTTGCGATTTTGTTCATCTAAAGCGTTGATGCGATTGTGAGCAGTGTCAAGCTCCATGCGCATTTGAGAAATGATGTGGGCTTGAGTTCCCTGTGCTTCCATGATCCTATTAAAAATAGCTGCACGGAAATCGTTAGTAGGCCGTACTCTTTGTCGAGGATTTTACTCTTGTTGGGGCCCTATGGTGGCCGCTAAACTATTAATGCCAAAAATCGTCCTAAAGATGACTTAAGGTCAGTGTGGAGATTTAACAACTAAAGTAAGAAATCACTCGACAAATCGTACGATGGTGCCAAAAAGCAAACATGAGCCAGCGATTTTAGTGACGCGGAAAACCCCGTCGAGGGTAAAAACCACGGACGATAATAGAGATCGTCAAGTGTACTATGGATGTCAAACAGGGACATCATCCTTTAGAAGGAGTGATCAAAAGTACAATTGACAATATTATACGTAAAAGTAAACGAATCGTAATTTTATATCGTTCGTCGTGTGATAGAGCACTTCGTCGAGAGTTCTTGCTTGAAGGAAGGTAAGTCGAATGTTCTTGAGCGTAGAATGATTTTGATGAGTTGGGATTGATTGGTCCCCTGAATGGTTCTTCAAGCTTGTATATATAGCTTCTAGTCTCTATTAATGAGTTTTTAATATCCCAATGGTCCGTACATTGAATGATCTTGATGGAGATCGTCCGTTATGACCGTTGTCCACAAATACGTGTTATGCCTGCAATAAAGAGCCATAAAAGAAAATGATCATAATAAATGACACATAACCGTTAGTTACGTTATATAGATCTTATGATATAAGCTATCGCAAGATTGTCCGGTCGTGGTCGTAAGAAACTTATGACCGCCGTCATAAGTGGTGAACATATCTAAATACAAGAATGGTCTTAAGATATGAAGATGTTTGGTCTTCTTGCATCGGTCGTGACTTGTGAAATTTTACCCAAACAGTACTCAACGTCATTGTTTGTGGCTTTGAAATCGCATCGTATGGAATACACCTTTTTACCCCCTGGTAGCGACTTGAGGGCAACACCAAGATCTGCCCCCCGGAATTTGGTGACCCGTTGACATGTAGAGTCCAGATGATGTCGTCAAGAGTTTCCATATGTTCCATCTATATTCCCAGTTCTAGGCTGAAGTCGACGACAAAGTCAACAAAGGCTTGCGACTTAATGGCCATTATTGGTTTGAAGTCGATGTCGTAACTACTGAGATAGATGCTCCATTTTGCTAATCGACCTGTTAACTCTGGTTTTCTTAAGATAGACTTAAGAGGAAAGTTAGTCACGACAATTATGAGATGTGACTCAAAATAATGTCGCAAGTTTTTGGCAGTTGTAACTAGTGACAATAATAACTTTTCTAATGAGGAATACCTGGTTTTGGCCTCTAATAATGATTTACTTATGTAGTAAATCGGAAGTTGTTGTTTTTCGTTTTCTCGAATTAAGACGACACTTACAACATTTGAATTGACAGCTAGGTAGAGCTGTAGGTGTTAATGCCAAAAATCATCCAAAGGAAAATCTAAGTCGGTGTTGAGCTTTAACAACTAAAGTAAGTGATCAATCAACAAATGTACGACAGGTAATAAAAGTAAATAAGAGACAGAGAATTTGGTGACACGGAAAACCCGTCGAGGGTAAAAACCGCGGACGATAGCAGAGATCGTCAAGTGCACTATGGACGTCAAACAGGGATGTCCTCCTTTAGAAGGAGTGACCGAAAGTACGAATGACAATATTACAAACATGAATAGATAAATCGTAAACTTGTGACTATTCACTGTGCGATTAGAGCACTTTGTCGAGAGTTCTTATTTAGGAGAAAATGCGTTTCTTGAGTGTTGCAGAGGAATTCAGGTTGATTAGTGTTGTTCCCTATTGTTTAGTATTCTTCTGAATGATCCTTCATGCCTTGTATATATAGCTTTTGGTTGTCATAATTTAGCATTGAATGTCCAACGGTCTTGATAATGATTGATCTTGATGATGCTCATCCGTTATATCCGTTGGCCATTATGTGCTTTAAAACCTGTAATAAATAATCATAAAAGAAAACGGCCGTATGTAATAAATGACGTAATCGTTAGTTATGTTACAGAGGTCGTAAGATAGGAGTCGTCGAGTGGCTCCTTGGTCATGGTCGAGAGATGCTTATAACCGTCGTTATAAGTGACGACTCTGGTCCTCGGTGTGTGTGATCGTAAGGACCTTATCTTAATACAAGAATGGTCCTTTGACTGAAAACGTTTGGTTTTCTTGCGTCGATCGTGAATTATGAAATTTTACCCAAACAGTTTGCCCCCAAAATTTGAAAATTAGGCAGCAAGTCAACTTTTCAAAATTTTGTAACCGGATTGGACATGTGTTGACAAATGTAACCGAATCGGTTTCTCGAAAACCAAAGGCTTCGTGGGGGGAAGCGTACAGCCGCATAACGGCTGTGATGTCATGGCGACGTGGGGCTTGTGTTGTCAGGCGTAAGGACAGGTGTCGTTCATCCAACGGTTGGCGTGCAAAGGGTGGATGACAGGTGTCGACCATCTGTCGATTCGACCAGACACCGAAGCAAGTATAAATATCGAGTCCGGCCAAATCCTTTCTTTTTACGCCATTTCTTAGTTTTTAGAGAGAGAGTTTTGTTGATCCCAAATAACAATGTTCTTTACTTGATGGACTTTTACTACACACAGATTAATGGATAAGAGTGCGGAAGCATTTCTAATATGTAGAAAAGTAGAACATTTAAGGTAATAGACACACAAATAATCAACAATCAAAATCGTAAGATATAGCAAGGATTTTACTCAAGACACTGTTTCATTGATAAGCTTTTAAGAACACCAAGAACACGCACTTGTGTGTGCAAATACTCTCAGGGAAATACAATCTCTTTGAATCTGACTTATGTGTGTTCTTGCTTACTTATAAACTCAAAGGAGGTGCTCACACACACATATATATATATATATATATATATATATATATATATATAATGAGAATGCACCCCTTAGTACAAGACAAAGACTGGCATGAAATGATCTGGAAACTTTGAACAGTTGGATTGACGTGTTCTACACGTGACCTTGTCTTGAACTGAGTTTGCCATCTTCGAAGTCTCCAGAGGTTAGCCATCACAGAGGCTCTGTGAGAGATCACAGAGGCTCTGTGATCTAAAGATCATTAACAGGTTACGAGTCCTCTGGCAGAGCTTCAACAGAATCTTCAGAGATTGTGGGTTCTGTGGTGTGCTTGGATATTCTAATTTTGACACCTGCAGTTCCTATACTTAGCCTATTTTTCAATACTTTTATACATAGAAGTTGGAGCTAACAATCTCCCCCTAAGTATTGAAAAATGAAGAATTTGATTGTTGAGATTTAGGCTAAGTTAGAAACAAAAAGAGGTGAAAGGAACTCAACCTCTGAATACTTGCTCTCATAAAACAAAAATGCCAGAAGGCAATTACATTTTAGTACATGAAATGAAAGTAAAGAAAAATTACATTACTTTAGAGCCTATATCTTGGCGTCTGGGAAATCATCGACTTTTCTTTCAAAGCCACCTTCCTTCTTCAGCTCTCTTTAGTAAAACACGCACAAATCATTAAAGTTTATAGTTGCACCTATATTTTCCAAAAGTACATTTGCAACTTCTGTGGGTACAAGTGGTATGCCTCTGTGTTTTATGATCATGTCTTGTATGAACAATAGAGACTGAGCTGAGTACTTGTGACTTTCTATCCCCATAAAAATCTTCTTTTCGCCTTTGGGATTGATGTACACGAATCCAAAGGAAGGTGAATTTACGATGGAGTTCGGAAGGATTGTGGCAGAGGGTGGTAGATTATCCTCTGGTGGAGGAAAGTTTACCTTCTTGACCCCCAGATCAAGTGCCACTTGAAAGTCGACAATGCTGTAGAAGAGTAGTTTTTCCCTCATGGTTCTTTTGATCGTTAGGTGGGCTTCTTGATACTCTTTCTTCCAGCCAAACTTGTCTTCTGTCCACTTGAATATCTCTGAGAGATCGTGGGGATGAAGATTTGGCAGATCTACATCAGTGAACGTCCATATTTCCCATCATCTCTCTTCACCGCATACTCGTTGAACCAGAAGTTTTTGCATTTTGTATGGCAAGTTTTATTGACAGAACCTCTGAGATTTTGCCCATGGAGAAGACACTCAGTTTTGGTTTGGCTTTGTCTTTGTAGAATCTTTTCCTTTCCTCTAAAAAAATTTGCTCTGAGAGTTTGACAGAGGGCTGATCATGGACTCCTCGGCTATAGAGGTACTTGTAGACATCTTCTTCTATGTTCTTCTTCTGAGGAAAAGGGAAGGGTCTTCTCAAGCTCTCTAAGCCTTGGATTACTTCTGCAACTCTGTCCTTAGAAGGTTTTTCAATTGGGTCAAGGACGGGGAGTTTAGAGAAGGGTTGCAGATCAAATGCCCAGTCTTCCTCTTCGGGTTTAATGCCTCTCAGAGCTTCACGTTTGTGGGCATCGAAGGAGATCTTCATAAGCTTTTCGGTGCTTGGTGGAGGTGACTTCTTTTTCAGAGGCTCTGTGGCAATAACCTTGCCTTTGTCTTTGGCGGTTGGTGGTGCTTTGATTTGGATTGTAGGGATTTGGACTTTGGGAGTGGGAGGTAAAGCTGCAAGGGCCTATTGTTGATCTGGCTACTGAGGTCCAGGCTCTGAGCTTAAAGGAACTTGTTGGTTTAGGGGTTCTGCTTGAGTTATCAGGCTTTGAGCCTTCATCTGCAGAGTCTCCCCCTCATGAGGACCAGAGGCATCATGATCCTGGTCCTCATGTCGTGCCCTCTTCTACGCTGCCTCAGCTTGGCAGGTCGCAGGTTCTTCCTCTTTCGCCTCTTGCATAGGTGATCTACAGCGTGCCTGGTGATTTTCTTTAGTACATCCTCTGTAGCCAATGATAGTCTGTTGACTTCAAGATCAGACTTAAATTTTATCGTGGCTACAGTCTTCTTCAGATCCTCTGCCACCTTTTTGCCTTATTGTGAGATATCAGATCCAATGAGGTTGAGATTGCTTAGAACCATTTTACCCATTGTCTCTAATTCCTTTTTCGTAGTTAGGCCAGAGATGTCAGTGGTAGAGGTGGAGGGTGGAGGTGCAGAAGTGGACACTTGAGGTTGAAAAGGAACCATAACACTGCGAGTTAGGTCCTTGATTTCGTCTCGAAGTTTAGTCAGATCATCCACCCCTGACTGAACGACTTTTGCGGCAAATTTCCCCATATCCTCCATGCAAATATCTTCGAGGGTCGTAACTGCATCTGTCTGAATGTTAATCGATTCACCGCAAGCTTGAATATCTTTTATTGTCACAGAGTTCTCCGTCAGCTTCTTGATCTCTTCAGAATGTTTTTCGGCGGTTTGGTGGAGAGCTGTCAGAGCCTCTTGATAGGGTAAATTTATTTACCCTATTTTTCATTCTCTTGTTATAATTTTGAGCTATTTTTCCTTTTTCCCATTGCGTCTTTTGGTTGTTTTTTACGGCTTTGTTGTTTAAATTAATGTTTATCGCTTTCGGTTCAAAATGAACCATTTTTACATAGAAAATGCAACAAAATTCTTAGTTCATTATATTTGCTTGATGTAGGATTGGATTACGGCCGATTGAAGTCAACATAACCGGCATGTGGATTTTTCGAGTGTGAAACATAGACTTCAATCTTTTTTGTTGGGCCGATTTTCGTGAAGATGGTGGACAAATTTTTTGGGCTTTGATGACTTGAAGCTTGGACAGAAAATCTTTGGGCTTGGATTTGTATTTTTTTGGGCTAAGTCTTGCCAACACCTTGGGCCCCAAGGTGAATTTTCACTATAAATAGGCATGCTTGGCCAAGTAGAAGGCCTCCCATCTTCACTTGTTCTTTCATATCAGTCTCTAGTAGTATTGCTCCATAGGTTCTAAGTAACACTTGGGTGGTTTGAAGGAAGTGAGCCACAAGCTCACGGTTGTTTCACTAAGACTAGGCTCACGATTCAAACTACTTCATCTTTTGGTTAGAATTAATGCAACATTATTGTTTGAATTCAAGTATTAATCTTTTGCTACTTTTCCGCAACTTCTTCTCATCTCTTAAGGCTCGATAACCTTTTGGTTTGTATTTGGTTGTCACTACAATTTTAGTTTTATAACAAACCGGAAGCCCGATTAATCATTTCGGACTCCCAATCTCGGTTGGTTCACGGTTTGTTGTAGTATTAAAATTGTTTCGTGTTTCCAAAGTATAAAAAAAAAACCATCCCGGACATTACGTGAATTGCCAAAGACTCTCAAAGTAACTTAAGGACTAAAGATACAATTGAAACACGACTTCCTTTAATTAGTGATAAATTAATTGGTAAATCATGGCTCTATAATTCCCACTTTATTTTTACGTCGTTGGATTAATTAAATTAATTATAGTGTTTGTAGTTTCATTTTCAAATTCATTCTCAAGTAAGTTAACTATTTAGTTCAAGTAAAGATTCTAGTTACAAGAAGTTGTTGAAAAGTTATCTCTTTTAAAATTAATTAACAAGTAGTTGATGTAATTCCCATTTTCTTTAATTGCTTTTACGATCTTTAAAATTACGATTTAAAATGTTGATGGGCTAACCGTCTCAGTTCAAGGTAAAAAGTAAAGTCGGGACCGAGACCGATAAGAGAATAAAGGGTGTATCGTATCGCATGATTGTCCAAACTTATTTAAATCAGAGTTATATTTTATGTCAAAATAGAACTGATCAACTGACAACTGGTTCATTGTGTGACGGCTTCTTTAAGTTACATAAAATATCGACTCTGAGATAACAATGGAATGCGATCTCGTCTTTTATTTAATTATTAAATTCATCCCAATGGAACTTTATACCCTGTGCTCTTTTTAAATTAAATTCTCAGTAGTTGTTACTCAAAACCCCCAACCAAAATATTGTTTTCGAATTCGCCATCTGAAACTCGCTTTTACAGACCCGACTTTCGAGGAAAACTTTTCCACGCTTCCCTGTGGGATCGATATTCGGTACTTTGTACCATTATTACTTGTTACAAGACGGCAGTAGATTAAGATGTATATTTGCGTCGAGATCTATTTTCTTGCATTTTAAAAAGGTGTGAACACGAAAAGACGCAACAAGTTTTTGACACCGTTGCCGGGGAAGCACGCTAGAAGTTCTTCTTTTTAAGTAAGGTTTTTAAAAGCAAGTTTTTCTACCATCTACTTTGAAAAAAAAAGAAAGAGTAAAAAAAATATTTTGAAAAAAAAAATCGAAAAAGTGCATGCTAAGATTGTCACACGGTGATTTTTTCCAACTCGATCTCGATATTGAACGAACATTTAGACAACGAAGAAGAATCCAACGAGCTAATTTAGTTTTAAAATTCTTCCGAAATGTCTGAACATGAATATATGACGAATGAGGAATTAATACCCGAGGTAAATCTAAATAGGCATCAAAATGATCGAGAAAATAATAATAACCGAAGAAATCGAAATAGAGAAAATCCCAATAATCACGAAGATTTAAATAATCATGATGATCCAAATGAACCGCCAATAAATACTGATGACGAGGAACAAAACATTTTTCGGTTAGCAAATTCCAAAGATGGTGGTATTATGTCTTACGCTGTTCCTGTGTTAACCCAATTGCATCCAGGAATTCTTAAACCAACTTTGCAAACCCATCATTTTGAATTAAAACCAATAATGTTTCAGATGTTGCAAACTAACGGCCAGTACGCTGGTTTGCCAGTTGAAGATCCTCACTCTCACCTTCGGTCTTTCATGGAAATTACAGATTCTTTTAAACTGCCTGGTGTGCAAGATGATGCTCTAAAATTAAAACTTTTTCCATACTCATTAAGAGACAGAGCAAGGTCTTGGTACAACTCGTTGAAACCAGATTCTATAATTACATGGACCCAAATGGCAGAAAAGTTTTTGAAAAAATATTTTCCACCCACGAGGAATGCTAAGTCTAGAAATGAAATCTGCACTTTTAGAAAAATGGACGATGAAGCAGTTCCTGATGCATGGGATAGGTACAAGGAGCTATTGAGAAAATGCCCTCATCATGGCATTCCGTATTGCATTCAGCTAGAGACGTTTTACAGTGGTTTAAATACTGCTGCTAAACAAATGCTCGATGCTACTGCGCACGGAGCTTTCACAGCTTGTACCTACAATGAAGGATATGAAATCCTTGAAAGAATTTCAAACAACAATGGTCAATGGGTTGATCCACGTGCATTACCTTGAAAAGCAGCAGGGGTACAAGACACAGATGCTTATGCATTGTTATCTTCACAGTTGGCCGGCATGGCATCTTTAATCAAAAATCTTAATACCGTGCAAGTTAACACTGTAGCACCTACCCCTACTGTGCAGTCTATACAGTGCACCTTCTGTGGAGAGGGTCATCACTTTGAACATTATCCTGGAAATCCCGAGAGAGTAAATTATGTCAGTAATAACAACAAGGGTGGACCTTTTTCTCAAACTTACAATCCTGAGTGGAGAAACCATCCAAATTTTTCTTGGCATAGTCCTGCCCAAAATCCACCCCCACCAAGGTTGCAAGGACAACCAAATTTTCACCAACAACCTCATCACAGACCTCAAAATAACCAGCATGGAAATTTTCAAAATAATCAACCTGGTTATCAACAAAAGTCAAACCAACATGCCGACTCATCTACTTCCTTGGAAGCAATGATGAAAGCATTCATGACCCAGACGCATGCATCAATTAAAAATCTGGAGACCCAGGTGGGTCAAATGGCTTTGGAAATAAGAAAGTGTCCTTCAGATTCTTTCCCTAGTGACACAGAAATACCTCAGAGGATTGGAAAGGAACATGTGAAAGCTGTGACATTGAGAAATGGACAGGACTTACCAGAAAATATACAAAAAGAACTAGAAAAGATAGATAAAGCAGGACCTGAAAAGAAAAACACAGTTTTGGATTATGCTCAACCCAGTGTGAGCACGGGCCCTGGAAACACTGTAGGGCCCATTGAAACTACACCCCTTCCAAAGAAGTCAGACTATCCAACATTATTCCCAAATGAACCCAAGGAAAGTCAAAAAGAAAATCAACAGACTGTTTTGGATGTGTCACAATCTGGTGACAGTCCCAAAAGTCCTTGTAATAACAGACCTGTAGAACCAGTTAAAGTTACACCAGCCACTAAGGTAGACAAAATCTCACCGACTGTCCCAGCACCTACTGCTCAAAAGACTACGTCTCGTACTCTGGTTCCTCTCTATATTCCTTATCCCAGAGACTAAGGAATCAAAGGAATGAACTACAATTCAAAAAGTTTTTAGATGTTTTTAAACAGTTGCATATCAACATACCTTTGGTGGAAGCCATTGAACAAATGCCAAATTATGCAAAGTTTTTAAAAGACATTTTAAGCAAAAAGAAAAAATTGAATGAGTATGACACTGTAGCTTTGACTGAGGAGTGCAGTGCCATGTTATCTAGCAAAATCCCTCCAAAATTGAAAGATCCAGGGACCTTCACAATCCCATGTTCCATAGGAGGAAAAGAAGTAGGAAAAGCCCTATGTGACTTAGGTGCCAGCATAAACCTTATGACTTTATCTGTTTTCAACACCTTAGGCATAGGTGAGGCTAGACCTACCACTGTTTCACTCTTGTTAGCAGACAAGTCCATAGCTTGGCCAAAGGGTAAAATTGAGGATGCCCTTGTCCAGGTTGATAAATTTATTTTTCCTGCAGACTTTATCATCTTAGATTTTGAAGCCGACAAAGACATTCCCATTATCTTAGGAAGACCATTCCTAGCAACAGGCAGAACTCTGATAGATGTCCAAAAAGGTGAACTCACCATGAGAGTGTAAGACCAACAAGTGACCTTTAATGTTTTGGACTCCCTCAAATTTCCTGAAGAAAGGGAAGAATGTTCTACCTTAAGTTTGATTGAATCTTGGTGTCAAGACCAAAGTTTTGGGGAGGTCTTGGGAATGGAGGAAACTGATAGTGAAGAAGACACATCAGAGTTTGAGGAATTAGAAGACATTCAGGTTACCTCTGCTGTTGAAATTTTACATAGTGAGGATAAGAAAACACTTGTTCCCTCTATAGAATATGCTCCAGACTTAGAACTGAAACAACTTCCCTCGCATATGAAATATGTTTTTTTAGGAGACCCAGGGAAATTGCCAGTCATTATTTCATCATCATTAGAATTTGATCAAGAGGAAAAGCTGATTGCCATGTTGAAACTACACACCAAGGCCATAAGCACAACCATTTGTCAGCATAAAATCATTTTCGAAAACAAAGATTTCACCTCAGTCGAGCCTCAAAGAAGACTCAATCCAATGATGAAAGAGGTGGTTAAAAAGGAAATTTTGAAATGGCTTGATGCTGGCATAATCTATCCTATTGCCAGTAGTACATGCGTCAATCCTGTGCAATGTGTACCCAAGAAAGGTGGAGTTACTGTGATAACCAATGAGAAAAATGAATTAATACCCACTAGGATTGTATCAGGTTGGAGGATATGTATGGACTACCGGAAGCTTAACCAAGCTACCCAAAAAGGCCATTTTCCATTACCCTTCATTGACCAGATGTTGGACAGACAAGCAGGGAAGGAACTTTATTGTTTCTTGGATGGTTACTCTGGTTACAATCAAATTGCCATTGCACCGGAAGATCAAGAGAAAACAACCTTTACTTGTCCTTATGGGACTTTTGCATTTAGAAGAATGCCCTTTGGACTTTGTAGTGCCCCTGCCACTTTCCAAGGATGTATGATGTCCATTTTTTCTGACATGCTGGAACAATCCATGGAAATTTTCATGGATGATTTTTCTGTGTATGGGACATCATATGATCTATGTTTACAAAACCTTGAAAAAAGTCTTAAAAGATGTGAAGAAACAGATTTGGTTCTAAACTGGGAAAAATGTCACTTATGGTTAAAGAGGGCATAGTGTTAGGGCATCTCATTTCCAATAGAGGTATTGAGGTTGATAAGGCAAAGTTGGAAGTAATTGCAAAGTTGCCTGAACCAACCACTGTAAAGGGAATTAGAAGTTTTCTCCGACATGCAGGTTTTTACCGGAGGTTCATAAAAGATTTTTCCAAAATATCCAAACCTCTGTGTTCACTATTACAGCATGACCATGCCTTTAATTTTGACGAAGATTGTAAAAAGGCTTTTAAATTTTTGAAAGATGCATTGGTCACTGCGCCTGTAATAGTGACACCTGATTAGTCCTTACCTTTTGAGATAATGAGTGATGCAAGTGACTGGGCAGTTGGAGCAGTTCTGGGACAAAGAAAAGATAAAGTTTTTCATTCCATTTACTATGCTAGTAAAACCCTCAATGAAGCCCAAATCAATTACACTACCACTGAAAAAGAATTATTAGCTGTGGTTTTTGCTTTTGAAAAATTTAGATCGTATTTGATGGGTGCCAAGGTAATTGTGCACACAGATCATGCTGCCATCAAGTATCTTATTTCCAAAAAAGATGCAAAACCTAGGCTAATCAGGTGGGTCTTGCTTTTGCAAGAATTTGATTTGGAAATCAATCACATGAAGGGTATAAATAATCAAGTGGCTGACCACTTGTCAAGACTGGAAAAACCAGATGAAAAAGCACCTAGTGATGGCATATGTGAGGTTTTTCCCGATGAGAGAATTTTGGTCATACAAACTGCAACACCTTGGTTTGCAGACATTGTGAATTATTTGGCATGTGAGATTATTCCCAAGGAATTTAACAAGCACCAAAGAAAGAAACTGATTTTTGACTCCAAAAAGTTTCTGTGGGATGACCCATTTCTCTTTAAAATATGTGCAGATCAGGTAATAAGAAGGTGTATTCCAAAAGAGGAGGTAACATCCGTTTTACATCATTGCCATTGTGGACCATGTGGTGGACACTTTGGGGGAGATAAGACATCAACAAAAGTTTTGCAGTCAGGCCTATACTGGCCTACTTTAAACAGTGATGCTCATTACTTTGCAAAAAGTTGCAATGAATGTCAGCGGAGTGGAAATATATCTCAGAGGAATGAAATGCCTTTAAATGGAATTTTAGAAGTAGAATTATTTGACGTTTAGGGCATTGACTTTATGGGACCATTTCCACTTTCCAATAACTGTGCCTATATCCTGGTTGTTGTAGACTACGTGTCCAAATGGGTGGAGGCTATGGCCTGCCACTCAAATGATGCTAAAACAGTTGTTAAATTCCTGCAAAAGCATGTATTCACTAGATTTGGCACGCCTCGTGCTTTGATTAGTGATGAAGGCACACACTTCATAAATAAAGTATTGGAGGATGTACTGGAGAAATACAACATTCAGCATAGGGTGGAAACTGCTTACCACCCGCAAACAAATGGTTTGGCTGAATTGTCCAATAGGGAGATCAAAAGAATTTTAACTAAGGTAGTCAAGCCACACCGAAAAGACTGGGCCTCCAAATTGGATGATGCCTTGTGGGGCCTACCGAACTGCTTACAAAACCCCTATAGGCATGTCTCCTTACAAGCTAGTTTTTGGAAAATCTTGTCACTTACCTCTCGAGTTAGAGCACAAAGCCTACTGGGCTATTAAGGAACTCAACATGAGTCTGGACGACGCAGGAAATAAAAGATCTTTACAGTTGTGTGAATTGGAGGAACATAGAAAATTTTCTTATGAAAATGCTAAACTATATAAAGAAAACACAAAGAAATGGCATGATAAGAAAATTATACCAAAAGACTTCACCGAAGGACAGCAGGTCTTGCTTTTTAATTCCAGACTCAAGTTGTTCCCTGGGACATTAAACTCTAGATGGACGGGACCATATCAAATCGCAAAAGTGTACCCCTATGGTGTAGTGGAATTAATTGACCAAGAGAGGGGTACCACTTTTAAGGTGAATGGACAAAGGGTAAAACCTTTTCTTGAACCTTCTGCATTGATACAACAACCGCTCGAGGTTGTTCATTTTCAAGGATGAGAAACCAGTGGATTTTTTGGGTTTTTAACAAAATACAAGAAAAAGAATATTTCTAAAAATATATAATAATAATAATAATATATATAATAATAATAATATTCTTGGATAGAATAGGGCCTAAATAAATTCATTTCTTCATTTGGCCTATATGGTTTAAAAGGAGGAATTGGATGAGTCCAACCAATTTGGTCCAAATTGAACCAAACATGAATCAGGTTTGGGTTTTAAAATTAAGTAAAAAAAAAATCTAATACTTTGAGTCCCAATGTCGTACTTCAATTTGAAAATGCAGGGAATTTGACATCATCGTACTCAGGAGAAGCTTCTCCTCTGCCTCTGCAACAAACCCACCGCCGACATCCAAGCTTCCCCATCATCGAAGCGACGTCGACTCATGTCAATCCATAAATTTCTTTCTTCCATCTGCAGGTCCCAATCTCTCATCTTCCCAATTTGAAATTCTTTAAAACCCTAACCATGGAGCTAAAAATTCAGCACATCCCCTTTGATTCCTTGGATCCATCTACACACCAACATGAGGAAAATAACCCTCATCTCTTCACCCCCTCGTTTATCAACTGCCACCATCGAACCACCCTCACCACCAATCACCACCCATTAGATCGATGGCGCATCTGTTCACCAGACCAGCACGCCTTCTACACAGTCCGCCGCTCGGTCCGCCTGTGCTGCGTTCTGTGCCCTGTCGAGCACCGCCCGCACCGTGCACCACACCGCACACCATGCCACCATCGCACCTGCGCCGTGCGCTGACCGAGTCGCGCACCACGCCGTCGGTCAGTCCGTCGGCACCGCCTGTGCCGTGCCCCACACCTCGGCCAGCACCTCTGTCGATCGCTCAGTACCCCTCTCACCCCTCCAAACCCTTGCCCAAGTTGCCGAGCTTCACACCCTCTCATCAATCAAATTGGAACCCTATTCACCAATGACAAATCCACTCAACACTACAACCCCTACACTGTCGTTTCACTTAACGCCGATAACCACCAGCGCCTACACTACCATCGCACAGCCGATAGGCAACACTTACAGACAGACGATCAATTTTCTCGACAGGTATACATCATCCCCATCATCATCTACACAATTGTTGTATAAACCGTTACCTTCCCCCGAAATCCCCAATAAACTGTGCCCAAATCAGGTTTTTCCACTTCACTTCAGACCAACCCCCCATCCCCCGTTTCGGCCACCAATCGCACAACCCCAAGCTGTAGATTTAGACCACTCTGGAATGCCGATGAACAACCCCCATCACCGAGCACAATCCGCTTTTAACACTTACCAACCCCCATTTCGAACCCCGCGACCTTAAGTCGTAAATTCCCGTTACCCACCGGTGGCACCCACGGCAGTCCCATGAGAACATCGGCAACTAGTTTCACTTACACTCACCCCTCACCTCACACACACACCACCCAACACTGACCCGCACACCGAAAACGAAGCATATCTTGATCGATATAACAGAAAAGGCAAGCAAGTGGCTGTGGAGTCTTCTCCCCCACTCAAGAAACGACGATTTTCAGGCTTCATTGGATTCAGATCAGGCATGGCAGCAAATAGCGAGGGTAGTTCAACCGACATACGGACGAGACCCGCACCGACACCTACGGACAATGCAACAAATATGGGTAATCCACAGGTTGATTCTTTAACCCTTCAAGAACCTGATAGGATTAATTTGTTTAGTTGTCATGAAGCACTATTACGATTTCCGACATTTAGGCGTAAAAGTTGTCTTCCACCAAGGAGTTTTCACACATCCAAACTCACCGCGCACCCCCAATTTTTAGATCGAATCAAATTTTTTGGATGGGACTTTGCCTTGAAGCATCCGGCCCAGTTTAATAATGATTGGGTACGAGACTTTTACACGGAGTTATCTGTAACTCCGGGTGTAAATCTCTTGGTGCGAAATACCCCAATTTGCTACTCGGAGGACGTGATCAACACACTTTTAGGACTCACGCCACCCACGTACTCCGAGTTTGACAGATTGTGTGAAAATGCAAACGAAGATGATCTCGACACCATTTTGCACACTCTCATGCATGAAGGCTCGGACTGGGACTTCAAAGGCAAATCCGGTATTCTTCGTCCTCATTGTTTAAAACTCAAAGCTAACGTTTGGTTTTATTTTTTTCGGCACACACTATGCTCCACCTCGCATGATGGCACACTTACAATGACACGTGTCTATGTTTTGTATTGTATCATGATGGGATTCAAATTGAACATCGGACGACTCATCTCTAATAGCATTAGAAGAGGTGTAGATAAGTCCAACACTAAACTGATTCACCCCACCATAGTACATGCCATCATGGAACAAGCCAAGGTGGTGAAATTAGCTACCGATCAGTTTTCTAAAGAAAAAATGGTTTTAGAAAAAATCATTGTGGATAGGCTTCTTAACAAAAACGAACGCACAAGGGAAGTTCATGGAAATGAACTTGTTTCTTTGGAAGCAAGTATTCATTCACTTAAGCTTGAATTGAGAGCAACCTTGAAGGAATACCGCATGTTGTTAACAAAGTAGGCTAGAAGACAGACAGTAGAGCGAACTGATCAGTTTGAAGGGGTACGAAAGGAGCTGCGGGAAATCAAGGACAGTTTGAGCACTTGGTGGAGATATGAGAAATTCAGAGATGATGTGGTTCGGGCAATCTGGATGAAAGTGAACCCGGGAATGATCGAAGGGCTCCCGCCATTTCCGATACATTTGCTTTGGCAATCGGCGGAGAAAGATCCTACTCACCACGAGTAGGACAGGTTCCGCCTTCTATCTCCTTTACTTTGCTTACTTTACATTTATTGCTCGAGTTAGGGAATTTGTGTCATTTTTGAAGAGTCTCGTTTTTCCATACACGGTCACTAGCATCATTTTTCGGTTTGTTGATTTGGGTTCACATTAGTTTTAGTCACAATTAACTTAGATTTCTCACATGGATTTTCTTCCATATATCACTAGAACTAGAATTTCAACTCTTTGGTACAATCATTTTTTTGTTGGGATCATTGCACTTAAGCCACTTACAAACATCCATCTTCACTCTCCAATTTTGATGTTCTCGTTCAATGAGGACATCGAACCTTTCCAAGTTTTGGGGAGGGGATGACATGGGCTCTCAATTTCATTCAAAACCATGTCATCTACGGTGCATACACAACTCAAAAAATAAGCAAAGCTTCACAATTTTTTTTTGAATAAAGGATGCACAAATATGAAAACCAAGCACAAAAAGAAGCAAAGCTTCACTCTTGTTTTCATGGCATTCCAAAAAGTGTCATAGACACCAAAAAAAAATCGTGTGTTCGAACGCGATCCTCATAGAGAAATGAAGAAGCAAAATAAAAGCCTAATACCCTTGTTTTTGTTGCATCATCGATCCCAATTTACCATGGAGATGTTCGGCTAGCCTATGGTTGATATGTTTTTCTTGGAAGTTCATGTTGAGAATGATAAGTTTATGAAAGGCTATCACTTTTTTCTTTGAACAAATTGAGATAATTCATAATTGTGCCTCTGATAGTCGTATGGAGACGAGGTTCTTTTTAATAAATTTTAGCTCAAAATTGATTTTTCTAATAAAAGTTGCTCGAGGACGAGCAACAGTTCGAATTTGGGGTTGTGATAGGGTAAATTTATTTACCCTATTTTTCATCCTCTTGTTATAATTTTGAGCTATTTTTTCTTTTTCCCATTGCGTCTTTTGGTTGTTTTTTACGACTTTGTTGTTTAAATTAATGTTTATCGCTTTCGGTTCAAAATGAACCATTTTTACATAGAAAATGCAACAAAATTCTTAGTTCATTATATTTGCTTGATGTAGGATTGGATTACGGCCGATTGAAGTCAACATAACCGGCATGCGGATTTTTCGAGTGTGAAACATAGACTTCAATCTTTGTTGTTGGGCCGATTTTCGTGAAGATGGTGGACAAATTTTTTGGGCTTTGATGACTTGAAGCTTGGACCGAAAATCTTTGGGCTTGGATTTGTATTTTTTTGGGCTAAGTCTTGCCAACACCTTGGGCCCCCATTGTTATTTACTTGGGCCCCAAGGTGAATTTTCACTATAAATAGGCATGCTTGGCCAAGTAGAAGGCATCCCATCTTTACTTGTTCTTTCATATAAGTCTCTAGTAGTATTGCTCCATAGGTTCTAAGTAACACTTGGGTGGTTTGAAGGAAGTGAGCCACAAGCTCACGGTTGTTTCACTAAGCCTAGGCTCACGATTCAAACTACTTCATCTTTTGGTTAGAATTAATGCAACATTATTGTTTGAATTCAAGTATTAATCTTTCGCTACTTTTCCGCAACTTCTTCTCATCTCTTAAGGCTCGATAACCTTTTGGTTTGTATTTGGTTGTCACTACAATTTTAGTTTTATAACAAACCGGAAGCCCGATTAATCATTTCGGACTCCCAATCTCGGTTGGTTCACGGTTTGTTGTAGTATTAAAATTGTTTCGTGTTTCTAAAGTATAAAAAAAAACCATCCCGGACATTGCGTGAATTGCCAAAGACTCTCAAAGTAACTTAAGGACTAAAGATACAATTGAAACACGACTTCCTTTAATTAGTGATAAATTAATTGGTAAATCATGGCTCTATAATTCCCACTTTATTTTTACGTCGTTGGATTAATTAAATTAATTATAGTGTTTGTAGTTTCATTTTCAAATTCATTCTCAAGTAAGTTAACCATTTAGTTCAAGTAAAGATTCTAGTTACAAGAAGTAGTTGAAAAGTTATCTCTTTTAAAATTAATTAACAAGTAGTTGACGTAATTGCCATTTTCTTTAATTGCTTTTACGATCTTTAAAATTAGGATTTAAAATGATGATGGGCTAACCATCTCAGTTCAAGGTAAAAAGTAAAGTCGGGACCGAGACCGATAATAGAATAATGGGTGTATCGTATCGCATGATTGTCCAAAGTTATTTAAATCAGAGTTATATTTTATGTCGAAATACAACTGATCAACTAACAACTGGTTCGTTGTGTGACGGCTTCTTTAAGTTACATAAAATATCGACTCTGAGATAACAATGGAATGCGATCTCGTCTTTTATTTAATTATTAAATTCATCCCAATGGAACTTTATACCCTGTGCTCTTTTTAAATTAAATTCTCAGTAGTTGTTACTCAAAGCCCCCAACCAAAATATTGTTTTCGAATTCGCCATCTGAAACTCGCTTTTACAGACCCGACTTTCGAGGAAAACTTTTCCACGCTTCCCTGTGGGATCGATATTCGGTACTTTGTACCATTATTACTTGTTACAAGACGGCAGTAGATTAAGATGTATACTTGCGTCGAGATCTATTTTCTTGCATTTTAAAAAGGTGTGAACACGAAAAGCCGTAACACCTCTGTATTGGCTTTAGGGGTGTTCGCGGTCCGGTTTGGGCGGTTTAACCCCTCAGACCACAAACCAAACCGCAAGTGGCGGTTTATTGATTTTTCAAACCGAGCGGTTTGGCATCAAATGCCCAGACCGGTCAAGTCGGACCGCGGTTTAGGCGGTTTGGTCGACCGGTTTAGGCGGTTTGGGCCTTTTAGTGGGTTTTAAAGTTTAAACATAAACAAATATAAAAAATTGAATTTTAAAGGCTCATTGACTTTAGTCCATTTGAAATAAAGAACACAGTCCACAACAAAATAACAAAGTCCACAAAAGTTAACAAAATATCCCAAGACAAAACACTAAAAAAAGTAATATACAAAATGCAAATAAAATCCACAATTTCACTTCTTCATTTTTCCGTTCTTTGTATTCCACTATCCATAAAGATTTCAATTTTTTAAAATACCTTGGACCTTTTTGTATATACTTGGACATTTGGGTTTTATATCATTTATTCTTTATAATAAAGGTATATATAAAAAAAATAAAAAATATAAATTTATATATTTGGCGGTCGGTTTGGTCCAAACCGCCTAAAAAAACCTCCAGACCGCAGACCAGACCGGACCGGACCGCCCGGTTTGACAATTTTCCAGACCAGACCAGACCGCCAGACCGCTCAAACTGCCAAAAACGGTCCGGTTTGACTTGGTTCGACCGGTTTGAGCGGTCCAACGGTTTTTTTGAACACCCCTAATTGGCTTTTAGAGTCTCTGCAAGGACTTTGGTGTTCTGTTGGGATTCCGACGTGACAGAGCTTTTCAACTCTTCAAGTTTTTGGAACACCATGTCAACAAAGGCTTTAAACTCGCCCTTTGTGACGAAGGTGTCCGAGGTGACCTCTGGAACAACACATGTTCCAGATTTTGCCAACGAGTGTTTGGCACCTTCAGTGCCTGTTTGTATGTTGAGCTCTGGAGGATTTCCTTCCAATCCTCGATGTTCCACAAAGGAATCATCTATGGATGTTCTGTGAGTAGGTATCTTGGGGGAGGGTTCATAGGCTTCCCCAAGATTCCTAGTGATTAAGTTCTGTGGTTGTTCTAGAACCACATAGCTAAAGTGTTCTCTCTCTGCCAACTCTGAAGCAGTTTGGATTTCTCTCGTGTGAGTGACAGAGGCAACAAATGCCTCTGTGTGAGGGTGTGTCGTGTCCTGGGGCGAATGTTGAGAGGGTGAGGTGGATTTGACTTCCCCAGATTTGAGTGGTACAGAGGATGAAGGAATATCCTCTGTCCGGTTGGCTTGGGTTAGGTTCAGACCGTGCCGTCCTTCTTCAATACCTTTCTGCACTACAAATGCAGAGGTAGATGTGTGGGTTGCACTGGGAGTTGGTTCAGGTTGTGTGCCTAAGGCATCTTTTTCACTACTCTCCTTCTTCGATTTTTTATCTCCTTCCCCTTCCTCATCGCTCTGTGACTTGCCAGTCACATCCTCTATCTCTATTTCTACAGTTTCGCCCAAGTCCCCTGAGTACTTGAGAATGACCTCTTTAGCTATTTCAGAGGCCAATTTCATGGGGCTCTGAGGTCTGTCCTCAGGGGTTTCTTCAAAGATCAGTGCTCTCTTTCTTGTCTTCTGCAGAGGTTTTTTCACCACCCTCTGCAGGTTCAGTTCTAGCACTTAGAGCCTCAACCTTGGCTTCAGCAGATCTTTCTTTCTCTGTGAGCTTACTTAGTTTCATCTTCTTCTTCTTCTCAGAGGTTTTGACAACCTCTGTTGTTTCTTCTGCAACCTTTTTCTTAGATTTTGGAACCTCTACTTCTTCGGTTCTCTTGTTCTTTTGTTTCTTTTTCTCCTTTTTCGCACTGCCCTCCCCTTTAGCTAACTCTCCCTTGCTCTCACTCACTACCTGTGCCTCTGTGGCCACAATTTCAGTGTCCCTCGCACCCTCATCTCTTAAGTACACAACCATATCTCCTACATGGAAACCTACGCGAGAGGGGGTTGCAGGACTCGGTGCAGGAGTTCTGTGCCTCGTATGTAATTCCTAACAACCTCTTCACTACCCAAACATGTCAACAGGCTTGATGACAGAGGTCTTGCATTCGAATATCCAGTTGGGAGGGTCGTGGGTCTGTGTGAATTCATCTCATGTAGCTTGATAGTCTTACCCTCTGCTGGTAATTTGCCCTCCCCAATCAAATCGTCTCCCAGAAGCAGTCCTAAGAAACGTCCAAATGCAATGTTCTTGGGCTCTGTGCCCCTGTCTTGGTCTTCTTGTTTGGATATTACAGCATTGCGAATTTCTCTGAAGATGAGTCCTGCATAGTCAAGTGGTAGATCATAGTAGATCCCATACATGATAGCCAATATTGTATGGCTCGACTGATATGGGCTCCCAACCTTTGACGTTAAGCATCTATTCAAGATGGAGAAGAGCACGTTCCACAGAGGGGACAAATTTTGTCTTCTGAAGTTTGTTCTTTTGGTGATTGGTAAAACATATCCAATGAACCGTAGAAACTCTAAGAGTTCTTCCTCTGTAGGCTCCTCTGAGAATTTACGCAGGTTGAGATCTTCCTTGGTGGGGAGCTCAAAGACATCTGACAACTTCCTTCGATTGATACCCAAGTCCAATATCTTAGTAGTCGAGGGATGAGTTGCATACCCAATGATACAGTGCCCATATCCATCCATCTTGGCATGTCGATCGCTTAGCCAGAACTGTTGAATGTATGATTCAGGGATGTCATTCCTCTTCATAGTTAGGGCTTTGACAAGAAAGTGGTTTTGGAGGATCTTGATTAGGGGTTTGGCTTCAGCAGGGAATCCAGATGGATTCAAGGTGACAAAGTGATTTTTGGGTTTGTTGTTCATCTGTGTCAAATGGTAATCATGTCTGGTGAAGGATAGCATTATGCTAGTTAGCACTTGTTCTTGACCAACAGAGTTCGAATCAACTTTCTGTGCCACTAAGTGTTGAGATTTATTGGAGTTCTTTGAGCCATTGGAGCTTTTAGAAGGGCTGGACTTAGAAGCCATTGTAGGATGTAAAGGTTTCTTGGAAAGAAATTATTGAGGGTAAAAGTTGCAGGTAAAAAGGAAAAGAAGGGGTATATATACTGTGAGGGGTAAAAAGAATTTGGCGGTAAAGATAAGAATTTGAAATCTGTAATGAGTGTAAACGAATAAGTATCCGTTTTAAAAAATGGCGGTACAACTACGAACCAATAGAAATGTGCCACGTAAGGATGGGCGGTGCACGATCGAGTACGTACGCCTCCCTCTATTTTCACGCGTGGCATTTACTATTCCCACTTGACAGTGATTTTTAGAAAATAACCCGCATCAAATGACCAAAAAGGTAAAAGTTTTCAAGTTTAAAAAATTGCAGAAGCTCTGTAAGGCAAGAGCTTCTGAGGTCATTTGGTGGGTTCAGAACAAATGAGACATGGACTTTCGAAATAACTTATGAGATGATTGAACACAGACCCAATCATGTGATTAATGGACAAGAAACCCCTTTTGTGAGGTACAGAGGCTTTGTGATAGATCTCAGAGGCTCTGAGATCCAAAAAATTCTATTTTAGGAAATAATTTGGGTGGTGATCACTCAAAAGTTGTGAAAACATTTTTGAGGGTCAGAGAGACATATTAAAAAAAATGATGTCGAGCTCCCCCTTGAAATGTCAAGGTCTCCTTTTTCAGCTCCCCTTTGATCTATGCTTGGAATCTTTTGGAACTTGTCGTTTGAGCAAGACACAGAGCAAGAAGGTTTATACACTGTTATAGAATATGTACTGCAGAGGCTTTGTGCAAGGGTATAGAGTCTCTGTGAATCAACTCATGTTAAACATCCCAATCTTGCCAACGAGAAAAGTAAATCTTTTCTCATCTAATGTCTTTGTGAAAAGGTCGGCAAGCTGGTAATCTGTGGGGACGAAGTACATTTCAATTGTCCAATGCACCACACGATGTTTCAGAAAGTGATACCTGATATCAATGTGCTTTGTTTTAGAGTGCTGAACACGATTGGCAGAGATCGCAATGGCACTTTTGGAGTCACAGAGGATGGGGATTTTCTCGATGTCAAATCCATAGTCTCTGAGTTGGGTTCTCATCCACAGAACCTGTGAACAACAACTGGTAGCAACAACGTATTCCGCTTCTGCCGTAGAGGCCGAGACACAATTCTGCTTCTTAGAAGTCCAACTCACTAGTTTCCCTTCAAGGAATTAACAACTCCCAGAGGTACTCTTTCTGTCTAGTTTGCATCCTCCGTAATCTGAATCTGTATAAGCCACAAGATCAAAGCCAGAGTTCTCTGGATACCAGAGGCCAAGATTCTTGGTCTGTTTTAGGTATCTGAAGATCCTCTTGACAACATGAAGATGAGATTCTTTGGGGTTAGCTTGAAATCTTGCACAGAGGCATGTTGCGAACATTATATTAGGTCGCCTTGCAGTTAAGTATAAAAGAGACCCTATCATACCTCTGTAGAGTTTACACTTCACAGATTTTCCCTCTAGGTCTGCATGAAGCTTAGATCCAGTGGCCATAGGGGTTTTTATTGGTGAAGAGTCAAAAAGCTTGTATTTTTTAAGTATGTCAGAGACATATTTAGATTGGTTTATGAAAATGCCCTCTATGGTTTGTTTGACTTGCAATCCTAGGAAGAAGGTAAGTTCTCCCATAATTCTCATCTCAAACTCACTCTTCATTAATGACTCAAACTATTTACAATAAGATACATTTGTGGACCCAAAAATAATGTTTTCAACATAAATCTATACAAGTAGAATCTCACCTTTTCTCTTTTTATAAAATAAGGTTGTATCAGTTGTACCTCTTTCGAAACCATTGGCAAGAAGAAAGTTTGAAAGTCTTTCGTACCAAGCTCTAGGGGCCTGCTTGAGTCCGTACATAGCCTTGTCCAAGAAGTACACGTGGTTAGGGTACTTGGAGCTTTCAAACTCTGGTGGTTGCTGGACGTATACTTTTTCTTGAATTTGGCCATTCAGAAAGGCTGACTTAACATCCATTTGAAATACTTTGAAACCTTTGTGGGCTTCGAAGGCAAGAAATATTCTTATCACCTCGAGCCTTGCCACAGGGGCAAAAGTTTTGTCATAGTCAATTCTTTCTTCTTGGCAGTATCCCTTGGCCACCAGTCTTGCTTTGTTCCTGATCACCACACCATCCTCGTCCATTTTGTTCCTGAAGACCCATTTGGTCCCTATTGCAATTTTGCCTTTCGGCAGAGGCAGTATGGTCCATACTTCGTTTATTTCAAACTGCAGAAGTTTTTCTTGCATAGCTTGTACCTAGTTTGGGTCTTCAAGAGCTTCAGAGATCTTTTTGGGTTCGATTATACTCACAAAAATTGTCTAGTAACAAAAATTTGCAGTACTGGATCGAGTTTGGATTCTGTCAGAGGGGTCACCTATTATTTGGCTATGTGGATGACTTCTGGTCCACTTTGTCATTCGTGGTAGGTGATCATTGGAACCTTCTAGAATCAATTATGGAGCATGTTCAATTTCAGGTTGATCACCCTCTATAGAAGGGAGATCATTTGTACTTGTCATGGGACTTTTGGTCATTTTCTGTTGATGTCATGAGCTCTGTTGTGCCTTGTTCAGAATTCTCTGACTATTCAGAGATATCTTGTAGATGACCATGATCTTGATTACGCTTGGAGCCTTGTTCAAAATTTGCCTCAAAGTGCTCCCCCTCGACATTTGCACCTACAAAAGTATTGGAAGAGGGTGAAGTATTGCTAGGACCTGATAGAGACGTACCTGATTGGTCTGCAGAGGCTTCAACTCCAGAGGCTCTGTGGTCATCCTCTGAGGGTCCATCATCGTTGAACATCTCTTCAAATAGATGATGAAGTTCATTTGCTCTATATGAGTCACCAGATTCCTTTTCCTGAATTTTGAGTCCTGAGCTGATTTGCTCAGAAGTCACCTGAAATGAGTCATCAAAAGAAACATTAATACTTTCAAGTATGTGTTTTGATTTGAGCTCGTAGACTCGGTATGCCTTGGAGTTTGATGAATAACCAACAAATTTGGCTTCATCAGCTTTGGGACTGAATTACCCAATTTGCTCTTTGTCGTTTAATACAAAGCATCTGCAGCCGAAGACATGGAAGTTCTTGATATTTAGCTTTCTTTGATTGAGTCGATGGTAAGGGGTGTTTTCATGTCTTTTTACCACCAAAGATCGATTTTGAGTGAAACATGCCATGGAGATGGCTTCTGCCCAAAAGGAGATTGGAAGTCCTGAGGCAGTGAGCATGGTTCTTGCAGCTTCCACAGGTGTTCGATTTTTGCGTTCAACAACACCATTTTGTTGTGGAGTTCTTGCGGCAGAGAAGTTCTGTGAAATGCCCTCTGTCGATCCCAAATAACAATGTTATTTACTTGATGGACTTTTACTACACATAGATTAATGAATAAGAGTGCAGAAGCATTTCTAATATGTAGAAAAGTAGAACATTCAAGGTAATAGACACACAAATAATCAACAATCAGAATCGTAAGATATAGCAAGGATTTTACTCAGGACACTGTTTCATTGATAAGCTTTTAAGAACACCAAGAACATGCACTTGTGTATGCAAATACTCTCAGGGAAATACAATCTCTTTGAATCTGACTTATGTGTGTGCTTTCTTACTTCTAAACTCAAAGGAGGTGCTCATATATATATATATATATATATATATATACAATGAGAATGCACCCCTTAGTACAAGACAAAGACTGACATGAAATGATCTGGAAACTTTGAACAGTTGGATTGACGTGTTCTGCACGTGACCTTGTCTTGAACTGAGTTTGTCATCTTCGAAGTCTCAAGAGGTTAGCCATCACAGAGGCTCTATGAGAGATCACATAGGCTCTATGATCTGAAGATCATTAACAGGTTACGAGTCCTCTGGCAGAGCTTCAACAGAATCTTCTGAGATTATGGGTTATGTGGTATGCTTGGATGTTCTGATTTTGACACCTGCAGTTCCTATAGTTAGCCTATTTTTCAATACTTCTATACATAGAAGTTGGAGCTAACAAGTTTCCATATTTTCGACACATCCTCACAAAAACTTCTCTAAATGGCGATTGATCCTCCTAGTACCATAAGAGGGGACGCAGAGATGAGGGCTTTCAGGCTTCATGCCAAAATTCCAGCTGACGTTAGGTTGAGTGCTCCGGACCAACTGAGGCCATAGCAATGTCTGAATGGGTATTTTGTTTTATACGAATACCTATTCAATAGGTTTTACCTGGCCTTTTTCTCCACTGTCGAGGTCGTTTTTGTCAACCTTCGGGTTGTCTCTGGGGCAATTGATGCAACAGTTTTGGCGGATCGTGCAGGTCATCGAACGATTGTCTGGAAAATGGGCTTTGCCCTTTACCGTCAATGATATCCTTCTAGCCTATTCAGTGAAGGCGGAGATGAACCATAGGTATAACCTCTTTTCTAGACATAGAGGAGATCGTGTCCTGGTTCAGACGACCGCGATCAATGACCGTAAGTGGAAGACGACATATTTCTTTGGTTGCATATCGTCAGCCAGCGATGACGCTCAGTGGCTCACTACGAGGTGGAACTCCATGGGTAAGTTTTTTAGAGATTCTTTTTATTTTGGATCGTTCAACTTTTTTGCGCGTTCTAACGATCTTTCTCTTTGTTTGTTTAGAGATCGACTTTACTGGAGTCGTGCCTTTTTCTGAATCGGCCATTAAGGCCGATAGATTTCTCGAGGACAGTGTCGAGGATCGATCGTTCTTCCCCTGGTCGCTAGTGGACGAGGACGATGATGACGAGTTAGTCATCATTGAAACCTTTGCCGATGAGGAGGAGGATGACGAAGTAGAGGAAGAGGATGGTGAGGCCAATCCGGGTAATAACTACTATTAAAGTGTAGAGCGTTAGTCGCAAGATGTTACCTTACTGTTTGTTTTGCCTCTCATGAGGTCTAGCTGGAGTCATCACCCACTGGTTGTAGGATTTTTATAGGGTGTAGTCACGAGACGCCACCCACTAGTCATGAGATCACATAGGGTTTTAGTCGTAAGACGTCACTTCTCGATCTCTTGTAGGGTCTAGTCCTTTGGGACGTCGCCTACTGGTTGAGTTAGCGTAAGGTCTAGTCACGAGACGTTACTTATTGATAATCGTCTGCGATGTTTTTTGTAGGAAATTCAATTCCATCGGGACAGGCGACGGGTCCCTCAAGGAGGGAAATGATGGCTCAACTGGCTCAGCAGGATCAAACATTGAAGAGAAGGGCCCTCTCGACATCTGGGTCGAGGGTCAAGAAGGTTAAGATGGTTCCGAGGGGACGGTCTATGACGTGCGATGTCCTTGAGGACGTCGTCACGGAGGAGGCGATGGCGCCACCGGTCATGGAGACCACGCTGGTTTCCCCGGTCCCACCGCCGGTGGTGGGAGTCTCTTCATCGAGAGACAAGGGAAAGGGTCCTCAGACAGATGAGGACCCAAATACGATGTCGGTAAACTTCAAGCTACCAGCCGACTTTATGTCGTCCGATCGTTTGGATAGAAAGGAATTATTCCCTCATATGAATAAGCGAGTGCTTCAAGACCTTTCGGTAAACTTCAAGACCTTTCGCGAGCGCTTCAAGGACCTCGCGATCGAGGACGTGGAGGCCAACATCACGGAACCTTCCTTCATGGTAAGAAACCTTTGAATTTTATTTTATTTTAATTGTTTGATTTGATTCTCGTCATGTATTTTTACGGGCGTTCCAGGCATCCTTGGCTCTCTATTCACGTCTTATTGATGTGAAGACATTGGTCTCCCGGTCTTTCGATCTGGAGAAGAGAGCCTCTGCCAAGGCCAGGGCGGTGGACAAAAAAAGGGAGGAAGTTTCCCTACGTCTTCACGAAGCTCTTGACAAGATGGAGGATGTCGAATGTGAGAAGGCGGAGCTTCAAGGACGCCTGGAGGAGACCCTTGTCCAGTCCTCTACGGATCGGGCGAAGCTAGACGTGACCAAGGGGATTTCGGCTGTGAATGCAAAAGAATTTAAGAACCTCATGTCTGAGCGAGATGAGGCTCAGGGGCAGGTTGCAGCTGTTGATCCAAACTCTCTCAGTGATTTGATAACGACCCTCTTCTATACTTAGTGAAAATTAAGTTTTAGTATGTATTAGTGTTTCACCATCAGCGATCAGACTGAGTCTGTTCAGTTATCGCTGATAGTCTTTCTTATAAACATTTCTATGTATTAGTGTTTCACTATCAGTGATCGAACTGAGCCTGTTCAGTTATCACTGATAGTTCCTAAAGTAAACAGCCAACGTAATCCCTGAAGACAAGTCTCGCGTCAAAAGATGTTCATAGCTGAATCGAAGATGAAGCTGCTGAACAAAGAGAAGTCTACTAGTGACCTGATGCGGATATCAGTGAAGCAAAGACAACTCTACTTATACGCGAAGGAACATGAGAAAAAGCTTCAGCGATAGCTGAACCTCTCTATCTCTGAATGTAGAGATACTCAGCGATCAAACGATCACAAAGCTTATGACTCAAGTTTCCTTTTGTTTATCCTTGCACAACCTAGTACGATATGTCAGAACGGACAAGTCTCTGCAACCATTCGTACAACAACTCTGTCTACTACACTGTTCATGACCCGGCCGAAAGCATGTCTCCCAAAAGTCAGACTCTCAAAGCAAATCAGTGAACGCCACGTGTAAAGTATCCTGCCATGCATTTAATGCATAGGGTATAAATAGGAAGTTCACCCCTTCATCTGAAGGTGTGCTTCATCCTTGAACTCAAGATAGAAACCCTTGTTTTCTATATCTCTAATCCCCCATTCTCTGAACTTCTTGTGCAATTATCTTAGTGTTTCTTAAGTTTGTTTAGATTGAGTCTGTCTTAATCTTATTCCGCAACAAACTTGTAAATTGTATTTTGATTTATCAATAAACAATTTATTAAACTTTATATTCTGTGTTTGTATTCAACCCCCCCCCCCTTCTACAAACTTGTTTAGCACCTTCGGGACCAACAAGTGGTATCAGAGCTGTTTGTTTAAATCTAATAAACAAGATCTTGCTGTATACTCTTCCTTGCTATTCTAAAATGGCATTAAACACAAACACAAACTACTATGATAATGGTTCACTTTCTAAACCTCCTCGATTTAGCATAGATAACTTTTCTCTATAGAAAAATCGAATGATGCTATTTCTTGAAGGTGCGGATCCTACTATACCTGAATATATAGAAAACGGACCCTATGAACCTGTTAGGATTATAGCTGCTGTTCCTGCCACTGCCACCACTAAAGCTGTCCCTGAACGATATGTCGTTAAGGAAATAAGACAGTGGAGTGATGAAGATAAAAAGAAGGTAGGCATAGATGCAAGAGCAAAGACCATTATTTCAATGGCACTGCCTGATGAAGTTTTCCATTCCATCATGCATCTGAAAACTTCTAAAGAAATGTGGGAAACCATATGTGTTCAATATGAGGGTACCACTGAAATCCAAGAGACTCGAAAGATTAACTTGGTAAGACAGTATGAAAGTTTCATCGCTGGTAAGAATGAATCTCTTTCTGACGTCCATCAGCGGTTTAACTGCCTAATCATTGACCTAAGAACTGTTGGTAGGACCTATTCTAATTCTGAGGTCCTAACAAAATTCTTGGAATGTCTTCCTGAAAGCTGGGACAGTTATTCAATATGTCTTAAGCTAACAAAAGACTTACATACTCTCTCCTTAAGCACTCTGTATGGAATATTGCTCAACTATGAGCAATCAAATCTTCTGAAGAAAAATCTTGTAAAAGATTTTAAAGACTCCAAAAGCACTCCTGTTGCTTTAGTCTCTTCAGAGATAATTCCATCTCAGCGATCTACTCTCACCATCACTGAGCTAGATTCTGAATCTGAGGATCTATCAGACCCTGATCTTTCAGAGTTTGATGAGTCCTTATCACTCTTGACAAACTCTTTTAAGAGATTTGCAAGAAAGAGTAACTTCCGAAGAAGTAAACCTCTCTCTCTTACTGAAAAGCCAAAATCAACTCCGGTTGATAAGGCTACTGCCACTTGCTATAACTGTGAAAAGATTGGACATTTTGCTAGTGAGTGCAGGTCGAAAAAGGTCTTCAAACCTTCTGCCTCAAGAAGATCCAGTGATGACAAATACCATAAGCTGAAGAACAAATATCAAAAGCTGAAAAGCTATCAGCGAAAAGGTAAAGGTCTCATCGCTGAAGAAAACGACTGGGCTGAATCAGAAGAATCATCTTCTGATGAAGAAGAAGTCGCTAATCTTTGCCTCATGGCTGAGATTAAAGAAGAAGTGGAAGAACCATCTGAATCTTCTATGAGCTACATATCATCTCAGGGATCAAAGGGCATCTGGTATCTTGATAGTGGATGTTCTCGTCATATGACTGGACAAAGAGACCTGCTCACTGATTACAAGGAAGAAAAAGGTCCCTCTGTGACCTTTGGTGGAAATGGTAAAGGATTTACCCGAGGGTTTGGTGTCCTCAGCAATGGGACAACTACCTTTCGAAGAGTAGCTTATGTAGATGGACTGAAGCACAATCTTCTAAGCATCAGTCAGCTATGTGATAAAGACTATGAAGTACGCTTTACTAAGAAAGCATGTTCAGTGTTAAATGAGAAAGGAAAACTTGTTCTCAGTGGTCATCGCAGAGAAAATGTCTATGTAATAGATATGGACTCTACTATCACTGAAAACTTATGTTTTCTCTCTAAAGCCTCTTCTGATGTCAACTGGCTATGGCATAAAAGGCTCTCTCATCTAAACTTCAAAACCCTGAATTCTCTCTCATCTAAGGAACTGGTTTCTGGTCTTCCTCAACACTCATATGCTAAAGAATCTCTCTGCTCAGCATGTGAAAAAGGAAAACAAACAAAAGCAAGTTTCAAGTCGAAACAAGTTTCCTCAGTAACAAGTCCTCTTCAGCTCTTGCATATGGATCTGTTTGGCCCTGTCAACATCCAATCAATAGCTGGAAAGAAATATACACTTGTCATTGTAGATGAATATTCTCGCTACACCTGGGTTATCTTTCTTCGCTGTAAGAGTGATACTCCAGAAGAACTAATATCTTTTGCGAAAAAGATGGAAGTGCTGAACAATCTTACTGTTCGTTCAATAAGAAGTGATCATGGAACTGAATTCAAAAATAGTTCCCTAAACAATTTCTTTGAGAACAAGGGAATCTCTCACAACTTCTCTTCAGTAAGAACACCTCAGCAAAACGGAGTCGCTGAAAGAAGAAACAGAACGATCATAGAAGCTGCTAGATCAATGCTCAGCGATTCTCATCTCCCTACTCAATTTTGGGCTGAAGCTGTAAACACTGCATGTTTTACTCAAAACAGATCGCTGATAATAAAGCGATTTGGGAAGACAACTTATGAACTTTTTGTTGGAAGGAAGCCTTCTATCAGCTTTCTTCATATCTTTGGTTGTCAGTGCTTTATCTTAAACAACAGAGATCAACTTGGAAAGTTCGACCCAAAAGCTGATGATGGAATATTTCTAGGATATTCCTCCATCTCCAAAGCCTACAGAGTCTTCAACAAGAGAAGACAAACCGTAGAAGAAACAATTCACGTCACTTTTGATGAAACTCGCTCAGCGAACTCCAAACCAATCGCTGACAATGAAGAGTTAAATGCTTGGATGCTTTCTCACTACAGAGAAACTGAACCTTTCTTCTCTAACCATCAGCATTCAGATCCTCCAGTCGCTGATGATGATCCAAACATTATACATCCTACCGCTGAATCCAACTCATGGGTTTCAGCTGAACCTCTAAACACACTCCTACCATCAAATTTGCCTTCGTCTGAAAACTTCTCCAGTGAATCTACTCAACAGTTAATCGCTGATGAACCTCAATCGTCCTCATCAGTAAACATTCAAATTGTTGATCCAACCTCTGAGTTAAGCAATAATGCTCCTGCTCAACGATGGACCAAAGATCACCCAATAGATCAAATTCTTGGTGATCCAGATGCAGGTATTCAGACACGACGAAGCTCAGGTAATATCTGTCTCTTTGTAAACTTTCTCTCTTTAATAGAACCAAAGAAGACTGATGATGCCCTCAGAGATCCAAACTGGGTCAGCGCTATGCAAGAAGAACTGACGGAATTTTCTCGAAATAAAGTTTGGAATCTCATTCCTAGACCATCTGATAAAACTGTAATAGGCACCAAATGGGTGTTTAGAAACAAGTTAGATGAACATGGAACTGTAACCCGCAACAAGGCTCGACTTGTTGCTCAGGGATACAGACAAGAGGAAGGCATAGACTATGATGAAACCTTTGCCCCTGTGGCCAGGCTCGAAGCAATTCGACTATTCTTAGCTTATGCAGTCTATAAAGATTTCATCGTCTATCAAATGGACGTAAAATCAGCGTTTCTAAATGGAAAGCTGAATGAAGAAGTCTATGTAGAAAAACCACCAGGGTTCTATGACCCTAAGCATCCAAATTATGTTTATAAATTGGATAAGGCTCTCTATGGTCTAAAACAAGCCCCTCGTGCTTGGTATGACACTCTCTCATCTTTTCTTATCTCTGAAAATTTTGAACGTGGCAAGATTGATAATACGTTATTTTTCAGAAAGATAAAAGGTCATATAATTCTTGTACAAATATATGTCGATGACATAATATTTGGTTCTACTAACCCATCTTTGTGTACTCGCTTCGCTGAAAGAATGAAGAAAGAATATAAAATGAGTATGATGGGTGAGCTGACATATTTTCTCGGTCTTCAGATTAAACAATCTGACAAAGGTACTTTTATCAGCCAAGGTAAATATGTTAAAGATATGCTGAAAAAGTTTGATCTTACTCAAACTTCAGCTATGAAAACTCCTATGGCACCACCCCTGACACTTAACAAAGATCCTTCTGGAAAACCTGTTAATGTCACTGCATACAGAGGAATGATAGGCTCCCTGTTGTATCTCACAGCAAGCCGACCTGACATCATGTACTCTACTTGTTTATGTGCACGCTATCAATCTGAACCCAAGGAATCCCATCTGATCGCTGTAAAGCGAATTTTCAGATATCTGAAAGGAACTCCTAACCTCGGTCTTTGGTATCCCAAAGACTCAGGGTTCGATCTAACTGGTTATTCTGATAGTGATTTTGCAGGATGTAAACTTGACAGAAAGAGTACCACTGGTGGATGTCAACTCTTGGGAGGAAAGCTGGTAAGTTGGACAAGCAAGAAGCAAAATTCTGTGTCCACTTCCACAGCTGAAGCTGAATACGTAGCCGCTGGAAGCTGTTGTTCTCAAATCTTATGGATGAGAAATCAACTATTAGATTATGACCTTCAGCTGTCAAAAATTCCTATCTATTGCGACAGCACTAGTGCTATCGCTATAGCAAATAATCCAGTGCTACATTCAAAGACAAAACACATAGAGATCAGATATCACTTTATCAGAGATCATGTGATGAATGGTGATATTGAACTTCACTTTATCCCTACTGACTTTCAGCTTGCTGATATATTCACCAAACCTCTTGATGAGACAAGGTTCAACTTTCTCATCAGTGAGCTTGGAATGCTGAATCTTGAAGAATAATTCTTCAGCATTCATGCATTGTGTCAGTAATCAAAAATTCCCTTTCATCATTCTCTGATAAATATTCTGACTCTCAGGTATGATTTCTAAATCCCCACAACTGAATCTTCATCCAGTTAAGATATTTTAAAAAATATAAATCTTAATCATTGAATCTTTCTTCAAATGATTAAAAGCTTTTTGAATTTAAATTTATCACTGATATTTATATTCAATGATCCTTTTAAAAAGAAAATCTATCCTATCTTTTCATAAGGGATACTTTCAAAAAGAAAATTCTATTGCTGATATTTTTTCTTCAGTGATAAATTCAAAACGGACAAATGAACAGTCTCTTTCTTAACTATGACGTCATTTGAACCGACAATCCACGACATGCCTTTTTTCTGACACGTTCGTCCGTTGTTCTTCTATCCAATCACCTTCGTGGGACGTGTCCATGTCATGATGTGCATTTGTTTTCCCGCTTCTCTCACACTCTCTCTCCTCCTTCTCACATATAAAAGGAATGTTTTTTTCCATTCTATCAATTTACGTTTTCTGGAAATACTTTCTAAGCAAGAATACTCTCTCAAGCATTCAAGCATTCTCAAGCTTTCTGCATCATCTTCTTCAAGATCTACAGGTTATTCTTGACTTCTTATCTTAAATCTTTTCACATAAACCCCATTTATGGGTTTATAAGACTCAAATCTCATAAAATCATTTTTTTTGATTTTATTCTTTAGAAACCATTTTATTCTTTATTCAAAATCAATGGTTCTTCTTCTTATTCTTGAATCTTGTTCTAAGATAAACTGTTTTTCTCTAAAAATATGTTGATTTTCTATGTTTCTTTCCCCAAATCGAAACTAGCAAATCTTCTTTATTTTTCGACTAAACCTTTCTTCTACTCGTTTATCTACTCAAACAGAATAACTCAATCTGCACTTATCGCCTCAAAGAATGTCAAGTTCGCCATTTCTGACTCAGAGCTCCCAAAGAACAATCATCTTGCTCGCCTCGAGTTTGATGGTATCAAGTACCCACATCTGGTGGAAGCTGCAAAATTTCTAAGGCAATCCTGCATTGCCTATGCTATCACGGTGGATCCCACACCTTCGAAAGCTCTACTCCAGCAATTCTGGTTTACCGCTGAAGAAACCTCTCTCACCAACAAGAAGGGTGAACAGGTTCCTGCTATATCCTTCAGCACTCAACTAGGCTCAGGGATGATGACTGCCCTAGGCCTGAGGAAAGCCTTGCGTTTCCCCGACAAATCCAGGAATGGATTCGACGCCCTGCCAACTGACGCTGAACTCATCCAATTCCTGGATGCCATGGAATATGCTTGGGAAACCAAACCAAGAACTACAATTCCCAACAAGAAGCTGACTCTTGTGAAGAAGGCACTGATGCCTTCCCAGCTCAACTACGTCTTCTCACACATCATTCAGTGTATGAGTGGGAAGAGTGGGTCACTGGACCAAGCTAGCAAGGTTCAGGTCCAGATGGCTTACTCAGTGATCGATGGGAAAAACTTCGACTACGCAACAGCTATCTTTGACGACCTGAAGTCAAAGATAGAGAAGACCGAGAGGGATCCCAAGATTCCCTACGTACGCTTCATCTGCGCGTACCTGAAGTTTCTCTACCCTACCACTTACCCCACCAACTCGGATGCATCTTTTCCGAAAGTAGGTCAGAGATCCCTGGAGGTCAAGACGCTCCCCAACGAGGTAAGTATCTCTCAACTTCGCTCTCGTCTCTCTCTCCTCACTTCTTCGTCTTCAGCGGCCACGCAGGAGGTTCCTTCTTCTGCTATCCCTGCCGCTACCCCTTCCAAACGACCATCAACTGGCTCCCTTGGTCCTTCAAAGAAGGCCAAGGTAACCAAGGAGAAAGCTACTTCTAGCTCAATACCTAAGGATGTTTCTCTACAAACTTCCTTAGATGATTTCGTGGGTCTCTCCTCCACATCCTCAGCTCAAACCACTACAACCGTGCCAGCGATCTCGGTCGCTGTCACAACAACAGTGACAAAACCTGCGGTAACTACTTCTATCCCTACATCTTCTATCCCCATCTATAGTCCCCCTATTTCTTTGGTCTCTACCACTCCTCAGCTTGGACCAATAGGACCTGAACATCATTCTTTTGAGGAATCTTTACAATTCTACAAAATGTTTGATAATTCAGGTAATCCTATAACCTTATACACTTCTCCCAACTCACCATATAAGCCTGGTTCTGAAAAATTAACTTATCTTTCAGGTCCTAGTCTAGCGACTGTTGACACCAATGTCAACAATTTGAGTTCAAAGGTGGATTCTCTCTCTGCTTCTCTCAACAACACCACCAGCGCTGTTCAAACAGCTAGTGATGCATTGAAGACGTTGACTGCCACCTGCGCCTCCAAAGCTGATCTTTCTCACATCGCTACTCTTCAGGCAGCGATTGTCAAAGTCAGGGAAGAATCCAAGCAGCAGCATGATGACCTGTCTGCAAAGATCGATGCCTGCACTACGACTCTTCAGCAAGTCCTCGACAAGCTGAATGCACCAGCTCCAGTTCCTGCTCCATCATTTACAGAATATGATCGTTCAGCCCTGACCATAGCTGTGGAATTCATTCACCTAGCTACGTCCGACATCCCTGCACTTGAAGGACGACTCACAGGTCTGGAGGCTGAAGTCCAGAAGCTGGCTACTGCAACAACTTCATCTCCACAAGATCTCTCCCTTGTTGATAATGACAAAGAGGGGGAGAATACAGCTGAAGAAAACACGGATGCTGAAGTTATTGCTGAACCACCGAAGGAAACTCCCTCTCAGGTTGAGGGGGAGATAGTTGTTGATAAAGCCCCTCCCACCATCGCTGAAATAGTCGATGATGAAGAGGAGGATGAAGATGATGATGAAGACCTTGATCTTGAAGATCAAGTGGATGACTCTCATCAAGATGATGATGATGACGATGAGGAAGATCCATCTCTCTGGTGTTCTTCAGCCACCACATCATCAGCGATAGCTTCGAAAGAAGTTATCCAAGCAGGGGGGAGACAAGGATCATCTTCAGGAACCCCTTCCCAAAGCAAAGGTGCATCTGCTAAGGAAACCCTGATGATGATCTCACTACCTGAGGAGAATCCTTCTCAGGTATGCCTTACTCTTGTTCCCTTATCTTTCTATAAAAATCCTACCCCTGTTTCTTTCTAGCCTTTATCTCTCTTCTTTCCGTAAAAATAATCTAATTTTTTTTTTCTCATTTTCTGACCAGACAGTTCTCTCCCCTGCTTAAGGGTTCTGAACTACAAATAATTCCAGCTGCTATCGCTGAAGAAATAATCCCAATCTCTATCGCTGAGATTGATGAAGAAGAAGAAGATTACCTGGTCCATCCAGGAAGGCCCTCTCAACCATCTCATTGGTCAGAGGAAGTGATGAAGAAAAGAGCTGAAATGATCGCTCAACTAGAAAGTCAACGGCTGAAAGTCTCTCTTCAAACATCCTACTCAGAGCTCGACTTCCTCACTAAAGTTGAACGAGAAGAATCTGCCAAAGCTGAGAAACTGATCGCTGAATGCAGACGAGATGCCCAACTCGCTTTAAAGATTCAGTCTTCTCAAGTCAAGGACAAGAAGCTGAAAAGAAAGCCTGTGGAAGTTCAAGCTGCACTGCTGAAAGAAATTGAAGAGGAACGCTCCAAAGAACAAGAGATCAACGATAAGTCCATCGAATGGTGCAAACAGAAGATGGATTATCGCTCTGATCTTCTTCCAATAACAGCCGTGACTATCTCTGGTCGCAAGAAGAAGGATCAACTCTCAGTGACCATGGAGATTACTAGAGAGGATGGAACTCAGAAAGCTATGTACGTTTCCAAACTTGAAGGTTTCGGGTTTACAGAGTGGATAGAATTCTGGGATGCGCTGAAGAAATCGAAATCTACATACAGAGGCTACGTTGAAGGACTTCTTAAAGCTCTCATCAACAGAGTCACTTCTGTACTGAACCTGCCATCTCCTATCCCTCCCAATCCCAAGAAACTCAAAAGAAGAATCGGGTCCTCCTCTGAAGACGTCGCCATCATCAGGAATGAAACTTCTATCAAATTTTCAAGAGATGCACTGTTTGGTCCTCCTCCTGATCTTTCAGTTCTGGATTTATCTCTGCCTCCTGGTGGTCCTTTCCAAGCTGGTCAAGTAATTGACCATCCTTATGGAATATTCTTCAGAGATGATGATGAGGAACTCAGATTTCAAAGAGTCTCTGAGATTCCTATCTGTCCTCTGAATCATCTCAAGGATCTACTATGCTTATGGTGTGACTTCTTCCCTGCTGCTGAGAAAATCAAAGAAATTATCATCCAAGAATCCTTGGAACGAAGACAGAAAGGAGAAGAAATACCTGAGTATATGATAAATCCTCCTAAATCTTCTTATAGCTGATAGATTAGTTTTCTCTTCTGTAATCTATTAGTTGTACTTACAGTAGTTAGTTATTTACTTGTAATTTTCATTCCTTGTAATTCTCTTCTTGAATTAATGAAATTTCAGTAAAGTACTTAACTTCATCAGTGCTGTAAAAGATCCCTCAAAATAGTAATTGGGACATGTATGTTACGAGTCCTGATTATTCCATCATTTTGAATCATAAAGTAATTTTCTTCAGTTACTTTGTCATTATCAAATAGGGGGAGATTGTTGATCCAAACTCTCTCAGTGATTTGATAACGACCCTCTTCTATACTTAGTGAAAATTATGTTTTAGTATGTATTAGTGTTTCACCATCAGCGATCAGACTGAGTCTGTTCAGTTATCGCTGATAGTCTTTCTTATAAACATTTCTATGTATTAGTGTTTCACTATCAGTGATCGAACTGAGCCTGTTCAGTTATCACTGATAGTTCCTAAAGTAAACAGCCAACGTAATCCCTGAAGACAAGTCTCGCGTCAACAGATGTTCATAGCTGAATCGAAGATGAAGCTGCTGAACAAAGAGATGTCTACTAGTGACCTGATGCGGATATCAGTGAAGCAAAGACAACTCTACTTATACGCGAAGGAACATGAGAAAAAGCTTCAGCGATAGCTGAACCTCTCTATCTCTGAATGTAGAGATACTCAGCGATCAAACGATCACAAAGCTTATGACTCAAGTTTCCTTTTGTTTATCCTTGCACAACCTAGTACGATATGTCAGAACGGACAAGTCTCTGCAACCATTCGTACAACAACTCTGTCTACTACACTGTTCATGACCCGGCCGAAAGCATGTCTCCCAAAAGTCAGACACTCAAAGCAAATCAGTGAACGCCACGTGTAAAGTATCCTGCCATGCATTTAATGCATAGGGTATAAATAGGAAGTTCACCCCTTCATCTGAAGGTGTGCTTCATCCTTGAACTCAAGATAGAAATCCTTGTTTTCTATATCTCTAATCCCCCATTCTCTGAACTTCTTGTGCAATTATTTTAGTGTTTCTTAAGTTTGTTTAGATTGAGTCTGTCTTAATCTTATTCCGCAACAAACATGTAAATTGTATTTTGATTTATCAATAAACAATTTATTAAACTTTATATTCTGTGTTTGTATTCAACCCCCCCCCCTCTACAAACTTGTTTAGCACCTTCGGGACCAACAGCAGCTCTTGAGGAAAGGGTGGCATCCATCGAGGCATTTACTCAATTTAAGACCCGTGCAGCCGTGGTTAAGCGTCGCCAAAGGGGAGAAGACCCTTTGGCTGCAATAGAGGGTGATCTATCCTTCTTCTTGGAGTCCGTTGGAGCCGAGGAAGACATTGACTCTGAGGACGAGCGCTAGTAAGAGTTGATGGATGACGCTCCTCAGGACGACGCCGGGGTCGCGACTTAACAAGAGCGGGAGCAGCCGATGGATCCTTAGTTTTAGCTTTTTATAAATTTTTTTGTTTTTCGATTGGGTGACCGTTGGCGGTCGTTCCACACCTTGTAATATCTTCTCAGATATTAATACAAGAATTTTTTATTACGAAAGCCTGTCGAAATTTTTTCGCAATTTTTATTTTGTCGAAACAAACATTGGAATAAATTACGCATGACAATCATCGAAAGATCAAATGGAAATTGTTCCAAGTAACACACGACATCAAAATATGATCAATCATAAGTAATTAAACTTGCGATTGGACTAGTAAAAATATTTAGTAAGGGACTTGCGACTGGCGTAAACAATAAACCTGTTAATTGATCAAACCAAAGCATTCACGAATAAGGCCAATAAGATTCGACCAAACTTTTTGGGTCGTAAAGAACCTTGCGATTGCATGCAAATGTTGAACACGAAAATAGAGCAAGATATTTGTGGTTAAGGCAAAGTTTTGGCATCAGGTTCTTAGATCGTACGACTTGGTCGTGAGATGATCGTGAACCATAAGCATAGTCGAGTAATAGAAAGATCCTGTAATGAAATAACATTAGAGGGGGTCCTTGGCTAGGCCAACGACTCTACGACACTTAAGTCAGTAATGGTTGTAAAGATATAATCATAAGAAAATGTGAAATGGGTTTAAAAGAAATACTTCTTTAAATGTACCGCATTCCAACTTCGAGGGATGTCGCGACCATCGAGGGTATGTAATCGATAAGCTCATTTTCCGAAAACCTCGTTTATTCGGTACGAACCTTCCCATTTGGTGAATAGCTTACCTGAACCTGGTTCTTGAGTGTTCTGAAACACTCGTCGTTTGGACATAATCGCCTACTTGGGAGATATTGACCTTGACATTTTTATTAAAATGTCGTTCGACTAACTGTTTCTAAGATGCAATTTTGATCAATGCCGATTCTATTAATTCTTCTAATGCGTCGAGGTCATAACTTAGGTCGACTAAGTTGTGGTCGACCGACAAGTGTCATGAGGTTGGAAGTTGGGTCTCGACAAACAAGACTGCTTCGCAACCATATACCAGAGAGAAGGGTATTTGTTCTGTGGAGGTACGAGGTGTCGTACGATTGGCCCAAAAAACTTTTGAAAGTTCTTCAACCCATTTACCTTTTGCTGCTCTGAGTCTTTTTCTTGATCGAATTGATGATCATTTTGTTACTAGACTCAACAAGTACGTTTGATCCAGAATAGCGAGGTGTTGAGGTCGTAAGTTTGATATTATGATCCTCGCAGAACTTCTAGGTTCTGTTGCTTATGAATTACGATCCGTTGTCGCATACGATCTCAGTTAGGATTCCAAACCTGGAAATGATGTTAGTCTGGATAAAAGAGATTACTTCTTTGTCCCGAACTTGGGACAAAGCAACTGCTTCTATCTATTTTGAAAAATAATCTGTGAGGACTAAAATGAATACTTTTTTCCTAGGGACTAGAGGTAATTTCCAACAATATCCATTCCTCATCGCATGAAGGGCCATGGAGTTAAAGTCGAGTGCAAGGGTTCAGAAGGTTTATGTGACATACCTGAATGTCGTTGACATGCGTTACAAATTTGGATGTACCTTATTGCGTCATGCCGTAAGGTTGGCAAATAGTATCCTTGTTAAGAGATACGATTTGCTAGGCTACGACCACCTGAGTGGTTACCACATTCTCCATCATGCATTTCTTGCAAAATGCTTTGGATTTGGTTTTTATTAGTAACACATCGTAGATTTAGTCCCGTCGACGATCGTCTGTAGAGTTGTCCTCTAATCATAATGTACTTGGATGCCATAAATCTAATTTTTTGGGCTTCCATTTTGTCTTCAGGAAGTTCGTCGTTCGTTAAGAATCTTTTGATGTCACTCGACCCATCGTCTTCCTATTCTATTGCTTGGATGTCATTTTCATTTTCAATGGACGACATTGCCAGATGAATTATTGGAATGGCGTCAAATGGGGATTGTTCGAGTGCTAATCCAAGATTAGCTAATACATCAGCTTGGGTGTTTTGATCCCTCGGGATCTGTGAAATAGAAAATTTTTGAAATTCCTCGGACTTATTTTTGGCTTTTCTGAGGTAAACCGTCATCCTGGAGTCTTTAGGAGTACACGATCTTTCGCCCCTGTGGTGACTCGAGGACGATGCCAAGACCTATCCCCCGGGCGTTGGATGATTCGTCGACGTGTAAATTTCACGTTGCGTTGTCGAGAGTGGCCACAGGTTCCATTGGTACATCTAGTTCTGGACTGAAATAGGCAATGAAGTCGGCCAATGCTTACGACTTGATAGTTGTTTTAGGTTTGTAGTAAATGTCGTAACTACTAAGGTAGATACTCCGTTTTGCTAGTCGACCTGTCAACTCATGTTTCCTCAAGACAAACTTAAGATGAAAGTTAGTCTTGACAGTTATCGGATGTGAATCGAAATAATGACGTAACTTTTTTGCTGCTGTAGTTAAGGCCAACAAAATTTTTTCCATAGAGGAATACCTGGTTTCGGCATCGAGAAGTGACTTACTTACGTAGTAGATGGGAAGTTGCTGTTTTTCATCCTCTCAGATTAGGAAGACACTTATAGCGATCGTGCTGACGGCTAGATAAAACTGGAGGTCCTCGTGGTCCTTAGGCTTCGACAGTAAAGGTGGCGACGCTATGTACTCCTTGAGTTTTTGGAGCGCATCTTCATGGTCACTCGTCCATTTGAAGCCCCTGTTTTTTCTCAAAACATTATAAAATAGGTGGCATTTATCTGAAGATCGAGATATAAACCTGTTTAGAGCCGCGATTCGTCCAGTAAGTTGCTGGACCTCTTTAAGATTACGCGGGGACTTAATGTCTATGATCGCCTTTATGTGGTCGGGGTTGGCCTCGATCCCAAGACGTGTGACAATGTATCCCAAGAATTTCCCTACGCTTACCCTAATGGAACATTTCATTGGATTGAGCTTCATATGATACTCTCTGAGAATATCGAATGATCGTTTTAGATGATCAATATGATCGATCGCCCGTTTTGATTTCACCAACATATCGTTGATGTATACTTCCATTGTGTCGCCAAGATGCTCTTTGAACATCCTGTTTACCCGTCACTGGTATGTTGATCCTGCATTCTTGAGACCAAAAGGCATGACCTTAAAATAGTAAATCCCTTTGTCTGTTACGAACGCTGTCTTTTCTTGGTCATCGTGATGTATTAGGATTTGATTGTATCCCGAATATGCGTCCATGAACGTTAAGAGTTCATGTTTAGTGGTTGCTCCAACCATAGTGTCAATGTGGGGTAATGGGAACGGGTCTTTAGGACAAGCCTTGTTGAGATCAGTGAAGTCGATACATATTCTCCACTTCTCGTTCTTCTTCTGTATGACCACGACATTTGCTAACCATTCTGGGTATTTAACTTCTTGAGTTTTTTCAGTCTTGAGTAGATTGTCGACTTCTTCATTAATGACTTTGTTTAGCTCAAGAGCGAATTTACGTCGCTTTTGTTTGACTGGCTTAAATGATGGATCGACGTGAGTCGATGTGAGATGACCTAGGGTCGATGCCAACCATATCCTCGTGCGTCCAAGCAAAACAATCGGCATTATTCTGCAAAAAATAAATCAACGATTCTTTTAAGGAAGGGTCAAGAGACGTACCTACGAAGACGACCCTGTCAGGTTGGTCCTTATTCAAGACAACTTCTTCTAGTCGATAGTTGTCAGTGGTGTCAGGATCGACCTGGTTCTGTAATTGCTAGATACTCTACTTTTGAGGTTTCATCGTAACTCTGTAGCAATCTCGCAATTTTTTGCTCGCTTATAACCTCCTGAAGACCCCAGGGCGTAGGGAATTTGATCGTCTGATGATATGTCGATGGAACAACTTTCATATCATGAATCCAAGGTTGCCCTAGGATGATATTGTATGCCGACGAGTAGTCTATGACGTTGAATTTGGTCTGCTTGTTGACCCCTTTAGCAAATACTGGGAGAGTAATTTCCCCGATGGTGTTAGCCATGTCGCCATTGAAGCCCACAAAGATCGTCGAACGTCGCACGATTTCTGACTTGTAGATTCTCATAGCTTTGATTGTGCTAAGGAAAATGATATTGGCAGAGCTTCCTCCGTCGACCAGGATTCTCTTAGTCGAGCAATTCCCAACTGTATGCTGAATGATTAAGCCATCGTGATGTTTCTGCCATTGTTTGCCGAGATCGTCTTGATCTAAAGTTATAGGCATAGCCTCCAATTCCAGCTCATGTTTTGGTCATGATGATCGTGAGACAGGAAGTTCCTTAGGTCCTCGACTAGTGTGTTGCTTGGTTGTCAAGTAAGTTAATCCATGGATATCGGAACCCCTGGTCATGTAATTAATGACTTTTTCACTTAGCAAGTCTTGCAGATGGACTTTTGGTACAAGCCAAGCTAATTCTCATCGTAAAGCAATGCAATCGTCTGTTACGTGGCCATGATCGCCATGAAAGTCGCACCATTTGGATTTGTCTTTCCTGGCATCGTCTCTTTCACTTTTTGGAGGCCACTTGACGTTGGTCTGGACATTCTTTAGGGCCTAGACCACCTATTTAGATGTTCATTTGAATCCATAAGATGAAATCTTAGGATATTAGGGGAACTTGTTCGCCGGTGCATTCTTCTTTTTGTCAAATCTCACGTTTGAGATTCGTTTAGACATCTCGACCTTAGAGGTCGTTCTAGCCTTGAAGTTTGGATTCTTGACGCTCAAAGCTTTCTTATCATTGGAGTGCTTGCGACGGAAGGCCGCATCGTCCTCGACCCACATGTAGGCTAGTGTTCGAGCTCGAACGTCTTCGAAGTTTTTCGGTGGATACTTTGTCAGATCCCTATATTGGTCTGAACTGTCGTCGAGACCTCGCTTGAAAGCCTCAATCGCAGTCCATACATCACAATTTCGAATGCTGATCATCTCAGAATGGAAGTGATTGACGTAGTTCCAAACTGACTCGCCTATCATCTGGGTGGTGTAATAGAGGTCGCTCGTTTGCTTTTCCATCTTACGACTGCTTGAAAACTATTGAAAGAATTGGTTGACTAGCTCTGTGAAACTGCTAATTGACTTGGGTCACAAGTTAATCAACCATTGAAGTGCAACACCCATGAAAGTCGCACCAAATCTTTTTCACATGCAGACCTCCTGGTACTGCCGAGGTATCGACACAATCCACATCAACTGTTTATATTGTGCGATATGCTCAGCTGGATCGCTAATTCCAGAGTACTTTGGAGTTAACGTCGGGATGTTGTAATTTTTTGGGATGTTGGCCATGGCGATTTCATCGACGAAAGGTTATGCTTGAAATCCGGTCCTCAGTTCAACGACTACAGGCACAACAACTCCTGGAAGTTTTGCAAGTAGCGACAACATATTCTCATTATGTTCCTCCAATTTCTTTAGTCGTCGCGCGACAGGATCGTCTAGATTGAAACTTTTGCTCGTCAGGAACGACCTGACACCTGGATTTGGAAAAAAACCCGTTGCGATGTGATGTCTCTCCAGCGTCACCATTGATTGGTGCACTTGTGGGAGGCATGGGCATCGATGAAAATGCTATTGTTGGTGATGGCATTGTTGGAATCGTCGAGATAGAGAAAGTGGCGACTCCGGTGGCTGCTCCAAGACCTTGCATCGACCTGGGTTATGGAGGAAGTGGCGGTGGAACACCTGCAAAAGGCATGTGAAAAGGTGGTCTTGGACCATACTGAGGTACAAGTTGGTTTCCCACATTGTGATTCCTCATTGCTGAGAGTTCTTCAGTTGTTCTGCGACTTTTCTCATCCAGAGCGTTAATACGACTGCGAGCAGCCTCAAGCTCTATACACATTTGAGCAATGATATGAACTTGAGTTCTTTGAGCTTCCATGATTCTGCTAGTCAAAAAGTTGCACTAAAACTGTTAGTAAGCTACACTCTTTGTCGAGGATTTTACTCTAGTTGGGGTCCCACGGTGGGCGCCAAACTATTAATGCCCAAAATCGTCCAAAGGAAGATCTAAGGTCGGTATGGAGCTTTAACAACTAAAGTAAGCGATCGATCGAAAAATTGTACGACAGGTAATAAAAGTAAGAGACAAAGAACTTGGTGACGCGGAAAACCTCGTCGAGGGTAAAAACCACGAATGATAGCAGAGATCGTCAATTGCACTATGGACATCAAACAGGGAGGTCGTCCTTTAGAAGGAGTGATCAAAAGTACAAATGACAATATTACAAATAGGAATAAATAAATCGTAAACTTGCGACTATTCACTCGCGATTAGAGCACTTGGTCGAGAGTTCTTGTTTAGGAGAAAATGCTTTTCTTGAGTGTTGGAGAGGAATTCAGGTTGATTAGTATTGTTCTCTATTGTTTAGTATTCTCCTGTTTGATCCTTCAAGCCTTGTATATATAGCTTTTGGTTGTCATAAATGTGCATTGAATGTCCAACGGTCTTAATAATGATTGTCTTGACAATGCCCGTCCGTTATATCCGTTGGCCATTATGTGCTTTAAAAACTGTAATAAATAATCATAAAAGAAAACGGTCGTATGTAATAAATGACGTAATTTTTAGTTACGTTACATAGGTCGTAAGATAGGATTCATTGAGTGACTCCTTGGTTGTGATCGAGAGATGCTTACGACCATCGTCATAAGTGATGACTATGGTCCTCGGTGTGTGTGATCGTCAGGACCTTATCTTAATATAAGAACGTTCCTTAGACTAAAGACGTTTGGTTTCCTTGCGTCGGTCGTGACTTATGAAATTTTTTCCCAAACAGAAGGACTTCAAGATCCTTAGGTTTCAACAACAAAGGTGGCGACGCCATATATTCTTTCAGCTTTTGAAGTGTGTTCTCACGGTCGTCCGTCCATTCGAAGCCCCTGTTTTTCCTCAAGACATTATAAAATAAATGACACTTAACCGAGGATCGTGAGATGAACCTGTTTAAGGTTGCGAATCGTCCAGTAAGTCATTGGACTTCTTTAAACTTTCTAGGGGACTTGATGTCCATAGTTGCTTTGATCTGATCAGGGTTGGCCTCGACACCACGTCGTGTGACCATGTATCCCAAGAATTTACTCGCGCTTACTCCAAAGGAGCATTTCGTCGGGTTCAGCTTCATATGATATTCTCTGAGGATATCGAATGACCGCTTCAAATGGTCGATGTGATATGTCGCTCGTTTTGACTTAACAAGCATATCATCAATGTATACCCCCATTGTCTCACCTAGATGTTCTTTGAACATCATGTTGACCAATCGCTAGTATATCGAACCTGCATTTTTAAGACCACAAGGCAAGACTTTGTAACAACAAATACTTTTGTTCGTCATGAAAGCTCTTGATCGTCATGATGCATCAAAATATGGTTATAACCCGAATAGGTGTCCATGAATGTTCGAAGTTCATGTCGTGTCGTCGCATCGACCACGCGTCGATATGAGGTAAGGGAAGGGGTCCTTAGGACATGCTTTGTTGAGGTCAGTGAAGTCTATGCATACTCTCTACTTCCCATTCTTCTTTTGTACGACCACGACATTGGCCAACCAGTCAGGATATTTGACTTCCCTTATCTTTCCAGTTTTGAGTAAGTTATCAACTTCGTCGTTGGTCACTTTGTTTGTTTTGGAGAGAACTTGCGTCGTTTTTGTTTAAAAGGTTTAAACGAGGGATCGACTTTTTGGCGATGTGAGATGACTTCGGGGTCTATCCTGATCATATCTTCATGCGTCCAAACGAAGCAATCGACACGTTCCTGCAAAAAAAAAATATTAATGATTTCTTTAGAGTAGGGTCGAGAGACGAATCGATGAAGAAAATTCTGTCAGACTTGTCCTGATCTAAGACGACTTCTTCAAGTCGATAGTCGTCGATGGTCTCAAGGTAGTCCTGGTTCTATAATTTCTAGATGTTCTGCTTTCGAGGCTTCATCATGACTTTGTAGCATTCTCGTGCGATCATCTACTCGCTTTTGATTTCTTGGACTCCCCAAGGTGTTGGAAATTTGATCGTTTAATGATATGTCGAGGGGAAAACTTTCATGTCGAGAATCTAGGGTTGCCTTAGTATGACGTTATAAACGGACGAGCAGTCGATAACACTGAACTTGGTTTGCTTTATAACTCCTTTGGCGTATACTGGAAGAGTAATATCCTCGATGGTATTGGTCATATCTCCATTAAATCCTACGAGCACTGTCTAGCGTCGCACGATTTCTGCTTTATCTATTCCCATAGCCTTGATCGCGCTAAGAAAAATGATATTAGCTGAACTTCCTCCATTGATCATGATCCTTTTACTCGAACAATTCCCAATCGTGAGTTGTATGATTAATCCGTCGTGATGTTTTTGCCACGAATCACTGAGGTCGTCCTGATCGAACGTTATGGGTATAGCCTCCAACTCCAATTCATGTTTTGGTCTTGACGATCTTGAGATCAGATGTTCATCAGGTCTATTGCTAGCATGTCTTTTGGCTGCAGAGTAGGTCAGACCACAGATATCTGAACCTCCGGTCACACAATTCATGACATTTGTATGTTCCGGAGAAGCTGGTCGTGTATTAGTTCTCAACAAGTCTTGAAGATGTCCTTTCGGTACTAGCCAGGCTAATTCCATTCGTAGAGCTATACACTCGTCTGTCGTATGTCCATGATCGCTATGAAAGACGCACCACTTGGATTTGTCTTTCTTAACATTGTTTTTATCGTTTTTTGGTGGCCATTTGATGTTCGTCTGCACATTCTTGAGAGCTTTGACTACATCTTTGGACTTTCCCTTGAATCCATAAGAATAGATCGTAGGATAATGAGGAATTTTGTCATCGAGACATTTTTTTTCTTATTGAATCGTACGCTCGAGATTTGCTTGGAAGGTTCGACCTTAGGAGTCGATCGAGACTTGAAGTCGGACTTCTTGACACTAAGTGACTTTTTGTCGCTCGAATGCTTGCGTCAAAATACTACGTCATGCTCGTCAAGTCCGTGTATAAGTCTGAACTATCTTCGAGACGTTGTTTGTAAGCCTCGATTGCAGTCCTGACGTCACAATTTCGTACATTGATCATCTACGAGTTGAAGCGATTGAAGTAGTTTCGAACAGACTCGCCAGTCTTTTGGGTGATGTAGTAGAGATCGCTAGTTTGCTTTTCCATCTTGCGACTGCTAGCAAACTGTTGAAAAAATTTGTTGACCAACTCGACAAAGTTGCTTATGGACTTGGGTTTGAGATTGATCAACCACTGGAAAGCAGCGCCTGTAAGAGTTGCACCAAAACTCTTACACATGCACACTTGTTGGTATTGATGAGGGATCGATACTGTCCACATCAGTTGCTTGTACTGTGCGATATGCTCTGTCGGATCGGTCACTCCATAATACCTTGGGGTGAACGTGGGGGTATTACACTTTTTCGTGACGTCGACCATGGTTATTTCGTCGACAAAAGGAGATACTTGGAATCCGATGCGTGGCTTAACGTCGACGGGTACCACAGCTCCAAGAAGCTTGGAAAGTGACAAAAACATCTTCTCATTATGATCTTCCAACAATTTTAATCATCGAGCGACTGGATCGTCGAGATTGAATCCGTTGGTCATTAGTGGCGGTGCTGGGATGAATCCTGAATCTCGAGCGGTTATGCCAACTTTCGTGAAGAATACATTGCGATGTGATGATTCAGTAGCTTCACAATTGATTGGTATGTGCATCGATGGGATGGGAATCGCAGGAACCACCGTTGATGGCATTGGCAACGTCGGTATAGTATAAGTTTCAGCACCTGCACCTTGTGTCGGCCTTGGATACATAGGCAGTGGAGGTTGAAAACCTGCAATGTTAAAAAGTGGTCTTGGACCATTTTGAGATCCAAGTAGATTTCCAACGTTCTGATTCCTCAAAAGTGTAATTACCTCAGTTGGCTTGCAATTTTGTTCGTCTAGTACGTTGATGCGATTACGGGAAACGTCAAGTTCCATACACATTTGAGCAATAGCATTAAGTTGAGCTCCTTGTCCTGACATGATCCTGTCAATCAAAGAAACTTCAAGGAAATCATTAGTAGGAAGCACTCTTTGTCGAAGATTTTCTCTAGCTGGGGCCCCACGGTGGGCGCCAAACTGTTAATGCCAAAAATCACCCAAATGATAACTTAAGGTCGGTGTGGAGATTTTAACAACTAAAATAAAGGAGCTATCGACAAATTGTGCGACGAATAACAAATAAAGGAAAATACACAAGAAATTGGTGACGCGGAAAACTTCGTCGAGGGTAAAAACCGCGAACGATAGTAGAGATCGTCAATTCACTATGGACGTCAAACAGGTACGTTGTCCTTTAGAAGGAGCAATCGAGAGTACAATGTGTTACAATATAAGTAAAAGACAAACAAAGCGTAAGATTGTAATGTTCTTCATAAAGTAAAACACGTTGCCGAGAGTTTCTCTGAGAGAGAATAACTTGAAATGCTCTGTAGAATACTTGAATACGGTGCGTGTCTCTGTTGTCCCCCATTGAGTTCTATGCAACTTATATATATAGCTTAGGTCGCTATGAATGAGCTATAAATGCTCCAACGATCATCACATTGAATAGTCTTGATGGTGATCTTCCGTTATGACAGTTGTCTATAAATGTGTATTAAACTGAAATAAATAGACATAGAGAAAACGTTCGTTGATAGTAAAAGAATTATGGTCGTTAGATATCTTACGAAAGTCGTAAGATACTTGCCAACGAGAGATTTTAGTCATAAGTCATAAAAAACTTACAACCATCGCCATAAGTAGTGAACAGAGTTCTCGGTGTATGTGGTCGTCAGGACCTTATCTTAATTCAAGAGCTGTCTTAAGATTGGAAATGTTTGGTCTTCTTACGTTAGTCGAGACTTGTGAAATTTGACATTCAAAAACTGCATAAAAATATAACTTGTTTTCTTCTGATTTTTATGTTAGATAGCATACATTCAAAAAAAATATTTTGACATTCCTTCACTCGATCATTACAGCTTTCTTAGATTGACTGTTTGGCAGTTGAATGGTTTGGCGCAAAATGATTAAGTGGTCAGAATGATTAAGAGACTCTTATGATATAGTGCAAAATGAAATATTGTTGTTTGGTAATTGTTTATAATAAAATTATGGCGTTGAATAGTTAAGGGAGGCTCAAGATACAAAATAATTAAGAGGGTTTTGGAACCGTTAAGAGACAAACTTTTTTTTTGCCAAACAAGATTTACGTTGTGGTATTGATCAATTATTTTTATAACAAATATTGCGTTTTAAATTGGTTGATTTTTACCTAATGATAATTAATGTTTATTGACTAGTTTTTATAAAACGTTTAAATTGATCTGGTAAGTTTTTATACGAACGACAGTTTGATCTTAACTAGAAACTAAATTGATCAATGACTACGGTCCTAACATGAAATAGTTATTGACATAGATTGGGGAAAATATTGGTTCTAGTCCTAATATTTCTGTTCAACGTATGCATATGGGAATTCAAAAAAACTATTAGACCGATCAAACCAGTCAAACCGGGCCGTTTTTTGTGCTTTGAGCAGTATGGCGGTCCAGTCCGGTCTGAAAAATAGGCAAACTGCTTGGTCCAGTCTGGACCAAACCGACCGCCAAAAATATGCATGTATTAATCATTTTTAATTTTTATGTTATAGGCTCAACTTTTATGACTCAATTAAAAATTGTTCGTCAAAGACATTATGTTTTTAGTTTTCATTTTTCTCAATTGATTGAGTTATGTAAATCGACAAAGTTCTGAAATACTTGAAAAATCAAATCTAAAATCTAAATCGTCCTTCGACTTGCCCAATATTGCTTAAAATTCAACTATTGTTGGTGGACTTGTTTAATTTTTTTTTTCAATTTATTCAATGTTATTTTAATTATATATATAAACATTTCTTTTATAATTCGCTATATTATTTCTTAGTAATGTTATATCGGTAGAAACTTCATTTTGGATATAGAATTTTTTTTTATTTTTTTACTTCAAAGCCCATAAGAGGCCTAAACCACCTAAACCGGTCAAACCAGACCTTTTGTGGTTCGGTTTGATCGATTTGGTCACTTGCTACCAAACCGCTCGGTTTGGTAATTTTCTAAACCGTCATTGTGATTTGGGGAGTTAAACCACCCAAAGCAGACCGCGAACACCCGTACATACGCATACTACGAAAGTAAGTATGAGCTCTGGTTTTGAAAAAAATTTCCACCTCAAAAGGGAGTTGAACTAATTTTGCATAGCAAATCCTCACCATTACCAAAAATCTGAAGTTTACATTACCCTATGTCCGTGTTTATAGATAGTTTTTTTTTTTTAAATGGTATCCTAGGCACAACCTAGACTAACCCCTGACAATATTTGACTGTTAAAGTGACAACCCTGGATAAACCCCAGTGGCCACAGGTTGCGTACGCCTGGATTCGAACACTGGGCAGATGGGATATTCCACCACATCCCCCACAAGTCTTAACCAGTACGCCACAAGCCTAGATAGTTTTGTTTTGTTCCATTCATTTGTTTGTATATTTAATAAGTTTTATAAAAATAAAATCCATCTAATTGATTCCCGTATCTAGGTCATAAGTCTAGAACGAGTATGTGTTTAGTCTATTGTCTCCCTATGATCGACTCGTATACTACACCTCCCGACCCTTGCGGTTGTAAATTTTGAAACTTATCACGTCACACCTCAATGTTGCTTTGAATTTTTTCTATAAAATTAATTAAATATAAATGTTTTATTTGTACAAGTCTTTAAAGCATGTATAAGTCATTTCAAAACGCTTTTTTAAGGGACTAAATGTACGAAATAACACCTTATTATCATAAATTTACGTATTATAGCATTGTACTTTCGCTTTACTTTATTAGAGCAATGCACTTTTAATTATTTTTTATTAATACATTATACATTAAAAAATCTATCAATTATGGCAATTGGCAGCCTTTTAATTTAACTTTTGCTGACACGACATAAGTTAGTAGGTTACCATGCTGACATAGGAAACGATATGACATTCAACTCATTATTATTTGTTGACGTGGTCGATGATGTGTACTACTTTATATAAATTTAATTTAAAAATATTTTTCTTTTTTTATTAAACTTTTCATAATAACAAAAAACAACCCTTATGCAATGGATAATCTGCCCTTCTCCCATTTTCATCCTCATCACTACCCTCTTCCTGCCACATGTTTGAGTGTTCAATTATTTTTAATTTTTATTTTTTGCGTAACTTGATCCTCATTGCCACCTGTCATTGTTGCCTCATGTTTAATTTACATAGAGAAAAAAAAATCAACGCTAAAACATAAATATTAATAAACATTGTAGCATGTGTTGGTCCTAAAAGGGTAATGACTAATATAGAAAATGTTTGTAGAATGCGGTTGAATACAAATACAACAAATTTTCACTTATTAATTATGTATGTTTTTAGAAACAAATAGTCACAAATTTGTTGTGGAAGCCAAAGAGTTAAGACCTTATGTTAAACAATTTGGTTGGTGACAAATTTGCAAATGAAAGAGACACTGAAAGAGTAGAAGAAGGTATTTCTTTAGATCTGAAGAACTGATATAGTCTTCAAATGTTGACGCCGATTTTACCTAAGAAACTATCACTCAGAATTCTATCAAAATGGGTGTGTTGCAACATTGTCAAAGGTTTCCATTTATAACCACCATGCATTAAATGTTACTGTACTGGATTGGATATAACCCAAAAAGGATATAGCAACTGGCAAATCATGCAAATATACATGGCTCACTAGTACCGTAAAAAGCAAGTAATAATGGTAAGTAATGCCAGATATCGTACATCAGGGATTTTCAAAGCAAGAAGAGTAACCAAAGTCAACTTTAAAACAAGATTTCAAGAGTAAAAACGAAGTAATATCTTTTGAGGGTTGGTAACCAAAATACTAAAATGTAACAATAAGTAAAAGATAGTATGGGTGCAAGAGCAGGTTGGATTTCAACAAACAGACTGAATTGAACATTTTTACAACATTACAAGGGTGCTTATAGCAATAACTCTCTACAAACACTACTAGATTGAATGGCCTTCCAAGTAAGTGCAAATTAGACCATATGTTGGAAGTGCATATGGTGATGCATCAAGAACCAAACTAGTACAAATCTTGCCTATCTTTCCATATAGTTTTGCAACCCATAAGGTTGTTGCAGCTCTCTATAGCCCTTATAACACACTTGGTAAAAACATTTGCATTGTCTTAATTTTAAGTCCACATCTAAATCAAATAACATCTGTCAATTTGTCAAAGATTACTAGATGAAATATTTATACCAGTTGTGAATAGTGAAGTAATTGCTATTAATAAGAAAATACCCACTAACACTTTGCCTTAATCTCATACATTTACTTACACCCAAATTAAAGTGTTCAGCCTAGCATGACTGAATGTAAAAGCTTAAAAGTAAAATTGTTAATGCCAACAATTGTCCAAAGGAAGATCTAAGGTCGGTGTGGAGATTTAACAACTAAAGTAGGCCATCACTCGAAAAATCACACAACAAGGATAAAAAATAAAATGAACACAGAGATTTGGTGACGCGGAACGTCGAGGGTAAAAACCGCGGACGATAGTGAGGATCGTCAAGTGCACTATGGACGTCAAGCAGGGACATCGTTTTTTAGAAGGAGTGATTACAAGTACAAATGACAATATTACAGTAGAAAAATAATATAATCGTCTGATTAAGCTAGATAATGTGTAATAGAACACTTGCGTTGAGAGAATCTGCTTGGGAGAATTCGTGAGAGTTATATCTTCGTAATTGCTTTCTAATCAGATGTCGATGTTGTTCTTGTGTTGATCTTCAAGGTTATATATAGCTTTATTCGCCATAAATGAGCATTGATTGTCCAACGATCTTTAGATTGATTGATCTTGATGGTGGCCGTCCGTTATATTTGTTGGTCATTATGTGCATTAAACCTGTAATGAAAGATTCATAGAGGAAAAATGGTTGTATGCAATAAATGATCAATGATTGTTAGTACCGTTACATAGGTCATAAGATATAAGCCTGTCGAGAGGTTCCTATTAGTCGTGGACGTGGGAAACTCACAACGATCGTCGTCGAGGACGACGATGCCTATTGTCGTACGATGTCGTCAGGACCTTATCTTAACACAAAATTGGTCTATAGACTGGAGATATTTGGTTATCTTCCGTCGGTCGTGAGACTCATGACTTGTGGAATTTTACCCAAACAAAAATGACATAAAAGTAGATGAGATGAATGTAAATGACTTTGAAAAGAAAACTTGCAAGAAAAGTAAATGAATGCTGTAAAAGTTGTTGTAGCAACTGACAGTAAGTAAGAACACTTTTCAAAAGACTGCAATATATTAAACTACCAGAATACAAAGCTTTTAAGAAGTTTTGATTTAGCTGAGCATGTTTTTAAAACAAAAACCATTACTTCCTACTTATACTAAGCTAATGGAATCGAAAGATGCTTAAGAGTACAAAAGTAAATTGTCTAGTGGTTATTAACCAAACATATTAAGTACAATTATCAAAAGTAAAAGATGCTTAAGGAGACAAAGCAAGGCATCTTCAGAGGTATCTTCTATCACTCCTCATCTGCTTATTATACTCCCAAGATGTTATCCAAAAAGTTGTGATGATGACGACAAGAATCCTTGTGTATGATATGTTCAAAATTTCACATGTCCCGTGTTATTATGAATTTATTGTTATGTAAGAGTGCATGAAATTGTTATTATGATAATTAATGATTGTAGTATTACGTTTCAACCGTTAATCTTTTAAAGAATTAACTGGTATAATCTTTATCATGTGTGACAATTCACAATGGTAAACACAAGGAGCCGAGTTGTGGTTTAAGACGAGGGAATGGAACAAGTGTGACCGCTTGTGAAACACCTAGACAAACGGTTCAAATGGACAACCTCCCTATTCCTTCAATTCCTACGATGTTGAGGGAGGTCATTGGTGTGGTGCCAAAGGTCAACATAGAGATCAAAGACCCGATGATGCTAGAAATGTGTCCTCAATCTGTAATGATGGCCAACATTCTACAAATGATGAAGTTCGCAATGGACAGGCAGGATGAAAGGTTCATGAAGATGTTAGAGGATCGAGATGCTAGAAATCGTAGGCATGAGACGGTTGCGGAAAACCCAGTGAATGGTTCGTGAGGTGTAGCGAATGTGGTCGACACAGAAGAAAAAGTGGTTGGTGTCGAAAGAAGAAGAGAAGGGTTGCTCCTACAAAACCTTCTCGTGTAGCAAGCCATCGGAGTTTCTCGAGACCACAAACCTAGTTGCTTGCATAAACTAGATCAGAGATATAGAGATGGCCTTCGAAGCCTGTGAGTGTGATGACTCCCAAAGGGTCAAGTTTGCATCTCAGATGTTCAGGGGTGAAGCATTAAGTTGGTAGAACCTCACCTGGATGACTCTTACTCCGGGAGTTTTGGCCAAGCTTTCTTGTCCAACTTTCAAGAAAAAGGTTATGGACAAATACTGCAACAAATGAGCTTTGGATAGGATTGAAGAAAAATTTCGGAACTTGAAAAAGGGGAATCAAACTATTACCGATTACTCACAACAATTTATCGAGAAGCTAAGCCTGGTGGAGCACTTAGCCACTGATGACATGATTAAGATAAAGGTGTATCAGAGGGGATTACTGGCAGAGATGAAGAAGGCGGTAAGAATCACCAAAGTGACCACGTTACAAGAAGCCATCAAGGAATCCCAACTAGTGGAGGATGACCTTGCTCAAGGGAAAGAAGAAAGAAGTCAGACATGTGAGAACAGGAAATGGGAAGCGCCAACCGGGCCCACTTGACAACTTAAGTCGTTTTCTGGAGGGAAAAACTTAGACTCCCGTCGGGAGTCTAGGTGGTGCCATAAATGCAAGAGTAAGCACTATGGTACGTGCAACCCAAGACCCTATTCAAGCCCGTCTGAGTGTTTCAAATGCGGGAAGAAGGATCATGTGAGCCGAGATTGCCCCATTCAGGGGCCGGTTTGTTTTGAGTGTCGGGAGCAGGGGTACATAAAGAGAGATGCCCGAAGCTCGTAAGCCGGCCTCTGCCAAGATGACAGCAAAGTAGGAAAGTGTTATCCCAGATTTAATCTAGTTGATAATTAACAGACAACACAATATAGATCAAGAGATAATAAGATTAGAATAACATACCAATCCCTTGAATAAACGGTTAAACCTTGTGTGTTCTTGATACCCTTGAATACAGAGAAAACTTTCTACCTTACTATATGATTATGAAAGTGATTGTGAGGATTAACCTAAAACCTAACTAAACAAAACATTAAATACCCAGGCTTTTAGGCCTAATGGGCTTATGGGCTTGAGGCCCAATAGCTTAATAACTATTAGCTTATTACACAATAAACCCTCTAACTTTAACTATCAAGTAAATACAGTTTAGACCCTTTAATCTTGAATAGAATTATGATCCAATAATCTCCCCCTTTGGATTCAAGATTAAAAAAAATTGACAATAATCTTCAGGTCTTCACTTTTCTTCAGATATGACATTGATAGCTTCAAAACTTGATATCTTTAAATAATCTTCATCTTTAAAATCTTTGAAATTCTTCAGCAGTCTTCAGATTATATTCTCCTTCTTTGAATATTCTCTCTTTTTGTATCTTCTCCCCCTTTTTGATGAATGGTGAGAATCATCATCATCAAAACTTGCCAAAACAATCTCCCCCTTTATGGAAAAAATCTCCCTCTTTATCTTTATAGACTTCAATTAAGCATTGTCTTCATGTATCGAGCCCTGTATGAAATAAGAGCAATCTTCCTAGATGAAAAGAGTGATTATTTCAATCTTTTCAGATTAAAATAGAAAATAGTAACCATTCGAATCTTTTCAAATTCAAACAGTTTAATAGATGTAACCCTGAATCAACAAATGACTCAGTTAGAATGTCTGTCAGTAACACAAAGTTTTTGAGTAACACAAAGTTACTATATAAGGAGCTGGTTTGATGTAGACTCCCCAGGACTTCCATTCAATCATCGAATAACACATGGTTATCTATGAACGTTCTGACAGAAAACAAATTTCTGTGTGTTCGTGCATGTGTATGAAAAAATTAAGCACGGATGTTTGCTTTTCATTTTAGGCTCAAAGTATGTAAACTTGTTGAGACATCAACAAATTATACAAAGACTCAATGTGCATGAGAAAGGGTTCGAAGGTGGGGCAACTTTCCTTCTTTTTCAATATTAGTATTTTCCAAATGAAGAACCAATAGCATATGTGCTGCTTCCCCAGAAAATATGAAACATTCTCTTTTTGAGAAAATAATGAGTAGCTGGTGGGGTTGTATGCAAGAGATGGCATGGGCTAGTTGCCTATTTCAATGATGGTCACCAAAGAATGTGAACCAATCAGATAATGTGGCTGCCCGGCTCAGAAAGAATTTGGTGCAGAGTGTAATATTATTTTACTCTGTTCTCTCACCCTCTTTCTTTTAATGCTCACTTCTAACCAATCTCTCTTTTCCATTTTACCTCTTCACACACCATCACTCAATTCTTTTGACCCCTCTCCCCTCAATCACTCAGGGAATACTTCATGGGTAGGAAACATTGGTTATCGTGAATCCATGGAAGTTCTAATAAGCTCTCACACTGAATCCCATGTAATTTCCTAAAAGTACATGTTGTTCAACAGGCGTTTTGTACATGTAAGCACAAATAAGCACTGAGTTACATGAAGAATAAAAATATTTCGGATAAGTCAAAACAGTTGTGTTTGACGATGCAATTCTCCCCTTCAAACTAAAAGAGTTTGACAAATAAGCTCTAAGGAGTTTTTCATTTAAGCTCTTTGACATTTAAGCTCCCCCTTAACTGAAGATTTTTTTTTAAAACTAAAGCAGAAAAATAAATAGAGCACTGAAGTGCGGGTCCTAATCTGATGTGATTAGAAGCCATTCTCCGTTGAAGTACGGGTTCTAAGCTGATTTACTTAGAAGCCTTTGTTCTTTCTCCCCTGTCTGGATCGAATTCTTAACAAGAATTAATTCTCAGAAACTAATATCAAAGAAGTTTGCGGAATAACACTTTGATATTTAATAAAACAGTAAATTAACACAGAAAATATGAAGAACAAACTGTAAACTTGTATTGAATGCTTGAAGCTACAAGATTACACACTCAACCTCAATATTGATGAACAGGCTCACCAATACGAATTCTACTTCTCTAGAATTAGGATCTATGCCTTGAGGTTGATTTTCTCTCTATCAAAAAAATTATCAAAAGTTAATTCTGTCTATTCTATACATTCTATACATATACTAATCAAAAGATAATTACAATGAATAAACAAATCTTCAATATATCTTCCATGTATATCTCTAAGCTTCCATATGTATCTTCAGAATATCCAGCTGTCATTTGTTCCATCCGGATCTCTTAAGCAGCACTAATTTTGCTCAGCAGCATTAACTTCTTCTAGCAGCATTAACTACTAAGCAGTACTAACTACTAGCAGTAGTAATACTCAGCAGTATTAATCTTCAAAGTACTCTGGCAGTACTAACTCTGAGCTAGCAGTAGTAATCAGCAGTAGGAATTCTGTATTAGCAGCATTAACCACACTTAATAGAATCTTCAGTTCCCAACAATCTCCCCCTAACTTGACTTTTAGGAAAAGAAGTCAAGTTCTTCTAATGCTTTCAAAACCTCATGGTTCATGCTCCTATATCTGGATTCAGTCCCAAACTCTGATTGATTATCCTCTGAATTAGGTACTTTGCCATTTCTGAATTTGGTGCACAACCCAACTTCTTCTTTAACATGGCATGAATCTTCAGTCTGCTGTGATTGTATACTCTATCCACTAAGAAGTATTCTATGTGATTTCTATCCAAAGTCACTGCATATACTCCACTAGTTTCATAAAGAGTCCAATTTGTGACTGCTTGAAACACATTTCTTATGACCTGGTCCACCTCTTCAGGTTTGAACATCATACACAAATACTCCATCACCAGTTTTGTAAGTGAAATCCCTGGAGCTTTTAACTGATCTGCATACAACTTCATTCCTATTTCAAACATCTCTTCTATATCAGACCTAGAGCATGTTCTGACAATCTTGACCCAAGTGTTGAATACCTCATACTGATCATCCTTCCTCTTGAGTCTGATATACTCCTTTCCATCCACTGTCAGTGTATCCCAGTGAATAACTTCAGGAGGCTTTATACCAATAGGTTCTGCTGAGATTGGTTCAGGAACTTTGTCCATCACTACCATGTACATCTTTAAATCATCAGAACTTTGTGGTACTTCCTGAGATGTAGCTTCATTCTGAGGTGCCTCTTCTTCTTCAGCAACCTTTTGTTCTTCTTCTACTCTAGGCTTCTTATTTTTCTTTCTTTTAGCCATCATTTTGGTTCTTTTCAAAGTCTTTTGAACCTGCACTAGAGTAGCTTCCTTCTTCTTTTCTTCCTTGTTTTCTGCCTTTTCTTTGATAGGAGTCCCCTCTTCACTTTCAGGGAATGGTTGATTCATATTCATATCATTACTCTCCTTGGCCTTCTTTTCAAATTCCACTCTATCCTTTTCATTACTCTTTAGCTTCCCCATTTCTTTCTCATAGAGATCCCTGATTTGATCAAAATTCATCTTCACAAACATTTCTTTCTTTACCCCAATTGCACTCCTCAAGAAAGTTATCATTTGGTTTCTTTCCTGAGTGGCAAGGTAAGTTTGTGAAGGTCTTCTTTTCTTTACACTTGATTTTGCTATCATAGCCTTTCTCAAGCTTATGGCCCTTTGTTTAGCTTTCTCAGTTTCAAGCCCTTTCTGATAGGCTTCATTTAATTCAGCAGCTAAAGCCTTTGCCATCTCCCTGTCCTTTTCTACCTGAACTCTTTCTTCCTTCTCAATCTCCTCCTGCATTTTCCTTGCTAAGGCTTCATCTGATTCAACCAACCTTTGCTTCTTGACTGGTTGATCAGATTCCACCAGCTTTGCCTTACCTTTCTCTTTACCCATCACTTTCTCAGTGCTAGAGTTCTTTGCTGCATCACCTCTTTCTTTTATGACAACTCCTTTGGCCTTTGAGATGACCTTGGGAGTATCATGCTTGGCTTTGATGAGTGTTTCTGCAATCTCAAGCTCTGTAAGGACCTCTTTTACTGTTTCTGCTGCTTCTTTCAGATCAGCAGTATTAACCATTTCTGCTGCTTTACTTAAACTGGCAGTATTAATGGTTTCTGCTGCTGGCTCTGTTTCTGCTGCTTGCTCATTCTCCCCCTCAACATCATGTTTTTCCTCTTGCTCCCCCTTAGCTTTGGCCTCAGCTTCTGACTCCCCCTTTTTGGGAGCATCAGTCACTGGTTTCCTCCTTCTGAGCACAAATTGTTTCTTCTTCCTTTGCATAATCAGTTTCCTTACCATTTGCTTCAAGTTGATGATTTGTTCTTGTTGTGACAGAACTATGAGTTTAAGCTCTTCTATATCCTTACCCTATTTGATTACATCCATGTTGATGTTTCCCATGGTTTCCATCAATTCATAATAGTTATAACTGTCCTCACCTTCTCTGGAAGTGTTACCCTCCTTTGAAGGATCATTGGATCTTTTAGTAGTGGAAGTCTTCTGCCTAGCAGAAGCACTATCCACCCCCGTGGTTTCTTGGCACCAGGGACCTTCAAATGATTGCTCATTTGAAGTTGCCATGGGGGAGGTCTTATTGATGTTACCACTTTCCTCCTCTGTGCTAACAGGAGTAGTGGCAGCCCCATCACCCATATGCTCTTCCTCCTCCTCAGAGAGCACCTCCTTGGGGCTGGGAGACACCCATGTGGTTTCCCTATGTATATTCTCTAAAGGAGAATTCTCCTTTAGAGGGCTTAAAGGCTTGGGGGTGATGGTACAAGAAGGGAAGGAGCCTTCTTTACCTGTTTCCTCTTGTAAGTTTGGGTAATAGGAGAGGTTGGTTTTGCAAGAAGGGACTGGGGAATTGTTTTTGAGTGGGAAGGTTGGGCTTGGCTAGCAGTGGGATGGTCTAATGGGGGCCTTGACCCTGCTGCCATACCTTCAGTGGTTTGGGACACCACCATCATTGTAGAGAACAATGGGGTGTCAACTCCTTCAGAGTCCCCAGCAGATCTCCTCATATTTGAGAAAACCTTGCCTTTGGGGGGTTTGGGTACATATACCCCAACAGGTTGAGGTATATCCGTCAATTCATTAGTAATAACTTCTTGAACAAACCTGGGATACATAAAGAAACTCTTTTTGTTTCCCATGTTTGATACAAGATCACTGAATATCATTTTTGAAAAATTGTACCTTCTGGCAGTAGCCAAACAGACCAAAGCATAAGCAATGGGACTGCTGAACTCACTGCATCCAGTAGTCTTTTTAGAAATGCAATGCATCAGGGTATGAACAAAAAACCGCCATTGGGGTGAGAATTTAGCTTTTGAAAACTTAAACACACCCAACGGGCCTCCATACCCCATTCTTGCAAGGGAAGAGAACAGTTCATCACTAGGAATAGAAGATATACTAGAGGCATCGTCTAGACGTAGACTGATGCGAATAACTTCTTCAGTAACGGTTAGGGGTTGGTCACACACCCTTGTCTTGATCATCTACACACCATTCTCAGCAACAATGGTGGCATTGGCCCAGAACTGCCTTTGATGCTCGATATAGATTGTAGGAGCAACAGTAAGAGCATGAGCAATATGGCTTGACTTGAGGAAATCCACAATCTGATGAAATCCTGCAGCTTGCTTTGGTTTTTGTAGCATTGCAATCTCATTATGCTCGTCGATGAACGACATGGATGCCATTGAACTGTGATGTTCTTGCCAGGAAGACTTGGTACTTGAGAGAAAAAGGTTAGAGCGCAAGTGAACAGTATGCAAAGAGTCGTTATGAACGTTTGGGCGGGTAAAGGGTATTTATAGTATTCGGATTATAAGCAGTATTAACCTAGAGCAGTATTAACTGAAAGCAGTATTAACCACTAGCAGTATTAACTGAAAGCAGTATTAACTGAAAGCAATATTAACCACTAGCAGTATTAACTAACTAGCAGTATTAACACTGCACTGGCAGCATTAACTGCACTTGCACCTTTTAAGCTTGTGTTGTTCATAACTTTTCATGTGCACCTCACACTTTTATTCCATCTCTCCATTTTCCATGATTATTTAACCACTTTTCTTACCTTTGAACTTACCTCCATCTGGAGTAGCATACAAAGAGCAACATGTCCTCCATCAAACCTTTTGAAGCTTTGAAGGCAGTCCATGTAACTTGTTATGTGCCAAGAGCAACCACTATCTTCCTGTCAAATGCCCTTCCTCTTGAGCTGTTGGTTGCCCTGCACACTTAATAAATCAGTTAGTCTTGGATGGAACCCAAGCCAAAGTTGTCTTGGGTTGACCTTTCTCATTTATATAATCTGTCAGTTTGGTCTGGATGAGTTGTTTAGGAATCTCATGGCTGGAATACTTTGTCAAGATTATAGGCTTTGCAACATTAATACTAGTGGAAGCACTATCCTTGTTAGCAGTAGTATTGGTTGCAGCAGCACTATTTCTGTTAGCAGTACTATCTGGGATAGCAGTACTAACAGGTTTCTTTACAATTGGAACCCAAACTTGAACAAAGTTGTTTGCTTTCTTTGTCTTTAAATTACTCCTTGGCTTATTTGGAGTATTTTTCTTTGTATTTGCAAACTTGTTCTGAGCATGAGACTTTAAAGGTGCTCTTTTCTCAGCCAATTGATTCCTTCTTTTATTCCTATAACCAAAAGAGTTTTGTGGTTTTCTTTGAAAGGTGCTCTTTGGTTGATAGGGTTGAAATAACAGTGTTTGGCAAGATGATTCAATTTGCCACAGATAAAACAAGGTTTTGGTCTATTGATTTTACTCAAATCAACCCCTTGTTTTTGTGCCCACTGATTATTCCAGTTTCTCTGATTTCCCCTTGGTTTATCATGTTTTTGGGGCTCAGATTTATTGCAAGAACAATGTTTGCAAGGGACAGGATTCACAACTGTGGTTTGCTTATAATGGACCTTCTGAGACTTTCCATCAGTCTTTTCTATGTCCTTAGACTTTATCCAAGCCTTTCCACATCCCTCATTGGTGATAATGTTATTTTCTAGAGGAATCTCACCACTCACAGTGTTCTCCTTACTCTTTTCACTAGTGCTCTCTTCTTCAGAGTCTGTTTCAACCACCACTTTGTCTAAAGGATCTACCTTAGTGGCTCCAACAGGCAATTCCTTCCTTTCCTTGGTCTCTAGCAGGTCTGATATAGGAGGGATGTAATTGTTGTTGTATGGTGGTGGTGTTGTGTTATAGCCTATTCCTCTTCTAAGTTTGTCATGGATTTGAGTTTGGAGCAAAGAGTCCATTGCTTTAGAAGCATTGGAAAATTTCTCAATATCCAGCTTTGCTTTCTCAAACTCACTCTTTATATTCTCATTCTCCTCTTTAGACTTTTTCAGCTGAAGTTCTAGATCCTTCTTCTCCCACTTCCAGTAGTTTGTATCATAGGAATGTTGAAGCTCATTGGCTTGAAAACTCTTAATCTGTTCTTCAAACCTCTCAACAATCCTAACATAGTCTTATATGTCCTTTTCTAATCTCTTCAGCTCATCACTCATTTTCTGGTTGTGATCCCTGTACCTTTTAACAGTTTCCATACACGTTTTAGAGCAAAGATTAGACATTACCTCTGTGGGGATTTCTGTGCTTGAAGAATCTGAAACTTTAGTCATTGATGATTTCTGATTTCAAGGAAGAATGATGATTGCAGGTTTCTGAGAATACCAGCTCTGATACCACTTGTCTGGATCGAATTCTTAACAAGAATTAATTCTCAGAAACTAATATCAAAGAAGTTTGCGGAATAACACTTTGATATTTAATAAAACAGTAAATTAACACAGAAAATATGAAGAACAAACTGTAAACTTGTATTGAATGCTTGAAGCTACAAGATTACACACTCAACCTCAATATTGATGAACAGGCTCACCAATACGAATTCTACTTCTCTAGAATTAGGATCTATGCCTTGAGGTTGATTTTCTCTCTATCAAAAAAATTATCAAAAGTTAATTCTGTTTATTCTATACATTCTACACATATACTAATCAAAAGATAATTACAATGAATAAACAAATCTTCAGTATATCTTCCATGTATATCTCTAAGCTTCCATATGTATCTTCATAATATCCAGCTGTCATTTGTTCCATCCGGATCTCTTAAGCAGCACTAATTTTGCTCAGCAGCATTAACTTCTTCTAGCAGCATTAACTACTAAGCAGTACTAACTACTAGCAGTAGTAATACTCAGCAGTATTAATCTTCAAAGTACTCTGGCAGTACTAACTCTGAGCTAGCAGTAGTAATCAGCAGTAGGAATTCTGTATTAGCAGCATTAACCACACTTAATAGAATCTTCAGTTCCCAACATCCCCCTTAAACCTTGGGTGCCTGCAACACAAATTTAGCTTTTGGTACCCACTGGTAGTTGGGTCTTAATGGGTTTGTTGCAGTTCTAGTAGGAGAGATAAAATAAGAACCATACCAGTTATTTACATAATCTTTTCTTACAAAATCATTTAAGCCACAGTAGGAACAACTAATTTTCTTTTGTGCTAACCTGATTAGTTGATTAATAGTGTAAACCAGATCAAGTTTGCCAAAAGTTTTACCTTTTGTAGCATAGTTCCATTTAGCATTTGATGTATGCACAAATGATTCTTCTTTCTTCTTCTCCTCTGAGGATCCTTTAACTCTCCAGATCCAGTTTCCTCTTTCTTTCTCATCATCTAATCTCCAGAAGCTTTTCTTTTTAGACTTGTTCTTCTTTAAATTACCTGAACCATCAACATTTTTATCATAGAAAAGGTTAGAAGGACGAATTTGATCAGTAGATTTAGAAGTAAGACTATCATCTGAATTACAGAAAGAATTATAGAAAACATTTGAAACATGTGAACTTGACGCCTTTTTGAGTGAGCAATCTGAATCAGTTTGATCATCTCTCGGTGATTGAGCTATTGACTATGGCGTCTTGTGCTCAGTCAGCTTCACCGTGAATACGGTCTCTTCAAGTTCTTTTATCTTTGAAGATAAACTGTTTCTTTCCTTTTCAATCAAATCAAACTTCTTATGCAACTCAGATTTTGCATTCTTCTCCTTCATGATGTTTGTTGATAGCTCAGATAGCTTTCCTGTCAGCTTGGCTATTTCGGTCTCAAATATTTTCTTTTCTTCAGAAAAATCTATATTTGTATCCTTCAGCTCAACCTTCTTCTTCTCATTCTCAGCCTTTTCTCTCTCTAGAATGATAACCTTCTCAAAGTCTAAAATTTGTTGAGAAAGCTTAACACATCTAAGCTCTAAAGATTTCTTCTCTTCAAAGGCTTTTCTAGAGAAATCAGAGAATTTCTTGGCAAATTATTTTCTTTCTTTCTCAATCTTCAACATTTCATCTTGAGCTATAGTATTGTCTCTGTCTTAGGTTGCCTTTTCTTTCAGCTTTTCAATCTCAACCTCAAGACTGAGAAATTTATCTTTAAACTTATCTCTGTCCGCACAGAGTTGAGAATTTATCTGTCTTAGTCCTGTACTAGTATCCTTTGCAACTTGTACTCCTTTTAAGCTCCTCAGGCTCTCTTTGCATTGCATCCTTCTTTGACCATGTAGAGCTTGACTCAGATCTTTTCAACTTTTCTTGAAGATCCAAAATCTCTTTTTCTTTAGACTCAATTATTCCTGCAAAGTCAATTTTAGAATCAGGATCTTTTGAATTTTCTTTTAAAACATTGATATGAGTAAGAAGAGATGAGTTCTGAATCTGTAAAGCCTTGTTCTCAGCTTTAAGAGATGATATCTCGGATTTGAACATTTTTTCCTCTATGTCATACTCATCAACCATGCGAGAAGATATTGATAACCGTCCAGCAAGTTGTTTAGCCTTTGCTTTTACTTCAGAAAGAGTCATGTTGTTAAAATCAAGGCTGTAACCTTCAGACATCATTAGCTGATTCGACATCCTAGCTGTATGGTTAGTAATCAAACTTTTCTATACCAAGACAACCAACTAGATGAGATCGTTAGAATCAAGATAAAAACCACACAAAAAAATTTCAGAAACACAAAGAAATAATACTGAAGAATGAAATTAGGAAAACTTTGATCAAGCACAAAACTTTTGTCCCCCTAGTTGATAATTAACACACAACACAATATAGAACAAGATATATTAAGATTATAATAACATACCAATCCCTTGAATAAACGGTTAAACCTTGTGTGTTTTTGATACCTTTGAATACAAAGAAAACTTGCTACCTCACTATATGATTATGAAAGTAATTGTGAGGATTAACCTAAAACCTAACTAAACAAAAAATTAAATACCCAGGCTTTTAGGCCTAATGGGCTTATGGGCTTGAGGCCCAATAGCTTAATAACTATTAGCTTATTACACAATAAACCCTCTAACATTAACTATCAAGTAAATACAGTTTAGACCCTTTAATCTTTAATACAATTATGATCCAACAGAAAGAGAGACCGCCGATGTAGTATCTGGTACGTTCCTAGTAAACTCTTTGCATGCACAAGTATTGTCTGATTTGGGTGCAAACCTCTCCTTCGTATGAAGTTCTTTTGGCTAACAATTTTACCACTTCCCATAGTACCTTATCTAATGCACTAGTAGTGAAAGTAGCTAATGGGGATCAAGTTTTGATCAGTGAGCGCTTCGATAATTACACCTTAGAGATAGATGGAGAACCCTTTGTGGTAGATTTGCTGCCCATATTTATAGGGGGTTTTGATGTGGTAGTAGGAATGGATTGGTTGAGTAGGAATAGTACGGATATCTTTTGCTCTAAAAAGAAGATAGAGTACCCTTGGCGAATGGTGGTGCGATGACCGTTTATGGAGAAAAGGGTAATAGGTCTACCTCGATCATTTCGTCACTAAAAGTGTGCAAGTGCTTAGCCAAAGGATGCTCTTCCTATTTGGCCTATAATGTGGATGCTATATTAGAAAAGAAGAAGGTCGGAGATGTGGATGAGATATGGGATTACTCGGATATCTTCCCGGAAGATCTACCCAGTTTGCCACTGAAACGCCAAGTAAAGTTCCACATCGACCTCACCTCGGGAGTGGCTCCGATTGCCCATGCTCTTTATCGTCTAGCACCAACGGAGATGCAAGAGATGATGACGCAAATCCAAGAATTATTAGAGAAAGGGGTTTATAAGGCTGAACTCGTCGTCGTGGGGAGCTCCGATATTGTTTGTAAAGAAGAAAGACGGATCTATGCGGAAGTGCATAGATTACCGAGAGCTAAACATGGTCATGGTATCCACTTCCCCGAATCGATGACCTCTTCAATCAACTGCAAGGCGTGAGATGTTTCTCAAAAATCGACTTATAGTCCAGATATCATCAAGTGAGGGTGAAGGAGGATGACATTCTGAATATGGCCTTCCGAACAATATATGGGCACTATGAGTTATTGGTGACCCCCTTCGGCTTGACGAACGCTCTAACCATGTGTTATGGATTTGATGAATCGAGTGTGTCGTCCTTTCTTGGACAAATCAATAATAGTTTTTATCGACTATATCTTGGTCTACTCGATAAATTAGGCCGAGCGTGGCCAACATTTACGGGAGGTATTAGAAGTTCTTCGAAAGGAGAAGTTGTTCGCCAAGTTCTCGAAGTGTGAGTTTTGGCTACAAGAAGTTCAATTCTTAGCTCACGTGGTATCCAAGGATGGAGTTAAAGTCGACTAGACAAAGATTGAAGCCATGATAAATTGGGAACCGCCAACAGGCCCAACCGAGATTAGGAGTTTTTGGGGACTGTCCGGTTACTACCGAAGGTTCATCCAAGACTTATCAAAGATCGCTTCGCCACTTATGACTTTGACCAGTAAGAATGTCAAGTTCTTGTGGTCCGAGACCCAATATTGAGCTTTTATGACTTTCTAAAACAAGTTATACAAGACACCAATACTACCCTTACTCGAGGGGACATAAGATTTTATAGTGTATAGAGACACCTCAAAGACGGGCCTTGGATGCGTGTTGATGCAAAGAGGAAAGGTGATAGCGTATGCATCACAAAAACTCAAGGACCATGAGAAGAATTATCCTACGCATGACTTAGAATTGGCCACTGTGGTTTTTGCATTTAAATTGTGGCTAAACTACCTCTATGGGATGAAGTGCACCCTCTTCACCAATCAAAAAAGCCTGAAGTATATATTTGATCAAAAGGAACTCAATATGGGTCAAAGGAGGTGGTTAGAATTGTTGAAGGATTATGATTGTGAGTTGCTTTATCATCCCGATAAGGCCAACGTTGCAGCGGATGCCTTAAGACGGAGGAGTCATGGGAACGGTGTCAAATTGTCATTTGCTAGGATCGATGTGGTGTCAAGCCTAGTGGAGAGCATCAAGGTGTGCCAAGCCGAAGCATTCCAAGAAGAAAATCTCAAGGCCGAAGTCATGGTAAAGCAACGCGAACTACTAACAGAAGATAGTCGTGGCCTTAAACTCTTTCATGGTCGAATTTTGTTAGTGAATAAATATGTTGGATACAAGATCATAGAAGATTGAAGATCAAAGTAAACCCAAGTCAAAGCTCAAAAGTCAACTCTCAAGTAAAGTCAAAGTCAAGTGTAATAAATATCAAAGTCAAAGTCTTTGTATTTAGTTTTGTAAGCGTGTGTTGTTTAGTTTTCCTTTAATAGACATGTAATTAGAACAAGTGTGTAAGAATCTTGTATCATTGTGAGTTGTTGTATTCGCAGAGAGAGTTTTAGAGAGAGAAAGAGATTTGTATAGAAAGAAAGTGATTCAATCCATTTGTAATTGAATCTTGTGGTTAATCAAACAGGTAATTGATAAATCTTGTTTGTGTAATTGATTTTAGCAATGAGAACTTGATCAAATATGGGAATATCAATTGGTATCAGAGCAGATTCAATCAAGAAATCAAGAAAAGTTGTTGTCGACACTGTTACATTGAGTTTAGATTCAATTTCTGAAATTTAGTGTGTTTTTCGAGTTGTAATTGGTTGATTAATGATCGAATTGTGTTTGTATAGATTGATTCATGAATTGCACTGTAATTCTTCTTCAATTTGATGAATTTGTTGTTTTTGAGTTTCACGAGTTCGAACACTGTGTATTGGATCAATTTGTATTTTTAAGTGTAGTTTGTTGAAATTCTTTGGTTGTAATATGTTTTAGATATTCTAGGGAACAAATTGTCATAGTTTCAGGGTGTAATTCGATGTTTAGATGTGTTTTTGAGTAAATCAGATCATTTTTTCATTCGAAGACTGAAGAACTCGCAAACAGATCTGAAGAACTCGCAAGCCTTTCAAGAATTCGCAGAGTGTTCAAGCTTTCGCAGATCTTAATTTTCGCATTGTTTTGAATTCTAAAAATTTCAAGTGTAAAATTCGCAGGTTTATTTGTTGCGAATTACTCGAGATTCGCAAGCCATTGTTTTACGAATCCTTCAGAATTCTTTTTGACCTATCTGCGAATTTTCTAAGAATTTGCATAATCTAAGGATTCGCAGATCTTTTTGTTTGTGAAAAGTGTTGTGAAAATGTTTTAAGAATAGAATTCACAGAAAGCATATTTGCGAATCCTATAGAATTCAATTGACAGAAATGACTTGGGAGTTTATATCAAAAAGTCATTGGAGGAAGGTGTTATGGAAATTCCATCAAAGACTCGTACTGTTGGAAATGAGCAGAGAGAGTACCCACTTCCACCTGAAGATTATACTGAAGAGCAGAAAAAGAGAGATAAAGCTAATAGATTGGCAAGATCATTCATTCTTTAAGGCATACCAAACGAGATATATGTCAAGATTGATAGCTACAATGCTATTAGAAAGCAAATGTGGGATCAATTGGAGAAAATGATGCTCGGATCAAAGATTGGCAACCAGCTCAAGATCTCTAACTGTCTCAACAATTATGAGGAGTTCAAAGCCAAAGAAGGATAAACTCTAGAGACAACATATGATAGATTTGTGACCTTGCTGAATGAGTTAAGTGAGAATAAGGTCAGGAAATCACAAATAGAGCTGAATGTCAAGTTTCTCAGTATTTTACAGCCTGAGTGGAAGAGATTCACTAGACAGATGAAGTAGATGAAAGATTTGAATGAAATTCCACTCCACTCCACAAAGTCTATGAAACCTTAAGGCAGAATGAAGAGGAAGTAGATGAGATCAAAGAGGAGAAGAAAAAGGCTGATAAAACAGTTGTTGATCCGATTTCTCTTGTTGTGAAGAAGAAGAGTGTAAGCCTCAAGAAGAAGAAGAAGGTTATAGTTTCTGAATCAGAAGAGGGCAAATTGCATGAAAATATAACCTACTTTATTTTAATTCCTGTTTTGGGTAATATACTTTTAAAACTTTCATTTTGGTACCTAAGATGTGATATTTCAAACTTATAAGTACTCGGGTAACCTGAATCACCATTAACCGGTCACTATGCTGATGTGGCAGATGACATGGCAAATGACTCATTACTATTTGTTGATTTAACTAATACCGTGGAGTTTTTTATATTAAAAATAAATTTGGCTTAAATTCTATTTTAAAATTTTGTTAGATTTTTTTATTTGCATTTTCTAAGAAAGTTAAATAAAAATCAAGCAAGATTCAAATATGTTTCAAAACAAAAATTCATTCCACCATCGTCCATATCCCATCACTTTGAACCCTAATTTCCATTTCACAAAAATCCGCCGCCAAGGAGCAAATCATAACCTCTCATTCCTCGTCTCATCCACTCTTCTGCAGCATGCCATTCTCCGATGATGCTTTCCGTTCTCTGTCAATGATGCTTTCCGTTCTGTCGATGACGCTTGCCATTCTCCGATGATGCTTTCCGTTTTCTTGCATCACGTCCTCACCCTACTTGAATCTGTGAACACGAATCCTGAAATCGATATCCAAAAAGCTTTTGGACACTATTTCGGTGTTTGCATTGTTGGTTTTGCTCAAAAATTAATGGCTGTAACTTTTACCGGTTTTGCCTAACATGCTTCGATGATAGGGTTTTCTTCTTCTTTTTCTTATGGGGTTTGAGAAAATGTTGTTGATTTAGGGTTTCTTGTCTTTGAGTATAAGGTTTTGAGAAATCACTGTCGATTTAGGGTTTTGTACTACAAGTGTATGTAATGAATTTATATAACATTTATCTTTGATGTTTTCATCTTCTTCATGGATTTGCATCTGCATTTGGATTATGAACTGATTTTAATTTTAATTGATATTCATATTCTGGGTTCAAGAACATAAATATGAATGTTCATCGTGTTCTTGGTTTATTTTTGTTTTCTGAAATGCAAATAAAAAACATAATGAAAAACAAAAACAAAAATGATTTTCAATATAAAAAATTCCACTTCATTGGTTAAATCGACAAATAATAATGAGTCATCTGCCATATCAGCATAGTGACCGGTTAATGGTTAATCAAGTTACCCAGGTACTTATAAGTTTGAAATATCTCATCTTAGGTACCAAAACTCAAGTTTTGAAAGTATATTACCTAAAACAGGAATTAGAACAAAGTAAGTTACATTTTCATGAAATTTGCCCATCAGAAGAGGCTAAAAGTGAGGATAACTTTGACTCTGACGACTGTGAGAATCTGAAGCAGGTTATGCTTATGTTTACCAAGGCTTTTCAAAAGAAGTTCTACAAAAAGCCTAGCTCAAACAGTCAGAGATATTCATCTGGTTCCAGAAATTATGAACATAAGGAGAAAGTTGAAGGAAAAAGAATAGAGGAGAAGAGATCTAATGAGAAGCAGTACAGAGCTGAAGAGAAGAAACAACCGGAACCGACAAAATGCTACAACTGTGGCAAAATCGGACATTTTGCAAAAGATTGTAGAAAGCCGAAGGTCAGAAACTCTGAATCTACAAGAACAAGATGCTTCTAGCCAGGCAACAAGAGGCTGGTAAAGCACTTATGGATGAGGATGAGTACTGGCTTGATCATTCAGATGAGGAGGAAGAGAAAGAAGAGAAAGCTCATTTATGCTTCATAGGTAAGATACAGATGGAAGCTGAAGCTGAATCTGATGAAGAAGACAATGAAGAGGTAACTGATATGTCTAAATCTGATTTTTTGAATGCCATGCAAGCTATGATGATTAAACTCCAAGAAGTAACGTCTAAACATGAACGCGAAACAGGTATCATTAAAGAAAATAATCAATTAATACAGAAACTTAGCAAGGATCTTGCTGAGAATAACGTATTAATTGAAGGTTTACATAAAAATATTGATACCAGCGGGAAAGAAAAGACGATACTTCACAATGAATTAGTTGAAACTACTTCAAAATATAAACTGTGTGAGTTTGAATCAAAAGAGGTTGCTAAAATGTATTCTTCGCTTTCAGAAGAAAACAAATCTTTACTTGAAAAAGTGAATGTTTTGGAAGGGAAATTATACACTTTGGGTCAAATTGAACAAACCATTCATCTAAACAAACCCAAAGAGAACAAAGAGTGTTGGGGACTCGGTTATGAGAATCCACATTATCTCAAAAAGGGTATATCAGAAGTGTCTGCACTTTATGACTTTGGATTTTTAAAACTGGCACCAAAATACCCTGAACTTCAAGTTGAGTGGACTAAACTATCTGACGAGGATGAAGCCAAGGAAAATGAGAAAATAAAGAACACAACTAAAGTTCAACTTCCATTTCGATATGAGAGGTTGAATAATAGTTATAGTTCTGATAAATCAAAATTTCTTTCAAATTACTATTTTGAGAGTTATTCTTTAAAAGAGTTAGAGGCTAAGCCTATTGAAGGTAAGCTTTACATACCTCCTCTCGTTTTGTAAAGTAAAATTTCTGAACTCGAGAAAACTCTAGCAGAAGAAAGGATTTTGATTGATCTTGAACAAACTGTATTTTCTACTGTGTTTAAATATACTGTTTTTTCTAAATCAACCAAGGCTTTAAAATCTGATGATATGTCTGGTCTACTTGATGATGAGTTTGATTTCTTAAACTCTGATGGTAATTTAGATGATTGTGTTGCTCAATTTGATTTTAATGCTAAACTTCCTGATCATTCATTATTCATTATAAATTCTTTTGGATTACCCAGTGTGTATGAAAAAGGTGAAACATCAACGAAAGTTGATAAATCAGTTTCTGTGAATTCTAAGAGTTTTAAAGATAAAAAGAATAAATCTAAGCTTTCACAGAAACAGAACACCACTGGTAAACCAAAGAAAAGGCAATCTTTTAAATCTCATAGTACTAATTCTAAAGTTTCATCTGTTTCAGATGTGAAAAAGATATGGAATGGAGTGAAATCAGAATGGCGACCGAAACAGAAGATTGATGATAATGCTAAATCATGTTCTGATTTGAATTGTAATAGAAGATTGACTAGTAAAATAGATGTAGTTGAGAATATTTCTTTTTCAAAACCAAAACTTGTATCTTCGTACAAGAGATATTCAATAAAGCAATTGTTCCAATTATCTCCGTGTGCTAGAAAGTCTTCTATATATAAAAGAAATGATTCTGCTTCTTGTAAATATTCTGATGTTTGGTTTGGCACATATCATGTATATTCTTATCATTATGTTGCTTCAAATGTTTTTCAAAAGATCAAAGGGTCCATATATAAATGGATGCCAAAATCTAGTGCTAACAATGTAGGACCCAAATTTAAATGGGTACCTAAATCTGTTGTTCCTTGATTTCTCATGTGTAGACCCATCATATGTGGTACTTGGATAGCGGGTGTTCCAAGCATATGACAGGGCAAAAAGATATTTTATCTAATTGTACAGAGAAATATTGCGGAACAGTCAGATTTGGCAACGACCAGTTTTCACCAATTCTGGGTTATGGTGATGTGCTTCATGAAAATGGGACGATTACAAAGGTGAGTTATGTGTAAGGATTAGGGAACAATTTGTTTAGCATTGGCCAGTTCTGCGACAAAGGTTTAGAGGTAAATTTCAAGGCTAAGAGTTGCTCGGTGCGTACTAAAGATGACAAAGAACTCTTGGTCGGCACTAGAAAGTCCAACCTCTACACAATTAATTTGTCAAAAGTCCAGACTGACAATGAAGTTTGCCTACTGACAAAAGCCTCGATGCAGCAAAGTTGGCTTTGGCACCGAAGGTTGTCGCACCTGAATTTTCGTTACATTAATAAGCTGGTCACTGGAAAGTTGGTAAAAGGACTTCTTGAGCTGAAATTTGTTAAAGAACATCTGTGTGCAGCTTGTGAAAAGGGTAAAATGAAGAGGGCCGCACATAAACCAAAACCTGAACCGAGTACAAGCTCTTCACTGGAATTGATTCATATGGATCTCTGTGGTCCGATGAGAACACAAAGCATGGGAGGAAAGAAATATGTGTTAGTAATAGTGGACAATTTTTCGCGTTACACATGGGTAAAGTTTCTAAGGACAAAAGATGATACGCCCGAAGTACTCATCAAATTTTTGAAGACTACCCAGGTGAACTTGCAGAAGACAGTTAAGCTTCTTAGGACGGATAACGGCACAAAATTTAAAAAGAATATTGTAGAAGAGTATCTCGAATCGGTCGGGATAACTCATTAATATTCTGCTGCTAGGACGCCAGAATAGAATGGAGTAGTAGAAAAACGCAATCGAACGCTCGTCCAGGCCACTTGCACTATGCTCAGTCAGTCAGATCTACCTCTGTTTCTGTGGGCAGAAGTTGTCGCAACTGCATGTTATACGCAAAATCGATCCATTATTCACAAACGGTTTGGAAAAACTCCTTATGCATTAATTAATAATCGTACACCTAGCATTAAGCATTTTCATATTTTTGGTTGCAGGTGTTTCGTGTTAAATGATAGAGAGAGCTTGAATAAATTTGCACCAAAGGCTGATGAGGGAATCTTCATTGGTTATTCTCAGACATCTGTTGCATACAAAATTTATCTGAAGGAGTCAAAGACTGTTATAGAAAGCGTTAATGTAACATTTGATGAGGATGTGGCTTCTGAACAACACGGTTCAGAACCCGTACATACTGGTGTTTTAGCTTTTGGGCAGATCAGTCCAGAACCTGCATCTAATGCTACTAAATCAGATGAAGCGTCATCGTCAAATTCTCATTTATCTGATTTAGATTTTTTATTTGAACTGTTTTACGATGAATTTCTTGGATCTAAAGTGACTAAACCTGTTGTGGTTGACACGATGGACGATTTAACGCATGATCATCCAACCATTTCAAAGTTATCTACTGAATCAAATTCCCCGATTCAGCAAGAAATTCTAGTTCAAATACCTACTCCAATAGTTGAAGTGGTGAATGTTAACGATGAGACAAAAGTTACTGAATCAGTTGGGTGTACTATCATGACAAATCAACAGTCAGAAAATGTTGTTCCAACTGAAACTTCTGCACAAGAAACTTCAACTATACCCCCATTAATTCCTGAGAAAAATGATGAAGCTGACAGTGGATATCTAGATGATAATCATGATCAATCTACATCGAATCCACTCCCTCACGAACATAAATGGACCAAAGAGCACCCGATAAGCCAAGTAAGTGGATATCCATCTTTACCGGTGCAAACTAGGTCTGCAACTTTAAACATGTGTATGCATGATTCCTTTCTGAGTAAAATAGAGACAACTCGAATATCAGAGGCTCTCGCAGATTCAGATTGGGTGATTGCAATGCAAGAGGAGCTGAATTAGTTCGAAGCTTTGAAAGTCTGGAGACTAGTACCAAAACTGGAAGGTAAATCTATCATTGGTACGAAATAGGTATTCAAAAACAAGAAAGACATAGATGTTATCGTCATTCGAAACAAAGCACGACTTGTTGCCAAAGGCTACCGGCAAGAGGAAGGCATTGATTATGACGAGACTTACGCTCCAGTAGCACATATAGAAGCAATCTGCATGTTTCTAGCGTACGCTGCTCATAAAAACTTCACTGTCTACCAGATGGACGTGAAGACTACCTTTCTAAATGGCATTCTTAAGGAGGAAGTCTACGTATCACAACCAGAAGGCTTTGTAAATCCAGATAAACCAGACCATGTCTACATCTTGGATATAGGACTTTATGGTCTTAAACAAGCGCCTCGAGCCTGGTATGTTGTCTTATCAAAGTTTTTAGTCAAGTCGGGCTTCACAAAAGGTAAAATTGATACTACTTTGTTCATTAAAAAGAAAAAAACCGATATCATTCTTATTCAAATATACGTGGATGATATAATATTTGGCTCAACTAATCCTAAATACTGTAAGAATTTTTCAAACCTTATGGTGTCAAGATTTGAGATGAGTATGATGGGAGAGATGAACTTCTTTCTTGGATTACAAGTCAAGCAATTTTCCACGGGGATTTATATAAATCAAGCTAAGTATATTTTTGATATTCTTCGGAAGTTCAAAATGGAAACTTGTAAACCAATTGGAACCTCGATGGAACCAGGAACTAAGATCGGCATGGATCCTTCGGGAAAATCTGTTGATGTTAGAACCTATAGAGGAATGATTGGTTCTTTGATGTATCTTACTTCAAGTAGGCAAGATATTATGTTTTTTACTTGTTTATGTGCAAGATATCAGGCTAATCCTAAAGAATCCCATATGTCTGCAGTTAAGCGCATATTTAGATATTTGAAGGGGACTGCAGATCTTGGTATGTGGTATCCTAAAGATACTAGTTTTGAACTAACAGTATACTCAGATGCAGATCATGTTCGTTGTATGTTAGACAGGAAGAGCACACCGGGCCATATACAGTTTCTTGGAGATAAACTCGTAAGTTGGGCATCAAAGAAACAATTATGTGTTTCCACATCAACGGATGAGGCGGAGTATGTTGTTGTTGCAAGCTGATGCTCTCAAGTCTTGTGGATGAGAACACAACTGCGAGATTATGGCTTCAAATTTGACAAAATCCCGATTTACTGTGACTCTAAGAGCGCAATTGCAATATCAGCAAATCCTGTACAACATACAAAGACTAAACACATAGACGTACGATATCATTTTATCAAAGACAATGTCGAAAAAGGTACAATTGAACTTTATTTTGTAAACATTGATTATCATCTTGCTGATTTGTTTACCAAGCCTCTCGATGAAAAGAGATTTAATTTTCTTGTCTCAAAACTTGGTATGCTAAATCTCAAGACATAATCTTTGATTACCTATTAAAGTTTTCGTTATTGTTATTTTTTCTTCATTTCTTTATTTTTAATCTGAAAGATATCTGCACTTTAAGGTATGTTCATAATCTCAGGGGGAGTAAGAGAAGATGAAAGGTTGATCTACAATCATTTGAGGGGGAGTTCATATTTCTGCATATGTTTATCATTGTTAATTTTTTTTTTCTGATGCATAAATGCAGGGGGAGTATGAATGAGGAATAAGGAATATAACTTCTGATTACTTTTGATCAGAACTCGTACATTCAAAGTTTTATTGCTTTCTGTCATTTACATTTTCAATATTTTTTTGTGAATAAAACTTTGTGCTTTGACGACTTTATGACTGATGCAGTTTGAGAGGATACTTACAAGATCATATCATTATGACTTTAAGCTTGACTTAATGAGATTTAAGACTGAACGAAAAAGTTTATTTCTTATCTTAATCTCATATATGGTTGAAAGAAGGACAACTTTCAATCATAGAAAACATGTTCTTAAACGTTCAAACCACTTCCCGATTCTTAATTAGATTTCATGATTTGGAAGTGTGATTTTTAAATGTTTTCATTATTAGATGTGTTGAAATATTTATAAACCGTGTGTTTCCAAAGATAAATACTTGTGTATTATCTTTTCAATAGACTTTCAAGTATTCACACAAACCGGTTTAATCTTTGTTGAATTAGTTCTTACCATGTCTCTAAATTGCAACATATTTTCGATGGTAAGACACCCCGATTGCATTTCAATGTTTTGAGCATGATTTCATTTCAAAACGTTCTTTCAAGACTTGTCTATATCTTGTTTTATATAGACAATATTCAATTTTTGCTGACCGAAGCCTTGATTGATAAATCATTTGATTATGATCATTTCATACAATGTCAGATTTTCAAACAAGTTTCTTGTATTCATTTCATTCTTTCAATATCCTTGTTTGAAAACACTTCAATTTTAAAATGCTCAAATCTTCATGATTATATCTCTGAGCATACCAACATCTGACTTGTATCTTTTGTGCTTTAACTGTAAAGATAAACCATTTTGAGGAACTATGTGCTTTATTAGGAAATATGGGTTCATTGTGTGAGATTAAATGAAACTTCTATGGATTCACGTTAACTAGTGTTTCCTACCCAAGAAGTTAATACTTGAGTGATCGATTGTGTGAAGAGTCAAATATTGAGTGTGGGTTGAGTGATGAGGTAAAATGTAAAAGAGAGTTTGGTTAGAAGCGAGCTTTAATGATTAAAAGAAAGAGGGTGTGAGAACAGAGTAAAAGAATATTAAACTCTGCACCAACTACTTTCTGAGTCGGGCAGCTACATTACTAGTGTTTCACAATTCTTCGTGAACATTATTGAAATAGGCACCTAGCCCATGCCAACTCTTGACAAAAATCCCACCAGCTACTCATTTTCTTCTTAACAAGAAATTGTTTCATATTTTAAAGGGGACGCAACACATATGCTATCTGATTTTCATTTGAAAAATCTTGATATTGAAAAAGAAGGAAGTCTACCCCACCTTCGTACTTCGATCATGCACAATTGAGTCTGTGTTATACTATTGTTGTCTTAGTGGTTTACACAATGTTGAGCCTTATAAAAACAATCATCTGTGCTTAATTCTTTCTAACACATGCACAAACACACAAGGAATTTGTTTTCTTGTCATAGCGTTCATAGAAATATCTTTGTGGTGTTTCGATGATTGAATGAAAGCCCTGGGCGAGTGAACATCAAAAAGCTCATTTCCAATATGTATTTGTTACACACAGTAACTTCGTATTACTGACAGGCATATTAACTTATTCATTTGTTGATTCAGGTGTTACACTCATAATTTGTCTGAATTTGCAAAGATTCAGATGAATATCTTTTGGATCGATAGATGTTCAATGGCTCAGTATCAAAGATCAGCAGTCAGTTCAGATTATCAAAGACATTTCTTGTAAAGTATTGATGATCAACATGCTCTAATCATCAAAAAGGGGGAGAATGAATCAAGAAATGTTTGAGATGGAGAAGAGTTCAAGAAATATTGGAAAGTGTTCAAAGAATTGTTCGTTTGATAAATGAAAGTTGAAGCTGAAAAGAGAAAAGTTCAAAGGTTTCTAAAAGAAAGCAGATTTTAGAGATATTTTCTTTGAAAGACAATTCTGCTGAAGCGAATTGAGCAAAATCTGAAAATAATTTCTTTCTTGTATCTGAAAGAGGATTTACAACATTAAAGAGAGGTTACACATATTAAGCTTAAAGGGGAGATAAATGTTTTTAATGTTCTTCAATGCAACAAAGGGGTAGATTGTATTGCAAAATCTTTTTCAGATGATCTTGAATCCAAAGGGGAAGATTGTTAGTGCATAAATATGTTGGATACAAGATCATAGAAGATTGAAGATCAAAGTAAAGCCAAGTCAAAGCTCAAAAGTTAACTCTCAAGCAAAGTCAAAGTCAAGTGTAATAAATATCAAAGTCAAAGTCTTTGTATTTAGTTTTGTAAGCGTGTGTTGTTTAGTTTTCCTTTAATAGACTTGTAATTAGAACAAGTGTGTAAGAATCTTGTATCATTGTGAGTTGTTGTATTCGCAGAGAGAGTTTTAGAGAGAGAAAGAGATGTGTAGAGAAAGAAACTGATTCAATCCATTTGTAATTGAATCTTGTGGTTAATCAAACAGGTAATTGATAAATCTTGTTTGTGTAATTGATTTTAGCAATGAGAACTTGATCAAATCTGGGAATATCAAATTTGGGTACCAAAGTTAGGAGGAAATCGTGAATTACTCCTAGAGGAAGCTCACAAGTCCAAATATTCCAAACATCCCGATAGCACGAAAATGTATAGAGATTTGGAGTTAAACTATTGGTGGTTGGTGATGAAGCTTGATGTGGCCAAATATGTGGAGAAATGTGTCACTTGATTTCAAGTCATGGCAAAACATCTAAAACTGTATGGAAGTTTGCAATCCTTGATCATTCCAAAATGGAAGTGGGAACATATCACAATGGACTTTGTGATGAAGCTACCAAACATCTTATGAGGTCATGATACGATTTGGGTGGTAGTAGATCGACTCACTAAAAGTGCACACTTTCTAGAAATGCGAGACACGTTGCCAATGGACAAGTTAGCCAAGCTCTATATAGACGAAGTTGTGTCAAGACATGGTGTGCCACTATATGTTGTGTCTGATAGGGATAGTCGGTTTACTTCTAAATTTTGGGATGGCCTACAGAAAGAGCTAGGCACGAAGATCAAGTTGAGCACGACCTACCATCCTCAAACGAACGATCAAAGTGAGAGGAAAATTTAAAGTCTTGAAGACATGTTGAGATCATGTGTTATAGACTTTAGAGGGAATTGGATTCACACCTACCCTTCGCGTACAATAATAGCTACCATTCTAGTATCGGAATGGCATCGTTCGAAGCTTTGTATGGTCAGATATCTGGAATGATAAATGCCTATTTATCGCTTTATTTTTATGTCAAATCCCTTGTATTTAGTCATATTTTAGATGCTAAATTACCCCTTTTAGTTTGAGTTTTATATTTTATTATTTGTGATTAAAATGAAAAAAGAAAAAAATAACTTTTATTATTAAATTCTGTTGTGTGTGTGTGTGTTGTAAATAAAACAAAAAAAGTATTAATTTTAGTTCATGTGTTCCACGTGAAACATCAACAAGAAAAGGAAACAAAAAATAAATAAATACTTAATTTGGTCCTTGTGTTGCACGTGTAGGTCAATCTAAGAAAAGAAAGAAATGCAAAGTCAGTAGCTCAAAGCCCACCTTGTAGGCCCTAAGAAAAAAATAAGCGTCGTCCAAGTCTGGTTGGGAGTTCCAGCGTCGAGAGACTTTCTCAATCGGCCAAAGTCGCCTCACAACCGGCACCGGGTACTGAGGTCGATAAATTCCAGAGACGTGGGCGGGTTATCACGTTGCCAAACCCGTGCCTGTAACCGTGTTGTGCACTCTTCGAGCCCCAAATCCATAGCGGGCGAGTTTTTACGCAACCCTAACCCACACCCTAAGTCGCGAGGGTCTGAATTTTAGCGGGCACGTCCCTTTTTCAGGCAGTTTTTCGATTGGGGGTATAAAAGGGAGATAGTAACCGTTCAATAGGGTGATCGGTTTCTAAAAAATCAAGAGAAAACACAGCAGCAAGTGGAGGTCGATTTGGGGAGAACTTCATCAATTTCATCTTAATTTTCCGTAGTTTCTTGAACTATTTTCGAATTGGTGGCTTAGGTTTAGCTATGTGTGGCTAAATCTTTTCATTCCAGCATTAGTTTGGTTAGATTTTGATGTTCTAAACTTTGAGTTTCCATTGTAATCGTTTGGGACAAACCCATTGGCTTGATTTCTATTTTTAATATTAATTTTGTTTGAGTTTTCAATTGGTATGATCAATTAGTTGAATCTCTTATGGAATATTGTTAATCAAAATCGAGATATGTAATCGTCTTGAATTTTGATGAAGTAACAACTGATTTCATTCGGTCTCGATAAGGTTTCCGAATTGAATTCTTGAAATCTCGCGGTCAAAGCCTTAATAAGCCAAGCTTACGAGCTTATGGCTTTGAGTTGATTTTTTCTAGTTCGATAACGCTAATTACGCCTAAGAACTTAAAAGCTTATTTAGTTTCTTAATCGTGATTATGATCCGGTTGAAGAGCTTATTTTAACCGGTGTGAAATTGAGGAAAAATATAGGTCGTTAGAGCTTGTTAACGACTATAATCAACTTGGGTTTGTTTTATACGTTTACGTTTTTGGAATCATTGATAGGTGTCAACATCTTAATCGAAGTCGAACTAATGTTTGGTTTTATTTTTATCGTATTTGATTAGTTTTTAATTGCATGTTTAGTTTAGTAAATCAAATCCAACCCCCCCCCCTCGTTTTTATTTTTAATTGTTCGATCTTGTACTTGAATGTTTTGGGCTATATTAAGTTAAAACTGAGTCTCTGTGGATTTGACCCGACTTACCGCTATTACAATTTTGGTTGTAATTAGTCGATAGTTGGAACTTATTATTTGGTGGACTCGGTATTTCTAACGGCTTATGCCTAGATTTTCACGTACAGGTACACCTATTCCAATAAACTCTGAAATCGAACGGACTGCGAAAAGACTAAGGAAACAAGCCAAGCTTCGGAAGAAGTTTGGTGAGGGACCTTTGTCACCAGGGGTAAATATCTGGAAAGATATTAACTTGTCGATTCGGACGAAGAAAAAGAAGAAAACCCAAAAATAGAAGTCGAGGAGTCGAAGACAGAATCTAAAGAAGAAGAAGAGAAAGAGCCGAAGGTCAACATGGGTGATGCGGAGCAGACGCTACGTCAACTAGCGACCCAAGATGTTAGTCAGACTCCCATTTGTATAAGGTATCCAACAGGTAACCAAAACTTTGTTCTTAAGATTGGCTTGGTCCATCTCTTACCCACGTATCACGGGCTAGAGAATGAGGACCCCAATAAGCACTTGAAGCAATTTCACATAGTTTGCCTTAGCATGAAACCAAGTGAGGTTACGAGGACCTTATAAAGTTGAAGGCATCCCCTTATTATTTAAAGGACTGTGTCATGGACTGGTTATACTCGTTACCCCTCGACTCGGTAACGACGTGGAACCAAATGGTGAGGCTATTCTTAGACAAATTCTTTCCCGCCTCCCGAGCCGCTAACCTCCGTAGAGAGATTTGTAGCATCAAGCAACGAGATGTTGAAACTCTCTACGAATATTTCGAGAGATTCAAACACCTATGTGTGAGTTGTCCATAACACGGAATCTCGGAGCAATTGCTTTTGCAATATTTCTATGAGGGTCTCCTCCTGATGGACAGAAAAATGGTTGATGTCGCAAGTGGTGGTGCCATGTTTAACAAGACCCCAACCGAGGTTAGATCTCTAATCACCACTATGGACGGAAATACCCAACACTTTAGTGTGAGGAGTGACATGAGGAGAGAGACACAAAGAACCAATGAAGTAAATGTAGCGAGCATTGAGAGTCGTTTATATGATCTTACTAACTTGGTTAAACAGCTTGTAGTTAGCAAAGAACAGGTAAAAGCTTGTGGAATATGTTTGTCGACCGAGCATCCAACCGATGCGTGCCCACGACTTCAAGAAGATGTGTTGGTGATGGCCAAAGATGTGAACGCCATAGGAGGTTTTCAAAGTCAGCCACAACAGCAACAACGGTATTTCAATAACAACTTTGGCAACCAAAGACCTCCCCAATTTCAGAATTTCATGCAAAGGCCGCTATAACAGCAGTTTCAGCAAAAAGCACCCTTCAATCCAAATCAAGCTAATTCTAGTAGCTCAGGTATGTCTCTTAAAAATTGTTAAAAACATAGCCACTAACACTCTTCAATTTCAACAGAAGACGGAGGCAAGTATTCAAAATTTGGGAGCTCAAATGACATAACTTGCCACTTCCGTGAGCCGGTTGGAATCTCAAGGAAAGCTACCCTCCCAAACGGAAACGAACCCGGAGCAAAATGTAAGTGCAATAGTCTTAAGGAGTGGAAAAGAGCTTGAAGAACCAAAGTTGACGAAGAGTAAAGAAGTTGAGAAAGAGAAAGAGGTAACTACAAAGCCGATGCAAAGCGAGAAACAACTGGAACCCACCGTTGAGGTAAGTGAGAAAGCAAAGGTAATTCCACCACCCTTTCCTACACGTTTTCAAATGTCTAGCAAGGCTAGAGAAGAAAAGGAGATTTTATAAACTTTTAGGAAAGTTGAGGTGTATATCCTTCTTTTAGATGCAATCAAGCAAGTCCCTCGTTACGCCAAGTTTTTAAAAGAATTATGCACCAATAAAAGAAAACTTAGGGGTAACGAGATGGTCAATATGAGTGAAAATGTGTGGGTTGTGCTTCAAAAGAAACTACCCCCAAAGTGCAAAGATCCCGGTGTTTTCACCATTCCTTGCAAATTGGGGAATGTCACGGTTAATAGGGCTATGCTTGATTTGGGTGCATCTATCAATGTGATTCCATATTCTATCTTTACGACTTTAAATGTAGGCCCCTTACAAGAAACTGGGGTGGTCATCCAATTGGTCGATAGATCTGTAGTACACCCAAAAGGTGTATTAAAGGACTTATTGAATCAAGTGAATGAACTTGTTTTCCCCCCTGATTTTTATGTTATTAATATGGAGGAGGATTCTCATCCTAAATCCACATCCATTTTGTTAAGGAGGCCCTTTTTGAAAACTTCAAAAACAAAGATAGATGTTCACAAAGGCACACTTTCTATGGAATTCGATGGTAATACCATCCATTTTAATATCTATGAAGCCATGCGTTTCCAAGTGATGTATCCTCTCTTTAAGCCATTGACATTATTGAACCTATTTCTCAAGAGTTGTTTGAGCTAACACATTTTGAGGATTTAGACATAACCTTGAATAGATCTTTAGATGAAGCGGGAGTGACTAACTCATGAAGACGATTGAGCTCGGACCCGAGTTTCACGAGCTAGTAGCTTCTATGGATCACAAGAAGACTACAAGGTATGATATTGCTCAAACTTCTTTACCACCATCTAACAAAAAGCTACTTCTATTTTGTAGGCACCCGAATTAGAGTTAAAGCAACTCCCCGATCACCTCAAGTATGCTTACTTAGGAGAAACAGAGAAACTACCGGTGATCATTTCAAGTAGCTTAGACACATCTGAGGAGGAGAAGCTTATAGGCGTGCTCACACGATACAAGGAAGCCATTGGGTGGACGATAGCTGACATAAAAGGATTGAGTCCATCAACTTGCATGCATAAGATATTGATGGAGGATGATTTCAGGTCGTTTCGTGAGGCTCAAAGACGTTTGAATCCACCCATGATGGAGGTTGTGAAGGAAGAGATTCAGAAGCTACTTGATGCGGACATGATCTTTGCTATTTCTGATAGCAAATGGGTGAGCCCGGTGCAAGTTGTAACACCCTCAAAGTTGGAAAGAACAACTAATTAAAAATTTCAACATAACATCAAATGAAGGACAAAACTTCCTCCTACAAATCAAAACTCAACATACTTCAAATATAAAGTTCTATAAATAACCTCAACAAATATACACTCCAGTATTATACAAGGACTAAACTGAAGTCAGGTGTTACTTAACCCAAATACAAGTTGCTCTCCCCGAAACAAATGCGGAAGACTTTACTAAGATATTCACTTCTCGAGCACTCAAATAACACTCCATTCTTCATAGTGTCGTTAGAACTAATCTCGAAATGGAACATGATGCACATGCCGACAATTAAAAAGGTTAGGCTAACGCCTAGTGAGTTCAAGAATTTTCATCATGATTATAAAAATCGTTAAACGAAAATAATGCAACTTAAATCATGATCTTTCAAAATGATTTACTTTAAATATGAAAAATGACCCGTTTTCCAATAACACGCATTTTTAAAGATGTATGCCTCAATGCAACCCAAAACTCAGCCAAGACATTCTTTCATGAAGTAATGCAACTCAACACTTACTCAAAACGCGAATAATGGTAAATGCTCAAATATTGAAATTGGAATAAAACTTTATAAACCAAACGACCAAAATATGATTAAACTCAAGCCTCCAAAATTATAACATATGGAGAATACCCCAAATTCAAAACGTCACCGAAAACATGGATAAGACTAAATACCCAAAACAATACCTTTCGGTGACGGGGGAGACCCGAATTCCATGGCTAGTGGCGGAACACAAAAGTAGGCCATATTCCAAGTTATTGAGCTCATTATACTAGGACCCATGGCCACGAGCTCGCCGACTCGTACTAAGATGTGGATGAGGGCAGTCGAGGATCCTAATCATGTTTATTCACTAGGATTACATTTACGGCCCATGGCTAGTATCCGGCTCCACATAACCGTACCAAGTGGCCTCCGAGGACCCAATGTCTCAACTAGCTACAAATGGGAAATGACTATCCCATAAAAACAGACTCAGAAATTACATCACGGGCCCAAGGGCAAATGTTACGAGCCTTCACCATAAGGCCCTCGATAATCCCATGACTAATTCTGGTCCCAACATGGAAACAATAGCCCTTTTTCTTAAAATAATGAAGATCGACTCATATGCCTATGGATCCACTACATTATAGTTTATAACATTACATGACTCCAATTGAATGACCAAAGCACTCAAAACATGCAATTATCAAATGATACGAAATAAACGCAATCATACTCAAAATTCCACAAAGGGGCTATTAAGACCAGACAAATGTCCCGAAGACTTCTTTTAGTCAAACCGAGCCAAAACTCAACAAAATTACTTTATCGTACAATAAATGTCAGTGTAAACAATAAAACACCTTTAACTAACAGTTATGCAAACTCAACGACCAAAAGTATGATTAACCCAAAACTCATCATGGGTCGAGACAAACTATTTTTCCAAATGAACTCATACCTTTATTTTTCCAAAATGCCTCGTAACACAATAATATGTATTTTCCAAAATGGTTTATAAAACTAAATGAACTAAAAGGACATTTACATCAAAAGACATCCATTTATATATTAAATCATCAATGAAACATATTAACATGATTTATTTATCAAAATGTAAGAAATCTCAAATATGGTGTTTCACGAGATTTATAAAATCTTATTTGTTCAAATAGCAAAACTCACCAAAGATTTCCGTATTATATAATAATCATGTAGCACATAAATACTCTAAAATACACATTTTTGGCATGTACAACGTTTTCACAAATTAACTTGAACACACCTTGCTAGATTTAGGCTAAGTCTAGATTTTTCCCAACTTTAGCTCCTTTGAAGAATTTTGGATGCTCAAGCCAAAGCTTCCAAAAACCTAGATCCACAAGTTTCCAACCATTAATATTCATATCCAACCACCTAGAATCGTTCCCCAAACATTTTACATGATCTCAACTTATACCAAAACACTAATTTCCATAGATGAAGAAAAGAGAAAGTTACCTTAACCATATCTTGAATCCACCAACCAAATACCTCTAGGGTCACCAAAATGAACCACAAACTCCCAATCTTCAAAATGGAGAAAAAGGGTTGGATGAAACCCTAGAAACTTGATGAAGAAGATGAAGTGAAATGAGTTCTAAAAAGGTTAAGGTTTATAAAAATGGTGTAGGATTTGATTTGGGAGAGAAAGATGGAGATAGGAGAAAGGATTTGGGGTTTTTGGATGAGAAAGTTGAAATGAAGGAGAGAGATATCAGATCTAGATATGGGGGTAAAAGTAGGAGAGAGAGGAGGAAAAAGTTGAAGGTGAAAAAGGGTGAAAATTTCGTCAGACTCCATGCGGACGTCCACTTGGAGTCCTATGTGGACATCTACTTGCATCAGGACGAAAACTGGCGAATCTTCTGTTGCTTCCGCGGAATATCCTATGTGGACGTCCACTTGATTCCCTATGAGGACGTCCACTTGATTCCCTATGCGGACGTCCACTTGACACTAGTCGCATGCCCGATCACTATTTTGGTCATAACTTATTCGTTATAGCTTCGTTTTCGCTCCGGAAATGACCGTTGGACTCGTGTTTGAATTTCACATATAGAAAAACTATAAAATCTAGGATTTAATACAAAATCCTATTTCCTCTATTTTTCTTGAAAGTTCGATTCCACACTGACTTGAAATTATACTTACCCGAAAATTACGAGTGTTACACAAGTTGTTCCGAAGAAGGCAGGAGTGATGGTAGTGGAGAATGACGAGGGAGTGATGGTTCCAACGAGAGTACAAAGTGGTTGGAGAGTATGCATCTATTACCGGCGGTTGAACGCTTCAACCTGAAAGGATCACTTCCCTCTACCTTTTATTGATCAGATGCTCGAGATATTGGCAGGTAAGTCCCATTATTGTTGTTTAGATGGGTTTTTTGGTTTTCACCAAATTCCGGTTGCACCAGAAGATCAAGAGAAAACCACATATACATGTCCTTTCAGCACTTTTGCTTATCGTCGAATGCCCTTTGGCCTATGCAATGCACCAGCTACTTTTCAGCTCTGTATAATAAGTATTTTCTCTGAATTTGTTGAAAACATCATTGAAGTTTTCATGGAAGATTTTACCGTATATGGAAACTCCTTTGATGAATGTTTAGAAAATCTCACTAAAATCTTTCAAAGATGCATAGAGACCAACTTGGTTTTAAATTATGAAAAGTGTCATTTTATGGTAAACCAAGGGCTAATTTTAGGACATATCATTTCTAGCAAGGGGATTGAAGTAGATAAAGCTAAAATAGATGTTATCAAAAGCTTACCCTACCCCACTTCGGTGAGGGAAGTCCGGTCATTTTGGGTCATGCAGGTTTTTATAGGCGCTTCATCAAGGATTTCTCACACATAACCCGACCGATGTGCATTCTACTTCAAAAGGATGTGGAGTTCAAGTTTGATTAGCAGTGCAAGAAATATTTCGATACGCTTAAGGAGATGCTCACATCCACCCCGATCATGAAACCACCAATTGGGAACTTCCCTTTGAGATTATGTGTGATGCAAGTAACTATGATATTGGAGCGGTACTCGGGCAAAGGGTTGGAAGGAACCCACTTGCTATTTATTATGCCTCGAAAACCCTCGATAGCGCGCAAGCAAACTACTCCACCACGGAGAAAGAACTGCTTGCGGTTGTCTTTGCTTTAGAAAATTTTCGTCAATATCTCTTAGGTACTAAAGTCATTATTTTTACAGATCATGCGGCGTTACGGTACTTGATGACAAATAAGGACATCAAGATAAGGCTCATCCGATGGATTTTGTTGCTTCAAGAATTCAACTTGGATATTAGAGACAAAAGTGGAGCACAAAATCTAGTAGCGGATCACTTGAGTCGGATTGTTTCCAACGAAAATACGTTACTGCTAGAAGACAAGTTCCTGGATGAGCATCTCTTCAAGGTGAACACTGCGGTTCCTTGGTACGTCGATATAGTCAACTGTTTAGTTACCGGGACCACACCGAAGGAGCTACCGAGATCAAAGAGAGACAAGATAAAGAGTGACTCCAAGTACTACATGTGGGATGATCCGTATTTGTGGAAACAAGGATCCGATCAAATCATCCAACGATGTGTAAGTGATGATGAGGTAACTTCTATTCTATAATTTTGTCATTCCTATGTATGTGGTGGCCATTTTGGCCCAACAAGGACAACTCATAAGGTTATCGGGAGTGGCCTCTTTTGGCCACATATTCATCGAAACGCATATATGTTTTGTAAAGCTTGTCCTCGTTGCCAACACAACGGAAATCTTAGCCATAGGGATCAAATGCCCTTGACTCCCATTCATTCTTGTGAGATTTTTGATATTTGGGGCATTGATTTAATGGTCCCTTTTCCATGTTCTTTTATGTTTTATTACATCTTACTAGATGTTGATTACGTCTCTACATGGGTAGAGGCGAAAGCGACAAGGACTGACAGTGCTAAAGATGTTTCAAATTTTGTGAAGAAGAATATTTTCTGCAGGTTTGGAGTCCCCAAGGTGGTTATAAGCGATAGGGGAACCCATTTTGTTAATGGAGTGATGGTAGCATTATTCAAGAAGTACGGTGTAAAGCACCGGATATCCATCGCCTACCATCCTCAAACAAATGGGCAAGCGACAGTGTCAAATCGGGAGATCAAGAAAATTCTGGAAAAAATGGTGAATCCGAGTAGGAAAGATTGGAGCTTGAGGCTCAATGATGCGTTATGGGCCTACCGGCCCGCCTACAAATCCCCGATAGGTATGTCCCCTTTTCGTTTAGTTTACGGGAAAGCTTGTCATCTTCCCGTTGAGTTGGAACATAAGGCCTTTTGGACCATGAAAAATGTCAACTTCGACATTGATAAAGTCGGTACTCACTGAAAACTCCAACTCCAAGAATTAGAAGAGATACGCAATGATGCGTACGAGAGTAGTTACTTATATGAAGAAAAGACCAAAGATTTTCATGACAAAATGTCTTCCCGTAAGACATTCGTTTTAGGTCAAAAGGTCTTACTTTTTCACTCTCATCTCAAACTATTTCCCGGAAAATATAGGTCCCAATGGGTGGGACCATTTGTTGTTACTAACGTATTTAGTTATGGTGCAATAGAGATAAAAAGCGAGAAAACAGGAAAAGTGTTCAAGGGTAATGGCCATCATCTAAGCCATTTTATGAAGGTTTCAAACCTCTTGATGTTGAGGTTCTTCAAGATGGAGGTGTTGGAGGGAGGAGCACCTTAGACATGAAGGTGTCTAACCAAAGACGTTAAAGAAAGGCGCTGCATGGGAGGCAACCCATGGATTTCCATTTTCTTGTTTTTATTGCTTACCATATTTGCTTTAGTTTTGCTAGATTCTCCTCTTTCACTCTTGCGTTTCCCTTGGTTATTTTTAGGATTCGCCCCAGAGTTGGAGCTAAAGGACACATCTACCTTCATGGACCCATACATTAGAGGACTATTCACCAAATCAGGGAAGTTTACTGTTTCCCCTCACTCTTTGCTTGTTTTGAATGTCCTTTACTTTATCGAATACATTGAGGACAATGTATGGTCTAAGTGTGGAATGGGATGTAAATTTTGAGTCTGCATGATTTGGGTAGATAAATATTTTTAGGGTGTTTTTAGAGGTAATTTTTTGCAAAATTATGTGCTTAAATGTGGATTTTTGTTCGTTTTAATAATGTTTAGTATGTTTTTATGGATTAAATTGCTAATGATAATGATTTTAGATGTATGTATAGCAGGATTGAATTTGATTGATAGCACTTAGAGGCGACTAGTGATAATATACCGGTTAAAGTTAGACTCTTACTAATCTCTTGAACAACTTAACACCGTGAGACTTTGAGCCTATTAGACTAAACACTTGATATTGGTTTGAATTGCAGTTCTTGTGTGATTACGTCTAGACATGTGCTTCTAGAACTTGATTTGCCTCTCCTTAAGATTACATGATAATTACATGTTAATAAATATGATAAAGGCCATCGTTTGCTCATTTTTTAATGTTAACCTAATAGCTTTAAGCCTACCGTTATGTGATGATTACCCTCTTTGCACACCACATTGAGCCTTAGCCTATTTTTTTGTCACCCACGTCATAAGCCAATCCAAACATGACTCGCCCGACCAACCACCAATGGAGTGTCTCGGTATCCCTATGTGCTTGAAAATACAACATACATGTTGGGAACGAAAAAAATGAAAAAAAAAGAAAGAAAAAAATGAAAAAGAAAAATCGATAAAAAAAAATGTGTCATCAATAAATAAATAAAATAAGACGACGGAAATTAATGATATGATTGATTATAAACATTTCATCTTTATTCCCTATCATCATCCAAAGGGAATTGTGCTTCAATCGAAAGATATAATAACCTTTGAGGAAATAAAGTTTCGTGTATGAAGAGTCGATTTCTCCATTGGTGTATGGTCTTTAGTCACTCTTTCCCAAATATATCCCCACCTTACCCAAAGCCTTGGTTTACATTACAACCCTTAAAAAGTCCTTTTGATTTAAATACATGTATTTTATCCAAGTAGTGGAGGGTGAGAGACGTTTCAAGCTTATTGTAAGTACATACTAGCGTAGCGACGATTTGAGCGATACACTTTGAACCAAGAGTGAAAAGAGGGTTGTTCTAATTTCCTATTCGTGAGAGTTCTTGAGATTAGCTTAAGTCAATTTGATAGGTGTATGTTTGCTATTTGAAACTATGTTGCAAATCTTAAGTTCACGATATGCTATACGTGTTGACTTTCTCGTTTGATTCATTTATATCACTACGTGCTAACTTAAGTCATTGTCAGGACGGACAATGATCTAAGTATGGGGTGATTTGATAAATGCCTATTTATCGCTTTATTTTTATGTCAAATCCCTTGTATTTAGTCATATTTTAGACGCTAAAATACCCCTTTTATTTTGAGTTTGATATTTTATTATTTGTGATTAAAAACAAAAAAAAACTTTTATTATTAAATTGTGTTGTGTGTGTGTTGTAAATAAAACAAAAAAAAAAGAAAAAAAATATATTAATTTTAGTTCCTGTGCTTTTTTTAGAAGGGTGTCCTAGGCTAATGTCTAGACTAATCCCTTGGCAAATTATGACTGTAAGACATCAACTCTGATTAGACATCAACTCTGATTAAACCTCAGTGGCCACAATTGTTGTGTACGCCTGGATTCGAACCCTGGGCAGATGGGATATTCCACCACATCCCCCAGGGTCTTAACCAGTACGCCACAATCCTTGTGGTTAGTTCCTGTGTTTCACGTGCAACAACAACAAGAAAAGGAAACAAAAAATAAATAAATACTTAACTTGGTCCTTGTGTTGCACGTGTAGGTCAAGCTAAGAAAAGAAAGAAATGCAAAGTCAGCAACTCAAAGCCCACTTTACAGGCCCAAAGAAAAAAAGAAGCATCATCCAAGTCTAGTTAGGGAGTTCCAGCGTCGAGCGACTTTCTCAAGCGGCCAAAGCCGCCTCACAACCAGCGTCGGTACCGAGGTCGATAAATTCCAGAAACGCGGGCACGCAGCCAAACCCGTGCCCGTAACCGTGTCATGCACTGTTCGAGCCCCAAATCCATAGTGGGCGAGTTTTTACGCGGCCCTAACCTGCGCTCTAAGTCGCGAGGGTCTGAATTTCAGTGGGCATGCCCCTTTTTCAGGCCGTTTTTCGATTTGGGGTATAAAAGGGAGATAGTAACGGTTCAATAGGGGGGTCGATTTCTGAAAAATCAAGAGAAAACGCAACAACAAGTGGAGGTCGATTTGGGGCGAATTTCATCAATTTCATCTTAATTTTCAGTAATTTCTTGAACTATTTTCGGATTGGTGACTTATGTTTAGCTATGTGTGGCTAAATCTTTTCATTCCAACATTGGTTTGGTTAGATTTTGATGTTCTAAACTTTGAAATTCCATTGTAATCGTTTGAGACAAACCCATTTGCTGGATTTGTATTTTTAATGTTAATTTCGTTTGAGTTTTCAATTGGTCTGATCAATTAGTTGAATCTCTTATGGAATATTGTTAATCAAAATCGAGATATGTAATCGTCTTGAATTTTGATGAAGTAACAACTGATTTCATTTGGTCTCGATAAGGTTTCCGAGTTGAATTCTTGAAATCTTGCGGTCAAAGCCTTAATAAGCTGAGCTTACGAGCTTATGGCTTTGAGTTGATGTTTTTCTAGTTCGATAACGCTAATTACGCCTAAGAACTTAAGACATTATTTAATTTCTTAATCATGATTATGATCCGGTTGAAGAGCTTATTTTAACCGGTGTGAAATTAAGGAAAAATATAGGTCGTTAGAGCTTGTTAACGACTATAATCAACTTGGGTTTGTTCTCTACGTTTACGTTTTTGGAATCAATGATAGGTGCCAACATCTTAATCGAAGTCGAACTAATGTTTGGTTTTATTTTTATCGTATTTGATTAGTTTTTAATTGCATGTTTAGTTTAGTAAATCAAATCTAACCCCCCTCCCCTCCCCTCGTTTTTATTTTTAATTGTTCGATCTTGTACTTGAATTTTTTGGGCTATAATAAGCTAAAACCGAGTCTCTGTGGATTCGACCCGACTTACCGCTATAACAATTTTGGTTGTAATTAGTCAATAGTTGGAACTTATTATTTGGTAGACTCGGCATCCGTCTTAGAACGCCGGTGTGTTGGCTTGAAGCGGGAGAGAAACAATTTGTTGGGCCGTAAATTGTGCAGGAAATGACAGATAAAGTAAAAAGCATCCGGGAACGCTTGAAGGAGGCTCAAGATCGACAAAATAGCTATGCGGATAAGAAGCGGAGGCCAAGTGAATTTCAAGTGGGAGATCGAGTCATGTTGAAAGTATCTCTATAGAAGGGGATCATCTGATTTGGAAAGTGAGGGAAGCTTAGTCCATGTTTCCTTGGACCTTTCACCATATTAGAGCGGATTGGACTCCAAGCTTACAAGTTGGACTTACCGCCGGAAATGGATGGGATCCATCCCACCTTTCATGTATGTTATCTACATAAATGTCTAGCTGAGGAGGAAAGAGTTGATCCCATTGTTAGAAATCTGCATAGATAATGGAAACCGTTCTGTAGAGGAATCGGAGGCCATCTTAGAGAGCAAAACGAAGAAGATTCTCCATAAAGAGGTAACCATGGTGAAAGTCCAATGGAAACACCATCGAGGCATGAATGTCACGTGGGAAGATGAAGAGGACATGAAAAGGAGATACCCCCGTTTGTTTGCTTGAGACGAACTTTCAAGGACGAAATCTTTTCTATAACACCTTGAATTTTCAATCTTATGAAAACCCCCCTCGTATCTCTCTATATTCTTATGTTGGGGATTAGGGTTCTTTGAGAGAAATAGAGGAAGAAGAAGAAAGGAAGAAAAGGGCATATATTCGATGGTCTGCAGGGCGCACGACCCGTGCGCCGTTCTTCAGTAATATGGCACGGGTCGTGCCTAGACACAGAAACATTGGCACGGGTCATGCCCTTTTCTTCACAAATATAGCACGGGTCGTGCTTGGCATCAGAAGAAAAGGCACGGGCTATTTAATGAGAGTTCAGCGGGCCAATTCATTTCATCAGACTTAGGATCTTCTCAAGAGCTCGTTTTCTCTCATTTTGGTGGTAAGTTTTCAACCCTAAACTTCATCCTTCATATACTCCTTCCACCTACCTCTAATGGAGGGTTATTAATGCAATCTAGGGCTATTTAAGACTTGGGAGAAAGTATCAATCATCCATCCATTCAAGATCTTCATTTTCCACTCTAAGAGTTTTGCTAGGGTTTCGATTTAACCCCATTGTGAGTACATACTTCCTTTTTATTAAACTTTATACACATCAAAATATACATGTTGAACTCCTATATATCTCCTTGGTTTTGGATTTATGAAAATCACATTTTTGACCTAACTTGAGTTGTAGGAGATTTTAGGGTTCTTGCTATATCTTGCGAAATGGAAGGGTTTCATTTGTTATGAAATAAAATAAAGTATTACTTGCATATTTTGGTGAAGCACTTGAAAGAATGTATAAAATCTAATTTTATGAAATCTCATTCTTTTCAGCAGTTAAACTTTGGGAATGCATTTTTGGAAATAAATGTAATTGGAAGCTATATGTTTAGCTTTGGTTAGTCACAAATGAAATTGTGACAAGTCTAGACTACTACTAGTGGATCCCTAGGTATTGAGACGACTTATATATTTTTGGGATATTTTTCCCCATTGTAGCTATGGATGCATTTGATCCTCGAGTGCCTTTGGTACGGTTATGTGGACCGGTTACTAGCCATGGATTCATAATGTATTCCTAGTGAAAGAGTATGACTTGGTTTCCTCAGGTGCCCTCCCCCACATCTTAGTACGGACCGACGTTGTTCGTGGCCATGGATTCCAAGTATTTAGCTCATAACTCGGATTGTGGCCTACTCGGTGTTCCACCGACAATCCTTGGTAAATCAGGTGTCCCCCATCATCGCAAGATGAATTTTTATAACAAAAGGCCTTGTGTGGCAAACATTTCAATTGTAAACTCAACTATCTTGAAAAGATTCCCTTCGTTACAATTGTATATATTCCGTCAAATTATAAATTGTATGTCCTCACTAGGCTTTAAGCCTAACACTTTTCTAAAATGATGTGTATAATAGGTTCCCTTAGCGGCGGGTCGTCAAGGGTTTGAGTGAAAAGTTTAGTCTCTTGAGGAAATTTCTGGATGATAGATATTTTGGTGATTTGGCGTTTAAAACAAATTATTCATTTTGGCATTGGGTTAACAAAACTGTGTAATCTAGATAGATATGATTTTGGATTGGTTTGTTGTCGATTTTTCCATACATCTTATGCAGGTTTTGTAAACGCTTTTACTTTTACCCATTTTGGGTGGTTTGTTCCAATTTCAAACGTCATATTGCCGAATTTTCAATTTTCAAAATTACTCTAAATTCTTAGGGTGTTACATTTTCTAAGGAGGGGAGGATTGTAACACCCCGAAAATTGTAGTAAGTTAAAAACCAAGAACCCATTCTCTAATTCCTTATTTTTATGTGTAGTTTAAGATTTTAGAATCGTTGGAATTTAACCTCAAATTATGAACCTTTTAAGTTAAACTTTTGGACTGACAAATCGGAGGGAAAAAGGGTCGGTCGGGTCGGGTCAGACTCCATGCCAAAATGCCCGCAATTATGATAGATGTCATAGTCGCACGTCAAGGTCGCCGGAGAAGGAAGTGTTATGGTACGCTGGGCGCGATAGTGACTGCGGCTGTGACAAAGGCATAGTCTCCCATCACAGTCGCAAGAGTTGTACCGAGTGTGGTGTGAGCTCGGTGACATTGCCAGCGACAATGCTATAGGGAAAAGTCGTCGGGCATAGTCGCTCGCAACAGTCTGAGAGTATAAAAACCTTGCATCCGATTTTCTTAGGCATTTTCTCTCAATCTGATTTTGGGTCCGCGATTTTCACTCTTTAAAACATCCATCTCATTCATTTCAAACCTAGGGTTTAGTGGGGCATTTTGTGATGCCCTCATTTTTTTCTCCATAATATCATAACCTTTATATCTGCGGGAGCGTTCTAATAACAGTTCAATAGTCTAACACATATAATGGTTATTTTAAGAAATATAACTCTTCATGCGATCCCTTCATGTCTTATCCTGATCTTACCTGAGATACATATATGGAATACGTAAACTTTAAGCTTAGTGTGCAGTTATGGAGAAATCATCTTTCATAAAACATATCATTTTAGTGCATGAACGATAATTCCATACACTTCTCATACTTATGCATAATAACGTTGATACATAAACCATTTCAGCAAAAACATCATTTTATTTTAGTACGAGATCTCATATGTGTAAGTATGCCAAACATTCTCAACATGATCCTAGATCCTTGGGGTTCCGCGAAGATCCCCCTGAGGTTTGTTTGCAATACGTCCTCCATTATTATACCCCGTCGGGTATTTAACATGACCATACTTTCACATGCACAAAACTTTTCATATGCCACATGTAAAATACATTATTTCTCATTAAATGCATTATAAACATAATCTTATCTCATGCAAGGCTAGTATGCCAAAACATCATTTCAAATATTAATCATGCATAAAAACATTTATTATATATATATATATAGGGGGCGTATCTTTTGCAAACCAGTCAGATTGTGCAAACTTTGTGAACCAATCTTAACCGTTCATCATGTCTAATGAATATATGATTTTATTATTTAAAATCATGATTATAATGAATAAACTTAACATTTCCTAATTTAAAATCATGATTATAATGAATAAACTTCACATTTTCCATATATATCATAATCATTATTAATGAATCATAATCATTATCCATAAATATATCTATTGTTTCCTAAAATAGTGGTTTGTATAGTTTGTACAAATTGCTTGGTTTGCAAAAGAAACGCACCCTATATTCACCTTATTTGTTTAACCGTAATGCTCGATTTACCATGCTACGCCGGATGTAACTCTCTAATTTACTTTTGGTATTGTTTTGTGTGTGAATTGAATCAAAGTAGAATTTCATATTTATAGTGATATGGAAGCAGATGATCAAGCGATGAAGTTTGGCAGTGAATGTTGGCGGTGAAGTTGATGGAAATCACAAATGTGTATGCTTCGTTCATAAGTTCCCTTACACACACACACACACACACATATATATATATATATATATATATATATATATATATATATATATATATATAGTGTTTGGTTCATTTGAGAAATGGTAAATATATGAGAAATAGAGAAGTGATCTTAGCCATTCATATGGTCAAGATTGGATTTAATTGGTCAAAAGTTACGGCTTTGACTGGTGGTCAAAAATTACAGCTCTTCCAAAAATATAAGGGTATTTACGTAACTTTGACAAAAACACGCGCGTGTTCATATATATGAAGGCATGCAGTCATACATGAATGCATGCGTTCATATATGAATGTTCGTAATTTTAAATAAACACTGACTGCATGCCTTCATATATGAATGCATGCGTTCATATATGAATGCATGCAAAAAAAAGAGTGACATTCATATATGAACGCCTGTTTTTTGCATGCCTTCATATATGAATGCATGCAAAAAAAAGAGTGACATTCATATATGAACGCCTGTTTTTTGCATGCCTTCATATATGAATGCATGCGTTCATATATGAATGTTCATAATTTTTACATAAGCACTGACTGCATGCCTTCATATATGAATGCATGCGTTCATATATGAATGCATGCAAAAAAAAAGAGTGACATTCATATATGAACTCCTGTTTTTTGCATGCCTTCATATATGAATGCATGCGTTCATATATGAATGTTCATAATTTTTACATAAACACTGACTGCATGCCTTCATATATGAATGCATGCGTTCATATATGAATGCATGCAAAAAAAAAAGAGTGACATTCATATATGAACGTCTGTTTTTTGCATGCCTTCATATATGAATGCATGCGTTCATATATGAATACGTACAAAAAAAATAGTGGCATTCTACTAACATTCATATATGAACGTCTACTAACATTCATATATGAACTTCTATTTTTTGCATGCATTCATATATGAACACACACGGCTAAAAAAAAGAAAAAAAAAGTGATATTCATATCTGAACGTTTGGATAATTTACAAAAATACCCTTCGAATAATAAACAATGTGAGGAACACGGGAGTGGACCATGGGAGCAATTATCCCCTAATTATCGGTCAAAGCCGCCGATCTTGACCGAATTAATGGTTTAAGATCACTTCTCTATTTCTCATATATTTAGTGTTTCTCAAATGAACCTTTCCCTATATATATATATATATATATATAATTATTATATAAATATAAGTATTTTATCTATTATATGTATACTATTATTTATCGAGTAGAGGGAGGTTCAAGGGAAAACCTCAAAAAAAATAAAAAACTAAGGAACACCCTGGTAGTCCTTAATCTGGACGGTATGCACTTGTAAATATAAGTAATTAAGTTGTTTTTTGGTTTTTATGCACGTGTGCATTATGCATTTGTGCATATACACGTTTGCATGTTGCAACTTACAAATTACTTGTATGCACAAGTGTATATCGTCCAGATGAAGGCTATTAAGGTGTTCCTCAGTTTTCCTTTTTTTAGGTTTTCCTGAACTTGATCCTTATCGAGTATAACTGTATATATATAACTCCAAATCTCAATTTAAACATATATTTGGGACCTATGTGATAGTATCTACCCATAGGCATGCTATTGCTATACCTTTTTCTGAGTTGTACAAATTTTCGTAATCATACTTTGACTTTTTTGACATTTACGGTATCTAGATTTTTCAACATATTTAAATATGAAATTTGGTATTAATCTGATATTTCTATAATTCATAAATGACACATTTCTATCGTTTTGCTCAAGTGACCTTAAATTAAAAACTTTATTCTTTTTCGAATCTGAAAGCATCATTACGCTCTATGTAAATCACCGAGTCCAAAAATATATGCATTATATAACCTATAAATCCATTTGGGCTTTAAAATTAAGAAAAAACGATATATTTAATATTTAATCAGTCCTATAAATAAAACTTAGTCAATTTTCAAATCTGAAAGTTTCGTCGTGATTGTCATGAATCGTAGATCTCAAAAGTATATTAGTCGTATTTCATAAAAATCCATACAACTAGCAAATTTCAGTAAAACAGCAAAACCTTTTAAATAGAATGAATAATAAAATATTATTATATATATACGTTTAATATATATATATATATATATATATATATATATATATATAACTTTAATGAAATATTTTAATTTATTATTTAAGAAATAATCCAAATTATATTTAATTACGATTTCATCTCCATTATTATTAATCAGATGTATGTATATATTTCTCTTTCTCTAATAAAGATATTTTCTGAATCTTCGCATTATCCCGTACTCAATAATATTAATATTCAATATTAAAATATTAACTTTTGTATCCGATGTAAATATTTTCATACCGGATAAAATATCTTAAACTATCAATTATATATGACACTGTTATAATATCATCATGCATAACATTTACCTTAAAGATTTAAAATGCGTAAATGGACATAATCTAGTAATTATTGTAAATGTGAAAATGGGGTGTTACAATTATCCCCTCCTTATAAGAATTTCGTCCTCGAAATTGAAGCATTCTTAAACGGATATGACTCTCATTTTGCCTTTCTTATTTTATTTCCCATGTAGTAGTTTCTGGTCCATGATGGCTATTTATTTGTTTCGAAGTTTATCAACTTATACTTGCAAATATCACATCCTTAAATAAAGTACTTCTTATTTTCATCCCTTATCTCTATAGATTATTTACCTAATATTATTTACAATCCAAATATCCTCGTACATTCTGTTATAACTTCCATCTCGTAACATCAAATGAAAATTTATAAGTGTCAAATCTCTTTCGGATACACTTGTATTTCTTATTATATATAGATAAATTCCTTATCATTTACCTATATTCAAACATCTTCATTTACCGATATCTTAACTCTTCTGCAAATTGGATATCTCCTACCAATATTTAATCATCAAATGATCACCTCATGTCAGTACTTATTCTTACATCAATGACTAAAAAAATATTCTACTAATCCACAATTGTCAATACCTAACATTTAGTTCTTGGATTGCATTTCTTGACGTTAGATTCTTCGTCATCATTTATCATGGGGCAATAATTTCATCAAACATTTCTTTATTTGTCATTATTTACTATCTGAACATCCTCATGTATTCTATTCAAAATCACTTCTCGATCATGATTCCAAACTATCGTATACTTTTGGATACAATTATATCTCCTACTATGTAGTTAAATTCCATTTAGATTCAATTTCCGTCATTTATAGATATTCTTGGCTGTCTGCACACCAAATTTCTCCTACTGATATTTGACAATCAGATTACTACTTATCCATATAGCAATGACTTAAAGCTTTACTTTACTAACCACAATTGTCAATATCAGGTGTGATGTTTTTAGAATGTATTTCTTGATATTGGAATTTTTTTTTCATAAAGTATTATATGGAAATGATTTAAGTAACCATATAAATTTCTTTATCAAACTAGAAATTTTACTTGACATTTATTAATCACAATTATGTTTTTATACATTTCTCCTGTCATACTATATTGATATCATTATATTTCAAATAGTAGCGTACAAAAAGAAATTATTTTTAGCAACATTGTACTTTCGCTGTGTACTCTAATTCTTTCTGAACTTCCCTTTTTTGTAAGTCCTATTTGTTACCGCATTAGTAGTATGACACATTTTTTTGTACAAATATCAACCCTATCTTTTATTACATAATTTGTCGCTTCTATTCTCAACAATTTTTTTCCTTACAAATACAAAATTTTGAAATATCCTTGACAATGTAGACTACACACAGTGGTTGTGATCCATCGGGCATGACACACTTTTCCATCCTCTCTCGGTAAACTTATATTCTGGCATAACCCACTTGGCATGCTCTTACGACAAACTTTTAACAACTACTACCACTATGTTTAGTAAAACATTATCGGTTTCATGTTCATGAATCTTTGAAAACACATTTTAAAATCAACATCACATAGCATGAACAAATTTTTTTTTCTCGATAATCATTTATGCATCTCTATCGATGCTATATGACTATACATTTAGTTTTGCTCCTTGCACGAGGTCGAGTTTGAACTTGACATAAATTTCTAATGGTATTATAGGAAAATCTTCGACGAACATTTCTAGATTTTCATTTACTATTGACACATTCTATAACTTGCATTCCTTCTTAACATCTTTTACGTATAACATAAATGCAACACATCTTTCCTCAAGAACCTACTTATCTTGATCACTAATATTTCACCTATGTATATAACATTATGCACTGATTCTCCATTTGGGTTACATATCTTAATCGTATTCTTTTTACATGTCACCTTACTGTCATTCTCTGTCAACTATTCCAACCCAAAATTATATCAAACTTATCTAAATACATCAATTTAGCAAGGTAACTCTATGTTTATATCGATTGAACAATCCTTAACGATTTCTTTATCCTTCATCTGACCATTGTCAACAGGCACTACATAATTCTTATTCTAGTTGCTTAGGTTATATACTCAAGTAGTGGAAATTAATCTTCTAGATGTACTTGAATTGAATAAACTAGGGCACAATAATTATTGACAAGAAATGCACCAAAAACATTGTCAATGATTCCTTTAGACTCGTTTATTGCACTGACATATTCCATAATCCTTACCTCTGATTCCTTATTCTCATTTTCACTCTTAACTAAACTTTCTCATGTCAACCTCTATATTATTGTTTGAATTATGTTAAAGCTTAGGGCAACTTGATCCGATATCCCCATCATATCACACTTATGGCGAGTACATCTCTATATAGACTTTTTTTTTCCTAACTTTTCATATATGTAGAACCCAATGCTATATTTGTACTCAGCACAATCATAAGCTCCTAAACTTATTGTATATATAAAATAGCTTAATACATATCTCTTTGCATATTTCTTGGCCTTAGATGGTTAATCAATATCTTTTCCACCTATTACATCCTTGGTTACAACTTCAAAGTCTTGTCCTTAACACAAGCCTCTATCGCATCCTCTGGTAGTTTACAAAGTTTTTCATGAAATAACATAATAACTTTCTTATTGTTTATTACTCCAATAGCTCGACTTCTACCTTAACCTTTACCATAACTTTAGCATACCAAAATACTTAGTAGTATGTTTACATTCATGACACCCTCACTTTCGTACATCGTTTTACCATTCATTTCTAGCATTCTTGTAAGAAAATGACAACACATAGGTGTTCCATAATCCTCTTTCTGAGTCATAGTTATGTATGCTAGATGTATTGATACACAATACCTTCATTAACATTTTTTTGGAGTAAATAATATGGACTCCTAACATAGTCTGTTATTTTGAAACACGACCGCATTGATTTAAACATATATTAAGTACCTTTGAGAATGATCCACTAAACTAGTTGAACCTGATCTGCATGATCATTAATTGTCATCTCGCATATATCTAACTATGTGATATTTGATTACCATTCTCCAACATAATGAATAGAATCTTACTGAAATGTTTTATCAGAGCATAGATTCAAGTCTTAAGCTTTTAATCTTGTGTGAGTTCATAATCTATTTCTCTTACTCTACGAATCTTTTTTTTAATTCTATTCAAATCACCACTTTTTACTGATCCATCTGACTACCAATATGAAATAGCCAGGCCGGTATCATGGAGAGCCAGGATCTGTTCGGTGCAAATATAATCTGCGACCTTTTTGGAATCCACAACTCAGCCGTTTCAACCTTTCTAGACACCATTCCATGTGGTTATATCGACCAGGATAAGCAATTAGCGGAATCATCTTATTATGTTTATATATATAAGTTAGTTATTTTAATGCAATGTTGTATTCTAAAACACAGTGTCGTCCTCAAAGTTTAAGTCTATATACCAAATCTAAGGCAACCCTAGTTCACTTAAACTAATGTTCTGATACCAACTTGTGACACCCTCATTTTTTCCATAATATCATAACCTTTATATATGCGGAAGTGTTCTAATAACAATTCAATAGTCTAACACATATAATGGTTATTTTAACAAATATAACTCTTCATGCGATCCCTTTATGTCTTATCCTGATCTTACCTGAGATACATATATGGAATACGTAAGCTTTAAGCTTAGTGAGCAGTTACGGTTTCATGAAGAAATCATCTTTCATAAAACATATCATTTTAGTGCATGAACGATAATTCCATACACTTCTCATATTATGCATAATAACGTTGATGCATAAACTATTTCAGCAAAAACATTATCTTCTTTTAGTGCGAGATCTCATATGTGTAAGTATGCCAAATATTCTCAATAGGATCCTAGATCCCTGGGGTTCAGCGAAGGATCTTCCCCCTGAGGTCCGTTTGCAAGACGTCCTCCATTCTTATACTCCGTTGGGTATTTAACATGATCATACTTTCACATGCACAAAACTTTTCATATGCCACATGTAAAATACATTATTTCTCATAAAATGCATTATAAACATAACCTTATCTCATGCAAGGCTAGTATGCCAAAACATCATTTCAAATATTAATCATGCATAAAAACATTTATTTAACACACACACACACACACACACACACATATATATATATATATATATATATATATAGTGTTTGGTTCATTTGAGAAATGGTAAATATATGAGAAATAGAGAAGTAATCTTAGCCATTCATATGGTCAAGATCGGATTTGACTAGTCAAATATTGCGACTTTGACCGGTCAAAAGTTGCGGCTTTGACTGGTCAAAAGTTGCGGCTATCCCAAAAATAGAAGAACAATTTCGTAAATTTTACAAAACACATGGGTTGTGTTCATATATGAACATGTATAATTCACATATGAACTATATGTTCATATATGAACAGTGCAATTCACAACTGAATTCTTTTAACTGATTCATATATGAATCAGTTGAACTAACTAACAGATTCATATATGAACCTTTGTGATTCATATATGAATCTGTATGAATCACAAAGATTCATATATGAATCTGTATGAATCACAAAGATTCATATATGAATCAGTTGAACTAATTAACAGATTCATATATGAATCTTTGTGATTCATACAGATTCATATATGAACTCATCTCGTGTATTTTACGAAATTACCCCTCTACCTTCTATAGACCACACAAGGAATTATCCGGTGCTTCGCGGTCAAAGCCGCAAATGTTAGACCAGATGAATGGCTAAGATTACTTCTCTATTTCTCATATATTTACCATTTCTCAAATGAACCTCTCCCTATATATTCATTTGAGAAATGGTAAATATATGAGAAATAGAGAAGTAATCTTAGCCATTCATCTGGTCTAACATTTGCGGCTTTGACCGCGAAGCACCGGATAATTCCTTGTGTGGTCTATAGAAGGTGGAGGGGTAATTTCGTAAAATACACGGGATGAGTTCATATATGAATATGTATGAATCACAAAGATTCATATATGAATCTGTTAATTAGTTCAACTGATTCATATATGAATCTTTGTGATTCATACAGGTTCATATATGAATCACAAAGGTTCATATATGAATCACAAAGGTTCATATATAAATCAGTTAAAATAGTTCAGTTGTGAATTGCACTGGTTCATATATCAACATATAGTTCATATGTGAATTATACATGTTCATATATGAACACAGCCCGTGTGTTTTGTAAAATTTACGAAATTGTTCTTCTATTTTTGGGATAGCCGCAACTTTTGACCAGTCAAAGACGCAACTTTTGACCGGTCAAAGCCGCAATATTTGACTAGTCAAATCCGATCTTGACCATATGAATGGCTAGGATTACTTCTCTATTTCTCATATATTTACCATTTCTCAAATGAACCAAACACTATATATATATATATATATATATATATTAGTAAACCTCATAATGTACTCACCTTATTTGTTTAACCACAATGCTCAATTTACCACGCTAAGTCGAATGTAACTCTCTAATTTACTTTTGTTATTGTTTTGTATGTGAATTGAATCAAAGTAGAATTTCATATTTATAGTGATATGGAAGAAGGTGATCAAGCGATGAAGTTTGGCAGTGAATGTTGGCGGTGAAGTTGATGGAAATCACATATGTGTATGCTTCGTTCCTAAGTTTCCTTACACACACACACACACACACACACATATATATATATATATATAATTATTATCTCTACTACCTTAAAAAGAATCTAAAACATTTTTTTTGTACAAAGTGGTTTATTGTACAAAGCAGTTTTTCTCAAACCCCACAGCCCATCTTCCTCCACGTTCTCTCTCAATCTATCCTTTTCCGGCTCCATGTTTACTCCCCACTCCTCCTGATTCCTCTCCATCGTATTCTCTACTCAATAATTACTATATTCCTATCAGTTTCATAACTTCAATCCTCTCCATCGTATTCTCTACATTTTTTTAATTGTTATTTACATAGCATTTTCATTCATGCTTGGTAGATCCCGTGAGGTTTTCTAGAATCACTGTGCGTCGGCATTAAGATGTCGATTGTAAAAAGGGGTTGGTTATCGATTCTCAAGGAATTAGAACATGAAGAAATCGAGGAGGTATTCTCTTAAAAGTTTTTTCATCACTGTCAACCTCTTCTACAATCTCGACTTCAATCCATCGCCAACAGTAAGATTTTTAATCCTTTGAAATTTATAAATTGATTTGATTATTGAATGCGTATTTGTGCGTGGATCAATTGTTCGGTTTCAATTACTTTGATTGAACAAAAGTTTTAGTGACAACTGATTCGTTACCTGATGCATGTAGGGTTTGACCCCTCTTTACTCTGAAATTAGGGTTTCATTCTTCTAGATAGGATTTCCATTAAAAGAAGTAAAAGAGCTTAGGTTATTGTTAATATCAACAGATTTGTTTCAGAATTCATATGAGTTTCTTGAATTTTGTTGCCAATTACATCAGGTTCATTATAAATATTACAAGTAGATTGATTTTATGTTGGAGTAGCAACAAATATGTATCTTTAAAGTGCTAGATTTGTTCTCGACATCATGTTCTTTCTTATTATTTTTCCTAGCTTTAAAACTATTTAAAAATCAAATGATCTTATTCTCTATTCTTCTTTTGTTTTGGTAGGAAACGCATGAAGAACTTGCCAATATCAAGTCCTGGTTCCCTTATAGTATCCCCGAGAGATGTTTAGAATATTCCAACGATAGTATTCTAGAATCTTCTAGCAATAATGGGTCAATTAGAACTCCGAAAAACACCCATTCTGGAAATCGGAAACGCTATGCTGACAAGTTCTCCCCGACATTAGTTGACAGCAAAAACTCAACCTCATCAACTGAATCAAAATCTGGTAGATTTTTAGATGACGGAATATGCGGACTCTCTTCAGTGGAAGAGTTGGGATTTGCAAGCGTTGGAAAAAAGAACTTTGTACACATAGAGAGGGTTAACGGGAAGAACATGAATGTGCTTCAAGGGCTCAAGCTACACACTCGAGTCTTCAATGTTGAGGAGAAAATGAAGATCGTTGAATCCGTGTATGAGTTTCAACGCATGGGCCAAAAGGGGGCGTATTAGAGGTTCGTATTCTATGTTCTTTACATAAAATCGTATAGTATAAGCACTAAACCCGTTCCATTTATTTGTACTGATAAAGATTGAATGTTTGTAGAAAAGACGTACTCGAAACCTGCAAAGTGGATGCGAGGAAAAGGGCGTGTTATCATTCAATTTGGTTGTTGTTATAAATATGCAATCGTATCGATTCGTCCTCTATTGTATTATTTAGCTAAATTACCGTGTGACAAATGCTTTTTAAACCCATGATCTTTTCATGTAGAATGACATTTTCAAACCTGCTAGAATGTCATAGATTTAAAAAGAACTTGTCATTGGTCATTTAAAAAGAACTTGTCAATGGTATATGGTTTAGTGTTTGCATTGAGTTTTAGTCATCTTTTTTCAGGATAAATATGGAAACCCGCCTGGCATACTTAGAAACGAAAAAATTCGATCCCCTACCTCCGATATTCAAACAGATGATCAAAAGAATGGTTCGGTGGCATGTTCTGCCTCCTACTTGCGCCCCTAGCAGTTGCATTGTGAACATTTACGAAGAAGGAGATCGCATTCCACCACATATCGACCATCATGATTTTTTTAGACCATTCTGCACGATATCATTCTTGACAGAATGCAACATATTATTCGGTTCACACCTCAAGATTGTCAGTCCTAGAGAATTTCCAGGCCCCGTTTCCATACCCTTACCCATAGGATACGAAAACGTTTCTTCTCTTTTTACATTTACATAGGGCAAAATAAAGTTGAAATCGATGATTAATTGTCGAAACTTACATAATAATGCAGACCAGTGCTCATATTGAAGGCCAATGGTGTTGATGTTGCCAAACATTGTGTCCCTATTGTCCCTGCCAAAAGGTATGATTATGAACTATAATCACAAAAAAACTCCAAGCCCGAAAAAGCCCGAGTCTAGGTCTAGGCCCCGACTTAAAGCCAGATTAGGCCAACTTTTTTTTCAAAGGCATGGTTAAATCCCAACCTAAAAAAGTCCGATCAGGCCCTCTTTTAACCCCAAAGACCATGATTTTTTTGGTTTACTGAAAACGGGGTAGGAAAACAAATTCTGGGCCCTGCTCATCTCTACATCACCAGAAGTTCCAATGTTGAATTCATCATAAAATTTGCATCTTGATTTCGCTGTTGGATTGCAAGATTTCAATCACTTTCAGGAGAATGGACGAGAGTAAGATTCCGTATGGTTATTCACCTGATCCGGAGTTGCAGGGTCTATAGCCGCTGGTCTTAACTCCTTCACGTAAACCACCATTGCAACAAAGTCAGAATGTAATGAAAGAACCATCTCCCCATGCTGCTTCTCCTCCTCCTCGTGCTACTTTAAAACTGAGTGGTGGTTCGTCTTTCGTGATTGGAGAAAACGATTTCCCGCCTCTGGGTGTCGGAAATCCAAGTCAACAAAGAGGTCATAAGAGGAATGGTTTAAAGAGTTGAGGAAAATTGGAAGGTAGTATTTGTTTTGGGCTCTTAAGGTTACTGTGTACTGTACTAGGCATTATATAATTACTTTACTATAAATAAGAATTAGAATTATGATTAATTTTTTTTTTTGAAAGACAAACAATTAGTTGACTCGAGCTTACTTTATCAAATATGGGTCTCATAGTTATTTTTTCTCGAATAAGGCTTTGAATCTTTTTCGAACCAAGCTTAAACTTGTTATTCGAATGTTAGCATTTCGTACGTAGATTGAATGAGATAGCATCTTGTTGTGTTATTGTTGTGTGATACCTATTTTTTTCTTATTCATATATGTAAGATGGAGTATGAACATGTCATAAATATCTATATTAACCTTCATTTTGTATCGATTTTATTCCCACATTTTTACACTCACTACCCTATGATAATTTAGTTATTTGAGCCGAATCCTAAGTCATTCTTGCTAGAACTTCTATAGTCAAAACTTGTTTGGAAATTGAAGGTGATTAGGTAGTTTTATTTTTGAGTTAAATATGAAATGTCCTTTGATCTATTTATTACATGGCTTTAGAGATCCATTCAATTATAAGATATCGATATCGGCCAACTTTAGGTGTCTTGATTTGCAATTGCTCATATTTGGGTATGATTCAGGGTCAGAAATCTCTAGCAATGCATAGAAGTTGATTGAAGCAAAAGTTGCTTCAGGAAACAATGAGCAGGTTTTGATTCGAGATGTTAGAACATTGGCTTGATTTGTTTCGTATGTGCTTTTCTTTTATACAACTACAATTCTATTAGTTTACGGTTGTATTAAATTTTATTCATGGTTTAAAAAAATCTGTTGCAATACACGATACATAAACTAAAGTAAACCATCCTTATATGACGTCATCCAAGTCCATGGTGTCCATAGAAAACTACATTTACACCTCATCAATTCCAACAAAACACCGATCTTGTACGTGATGGCATCTCATGATGGTCACCACTCACCACTATCAATTTGGTAAAAAGAAGTATCACGGTCACCCTCTTTATTCAAGTGATCAAAAAACAACCCTCTCCACCTAATAACTGAAAGTTACTATGGCCTGTCGACTAGCTAAGATTATATGATGGACTTTAAAATTTAAGAATAGTAAATGTCATGGCATTGAAACCTCGCTATTTCAAGTTCTCGGCTTTAAGAGTTCACCTACTTGTTAGCTTGAATATTCAGTTTGCCACACCATACAACCCTGTTATCCAAATAGATTCCAATGTTCCTTTTTATGTTTGTTAAATATGTTAAATTTAATGTGATGTTTTAGTTCGTTTCAAGGTACCAAGACAGTGAATCGTCAGTCTTTGTTTATGATCATTTCCTTCTCCAAAAGATCTTGCAATTGGCCCATCATTTCCTTCATCTCTGACGGGGCCAAGCGTTATGGAGCTCTGGCTATTAGATTCGCTCCCGGTGTCAGATCAATCTTGAATTCTACTTGACGGTCGGGTGGTAAACCAGGCAAGTCGTCCGGGAATACATCGGGAAACTCCCATACCACCTCGACATCTTCTAGTTTCTTCTTCTCAAGTTTGGCATCGATAACATGCCAAAAAGGATGAGCATCCTTTCGACAAGCACTTTCGTGCCTTCGCCATGCTGATGATTGCAACTTCACCCTTCCGACTCTCACCATACACGGTCACCAAATCACCATCCGCAATCAGAATTCGAATCAACTATTTAGCACATACGATCTCCGCGTGGTTAGTCGACAACCAGTCCATACCGACTACAACATTAAATCCCCCGATGACCATAGACATTAGATCAATCGAGAATTCTCTCCCTTCGATTTCGAGTTTACAATTTCTTAGAACTTCCCGAACCACTACTTGGTCACCATCCGCTAGCTCTACCACTAACGCATCTTCTAAACTAGTAGTGGGCATGGATAGTTTTGGGCAAAACGAACTTGATACAAACGAAAAACTAGCTCCCAAGTCAAATAATACACGTGTAGGTACAGAGTTTAGGAGAAATGTACCCAACACTACGTCCGTCGATGCCTTCGCCTCCTCGGTGGTCATCTAAAAGGCTCTCCCCATCGCTTTCGGAGTATCCATCTTCTTACCTCCGCTAAATCTTGCCTTAGCCTTCGGTCATTCACTTCTGATATGGCCCGGCTCTTTACACTCGAAACAAATTCTCCCCTTGATTGGACAATCGCGGAAATTGTGGTCGGGCTTACCACATTTGAAGCACGGTTCGGACCCCGAATTGCAAGGGCCAGTGTGCTTGCTCTGGCACCTTGAACACCACGGAGAATCACGTCTAGGACCATTTCCTCTTTGATTGTTGTTGGAGTGCTTTGACCTCTTTGAAGACGTGGGACCCCCTTCCCACCTTCTCTTTTTGACTACTCTGCTCCTCTCCACCTTACTCACGCCATAAGAGTCTTCCACCAGTTGCGCTTCTTCTATTGCCTCTCGAAGAGTAGAGGCCTTTGACACCCGAGCCATATTCATCATCTCTGTAGGCAAACCTTTGATGTATGCCTTGATCTTATCTCTTTCGGTGGGGACCATATGTCCCACCAATCCCAGTTTGTCCATAAAAAACTTGTTGTACTCCTTCATTGACAAATTCCCCTTCTTCAATCCCCGGAACTCATCGATGATCCGATCCATAGCTCGTTCGTTACAGAATTCTTCCATAACCTTCTTCTTGAAAGTCTCCCAGCTCAATTTAGCCAACACGGTGGCCTCAATGGAAGTGGAATATACGCTCCACCATGTGAGTGCGGTCCCTCTCAGCATTTGGGATCCAAATACCGCTTTCTGACTTTCCCCACACTCGCTCGATCGGAAAGCTTGCTCCATCTCTCTGATCCAATTCATGCATGCCACCGTGTCGTCTGTACCCTTGAATTCCGGTGGTCGGCATCCGAGGAATGCTTTGAAGGTACAAACTTTAGATGTTTTCCTCACTTCGGGGGTTGGGGTTTCATTAGAAGGAACTACGGGTCCCGTACCCCCAGATCCTGCCACGACAACGTTCTCCGCCACCGTCTCGTGCCTACGGTGGTTAGCCTCTCGGTCATCCAAGAGTTTTGGAAATACTTCTTGTTGCTGAGCCATAGCTTCATTCATTGCCTGCATCATTCGCTCCATCATTCTTGTTTCCGGAGTTACCTCCTCCATAATCGGATGAGTTGCAGCTAAGTTACGTTGGGGTATGTGTTCCGGTCCTCCACCCAAAACGTTTATAAAAGGTGGGGGTAAATCAACATTCGTCACCCTTGGTTGATCGGTCGTAGATGCCGCCGTATCCTGCCCTTCTGGACGGTTATGCGTATTTACCATAGTCTGCCACACACGGGAGAATATAGGTGAGATAAGGCTATACAGATTATAAACAAGGAAACGTACTACCACACTCATTAATTATCATAACAACGAAAAACAAGCATAATCACGTAAAACATCCTTATAATAACGTTAGTTAGGCGAAATTATGAACATGCAATACATAAGAATTTTCATTCCCATTACCATAACTCTCAATTTGTGTAGTTTCCGTCGACTTTAAGACCATCCTATCTTAGGAGTTCTACCCAATCTCACACAATCATAACCTAATTTTACAACTTAAGTCTAGGTATCTTACATCCATACCTAGTTCACTTAAACTAATGCTCTGATACCAACTTGTAACACCTTAAATTTTAGAGAAATGAAAATTCGAAAATTTTACAATATGACGGCTATAAATTGGTAAACCTGGATATATCAAACCTGTCATAAACAATCCCAAGGTATCATCCCGATAAAACGGGGAAACAATGATATGACCTTTACAATTGATCAAATGAAGAATACATTAACAACCTAATAATCTAACTTAATTAAGAAAGATTAGTATCGGGTGTTGTTATTCTTCCAAAAATGTGTCCGCTATCCAAAATACCGGTCTATACATCTCCCAAAAAGATTACTCTTGACCACCAAGCCATCCACTCAGTCCCGACGAATCCCACCGGAAACCTGACCAGTTATACATGTCATTTTAAGAAAAAGTGTTAGGCTAAAGCCTAGTGAGCTCTAACATTTGCAGTTAAAATAATCGAACGTAAAAGTAAATAAAGAAAACCATTTGTGCTAATGGCAATAATAATAATGCTCTTAAATGTAACAAGTACCCCTTGGGTTAACGGGGGAGACCCGCTTACTAACACAAATGACGGAACACAAAAGTAAGTCATTTGATGAGTCAGTAAAGCCAATACACAATAAAGTACATGTAAGGGATGTCAGGCTCAGTGGCTTTAAACGTACACCCACGGTAACTCAAGTTCAACCCCGAAGGGTCCTTATGTCGAGCTCCTCATCCAATATCGTAATACGTGAGCATGTAGACGCCTAAACGTGCCTCGACGTGGGAAACTAGTCGTCCCAACGCCAGAACAACAATATATCAAATTACGGGGTCATGACTCCCAAATGCAACAATTAAGCCAAATAATGCTCATAAGGCCCAACGGGTATCCCCACAATGGATAATATGCATAAATGACATGCAGGGTGATTTCCATCAAAACCATTTCCCAGTGTTTACCTAAGGATCACTAGTCAAAATATGAATGACCCTTCTTATAGTTCAAAACCCAAAATATGATGTAAGCTAAAATGCAAACTTATCAGCAGTTAACCATATTTTCAACATTTCTCAAAAACCATGAGTTTTACGTGATAGATGCCATCCATTTAAATGTAATCCCAAGTATAGGTGAGCTAATAGAAACATTATTAACATTCATAAATCTCCATTTCACCAAATCATCATAAAAACCTAAAATCCCCAAAAGTTAGTTTTGGTACAAAATTCCACAAATTAAATATATGAAAGAGGAGATATGTAGGTATTCAAATCCACCTTTTGACATGTATATAGTTTGTTAAAAAGTGTAAGAACTCACCTTAGTAGTTTTCCCTTGTTCGTGGCTTTTCGTGTTTACACCTTTTTAAAATGCAAGAAAATAGATCTCGACGCAAGTATACATCTTAATCTACTGCCGTCTGTTAACAAGTAATAATGGTACAAAGTACCGAATATCGATCCCACAGGGAAGCGTGGAAAAGTTCTCCTCAAAAGTCGGGTCTGTAAAAGCGAGTTTCAGATGGCGAATTCGAAAACAATATTTTTGATTGGGGGTTTTGATTAACACTAATGAACAATTAATTAAAAAGAAACATCGGTACAATGCTTTGTTGGAATAAGATTAATAATTGGATAAAATGATGAGATCGCATTCCTTCGTTATCTTAAAGTCGATATTTCATGAAACTCAAATAAGTTGTCGTACAATAAACCAGTTGTCAATTGATTAATTGCAGTCCACCATAAAATATAACTTTAATTTAAATAACTTCGGACAATCATGCGATACGATACACCGTTTTAACTTTTGATCAGTCTCTGTCCCAACTTAACTTCGTACAGATTATAAATATAACAAAAACATAAATGTAAATTTAACTAAGGTTGGAGACGGTTGGTATTTTCAAACATTCAACGATGGAAATCGTAGGAATGTTGTGCCAACAGCGTGTCCTTAGACAGGATATGTAATTACTTGAAATATAAGACTGAAAATAAATGACGTGAATTAAACTGCAGAATTAAATTAACAGAAAGTAATAGACTGAAATGAAAGTGCAGAAAATAAAATTGCAGAAACTAAATTGCGAGAATTAAAGTGCGTTAAAATAAATAACGTAAAGGAAAACTAACCAATACACACTTGATTTTTATAAAATTGGAAACATAAAACGGATTTAATAAACTACAACAAACCGTGAACCAACAAGAGTTGGGAATCCGAAATTATTTTCCGGACTTCCGGTTTGTAATAGAACTAAAGCCGCAATGAGACCAAAATAAAAACCAAGAGTTATCTAACTACGGGAAACGTAATACGAGAATAATAAGTGACGATGACGAGATACCGGAATTCAAATCGAAAAGAAACATATATTACTAAAACCCGGTTAGATTCGTGAACCAACGCTTTCAACCGTTAGCTATTGACTCAATTCCTTAAACCGGTTACAAAGACGATGGATCAAGGGAGGTTCCTAATGATGATTAAGAGACATGTCTAGATTCATTGAATCTAGACTTTAAAAAGAAAAAGAAAAGGAAAGAGAGAAAAAGAAAGAGAGAGAGACGTGAGAGAGAAGAGAGGAAGAGAGAAAGATGTAGAAAAAAATGTGTTGGTTTTCCTTACACAACCATGCGATTTATAGCCAAAAACACCATTGGGGCCCAAGTTTACAACAATGGGGGCCCAAGGGATTTGTAGGTAAATGAGCCCAAAAAAATTCTTTTCAAAAGGTTCCACACTTTCGGCCCAACATGCAGTCTAAAAGAGATTCGGTCAATCGACGTGTCTTGTTATACGACCCAAAAAGGAGAAGTCATAGTGTCGGTTTCGCGCCATCTCGATATGTTGACTTCTCACCGCCCTTTCTCCGATCCTGAAATTAGAACATATAAAAATGTAAGATCTTTTCGAAGCTTTCTTACAATTAACCACAAAAAACGACTAAATACGCTAACCATTTATTTATTAGAGAAAAACTTGAAAATACATAGAAATGACTCAATGGGAAAACGAAAATTAGCTCAAAATTATAAAAAGAGGGCTAAAAATAGGGTAAATAAAATGACCCCATCATCCCTCAAGAAAACTAAACCCTAAAATGGAGGAGAATAAGGTAGGATGCTAAACCACTTGAGAGCTCTCCACAATCACTTCCTACAAGTGTTAAAGGTCACCATTAATGGCTATAAGGTGCCATAAATGAAGAGAGAGGCTTTTGGTGAAGAAGGCTTACCAATACTGTAGAGAGAGATCGCCCCTTAGCCTTAGAAATCAGATAATTTGACTGAAAATCGCGACTTGTCTTATTTATACCTAAATGGGTTTCGGCGAGAGTGACATAGCGATAGTGACATTTGTCACTATCGCGGGCATATCCGCTGAAAATGTATCGCGGCTCGATCGAAGCTTCCGCGAGAGTGGCTTGGCGAAAGTGACATCCGTCACAATCGTCGGGCACTTTCGCCCCAATTGTACCGCGGGCATCAGGCCCCTTTTCCGCGTAAGTGGCAAGCGAGAGTGGCTACTTGTCACAATCGCTAGCACTCTCGCCAGTCTTGTACCGAACCTTTCCGAAGCTGAAACCCAAACAGAAGAAACCAGATCCAACGCAAGGACGATTTAACAATGTAACCAAGTGCCATAACTATAAAAATTGAATCTATACCGATCAATCAACTGCATAACAAAGATTCGGGGTGTTGCAGCTTACATTTGTTGATATGATGTACCTTTACTTGGAGTAAATTGTACTATGACAATTGAAATATTGGATGAACCGTCAAGTAGGCACTAGGAATATATAGTCTTGAGTGCCACATTGGATGTATGCGCCTAGACCTCCGCCATTCGGGGTAATGCCTTGGAGGTAGTCCTCAATCTGTTGAGCCTTTGTGGGTATTACTCGTGGGAGTAGATACTAAGGTATATCAACTTTTGAGGTAAAATTTGATTTGGTGCTATGAGTCTCCCCCATTGATTCCATGTATCGAACCATTATTATGTTGGTCATTGCTAACCTTTAATGTTGGTACTTGTTATTTGATTAACTCACTAGGCTTTTTGGCCTAACACTTGCTTGGTGTCGAAGTGTATTCTAGCGGCGCGGTCTCTAGGAAGGGCTAGTCGGGGTATTAGAGAGAGCTCAGGGAAAGATCTTTTGAGGCATCAATATCAGAGAAGAAAATTGTTTTGGTTATTTGAGAGACACCCAATTTGTAATCTTATATTTTTTTTGAGGAATTAGATTATTAGGTTGTTGTGTCAATTTCTTTTAATTACAAATTTGTAATTAATAGATATTTATTATTTTCCCTTTTTGGACAGAGCTGCATCCCTACTCACGTGGTCCATGCACATCGCTCTCTCCAAGAGGTTGGCCGCCTATCCTAGATCTTCCCATTTCTCAAGATGGGCTATTTAAGGTGGCCTACCTTGATCATCAGCGCAATTGCTCACTTTCCTTTGTAGCCTTTCTTTTTTTTTTTCCTTCCCCAGCTTGAAGTTCAGTTACTTGCCTTAGGGCAATCGGAGTTCAGTGAGCTTGCTTGAAGCTCTATCAAAGAAGCCCTACGGGGGAAGAGCCCTTTCACAGCCGCTCCTCTGCTTTGGCATTTTATATACCACTTTTCTGGTTTATGGAAATTTTTGTGTATCCTAATTTTTGGGGTGTTACATGAACACAGCAACTTGAATGATATGGAGGTAAACTCGAGAAAGTTGCATGCTTAGATCCAAGGAAACTTCTTTTCATTTCATATAACTTATACAAGAGATAAATATTGTGTCATTGCCTAGGCTATAACTTTTCATAGAGATATGTGAGTTATGCTTACCTTTCTTAACCTAGAGAGAGTGTCTTAGAAAAGACGACACTTGGATAAGATGAGTTATTTGTTGCAATGTTGTAGCATTATTTTATTATATTGTTACATTCTGCTAGATTTATTTGTTCAAAAGTCTTAACGGGTCGCTACACCCTTGCTCTTTTTAAATATTTGTTCACATCATAGTTATAATCAGCCATCTAAAAAACATTTCTCCGACTTTGCCATTTGAAAATTGTATTCCTGTTTGATTTAAGAAAGTTTAGATTTTTCCGTCCTGTGAATCGATACTTGGTATTTTATCATTTTATTACTTGTATAAGACGACAATGGATTGCTAAATATATATTTGCACTAGTCTCCACTTGCTAATAGTTTTAGTGATTTATTCAAATAAATCTCACAACAAGTATATTCATACTAATATCTTTATCTATACTATATTATAAAGCACGGATAAAAAACTCTTAAAACAATTGTTAAAGCTTAATGTACCATTATTTAATGTTCATTACTTAAATTCTTTTAAAAACAACCATTAAAGCTTTATGTACTACATTTAATGTTATTTATTAATTTTCTATACTTATCTTTAATCACTTTAATTCCTTTAAAATCACTCCCCATTTCAATCCCCTAAAATCACTCTCCTGCATAACTAAATACAGAATAAAAATCAAATTTTAAATATAAAAAATCTAAAATATAATTAAGAAAATATAACATAATATTTAATGTTTATTTAAAAAAACATTATATTATTAAATCTAAAATAAATTACATTATTATTAAAATATCGAAAAATTTTAAAACACAAGTTTTTATGCATGAAAATTGAAATACTGTTTAATGATATGCATTATTTAAAATTCAAGATTACAGGTAATGATGCATGAGTATATATATTTCTAAAGCTATATGTTTGAATTCATAACTAACTAATAAACATAATCAAAACAGGATAAACATCTCAATTTAAATATAAAGAATTTAAAATATATAAGATAATATCATTGAATTCTAACAAAATACTTAATTTTTTTTAATATAAAAAACATTGTATTATTAAGCTTAAATTAAACAAATTTATAAAAAAAACCATTATTACTCTCTCAAAACCATCCAAAACCGTACCGCAAATCGACAAAAATAAAAGGAAAGATTAAAATCATGATGTATATCGTTGCATTACGCGAGTACGACTCTAATAGATTATAAAACATTTATATTATGTTCTCAAAATATCTTAAAATTCAAGTTTATAGCTTCATATGTACAAATTTTTAAACTCTACATTTGAACTCAATAAAACTAACTCATAACCAACTGATTAATATGTCAAATACAGGAAAAACGTTGAGCCCTACTAATACCGTAAAATACTCCACAAAGCTGATAACCAACTGAATACTATTTCACTCTGAATACTACACAAAATAAATAAATTTAAGACAAATAGAGAATATAACAAAGTATGATTCATGATTGAAGGTTTGAATTATCAATTTCAAAATCGTATGCATTGTATTGCATGAAAAATACCCTCTAAACCATTCATTTGACTGATATCACATGTGTATAAAAGTAATTTGTCTGGTATGCACACGTGCATAGAAACTGGGAAACATCTTCAAATACTTTAATGCACATGTGCATACATGACAAGTGAATGGTCATTAGAATGTTCATCGGTTTTCCATTTTACCTGCACCTGTCTGATCGTTTAGCGGCTCTTTCTAAGAGACGGGAATGTAAATAGAAAACATCCCCTGGGAAAGCCTTTGGTTTTCCTTTAAGCCTAAGTCTCTTTCTCTTTCTCTCTCTCTCTCTCTCTATATATATATGTGTGTGTGTGTATACATAAATGTATATACACACACTAGTTGTTGGAAAATTTTAGTAAAAAATGTGATTTTTTACTAACTTTGGATACAAATAAATACATGTATATGTATTGTATATATCTAACTCTTCGTGGATTTATGTTCTCCTATATGAGAGCTTCGCAACGATATATTATATGTCTAAAACGGAATATGTGTGAATGAGATATCGATGCTCAAAGTTGAGTGTTTGGGATGAAAATTGGCAAAACCAAGTGGGTGTGGTAACTTGTCCCACATAGGAAAGAGGACCAAATTTTATGAGGTTTATAACCTTAGATGTGAATGGATCTTACAAGCTCTTTGTTTGGTTTTACTCCATCACCTACCCGCGCGCAGGGGGGTGCCGATTGCGGCTTTCGTAGGCTAAAATCGGCGAACTTGTGCATGGACGAGACATGCGGACACGAATGCCGCTCCGAAATCTTGTGCTCGCGCGCAACTTGGTTTTTGCGAAATTTTTGTTTGATCCAGTGCAGTTTGCGGGCTAAACCCGCGCCGTAAGTCGCGATATCCACTGTTTGTGGACGATAAAACAGTAAGTTTTTGATGGAGTAAATGTATATTTATTGAACGTTAGTAGGGTTAAATGCCTACTTATAGGAATAAGAATGTATTAGTAACAATAAATACATACTGAACATATGATTATCGGTTAGTATTTCTTTTGTCAAAGGTGAACCTTTAAAAAGTTGTACGAAAGTAGTTATAACATGTACCTATAACTTTTATGATACATGCATTAGTTAGCAGTACCTAATGAATGATAATATGTTTTTAAGACATCAACCACATGTTTTGTATTATAGTCTAGATATAAAATTACCATGATAAATGATGAAGAGTATTTTTTATGTATAAAAATGTTTATCGGTTGGTTATTAAGGGCCCGTTTACAAAAAACCTTACCTTGGTAAGCACTTACCACTTCAAGGATGAACATAACGCGGACCGGGAATCGTACCCTGTAAGAGGGAAGACAAAGATCGAGAGTCTTATCAGGTAAGTGAAGGTGATGAATCTTACCCGGTAAACGCTTACCAAGTCTCAATCTATTTTAATGGCCGAGAATGTTACCCAGGCCCGGCCCTGACTCATGGCAAATGTGGCTTGGACCATATGCAGCAGGCCCTTAAGGGCATCATAATTATGTTAGGAACATAGGTATAGTAGTAGGCTGAGTTTTTATGGGGCCCAAAAAAATTGTACATTTTAATTTCTTCAATTAAGCTGAAGAATTGATCAGACTTTCAACTCTCTCTCTCTCTCACGATTATCACTTCTCAGACTCTCGACTCTCTCTCTCTCTCTCTCTCAACTCTCGCCTCTCAATCGCTCGACTAAATCAACTCTCGCCTCTCAATAGTTCGCCCCTAAATCGACTCTCGTCAATCTCGTGGTTGCCCTGAAGGTTGAACTCAACGAACGATTGAACGAACAACTCTGTGGACTGTGGTTGCCCTAAATTGCTAAATCGACGAGACGACAATTGGACAGAGGACTAGTGGTTGAGGTCCTTGTGGAATCTGCCCTAAATCGACTACTGGACTCTGTGGTTGCCCTACATCGACTACTTGTTGCCTGCCCCTTCCCTAAATCGACAGCCGCACATCACAGCCTCACATGTGTATTCTTTCTATGGTTCTGCCTTCTTGGTTGTGTTTTTCTCTCGACTAACTTGCAGGTTGCAATGGTTCTGCCTTCTTGGTAAGTGCCTAAGTGGCAATCTTTGTATTTTTCTCTACAATGTTATTATATGAAAAACTAGAGTAGCTTGGTAGTGGGTAATTTGGTATTTAGTCTCTTAATCAATAACAATATCTTTTTAGTTTTTTTAAATGAAGACATTTAGGTTTATCTTTTTTAGTCTTTTAATCCTATTTATTTTTCATATTTCAGATTAAGGTTTCAGCTTTGAAGTTTCAATTGCTTTGACAATTTCATGAATCAACACTAAATCAGGTATTATCTTAATTTCTATTCTTTATATCGTATCACTGTTTAAGATATGTATCATCGATCACAACCTAGGATGCTCAAAATTGAATCAGTTGGCAATTTTGAGTATTGAAAATAAGTTCTTGGCTAATATTAACTATAATAAAGTGATTGATATTTTTGCTTCAAAAAACGCACGAAGACATTGTTTTAGACTTCTAGGTGATGCATTATATGTTTTATTATACGGGGTTTTGGTTTATGTCGTCCCATTGTATTATTTTTGCTTTATTTAATAAAAATATGGCTTGGGGAATGAGCCTTGACTAAGTTTCAAACCCCTTTAAATTGTTTTTCATTTGCAAGGGGCATTTTTTTGGCCTTTCGCCATGGACATCCGGAAACCGGCCCTGATGTTACCTCATAAGGTAAGTGAAATGGTGACACTTGCCCCCGGTAAGGTGTTGGTAAACGAGCCCTTAAGACTTCGAAAGATGTATGTATTATTCACTAATCGAAAAACTCGTTCATAATGTATTGTCTTATTCTTGCAATGAATGAGTAGTTTCTATTGAGATTGCATGACTTTATGCTTCGACTCCAATCGAATGTTTGAAGCAATTGCAATTAAATAATCTCAAGTCAAAATCAATGACAAAACCAAACACATTAAAGAATCCAATTAACTTTGCAAACAAAATATCTTAAAATAACTATTTCTAACAACGCTCCGAAATCTTGTGCTCGCACGCAACTTGGTTTTTGCGAAATTTTTGTTTGATCCATTGCAGTTTGCGAGTTAAACCCGCGCCGTAAGTCGCGATATCCACTGTTTGTGGACGATAAAACAGTAAGTTCCGCGGGTTAAGCCGCGGGCTTACTCGCGCCATAAGTCGCGATATGCACTGTCTCGAGGACGACAAACAGTAAGTTACGCGGGTTGTGCCGCGACCTTACCCGCATGGTAAGTCGCGAAATTCACTGTTTCGTTTTTGTTTCGTAACTCCCAACTGATACTCATTGATGGTTAAGTTTAATATGAGTGATGGTAATTAAATTTATTTTAATTACAGATTAATATCATATTAAGGTGTCGGTTTTCTTATCGAGTATATAATAGAAGTTCTGATTCATTTCTCGATACGTGAAACACGAGCAATACCGAACAATACATATTCTCTCTAATCCTCTCTGCATACGATTTCTATCCAGTGATTTTCCAGGCAAAGTGGTAATATCTGGCAGTTCACACTGCTTACGCTGTTGTACCCTGGGAACAGACGGCAAATCTGTTTAAGGGAATCATGTCCAACACGAGCCTCAGCATCGTTTGAATATACGGTTTATTCATTTAAGTTTTCTGTCGGTTCCCTTTGTATTTGAATTATACTAATCATTTGTAGATTATATTCGGTTATTATGATATTTGTATTTTATATGTATTATTAAAATACATATTTAGTGGAAAATAACCAACAATCTTAAACATATTTTATTGACGTATCGGGTTTGTCTCGATATTTTGGTTTTCTGTTTTTTTTTAAAACAGATTAATTCCTGTGGTATCATATTTTGTTTTGTGTAAACAGAAATTGAATCGAGTTTAGCTCGATTCAATTGGTTGTCTGTTTACACAAACAGACTTTATATCGAATTTAATTCGATTTGATAAGAATCGAGTTTTGTCTCGATTTAAGGGTATAAACGGATTGATAATCGAGTTTGTTTCGATTAATTCGTTTTATGTGAAAAAGAATTTCTATCGAATTTTGGTTCGATTTAATTCTTTATATGTTTTGTGTAAACATATCTTAAATCGTAGTTGTCGATTTAAATAATTACTGTTTGTAAACAGTTTATAAAATCGAGTTTGTTTCGATTTTTGTGAGAAAGATTCTAAATCGATATTGTTTCGATTTTGTTGAAAAGAATCTAAAATCGAGTTTGTTTCGGTGTTGTTCCGATTTTGTAGAAACGGAATATAAAATCGAGTTTGTTTCAATTTTCTGGAAAAAGGATATAAATCGAATTTATTTCGATTTTGTGTTAACAAATTCTAAAACGAGTTTGTTTTGTTTTAAATTTTTTTTTTCCGTTTGTATAAAAGGATTATCAATCAAGTTTGTAGTTGATTTAATTCTTGTTTCTGTTTTATATAAACAGATTGATATTGCGGTACTAAAACGTTCACGGGAAATTTGTTTTCTACGATGGTGAACGAGTATTTGGTGGCAATAATCACGGGTCTCACGGCCATGGTCTCGGAGGAGAATGTGATTGGTGCAAACTCTAGAGAATGGTGGATTGATACCGGAGCGACCCGTCATGTGTGTTATGACAAGAGAAACTTCAACATTTACAAGGATGTTGATGTTGGGCAAAAGCTCTTTATGGGAAATGCCGCCACCGCCGAAGTCAAGGGTATTGGAGTTTGTTTTGTTTTAAAAATGTCAATACAATTTGAAGTTCATTTCTTGACAATAATCTTTTTTACAAGCTGGGCCGGGACAGCGGCGGATTAGTGGGCTGCCTGTGGATACCCGATATCGTGCGTGCGTGTGTTCGTGGTAGTCGTTCGTTGGTTCGATGCCGCTTTGCCTTCCCAAAAAAAAATTATATGATAATGATAATATGTGCATTCAATGATTCTCAACTAATTATGGTAGCATCAGGAAAAAATCACCTTTCACCTTCTATCCCCTAATGGACATAGAAGAATATGTACATGAGTCAATGCATCTTTTTTTTTTATTCTGGTGATGGTTGACCTTACCTTATGTATCAAATAAACTGTTAAATAATTCTAGAATGAAAACTTAACATGAACAATCATTACATTTACATGTGGTTTATAAGGAAATGGAGCTTGGGTGGAGAATCGTTCTTGGTAGCTTCATTGGATTTTGTGGAGCAACATTTAGGAGTGTAGGTGGTGTATTTGTGCCAATGCTTACCTTGGTTTTATGCAAAATCTGCTACGGCTATTTCAAAATATGTAAGAGGAAAGCATATCCTACGGATATCAATTTGTTCATTGGCCGTTTATAAAATAATTACCGAGTAAGGACTTACAATATCATTTACCTTATTGATTGAGCATGACAAGGATCAAGAAGCTTACCCGATAAGAGACAAGGGAATGACCAAGAGTCTTAACCGATAAGTGTGAGAAACGACTCTTACCCGGTAACAGGGACGGATTGAGAGCAAAGGCGTAGGGGTCCTGGCCCCTACAAGATGATGTCACCACAAGCAATTAAATATTTCTTTTACTTATAATTTCTTAAAAGATGACATAAGGACCCCAACGAAATAAACAGTCCCCGGCCCAGTCCACAAAATAAAACCTAAGGCATTAATTCATTACTAAGGGGTCGTTTATCAAAATCTTACTGGCTAAGCACTTACCGACAAAATATTTACCTTCACTTAGCTTATCGTGTAACATCATTGGTTATGAAAATGAATTGTTGGTAAACATCTTAAACTCGATAAGCGCTTACCGGGTAAGACTCTCGAGTCCTTGCTTGTCTCTTACTCTTACTGGGTAAGCTTCTCCGTCTCTTCCATGCTCAATCAATAAGATAAATGATATAGTAAGCGCTTACCCGGTATGCGTTTAGTAAACGGCCCATAAATATTAATCGGTTACAGAGTATCAACAATCAAGATACGAAAGAGAGGTTCGAAACAAGATTCATGCCTACAAAATAGAAGTTGTTGATTGCTTAGAGATTATTACGTAGGGCGACTACTTGGTTAATTATTTTATTTTATATGGTGCCCCCAACAACAATTTTTTCTAGATCTGCCACTGCCACTGTCCAGTAAGCGCTTATCGGATTTAAAATACTTACAAACAAGCCATTTTCATTGCCAAATATGTTACACGATAAGGTAAATAAAGGTGAATCTATTGTCGGTAGGCATTTTTTTTTTTTTTGGGGAAGGGCATCCTAGGCTACGCCTAGACTAATCCATTGACAAATTATATTTGTAAGACATCAACTCTGATTAAACCTCTTTGGTCACAATTGTTGTGTTTGCTTGGATTCGAACCCTAGGTAGATGAGATATTCCACCGTATCTTAACCGGTACGCCACAACCCTTGTGGTTTGTCGGTAAGCACTTACCGGTAAGAATTTGGTAAACGGCCCCTTCGATTCATATGTTTTGTTTTCAATGGATGAACGCACAGAAGTGACCATGAAGCAGTTAAATTTCCATCAAGTTCACACCTTGAAAGAAGAATGCAACACAACCAAAGGGATTGGACTGGGAAATGTGCACAAATTTATAGCTTTTTAGAATTAAACCGATCTTATATGGTCTTGAATTTTGCTTGTACTCCAAGTTCATTTTATTTGTTAGTGATGAGGAGGCCAGGCTCATCATGGCAGGTATCCATGGCCAGTGGCATACTTGTAGGAATAACAGTAACAAAGCTTTTGCCTGAACTGGTTGTGGGATATGTGAGAAAGATATATCTTAGGAAATTAAAAAGGTTCAAGGAAGGTCGAGAAATAAGATGCACTAAGCACTGTAATTCTATATTTTTAAAACAAAATCCTCATTTAAATTTCAATCAAATCAGTACCTCCCCTGTTACCTTCCTCCTGGCATGATCGACATACGCATACGAATAGATCAATTTAAATAATCTTCCATATTTTTCTACGTAGTGACCAGCTGACAAGGTTTTAAACGGCGTGAGACATGATGTGACGACGAGGTCAAACCTCAAGCCTTAGGAGCCACGGCGAGGTCGCAACGTTTTTCAAGGCGTGACTTATGGCGGAAAATTATTATATTATATATTATATACAAACATATATTTTCTACTATATTAAATAATTTAAATCAGGTTATACATTAGAAACTAACAAATAAGACATAAAAAAGTAAGAAAAATCAGATATTGCGTTACAAAAACCGCGCATTAGGCCATGGCCTGCCACAGGCTTAACGTGGCACAAGCCTTAAGTCACGGCACGCCACGGCGGCTATTGCGATGAGCTGTTTAGAACACTGCTTGCTAGTGCAATTGAAGTTTGTATCAGACCTTTGTGAATAACATTATAGTGGAACTTCCAACTCAAGAAATTGGCAGAGAAGCAGATTAAGTAATCTTCATTTGATATGTGAAAAAGTCTATTATGGAACCTTAAACGTGTAAACCACATGTTGCATTCCTTCCTTACGATTTTAGATTTCACACCATGGTTGTAAATATTGACTGAATCACAACATAGATATTTGTACTTGCCTTTTAAGCATTTGTCACACTGTGGTAGCCTATACAGCAATATATCACCAAACTAAATAAAATCAAATATACCTACAGACATGCACACCTACCCCCATTTCCATAGGAAGAATAGATACAACTTCAGGTCCAGTCTAGGAGCAGAAAGTAGACATGTACATAAAGAGTTCTAGAATAGTTCAACCACCTTTTGTCATCAAGGAATCTGCAATAGCTACAATAGTGTTTTGCCATTGAAAGTCTCTTGCAAGATGGCATTGAGCAAATTGGTCATCAACGAATCTTCCTAGAGGTTTACCGATAAAATGTTCAATTTTGTGAATGATGATTTCAACTTCTTAAGTTAGCAGGATTTATCTTTTCTCTGATATTATTACAACTTTATATGTTTTATGTACTTGAACAGATCTTGGTCCTAACAGTACTCTTGATTACACCTCAAGTGGTCGATATATCGTGACAGTAGGACGCAAAGGCCATCTGGCCATTATGGAACCTTAGGTACAATAGATTCAATGATGATCTAAGATGAACTTATTTTGTCAAACCTATTGGAGTTTTTCAACCACACACTCAAGAAACAAAAACCCAACAAAATAACAGGAATCAATAGAACAATTTTCATAAGAGTACATAAATCAAACTTACCAAATTGAATTGGTTCACATGTAGGGATTGATTGAGTTGCTAATCAATCAAAAAAAAAAAAAAAACTCTTCATGAACAAAACTGCAAAAGGACCTTATACAACAAGAAAAATAGAAGACAACAAGAAAGAGAGCTAAAACTTTAGAAACTAAAAATTCAAAATGAAAATTCAGAAAATGAAACACAAAATTTTATTAAAAAGAAACATGCATTTTGGACAATTTTGTGACTAAAAAGATGAAGCTCGTAGGAAACATGTATTTTGGCCTACCTTTCAAGAGGAACAACCGAGTCCAGCCTCACTCTATTTAGTCGAACAGTTCCACGAATGTACTCTGCAAAATAGAAACAGTGGAAACATTTAGTACAGTTGGAAAACTACATAGCCAAGCACTCACCAAAATCAAAGTTAAAATCAAAATCAAGAGCTTACCTCTTTATAATGAGCATGTTCTTGAGAGTTTTGGGAGGTGTTTTTTATTTAGGTTTGTGGAGAATGGAGAAGATCAAACAATCTGACCTGAAGTTTTAAAAGAAATTAAAACATTTGTGGCAAAAGACAACCGAGACATGAAATTAGGGAGAAGAAAAAGTATCATTGATCCAAGAAACTCTAAATCTTTCCAATATGGTGGTGGAGGATAGGTTGAAAGAGTCTGGGAAGAAACCCATTGATAAAGAAATGAATGTTGTAGAACAATCAAAATATGACAATAATACGTCTGTAATTATCATTCTTTGATGAGTCCTTTAAACCTTTATTATGGTAAATTCTAGTAATTGGAAAATATTATCACTACAAAATTTTCGACTTTTTCCGACGGTCAAATCCGTCGAAAATCCACCACAAATAGTCATTTTCGGCGGATTTGGTCCAAATGCGGTTTTAGCTCCCTCCTCTAGAAGATGATGCTTGGTGATGGCCCCTCTGATTAGGATGTTATGGTTTTCCATATTAAGGTCAAAGTAGATTGTATACATGACGGTTAGGATGTTCTGGTTTGCCTAGTACATGATTTCAATTTCCCGGTTAGGCACCTGTTATCACGCTGAACAGGAAGTTCCAGATTGGGGGTAAAAACTTGCTTTTGAAATCCCTAACTTGAGTGATTGGATCAATGTACCTTATGAGTTTTAGGAATCTGACCACTTGGTCAGATGTTGGAACATCTTCATAATATTCGATCTCAAGTTTAGTAGTGGTTGGAAAATAGAGAACCCTTCGAATTCGAGATTTGGACATCCTAATACTATAGTCCATATTTTTTGGAGCATCAATGTGTCCAACGATTCCATGTGATTCAGGATCATATTCGCAGTTATACCAAATTTTTTGAACATATCGGACTGGTACGTTCTTATCCACGACAGTAAGGGTAGAGTTGAATGCACGTTTTTCCAGGTATTCGCTAATGATGTGGTAGTGTTCTTCAAAGTTTCTTAGTTTCAGATAGACCAAGTCATTCTTCGGCTTTAATTTTTCATGACGATTTCGTCATTTTCTGCTCCTGTTATACATAAACGGCTAGGGTTGTTGTCTGAATGAGTAGAAGATTCCATAGTTCCAGGTCGAGAGTGAAAAAGAAGATGAACAGTAGAGCTTGGAGGTCAATATATTCAAAATAAGTATTTTAGAGCATCAAATGAAATTAGGGCTCATAATTTGCATTTTATGGATAAATGCACTCAAGTGTTTTCCTGTTGGGTCATCTGAAGATTTGAAGATGACCTCTTGATCTTCCATCTTATATCATCCTACTTAGAATATGTTTGAGGTTCTTTTAGCATCTTGGTTTCTATACAAATGTTCGGCCGAAGACGTGTTCGGCCGAAGAGGTCTTCGGCTCCTGAAGACTGAGATCGGCACCATCCTGGCCAATGGTGTTGATCAGGTGGGCATACTTGGCTTTAGGCTGAGGAGTCTATCTTCAATCCGCTTTGAGAGATATTCTCCTTCTTTGTCTTCTTCGGTTGATCTTCGACTTCACCGAACATTTGTATAGAAACCAAGATGCTAAAAGAACCTCAAACATATTCTAAGTAGGATGATATAAGATGGAAGATCAGGAGGTCATCTTCAAATCTTCAGATGACCCAACAATCTCCCCCTATTTGAGGATGACATCCATACTAAAGAATAAAACAAAGAGTATACTGAATAAATTCATTTTGACCCATCTTTACTCTTTTTGGGTTCTTTTCACAAAGACCTTTTTTTTTTGGTATATCTGACATTTACAAGAGAATGAAAAAGTATAGCTATACATACGAATAAAAGAATACAATGAATAAAGAATGAGAAAGAAAAAAATATATACAAAGATACAGAAGACAGTAGCCGGGATTGTTTGAACTTAAGTGGTTGGTTGCTCCCCCTCAATTCATACTCCCCCTCAACTAATGTCAGGTGGCTTTGATCACATAGTCCATTGCAGAATTAGTTTCAGCAGAGTTTAACCTTGAGTGGTAAGTTGCTCCCCCTCAACTCATACTCCCCCTCAACTAATTCATGGTGTTCAGGAAGAAAGAAGTTAGAAGATTTTCGGGATCCTCCGAACCTGCTCCTGGAAGGGCAGATTCATCCTTGGATCGTGCAGAAGCATCAGGACTGAGAATCCTGGGTAATAGGCTGTGAGGTGGAGAAGAGGCACCTTGGATAGGGAAGGAGTCCAAGTCATCCTTATCAACCAAGGAAAAGGTTGATGAGGGAATAATAGGGGTCCCCGATTTTACAATTGTATCCTTTTGTGAGGATACAAAGGAGGTGGCTTTAGGTTTAGCAGAGTCCCCGAGCCCGGATGAGAAAATTTCAACACCTGCCAATTGTGAAGAATCGGTGGGTGGAGTTTGTGGCTTGGCCCTTGAAACCTTCCTCAACCTCTTGAGAGGAGAGGGAGGGGAAGAAGGTGAGTGCCTCCGCTTTGAAGAGGGATGTGTGACTGGGGCAACAACCGAAGGTTCTTTCGGTCGTATGGTCATCTTAGCTAGTGCGGAGGTGCCGAAAGCCTTTGAAGATTTTTTCTTGCTAGTCGGCTTCACTTGGGACGGGGCAGATGGGGACACTACAGATGAGGGAGCTTTGAACACCGGAGTGTTGCGAGCATCACCTCATTGTAGATCGGGAGAGTTTATGAAGGAAATCATACCTGGGCTGAGAGTTCAATTGGTGGATAGAGAGCCCTTGTTGAGAGAGGTCTTCTTGACTTTCTAAGTGTTGGTCGAAGAGTCATCACCAAATCAATTAGAGACCAAACAATTTTTCTCCCCCTATTTGATGATGACACCAACACATAGAGAAAAAAATGATACTGACACTCAAGAAAAATTACAAGACACGAAAAAACTCATAAATTCAATGGCCCACTTTTTTTTTTGGGGCTCTTTTCTGTTTTTTTTTTAACAGGAAAATAAAAGAAAAGAAAGAGAGAAGGGGTTTAGAAAATGGTATGTAATGATGGTGAAAGATGGTAACAGGTGGAGAAAGGAAAGGAGTATGTTAGAAAAGGCTAAGTGTGGAAGAAAAAAAAGGTGAGAGGGAGGATGGTAGGATGGGAAGGGAAGTAGGAGGTGTAAGAAAAAAAATGGGAAGGGTAGGTAAGTCTTGGGAAAGGAAAGAGAATGGGGAAAAGGGTTAATTAAAAAAAGATGGGATGAAGGAAAATAAGGAAGAGATGGAAGGAGTGTGAGAGGGGGTAGGAGTTGTAAGAAAAAGGAGAAGGGATGGGATGTGTAGTAGGGGGAAAGTCTTGGGAAGTGGGTAAGGGAAAGTGTGTTCGGTGGAGTGATAGGGGGGGGGGACCGAAGAATGTGGTTTGGGTGGTGTGGGCCGATTGTGGGAAGAGATAAGGGGGATGTTCGGTGGGTGTTAGGGACCGAAGAAGGAGGAAGAGGGTGGGGGTTAGATTTTCGGTGGAGAGGGAGGAGGTTGGAGAGAGAGAGAGCCGAAGGAGGGAGGGGAGAGAGAGAGAGCCGAAGGGAGAGGGGAGGAGGGGAGGGGGGTTCGGCCAAGGGAGGGAGGGAGGAGAGAGAGAGCCGAATGAGGGAGGGAGAGAGAGAGAGAGAGCCGAAGGGAGGAGGGGAGGGGGGTTCGGACAAGGGAGGGAGGGAAGAGAAAGAGAGCCGAAGGAGGGAGGGGAGAGGGAAGAGGGAAGAGAGAGAGAGCCGAAGGGAGAGGGGAGGAGGGGAGGGGGGTTCGGCCAAGGGAGGGAGGGAGGGAAGAGAGAGAGAGCTGAAGGGATAAGGGAGGAGGTGGGGGGGGGGGGGAGGTGTCGGCTACCGAAGTGAGGGAGGGGGGTCGGTTACCGAGGGTGAAGGGGGGGAGGGTCGAAGGGGGGGGGGGGAGAAGAGAGAGAGACCAAAAGTGAGAAAGAGGTTAGAGAGAAAAAAAAATTAAATATTTTTTTTTAAAACATCAGCTAATAAAAGAGAAAAAAAAATTGAAGTTTAAAAAAATTCAAAACAAGGATTCCAGCCGCCGAAGTTTTTTTGAAAAAAAATAAAATTTTTTTTTTGAAATTCGGCCGATGAACAGTACCGTCGAAATAATTTTTTTTTAAGGTGGATGAACAGTACCGCCGAAAAAAAAAATTAAAATGTTCGGTGGATGAACAGTACCACCGAATTTTTTTTTTTTAAAGTTCGGCCGATGAACAGTACCGCCGATTTTTTTTTTTAAAATGTTCGGTGGATGAACAGTACCACCGAATTTTTTTTTTATTTTTTTTTAAGATCGGTAGATGAGAGAGAAAGGAATGTTGTAGGTGAGAGTTGGATGGAACATCTTTGAAGAGAGAAAGATGGAAGATCGACAGGAATAGGTAAAGAAGGAATGTATGGTTGAGAAAGTGGGATGATTTGTGGTGAAGTTTGAGGTTGAGACGAGAATGAGATATCAAATATGGATGATGGAGGAAGGAGAGGTGATATGATGAAAAATGGAAAAGAATAGGATAAGAGGGATCTTGATCTTCAGAGATGATTATCTGAAGACCAGGGATTAGAGATGAGAAGAAAGGTAGTTCACCATTATGATGAGATGTGCTTTGAGAAGAAAGGAACATATGGATTTAAGTTAGATGAAGGATTTTGAGAATTTTCACCAACACATGATGAAATCCACCATCATCATCACATGAAGAGATGATGACTTAAGATCATCAAACTTCACATGAGCAGATGCAGTTTCTCCGAAGATGGTGGACTCGGTAGGCTTTTGAAGAGTGAGAGAGAGGCTGAAGAAAGTGAGAGAGGTTGAGGTCCAAAGATGAGGGAAGGGAGGTATAAGGGAGGTTTGTTCTTTAGTGGGTTTAAGAGGCCGAAAGAGAGAGATGAGAAGAGAGAGAGAGAGGGAGAGATATACCTGGGTAGATGAGGTAGAGCACTCAGCAGACACAAGGGCCATAGAGAATGATTGAGCTTCACTGTTTATCAACATCATCTATTCTATCCATGAAGCAAAGGTTGACCATTTCTTTGCCACTTTCAGAAGTGGGTTCATCTGCCCAATCATGGGTTTCAGTCATTTGACCTTTTCCCTTTTTGAGCAAGGTTTCATTTCTCTCCTTCTCTCTCTTATATTTTGCCTTGTATTTCTCAGCCCGGTCAGACTTTGAGGAGACAGACATATTGGCCTTTTGAAAAGAAGGTTGGTAAGAATTAGACTTGGTTCTGACAAACCTAGAGGAGGTACGGTTAGAGGAGGGTAGTTTGGATATATCAGAAGACCTGCTTCTGCATTCAGAAGCAAAGTGTCCCTTCCTCCCACACCTGTAACATTCCTCATTTAATTTGTCAGAGGGAGTGGTTTTAGAAAAAGTAGAAGTGGATTTTCTTGAAAACTTGGATTTTCTCGAAGAGAAACGAGAGTTACTGGAAATTTCCTCACCTTCGTCATCAGCCTCACTAAGATAGGCTTCTGAAGGGTCACTGGGGTCCTCTTGACTTTCACGGTCAGAATCAGAGGGATAAGTGATTCTAGGAACACACAGAGTATTTTTGGAAGAGTCACTAACAAGAGCTAGAGAAGAGCCTTTGATGTCTTTTGTGATTGACTTCCTAAGCAGTTTAGTCTGCTCATAGTTGAAGAGAGTGTCGTACAAAGCAGTGAGAGGCATGAAATCAAGATCCTTGGTAGACTTGATGCAAGTACAAATGTTTTCCCAAAACTCAGGAAGACAATCCATGAACTTGCACAAGACTTCCTCATTATCATATATGCGACCCACATCTTGCATTGACGTGGACCTCATCTGAAGATCAGATAAAGTAAGCTTTGTCTCCTACGCTATTTTAAGGAAAGGTCTCCACCATCCTCTGCAGGTCAACACTTCAAGCCAAAACACTCCAAGACAAAAGGTACATCTTGTACCATGCAGAAGACCTGTGTCCATCCCTTGCTCAACAGGTGTCTCATGCATTTAATGCATGAGGCACTATAAATATGGAGGATGGTTCAACATGCAAGACAACCCAGCTCTACTACCTTCAAGTTCTCTAAGTGCCTGGAAACTTTCTCTCTACAAAGTTCAATTGTTTTCTAAGTGTTTTACAATTGTTCTTTATTCTCTATGTGTAAGATTGTTTGAACATATCTCATATGTTCTCTTCCGCAACAATCAAAGTTTTCTATGTGTAATTCTTGATTTCAAATCAATAAGAATTAAATTAAGTGAAAAACTGTGTGTATTGTATTCAACCCCCCCCCCCCCCTTCTACAATACTTTGCTTGTTTATTTACTGCTATTTGGGACCAACATTTCCCACAAATGGTTCTGATTAGATTGAAATGAAGTGTCATCGACAGAAATGCTGGATTTTGGCACGTGGTAGGTGATTTCCAAGAAAATAGGCACGTCATAAACAATCATCAAAGGAATAATTAAAGAGACATGACAATCACTTTGATATATGACCCATACCTTAATCAATGGATGCAAAATCGCAAAAGTGTTTTCGTCCGGAAGAGGCTCTGTACAAACATACCCTCTAGATACTGATTATTTGTGCTTTTGGACACAAAACTTTAGGGAAGCCTAAAAACATTTAAAAAATTAAACTTCTGGTTGTGAAAGTAATCATAAACCTTCAATTTTCCTTTCCAGAAGCTCTGGATGGTACATTTTGAGGCTTTGGATTATCAAATTAAGAGTTTGGTGAAATATTTCAAAGTATTATACCCATAAGAGGTTTTATCTTCTTGAAAAATCATTGTTTCTTCTTGAGATTAGAGAGTCATACCTCTTATGGATGAATAAACATGAATCAGAAAAGCTTCCCCTAAATATTATAGAATTAAGCTCCCCCTTGTGAATCCAGTTTATTCAAGTAACAATGAATCGAAAGATTAACTTATATGGAATGATTAGAGAGTTACATATGATTGAAAGAAACACAAACTCTCTCTCTCTCTCTCTCTCTCTCTAAACAATGAAGCGTATAAACTGATCTCACCCTAATCTCACTCAAAGCAACCATTAAATACCAAGGCCTATTCCAAGGAAAATTCCAAGCCCATTAAGCTAAATAAGCCCAATTAACATCATAAAGGATTTTACAAGGCTTTAATAAATCTATATAATTACTTTATAAAACTTTCAACACTCTAAGACATTTATAGTCCTAACATTCTCCCCCTAAAGTTGTATAAAGAAATTTTCTACTTGAAATCTCCAGATCTTGATCTTCTCTCCCTCTTGATTCTTTGAAAAACTTCAGTGTTTTTTGTCTTCATGTCAATCCAAGATCCCCCTTGAATAAATATCTTACTCTTCATAGTTTCAACTTTATCACTAGATTCAATGAAAATTAACCCCGACTGAATGCACTAATATGCAACTTTCAACTGTAGAAACTCAACACATCAGATAAGCTCACAAAAAAGATAACGTGCGAGTAACGTGGCATTCCATAATGCAACTTCAGTTTAAAAACAAAGAAATTTTCTTTGAACCACGAGTTGAATTGACTTTCAGCCTAAGAACTTGTAAAACCAATATGCTCGTAGGAGGAAAAAAAAACTTGTAGCAAACACTGTTTGATAAGGCATAGAAGAACCAACCAAACAAACAACTTGTAATCTTTGCAATCTTCCACATTCAATCAAAGCAGCAGTTATTCCCCCTTAGGTTTTGCTAACTCCTCCTCAACATCAGAATGAAGATATTTTAATCCATGTATTTGAATCTTAATTTCTCCCCCTCATGATGTATAGGAGCATTATGAGCATCATGTAACTTCAAAGAGTAACCAGATGAATAGCAAAATATCAAATAAAACGTTTAAGTAGCCAAGATGGGTAAACAACTAACACAGAAACATAATAGTAACTGTTATCACAACAATTAAATTAATTGTGTGGCCTATTTTCAGAGTGGGCATTAATGTAACTCTGATAGGACTTCCAGTTATGACTGAAGTAAATTTAAAAAAATAAACTTCTCAAACTGTTCCGGCAATATCACAAAGATATGCATTTGGAATCACAATAATTCGTGAACGTGAGAAAAAAATATAATTAGGTATATTTGGCTTAAAAATTGATTCAACCTGGGACGCAAGTTAAAAATAAATACACAGTGATTAGAATATGAAGTTCGGAGTTTGGAGCTGATGTCTTCCTTTTTTAATATCTAAGACCTCCGAGTGAAGAATAGATAGACTATATGCTAAAATTTTCGTGAATATATGAGACAAACATCTTTTGTGAAATACTTGAGTGGTTAGGTAGGGTGACACGAGTTATCGACATTGGATCCATGTCTGTTTCAATATTCATCTTCAAAGAACGAGAATGAATAGATTATGTGGTAACCCGGATAACTGACTCGGTTTGGTAAGGACCAATAATTCTTTTAAGTCCTGACACATCCTCACCAAAAAAAAAATTCACTCCGAACTCATCTATATATCTAGACCCCTCATTGGTATCTATGAATTAGATGTGTTTCTTGGATAGGTCCTTCCGTTTATGGATTGACCATAGAAACTTTATAAGCCATAATATTCCTTTAATTCACCAAAATAAAACATTGAAGTTCATATTAAGGTACAAGTTCTAAACTGAAATGTTTAGATGTCAAAACATTTAAGAACGAGTTCTGAACTAAATTATTCAGAAGTCAATTTTAAGAAAAATGTGGTACTCCCCCCTCAAAAGTGGCACAACCTTGGATTTTTAGGCATGTGAAGTGAATAATCTGAATTAAATCACACTTGACATTCCTGCACAACGGATTAGAAAGAGTTTGGTATCCATGCTTTAATGGATCCTTGATGGTTAGTTGTCTTAGCTTTGAAGCTATTAAAATGAGGATTGAATATACTATATGTACCACACCAATTATTAACATACCTTGGATGCACAAAATCACTCTTTCCACAATGAGTGCAACAGATCTTTACTCGGATCAGACTGAACAACTTAGCTTAGAATAGACATAGGTAGGTGAATAGACATAAGTAGGTGAATCAGTCTTAGAAATAAATGACTTTGTATCAACTACAGGAGATTTATAAGATGTGTTTCCATTACTGCCTTCTATAGATGATTTCATTTTCCAAATACTTTTATGAAAACTTGATTATATAAATTATCAACACGAGAATTATAGAAGAGAATTGAAGGGCGAATATGATCTTTTGAAAATTCCTTTGATTTGACAAAACTTTTTAAAGAACCATTTGTAGAAATTGAACTTGAAGCATAAGAAGACTGAACAACTTTGAATTTCTTTCTTCAAGTTTCTTGACTTTAGCGGATAAAACATTTCCTTCTTCAAGAATCAAGTCAAATCTCTTTTGTAAATCCGATTTTACCTTATGTTCTTTCAAAATCTCGGTTGCTAACCCAAATAATTTATGTGAAATACAGATTTCGGTTTCAAAGACCTTCCTTTCATCCTCAAAATCCTTTTCAATATTGTTGTGTTTATCAAATATTTTTTGAAAAACTCAACAATTTTCTTTTCAAGCACTTTCTTTTCACTCTCAAAAGATTTTATTTGATTCTCAAAATTATCTCTCTCAAGCACCAAAACTTGTTCAAAATCAGATACTTGTTTTGAATGTTTAGCATTCTTAATCTCAAAAACTTTTCTTCCGCACTTAAAGATATTTCTTTTTTCAAAAATCTTCTTTGAAAGATCAAGAATTTTCCTTCCAAAACCATTTTTCATTCTTAAAATCTTTTCTGTCCTTTTAAATCCCCTTCTTAAAATCAGACATCTTTTGTTTGAGTTCGAGATTGTTATTCTTTAAAGCATTGATTTTTTTTTTCAACGAATCATCTGAATCTTTGCTTTTCATTTTCAAAAAATTTCAGATCTTCCTCAGAACTAGGTTTTGAATCATCATATGATTATATGAATTTACCATTCACATACATATGTGTTCTTACCATTGTTACTTGAACAAAATGATCGTTAATCGGTGTTACTTTGAAGAATATCTGACACTTCCATCACAAAACTAATTATCGGACAAAATTAATACGGATAAAACAAAATTAAGTCTGAAAAACAAATCTAAAACTCAATTTGTTTCCAAAATTAAAATTCTGATTATCGAATCTGAACGAATAACCCTTGAAAATAAAATATGCAAGATAAATAAACACGATTATATCAAAGACGTCAAAACGAATCAACATCGTAAATAAACTCAAACCGTTGCAATATATCTCAAACCGTCACAACTCAAAATTTATTACCATTCACTCTCATGCAAAACATTCATGCAAACCGTCACAAAGGAAAATTCTAAAACTGTCACTAAAACCTGCAAATCTATCGTTAAAACTCTCACAAACTTATCATGAAGACCTCGCAACTATCGTTAAACTTCTCACAACGAACGTTAAAACCTCGCAACTGCCGGATAACACACACGCGATACAATCAAACTACCAGTCACGAGACGTGCGGTAACTCGTGAACCAATCAAGAAACATTCGATAAACCTCTTTGTGCGATAACTTGAAAAACACCTTTGTGTGGTTTATATCATTGTGCGATAAGCTTATGCAACAACCAAACCTTCGTATGGAGATGAACGATAACCGTCCGATGGATGATCAACAACAAAACCAAAAAAAATGCAAACAACGACTTATATTTATATGTGATACCTATGGTGCATTGGTGGTGAAGGTCAAATGGAATAACCACAGTCACAGATGATGACCTTTCAAGTATGCAGTAAAATATGCATGTAAGTAATGGTAGGGGAATGCAGCGATATATGATGAATGTATGGAGTATGAGCTCATACGGTAAAAGGATGCGCGGTAGTTGGTGATGTAGTATGCGCTAGTGAGGACGGTGGTCAAAGATAGCAGTAGACTATGTGTGTGAGTTGGTAAGATGGCATGCGATATATGCCTACGTGTGCGATATGTATGCAATAGAAATATGTGTGATCGAGTGTCGGTAGAAAATCATGCGGTGGTTTAATGGCATGCGGGAATATGGATGATATATGCGGGAGTGTGTGCGGTTGAAAAATGAAAGAGGTGTCGTGCGGTAGATTTATGGTTGTGCGGTATAGATTATGATGTGCGGTATATTAAGACGCGGTAAACAAACCCGTGGTAGATAAAACCTTCATGTGATCTAGGGTTTGCTAACACAATCATATACGACGTCTTACCTAGACAACTATTCAAACTGCAGATCTACAAACTTAAAAAAAATTAAACCTTAAAATCAATGAATCTCGAATAAAAAACAATAAGGCTTTGTAAACCAGTATCGCATCAATGAAAAAATTCAGCAAACCTGTTCTCGATTTTCTTGATTGTCAAGAAATTGTAGAAAATCGTTCAAACCTTCTTCAAATCACCGATCAGGCTCTGATACCAATTGTGAAACTCATTTATTCAAATAACAATGAATCGAAAGATTAACTTGTATCGAATGATTAGAGTGTTACATATGATTAAATGAAACACAAACTCTCTCTAAATAATGAAGCGTATCTCACCCTAATCTCACACAAAACAACCGTTAAATACCAAGGCCTATTCCAAGGAAAGGCCCAAGTCCATTAAGCTAAATAAGCCTAATTAACATAATAAAGCCTTTTACAAGGCTTTTATAAGGGGGTGTTTAGGATTGTTTATTTGAAGTGTTTTTTTAGCTTATTGCGGTGTTGCATCGGAGATAAGCAATTTCTAGTGTTTGGATGGAGAAAAATTAAAAAAGCTTATAGAGTGCCAAATTGCTGAAAATGAGCTTTTGATAAGTCATTTGGTTTTAACTTATCAACTTATTTGAAAAGTGTTTATGACTTTTTTGGTTATTTTATATGTATAAGCAATCCCAAACACCGTTAAATAACAACTTATTAGCTTATTATGTTTTGGTACCACAATAAGTTAATCCAAACACTTTTTAAAAACTCCGGTTTAACATCGCATAAGTTGATAAGCAATTTTCAAAATAAGCATAAGTTGTTTTAAATAAGCAATCCCAAACACCCCCTAAATCTTTCAAGGCTCTAGGACATTTATAGTCCTAACACCTTTGAAGTATGCTTATCAGAAAATTGATCAATCAAGCATTAAACATATTTTAAGTTTTAGCGTCAATATTTCTTATTATAAAAGTATTGTAAAAAGAAGACAAGCCCTAGAACCATAGGACTTCTGCACCAAAAGCAGAGTTGATCTAGAACCATGCCTACAAAGCTCATCATACAAAGTGTGCCAAACCAGAAGATCATCACGGAGAGGCAGAGCCTCTGGACACCTCTCAACTTATGTTATGGATTCAACAAGTGCTACCTCTCTAAGTGTGGACACCCAATCCAAGCTTCCCGCATCAGCTTGAAGCGGTTATTCCACTTTTACACGTTGAATCCTCCAATTGGCTTAAGCTTTGATTTTTCTGATGTGGGCCTATATATAGCAAATTTGATTTGTTAGAATAGTACACTTTCAATATCAATTTCCACGATCACACCTAAGATTCCACACACTTAGAGAGAGAGACAGAGAGAGACAGAGAGAGACAGAGAGAGAGAATTTTTGAGAGGATTCTTGGACAAGTGTGTCATCGTCTTTATCGATGACATACTAATTTATCACAATCCATGAGTGACCATGAGGTGCATCTGCGATTCGTGTTGGAGTTGCTCAAGCGGGATAAGTTGTACGCCAAATTCTCGAAATGCGAGTTTTGGTTAAGAGAAGTGCAGTTTTTAGGGCATGTAGTGTCAGAAGACGGGATCAAGGTGGATCCAGCGAAAGTTAAGGCAATAAAGGAATGGGAGGTTCCAAAATCACCGTCTGAAGTGAGGAGTTTCCTTGGCTTGGCAGGATACTATCGAAGGTTCATTCAGGAATTCTCGAGATTAGCCACTCCATTAACGGCTTTAACGAGGAAAAATGTTAAGTTTGCATGGAAGGAAGCTCAAGAGGACGCGTTCAGTGAACTGAAGAAAAGATTGCGTAGTGCACCTATACTGTCTTTACCCAACGGTACAGAAGGGTTTATGATCTACAGTGATGCTTCAAAGTTAGGACTAGGGTGTGTGCTGATGCAAGATGGGAAGGTGACCGCTTACGCGTCTCATCAGTTGAAAGATCATGAGAGAAATTATCTGACGCACGACCTTGAGCTGGCAACTGTGGTATTCGCGTTGAAGATTTGGAGGCATTACTTGTATGGGGTAAAGTGTCAAATTTACACTGATCATAAGAGTCTCCAGCACCTATTCAATCAAAAAGAGTTGAACATGAGGCAACAAATATGGATGGAATTGCTAAGTGATTATGATTGTGAGATTCTATACCACCCAGGTAAAGCCAATGTGGTGGCGGATGCTTTGAGTCGGAAAGAACAGAGTGCAGTATCTAAGGTGGTGGCGTACCGGGTTGAGACAACTTCCAACTTCCTAGAAGAAGTCAAGAAGTGTCAAGAGGAAGCGGTATCAGAAGGAAACTTGAAAAGCGAGAGAATCGTTGGATTTGTTTATTCGCTTATCGCTGACAGTTGTGGGGTTAAATGCTTTGAGAAAAGAGTGTGGATTCCAAAGTTGGGAGACCTTCGAAAGATAGTGTTGGAAGAAGTTCATAAGTCGTGCTACTCAATACATCCGGGAACCAATAAGATGTATCGATACCTGAAACAAAGTTACCGGTGGCCAGGCTTGAAGAAAGACATAGCTTACTTCGTTGAGCGATGTCTAACGTGTTTGAAGGTGAAAACGGAGCATCAAAGACTGTATAGAGAATTACAACCATTGGAAATACCCGTATGGAAGTGGGATGAGATAGCAATGGACTTCGTTACTGAATTGCCGCGATCACCTAAGGGGCATAATGATATCTGGGTGATAGTGGATCGACTCACGAAATCTGCTCACTTTCTGCCAATTAAGGAAATGTACCCGTTAAAGAAATTAGTTAAATTATATGTTGACGAAATTGTGTCCAGGCATGGAGTACCCTCATCTATTATGTTAGATCGTGATGCTCGCTTCACGTCATCGTTTTGGAGGAGCCTTCAACGGGAGTTGGGTTTGCAACTTAAGTTGAGTACGGCATATCATCCTCAGACGGAGGTCAGAGTGAAAGAACCATTCAAACACTGGAAGACATGCTTCGAGCGTGCGTTATTGACTTCAAGGGTTCGTGGGAAACTCATATGTCGTTGATAGAGTTTTCGTATAACAATAGTTACCACGCTAGTATTCGAGCCGCTCCGTTTGAAGCGTTGTACGGACGAAAGTGTAGAACACCTTTATGTTGGAATGAGGTGGGTGAAAGGCAGCTAGTCGGACCAGAAATTGTACAAATAATAGCCGATAAGTTCTGTCAGATCCGAGAAAGGTTAAAGGTAGCCCAAGATCGTCAGAAGATGTACGCAAATAAGCGAAGGAAGCCGATAGAGTTCCAAGTGGAAGGGAGTGATTCGTTTCGGAAAGAAGGGTAAGTTGAGACCCAGGTTTGTTGGTCCATTTCCTATTGTGGAGAGCGTTGGGGAGGTAGCTTACAAGTTGGATCTGCCTGTGGAGCTACGAGGTATACACCCTACATTCTATGTGTCTAATTTGAAAAAGTGTCTAGCGGAGGTGGATGTGGTGGTACCATTGGACGACGTTTGAGTAGATGAGAAACTATGTTATGTTGAGGAACCGACGGCCATTTTAGATCGTAAAGTAAAGAAATTGAGGAGCAAAGAAATCCATCTGGGGAAAGTTCAGTGGTAATTCCATAAAGGTCAGGAAGCGACATGGGAATTAGAGTCGGATATGAGAGTCCAATATCCGGGGTTGTTCAACGAGGGAATTCCGGGGACGAAATTCTTTTGAGGGGAGGATATTGTAATAACCAAGTGTAAATAGTGCTTTTTAAAAGTTGGGTGGGAGTTGGTAAAAACTCAAGAAGGAAAGGGGGGTAAAATGTAACATTTTTTAATAAAAGGGATTTTTAACCATAAGGACTCCATTCTCATAGAAAACGGCGGCTGAGAAGAGAAGGCAAAGGCTAAGGCAATTTTTGGCGATCGAAGCAAGGGAGGGGGGCGATTTGGTTGACAAGTTCAAGTTCCATTGATTTCTCGTTAAGGTAAACCTCCCTCTCCTCAATATTCTTATGGTTAATTAATGTGGTGGTAGTTTTAGGGTTGGGATTGTTGATTGAATTTGTTGACCTGGGTTTTTGGGTTTAGTTTTGGTGTTTGTTGTAGTTATAATTTATGGTTAATGGGGATCTTGGTTAATCAAGTTATGCATCTGATTAAGGGTTATTGGGTTAGATTGTTATTGATTTATGGGATTAATCTGCGATTCGTGATATCTGTATATCGAGTCTCTGGGGTTTCATTCGAAAATCTAGGTATCGGTCGATACTGGTCCCGAGTGACTCCAGTCACCGGATTGCGTTGGCCCTGGTCGAGAATTGAGGCACCGGGCGACCCTTTGGTCAGGCCCCGGTCAAAGGGGAGACACCGGTCGAGCCCAAGGTTCGGTCAACCCAAACCTCGGTCGAGAGTGTGTAAGAAGACCTTTAGGTCCGGGTAACCCTTTGACCCCGGTCCCCGGGTTATGTTCTTGTGGTCCGAAGCCCAAATTGAGGTTAAGGATTAAATTAGTTGTTGGGCTTTGATAATTAGATGACCGGCCCATTTTCATTTTATTGCAAGGTACCTTGTTTCAAGTTGGTATTCTAGTGGGTTAAGTTACTTAGAGAATAAGTGACGTTGAGATTTCTGTGTTAAGGTCAACCTTTTATAAATTAGAAGGTTTAGAGAGTTCACCGATCAATGTTTCCCGTATAGGTTTCGGTTCGAACCGTAAGAGTAGACGCCAGAATTAAGCTAAGGACGCCAGGTGAGTTTTTCTGAACTAAACCTTTTGTTAACGAAAGCATGTGAAAGTTTAATTTTAAACTTTGATTTATTTATGATGGCATGAGTATTATGAAATTATTTAAGTGCGTTATAAATCGTTGATATTTAAATGTATGCATACATTATTTGTGGAAGTTGTGATCTAAGTCGACGAGTGTGGCCCGCCTACTCGTACCGGGGTGTGTGGCCCGTTTATGCCATTGGGGGTGTGTCCCAAAATTAAGGCAGTACGATTTAGACACACCGTCTTGGACGGTAGTGTGGTCAGTAGCGTGATTTATCCTTATGTGTTTATAAATCTGTTGATTTGAATTTCTGGAAAGTTATTTTTGTTGCTTACCTGTTAGAGGGGACTCACTAGACCTTCGGTCTAACCCTCGCTCTTTCAAAACTAAAAATCTTTTCAGGCAGGCGTGAAATAGGAAGGGCGGATAGGGGCAAAGAGAAGATGTAGCGGGAAAGATAGAAGACTGTCATCTTAGATTCTTCTTTTTAATATCTCAGTTATGTATAGATTGTCTTTGCAAACCTGGAATTTAAAATTGTAAGCTTGGGCCGATTCGGCATGAATTTTTATTTTATTATTCAGACTTAGTTGTCATCTTGCTGTTTTGGTTGGGTTGTTATACGATATCATTTTGACTCTGGACCTCTGGTCCTATTATATTTGGGAAAATGTAATTCCTCTATGCCAAATTAAAGGGGCGTTTGGTTCGCAGAATCTGATGGAATCTGGTGGAATTGGAATGTTGAATTCCTTTGACCAGATTTCATTCCCTTGTTTGGTTCAAAGTTTTCAATAGAATGGAATCTTCCAATTCCATTAAATTCCATACCTAAAGGATTTTAACATTCCATCATCAAACCCAAGTATTTCAATGGAATAGAATTTGTTATTTTCATAATTCCAAAATTACCCCTTACCCCAAACTAAACCCTACAGATATTGATTATCAGCAGACACCAACTCTCTCTCTCCCCCTCTCTCTCTTCTCTCCTCTCTCTCATCTCTCTCTCCCCTTCTCTCTCTCTCTCTCTTCTCTCTCTCTTCTCTTTCTCTCCTCCCCTCTCTCTCCTCTCTCTATCTCTCCCCTCTCTCTCCCCTCTCTCTCCCCTTCTCTCTCTCTCTCGTCATCATTCGTGTGCTAAAATAATCAAAGCAATTTTAGTTAATAATTAAACTATTTAATGACTATTTCATTAAAATATTTTTTATTGAAAAAAAATTAAAATAATCAAAATGGGTATTTTGGTCATTTACCAAAATTCCATTCCAATTCTAAAGCGACAATCTGTGAATCAAACAGAAAAATTTCAATTAATTTAACATATACCATTCCAATTCTGTCAACCAAACAGATGTCAAACCTGACAACATTCTATTCCAATTCATTCAAAGTCAAATTCCTTTGACAGATTCCATTCCATCCAAAAGCATTCTGCGAACCAAACGCCCCCTAAGGGATTATATTATCAATTTAGTTTGTTTAAATATTAGTGTCCACTTTTAAAAGTAAGTTTTTACTTTTTTATTCTATCTTTAATTATAAACCGGATAAAATTTATCTCTATATTCAATAATTATAGATAATCAATAGACTTATGATTTAGGAATTAACATAAACCAATGATTATACGTAGAAAAAGTCTTTCTTCATGTTCCAATATAGTTAATATAGATATACAAACAAAAATCAAGTTCAAAGGTTATTAACATAAAGGTCATACTCTTATTAAGTGTGTTATTTGTAGGGGTGAGCAAAACCCGACCGACCCGAGAAACCCGACCCGACCCGACCCGAAAAAAGCCCCCTCACCCAATATCCGAAACCCGACGACATCCGATACCCGATATCCGACTTATATTTCGGATATGTAGGATCGGGTTGGGTATTCATCTCATTCACCCGTCCGACCCGAATATCCGAAATTTTTATTTATTTTTTTAAAATTATTAATTTATTAGTAATAATAAATAAAACTAAACCCAATTTCAGCCCAAAGTTCAAACCCAATTTCAGTTCCAAACCCAATTTATCAGTATGAGATGAGACCCAAAGTCTCCAAACCTAATTTCACTCTTCACTTCCACGTACCATGATACCCTCGATGTGCTCCACAGACCCTCGCCACCGCCGACCGGCCACTGCCGCACCACCCACGGCTCCACCGCTGCACTACCCACGGCTCCACCGTCGCAGCACCTCCCTGCCTCAGTGTTCCCCTCACAGTCTCCTTCTCCTTTGATTTCTCCAGGCTCTATATTATGTAAGTAGATTTCTTTCTTCAAAATCAAATGCTTTCTCAACTATCATGTATTCAAGTTTTTTAGATTGTTTATTCACTATTGTTAGATACTTAGATAGTTAGATTGTTGATGTTAATACTTAATTTGGATTTTGGGGTTTTTAATTTTGGACTGCCGCACCACCCGAACCCGAACCCGAAATACCCGTGAAGTTCGGATATCCGAGAATTTCGGGTTAATCTCATTTCGGTCGGTTTTCGGGGTTCCTTCTCATCACCCGATATCCGATCGGGTTTTGAGATTTTGGCCCCGACCCGACCCGCCCCGACCGATGCTCAGCCCTAGTTATTTGTGTTCTTTTCTTCCAACAACTAATTAACGAGGGACACGGGCCCTTGCAGGAGGTTGTTACCTAGGCGACCCAAGCCGCGATCAAACTTTTCCATCTCACCAGCAAGCTCACAAGGGACTGAAATTGCAGTCTCAGCCATATCTTACTGTCCCTGCATGTAACATCCACATGATCAACGCCAATGACAACCTCGACTAGAGCATCGTGGCTACCATGCATGCGTACATGGAGCTTCGTCAATCCAATTTTTCAAGACTTTTTATAGTGATAAATTTTGCAATTTTATATGAAGCTACACATGGAGCTTCATACAAATTTCAAACGTGAAGTTGAATTTATGAATTGATAAATTTATTAGCCAATCATATATTTGGATAGTATATATATATTTAGGAGATGTATATCAATTAGCATATAATTGATTTGATTGTATCCCTTCTTATTTTGTATTGATTTGTATCTCTCTCTGTATCTCTCCCTATAAATAGGGCTTTGTTGATCAATAGAAAGACATTCAAATCATTGAGCCATAACTTCTCTTATAGTATCAAAGCCTTTCACCTTCGTTCATAAACCCTAGAACCAGCGCCTATCACCTTCGATCGAAGCTACGGCTTTGTCACACACCATTCACAGCCTTTAATCCTCTCATCATTTTTTTTCTTTCTTTCTTTAAAATTATCATCATGGGAAGCAATGATGCCAGTTCCAGCAAGGATAAGGCCACGGCCTTACACCCCGCGTACACCATGACAAACATTCAAACCAAGATACGAACTCTAGATGGCAACAAAGTTACGTATTCCTCGTGGACGAAATTATTCCGTCTTCATTCCAAAGCCTACAAGGTACTCGATCATATTGACGACACCCCTGCTCCCCCACAAACCGATTCCGGTTATCACCAATGGGTGGAGATCCATGCCCTAGTTTTGCAATGGATCTACAGTACGCTGTCTGACGAACTCATGGTTTGAATCTTGGAAAGCGATACCACGGCTCAAGCCGCATGGAACAAACTCAAAACCAACTTTCTCAATAACAAAGGCTCACGTGTTGCAGCCCTTGAACAAGAATTTTCCAATCTTACATTAGGAGCATGTTCGTCGATGGAAGTTTACTGTCAGAAGCTTAAAGATCTCGCAGATCAGCTTGGAGACGTCGATAATCCAGTCACTGAAGCAAGACTCATTTTACAGATGGTTCGCGGATTACCACCAGAGTTTGATGTAGTCGGGGCATACATCAATCAAAGTTCACCATCATGGGAGACGGCTCGCAGCATGTTACAGTTGGAACAACAGAGACAGACCGCCAGGCAAAATCAAATGCACACGGTGCTTGTTGACCCTACTTTGATTGATCGACCATCACACAACCCTAACGGGGCTCAACGTGGTCAAACTCCCACCCACCACAACTACTCTGGCAGAGGTACAAGCGGCCGTAGTCGCAGGTCAAATAGTCGAGGCCGCGGCAGAAGTTTCCGGGGACGTGGGGGTCGAGGCCAACAATACTGGAATCAAGGAAATCAAAATCAATGGCACCAACAAAACTGGAACCCTTCGCCATCATGGACTCCACCGCCATCACCCTATCCTTCACACGGTCCAAGCCAGCCCGAAAATCACTGGGCCAATCATACGTTTGGGCCCGCACCCACTCCTGTTTCTGAACCAACGATACAATAGGGGACATATGGTCCGCCTACGGTGCAACCCTCCCGCCCATTTCCTGCCTCGGCTCCTCCGTTTGTCGGTTATTCAGACTACAGTCCTTCGGATTTAGCACACACAATTCAGCAAGTTCACCTCAACTCCACTGATCCGTCCTGGTATATGGACTCAGGCGCCTCCACACATCTCACATCGGACCCGGGTAATATTTCTACTCCCATGACTAATTCACCTATAACCTCTATTTTTGTCGGAGATAGCTATGGTATTCCAATTCATGGGTCAGGGCATACCTCATACACCACCCCATCTCGTTCTTATGACCTGAAAAATATTCTATTTACGCCCTCCATTATCAAAAATCTTTTGTCGGTTCGTAAGTTTACTATAGATAATCAAACTTCGGTTGAATTTGACCCCTTTGGTTTTTCTATTAAGGACCTCAAGACTGGAACTCTACTTTCTCGGCATAATAGCATGGGCGATCTTTACCCCTTCACACCACCAACCAGTCCATCTGCTCTCTTAGTCACCTCTCAAGATCGCTGGCATGCTCGCTTGGGTCATCCGGGCACTCCTGTTCTAGATTTCCTTCGTTCTAAATTTTCAATTGTTTGTAATAAACCGATGACTTCTTCTTTATGTAATGCTTGCCAGTTATCTAAACATACTCGGTTGCCTTTTTATGATTCGCTTTCAATAACCTATGCACCGTTTGATATTATCCGTTGTGATTTGTGGACGTCTCCAGTCTTAAGCAAAACAGGTTACAAATACTATATGGTCCTCATTGATAATTTCACTCATTATGTGTGGGTTTACCCTCTTAAGTATAAATCAGACACTTTCCTCACTTTTCAAAAATTTCATAAATTAATCCACACTCAATTCAACCGAACCATTAAGTCTTTTCAATGTGATCTCGGTGGTGAATTTGACAATAATAGTTTAAATCGTTTGCTCAAACTCACGGTCTCGTCTTCCGATTCTCATGCCCACAAACATCTCAACAGAACGGACGAGTCGAACGCATGATCCGTCGTCTAAATGACATCCTTCGCGCCCTACTCACTCACGCCTCGCTTCCTCACTCATTTTGGGTGGAATCCCTTCACACCGCAACATATCTCCATAATATTCTTCCAACCAAACGCCTCAATTTCTCTACACCGGCCTTTTTCCTATACGGTCGCCACCCATCCTATGACCATCTTCGCACCTTCGGTTGCACTTGTTATCCCAACCTATCCGCCACTCAGTCTCACAAACTTCAACCTCGATCCGTCAAATGTGTCTTCCTTGGTTATCCGGAAAACTTCCGGGGCTATCGTTGTTACAATCCATCCACCGACAAAGTTCATCTGTCCCGTCATGTCACATTTGATGAGACCTCGTTTCCCTTTGCTAACACCCCACCCCCTCCACCTCCTATGACTTTCTCGATGACCCACCCGTCCATGCTTTTCCCAACTCAACACCTTCACCCACAACCCCCCCCTCTACCTATCATGACCTATTCACGTCGCTCAACCGCTCCACCCACCGCCACCACACCAACCGAAACAACCGACCAACCCCACACTACCACCAACCAGCCATCTACTCAACCCTCCACCACCACCTTCACACCCACCACAAACCAGGGGTGTTCACGGTTCGGTTCGGTTCGGTTAGTAATGAAAATATGAACCGAACCGCATAAGGCGGATACCTAGTTACCCGAACCGAAACCGAACCGCGGGTTGAACCTAACCGAACTGAACCGAACCGAAATAAGACGGTTACCCGCGGTTCGGTCCACGGTTACCCGAAGTTATAAAAAATATCATTTACAATATAAAAATGGTACCAAAATATAACATTTAAAAAAATCACACATAAAATATATAAAAATAATTAAAGCGTTCCAAACTAAAATAAGTTTAATTGTTTAATAACATCCATTTTTCGGTTAACATCTAAATTTAGTCATCCACCGTAATAATTGATAGCAAAAAGTAAAAGATTTTTACTCATTTAACTTTAGGTTAATAAATAAATAAGTAAGTAATATAAATAAAATATTATGTATACATTATATTCGGTTCGGTTCGGGTACCCGCGGGTACCGAAAATTCGAAACCGAAACCGACCCGTGAATACCCGGTTTTTTCGGTTTTCGGTTTTTTGATTTTCGGATTATTTCGGTTATCGGTTTTTTCGGTTTCGGATCAAACGGTTCGGCTCGGTTTCTCGGTTTTCCGGTTTTTTTGAACACCCCTACCACAAACCAACATCATTCAACCCCATCACAACACCCCCCTCCTTCTACTCACCCATGACTACTCATGCATGGGCAGGCGTCACCAAACCGGTGACCCGTCTTAACCTTCACACCACCTCCACTCCACCCATCTCCCCCATCCCCACTTCTGTCTCTGCAGCCAGGACTGACCCGAATTGGTTGCGTGCCATGGAAGATGAATTTCGAGCTTTACAGGTGAATAAAACATGGGAACTCGTACCCCGACCAACCGACAGTCCGGTTATCAGGTGTATGTGGCTATTTCGCCACAAGTTTAAAGCAGATGGATCCCTTGACCGCTATAAAGCTCGGCTGGTCGTCAACGGGAAATCGCAGACAGTGGGTGTTGACTGCCACAAAACCTTTAGTCCGGTTGTGAAACAGGCCACTATCCGGACCGTTCTTAGTCTCGCAGTCTCGCAGGCGTGGCCGATACATCAGTTAGATGTCAAAAATGCCTTCCTCCATGGCGATCTCCATGAGACTGTCTTTATGCACCAACCTCCGGGATTTGTTGATGCTAGGTTTCCGTCTCATGTCTGTCGTCTACGAAAATCTCTTTACGGGCTTAAACAGGCCCCCCGTGCATGGTATACTCGTTTTGTTTCCTTCATCACGTCGCGGGGTTTCCGGAGTAGCATATGTGATTCTTCGTTATTTGTTTATCAGCACGACCGTCGTCGCGCTTATTTATTACTATATGTCGATGATATAATCTTGACTGCTTCTGATCCTGGTCTACACCGAAGTATTATCGTTGCTCTGTCTCAGGAATTTGCTATGACTGATCTTGGCGCCCTTCGCCATTTTCTGGGTATCACGGCCACTCGTGATGAATACGGTTTATTTTTGTCACAGGCTTCTTATACCCGTGATATTCTTCAGCGAGCTTCTATGGCCTCCTGTAAGCCTTGCTCTACACCAGTGGATACGTCCACTAAACTTAGTGCCACAGTCGGCGAACCCCTTGTTGACGGCACCCTCTATCGCACACTTGCCGGAGCTCTACAGTATCTGACGTTTACACGACCAGACATTGCATATGTTGTCCAGCAAGTCTGTCTATTCATGCACGCCCCGCGTGAGCCTCACTTCCAGTTCATGAAGAAGATCTTTCGATACCTACAGGGCACCATAGATTACGGTCTACAACTTGTTGCATCTCCGTCACACATGCTGACTGCATACTCTGATGCTGACTGGGGCGGATGCCCAGACTCACGCCGATCCACATCAGGCTACTGCATATTTCTCGGCGATAATCTTGTATCTTGGTCTTCAAAGCGTCAGCCCACTATCTCTCGCTCAAGTGCAGAGGCTGAATATCGTGGTGTTGCTAATGTCGTTTCTGAGACCACTTGGCTCCGAAATCTCCTGCTTGAGCTTCATGTTCCGCTTCGCAAAGCCACAATCGTTTATTGTGACGATGTATCTGCGGTTTACCTGTCGCACAACCCGGTACAACACCAGCGCACCAAGCATGTCGAGATCGACATCCACTTCGTGCGTGAAAAGGTTCGTCTTGGTCAAGTTCGCGTTCTACACATCCCCTCCTCTATGCAATATGCAGACATCTTCACAAAAGGACTGCCACGTTACTTGTATCAACAATTTCGATCCAGCTTGAGCGTTTGTCCTCCACCAGCTCAAACTGCGGGGGAATATTAGCCAATCATATATTTGGATAGTATATATATATTTAGGAGATGTATATCAATTAGCATATAATTGATTTGATTGTATCCCTTCCTATTTTGCATTAATCTGTATCTCTCTCTATAAATAGGGCTTTGTTGATCAATAGAAAGGCATCCAAATCATTGAGCCATAACTTCACTTAAATTATGAAGCTATAAAACTTTATAATGAAGCTTCATATTGATGAAAAAAGAAGCCGATTAAAATATGTATAATCAAAATCTAAAGTTAAAATAATTTTAAAAAAAACACTAGCTTTTTATTTTTTTCATTTTGACAATTATATTATTATATTATTAACGTGTGGAGTAAATTTTATTGAGAAATGCCTAACATATATTATTGCGAATATTTAATACATTTTGTTCCGGTGCATGACAACTATATATGACGTGTTATTTATGGAGGCATAATACGTCATGCATGAATAATGTATATTTTTTAAGAATTTCATAAACCTCCTTCAAATAGAAGTCGGACTGTTTGGTTGATTTTTTGTTAAGTTCTGTATGGATAAAGTTATTTGTGTGGATTAATCTGTCAGTATAGATTTGTAAGATTTATATTTGAGAGAGTTTTTTCATAAATGGAAAGAACGTGTTTTTTAATGGGAGGGACTGTTTAGAAAAAACTTGGCTTTGTGCATAACCCCCCCTCCCTAGAATCTTGAAATCTTACTGAATAAGTCACTTTTTATATTATTAAGCCACTACCAAATAGTCATAAATAGTTGCCTGAATAAGTTGTGAGTCTCATTAAGCATCTAAAACACAAAATTAATCTTATCTGATCTAATGAGTTGAGCTCCATAACACCAATGTTCAGCTCAGCTTGAAAGTTTCAGTTACAATTTATGAGTCGAGTCGAGTCATTTGAACGTACCCTTTTTCAAGTCAAACATATATAAATGTTTACAAATTATATAATCAAAATATAAAAAATTATCAAGGTTAAGCAAATAAAGTAGTTAATCGATCTTGAGTTAAAGCTTGTTTGCATCGCTGTGTATGGATGAATACAAAATACAAACTAGTTTTTTAAGATTAAACAAAGTTTAGATTTTTCAACTAAGGCTATGTTTGGCAAAAATAAGCTAGCTTATCAGCTAATGTACATGTTTGGATAACCATAAGCTAGCTTATTGAAACGCTACTCAAAGTAGCGTTTTGAATTTTTTTTTTTGCCAAACATAGCCTAATTTATATAGTATACTGTATACACTTAGGCTATGTTTGGCAAAAAAAAAAGCTAGCTTATAAGGTAGTGTACATGTTTGGATGACCATAAGCTAACTTATTGAAACGCTACTCAAAGTAGCGTTTTAAAAAGGTAGCTTATCAGCTACAATGCGAAACAAAGCTACATAACTTCTATGAATTAATAATACTTTAGGCAATAACGACATTAATTTTTTTTTTGCAACGTGTACATAATAATCAATTTACTGTCACATAATAAATAAGAAAGTCAAAAGTTCAAAAGTGGAAAAGTGTTTTTAGTTGTGATATTGTAACAGACATTAGTTTAATGATATTAACGTTTAAAGTAGTTTTAAAGCATCTCTAACACATATGCTAAAATAAAAAAGAGGAAATTTAGTAATTTTGCTTTAACAGCTATGCTCTCTTGCATGCTAAATAGAGAAAAGATGAGTGATAAGATAAAAATCTCTGCTTTTAGAGAAATCTCTAAAACTCATTTTTTAAGAAAGAGAAATAGCATCCTAATCTTTTCACAAATAAAAGGCATTGAATAAAACATTTAGGAGAGACAGAAATAATATTTTATTAATGTATTAATTATTTTAATAATCATGATAGATAAATGATTTTTATTATATTCTAGCAATGATAGACTTTGAATTAAAATGTTTAGGAAGAGAAATAATATTTTATTATATATATATATATATATATATATATATATATATATAATATTTTGATAATAAAATCAATGATTTTTCTTCAAAATAGAGAATCTCTTTATATATATATATATATATATATATATATATATATATATATATTAAATTTTGACTATTGTTTCTCCATTTTAAATAAAAGTTAAAAAATCTATTAAAAATACTCTTACATTATAATAAAAACAACTTAATACTATTATACAACTTCGGTCCCCTCTTAAATTAGAGGCACAAAGACACTTCTACAATTACGCTATTATTATCTGCTACTTATATGCACCACATGTCTCCTTTGTTTGTGATTTAAACGTGCACCATAAATATTATAACAACCATGTGAACTAATAAATGATTGATGCATAAGTATATGTACCAATGTATATATAGTACAATTCATTAATAAATACACTATTGACAAATACATATATATGTTGATACTTGATAGTCCATACACATCAATGCATACATATATATATATATACACATATAGAGAGCTTAATTAAATGAGAACTCTTTATATTATGATAATTGATAGAACTTTTACCTTAAGATATTGTTTTACATTATTTTCCCCCAAACTATTATTTAATATATTTTTTTTTGAAAAGGGTATCCTGGTCCTATGACCCAGACTAATCCCTGACAATTAGGGCCCAGCTGCTAAAGCGTGTAGCCCTGAGTTTATCCTCAGTGGCCACAAGTGCTGCTAGTGGGGCTCGAACCCGGGTTGAACGCTATGAACTCCCCAAGCCTTTACCACCACACCACAGCCCTTGTGGTTTATTATTTAATATATTATTGAACATAGATTTGTTTCTCAAACACTATTAGAAACAAACAGGGCCGTTCGTAGGGTTTTTGATGTCATGTACGAAAACGCTAAAAATGCCCTTTTTCCTATTTTTTAAACAAATGAAATGACGAAACATACTAGTTTTTAATGGTTTGGAACCTAGCTAAGCTAGGTGACTTATCCTACATTGATTTTTATTAATTACAATTAAAAAAAATCAAACGGGGGACATAAAAACAAAACACCAAATTACAAAATATAGAATGATAAAAAGGATACAACTTGAATTGAGATTGTGCTTCATTCTTTTTTACTTTTCCTTTTTTCAAATTGAAATTAGCACAATAGAACATTTACTTCAATATATGGAACTTAAAACTAAAAGATAAGAAAATCTATAATTAGTTTTATCTAAAATAGTAAATTAAATCGAAGTTAATGTCATAGTAAGTAAAAAGCAAAACTCAGAAAGTTACAGGTCAAATATCTAAAGTCTAAATCTAATGTGGTAATGGCAAACCTTAAATTAAATAAAAGTCCAAAAGAACAATGATAAATTGTAAAATTCGTAATCCATGCTATTGTCCATTGCAAAGAACAAGTGTCTAATGAGGCAAGATAACAATATGTTGTTATTGTTGTGCAATGTGCTGATACATTGATGTGTTCATGTGCATTAATTGCAAACTTTAATATGCAAAACGAACCTAACGAACACGAATGAGGCTTGTTCGTGTTCGTTTGTTTAACTTAACAATAAACAAACACGAATGGTAAAAGAATGAAAGTTTTGTGTTCTTATTCGCTCGTTTAACGTAACCGAACAAACGAACGAACGGTAAACAAATGGATTTTTTTGTATTCTTGTTCATTCGTAAAGAAAATGTGTTTATTAATGTTCGTTCGTTAAGATACTAAACGAACGAACATAAAAGAGAATGAAAGTTTATGTGATCATATTCGTTCGCTAAGAAAACTTGTTTGTTCATGTGTGTTCATTAAGATTCTAAATAAAAATCAGCTTGAGTTGTTGAAATGTTGGGTTTTCACCGGATCACAATGCGTATTCTGTATCCATCACTATCAGACTTTGGTCTGTTTTTATAGTTAAATCACAGTTGTCCAATTCCCAAATTATTAAACCAAAAACTAGTAATAGATGACAACTTGATGTCCCTCGGGCTTTGATGCCTTGTGCGATGGCATGGGCTGCACGTGGTCAGGTAGGGGTGTTTGCGGTGCGGTTTAGGGTAAAACCGCAAACCACACCGCATATGCCGTCGGTAATCACTATTGTGGGAGTGCATCTCTAAGTTGGTTTCATCAACCCACTACTATTAACAATATATAAACAGATAGAATTTAAACTTTTGAATATAGTGATGGTTGAATTTAATATATAATCGTAGGGTTTGTGAGCATACGATCTCAAAAGAAATTATGGAATTATTTAGCCTTTATGGCATAGATGGTTTGAATAATTGTAAGAGCAAACAGGACGATTCCAGCAAGTAGAGCAATGGCATTCCATGGACTATTGAAATATGTACGCTTCAACCATGCAATATTTTTGGGCCAGCAACCATTGTAAAAACCATCTAATTGTTTCCACTGAGCCAGGTAATAGAACTCCATGAAGGTAACTCCTTTGACTATGTTGTTGATCATATTTGTAGCATCTTCATTTGAACCTAAATGGTTTGTTAGGACTTTTGATTTTACCAACATGGAAACATCCTCTGTAGTATCGACTAGATAATCTATGGCACAAGCATATGATGTAACGTAATTGGGAACACCCTGAGTGCACTGCTCATATGCAATTATGTTCCTCAAAAATATCTCAGTGTTATCATAAATATGCATTACGGGCATTTTAAGAGTACTGTTGCCACAACACCAGAAGAAACATGCAAACCAAGATGAGCTGAAATCTATGGACATTGACCATTCTCCATCTTCATTAGGCTTAAATTTCACCCCAACCTGGTCAAGTTCTATAGCAGAGTGGCTGTGCATTGGGGATGATGGACAGATTGATGGGTTTTCAGTATTAACTGTTGGATGGAAAGAAGTTTGCAGAAGGCCAAGAATATGAGGAGGAGGAGGAGGAGTCGTATGGACAACATAAGTTTCATTTACTTCGAAGGGGTTAAGAAACTGTAAACGTTCAAGGACATTCGAAGTAAGACAAAGAGAGGGAATTGTTGGTAATTTAAGAAGGGTGCAGTCAAAGATGTCTTGAAGAACAAAGAAAGGGATCTGATTTTCTAACAACACCAGGTCACTAGAAATAGAATGTGTGAGGCTAACATTTCTGAAAATTAAAAACCCATGTTCTTCTGATGGGAAAAGGAATTCGAGTATGAAACAAGCATCAATTACCATCATTTTTGCAAGTTCAGCGTCTGTGTAGGTCATCATCCCACTATAACATGCCCTGATTGCGGGTATTGAAGCATTCACCCTCTGCAAACATGCATCCAATATTTTCCTTGGTTGGTCACTCAAACGCTTTAATAGATGATGCAGATAAGTAGCTTTCTGGGCTTCGATTTCTTGCAATGTTTTATTTTCTCTATGCAGAGGTCCAATAGAGACCACCCGAGGTTCGAAAGATCTTGGGCTTAGATCTGGGAGAATTCTAGGAACCATGTAAATTGATGGTGGACGTTGCTCGGAAAGCTCATGTCCCTTAGCTTCACAATCAAGAAGAATTTCGATGGTGTCAGGTACACCTCCAACCTCAACATTGAGAAAAGTCAGCTCAATTTCTTCTGTTATGTACATAAAATTAAAGGTAATTAAGAGGGTAATATATATATAGGAGTAATTAAGGAATTAATGCGTAATTAATGAAAAAGATACAATTAAAACGGGGTTACCTTGTACGTTAAGTGCAAAACTTGAACTTCCTTCTTGGTTGGTCATTTTTAATCAATTACTATATGGTTTTGGAATATGCATATCAAGCTTTAAATAGATCCACTACATTGACTAGACGGTTGAAATTTATTGAGTTAATAATAGCATTATTGGAATAAAAAATCTGCCCAAGCACAAGTGGCTATTACCACAAAATATCTACATGACTTTTCATCGTTAGTTATCCACTTCGTCCTAAAATAAGTGTTCACGATTGAAATGACATACAGTTTGACATGCATTAATTTTACACATTTTTATTAACCAAATGACATGTTTACCCTTATTAAATTTCTCTCCATTTACAACTCTTAAATATTTGTGAATTAATTAATTAAGGGTAAATTTGAGAATTTGGTTATTTAGTTTTGAAAGTGGACACTTATTTTGAAACAAACATAAATAAAAATATAGACACTTATTTTGAACGGATGAAGTATTAATTAAAAAAAAACAAAAGTAAAACTAAAATATATCCATAATCCATAGGTAAATTACTCACGAGTATTTTAATTTATTTTTTTATTTTATTAATTTGAGTATTATAAATTTTAATAAATTTATAATTATTATCAATACTATTTTATAAAGCATTTATAAAAATAAAAAAAACTCTTAAAAATAATTGTTAAAACTTAATGTACTACTGTTTAATGTTAATTATTTAAAAACAACAATTAAAACTTTATGTACTACATTTAATGATATTTATTAACTTTTAATTTTTATCTCTAACCACTTTAATTCCCCTAAAATCACTCCTCACTTCAACTCCTCTAAAATCACTCCTCGCATAATTAAATATATAATAAAAATCAAATTTTAAATATAAAATATAATTAAGAAAATCTAACAAAATATTTAATGTTTATTTTATAAAAAACATACTATTAAACATAAAATAAATTACATTATTATTAAACTATCGAAAAAACTTTTAAAAACAAGATTTTATGCATTAAGTACGTTTATTGATACACATTACTTAAAATTCAAGATTACAAGTAATGATGCATGAGTACAAATTTCTGAAACTATATGTTTCTGAAACTATATGTTTGAATTTATAACTAACTGATAAACATAATCAAAACAGGATAAAATCTCAATTTAAATATAAAAAAAATTAAAATATATAAGATAATTATTGAATTCTAACAAAATACTTATTTTTTTTAAAACATTACATTATTAATCATAAATTAAACAAATTTATATAAAAAAAAACCCATTACCACTTTTTCAAAACCATCCAAAATCATACTTTAAATCGGCAAAAAACCAAAAATTAAAAAGAAAATTAAAATCGTGATATTTGTATTACGCGAGTACACTTATAGTATTTTTGAATAGTTTTATATAAATATTGAAATTGGGACAAAAACAAAAACAAAAATGATACGTTGGAGAAATATGATGAGTGATGTTAAGAGCATCTCCGACAGTTTTTCTAAAATTTCTTCAAAATAGAGAAACAAAAATCAAAATCTCCAAAAAAATTTACAACCATCTCTATCAGTTTTCCCATTTTAGAGATAAATCATTGATTATTTTATTAAAATATTTTATATATTTAATAAAATATTATTTCTCTCACCTAAACAATTCATTTCAAAGTTTCTTTATTGGTGGAATGTAATAAAAAATAATTTATCTATCTTGTTAATCATTTTTTGGATATCTCCAAATTTGAAGAAAAATGTATTCTCTTTTCCATTTTCTCCATTTTGGAGAAAGTTTTGGAAAAGCTGTTGAAACTCATTTTACACCCAAAATCTCTATTTTTTTATTTTTTTCCAAAATAGAGGAGCTGTTGGAGATGCTCTAATAAGGTAAGTGATGGTGGAGGTAAGAGCATCCACAGTGTATGACTTTTTCACCAAAGTTTTTCATAACTTTTTTTCTTACACATTATTGTTACATCAACAACTTAAAAACCTTTATATACATTCACTGTGTGAAAAATCTCACCCAAGTTTTTTCATTACCTTTTTAAACTATTCAGTATTCCACCATTATAACTTTATATCATTTTTATTCTTATTTATAAAAATAAATACATTAAAATTCATACAAATACATAAAAGTATGTACAATAAAATTAATAAAAATTAGGTTATTAAGAAATATATAAAAGTTGTATAAAAAGTATGTAAAATAAAAATTATAAAAATATTAAACTTAAAAGTATGTATAACCGAAAATAAAAATTGTGTCATTAAAAAATCTGTTAAAATTATATAAATATGTTAAATTTGAGATATTATTTTAAAAATATAAAAATATAATTACTTTCATTATGTATTTATTTATATTATTTATTTAATAATTATATTTAAATAGGATTACTTTAAATATATTAATAAATAAAACTGGTTAATAAATAAAACTGATTAAATACGAAACTTTTATAAAATTTCATAAAGTTAAAATTGATTAAATACGAAAAATTTACAAAAAAAACAGGTCGTACAATTACGACCTATGACAAAAAATCTCACAAAAAACCTTAAGTGAAACACCTCTTTATTATGTGAAAAACCTCAAAAGAAAGTTTATATTGTTTGAAAAACCTCTTAAAAAACTTCCAAAAACCTCCTAATAACCGTGGATGCTCTAACGTACACATGAATTATTCATGAAGAGAAGAAAACCCAAACGACGTCACATCATCCACTTTTTTCTCATTTCTTATTCTTGTGTTTCCTTTTTTACCCTTGTGAATTGTGAGGGTGGGTATGACCCCACCTCTTTTGCCTGCGACAGCTTTTTGGACCTTTTCTCGTCTTTCAACATTCGGTGGTTACAAACTTACAATTTCACTTCCATTTATTATTTATTCTAAAGTAATAATAATAATAATAATTTACCCTTTTCATATAAATAATTACTTTCATCAGACCTTACTTTTCTAGATTCAGATCAAAATTGCTACCATCACTTTGTACAACATGAAATATAAGTTGTACGTTCGTTGGGACTATTAATTACTAATTCTGTAAATATAATCAATTTTAAAGCAAAATCAAATATCAAATTCTATTATTCATCAAGAATCGTGAATTATTCAATTTTAATGGTGTATTATTTATCCTCAATATTGTATTATTCATCATGAATAGTGAATGAACATTTACATTTGTTATTCATATTGAATGTGAACACACAGAGACGTGAATAAATATTCATAACGAATATATACATATATAGCATTTCACGTAAAAACGGTTAAAACAATAAAAAAAAATATATCGAGATGAATGTCATATCGAAGAGCACAAAATTCTCGTTTTTTTATTTAACTTGTTTGATTAAAATATTAGTAATTTTTAAGATAATTTATTTTTAAACTTTAAGTGGGTAAATAAAAAGTCAAATATGATATACGTGAGTTCAAATTATCTTTCATTTTTACTCCTAAGCATCTTAAAATTAAAAACCCTATTTAATAAATTGTAGCTTTTAAATTTATAGCTTTTAAATGAGTTTTGATGAATTAATATATAGGTAGTATGGATTAAATAATTTTAAATAATTTGAAGTTGATATGGTTTATTTTAGGGGTTGCTCAGATATTGTAAAAATCGTAATAAATCACTCATAGATCGGTTTGAGGCGTGCAATATGTCTTTGCAACCGCTGAGATATCCTTAACAAAACGTATGTTTTAAGGAAGAGCTGATTTGAAGTGGAAGTATGCCACAAATCGGGTTTTTAGGACAACACTGTTTCATGACGGGATTAAGTAAACCGTCTTCAAATATTCGTATAAAATTGGTTTTAATCCGTTGGGGGGTAATTCTTAGTGAGTTTGAAAGTTCAAAAGGTTGTCTAAATTTTTATTTAGAGTTCTTTCATTGATTTGGTGATTACGCATGATTTATCTAGGTAGCGAGAAGTTTGTGCAAGTTGGATAAAAACTAGGTTTAACATAACTTAGCGAGCTGAGTTCAAGTCGTTTTGTGAAAACTATGTACATGTAAAAAATATCTATTTTTGTATTGAAATGTTTTCCTTAATGTTTATCAAATGTAGTCATTATTTTGTGAGGTTTACATTTTTGTATAATGGGTTTATAAATCTCGGGAAATGCCCGTATTTGGGAGTTTTAGATATTTTGATAACTAAATCATAAGTGTCAATTCTTTTGATGATTTATCTTATAAATGGAGAATTTTTGGTGTTAATGCAATCTGTGTATTCGACTTGGAAAAGACATGTTGCTATATTATAGGACATTTTTGGAAATACGAATGGTAAGACTTCAATTGGAAAATGGTTTGTCCCAACCAAGGATGGTTTTTGAGTTAACCATGTATTTAGAGCATGTATTTGCATAGACGCTTGTTAAATGTGTTTTATTGTTTTGATGATTTTTATTTATTAGTCTATTGAGTTGTTGAGCTTTTTGCTAGGTTTTGACTTAAAAAAAAGTCTTGGGGACATTAGTCCGAGTTAAATTGCGCTATGTTGAGCTTTTGGAGTTATATGCATTTGTGGCATATTTACTTGTAAATTACATGTTTTGAATGCGTTAGACATTCATTTAGAATAATGTAATTTTAGACTGTAATGCATTGGATTCATAGGCATGTGAGTCAGTCTTGGGTTGATGGTCGTGTGGGTACTACGGGGTTGGACTCCGAGACCCTCGTTTCATGACCTTAAACTTTTCAAGTGGGCACTAGGAGGGTTGAGTCCGGAAGTGATGTCTTGGTGACACACCAGGATCTCCGCCGCTTAAGGTGTTACCTTTGAGGTAGACACTAAGTGGATCGAGGCTTGAGGTGGAATTCTCAAGAATAGACACTAAGTTCAACTAACTCTTGAGGTGAAACTTGTTAAGAATTCGTAAGGACATTTAGAGTTCAAGTTTTGAAGTGTTATGCGATTAACGTTGTACGAGTGACACACTTATGTGTTCCCTTTACTTCAACGGATACGAGTCTCCCCCATTGTTAAACATTATTTTTGGATAGTGTATTATCCATGTTTTAATATTACTTGGGTTTTGACAAGTAACTATAATTTATGACGTTGATATATTGGATCCCCTCCATTTATTAAGGTTTTGGATAGAAAGGTTATTTCCATATTTTCAGTATTAGAATTCTAATCCTATTTGTACCTCGTGTGAGTATTGGGTTTGGTCTCATAATTGTGGGGTATTTCTATTCAAGTGTTTTATCACGAAAATGAGGTTTTGGTAAAGATATCACTTTTCATTCTAAATGCGATTCATATTGGAAATTGTGATTTAAATAATATACTTTACATTTTACCGTTTTATATTGCTAATGAAAAATTCTTGAACTCGCTAGGCGTTAAGCCTAACATTTTTTTTGTCGGCATGTGCATCAGGTCCCTGGGGGAATGGTTCTAGTGACGCTATGAAGAAATGAGTGCTAGCTATAGACACAAGAAGTAATTAGAAATTTGGGGATGTTTTCTGCATTTGGAGATAGCGACCGTTGTTGTAGTTTAGTAACATTCTCCCTTAATTTAGATTGTGTGTAAGGTCTGAATTATTTATTGTTGATGATAAATTTTAGATTGCCATTATAGGTAATCAAATGTTGACTTTTAGAAGTAATTATTCCTTATTTGATGTATTAGCAAAAATTTAAAATTTGTCGCTATTTTCATATTTGAGGGTGTTACAAGTTGGTATCAGAGCATAAGTTTGAGAGATTTTGGTGTTGAATATGGATACCTAGACTCAAACTGGCATTTTCTAAGTTGATGAAAGTGAGATTGTACAATTAGGAAATTTAAGATAGGATATTTTGAGGTCACTAGAGACACTAACATCGGTAATCATGAAGATGGTAGCAAGGATCCTCATGTATGGTACGTTCATAGTTGCACTTGGCTAGTGTTATTGTGAATTCACAGTTACATGTGTGTGCTTGAATTGACTTCCTACGATGATCGATTGGGTAGTGAGTGAATCCTCAATGAATAATCGATAGAAGAATTGATGTTTGTAGTGTTGCCATTTTGAGTGACAAATAAGTAAGATGATTTTGCTAAAGCGACCATTATGGGACATAGATATTGGTTAAGATCGAACCATAAGATTGTTGAATCATCATTCATCTGGGGAGAAATTGTAAAGTTAATTGTCTTGGTTGTGGATTGTCGACTTAAGATATTTTGAGCTTTCCGATGTCGGCCATGTGATTGGTAATGACGAGTGTAATACTAAAACTTCGGGTTTCGACCAAATAATGCACAATATTTATTTCACAAAAAAAATGCATAAATTATCTTGAGACTTGTCAAGTCATTTCGGCATAACATGTTACGAATTTAGATTATTTTTTGGCACACTCAGAACTGTAACCCATGCTTTGAAATACATGGATTGTTTTATTTCATATAATTAGCATATAAATTTTGTTGGAAGATTTCCCCCATGTTGTTTTGCCGGTATCACAAATGTTGAAAGTATACTTGGAGTAGCTTTAAATTTAATATAAAATGAAATTATTTCGTGTTATGCACCATAATATACATTCTCGTTATGTTGCATATTTTGAATTTGTAATTTAATGCATGTGAGAAGTTTGGTAAAGTTTCTAAATACATGAGATCACTAGTTTTCATGTGCTCGCATGCAAAGTTTTATTTGAAACTTTACCTCATGTCGTTTTGAAGTTAAAAAGTAAAAATTTGAAAAGGGCACAAGTTTGATTTATTACGCGAGTTTGCATTCATTGAATGATTTTTGATATTTTATTGAGAATTTGCTCCAATGCGATTTTATCATTGGAGGTGAGAATCTTGACATCATTCGTTTGTATAAATCTCATTTAAGTTTTGTTGGAATTTCATTTCATGTAATTTTATTGCTAAATGAGGAATTTTGGAACCACGATTGTTGTGCGATCTTTACTTTGAGTTTTGAACGAGCATGTTATATTACACATATTTATTTATAAATTGGCGCACAAGATATTTGAGTCAAATTTTTGAATAAATGAAATCACTTGATTGCAAATGCTTATATGCAAAGTTTCATTATAATTTTATTTCTTTTTAGTGGCTCATGAGCAAAAAAATAAAAAAATACTTGAAATGCACGTTTTCGTATAAAGTTTCATTGAAAATTTAATCTATGTGATTTTGTTTTTAGAGGTGAAATTTTGATAGTGTTCATCTACATAGTTTTCTCATGAGCTTTGTATGAACGTGTATTGTTGCACATCATTTTGGTGCGTGAATCGATTAAATTGTAGGACGTGAGTAAATTATGATGGGACTAAGAAGGATTGTACTAGTGTTCCGTTTTGTACATTATCATTTGTGGTCGTCATGTTTTTGACAACAAAAGCTCATTTCATTGTTCGATTTTATGTGTATGACATTCGTGGTCACATCGCAAGATTATCTAGCAGTGGTAGTTAAAAACAAAAAGAGTTATGTGTGCGTAAAATATTTATAAAGATTTTATATAGTGTAAATATTTTAAAATTGCAAATTGGCGTAATTGTTGAGTCATGTACTTGAAAGAAAAACTTGAACTCTTTAGACCCATAAATATAAACCCTTTGGGGAATATGTTGTATTTTAGGAATAGAAGAGTCTGTAAGAACTGAAGCGTCTAATGACCTTGACTTGTGGTTAGTTGTATAAAACCCCTAGTCCCGCATGGCTTAGGACAGGATGCATGTCACACTTCTGATCCGGAACACAAAAAATAATCTAATTAAGCATTAGGGACCGTGTTAATGCCAAAAATTACCCAAAGAATAATTGAAGGTCGATGTGGAGCTTTATCCAACTAAAGAAAGTAACCGGACGATATGGGTGTGCAGAAAGTCAATCGATCCAATAGGAACCAACCGATCAAATTAGAACCGACGACCATAATTGGATATCCAATTGTAATTGGATCAAATCAGATTGAAAATCTTAACATCCAATTTGGATCGCTCGGTTCTTGGATGGCAGTCCAGAACCGACCAAAATCGACCGAACTGAACCGACCAACATCTAATTACTCATCCAATCAACCATCTACCATCTAGTTTTCCATCCGACTATCATCCAATTTTTTTTTTTGCAATTTGCTTAAATCTAAATTTATTTTGTGTTTGTTTTTGAATTCTTTGTCTCACTTGTGTTGGTTTTAACCAAGGTTCTAAATGGCGTGAGGCGTGGCATGGCGGCGAGGCCAAGCCTCAAGCCTTAGGAGCCATGGCGAAGCCTTGGCGTTTCCAAAGTGTGACTTATGGCGTCAAATTTCTAATTTATATATAATATTATATATAAAAATATATGTTTTGGCGTGTTATTCAATGAGTCAATAATAATAAACAAGTTAAATTATGTTATATATATTAAAAACCCGCAAATAAGACATTAAAAACATAAAAAATACCAAATATTGCATTACAAAAATTGTGCATTAGGCCATGGCGTGCCACGAGCTTAACGTGGCATGAGACACAAGCCTTGGTGCCATGGCGGCTGTGCGGCGAGTTTTTTAGAACATTGGTTTTAACACAAATTAAAAGTGATTAATTAATTTGTTTCATTGTCAGAAAATTGCATTAAATTAACACATTGGATGGATATGATCCTACCTGATCATCCATTGGATGCCGGATGGATCCAATCTAATCCAATGGATATTCAATAAGAATATCCAATGGATATCCAATCTGATCCAATGGATATCCAATAAGAACATCTAATGGATGAAACCGAACCGATCCAATCATCCATTGGATTGGAAAAATTCAACATCCAATGGATGATTGGATCGGTTCGGTTCCTCTCACATCCATTGTATGTCAACCGATGAACACCCCTATCGGACATCAATATGCGCAATATTAAACAGAATAGAAAGACAAGAGAATTGATGACGCGGAAATACCTCAACGAGGAAAAAACCGTGGACGACTAAAGAGTGTCGTCGTGAACTATGATCACCAAACAGGGGTGATATCCTTCAATATTACAATATTTCACATGATGGATCTTGTAAACAAGCAAACGAACTAATAATAAATATAAATCGTGTGTGATAACACTTGTCTCGTGTGGAAAATATCTCTGTCGTATATTGCTGGAGAAAAGATTGTAGCTGTTCTTTGTAGAGCTTGAAAACTTCGTGGTTCGGATCCTAGATGTCTCAATGAAATGTGTATCTTCGGTATTTATAACCTTGAATCTCCATAAGTATGTCTTTGTAACGTTCGACTCTCCATAATTGTCTTTGATTGCTTCGATCAGTTATAACTGTTGGTATTTAAGAGCATTAAACCTGCATTAAATGAACAAGAAAAAGAACGTTGAGTTGTACGTCAGTATATGGTCGAGAATAATCTTACCACGATCGTACGACGCTCGACCGACTTTCAGATTAGTCTCGACGGATGTCTAGGTTCTGCTTGGTCGACAAGACCTTATCTTAATACAAGACAAGTCGTGTGAAAAGTGCATCTTCATCGTGGTTGTGTATTTTTGACCCAAACAGTTTGCCCCCAAAATTTAAAATTTAAGCGGGAATTTTAAATTTAAATTTTCAAAGTTTGAAAGTTTTTGCCACGTGTCACTCCAGGGGAGACTCTCGTTACGGTGGAACTGAATCGGTTTGTGTAACACCCTCAAATAAAGAAATAGCAACTAATTTAATTTTTTCTAAATACATCGATAACTGAATCAACTACAACAACAATTTAAGGTTTAACTTCAATAAACACAATTCAATCACTATACACGATCTATAATAGGTACGGATGTCACTAAAACCCAATAACAGTCGCTATTTCCAACCGCGTAAGACTTCATCAAACTACTTACCCTCGTGAAAATATAGATCTCATCTCCTCAAAGCACTGCTAGCACCAAACCCCAACTAGAACCTGGTGCACATGCTGACAAATAAAAAGGTTAGACTTAACGCCTAGTGAGCTCAAGAGTTTTCATTATATATACATAAAACATTAATCTTTAAAATATTATTTAAAATGTGATTTCCAAAATGAAATACGTTCAATCTAAAAGAAACCAAAATGAAATACATTAAATCTGAGAATAATCTCTTTTTAAAAATCACCCTCTTCGTGATTAAAATTACAAAGCAAAACACCTCTTCAAATATAAATCCAAGACCCAAAACTCACGTAAAACATAACTGATACTTTAATAATCAAATACTGAAAACATGGGTAAACTCTATCATCCAAAATATTCAAAACAAGGATAAGGTGTAATAACCCAAAACCACATAATATGGATAATGACCCATACTCAAAACGTCACCGAAAACATGGATTATAAAACTCCATACCCAAAACAACACCTTTCGGTCACGGGGGAGACCCGATTACATTGCACATGACGTAACACAAAAGTAGGTCACATAACTATGTAGAAAACCAAAACGTATGGATTATACACATAAGACATATCAAGCTCAACCCCTCAAGATCTTTTGCTCGTGGAGACTCAAATTCAACCCCTCTGGATCTATACTTTGAGATATCCAAACCCACACAAAACATACAAGCACATTTGAAATTACACCTTACTGTCCACGGGACGTTGCCCGACCATATAGGCCCACACCATACTTACCATAGTGACCCAATGCCTATTCCGTGCAAAAGTGGTAAACTTGTCCAAAACGGGACATTAAGAACACTGTGCCTATGAATCCATTGCACTAGTTAAAAACATTACATGACTCCAAACGAATGAACTAACGCATTCAAAACATATAATTCTCAAATAAGATGCAGTAAATGCAAATCATGACCAAACGCTCTACATTGAGCTATCAAAACCCGGACAATTGTCTCCAAGACTCAACGAGGTCCAAACCGAGCCATAGGCTCAACAATCGAAAGACCAATTGTAAGAAAATCATAAAATGAAACCAAACGTAAACAACCCGCAAATTATGCAATCCCATGCTCCAAAATTTAGAGATAACTCTAACATAGTTTAAATTGGGACAAAACATTTTCCAAGTGAGTTTATAACATTTATCCTTTCAAAACGTCCCATAACACAACATCAAGCATTTCTCTAAAACACACGATAAAATACTTTTATACTAAAAAATATACTTCCATGAAATAAACCATTAAGATACCAAAACATATGATTTATTAATCAAAATGCCCAAAATCCCAAATGTGGGTATTTTACAAGTTTACAAAGTTAAGACATTTCAAATAATCAAAACTCATCAAATAACTCAATAGTTAATAATTTCATGTAAAACATATAAACATGTAAAGATTGACATTTTGGCATGAACACCGTTTTCACAAATCAACTTGAACTCACCTTGTTAGGTTTAGGTTAAATCTACGTTTTATCCCCAAAACTTGAATCTTCTTAGATGAGATCTTGAATCCTTCCACTAGCTCCAAGGTTTCCACAAGGTTTCCTTACCACAACATCCACAAAGATTTACCAAACCTTAAGAATATAAAATAAGATGAAGAATACCAAACCTTAACTTTTTAGATGAAGAGATGAGTAGGTTACCTCGATCAAAAACACTTGGATCCACCCAATATCTTCAACCCGTTTCTATATCTATTTGAAAAGTTCCAAAAGACGACACTCTAGGTTCAAGAATTGCCAAAATCGGATTTAAGAGGAGAAGTTATGAGAAAATGAAGTTAGATCCCCAAAAACCCGGTATAAAACCCTCAGGTAGATTCCCGTGGTTTGGCCCGTGGCTTGGAAGTCGCGGGGTAAACCGCACGCTTCCTCAATATCACTCCAGCGAGTTACACAACCTAGGCTGCGGCCTAGGGTTGCCCACCAACCCGCGGGACCTTTGAAATCCCCCATTTCTCGCGTTTTTCGAACCCGAATCAATTCCCAATGGTCCCATTATAAATCTTACTTGATTTCTCAATATCTTTACATTCCAAGAGTCAAACGACTCCCGTATTACCATCAAGGGAATTTCCAAAATTACGGGTGTTACAATCCTCCCAACCTTAAAAGAGATTTCGTCCTCGAAATCTGGCACCGACCAAACACCCAAATGTCGTATTTAGCGAGACCATTTGGTTCTCTATCCAAAAGGGATGCCTTCCCGATACCTTGCCTCCTATACGAAACCGATTACCTCCCATTTAAGGTTGTCACTGTATTTCTCATAACGAACCATCACAAACTTAATTCCAAGGTTCAATGTACCTTACCGATGACGGAGTGAACGTCGAGTCCTTACCGAATCATTTTTCTGTCATTAAGATCTAGGTTTCCTCTCAACCTTAGGTTGTGCATATCACCTCAAGGGTACCCTACAATCTTGACTAACCATTTCCACCAAACGTACCCCAAAGCGAACTCCACCCTTAAATACTTCTAATCGCTCTTCATTGAATTGCGTTACTCTCTTTTCCCGCCTTCAAGAACACTACAACCTTTGCAGAAAGGGTTCACTCAAAGATTGACCATACTCCTTTCAATTTTGAGTACCCGAGTGGTGAAGGAAACCGTATAAGACTGCTGAGCTGATTATCTGTGGTCGTTAAAGAAACGATGCTTCTAATTTCAACAAATCAAGGTCTCCTCAATAATCGATTTTCACTTAAGGTCTACCCCGACATTCTCTCAAAGTTCTCCAATAATCAATACTCCCAAAGATTCATCGTCCTTCCCTTGACTAAATTCTTATCACTAGTTGGTCTAATCCATTCCACAATAATTCTGTTTCCCACAAGCTGACGCAAGCACAACATTTGCAGATGGAGGATCACTCCAAACCGCACGGTTACACAACTCCCATAGTGCATTCGATCATAGATTGACAAATCAACGAAAGCCTTGCTAATTACAGGAGTATCAATAATCGATCCCCAATCATCAATATCTAATTCCCTTAATGTTACCGCTTAATATGCAAACATACCAGATTTAATGGATGTGCACTGAAGCACCCTAACGGTTAGTATCCTCAAAACCGACTGTCGACACCTATCCTCAAAATGTCTACACTTCAAACGTGGGTATACCACCACATATTTCATTTTCGATTTTCATTGAAGAGTTAAAGTTGATACCTATCATGGTACTAAAATTCAAACAAATGAATCACCATATTTCCTTATTCCCGAAGACTCACCAGGATGGCATGCCTCCGACCCATACATGATGTCGAAACTAACCCATCGGTTCATAACCAACCATAAGCAAGCAATCACCCAGAGCTTAACGCGTAGAATTCACCGAAACAAAAGATCACCACTTAATAACTGGGAGAGTACCTAAATCTAATACTCAATTATTCATGTGTGCACTGGTTTACAAAACTGAAATCCAAAATTAAAAACTGGCCGTGAGTTGGGTCCTCCGACACTTCAATTCCCAAGGACTCCTCTCGTCCTTAATTCCAACGCTTTTCATAGAGAGGGTTTTAAATCTATCGTCTCGATTGAGTTCAAGGTTTTTCAACTAATATGTCAATTTAAAATTTCATAGGATGTTCGGACGCAGTTTCTTTATAACAATCAATCATACGTGTAAAAAAAATTCACTACTGTTTACTCGGTAGGTGTGAAAAGTGGCCACCAATGCCACACATATAAAACCATTTCAAAATTCATTTGATCAATACTCACGTTAATAGTGACAATAATAAAATATACACAAAGACTTTTCAAATGGACCCCTATGGTCCTAACGTGCATCAATTTTTGCCGTGATCGTAAAAATAAATTTTCTACACTAATTGGTATAAACTCCAGAAGGAGAAATTTATGTAATTCAGTTCCAAAAATTTCCCATTTAATCGTAAAATGATATGGAATAAAATTTTCAACGAAACCCAAATACATCAGTTTATTTACCCAATTTAGTAAAACGATAGGTGTAGGCAATTTGGTTAAACTTACTATAATTTAAATCGATTTCAACTTTTAAACCGCGCAATAAAATGCTCTTAGTCCCCAAAATAGTGGCTACCATGATATGCATATTGAGAAAAGAATATAATGCATTGTGTGAAATTATAACAGTAAAATCGACAACTAGAGAAGGTATAAAGCAAAAGTTCAACTCGAACCATTAAAGATCTTTCACATGTTTACTCACGCAAAAGTGTACATCAATTCAAATACCAAATAGTGTACAACAAAATTCTTGCATAAAACGCAAAAGAGAAATCACATGATATTGAAACTTCCCAAATAACATACGGGATAACATCCACCAACAAAACTCTCAAGGCGTCTCTCACGGTTGCGAAAAGACATGTGCAAACCCGCATGAGACAAAAGTATTAAACAAAACTCATAAGTTAACGTACGCAACAATTCAAGTATACGCGTTTCAAAGTTCATCAGCACGACGCAAAAATGTCGCAAAATAGAATTCCATAAGACCCAACAAAATTTTCCATAAAACTCGATGAAACTCAACGACACTCAAAATTAAATGGTGCAAAATCTCCGTGCCCAATAATCAAATAACATGAAACAAAGTTATGACTAAAATGTCAAAATTCCAAAATTTTCCTTTTTATCGCAATGTAATATAAAATGACACTTCTCAATAAAACTCGCATGAGACATAACGCTCAATTAAACTCCTACATTTTCATGCATCGAAATTGAAGTCTATGCATTTCAAAGTTCACTCATGCGTAGCAATATGTCATAAAATAATACTTCATAAAACTCAATAAAACTCACACGGAATAAAGTTTCCAATGAAACTCGAACACCAAAACTTGGGAATAACTTCTTCCTCTAAAACCTTAACATATGTGGAGGCGATCCAATGTCAAAGTCATAAATCCAAGTTACTTACCTGATACTCTAAACAAGGTTAAATCATAAATACCACAATATCCGAAAATAGCGTTCGATAAAACAAGGATAAAGAAAATCTCAACAAAGTTTGCAACTATGTGCAATAAAACAATTTTATGCATGATTAAAATCATGGTTTAAAATCTTGTGGTGCTACACATTTTTCCAAAATTTCGTAATCCACAAGATAATTTGGAAACATGAGAAATAATTGATGCAATTTATTTTAGAAATAAGTTTTGTGCATGAACTTGACCAGCACTCAACGTCTCAAAACCACGCTCCTCGATTTCCTAGTCACATTATCATCATCCGGACGCTCAACATCTTAAAGCAATAATCGAATTTTTTTTCGGTTCACCTTATATTTTCTCCTCGAATAAAGTCAATTCCATAAATCCAAGGTTCTGCACCAACCAATAACCCCGACCCAAAATGGTCAACTTAATGAACTTATCATGCTTATGCATCACTCCAAATGAAAATGCTATAAACATCAACTCTCCTATTGGGTACTCGCTTAGAAACTTCTTCACTACCCCAACGGTCATCACACCAAGTCAGTTCAAGCATACACATGTAACATGTAGGTTCAATATAACACTGGCAAGGTGCAATTTTGAACGTACTATACATGATCATCCTTGCTACTCTCAACGTGATTTCCGTTCCTAGAAGCTCCAACGACCTCAAAACATCCAATCTTAAAGTGCCTATTGGTGTAATTTCTCTCTGAATCACCTAAAATAACGCTAGTTTGAGTCTAGGCATCCTAATCAATACCTAATTCTCTCAAACTTAAGCTCTGATACCAACTTGTAACACCCTCAAATAAGGAAATAGCAACTAATTTAATTTTTTCTAAATACATCGATAATTGAATCAACTACAACAACAATTTAAGGTTTAACTTCAATAAACACAATTCAATCCTTATACACGATCTATAATAGGTACGGATGTCACTAAAACCCAATAACAGTCGCTATCTCCAATCGCGTAAGACTTCATCAAACTACTTACCCTCGTGAAAATATAGAACTCATCTCCTCAAAGCACTGCTAGCACCAAACCCCAACTAGAACCTGATGCACATGCCGACAAATAAAAAGGTTAGGCTTAACGCCTAGTGAGCTCAAGAGTTTTCATTATATATATACATAAAACATTAATCTTTAAAATATTATTTAAAATGTGTTTTGCAAAATGAAATACGTTCAATCTAAAAGAAACCAAAATGAAATACATTAAATCTGAGAATAATATGTTTTCAAAATTCACCCTCTTCGTGATTAAAATTACAAAGCAAAACACCTCTTCGAATATAAATCCAAGACCCAAAACTCACGTAAAGCATAACAGATACTTTAATAATCAAATACTGAAAACATGGGTAAACTCTATCATCCAAAATATTCAAAACAAGGATAAGGTGCAATACCCCAAAACCACATAATATAGATAACGAACCATACTCAAAACGTCATCGAAAACATGGATTATAAAAATCCATACCCAAAACAACACCTTTCGGTCACGGGGGAGACCCGATTACATTGCACGTGACGTAACACAAAAGTAGGTCACATAACTATGTAGAAAACCAAAATGTATGGATTATACTCATAAGACATATCGAGCTCAACCCCTCAAGATCTTTTGCCCGTGGAGACTCAAATTCAACCCCTCTAGATCTATACTTTAAGATATCCAAATCCATACAAAACATACAAGCACATTTGGAATTACACCTTACTGCCCACGGGACGCTGGCCGACCATATAGGTCCATACCTTACTTACCATGGTGACCCGATGCCTATTCCGTGCTAAAGTGGTAAACTTGTCCAAAATGGGACATTAAGAACACTGTGCCTATGGATCAATGACACTAGTCAAAAACATTACATGACTCCAAACGAATGAACTAACGCATTAAAAACATGTAATTCTCAAATAAGATGTAGTAAATGCAAATCATGACCAAACGCCCTACATTGAGCTATCAAAAACCGGACAATTGTCCCCAAGACTCAACAAGGTCCAAATCGAGCAATAGGCTCAACAATCGAAAGACCAATTGTAAGAAAATTATAGAATGAAACCAAACGTAAACAACCCGCAAATTATGCAAGCCCATGGTCCAAAATTTAGAGATAACTCCAACATAGTTTAAATTGGGACAAAACATTTTCCAAGTGAGTTTATAACATTTATCCTTTCAAAACGTCCCATAACACAACATCAATCATTTCTCTAAAACACACGATAAAATACTTTTATACTAAAAAATATACTTCCATGAAATAAACCATTAAGATACCAAAACATATGATTTATTAATCAAAATGCCCAAAATCCCAAATGTGGGTATTTTACAAGTTTACAAAGTTAAGACATTTCAAATAATCAAAACTCATCAAATAACTCAATAGTTAATAATTTCATGTAAAACATATAAACATGTAAAGATTGACATTTTGGCATGTACACCGTTTTCACAAATCAACTTGAACTCACCTTGCTAGGTTTAGGTAAAATCTAGGTTTTACCCCAAAAACTTGAATCTTTGAATCCTTCCACTAGCTCCAAGTTTTCCACAAGGCTTCCTTACCACAACATCCACAAAGATTTACCAAACCTTAAGAATACAAAAGAAGATGAAGAACACCAAATCCTAACTTTTTAGATGAAGAGATTAGTAGGTTACCTCGATAAAAAACCCTTGGATCCACCCAATATCTTTAAGCCCTTTCTATCTCTACTTGAAAAGCTCCAAAAGACGAGACTCTAGGTTCAAGAATCTCCAATATCGGATTTAGAAGAAGAAATTTATGAGAAAATGAAGTTAGATCCCCAAAAATCGAGTATAAAACCCTCAGGTCGGTTCCCGTGGTTTGGCCCGTGGCTTGGAAGCCATGGGGTAAACCGCACGCTTCCTCAGCATCACTCAAACGAGTTATGCGGCCTAGGTCGTGGCCTAGGGTCGCCCATCAACCCGCGGGACCTTCGAAATCCCCTATTTCTCGCGTTTTTCGAGCCCGAATCATTCCCGATCGTCCCATTATAAAACTTACTTGATTTCTCAATATCTTTACATTTCAAGGGTCAAACGACTCCCGTATTACCATCAAGGGAGTTTGATTCTAATTAGACCCTTGAAGGTTTATCTGACATGCATGATGTCATGGTGGCGTGTGTCTACGTGCGTGACACTTGTCAGGACAGGTGTTAGTGATCTAGCGGTACACACGAAAAGTTGATCGACACGTGTCGACCACTGAGCGACTGAACTCGATACTGGTTTTTGCGTTTAAATAGAGTAACCATGGAGGGTTTCTTTTTATGCTTTCATAGTACTTTTAGAGAAAGATTTCACCGAATCCTTCCTAAGTTTTATTGAATCCTTACCAAAAATTCACATGATCCTTGCCAGTTTTAGGTTTCTTTAGAGCGACTATTTAAGGTATGATCGTCCTTAACTTCTTATATGCGTTTTAAGACTTGTGCCAGAAAGCCTAGGAAGAATTGGGATATATTAGGTTTAATCACTTTAAAGATTAACCTAACCGACTTAAAGATGATGAGTGAACCTACTAGTATAATCCAGAGTCAAGACGACCTGGATAGTCTTAGGCGCTTGGCGCAAATTCCGGCGGAAATAGCCATTAATTCTCCGGGTCAGGCTCGACCTAACATGTGTCTGGAAGGGTTTTTTATGATATATGAATACCCTTTCAAGATAGGGTTCAAATGGCCCTATTCGCTATTATCAAGGTTGTTGATGCTCACGTTTAACCTTGCACCGGGGCAACTTATGCCCCAATTTTGGAGAGTCGTCTCAGTTATTGAGCGACTGACAGGTGACTGGGGGTCGTCGTTCGATGTGAACGACCTTCTTACCGCTTACACTGTGAAGGTTGACAGTTTTCACCGTTACATCCTTCATTCTAAGTATCGACGAGACTGTACTTTGGTCCTCAACACTGCAGTTAATGACCATGACTGGAAGTTGAGGCACGCCTTTGTGCGTATAGCTTCATTGGGTCCAGATATGGATTGGCTTGATCCAGACTAGAACATGTCGAGTGAGTATGTCATTATTTTTGTTTTTCATCGCATGTTTTCTTTGTTTACATTGTATATAATGTTTATTTTGCTGTTTGTAGCCATCAGGTTTGACGACGTGAAGCTGAATAGCAATTCGGTTTACAAGATAACCCGATTCCTTGGTTTCAGTGTGGTCGACCAGTCTTATGTCCCAATATCCTCGACAGGTGACTACGACGAGGTAACTGTCATTGAGCCTTCTGAGGTCGAGGCAACTGAGGCCAAGGAAGAGAGAGAAAAAGAAAGAGAAGTAGAGATGGTAGGTAAACCGTGTGACTCTATTTTGGTTTTTCTTCTTTTTGCCTTTCTTTATATTAACGTCGTCATGTGATTTTCTGTGCTTCTAGATGGTTCTGCATCGTCCGACCTGAGAAAAGCTCTGCTGGAGCTTGCCCGAAAGGGCAAGGAAAAAAGAAAGGCAACGACCACAGCTGCAGGATCGATCCTACCTAAGCGGTCGAGGGCGACGGTCCCAAGGGAACAGTCATCGAGGGGAGGTGGCGCGTCGAGCGTCACAAGCCCCGAGAAGGTGAAGATGGGTGAACCGATCCAGGCAGTCCCCATAAGTGTTGCTCCTCCGATGACAGAGTCTTCGGAGGATCCGAGCATCGAGCGTTCTGTCTATGGAGGCCTCTGGGTCCATTCCTTCATCAAGTGACAAAGGGAAGGGACCCGCGGATGTCTGGACGGTCAACTTCACGTTGACGTCGGACTTCTTGGTGGATGATATCCTCGATCGGGCGAGGATATTTCCCCACATGGGAAAGTACTTGCTTCCTCACTTCAAGGGGAAGTTCAAGGAAATGTTTGTCGACGACGTCAGATCCCACGTCTCGGGCCTTGCTTTAATGGTAATGTTTTATATATTTTTTGTACATACATTCTATTTGTCATGTATTAACTGTCGTGTGTCATTTATTGCAGACGTTCCAGGTCTCTCTTGGTCTCTACAGGGAGATGGAGAGGATACGACATCTCTTGCCCACCGCTCTGGATAGAGAGAAGGCGGTGCTGGAGAGGAAAAAGGCTGCCCTAGCCAGAGAAAAAGGAGGCCACATCTCAAGTGGAGTCCTTAACCATGAGGCTCGAGGAGGCTCATAAGATTACGGAGGTATCCAATCACCAGGTAATTGAACTACAGACACGTCTTAGAGTGTCGTGTGAGATCCTAAAGGGGATTAGGGAGGAGCTAGAACGTGCCCAAGTGTTCGTGATAGAGAATGAAAAAGAGATCACGGGTATGAAGGCGAAGGAAGCCGAGCAAAAGGCCAGGATCGAGGAGCTGGAGGAAGAGCTTAAGTCCATCGAGGCTTTCACTCGATGGACGACGAAGGTAGCGATTCTGTGGCGTCACTTAGCCGGGAAGAATCCACTGGCCAACGTGAAGGAAGACCTCCAGACCTATCTTGCGGAGATCGGGAATGAACAAGACCTGTATTCCGAAGATGAGAAAGACATCAAATAGGTCGAGATCGACAAAGTGGAGGACAAGGTGGATGAGTTCCCAACTGGTGATGTTTACACGACGCAGTCGATAGAAGATGCTCTTCCGTCCTGAGCTTTATATATTTTATATCTTTTTGTTTTTCCTAAGGTCGACCATTGGTGGTCGAGCCTTCCATTGTAACCATTATTTTTGGTACTTAATACAAAATAGTTTTCACATCTATCGAGTACTATATATATCGCACTCTTTGCAAAATACATACACGATATCGTAAAAATGCTTTAGGATCACATGACTAAACAGTCAATCATTCAATCCAAAACATTCAATCCAAAGAGCCATAAGTAATATATTCCAGTATACTTGCGACTGAGGCATCTTAAACAATTTCACCCACGGATACTTGCGACTAAGGCAATCCAAGTAGTTCAATCTCAAAATTCTTGCGTCTAAGGCATTTATTCATAGAATAATTGCTCTAAGTTGGACTTAGATTACAAATCTTGAAGTTTTTACAAGACTAAGTCATATAAGAGACTTATGCTTTTATGTCGTGCGATCCTACGAGGAAACAATGTCAGGGGTTGGTCATTGGCTAACCAACAACCATCCGATGCTTAAGTCAGTACTGAGTAGTATCAAATAATCATAATGAAATATTTTAATAGACTTAGAAAAAATACCTCTTCAGATGCGTTGCATTCCAACTACGTGGGATATCTTGGTTGTCGAGAGTTTGGAGCTTGTAAGCGCCTTTTCCCACGACCTTAGATATACGATATGGATCTTCCCATTTAATGGAAAGCATACATGCGTTTGGTTCTTGAGTATTTTGAAATACTCTACGTAAGACGTGATCGCCCTTTTGGAAGACTTTAGACCTCACGTTTTTGTTGAAATGACGTTCGACTTATTGTTTCTGGGACGCCATTCGAATCAATGCTGATTCTCTCATTTCTTCAAGGGCGTCGAGATCGTAACTTAGGTCGACTAAGTTATGGTCGACCAAATTATGCCTCGATGTCGGTAGTTGGATCTCGATGGGTAAGACTGCTTCACAACCGTAGATCAAAGAGAAGGAAGTTTGTCCTGTGGATGTACGTGGGGTCGTGCGATTTGCCTATAGGACCGAAGGAAGTTATTTGACCCACCTTCCCTTTGCTGCTTTCAAGCACTTTTTGATCGAGTTTATAATAGTCTTGTTGTTTGATTCTGCAAGTCCATTCGACTGAGGATATTGTGGTGTCGATGTCGTGAGTTTTATGTTGTAATTCTCACAGAATTGCCGAGTCCTTTCACTTATAAATTGAGACCCATTATCACAAACGATCTTAGATGATATTCCAAACCTGCACATAATGTTAGTCTGGATAAAGGATATAACGTCTTTGTCCCAAACCTGGGAAAAAGCGGCTGCCTCTATCCATTTAGATAAGTAATCTGTAACAACAAGTAAAAATACCTTTTGCCCGGGGGTAGGTGGCAACTTGCCGACGATATCCATTCCCTACCTCATAAAAAGCCAGGGAACTAACGTCGAGTGTAAATGTTCAGAAGGTTTAAGTTTCGTACCTGAGTGTTGCTGGCATGTGTTGCAAATTTGTACATACCTGATAGCGTTCTGTCGTAGTATCGGCCAGTAGTAGCCCTGTCGTGATACTCGATTGGCTGATTACCAGACTCTCCGTCGTGCATTTCCTGTAAAATGTTCTAGACTTGTGTTTTGTAGTAACACATCGTAGATTAAGTCCAGTAGACGATCGTCGATACAGTCTACCATGTATAATGATATATCTTGATGCTTTGAATATAATCTTTCGAGCTTCCATCCTGCCGTCAGGAAGTTGGTCGTGCGTTAAATAATTCATTATATCTCACGACCAATCTTCTTCTTCATTATCAATTTGGGCGGCGTCGCTGTGATCAATAGACGACGTCTTGAGATGTACCATGGGTACTGTGTCGAATATAGGTTTACTAAGTGCCAATCCATGATTGGCTAAAGCATCTGCTTGAGTATTCAGATCTCTTGGGATTTGTTCGATCGATAAAGGCTTGAATTTTTCAGATTTAGTCTTGGCTATTCTGAGGTATGATATCATTTTTGAATCTTTAGTTGTGAATTCACCATTCATCTGGTTCACGACAAGGTGAGAGTCACTCTTAACGTGCAATCCTTTCACCCCCAAGTCGTGCGCCATGTTCATCCCTATGATCAGGGCTTCATACTCTGCTTCATTGTTGGTTGCTTTGAAATCGCATCGTATGTAGTATACCATTTTACCCCATGTGACAACTTTAAGACGACACCCAGTCCTGTGGCTCTAGCGTTGGACGATCCGTCGACATGTAGAGTCTAAAGTTTGTCGTCGTGAGTCGCCATAGCGCAAACCTCGTCTTGTGCTTCTTTCTCTAGTTCAGGACTAAAGTCGGTGACAAAGTCTGCTAGAACTTGCAATTTGATCGTGGTCCAGGGTCTGAAGTCGATGTCGTAACTGCTGAGGTATACATTCCATTTTGCTAGTTGAACTGTCAATTCTGGTTTTCGCTAGATAGACTTAAGTGGAAAGTTAGTAACGACAGTTATAGGATGCGATTCAAAATAATGTCGTAGCTTTTTAGCTGCTGTAATTAACGACAATAGTAATTTTTTCATCTAAGAGTGCCTGGTTTCAGCATCGAGTAAAGACTTACTTATGTAGTAGATAGGCAATTGGTGTCTGCCATCTTCTCTTACTAGGACTGCACTTATTGCGTTGGAGCTGACAGCTAAATATAGCTGTAATACTTCGTTGTCTTGCGGTTTTGATAGTAATGGAGGTGATGCCATATTCTTTCAATTTTTGCAATACTTGTTCGTGGTTTTTCGTCCATTGGAAGCCTTTATTTTTTCGCAAGACATTGTAAAATAGGTGACATTTATCTGACGACCGGGATATGAACCTATTTAAGGCTGCCACTCGACCCGTCAAACGCTGTACTTCCTTGAAGTTTCTTAGTGATTTGATATCGACAATTGCTTTAATCTAGTTAGGGTTGGCTTCAATACCTCGTTGAGTCACCATGCATCCTAGGAATTTCCCAACACTGACTCCAAAGGAGCATTTTGTAGGATTGAGCTTCGTGTGGTATTTTCAGAGGATGTCGAATGATTGTTGTAAGTGCTCGATATGATCGATAGCTTGTCGCGACTTGACGAGCATGTCGTCAATTATACTTCCATGGTGTCTCCCAATCGATCTTTAAACATTTTGTTGACTAAACGCTGGTACGTAGAACCTGCATTTTTTATACCAAAAGGCATAACCTTATACCAATAAATACCTCGATCTGTCATGAAAGCTGTTTTTTCTTGGTCGTCGATGTGCATTAGTATTTGATTGTAGCCTAAGTCTGCATCCATAAATGTCAAGAGTTCATGTCCAGCAATCGCGTCGACTAGTACGTCAATATGTGGCAAAAGAAATGGATCCTTAGACATGCCTTATTCAGATCTGTGAAGTCTATGCACACCCTCTGTTTGCCATTTTTCTTTTGTATGACCACGACATTGGCTATCCATTCGTGGTATTTTACTTCTCGAATATTCCCGGTCTTGAGGAGGTTGTCGACTTCATCATTGATCACCTTGTTCCGCTCTCGAGCGAATTTTCGACGTTTTTGATTTATTGGTTTGAACAATGGATTCACGTTCAGTTTATGTGAAATAACATCAGGGTCAATACCGATCATGTCCTCGTGCGTCCAGGCGAAATAATCAGCAGGTTCCTACAAAGAAAGATATTAGTTCATTCTTAATGGAGGGATCGAGAGACGAACCTACAAAGACGACTTGGTCCGGTTTACTTTGGTCCAGGATAACCTCCTCCAAACGATAGTCATCAGGAGTATCCTAGTTCTGTAATTGCTATATGGATTGCTTTCGAGGTTTCATCGTTTTTTTGTAGCAATCCCGAGCAACTTTCGGTTCACTTTTGATCTCTTGGCCATCGAACGGTTGCTTTGTCGCTTTTCCTTGGCCATCGAACGGTTGCTTTGTCGCTTTTTCTTGGCCATCTAACGGTTGCTTACACGGTTCTCAAAGCTTTGACCAAGTCTTTAGAAGTACCCTTGAATCCATAGGAGGAAATCTTAGGGTATTGGGGAAACTTATTTGTGGTTGAGACCTTCTTCTTGTCGAACCTGACGTTCGATATTTGTCTCGACGGCTCAGTCTTAACCGTCGTCTTGGCTTTGAACTCTGGTTATTTTACACTTAACTAGTTTTTGTCGTTAGAGTGTTTACGTCGAAAGGCAGCATCGTCCTCGACTCTCATATAAGCCAAAGTCCTCGCTCGTACGTCTTCAAAGTTTTCAGGAGAATATTTTGTTAGATCGGTGTAGAGACCTGAGATTTCGTCCAGACCATGTTTGTACGCCTCGATCGCTGTGTTGATATCAAAGTTTCGGACGCTAATCATTTCCGTGTTGAATCGGTTGAAACTTCGGATGGATTCACCCACTTTCTGCACGACGTAATACAGGTCGCTACTTTGCTTCTCCATCTTGCGATTACTGGCGAATGGTTGGGAGATTTGATTCACTAGTTCAGAGAATGACCCAATGGACTTTGGTTTGAGGCCAATTAACCATTGCAGAGCTGCACCGGTGAGGGTTGCCCCAAAACTCTTGCACATACATACTTCTTGATATTGGTGTAGGATTGACACTGTCCACATCAGCTGTTTGTACTAGGCGACGTGTTCAGTCGGATCTGAGATACCAGAATATTTTGGCGTGAATGTCGAGATATTATAAATCTTTGGGACGTCGACCACTGTGATATCGTCGACAAAGGGCGACGCTTGGAATCCAGTACGAGGCTCGGCATCGACATGTACTGCTGTGCCTGGAAGCTTGGCAAGTAGGATGGGACGAGTTCAATTTGTTCATCTAACATCCTTAATCTTTGGGCGACATGATCGTCTTGAGTATTCCCTTGAACAACCGAGGGGACATGTCCTGAACTTTGAAACCCATTCCGCTGCAACGAGTCAGAAGCATATCCGTTATACTATAAAGACGACATTAGCGTAGAGGGAATCGACGTTGCAGTAGGCATCACGGGGCTTGGAGTTGTCGAGTGGAAGAAAGGAGGAATTGATGTCACGAATGGCATCGATGGGATCTGTGTCATCGAAGGTAAGAATGATGGGGGTGGAAGAGGCAACGTCGGCATTGGCTTACGGAAGATGCCAAGAAAAAGAGGTCTTGGGTAGTTGGGAAGTGGAGGTCCCGATCAGAACATGCTTAAACCACTTTGGCCATGTGAATGTCCTGCTGCATTGCTTGCGTTCTGATTCCTTAAGAATTCAAGCTCTTCCACTTCTTGCTTGTGTTAAGTTGTCGAAGCCTCGATTCGAGCACGAGCCGCATTCAACTCCATATTCATTTGAGCCACAATATGTTCTTGAGTTCCTTGAGAAGCTGCCATTGTTCTGTAAAAAGAAGAAAAAAAAACACTCAAGGAAATTATTAGTACGACGCACTATTGTCGAGGATTTTCTTTAGATAGGGACCCACGGTGGGCGTCGAAATGTTAATGCCAAATTTTACCCAAAGAATAATTTAAGGTCAACGTGGAGCTTTATCTAACTAAAGAAAGATACCAGATGACAATATGCGCAATATTAAACAGAATAGAGAGACAAGAGAATTGGTGACGCAGAAAAACCTCAACGATCGAGGAAAAAAACACGGACAACTAAAGAGTGTCGTCGTGCACTATGATCATCAAACAGGGGTGATATCCTTCAATATTACAATATTTTACATGATGGATCTTGTAAATAAGCATACAAACTAATAATAAATATAAATCGTGTGTGATAACACTTGTGTCGTGTGGAAAATATCGTTGTCGTATGTTGATGGACAAAAGATTGTAGTTGTTCTTTGTAGAGCTTGTAAACTTCGTGGTTTGGATCTTAGATGTCTCAATGAAATGTGTATCTTCGGTATTTATAACTTTGAATCTCTATAAGTATGTCTTTGTAATGTTCGGCTCTCCATAATTGTCTTTGATTGATTCGATTAGTTATAGTCGTTGGTATTTAAGAGCATTAAACCTGCATTAAATGAACAAGAAAAGGAACGTTGAGTCGTACGTAAGTATATGGTCGAGAATAATCTTACGACGGTCGTACGACGCTCGACCGACTTTCGAATTAGTCTCGACGGATGTCTGGGTTCTGCTTGGGTGACAAGACCTTATCTTAATACAAGAAAAGTCGTGTGAAAAGCGCATCTTTGTCTGGTCGTGTATTTTTGACCTAAACAGTCGGTATCAAGCAATTAAACACAAACCCAAAATATAATTTAACATAACTTTGAACATGAAAACAACCGGATAAATATAAAGTGTATAACACCTGAACAACAACTAAACTATCAAAAGATCCGCCGGTTGTAACTTCAAGTCCACTCAGCCAGTTCCAGAATTTCCTCGGATCTTTTCTACTGAACCTGCAGTGTCAGAAATAAAGAACACGGCTGAGCACAATTGCTCAGTGAACGAATTAAAATAATAATAATAATAATAATAATAATAATAATAACGGAAATAAAATCAATTCGTTGCGAAAACAATCATAATTGTTTGACATAACAAAGTCAAAGCATAAGTCAACGTATGAGTTATAAAATATTTTTAAACAAAAATGTCGTAAGGCATTGTAGAAAAATGAAATACAAGACCGGTTTCCAGTTCATAATCACAAAGAGGATTTAACGGATGAAACCCTCAATGTGTCATAAATCCTACGAGAGGATCAGTCCACATAGGTTGTGGGATGAAGTGCGGACACGCACATCCATCCCGTACACAACGAATGTGTATCATAATGCGCATATCCTAGGACCATTCCATACGCCCCCACCCATGCCTAGCTAAAGCTCACACTATAGAGCACTAGTATGGGGACGTTGTGATTTACGAGCACCACAGAGCGTCACAATGATTTATGCCCTGACCACTGTGTCATACAGAATTATAACATCAAGTGAGAATCATGAAAGTTAAAAAAAATAACAACTACAAAATCTATCGAACGACCTTTATGGTTCAAAATATTGTTGAAAGAATGTTCAATATCAAAATCTTTTAACGAAAGTCTAAAATGACTTTTCGAACCTCACATAAGAAAAATAGTTGAATGAACATGAATACTTTCAAAGTATCGTTTTTCCGAAATAAGTTCATAAAGTGGACACAAAATTATAAGAATGTTGTTGTTCAACCGAAATATCGTATTTCAACATAATAAAGGAATTTTCGGTTCGAATTAACATGCACTTACTTTTGTAGTGTCATGATTTTAATCATGAAATGATAATCTTATCAAGGGATTATCCTCATATAGAATGAAATAGGAAATCCGTACCTGATATCCAAAAAGTGCTTAAAATGCTTCCACCAAGACTTAGCTCATATCCTAGACTTAGCTCATATCCTAGATCATACGCAACCCTAAGTCATATCGAATACACATTTAACACCTAATTAAAATATGATTTAGTCATTCCATTCTAAACAAGTTTGTAACTAAAACTCTCAGGATTCCATAACAATTGGACTCACGATGATTGAAGTTATTGTCTATTTGCTACAAATTAATAAAGACAGTAGCAGAATTTTCAAGTAGCTGCAGACCAACAGTTAAAAACTGTGTTTTTGAGCAACTTAGACTTATATTCAGGTCTCGGTGTAAACTACAAAATTGTAAAGGACAGAAGGATATTTCTAAATGTAAAATTTGAGATGATTTCAACTTACGGTTATTTTTTTACGAAATTTTCAAAACAGGGATAGAAAGCTGAAATTTCACATAATTGTAAATGGTTAAGGCATTTTATCAAACACCTTGTGGGCAATAACATTGGAGCTCAAAACCATTTTAATGGTTCCATTCCCTTGCCCACTTTTGATACCAATAGTTAACCAAAAATCTAAATTTAACATTGTCAACATTTAATGAACCCAATACTACCATTTCATCAATCTTTAACATTTAGAAATCCTTAAGAAAACTAAGATCAAAATTTTGCAATCTCAAATTTACAAGGAAAGGAACTCCTAAGCTTCCTTCAACCTAATACATCAAGGTTTTCATAAAAAGGTTTCAAAATCTCAAAACCCATAAACAAAAATTTGAAGAAAACTAAAAACGAATGGTACTTACATGTAGCTCTCGTTAAGTAGATCATTTCTTCGATTCAGTTTCTCAAAAGCTTCAACGATTAACCTAAAATTCTAGAGAGATGTAGAAGGGTTTGTTAGATGGACTTAGAGAAGGAAAATGATTGGATGAAAAATACGTTTGAGAATGAGGAAGAAAATCAAACTCCTATATTTTATATAAACTTTGGCCAATTGACAAAAATGGTCCTCCAAGTTGTGAGATTTAAAAATTTTAGACTATGTACAAGCTACTTGAGCTTGGTACAAGTCTCCAATGCGTGGATATTATAATTCTCTCCCCCTTAGGATAATTCGTCCTTGAATTAAATGAATTTAAAAGACTTATAATTATACTTGAAATCGGGATACTCTTGATAGAAACGGTCTTCCGGTTCCCAAGTCACTTCTTGAGAATGTCGATGTCTCCACTGAACCTTGACATACGGAATAGAATAGTTCCGTAGTCATTTCACCGTACGATCTAAAATTTGCTCGGGTTCCTCTTTATAAGATAGGTCTTTAGCTAATTGATCTAGTGGATAGTCAATGACGTGTAGAGGATGATAATTATATCTGCGGATAAAAGATATCTGAAATACATCATGTATATGAGACATTTGTGGCGGCAAAGCTAACATGTATGCCACCTCACCCATACGCTCGAGAATCTCGAATGGGCTGATATATCGAGGACTGAGATTTCCTTTAATGCCAAACCAACGAGTGATTCGAGCAGGGGAAACCTTCAAAAACACATGATCCCCGACATTGAACTCAAGTGGTCGTCGATGCTTATCCGCATAGCTTTTTTGGCATGACGGAGCTTCGCGTATCTTTTACTTAGCCAACTCCACCTTTTCGGTCGTGATTCGTCAAAGATAGGTCTATAGCTAATTGATCTAGCAGATAGTCACTGACGTGTAGAGGATGATAATTATACCCACGGATAAAAGAAATGTAATACATTATGTATATGAGACATTTGTGGCGGTGAAGCTAACATGTATGCCACCTCACCCACACACTCGAGAATCTTGAATGGGCCTATATATCGAGGACTGAGCTTTCCTATAATGCCAAACCGACGAGTGATTTGAGTAGGGGAAACCTTCAAAAACACATGATCCCCGACATTGAACTCAAGTGGTCGTCGATGCTTATCCGCATAGCTTTTTTTGGCGTAACTGAGCTTCGTGTATGTTTTTCTTAGCCAGCTCCACCTTTTCGGTCGTGATTCGAATGAGTTCTGGCCCCTCAATAAGTTTCTCTCCTACTTCGTTCCAACAAATCGGGGCACGACAACGGCGACCATACAAAGCCTCAAAAGGTGCCTTACCGATAGAAGCTTGCCAACTTTTATTGTAAGCAAACTCTACTAGACAAATATACTCGTCCTAATTGCTAGACTAATCGAGTACACAGGCTCACAACATATCCTTAAGTGTATGAATGGTCCTCTCTGACTGACCGTCCGTCTGTACATGGTAAGCAATACTCATACGTAGTCGAGTACCCCCATACCTTTTGTAGACCTGCCAGAACGAGAAGTAAATCTAGGATCACAGTCATATACAATGGATATAGGAGTACCATGAAGACGGACAATCTCCTTCTGAAAGATATCAACCAACTTGCTGATGGAATACGACTCATGAATAGGTAGAAAATGAGCTGACTTGGTTAATCGATCAACGACGACCCGTATAGCATTATGTCGTTTGAGAGTTCGAGGGAGTCCGGTGACAGAATCCATAGTGATATGCTCCCATTTCTATATTGGAATCTCCAATGGATGTAATAGACCGCTGGGTCATTGATGCTTAATCTTGATCTTTTGGCATGTGAGACATATAGAGACATAATCAGTTATGTCGATTTTTAAACGTTCCACCAGAAATGTTGTTTTAGGTCTCGATACATTTTCGTGGAGCTTGGATGAATAGAAAATGGAGAATTATGCGCCTCACGAAGAACAACTTCTCTAAGCTCGGACACATTAGGCACACACAACCTGCTACCATTGTAACACCCGTATTTTTCGGTAAGTAAAGGTCACCTGGATGTTTTTGTAACTTGTAAATGGCGGGATTTATGTTATGAAATCATTGCTTTGAGATCCTTAGAGTATCGGGAGAGTTGGCGTTGAAAAAGTCGGGTTTCGGGGCTTGGAAAGGGTCCAGCTACAATGCCTGACGACTATGACACTGTCATAGTCGCAAAAGTTGGAACACCTATGGTACACTTGGTGCGACTATGACATGTGACAATGACCATGTCATAGTCATGTGGCAATGTAGCACCCAGGGGGCAGCCTACTGATAAATCCGATTTTCAGCTCATTTCTTCATTTCTCATTTCCCCTTTCCTCCAAAGCTCTCTCTAGAACAAACCTAAAACGTATATGGTGATTTTGGGTCATCTTTGTATCAAATATTTGGGTATTATGATGGTAAACCATCATCAAGTTAAGGATTGGAAGCTAGAATTAAGAGTCTTCATCTTCATCTTCATCTTCATCTTCAACCTCAAGCTCCATGTTAGGGTTTTCTAGGTTTTCACCAAAACCTCTTTGGTACGTTCATTTCCCCCACCAAACTTCTTTATGAGTTATAAATGCTCCATTTATGATTTCCTAGTGTTTGGTTTATCAAATTTTGGATTTGATGATTTTGGAGAATTTAGGTCAAAAATTAGGCTTTTTGCCAAATTGGGGATTTTGATGTTAAATGTTTGGGGATCGATTCTACATGGTTGAATAAGCATATTTACGGTTGGAAATTTATGGATCTAGGTTTTGGAGGTTTTGGCTTTAGGATTCAAGTTTCTTCAAGGAAGCTCAAAGAGGGGTAAAATCTAGATTTAGCATAAATCTAGCAAGGTGAGTTAAAGTTGATTTGTGAAGACGTTGTACATGCCAAAAAATGTCTATTTTAAGGTGATTATGTGTTTACATAACTTTCATTAAAAATTGGATTATTTGAAGAGTTTTACTCATTTGAGTTATTTGGCTTTATAAATCTTTTGAAACACCTGCATTTGGGATTTTTTTGACATTTTGACAAATAAATCATGTTGATATGCTTCTTTGATGATTTAATATATAAATGGAGGTCATTTGATGTAAATGTTCTTTTAGTGTATTTGATTTTATAAACCGTTCAGAAAATGCATATTATTTTTTATGAGACATTTTGGAAATACAAGGGTATGAGTTCATTTGGAAAATAGTTTGTCTCAACTAATGATGAGTTTTGGGTTGATCATTCTTTTGGTCATTGTGTTTGCATATCCGTCGGCTAAATGCGTTTTATTGTTTATACTACCATTTATTGTACGTTAAACTAAATTGTTAAGCTTCTGGCTCGGTTTTGACTAAGATGAGTCGGGGGGAAAATTTTCCGGTTTTAATATCCCGTTGTGGAGTTTTGAATATGATTGCGTTTATTGCGTATCATTTGAGAATTACATGTTTTGAGTGCTTTGGTCATTCAATTGGAGTCATGTAACGTTATAGACTGTAATGTAATGGATCCATAAGAATATGATTTGGTCTTTAATATTTTAAAAAGGGCTATTGTTTCCATGATGGGACCAGGATTAGTCATGGGGTTATCGAGAGGGCCTTATGGTGCGGGCTCATAGAGTCAAGCATCTGCCATTGGCCCCGTGATGTAATTTCTAAGTCTATTTTTTTATGGGATAGTCATTTCCCATTTGTAGCTAGTTGAGACATTGGGTCCTCAGAGGCAACTTGGTACGGTTATGTGGATCCGGATACTAGCCATAGGCCGTAAATGTAATCCTAGTGAATGAGCATGATTATAATCCTCGGGTGCCCTCATCCACATCTTAGTATGAGTCGGGGAGCTCGTGGCCATGGGTCCCTAGTATGGTGAGCTCAATAACTTGGAATGCGGCCTACTTTTGTGTTTCGCCACTAGCCATGGAAATCGGGTCTCCCACGTCACCGAAATGTGTTGTTTGGGGTATTTATTTTTATCCTTGTTTTTTGGTGACGTTTTGAGTTTGGGTATTCTCCATATGTTATAATTTTGGAGGCTTGAGTTTACTTATATTTCAGTCGTTGGTTTATAAAGTTTTATTCAAATTTCAATATTTGAGCATTTACCATTATTCGCGTTTTGAGTAAGTGTTGAGTTGCATTACTTCATGAAAGAATGTTTTGGCGTTGAGGCGTTCATCTATAAAATGTGTATTATTGGAAACGGGTCGTTCTCATATTTAAAGTAATTCATTTTAAAAGATCATGATTTAAGTTGCATTATTTCCGTTTAACGATTTTTATAATCATGATGAAAACTCTTGAACTCACTAGGCGTTAGCCTAATTTTTTTTTGTCGGCATGTGCATCAGGTTCCGTTTCGGGATTAGTTCTGGCGACACCGTGAAGAGATGAGTGCTAGTTGTGTGCTCGAAGAAGTGAATAGCTTTGTGAAGTCTTTCGCATTTACTTCGGATATAGCAACTGTTATTGGGTTTTAGTAACACCCGATTTTTATTAGTCTTTATGTAATACTTTATTTATTTTATTGATGGTTCAACCTATAATTGTATTTCAAGTATGGACTTGTCGTATGAGATTTTATTATACTTTGAGGTATTGTTGAAAATTTTAAATTAGTCGCTCTTTCCAAATTTGAGGGTGTTACAACCATACCAAATTACACCTTCATCATCAATAGAGAATTTAGACGATTTTTTTTTCTATCTTATCTATGTTGGCCATAACTCGCCATCAGACTTTTGAGCCTCTTTGATACTAGAAATGAGAGTTAACTCAATATATAAGGCAACCAACCATCCATCTCCATGATAAAGACAAAAGTCGATCTGGAGGTGCTCTAAATCTTTCTCTATCTGTGGAACTAGAAGACAAGAAACTTTACCTATGTTTTTTCGACTCAAAGCATCAACTACGATATTCGCCTTACCGAGGTGATACTAAATGCGAACATCATAGTCCTTAAGTAACTCGAGCCATAATCGTTGTCTCATATTTAGCTCTTTTTGGGTGAAGATGTATTTCAGGCTCTTATGATCTATAAAAATATCACAAGTTTCGCCAAAAAAGTAATGCCGCCAGATTTTCAAAGCAAAGATAACTGCAGCAAGTTCGAGATCATGGGTTGGATAATTAGCCTCATACGACTTTAATTGTCGTGAATCATAGGCTATAACTTTCCCATGTTGCATCAATACACAACCTAGCCCATGACGAGATGCGTCACTATAGACCTGGAAACCACCGGTACCCGAAGGTAGAGCTAACACCGGGGAGTTACGAGTCGGCTCTTTAATTCCTCGAAGCTACGGTCCTGAGCCTCACCCCAAACAAACTTAACTCCTTTATGAAGTAGCTGAGTCATTGGTAAGGCAATTTTAGAGAAATTCTCGACAAAGCGCCTGTAGTAACCTGCCAGACCAAGAAAACCACTCACTTCGGACACATTAGTCGGTTTTGGCCATTTTGAAACAGCTTCAACCTTGGCAGAATCCACTTGTATCCATCAACTGAGATGATGTGACCAAGAAACGTCACTTGTTGAATTCAGAATTCACATTTAGAAAATTTCCCGTATCGCTTCTTAGATCATAAAACCTCTAGAGCTATACGCAATTGTTTAGAATGTTCCTCTTTAGATTTAGAGGATATAAGAATGTCGTCAATAAACACTATGACGAACTCGCCCAAGTAGTCTTTGAACACTCTATTCATGAGATCCATAAAAACAGCAGGAGCATTCGTCAACCCGAATGGAATAACAACGAACTCAAAATGGTCGTACCAAGTACGAAATGCTGTCTTTGGAATATCATGCTCCTGAACTCGGAGTTGATGATAACCAGACCTCAAATCAATTTTAGAAAAATATCTTGCCCCTTGAAGTTGATCGAACAAATCATCGATTCGAGTCAATGGGTACTTATTGCGCATACAAACTCAGTTCATTTCGCGATAGTCAATACATAGTCGCATAGAACCGTCCTTCTGTTTGACAAACAGAACTGACGCACCCACGTGGATACACTAGGTCGTTTGAGATCTTTCATTTCAGATGGAGCCATACGATAAGGAGCCTTTGAGATCGGACTTTTGTCTGGAAACAATTCAATAAAAAACACCACCTCACGATCGGGAGGGAGTCCAGGAAGCTCATCCGGAAATACAGCCGGAAATTCATTAACCACGGGAATTAAATCAAGTTTAGATGGTACCTTTCCAGGATCTGTGAGTGCAGCCAAAAAGCTTGCACTCCCCTGCCAGACAAACGACTCAACCTGAAGAGATGAGAAAGTGTAAGAGTTGGGATTCATCTTAGACCCCTGATACACTTCTTTGGGATGATTCACGTCACCGAAGATGATCTGGTTTGTTTCACAATTAATAATAGCTCGATGATGGGTCAACCAATCCATACCAAGAATTATGTCAAAATGACTCATTCTCATGGGTAGTAGTGTTACCTCCCGTACATGAGTACCCATTAATAACAGACAATGCTGGAATTGATTAATAATATAAAAAGATTCCCATCGGTGTCGTGATCACTAACAAATGCTCCGTCAGTGATTCATATGGTTTCAGAAAAGCTTCTAATGCATCAGATACAATTGAGTGTGTCACACCCATATCAAACAATACATACACAGGACGAGTATTTATAGATAAAATACCGAAAACCATACCCGAAGTTATCTTATCAGTAGTCAGTGCAAAGACACGTCCGCCAGTAGTAGATTGGAAAGTAGTACCCTGACTTTGACTTGATGGTTTAGACCTGCAATTACGAGCAATATGGCATGTCTTGCCACAATTGAAAAATTATCCTATTTTAGAAAGACAAGGACATTGCTTATGAAACTTTTCACACTCCTTACATAAAAGTTTCTGAACCCCATCTGATGAATCTTTGATAGAAGAAGTGTTAGAACATAAATATGTTCTACTTTAGGAAGTTTAGTAAAGTAATCAACATGTATTGTATTGGTCCTTGTAATAGGTTTAGGCTTATTGTGTACAAGGGATATGGGGTATAAATAGGAGTATGCATATGTAATAAGTAAGTGAGTTTCATTTTACAATGTAGACATACGATTTGTAAGAGCGTTCTATAGTTAAAAGATTTGTGAATAAAACAACTACAAATTTCCATCCCTAATCTCTTGTCTATTGTTTATCATTCAATCAATCTTGATCTCAGGGACTTAACAAGTGGTATCAAAGCCTAACGCAGAGATTTTTCTACGCACGATCAAGATCTATTTGATTGAATAGAACAGTCAATGTGGAAAATTCGAATTTGTTAGTTTGATGGTAATTTGAATGTACTTTGATGATAAATTGATTATGAGGTTATGGACGATCATCATAGAATCAATGAATTTGTTTAATTTCAACAAATTTGAAGTGATTGGTCAATTTTGAGAAGTTTATGTTCGAAAACTGTGTTTTACTATGGTTGTGATCAAAGTGGGCTTTAGAGGTGTGTTAGAGCATAAATATGTTGGATACAAGATCATAAATATGTTGGATACAAGACTTGATCTCAGCATCAAAGTCAAAGTCTAGTGTAATAAAAGTCAAAGTCAACATTGTATTTTATTAGTTTCTAGTGTTGTAAGAGTTTTAATGTTCTGCACGTTTCTGTATAGTTGTTGATTGCGCGTTTTTGTTGTTTGTATAAATAGGGTTGTGCGTGTAATCTTGGAACTAGAGAGAACACACAACAAAGATAGCATCGTGAGAGTTTCAGAGTTAGAGAGAGAAAGTGTTTTGTGAGAGTATTGTAAGTAAATTTGATTGTGAAATAAAAGTGAGATTAATGGAATCAATTGTCATCGTTTGACTTACATTGTTATCTGGGAATAACAAGTTGTTTTTGGATCAGATCATCAACTACGATTGTGCTCCAAAGTTGTTTTCGAACCTGTGTTCAAAAGATCATCTCAAAATTCGAAGTTTTGAAGTTAAATTCGAAGAAAAGTTGGAAAAATATTCGAGATCCATGGAAGTCGCATGATCAGATGAAGAACTCGCAGAGAAAGAATTCGCATGGTAAAATGTTTGAAGAATTCGCATGTTCAGAATTTGCACGATGAACCTTGAAGATGAAATTTGTTAAGTATAGATTTCTCATGACAGAGTGTTGCGAAATGTGCAGAATTCACATGCTTGTGATGTACGAAAAGCTCGATACGAAATTCCTGTGGTCAAAGAGATTTATAAGTGAAGAATTCGCAGGTAGTCGTATGCGAAATGATGAGAATCCGCATCCTACCTTATGCGAATTGTGAGGAATTTGCATCTGAGAGTGTTGCGAAAAGTAAGATTTCGTAGATGTGAGTTATGCAAAATGCGAGGATTTCGCATATAGTCACTTGCGAGAAGTAAGAATTCGCACGCAGGCCTATGCGAATTGTGATGTTTTCGGCTAAGTCTATCATGCGAATTGTGCTTAATGTGAATAGTGATATGAGAATTGTTGGTGATATGCGAAAACTTTGTGACTTTTTGAGAAAATTGACTGTTCTGAACCCTGTTTGCTACAAGTTTGCCCTGTTCCCGAGCTTTTTACGCTTAATGCATATGTGACATTTACTCTTATCATATGTTGGTCACATATCCTTAGCAACTGATCTACATTTCACGAGTGCTCATGCTTTTCAAGATTTTCAGATTCTGGATTTTCAGATTTAGTCTCTGATTGGATTGAGTTAGCTGTCTGAGCATTTGCAATCATCAGTCTAGAAAGCTTCTTTTGTTGTTAGACCGTTGAGAGCACTTTATCATTCTTCTAACCTGATCACTCAGTAGTGTGAGCGACTGCAATCATTGCTCTGATTTTTGAGTTGTGATTCAGAATCCTGAGTGCTTATAATCATCCAGCTGATTCGTGAAGAAAAGAGTTATGGGTTTGATTGTTCAGCATTTTGGAAAGCAGTCAGAAAATGAGCGTCTTTTATCAGTTGTTGAACATTTATCAGTCTTCTAACCCTTGCTTTGTAGTGTTGCTACTGTTGCTATCTTCCATAAGCTTATCAGATGAAGTTCTTAAGTTGAGCTCTTACTTCAACTCGTGGTTCAAAGAAAGATCAGATGTTATACACTGAAGATGCACTTGGTTGTCATTCCATAATTCAACACATATCATTCTTGTGGGCATACGGAATGTGTTGGATTTACAAGAGTCAAAAGCTGTCATTATGTGCACTCAGTCGAGGTTATGGTCTACATCAGATCTGGTATTATAGTTGATACTCCAAGGATAAGAGCTACTTTCAAGTGGGAGCTAGAGGAGCTTTGAAGTTTATGCAACGCTAAGTTTTATAAAGAAATCAAGGGGGAGAGGAGCTGAAGCTGGAGCTTAAAAGATAATGATTACTTTACAAAACTTAGGGGGAGAATGTTAGAACATAAATATGTTCTACTTTAGGAAGTTTAGAAAAGTAATCAACATGTATTGTATTGGGCCTTGTAATGGGTTTGGGCTTATTGTGTACAAGGGATATGGGGTATAAATAGGAGTCTATGTGTGTAATAAGTAAGTAAGTTTCATTTTACAATGTAGACATATGATTTGTAAGAGCGTTCTGTAGTTAATAGATTTGTGAATAAAACAACAACAAATTTCTATCCCTAATTTCTTGTCTATTGTTTATCATTCAATCAATCTTGATCTCAGGGACTTAACAAGAAGATTGAGACAAAGTATAGGAAGATCGTCCATGTGATGTCTGGCCAAACTTTTGGCGTTTAATGGATAAACTGCCAAACTTACTACCTAAAGAACTGATAGATCCCTTCTTGTTATTATTTAATCCAATAGATGCAGATCTCAATTTAAACAGCTCTATACGCCGAGCGACGTCCATAACCTGACTGATACTAGTGAACTCTCGGTTAATCAGTCGGCTACTAAACTTGTGGTGTAACCCCCACAAGAATTTATGTATTTAGTCCTCTGAAGAACCTGCAAATGATCCAACAAAACTAATAAGTTGCTGGAAGCGAGCTATAAAGTCCGTAACAGATTCATCATCTCGTTGATTTATTGTGGCATATTCACGAGACAAAGCATCTCGTTTAGGTCTAGAGAAATATTGATTAAGAAAGATATCCTTGAATTGTGCCCAAGTTAAGGTCCCTACAGAATCATTTCCCCCGTAGCTTCTCTTCCAGGATTGCCACCATCTCTCTGCATCATCCTATAACTTAAAAACAGCCAACTGCACAAAGATGTTATCTGGACACCCTAAAATCAGAAAAAATTTCTCAAGATGGGAAATCCAGTGTTCAGCATCAACCGGAGTAGCTACTGAACTAAAAGTATGTGGCTTTTGCTTATTAAATTCTCTGAGCCACTAATGCAGAGACATATCAGATCCAGATGAGCCATAAGATGCGTCCGGAGGCATAAAAGGAGTCGTTTGAGAATTAGGTTGAGCACTTCTTAACTGAGCGATACCAGGCTGTATAGACTAGAGAGCCTGTGTCAGCATCCCAGGTAAGATACTAGCTAGAGACCGACGAATAGCTGCATCAAGAACAACTGCAGATGCACTGTCAGAGGGAGAGCTGACAGGAGGAGGACTCACTAGAGGAACATTAGAGAGAGTACGTGGTGGCTTAGTAGAATCATGTAACACCCTGTTTTCACTATTACAATAATAACAAGATTATGTTTATTTGGGTTTCTTAAATCTTTAAGATAAGGGTTAAAGATGATAATATATAATCGATAATTTAAGTTATGTTTTTCGATAAGAAGATATTTACATCAGATATAAATTTAAAATTAAGATGTTAATATCAAAATATTAATATCATTGAAAATATGATAATTCGAAGATTTAGAAAATAATTTTGTTGGAAATAAATAAGAGAGAAATATATTTGATTAATAGTTACGGATATAAAAATATATAATACGGTTCTAAATATATATATATATATATATATATATATTTAAATAATTGAATATAATATAGGAGTTAAATCATGTGAGAACCAAAAAAAGATTGAGAACCGTGAGAATCGATCCAAGCCGTAATTTGGTTTTAATCTTATGGTTTTAATTAAAAGTTATTTCATCATATGAAAAGGGCATAATCGTCATTTTGGCAATAAGATTCACCAGATGAAATATACAAATTCTTTCATCAGATGAAACACAATTTCACCATATGAAACACATATTCACCATACGAAACACACATATTCACCTTATGAAAAATATACTAACCTTATTCCACCACATGAGATAAATCATAATTTTATAAATACTCTATTTCACCTAATGAAATCTAAACACAATGTTCATGTATATCTTAATTCACCACATGAAACCAAACTCAAATCTCAACTTTAATATATTTTCATATGACAAAATCATACATAAATATTCTAAAATAGGAAAAGGGTAAAAGTCATGAAATTACCCCTTTTTGCAACATCAGATCTTTCATCGAACAATTCCAGGGCAAATTCTTTCTTTTTCTTTTTGCACAATTCAATCTGAAAAGAAATCGATTAATAAATCTTCTGTAATCTATAATGAATACTGAGATTATTCAAATTAAGAAATGTATTTTGATTTCGATTTCGATTTGATAGTTACCCCATAGAAAGAAAACTGGAAGAAGGTGAATTTTAAGGTGTCATTGGAGATTGAAAAGGTCAAAAACTGAACAGAGTCAATGACGATCTTGGGATTCTTTGGTTTGAAGACCAGGAAGTATGTCCAATATGGTTTCCATCTTTCTCAATTGATTCCTGTTTATCACTCCATCTCTTCATTCAATTCTTGAAAACCCTAGATCCCCTTTCTTGTTTTTAGTTGTTGTTAGGTATGATGTCTTCGCTCCGCTCAGATCTGACCAACGAAATCATCATCAAAAACCGATGTTGGTTTCAGAATCATCATAAAAAACCAATGAAACTTGAAGCAATCTGTTGACATAAGAGTGAGCGTTGTTATCGGATTCCTGTTTCTCGTCGTTGTTGCGTTTGCTAAAGAGGTCGTAAGAGACGGCAATTCCCACGAAAAGAAGTTGCGAAAGCTCCCAGCTTGTGGTGTTGATTGTCTGATTGATGAAATGGGGGGCTTCCGAAGGGAATAATGGGAGGAGCAAAAGGAAGATACATAAGAAGATGACTTTGTATAAAAAGTGAGTGTAAATATTAGTGGGATTTGGAGGGAGAGGGAGATGTGGAATGTTGATTTCCGCCATTGATGGAGGTTTTGATTTGCAGGAGAAAATTATAAAGATAAAAGAAGGAAGAAAGATTTTGGAGGAATGAGTTGGTTTCAAGCTATATATGTTTTACTTTCTTTGCTTTTGACATTTGTGTAATTTTTACAAGTATAGTTTTAAAGGTAAGAACATCCATGGTGATGATGATGATCTTGAAATCATGGTGAACAACAATGCTGTTGATGGAGATGAAGAACGAGAGTAGGTGGTTTTGAAAACTAAATTAACAAGATTGTCCTCAAACTTCCAAATTAGACATGAGAATTGGGCATGTCTTTTGTTAATAATACAAAAATACCATCTTATTTAATAACCATGGATTAAAACTCTTTAATGATTGAGATTAGTCCTTACGGTCCTTAACCTTTTTACGGTTCTCATTTGATTACCGTTCATATAATATATATATATATATATATATATATGAATTATGTATATATATTATTAAATATTTTAATATTATTTTTATTTAAAAGGTTTTGTAGTTTTACTCAAAATAGCTAGTCGTATGGAGTTTTATGAAATGCGACTAATATATTTTTGTGATCAGCGATCTATAACGATCACAATGAAACTTTCAGATTTGAAAACCGACAAAGTTTTATTTATATGACAGATTCAATATTAAATATATTGTTTTTATTAATTTTAGAGTTCAAATGGAGTTATAAGTTATATATAATGCATATATTTTTGGACTCGTTGCTTCACATAGATCGTAATGACGCTTTCGGATTTGAAAAAGAATAAAGTTTTTATTTTAGGGTCACTTGAGCAAAATTATAGAAATGTGTCATTTAGGTAGCGTTTGGTCCGCAGACATGATTGGATGGGACTGGACAGGACAAGAATGGAGTGGGCAGAACAAGAGGCTAGGACTGGACTGGACTGGACTGGACAGTACAGGACTGGACAAGACAAATGTCCGTCTTGTGTTTGGTAGGACTAGGACTGGATAGGACAGGACTAGACAAGTTTTCCCTAAAAGTTGTTTGACGGTTTTATTTCATATAATAGTTATAAATGATACAAATAATATATATCTTTACATAATTTAATTAAAAACATTTTTACACAATTTTCATACATATAAATACATACAAAAACAACGATACGAAATTTGAATGAAGAATCTGAAATAATTGATAATAGTTTGAAAAAATCCCATTCATAGAAATGAAAATATAATATTTGATTCAATTTGAAAGATCTTTATGAATTGGAGGAGACATAGTTCAGCGACAGGTAAAGATAAAGGCGATGGGTGGTTGGTGAAAGACGGTAGTTGTGAAGGACGTGAAAGATAATGGATAGTGGTGGCGCATGAGGTAGTTGTGGTTGATGTGGCAGAGGTATAGGTGGTCGACGATGGTAGTGGTGGTGGCGGTGGACAATGGCAAAAGAGGTTGTAGTGGAGGAAGAGATGAAGGTGGCCAATGGTGGTTGGCGGTGAGCGTTGGTGGTGGCAGCGATGGGTGGTGGTGATCAATGGAGGTGGCGATGGGAGATGGTGTGTGGAGCTGGAGGAAGTTGTTGTAGTGAAGGAAGAGGTGGAAGTGGTCGACGATGGTTGGCGATAGCTACCGGTGGTCGTCGATGGTGGCGGCGGCCATGGGTGGTGGTAATTGGTGTTGTGGAGGTGGTCAATGATGGTAGTGGTGGTGGCAATGGTCGATGGTTGTGGAGGTGGTGGAGAAGGTTGTCATAGTGGATGAATAGGTAGAGGTGGCCTACAGTGGTTGGCGGTGGTTATTGGTGGCCGTCGATGGTGGTGGTGGTGGCGGCGATGGATAGTGGTGACCCTTAAAGATTAATACCATATTAGAATTATATATCAAATGGTGTTAGATCAGAAATTTTTAGTTTTTGTCTCACTTTTGTCCCATATTGTTCCACCCTGTCCAGTCCTTGTCCCTGTCCCATGTCGCGCCAAACGCGGGACATTGAGTTTTTGTCCTGTCCCATGTCACGCCAAACGTGGGACAGTGAGTTTCTGTCCCGTACCGTCCCATCTAGTCTGCATACCAAACACTCCCTTATGGATAATAGAATTATCAGAGTAATACCAAAATTCATATTTAAATACGTTGAAAAATCTAGATACCGTAAATACCAAAAAGATCAAAATATGACTATGGAAATTTGTACAACTCCGAAAAAGGTATATCAATAGCATGCCAATGGGTAGGTACTATCGCATAGGTCCCAAATATATGTTTATATTGAGATTTGGGATTACGTATGCAATGTTATACTCGATAAAGATAATAATGTATATATAATAAATAAAATAATTATATTTTAATATATATACGTGTATATGTTATGTAACTTTGAGGTAAAGCAAACTTATGATGAGATTTTGAATAATCTCACGTCCACCGATAAATTCGATTGGTGATCTCAATCTTTCCTTTTACTATATATTTAGACGTATGTGTTTAGACTTATAAAACACATTAAAAAACACCAAGAGTGAATTAGAGAGTTACATCCATTTTAGGATGGTAAATAAAGCATTTCAGTTAAGCAATCAAGATGAGTACATTATGAGATTTACTGGGATACATATATGCTATATAAATGTTTTTATGCATTATGAATATTTGAAATGTTGTTTTGGAATGTTTGCCTTGTACGAGATAAAGTTATGCTTATAATACATTTTATAAGAAAGACATGTATTTTACATGTGGTATAATAAAAGTTTTGTGCATGTGAAAATATGGCCATGTTAATTACCTGACGGGGTATAAGAATGGAGGACGTCTTGCAAACGGACTTCAAGGGGAAGATCCTTCGCGGAACCCCAGGGATCTCGGATCCTGTTGAGAATGGTTGGCATACTTACACATATGAGATCTCGCACTAAAAGAATATGATGTTTTTATAGAAATGGTTTTATGCATCAATGTTATTATGCATAAATATGAGAAGTGTATTGAATTGTTATTCTATGCCCTAAAATGATATATTTTATGAAAGATGATTTTTTTCATGAAACCATATTTGCTCACTAAGTTTATAGCTTACGTATTTCATATATGTATCTCAGGTAAGATCAGGATAAGATGTGAAGGGATTACATGAAGAGTTATAGTTCTTAAAATAGCCATTATAAATGTTAGGCTATTAAACTGTTGCAAGAACGCTTCCGTAGATGTAAAGGTTATGATGGTTATGGAAAAAGAAAAACAAGGTGTCTCAAATCACCACCAATATCTTGTCTTTACGATGGAGGTTTGCCTTGTCGAGTCTTCTTGGGAGGCATGATAACTGAACAAAATAACTAAAGATATCAATAATAAATTACAAGTCATAATGTAAGTCTACCCTCCTTAAGCTTACCCAATCCTCACAGGTCATGGCCTATTATATACTACAAGATCATAACCTATGCTTTGATACCATAACTGTAACAACCCCAGTCCCGCGTGGCTTAGGAAAGGATGGGTGTCACGCTTATGACCCAGAACACAAAAATAATATAATTAAGCATTAGGGTCGATATCAAGCAATTAAACACAAACCCAAAAGATAATTTAACGAAACTTAAAACATTAACACAACCGGCTAAATATAAAGTGTATAACACCTGAACAACAACTAAACTATGAAAAGATCCACCGGTTGTAACTTCAAGTCCACACAGTCAGTTCCCAGAATTTCCTCGGATCTTTTCTACTGAACCTGTCGTGTCAGAAACAAAGAACACGGCTGAGCACAATTGCTTAGTGAACGGATTAAAAAATAAAAATAATAACGAAATAAAATCAGTTCGTAGAGAAAACAATCATAATAGTCTGACATAACAAAAGTCAAAGAATAAGTCAACATATGAGTTATAAAATGTTTTTAAACAAAAATGTCGTAAGGCATTGTACAAAAATGAAATACAAGACCGGTTCCCAGTTCATAATCACAAAGAGGACTCAATGGATGAAACCCTCAATGTGTCATAAATCCCACGGGAGGATCAACCCACATGGGTTGTGGGATGAAGTACGAGCACGTACATCCATTCTCGTATGCAACGAATGCATATCATAATGCGCATATCCTAGGACCAGTCTATATGCCCCAACCCATGCCTAGGTAAAGCTCACACTATAGAGCACCATGAAATCTATCGAATGACTTTTATGGTTCAAAATATTGTTGAAAGAATGTTCAATATCAAAATCTTTTAACTAAAGTCTAAAATGACTTTTCGAACTTCACATAAGAATAATAGTTGAATGAACATGAATACTTTCAAAGTATCGTTTTTCCGAAATAAGTTCATAAACTAGACAAAAAATCATAAGAATGTTGTTGTTCAACCGAAATATCGTATTTCAACATAATAAAAGAATTTTCGGTTCGAATTAATATGCACTTACTTTTGTAGTGTCATGATTTTAATCATGGAATCGATAATCTTATCAAGGGATTATCTTAAACTTTTTGTTGTCAAAAGATTTATGCAATCCTTTTTTAGATTCACTTAAATAGTACTAAGTGCAAGTATACACCTTGTCCTACTATCGTCTCTTAACAAGTAGTAGTGGTACAAAGTACCAAATATCGATCCTCAGGGAAGACTGTGAAAGTTCTATCAGAAAAGTCGAATATTTAAAAGTAAGTTTCAAATGGAGAATTCAAAGAAATCTTTTAACGGGTCTAAGTTTATCACTAAGAAAAGTTCAATTGTAAGAAAAGGCAAAGGGTGCAAAGGTTCGTTAGGACATAAATAAATGATCCGGTAAGAAGATATTATAGCAGTCTCGTTTATCTAAGAATTAACATTTAATATAACCTTTTAAGGTTAAACATTTTCACACATTTAATTAGATGTCAGTTAATTATCTGTAATCTTTAATTACCTGAGATAGCTCAACGAGACTTTAAACTATATTTTTTACACCTTTTTACTTTTTCATCGGTCCCGGTCATAATTCTGCCTTGCACCCTAAGCTAAGGTTTTAGCCTATCATTGCTTGGTATTTCTTACAAAGGAATTGACTACAGAAAAATAAATAACTGAGAAGGGAACAATGAAATCAAATAACAAGTATTAAAGTTTAAAAAGAAAATTTGTCGTGCAAGTTATTAATAATCTAAAGTGAAGACATAAATTAAATTGCAAGAAATGTAAATAACCAGAAATTAAATTGCAGGAAATGTAAATTGATGAAAATTAAATGACTGGAATGTAAATGCAAGAAATGTAAATAAAGCAGTAAATTGCATAAAGTGAATGTGTTGTGAGTGCTACCAGATTTAGTAACTTGTGCGGGAAATTTCATTTGAAAACTAGAACACTTGCAAAATAAAACTTGGAAACAATGGTTTCTACTAATTAGAAAATTCACCGTTTGACATAGAAGGAATTTAATCCAAAAGAACACCAAGTATGACGGCTTAGTTCTAAAAGTAAAATCGAAAGTAACCAAAAGAAATAAAGCAAAAGAACCTTGAATACTTTGGAAAATACTTGGGATTTATTTCAACAAATTAACACTAGTCACGGGTCACAAAGAAATAAATCCAATGTAAACCACGATTTTAAAGACTAGATTAATTGAGAAAGCGAAATGGACCAAGAAATAATTCTTACGTAAACAATCGTAATCAAAACAAAAGTAACCGAACAATTGAGAAATCGATTTGGGAGACCACAACAAGGCCACGACCATAGAATGATTTTTGGAGTTCGAAAGCGATTTTTAGAAATCAAGAAACAATTCTCTAAATTAAATTTCTAATTACCAACACTTTTAACGAAAGATGTAATTATAAACCAAATTGCTTGTATTAGTTCAACTTTCTTGAACAAAATGCTTGCAAGGAAAAATCACCAAGTTACTAGTAGCAAAATAACGAGAATGCTAATGTTTACAAATTACAAATTCTAGAGAAAATGAGATGATGATATGTAAGATCCTAAGATAATTATAAATCTAACATAAGTATCCTATTTATAATAAAAACATGACTTAGCCACCAAGTTAGGGCAAAATTCCAAGTGTTTAGTCCATGGGCTAAGTCCATTTCTTCAAAACTTCAAGCCAAAATTCGGCCAAAGGCAAGCCCAACAAGCAAAAAGGCCCATCAGCTGATCCTTCAGCTTCATCTTGACAGCATCCTGTAGGATCATATAGGATTGAACCGAAAATTAGCCAAATTCTCCGTAAAAGTCAAAGTAAAACCACAACTAATATTAAACTAAGAAAAGATGCAAATTAAGACAAAGAAATGACTCAAGAAGCTAAGTTGGGCAAATAAAAATCTATAAAAGTAACAAAAAGTGGTGCTTTAGGGTTAAATAATTAACACCTATCAACTTACTTTTGTAGTGTCATGATTTTAATCACGGAAAGGATAATCTTATCAAGGGATTATCCTCGTATAGACTGAAAAAGGAAATACGTACTTGATATCCAAAAAGTGCTTAAAATGCTTCCACCAAGACTTCGCTTATATCGTAGATCATACGCGACCCTAAATCATATCGAATACACATTTAACACCTAATTAGAATATTATTTAGTCATTCCTTTATGAACAAGGTTGTAACTACACCTCTCGGGATTCCATAACAATTGGAATCACGATGATTGAAGGTTTATTGGCGGGGACCCAAGGCCCCGTGGCCCACTTTTGTGGACCCTACAGGCCCTACCTCTATAAGCCTGCACCGGAAAAGACATCATGTCTTCCCCCGGATTCGAACCCTACCTCTACGATGATTGAACCTATGGTCTATTTGCCAAAAATTAATAAAGACAACAGCAGAATTTTCGAGTAGCTACAGAGCAGCAGTTAAAAATTGTGTTTTTGAGCAACTTAGACTTAGATTTAGGTCTCGGTGTAATACAAAGTTGTAAAGGATAGAAAAAACCTTCTAACTGTAAAATTTGATCTTATTTTTACTTACGGTTAATTTTATACGAATTTTTCAAAACAGGGACAAAAAGCTGAAATTTCACAGAATTGTAAGTGGTTAAAGCATTTTATCAAACACCTTGTGGGCAATAAACATTGGAGCTCAAAACCATTTTAATGGTTCCATTACCTTGCCCACTTTTGATACCAAAAGTTAACCAAAACTCCAAATTTAACATTACTAACATATAATGAACCTAATACCACCATTTCATCAATCTTTAACATCTAGAAATCCTTAAAAAAAACTAAGATCAAAATTTTGCAATCTTACCTTCAATTTTTGGTCTCTTAGCTTCAAAATTACAAGGAAATCAACTCCTAATCTTCCTTCAATCTAATACATCAAGATTTTCACAAAATAGTTTCAAAATCTCAAAACCCATAATTTTTTTTTGAAGAATACTAAAAAAGAATGGTACCTACATGTAGCTCTCGTTGAGTAGATCATTTCTCTTATTCGGTTTCTCAAAAGTTTCAAAGATTAACCTAAATTTATAGAGAGATGTAGAAGGGTTTGTTAGATGGAATTAGAGAAGGAAGATGATGGATGAAAAATACGCATGAAAATGAGGAAGAAAATCTAATTCCTATATTTTATATAAACTTTGGCCAATTTCCAAGTTGTGAGATTTAAATAAAAATTAGACTATGTACAAGCTACTTGAGCTTGGTACAAGTCTCTGATGCGTGGATATTATAAGTTGTGAATATTGGGATTTCAGCTTGAGAAGTCGATGCATGTTTGAAGTTGAGCTATTAGATTTATATGATACCTCGGTTATCAAAAAAAAAATTGTCATTCGATATCTAAGATTTGAGATTTATATGTGAATATTTTCCTTTGGTTTAATTGGAATTAAGGGACGGATTGGTTGACATCATGTTGTATGTTAGTGGTGTGCCTTCGTGGTGGGTCTTCCTGAATGAAGAAGATTATGGGGTTCGTTTCATTAGAATAGTGTAGTTTTGGGATTCTAGTTCGCATGTTAGGTGTCAAATTTAAGTCGATACTAAGGATCGACATAGTGCAAGTCAGGGAGGAGGTACTGGTTGGCGTAACCATGTTTATGGTAGGGTCATTCCTGGATATTAGGTATCGACTTTTGATTTTAGAGGTAAATGACCATTGGGGTAGTCGTGAGTATTTCCCTAGTGATCTAAGAAACATTTGCATCATAAGTGATGCAACACTCGTAAATTTTGTTTACACCTTGTAGATGTATGTATATTTGATGTATTCATATTCTCACCTAGCTGCTTACGTTGCTCCCTCTTGTGTGAAATTGCCAATCTTGAGTGTTTGAGGTTTTAGAAGCTTGAAGCAAAACTAAGTGACTTACGCGGGCTACCGCGCGGTTTGGAAATCGCGGCCAAAGACGCGGGACTCACCGGAGTCTTCGGGCCAAGGACACGTGCGGATTATGGCGTGAATCCATGGTCGCGGCCAAAGCCGCGGAAGACATCTGCAAGCGAAATACGAGATTTCCCCCTTTTTCTCATTGTTTTGCATTTTGGGGTTCTTGAATTGCGATTTTGGAAGAGACAAGAGGTAGGTTTCCTCTTCCTTCATTCATTGCTACTAAATGCAAGATTTTTATGCATTCAATGGGTTTGATTTAGGTTGGTGGTGTCTAAGAGTGTTGTGCTTAAAGCTCAAGTGTCCTTTCATCCTTACTTCTCAAGTGTCCTAACTTAGGGTTTTCTCATAAATCCTTCAAGGTGAGTTTCAATTCATGTTCTTGAATAAATATCATGTATTATAACCCTCCTTTGTATACTCTAACTTCACTTTGGGGTTTTATGAAACTTAACCTAAACATGGATAGGTAAGAATTCTAGTGTTTTTGGTTACATGTACATTATTGTTTGGAAATTGTAGTTACATTATGAAATGAAGTATTTTATATTTCTTTAATGGCATTGGAACCCATCCTTCTCACTTTGGGACCTTGGTAAACCCAAAGTAAAATCTAGGGTTTGGTGAGTTTCAAGTGTTGGGTAAATTTGTGACAAATCTGGACATTTCCAATTAGTGGTTATAATGATATTGTTGATCGATCTGGTTGGACCAGATTCCCTTGATAATGGGGGGTCAAGTCTATATGTGGAAGTATTACACATAAATTGTTTGCATCATCTATGAATATGTTTTTGATGCATTAAATGTTTATTTTGGTCCTAGTGCAATGGATCCTTAGGCACGGTGTTCCTATGTCCCGTTTTTGACATTATGTTCACCACTTTAGCACGGAATAGGTATTGGGTCACCATGATAAGTAAGAACGGTCGGGCATCGTCTCATGGGCAGTAAGGTGTAATTCCCTTATGCTAGAGTTCCCATTTTAGAACTCTCAAGAATAGACCTAGAGGGGTTGACTTGATGTTTTCGAGCTATAGACTTAGAGGAGTTGAGCTCATTATGTGATTGGTGTTATTTGTACCATGTTTAATCACTGATGATTTATTTGATTTATTGATTTAACTCATGGCTATATCCACCGCGTCACTTCAAATGGGTTTAGTACTTCTAATTTAATTGGCTTATTTTCACTAGGCTTTAGCCTAACGCTCATTCTTTGATTGCAATGTTTGACAGGTAATCTTAGCAGTGGGACTCGCCGAGAGTGAGGGGACATCCTTGGGGTCGTGAGTTGTATTTTTGAGAGATTTAGTGATCGACACATTTGACTCTTTTGAAGATATACATTTTGGAGGAATAGTGACACGCGACTATAATCTTGTTGATAGATTTAGATTATTAGGTCATCGTTTATTCTTCATTATTTTGGTTGTAAGTGCCATACCACATTCCCCATTTTGGGGATGATACTCTTGGATTTAATTTGTCTTACCCTTATTATCCAGGTTTAAATTATCCCCTATTTTAGGGCGATAGGTTACTCTATTTTCAAACGTTATATTGTCGAAATTTCGAATTTTATTTCCTTCTAAAATTTGGAGTGTTTCAAGTTGGTATCAGAGCATTAGTTTAAGTGAACTAGGTATGAATGTAAGATGCCTAGACTTAAACTGAAACTGTTAAGCTATGACTTGTGAGATGGGGTAGAACTTTTAAAATAGGATGGTCTTAGAGTCGGCGGAACTTACATGAATTGAAAGTTGTAGTGACGGTAACGAGAACTCTTATGTATCGTGTGTTCATAAGTTCACTTAGCTAACGTTATTATGAATATGTTTTACATGAGCATACTTGATCTATTGTTGTTATGATAATTAATAAGTGTAGTAGTACGTTTCCTTGTGTTATTCCTGTAGCATATCTCTTACTCTATTTCATGTATGTATATGGCAGACTAATGGTTAGCATCAGGAATCGGCCAAAAGGCCAAAAAGCCACAACATCCACGACAGATCATCCACGGGTGACCGGGGCAGATGAACTCTCTTGTCTAGTTAATGTATTGGGCGGGGGACCCGGGCACATTCCCCACCACAATCTGGAAACAGAAGATCCTGTCATGGAAGAAGTGACGACAGAGACAAGAATGATGGACCGCATGATGTTGGCTATGAACAGGGCCATGGCACAACAACAAGAGGTGTTTCTAAAACTTCTTGAGGACAGAGACACTCTCAACCGTAGGCTTGAAACGGTTGCCGAAAATGTTGAGGTGGCGGGATCTGGGGGTACCGGAAATGGAATTCACACCGACGGTCCCGCGACCTTAGAGATAAGAGAGGGAATGAAGACTTGTACCTTCAAGTCTTTCCTTAGTTGCCGACCACCGGAATTTAAAGGCTCGGATAATCCCATAGAGTGTATGAGTTGGATTCGGGAGATGGAGCAGGATTTTTGCTCAAGTGAGTGTGGAGAAGGTCAGAAGGTGATATTTGGTTCTCGCATGCTGAGAGGTACAACTCTCACTTAGGTGCTGTTCGGTTCGTTTTCTTTTAAGACCTGTATGAATATAGCTGTCTGTATGGATATAGTTGTCTGTGTGTTAACAACTAAATTGTTGTTTGGTTGTTGTGCTGAATTAACAGTTTGAATATCAGAAATGACCATTTTACCCTTTTGTTTTACATTGAACATTTTTTGATGAATTTTTTTACAAAATAACAACAAAATGTAGAAGAAACTCTTAAAAATTAAGCAATCAAATATTTAATTTACAAGATATCTAGAAAATAAGCAAAAGAGAAAATAAAAAAGCATTAACAAATCAATAAAAGAAAAAACAGGTAACCCAAATATGTTCATCTTCATCTTCATATTCTGTAGGAGACCATCTGGTCATCTCCATTGAAGAAAAAACAAAACAGGTAACCAAATCTGTTCATCTTCATCTTCTGTAGGAAAGCTTCGAGACCATCTGTTCATCTCCATCGAAAATAAAAAAACAGGTAACCAAATCTATTCATTCAAGTTCTACAAGAAAAGAAAAAACAGACGGTGGTGGTGGTGGCTCCGACGGCGGTGGTGGCTCTGGCGGAGAGCTTAGATTAAAACTTGTTCTTGAGCAATACACACACATAGATTTGACTCAAAACAACATAGGCATATCTGATTGGTGGTGTTTTTGTTTTTGGATTGAAAATAAAACCCACTTACAGAAAACAAAACCTCTGTTGCTGCTACTGGTGGCTCCGGCGTCGTCGATGGTGGTGGCTCTAGCGGCGAGACGATGATGGGGAAGACTGAGGTAGAGGGTGGGAATGGGGTTTGGGTATTGAGGTTTTTCCAGAGAGGTGGGAAATGGGTTGAAGGAATTAGGGGTATAATATGTCTTTTGGATGGCTGAATGTGGAGTACCAATAAATCCTAGCTGACCGGTTCAGCCATTAGCTGACCGAATAAGCCAATACCGAACACCTGGATATGGTTGTGTGAATCAGCCATATCCACTATACAACTCATTAAGCCACAAACGAACAGCCCCTTAGTGGGACGTGTATTCCACTTCTGTGGAGGCGACTATTCTGGAAAAACTAACTTGGTCGATGTTCAAATAGAAATTGCTAGAGGAATACTGTAACGAGAGATCCATGGACCGGATTAAAGAAGAGTTCCAAAATTTGAAGAAGGGTAATCTGTCTGTAAAAGAGTACAACCGGCTATTCATGGACAAATTGGGTTTGGTGGGACATCTAGTCTTGACCGAGAAAGAAAAGATTAAAAGCTTACATCAAGGGCCTTCCATCAGACATGATGTCGATGGTACGTGTGTTAAAAGGCTCCACCCTACGGGAGGCGATTGAAGAGGTATAACTTGTGGAAGACGCCTACAACCTCATCAAGGAGGAAGGTAGCTAGCAAGTTGAGAAGAGAAGATGAAAGGGGAGTTCAATACCCTCAAAAAAACCTATATACGCCAACAACAACCACCAAGGAGTCGATCCTAGGCGTGATGCCAAGTGGTGCTCCAAATGCCGAAGTAAGAATTTTGGCCCATGCAACTTCGTTTTTGAAACATGCTATAAATGTGGAAAGTCTAGGCATATGTTCAGGGATTGTCTCGTCAAGGGGAAAATATGTTTCAAGTGCAAGGAACCGGGGTATGTGAGGGCGGAGTGCCCGAAGCTCAAGACCGGGGGAAATGGTAGGAAGAAGATGGATACTTCTAGAACGGTCGGAAGAGCATTTCAGATGACAAAAAAAGGAAGCCAAGTCCTCTACCGACGTAGTGTCGGGTACGTTCCTCCTAAACTCCATGCCTACACGTGTATTATTCAACTCAGGTGCTAGTTTCTCGTTTATATCCGATGTGTTTTGTCAAAAGTTTGATATACCTACGGCTAGCCTAGAGGATGTTATAGTGGTAGAAATAGCTAATGTTGGTCAAGTAATAATCCGGGGTATCTTGAGAGATTGCACTCTTGAGTTTGAGGGAAAACAATTCCCCATAAACTTGATTCCTATGCAAATTTGTGGATTCGATGTGGTAGTGGGGATGGATTGGTTATTGGGGAACCAAGCCGAGATTGTGTGTTCCAAGAAGATAATCCGACTATCCGTTGCGGATGGAGAGACGACTATAATCTATGGCGAAAGAAGGAAAGGCGAGGTGGCGATCATCTCTATGATCAAAGTGTGGAAATGTTTGGCGAAAGGTTGCTCATCCTTCTTAGCGTATGCGATCGACACCAAACTCGAGAAGAAGAAACTAGAAGATGTTAAGGTGGTACGCGAGTTTCCCGATGTATTCCCGGAGGACTTGCTCGGTTTACCGTCCGATCACCTAGTGGAATTCCGAATTGATCCTATACCGGAGCGGCTCCGATTGCTCGAGCCCCTTATCGATTGGCTCCTACCGAGATGCAAGAAATGATAACTCAACTACAAGACCTTCTGGAGAAGGGTTTCATACGACCGAGCTCGTCGACTTGGGGAGCTTCGGTCTTGTTTGTTAATAAGAAAGATGGCACATTGCGGATGTGCATCGACAACAGAGAGCTGAACAAGGTGACGGTGAAAAACAAATATCCACTTCCAAGAATCGACGATTTGTTTGACCAACTACAAGGTGCGGGTTGCTTCTCAAAGATCGACCTTCAGTAGGGATATCATCAAGTGAAGGTGGCAAAGGACGACATTCCAAAGACGGTGTTTAGGACACGATACGGTCATTACGAGTTCCTAGTAATGCCATTCAGCCTAACCAACGTACTGGCAATATTCATGGACTTGATGAATCGAGTGTGCCGAACATTCCTCGACAAGTCGTTATTCGTGTTCATCGACGACATCCTTGTCTACTCAAAAGATTAAGCCGATCACGAATGACACCTCTGGGAGGTTCTAGAAGTGCTAAGACGGGAGAAGCTCTACGCGAAGTTTTCAAAGTGCAACTTTTGGTTCCGAGAAGTGCAGTTTTTGGGCCATGTGGTTACGAGGGAAGGAGTGAACATGGACCCTGCAAAGATTGAGGTGATGATGAATTGGGAACCTCCAAAGAGCTCGTCGGAAATTCGAAGCTTTCTAGGATTGGTGGGATACTACCGAAGATTCATCCAAGACTTTTCCAAGATAGCTTCTTCATTGACGACCTTCACCCGAAGGAATGTGAAGTTTGTATGGACCGAGAGTTAAGAGAAGGCGTTCCGAACTCTACAAAATAAACTATGTGAAGCTCCAATCTTATCTCTACCCGAGGGGACGGATGACTTTGTGGTGTATAACGATGCGTCGAAGACGGGTTTGGGTTGTGTTCTTATGCAAAGGGGCAAGGTGATCGCTTACGCATCAAGACAACTCAAATTTCATGAGGTTAACTATCCTACGCATGATTTGGAGTTGGCGGAGGTAGTGTTTGCTTGGAAATTGTGGCAACACTACCTCTACGACACAAAGTACACTCTCTACACAGACCACAAGAATTTGAATCATATATTTGATCAAAAGGAACTGAATATGAGGCAATGGAGATGGTTGGAACTGCTAAAGGATTATGATTGTGAGTTGCTCTACCATCCGGGTAAGGCAAACGTTGTCGCGGACGCCTTGAGTCAGAAAGACTACAGGGGAATTTCTCGAGCCACTTTTGCACGAATTGAATTGGCTTAAACACTCATCGATCGAATTAAAGCGTTGCAAACCGAAGCGTTGGTAGTAGAGAAACTCAAAGAAGAAGTCATGTCAAAACAACATCTACTTTTGACGGAAGATAACCGAGGAGTGAAGCTTTTCAACGGGCGAGTTTGGGTGCCCAAGATCGGGGGCAATCAAGAACTTCTTCTCGAGGATACCCATAAGTCTAAGTATTCTATCCATCCGGGAAGCACGTAGATGTACCGGGATTTGAAATTGCATTATTGGTGGCCGGTTATGAAACTTGATGTGGCACGCTACGTGGAGCGGTATGTGACTTTCTTGCAAGTGAAGGTCGAGCATCAACGACCTTATGGGAGCCTACAATTTTTGGAGATTCTGGAATGGAAATGGGAACACATCACGATGGATTTCGTGACAAAATTGCCAAAGACCTTGAGAGGTCATGCCATCATTTGGGTGATAGTGGACCGTCTGACCAAAAGCTCTCATTTCTTGGCCATGCGGGAAACTTTACCCATGGGCAAGTTAGCAAGGTTGTATATCGATGAAGTGATATCTCGTCATGGCATACCGTTATCTATTGTTTCGGATTGCGATAGTAGGTTCACGTCACATTTTTGGGATGGATTGCAAAAGGAATTAGGCAGGCAAGTGAAGTTGAGCACGACCTACCATCCCCAAAATGACGGCCAAAGCGAGAGGACAATTTGGACGCTTGAAGACATGTTAATATCTTGCGTGATCGATTTTGGGGGTAGTTGGGACTCGCACCTACCTTTGGTGGAGTTCGCGTACAACAATAGTAACCACTCAAGTATTGGAATGGTGCTGTTTGAAGCCTTATATGGTCGCAAGTGCCAAACACCCGTATGTTGGCTCAAAGCGGGAGAGAAGCAGTTTTCTAGACCCGAGATTGTGCAAGAGACGGCGGATAAAGTCAAGGGTATTCGTGAGCGTTTAAAGGCGACCTAAGACCGACAGAAAAGTTATGCAGATAAGAAGAGGCGACCGATGGAGTTCCAAGTGGGAGACCGTGTTATGCTAAAGGTGTCCCCTTGGAGTGGAATAATTAGGTTTGGAAAACGCTGGAAGTTAAGACACTGTTTTCTTGCGCCGTTTACGGTGATCAAACGCATGGGACTTCATGCATATCAGTTAGAACTCCTACCGGAGATGAATGGGATCCACAACACGTTCCACATTTTCTACCTCCGGAAATGCCTAGTGGAAGAAGAGAGCATCATCCCTCTCTCATAAATTCGAGTTGACGAGGAAAACCGTTGTGTTGAAGAACCCGACGCGATTTTGGAAAGGAAGATGAAAAGGCTTCGTCACAAGGAAGTTGCAATGGTAAAATTTCAATGGAAGCACCATTGTGGCATTAACGTGACATGGGAAGCCGAGGAAGATATGAAGCGAAGATACCCTCATCTCTTCCCCTAGCTTAGATTTCGAGGACGAAATCATTTTCAAGTTGGGGAGGGGGGGATTGTAACACCCATAAATTTTGTTTACATATTGTGGATGTATGTATATTCGATGTATTCATATTCTCTCCCAGGTGCTTACGTTGCTCCCTCTTGTGTGAAATTGCCAAGCTTGAGTGTTTGAGGTTTTAGAAGCTTGAGGAAAAACTCAGTGACTTACGCGGGCTATCGCACGGTTTGGAAACCGCGGCCAAAGCCGCGGGACTCACCGGAGTCTTCGAGCCAAGGACACACGCGGCTTACGGCGTAACTCCATGGCCGCGGCCAAATCCGCGGGAAGACATCTGCAAGCAAAATACGAGATTTCCCCCTTTTTCTCATTGTTTTGCATTTTGGGGTTCTTGAAGTGCGATTTTGAAAGAGCCAAGAGGTAGGGTTTCCTCTTCCTTCATTCATTGCTACTAAATGCAAGATTTTTATGCATTCAATGGGTTTGATTTAGGTTGGTGGTGTCTAAGAGTGTTGTGCTTAAAGCTCAAGTGTCCTTTCATCCTTACTTCTCAAGTGTCCTAACTTAGGGTTTTCTCATAAATCCTTCAAGGTGAGTTTCTATTCATGTTCTTGAGTAAATATCATTTATTATAACCCTCCTTTGTATACTCTAACTTCACTTTGGGGTTTTATGAAACTTAACCTAAACATGGATAGGTGGAAATTCTAGAGTTTTTGGTTACTTGTACATTATTGTTTGGAAATTGTAGTTACAATGTGAAATGAAGTATTTTATATTTCTTTAATGGCATTGGAACCCATCCCTCTCACTTTGGGACCTTGGTAAACCCAAAGTGAAATCTAGGGTTTGGTGAGTTTCAAGTGTTGGGTAAATTTGTGACAAATCTGGACATTTCCAATTAGTGGTTATAATGATATTGTTGATGGATCTGGTTGGACCAGATTTCCTTGATAATGGGGGGCCAAGTCTATATGTGGAAGTATTACACATATAAATTGCTTGCATCATCTATGAATATGTTTTTGATGTATGGATTAAATGTTTTATTTTGGTTATAGTGCAATGGATCCTTAGGCATGGTGTTCCTATGTCCCGTTTTGGACATTAGGTTCACCACTTTAGCACGGAATAGGCATCGAGTCACCATGATAAGTAAGGTGTGGACCTATACGGTCGGGCAGTGTCTCATGGGTAGTAAGGTGTAATTCCCTTGTACTAGAGTTCCCGTTTTGGAACTCTCAAGAATAGACCTAGAGGGTTTACAAGTGATAACCCTAAGGAGATTAGATGTTGATAAATAGGTATTGATGATAAAAGATTTTCTTGATTGGGAATTATTTTATGGGTTGGATGATCAATACTTAAATGAATTATGGGAGTTGTGAAATCTCTGAGTTTGGGGATGATCGACTCTTTATAGTTTATTGGTACGTTCCGGAATGGAACATTAGATCAATGACAATAATGATTGATTAGGGAATTTTTGAGAATTCTTACGATTGGCGTGCTTTGTAGTGGTTTGGAGTGCATATTCAATTGTGTCAAACCCGACCGGTATAATATCGAAAGTATGGCAGAAAAAAATATTTTGTCGAGGAGTTAGATTTCAAGGTCGAAATCTCTTTTAAGGTTGGGAGGATTGTAACACCCGAATTTTTGGTTCAGAGCACTTTGGAGAGAAATCTCTCTCTCTATATATATAGAGAGAGAGAGGGGGGGGGGGAGGGGGGTTCATTTGTTAACCAACAAATTGTTGTTAACTTTGTGAACCTAATCCAACCAATAGGATTGCAACTTGATATGTTGTTTTTAATTCTTTAACCATTAATTACAAAGGATAGAAAGGTAAATATATATATATATATATATATACAATATTTATTATACTTATGTGGAAGTTACAAAAATTTTAATTCCACAATTCTAGCTAATTCTTTGATTTTAAAATATTTTCTTTTATCAGTTGATGAAATAGTATGAACCTAACAAGAAGTCTAGTAGCTTGGTTTTTCAATTCAAATCTTTTTCCACCGATTGAGTATGAAGATTTATGCAAATCCAGGTATGATAGTCCCTTAAACCATTCAGATGAAACTATGTGAACACAAATTTAAAATTCTAAGGGCACCGCATCATTGATCAAAATTTCAACTTTTAGAAGAAACAATGTTAATATCAACAAGTTTAGCCCTCGGAAGATTTGAAATATACGGTTGTATAAATTTTAGGACTGTAAATGAATTCAACGAATACGAATAGAGATTTGTTCATATTCGTTTGTTTAAATTAATCAAACAAACGAACAAACACGAAGAGTACTAAATGAACAAACTTTTTTGTGTTTATGTTTGTTCATTAAAGCATGTGTTTGTGTGTTCATTCATGTTCTTTCTTTAAAATGCTAAACGAACGTAAACTAACGAACATAAATAAACATAGATAAACATAAATGAACGAACAACGACGAACAAATGTTGTATGTACTTATGAACACATAGATGTTCATATGTTGGGTTCTTGAAAAACAAATGTATGAAGACACGTGTTCATGTAGTAAAAATTAAATTTTATGAACAATGCATTAAATTCGTTCAAGAATCTTCGGTTAAATTTTTTGTTTTAGGGAACATTAATGAGAGGATTAATGTGATGTAAAACAATGGGGGGATTAATTTCACAAATTACCCTTAACCACATATGTTCACATGACCGGTAATGAAATAAACCCTCATTTATGAATTAAAAATTTAGTTTTAATCTCAACCATCCAATCTCAAGATGAATGGTTTAGATTAGTTCACAAAGTTAATAACAAAACTATGGTTAACAAAAGAACTAGACCCTATATATATATATATATATATATATATAGGGTCAGGTTCACGTGAGACCAAGCTGTTTCCGTGAGACCACGTGAGACCAAGCCTTAAAACATGAAACTTCACACCGAAACACTGTGAAGGTAAAAAACATTCGAACCTTCATAATGTAATCACACTATGAAGGTAAAAAAACCTAAACCAAGTTTTAAAGAATCAAACCTTCACGGCTAAAAGACTGTGAAGGTATATCCGAACCTTCACAGTGAAGACGCTATGAAGGTAAAAAAAAACGAACATTCACAGCGAAAAACACCGTGAACGTAACATTTACGGTGTTTTCCCTATGAAAAGTTCGATTTTTTTTACATTCACAGTTTTTTGGTGTGAAGTTTCATACTTTAAAGCTTGGTCTCACCGGTCTCACGGAAACTGTTTGGTTTCACGCGAACTTAAGTCTATATATATATATATATATATATATATATATATCAAAGAGAATAATCATATCTCACTCGTCTTAGCCCCGATTTAAGTGATTCAAATTCCTATGAAAATTTAACACACATAACTATAATCTTCGTGTTTTGAGTTTTTGTAAATTCGAGCCACATAAGATCTAAATTTGTTGTCGAAGTTGGAGAAAAACTGGTACTGGTGGAAAAAGAATAAAGAAATTAAAGGAGGTTTTAAAACACAAAAGGTGTTTGTAGCAGGATGGTAGAGGCTTCCATCTGCACGCTATTGGTCATGGGTTCAACCTGCAGGCCCAACATATGAAAGTTGTTACTCAAGCCCAGTCAGTAGCCCAATTCATTTCATGTGTCAGCTTCGCACTCAAAGATAAAGTTCTAGAGCATCCATCTTTTGTAAAAAAAAATAATAATTACCACACCAAATTTAGAGGAGCAACAACAGTTGCGGCTGCCGTATTTCATGCATTTCTTTAAAGAAATTGAATATATAATCACTCAAATATATTCGGTTTATTTTTATGGTAACAATGATTTGTGATTCCTAGGAGTTGAAATGTATGAAACTCTCATAATCTTTAATCTTAGATTTATTTAATTATTGGGTAAAAAAAATTAAGGTTCTTGAAATATTATGATTTTGATGTTATTAAAGTTATTTGTCGGAAGAAAAACCTTATATGGAAAATAATGGGTTTGTTAGTATTTTACAAATGAATTAAAATGAGGTAATTACTTTTGTTGACAAGTTCATTTGGGGTTTAAGGATTTCAAATTTGAAAGTTTAAATTTATAGCTTTTAGATGGGTTTTGATGAATTAATCTATGGGTAGTATGGATTAAATAATTTTAAATAATTTGAAGTTGATATGGTTTATTTTAAGAGTTGTCCAAATATTATAAAAATGTAATAAATTGCTCGTAGATCGGTTTGAGGCGTGTAATATGTCTTTGGAACCGTTGATATGTCCTTAACAACCGTATATTTTTAGGAAGAGCTGATTCGGAGTGTAAGTATGCCACAAATCGGGTTTTTAGGACAACACTGTTTCATGCCAGGATTAAGTAAACTGTCTTCAAATATTTGTATAAAATTGGTTTTAAACCGTTGGGGGTAATTCTTAATGAGTTGGAAAGTTCAATAGGTTGTCTAAATTTTTATTTAGAGTTCTTTCATTGATTTGTTGATTACGCATGGTTTATCTAGGTAGCGAGAAGTTTGTGCAAGTTGGATAAAAACTAGGTTTAACATAACCTAGCGAGCTGAGTTCAATTTGTTTTGTGAAAACTATGTACAGGCCAAAAATGTCTATTTTGATGTATTGAAATGTTTTCCTTAATGTTTATCAAATGTGGTCATTATTTTGTGAGGTTTACATTTTTGTATAACGGGTTTATAAATCTCGGGAAATGCCCGTATTTGGAATTTTTAGATATTTTGATAACTAAATCATAAATGTGAATTCTTATGATGATTTATCTTATAATTGGAGATTTTTGGTGTTAATGCAATCTTTGTGTATTCGACTTGAAAAAGGCATGTTGCTATATTATGGGACATTTTTGGAAATACGAATGGTAAGATTTCAATTGGAAAATGGTTTGTCCCAACCAAGAATGTTTTTTGAGTTAACCATGTATTTAGAGCATGTATTTGCATAGACGCTGGTTAAATATGTTTTATTGTTTTCATGATTTTTATTTATTAGTCAATTGAGTTGTTGAGCTTTTGGCTAGGTTTTGACTTAAAAAAAAGTATTGTGGACATTAGTCCGAGTTAAATTGCGTTATGTTGAGCTTTTGGAGTTATATGCATTTGTGGCATATTTACTTGGAAATTACATGTTTTGGGTGTGTTGGACATTCATTTAGAATCATGTAATTTTAGACTGTAATGCATTGGATCCATAGGCATATGAGTAAGTCTTGGGTTGATGGTCGTGTGGGTACTACGGGGTTGGACTCCGGGACCCTCATTTTGTGAGCGTAAACTTTTCAAGTAGGCACTAAGAGGGTTGAGTCCGGAAGTGATGTCTTGATGACACACCAGGATCTCCGCCGCTTGAGGTGTTACCTTTGAGGTAGACACTAAGTGGGCCGAGGCTTGAGGTGGAACTCGCAAGAATATACACTAAGTTTAACCGACTCTTGAGGTGAAACTTGTTAAGAATTCGTAAGAACATTTGGACGTTAAGTCTTAAAGTGTTATACGATTAACGTTGTACGAGTGACACAGTTATGTGTTCCCTTCACTTTCAACGGATACAGGTTTCCCCCGTTAAACATTATTTTTGGATAGTTTATTATCCATGTTTTAATATTACTTGGGTTTTGACAAGTAACCATAATTTATGACGTTGATATATTGGATCCCCTCCATTTATTAAGGTTTTGGATAGAAATGTTATTTTCATGTTTTCAGTATTAGAATTCTAATCCTATTTGTACCTCGTGTGAGTATTGGGTTTGGTCTCATAATTGTGGGGTATTTATATTCAAGTGTTTTATCACGAAAATGGGGTTTTGGTAAAGATATCACTTTTCATTCTAAATGCGTTTCATATTGGAAATTGTGATTTAAATAATATACTTTACGTTTTACCGTTTTATATTGCTAATGAAAACTGCTTGAACTCGATAGGCGTTAAGCCTAACTTTTTTCTTTGTCGGCATGTGCATCAGGTCCCTGGGGAAATGGTTCTAGTGAAGCTATGAAGAAATAAGTGCTAGTTATAGACACAAGAAGTAATTAGCAATTTGGGGATGTCTTATGCATTTGGAGCTAGCGACCGTTGTTGGAGTTTAGTAACATCCGCCCTTAATTTAGATTGTGTGTAAGGTCTGAATTATTTATTGTTGATGATAAATCTTAGATTGTCATTATAGGTAATCAAATGTTGACTTTTAGAAGGAGTTATTCTTTATTTGATGTATTAGCGAAAATTTAAAATTTGATGTTATTTTCAAATTTATGGGTGTTACAGGTTATCACCAAGATAAATACGAAATCACATAATTATCCTTAATTATTTCCTTTTTTAATTTTACAGATAAATATGAAATCATATGTTATTGTTAATTATGTACTTTATTTTATTTTAATTTTAGTTACGGGTTAAGTAAGTTGGAGACCCAAAACTGTTTTCGCATTTTCACAAATAGGGGTATTTTCGTTTGAACCTCCACACACACATTATGCGACGCTTTTTTATCATAAGTGTCTTTTTAGGGCACCCAAAAGCGTCTTATAGACTTGTTGCAACGATTTTAAATAGGACGCTTTATTTTTTGGTCTTATAAATTAAGTTTTATAAAGTGGTGTACTAGGACGTTTTTTTGGCGTCATATAAACCTACTTTTGTTTTAGTGATAGTTTTTTTAATTGTTTGAATAATCAGTGTTTTTTTATCTCAATTAATAATTTTTATTTGTTGTTATTTTAATTATTTGTTGTCTGACTATATATTAATAATCTCACGGTCGCCGAACTTATTTTTCAATATTTTGCTTGCATATTTCAATTCTCAACTCAATAAATATGTGAATTTATTTTGATTTCCTTTATTTTTCTAAACTTAAGACTTTTTTAACGCTATTTTTTTTGAATTTAATAGCTTTTAAATAAGGGAAATTAATTAAAGTAGTAATTTCATAAAATCGGGTTTACCTCCTAGCCATTCTCTCCCTTAATTTATTAAAATAGCCATTAGGTTCGTGAAAGGAGTTTGTATATACGAACTCCTCCTTCGAAGTTAAAAGTTTGATCCATGTTCGTGATATGTGTTCGTATATACGAACTAAACTTAAAAACTCATAAAAAATCAGTTTGTAAAAGGGTTCATGGAAAAAATTAAAGAGGTAAAGAAATTTACCTTTTTGGCCCCTGTTCGTGAATCTTCTCATATACAATCCTGGAATTTACACATTTGGTCCCTCATCGTAATCTCGTAATATACGAACCACATTTCTGAAAAAAAAAAATAAGAAAGTTACTATTTTGGCCTCTGGTCTTTGGAAAATAATTAAAGTATGTTACATTTTTTGCTCCTTTGGCATAAATTCACGTGAAGCCTATTTATTCCCTTTCATCCGTCCCACCCACTCCACACCCACTTTCTTGTATATAAATATAAGAGGGGACCATTTCTCCACTTATTTTTCCCCTACTCTCTTCTTATTATCGTGCTCTCCACACGTTATCAAAGCGTACGTGAATTTCACACGTGGATCTTGTCTTTTTCGTCGTCATCAAAACGCTTTTTCAATGGCTCATGAAGTAAGTCTTTGTAACCCTTTGTTATTTTATACGACTTTCCGTTAATTAAATAATATGGTTGTTATTTTTATGTGATGTTAATGGCTTGTGATGTTTTTATACACCTAGTTTAATATGAATAAACTGTAAAGGGTCGAATCGTTACCCTCTTTGAATTTAAATAGTAGATTTGGTCCTGTAATTTAAATAATTATAGCTTAGGTCCCTAAATTTTGCATACTTACATCTTAGGTCCTGTAATTTATATAATAAAAATTTAAGTCCCCATACTTTGCATAATTAAATTATTATGTACCTTAACAACATCTCTTTATTACAATGTAGGATGATTTTTGGTATCCGAATTTGACGATAAAGTCTCGAACTAGTTTGTTGGAGGAGATTAGGGAGGCTCCGAGTGAGGCCGCATTGACGATTATTAGGGACATACCATTCGGTCCATGGTTGGACCTTACTATGCCAGGTGGCGACCCCATGCTGGTTTCTATGTTCCTACAGAGGAAGATATATCGGCCCTCATCGGTGGCGGAGGAGCTATGGTACGACATATACGGGGAGGTTCGCCGCTACGGGCGAGAGGGGTTCTGTCTTATTACAGGACTCCGTGTCGGAGTGCCACTCAACCTCCGTGCCCTAACACGTGAATGCTTCCTTCGCAGGGTGTTTCCAGGATGCACTACTTCTGCATATGTGCACATTTCAGATGTCCTTCACGTCTTTAGAGACATGAGTGGTCTATCTAATGCTGATATTGTTCGGGTTGTCTGGTGCTGATCGTGGAGTTGGTATTTCTAGGCCATCAGCATCGGCAATGTGTTTATGATGTTGTTTTTAGGGTCGTAGAAAATTTACGGACATTTAACCGTTATCCATGGGGATCCTACATATGGGCACCCACCTTCAAGCAAATGGATGGTGCCATCCATAGACAGGTAAACAAAGGTAAGATGATGACGATGACGGGCTTCTTATACGCCTTCAAGGTTAGACAAGTACTGTAAAATAAATACTTATTCATTTGAGGTTAGCTTCCTTTATAAACTCCACATACTTGTTTTTGTTGTGTAATTCCATATTTAGATCTTGGAGATGTTTCCAGTCTCCCAGTCGTACTTCACCATGCACCCCGGTAGGTCTCCTAGGGGAATTTGGTGGGATAGGGGTGTGGTCCTTTACGAATAATCATTACCTTTCCTTTTTTTTATTTTTCGGAGGTAAGTTCTGTACTATCTTTTCGATTCGAGTTATTAGTCATGGAATTATAATGTGATATTTTTATCAATATATTTAGGAGAGGTGGAATCCTCTGGTAAGCCTTGTGGCGGACCCTGACGAGGAGCAACAGGCTTGGTATCGCGAGAGCCATGTATTCTTTCATAGTGAGGTGGGCATGCAACCGTCGAAGAGGCCCTGACGGTCGGCACAGATCGCACGGCCTCCTCCTTCCCCACCTGGCTCTGATTCTTCCATGAGGTCCTCGTCAGACCACGGCGATGGCGATGCCATAGACCACGATGCAGGGGTGGGCGAGGGATATGAGCGCCACTCCCCCCGCCCATCACCATATCATGACCCATATCAACAAAAGTGGAAGCAAATAGTGGATCACGAGAGACAGCTGAAAGTCCTCGAGGACATGTGTGCTAGGTTTATGTCTGTTCAGGTAAGTGTTTAACCTTGGCTATCGTCCACGTTGTTATGAGTTTGTTTATCGATAGACTTTTACATTGTTTTATCAGGCGTCGGGTGGTCGCTTGCCCCACTACCCGTATGGGTCCGGACATACGGTGTCTGCACCCATGATGTTTGGCTCTACACCGTCCTCCTACACGCCGCACGCAAGTTACGATAAATAGTAATTTATCAATTATAGATGTTTTTTGTTTATGCCTTTGAAAATGTTATAATGAACAATGTGAACTTACAGGGGGCATCGAGCCCATCGGTTTACGTACCTCAGATGGCGAGTCCCAACGAGATGTCGGGGCCGTCATTCTGTTAAGTCCAATTCAAGCCATTAACAATCAAATCATACACAAAATCTAGAGAGAAATTATAAAGAGAGAAATAGTCATATGTATAGAATGAAGTCACATGATTACATGGAAAACGCACGTCTCTCAGTTACATGGCTCTCTCACAGAACAAAGACTATTTAAACTCAAGCCTACTTCTCTCAAAACAAAGAAACTCTCAAGACATAAGTTCTCTCACAGACTTTTACAAAGTCAAAGTCAAATACATCAAAAGTCAACACTTTATCTAAACTATTACATTAACATTCTCCCCCTTTTAGATCAAGCATTAATAATAGGCCTGCCCCAACGAGAATGACTCCCTTGTCTGATTCCGAGCAAAGATTCAAAGATTCTAATTCCCCTTCTAAAATGCAGTTGATCATCCAAAGATTGCAGTACTCGGACCAAAGCAAGTCTATCGAACTTTCCAAGACCTTTCTCTCCTCTTTTTACTTTCTCTTCATTTGCTTTTAATTTTCTTTCAAGCTGGAGTCTTCCAGCTGAAAACTTTGACAATTCAGAAATCCTCATAAACCTCTTTTTGTTCTCTCAATTTTTTTACACAACTCCGAGCTCTGGTTGTTCAAAATTGTAAACAAATCAAGATTCTCCAAGTTTTCATAATCTAGATTAGGCTTCTTCATGTTTACCCTCTTCTGATTTGTCTCCAAAGCAAGTTGGAAATCATAACAGTATGTGTAATTGACATGCCTTCTCATGAATCTCTTTACAGCTTCAAAGGCAAAGACAATGTTCTCCGGACATACTGTCATGTTCCTGAACAGATGATAAAGATATTCAATGTCATCTACATCTAGATAAGAAAAATCAGCTTCCGAGAATTCATAGTGTGTAAGATCTCTTCTTTGTACGTAGAACACTGGATACCAAACATTTCTGTGAAACTTTCTTAGCTTGATATGCTTGACTGAGACAATCCCTGATTTGTTCTTGACAGACTGTTCAGGTCTTCTCTTCCAAGAGATCATCCGTGCATATTCCTCCTGAATATCTAGTGGTAGATGAGAAACACCAAGAACCTTGTGATTGTCTAACAACCTGATCCTGTGAACAAACATTTTCTTTCTTTCCTCATCCAGAAAAGGAACTCTCAGAGTATTCCTCATGTGTTTGATTTCAGGATCAGTAGGAGTAATAGTTGATTGAGGTGCTTCTGAGGGTCCTGTTTGGGTTTCAACAGGGTTAGAAGGGAAGAAGGCATCAGAATTAGGTATAGGATAAAATTGAGGTGGTTTTCAGGGTTGGCTTCAGGTTGGTTTTCTGGGTGGGTTTCAAGTTGGTTTTCATTTATTGGGCTTGGAATTCTATGCGGGCTTGGAAGGTTTATAGGGCTAGGTATTTTGTTTGGGCTAAATGGGATATTTTGGCTAGGTGGGATATTTTGGCTAGATGGGTTTTCTGGGCTAGGTGGAGGTTGGTTTACTAGGCTAGGAATGTTTTCTGGTTGGTTAGAAGGTTCAGAAAGGTTTATTTCTTTGAAGGAAAGTGTTTCAGGTGGGGTTCAGACGGTTTCTGGAATATCATGGTGCACTGGACTCAGTTGCAAGTCATCTGGTGTGCCTGTCAAGATGTCAAGGATGTTCTCATTACCCCCTTCATCAGAATCCATCAGACCTTCTCTTTCTTCCTCCTTTAATCTCTAGAAGATGTCATACTTTTCAAGTGGTGTATCTTCTTCATCTGATGAAAGATTGATTATATCTATGTCAAGCATCCCAGTAAGTAGCAAAATTTCTTCTCTTGTAGAAACCTTAGGCTTTGCAACCCTTGGTTCTACCTCCTCATTCACATATAGCATAATCTCATCAACTGGTTCATCAACCCCTACAACAGTCATCTCAACATCATCTCCTTCTTGAGTTTGAACCTGAGTAGCTTCAGTGTCGGTAGCAGTTCTCTGTCTCTTACTTATCTCCCCTTCATGATCTTGATCAGAATCACGATCATGTCTTTTGCTGAGAACTGCTTGAGCTTTGCAGGAATCTTGAACTGCCCGAGTGAGATCTTTTAGATTCTGTACCCCTTCAGACTTGAAAGATTGAAACTCTGCAGAAGTGACATAGTCTGAAGGTACTTTTTGTTGCTGAGATCTCAATAACCCAATCAAATCCACCTCTGATTCATCAGTTGGAGCCTGTGATAAGAACTTAGCATACAGTAAAGACTTCAGCTCCTCCACAGATTCATCAACGGGCTGTACTGGTGGTGGAGGTTGTTGAACAGGTATCTCTACAGCTGGGCCTTTACCTTTCAGTAGGCTCTTAACTTTTCCCAGTTCCTCCTCAAACTTGGCAGATAATCGGTCTTCAACAACCTTTAAGGCACCGCTGAGAAATTCCTTTGACACAAAGTCGGGTAGAGTAACTCTGGGGTCACTTAGACTTCCCATTTGCATAACTGTTGAAGATTCAATAGTGTGGCCTGTGTTCAAAGCTGGCATGATATTAGAAATGACCGGACTTCCACTTGATCCTCGTAGTCCAGAATGCAGATCTACTACAAGTGTTCCGATCGGGTCACTTAGACGACTGGTGATAGCAGAAGTATGTAAATGTGTCCTAGGAATGGAAGTAGATATATTAAGTGGTGCTAGACTCGATAGTGCACAAAAAGACATTAAGCTCTGGGGCAGCTGAGCTCTGGTTTCAATACCCAAACTTTCCGAGTGAAAGTAGGATAGAGTATGTGTTAAAACCCCGTGCAAAGATGAGACTACAACCTGTTGAGAGGCTATAGAATGGCTGACAGAGGTGTGCAATTGCTTAAGCGGGCTACTTATGTCTTGTACTTCCGAATGCACACATGCAACGGAGTACGGGATGTGGTTGCTGTTGATCCAAGCTCTCTCAGTGATTTGATAACGACCCTTTTCTATACTTAGTGAAAATTACGTTTTAATATGTATCAGTGTTTCACCATCAGCGATCAAACTGAGTTTGTTCAGTTATCGTTGATAGTATCTCTTATAAACATTTCTATATATTAGTGTTTCACTATCAGTGATTAAACTGAGCCTGTTTAGTTATCACTGATAGTTCTGATGTAAACAGTAATGTAATCCCTGAAGACAAGTCTCGTGTCAACATATGTTCATAGTTGAATCGAAGACGAATCCACTGAACAAAGAGAAGTCTACTAGTGAGCTGATGCGGATATCAGTGAAGCAAAGACAACTCTACTTATACACGAAGGAACATGAGGAAAAGCTTCAGTGATAGCTGAACCTCTTTATATCTCTGAAGAAAGAGATATTCAGCGATCAATCGATCACAAAGATTATGCCTCAAGTTTCCTTTTGTCTTACCTTGAAAAACCAGTACGATGTGTCAGAACGGACATATCTCTGCCACAAATCGTACAACAACTCTGTCAACTACACTGTTCATGATACGGCCGAAAGCATGTCTCCCAAAAGTCAGACTCCCAAAGCCAATCACTGGACGACACGTGTAAAGTTCCCTGCCATGCATTTAATGCATAGGGTATAAATAGAAAGATCACCTCTCCATCTGAGGGTGTGCTTCTTTCTTCAACCTTTATATAAACCCTTGTTTTCTATAATCTCTAATCCCCCATTCTCTGAGTTCTTGTGCAACCATCATTGTGTTTCTTAAGTTTGTTTAGATTGAGTCTGTCTTAATCTTATTCTGCAACAAACTTGTAAATTGTGTTTGATTTATCAATAAACAGTTTATTAAACTTTAATTTATGTGTTTGTATTCAACCCCCCCCCTTCTACAAACTTGTTAAGCACCTCTGGGACCAACAAGTTGTATCAGAGCAGACTGTTTAATCTGATAAACAAGATCTTACTTTATTCTCTTCCTTGATATTCTATTATGGCACTAAACACAAACACAAATTATTTTGATAATGGTTCACTATCTAAACCTCCTCGATTTAGCAGAGATAACTTCTCTCTCTGGAAAAATCGAATGCTGCTATTTCTAGAAGGTGCAGATCCCACTATACCTGAGTACGTAGAAAACGGACCCTATGAACCTGTCCAAATCATAGCTGTCGTTTCAGCTACTGCCACCACTCCATTTATTTCTGAACGCTATATTGCTAAGGAAATCAGACAATGGAGTGATGAGGACAAAAAGAAGGTTGGTATCGATGCAAGGGCAAAGACCATTATCTCTATGGCTCTGCCTGATGAAGTTTTCCATTCCATCATGCATCTTAAAACTTCTAAAGAAATGTGGGAAACCATATGTGTTTAATATGAAGGCACCACTGAAATCCAAGAGACTCGAAAGATTAACTTGGTAAGACAGTATGAAAGTTTCATCGCTGGTAAGAATGAATCTCTCTCTAACGTTCATCAGCGCTTTAACTGCTTAATCATTGACCTAAGAACCGTTGGTAGGACCTATTCTAATTCTGAGGTCCTAACAAAATTCTTAGAATGTCTTCCTGAATGCTGGCACAGTTATTCAATCTGTCTCAAGCTGACAAAAGACTTAAATTCTCTTTCTCTCAGCACCTTGTATGGAATATTGCTTAACTATGAGCAATCAAACCTGTTGAAGAAGAATCTTATAAAAGATTCTAAAGACTCCAAAAGCACTCCTGTTGCTTTAATCTCTTCAGAGATAATTCCATCTCAGCGATCTACTCTCACTATCACTGAGTTAGATTCTGAATCTGAGGATATATCAGAGACTAATCTTTCAGAGTTTGATGAATCCTTAGCACTCTTGACAAACTCTTTTAAGAGATTTGCAAGAAAGAGAAATTTCAAAAGAAATAAGCCTCTCTCTATCACTGACAAGCCAAAATCAACCTCTGTTTATAAGGCTTCTGCTACTTGCTATAACTGTTAAAAGATTGGACACTTTGCAAGTGAGTGCAGGTCAAAGAAAGTCTTCAAACCTTCTACCTCAAGAAGATCCAACGATGACAAATACCTAAAGCTGAAAGACAAATATCAAAAGCTGAAAAGCTACAAGCAAAAAGGTAAAGGTCTCATTGCTGAAGAACATGACTGGGCTGAATCAGAAGAATCAAGTTCTGATGAAGAAGTCGCTAATATTTGCCTCATGGCTGAGATTAAAGAAGAAGTGGAAGAACCAACTGAAACTTCTATGAGCTAAATATCATCTCAGGTATCTATCTCTACTAATCCCTCTCTACCTGAATCAGAGAGAAGTCGCGTAGTTGAAGTGCTGACGATTGATCTTTACAATGCTTTAAAAGGCAAAACTCTAGCTGAGAGCAAAAACAATGACTTAACTGAACAGCTGGAAAAATGCCATGAAAAGATCAACGAACTAACTCTTTTAGAGGAAAGTTTGAAAGATCAAGTTGTTGTAAATAAAATCATCAGCATAGAACGCAAACAAGCCATCGCTGCTCTAAAAGTAGAAAAGGCTACTGTTGAAAAATGGTGTAATTCTTCAACAAAGATCACTGAGATAATAAATGCTCAAACTACTGCTGGTGATAAACCGGTTTTGGTTTTTGGAAACCACAGGATGAGCCTAAAGAAGACTACTCCACTCTTAAGTTTGGAACATTTGTCACTTCTATCTCTGACACTTCTTATAATCAGTTTTATCCTTATTCTTCTAATTCTATCCATGAGGAAAAATCCAAAGGCTCTAAGTCTGCGGATAAAAAAAAACCATTCTTCGTCCTCAGAAGGCTACCAAGAAAGCAAAGCTGAAAGTTCCCTCTAAACCTTCAGCGAATCAATCCTCTAGCTTTGTGATAGAAATATTCGATCTCTGTCCTCCGAAGCTAAAGATTGATCTCAAGCCTAAGAGATCTGAATAAATCAAAATTCCTCCCAGATCTCATGCTAAAAGCATTCTTGGACCTGGCCCTACTCATCTTAAATTCTCAAAACCTTTTACTCCCGGTCCTAAAACCACTTTCAAATATATAAAGTGCTATCACCATGGTTTTACTGACCATATTGCAAGCAAATGTCCAACTGCCACTAAAGCTGATAAAACAACTAAAGTGAAGATAAATGCCTCTAAGGCTGAGAAGGTCACCAAAGCTGAAAAATCAACCAAGGTGAAAAATACCACTAAGGTTAAGAAATTAACCAAAGTGAAGATTACCACTGAAGCTGAATCTTCATCTACTGTGAAGATTGTTGAACCTTCCATCTCCACTAACCCCAAAGGACCCATTGAAAAGTGGGTACCAAACAATGCTTAATCTTCCTTATGTGTGCTGGAATCGAAGGGCATCTGGTATCTTGATAGTGTATGTTCTCGTTATATGACTGGACAAAAAGACCTGCTCACTGAATACAAAGAAGAGAAAGGTCCCTCTGTGACCTTTGGTGGAAATGGAAAAGGCTATACCCGAGGGTTTGGTGTCCTCAGCAATAGGATAACTACCTTCAGAAAAGTCGCTTATGTAGATGGACTGAAGCATAACCTTCTGAGCATCAGTCAGCTATGTGACAAAGACTACGAAGTTCGCTTTTCTAAGAAAACATGTTCAGTGGTGAATGAGAAAGGAAAACTTGCTCTCAGTGGTTATCGTAGAGAAAATGTCTATGTAATAGATATGGACTCTACTACCACTGAAAACTTATGTTTTTTCTCTAAAGCCTCTTCTGATGTCAACTGGCTATGGCACAAAAGGCTCTCTCATCTAAATTTCAAAACCCTGAATTCTCTCTCTTCTAAGGAACTGGTTTCTGGTCTTCCTCAGCACTCATATGCTAAAGAACTTCTCTGCTCGGCATGTGAAAAAGGAAAACAGACAAAAGCTAGTTTCAAATCTAAACAAGTTTCCTCAATGATAAGTCCTCCTCAGCTCTTACATATGGATCTGTTTGGCCCTGTCAACATCCAATCAATAGCTGGAAAGAAATACACACTTGTCATTGTAGATGAATACTCTCGCTACACCTGGGTTATCTTTCTTCGCTGCAAGAGTGATACTCCAGAAGAACTAATATCTTTTGTTAAAAAGATGGAAGTGCTAAATAATCTTACTGTTCGCTCTATAAGAAGTGATCATGGAACTGAATTAAAAAACAGTTCTCTGAACAATTTCTTTGAGAACAAGGGAAATTCTCATAACTTCTCCTCAGTAAGAACACCTCAGCAAAACGGAGTCGCTGAAAGAAGAAACAGAACGATCATTGAAGCTGCTAGATCAATGCTCAGTGATTCTCACCTCCCTACTCAATTTTGGGCGGAAGCTGTAAACACTTAATGTTTTACTCAAAACAGATCGTTGATAGTAAAGCGATTTGGAAAGACAGCTTATGAACTATTTCATGGAAGGAAGCCTTCTATCAGATTTCTTCATATATTTGGTTGTCAGTGCTTTATCTTAAACAACAAAGATCAGCTTGGAAAGTTCGACCCAAAAACTGATGATGGAATATTTCTAGGATATTCCTCCATCTCCAAAGCCTATAGAGTTTTCAACAAGCGAAGACAATTTGTGGAAGAAACAATTCATGTCACTGTTATTCTCTATTTCAAGTTCTAATCAATACAAAACAATCAAGATGAGAATCTAAATCACATGTCATTGATGAAATTCAAATTACAAACTTTCTCACTTTCTCTCACTACATTCACTCTCTCTCTCTCTAGAATGATATTCTAATCTCCTCTTCTCTGATTCGTGTACTACTCTCACAAACTTACTTACTTACATTTTGAACTACAAAGACAAGAAGGTATTTATACCCTCAACAATTACAAAGAAAGTAAAATACAAAAACATTGACTTTGACATTTATTAACAAAAGACTTTGACTTTGATGAGAGTTCACTTTCTCAACTTTGACTTCTTGATCATTTGTCTTCAATCTTTATGATCTTGAATCCAACATATTTATGCTCTAACAATCTCCCCCTTTGGATCAAGATCATTACCAAAAAGATTTAGCAATGCAATCTTCTCTCTTTAAGCTCTGTTGAAGTAACTCCCCCTTTGAAAAATCTTTATCTTCTCTTATAATCTCCCCTTTGATACAAACAAGATATACAAACTCTTCCTTAACACGTTGAAATTCTTCTTTAGCTTTGTCTTCAAAAACTTTCAACAATCTTCCAAACGTCTGATCTTCAAAAATAATAACAATCTCCCCTAAGATTATAAACAAACCTCTTTCAGACATTGAAAGAAATTATCTTCATTTCCAGCTCTGAATGATTTATCCAACTTTATTCAAATAAACTTTCTCCAAAATCTGCTTGCTTTCGAAATTCTTTGAACTTTCTCTTATCAATTCTGATCAAACTTCAAATCTAAAATATCTCTCTCCATATGCAATACAAACACTTCTTTCCGGACATTTCTTTCAACTTTAACATTTCTTTGAATCACACATTTCTTTATCTTCTCACCCTTCTTTTCATCATTCTTCTCTTCATCTACTTATTTTACTTTCCATACCAGCTTCTCTTCATTATATCTCCTTCTTCTCCTATTTGTAGAAATAGTTTGCTGATGTGAGCTTGATGCTGGCTTGTTAGAACCAACTAAACTATTTCTAGGTGTGTGGATTTTTGATTCTGGAGTCGTTTGCTCAATCACCACCACCTTTGAAACAATCTTTCAAGCTCTTTTACCTTTGAAGAGTAACTGTCTCTTTCTTTTACAATAAGATCAATCTTCGTCTCAAATTCAGACTTTGTTTGCTGCTCTTTAAGCACACAAGTAGATAGCTTAGATAGCTTTGTAGTTAGCTTCTTTATCTCTGCTTCAAATAAGCTTCTTTCTTCCTCAAAGCCCATTTCAACATTTGTCCTCTGACCAGAAATTTCTTTGAATATCCCAACATTCTTTTGCTCTATTAACTTTTTCTCTTTGGCAAAATTTTCTCTTTCCAGAATGATTACTTTCTCAAAATCAGAGATTCCTTCTTCTCGTCAGCACATTTTCTGGAAAACTCTGAGAATTTCTTTGCAAATTCTTTCTTGTCACTCTCAAAAATATCTTTATCTTTGACCATCTTTTGTTCCAAATCAGATATTTTCTTTCGAAGCTCAGCATTAGCATCTTCCAGACTCTTAATCGTCTCCTCATAACTTTCAACAGATGCTTGCTGCTAGATTTGGATAATATGATATTCCAAGTCAAAGATTTTATTTTTCAGCTTAGTGTTCTCAGTTTCCAAACTTATTACCTTATCTTCATTAAACCCAGAAGTATGTTTCAGAAGATCTTCATTAATCTATACTATATTATAAAGATGGTATAAAAAACTCTTAAAAACAAGTCTTAAAGCTTAATGTACCGCTATTTAATGCTAATTACTTAAAAACAACCATAAAAGCTGTATGTACTATATTTAATGCTATTCATTAATTTTCAATCATTATCTCTAACCATTTTAACTCCCCTAAAATCATTTCTCACTTTAACTCCCCTAAAATAACTCTCACCATATTTTAAATATAAAAAATCTAAAATATAATTAAAAAATCTTACAGAATATTTTATAAAAAAAATATATTATTAAACCAAAATAAATTATATTATATTATTAAGTCTAAATTAAACAAACTTATATAAAAAAATCATTATCACTCTCTCACAACCATCCAAAATCGTAATGTAAATCGACAAAAAACAGAAAATAAAATGAAACATTAAAATCGTGATATATCTAATTGCATTGCGCGAGTACACTTCTAGTAGTTTTTAAAGCACTAACTTCTTCTCTCAATATCTTCCTTTCATCATTGTATATCTTTGATCTCTTTGAGTAGTAGTCAACTGAGGAAGCAAGAATTTGGTTCTCCATTTTGAGCTCTTTAATCTTCTTGTCATCATCATCAGAAAAATATCCCATCTTGAATACCTGTCACAAAAAGAACTTGAACTTGATCGTAAGTCCAAATATGAAATCACAAGAAAAATATTGAAATCTAGAAAAAAATCAGAAATTATGAAAAATTTGACAAAGTATCAAAACTCGCAAGTCACTATAGAACTCGCAGATGCTTAAACTCGCAAATCCCTATTCTCTGATAAACACGAAGATCAAGACATGCGCGTTTAGGAAACTCGCAAACACAGGCTTGCGTGTTTTGATAAACTCGCAGAACACTCAAACTCGCTAATCGTTGAAACTCGCAAGACACTATTTCCTCTGAAACTCGCTAACGCCTAAACGCGCAGATTACTGTTCATTATGAAACGCGTTAACTGAGGCGTGCGCGTTTTCAAAACTCGCTCGTCAATGCTTGCGCGTTTTGAACAAACTCTCTAGCTATACTTGCGCGTTTCCACACTTAGAACTTTTTCTTGAAATTTCAAACTCGCACGTCGAATGAACTCGCAAACCACTGTTTCAGCTCAAACTCGCATCCTTCGATTAGCGCGTTTGAAGAACTCTCTAACCACTATGTACGCGTTCTGGTCCTTAGAAAATTTTCCCAACTTTTTCAAACTCGCAGACTTCAACTAGCGTGTTTCTAGAACTCGCTAATCGTTAGTTGCGCGTTTTAACCAAAATCTTCCCTTCAGCTTGCGCGTTCTAACGACGAACTTGCGCGTTCTTCAGATCTAGCGCGTTTTTCAGAATATCGACCCAAAAATTGATTTTTCCATCTGTTTTGCGATCAAACCTTTGTGAATTAGTCTGAAACTTTGAATGGATGCTCGATTACAATACTAGAACATAATACAATGCAAGAATTTCGATCTAAAACTCAAAAATTACAAATTTGATTTGAACACAGTGTCAAGAACTCGTGAACATAAAAACCACAAGAATTCGAAAAAATTCGAATTGATTAAAATGCAAATCACAAATCTTTCTATACAAACTCAATCTATTACACTTTTCTCACAAAATCTAATTGAATTCTGCTCCAAAAACACACTAAAACTCAAAATTCGATTCTCTCGGTCACGAACACAGAGTCGACACTTTTCTTGATCTGATTTCACTTTTTGGATCTGCTCTGATACCAATTGTGTGTTCCATATTCTAGTTTCTAAACAAGATTAATCAAACAAACAAGATATCTCAATCAATTACCTGTTTTGATTTCACTTTTAATTCCTCAATTACAAACTTTCTCTCTCTCTCTCTCTCTCTACAAATCTCTCTCTCTCTCAGATACGTATTCTCTCAAAAAATGACAATTAGACAACTAACAAAAACTAACTAAACAAAATACAAAGACAAGTTATTTATATCAACTTTTAATACAAGGAAACTAAAATACAAAATACAAATACATTTGACTTTTATTACAAAAGACTTTGACTTTAATGAGATTTGACTTTCCTCAGCTTTGACTTTCTTGATCTTTGACCTTCAGTCTTCTTGATCTTGTATCCAACAGATTTATGCTCTAACAATCTCCCCCTTTGGATTCAAGATCACTTTTGAAAGATCTAGCAATTCAATCTTTCACTTTAAGCTCTGTCAGTACAATCTCCCCTTTTTCTTTAACAGTCTTCTTTCCAAAAATATCTTCAAACAATGAACAATCTCCCCAAAACTTTCATACAATACTCTCAGCCTTTGGAAGGAAATTATCTTCAGAATCAGCTCGAATTACTTTAACAAAGAAAATTTCCTCAATAATCAAAAATTCTTTGATCGTCTTCAAATCTTTATCATTTCTTGATATCATATCTTAATGACTACAGTTGACTTCTAAACACAACAGTTTAGGACTCGCACTTCAATGATGAAAGAGAGAATACTCCCGGGCTGATATAAGAGATTGTACTCCGATACTCCAACGAGGATATCAACCTTCAAGGGGGAGTACATATTTTTCTGAAGTTTTTGCATCCGATAGATATGACGAACTACATTCCAAAAGGAGTTGTAGATCTTTATAATATGCTTTATAACTGACATATTTTAGATGCACAATTTCAGGTGGAGTAAAAGGATTATGATTTCTGATTACTTCAAATCAAAACTCGTTCTTTAATCGTTTTACTGTTTTATGTCATTTTAATTTTTGAATAATGTTGTGAATAAAAGTTGTTTTGACTAGACTTTGAGACTTATGCAGGATGAGAGAGGATGACACGATCATATCATTTTGACTTAAAGCATGACTTCATGAGAATTAAGATTGAGCGAAACGGTAAATTTCTTATCTTAATCTCAAATGTATCTGAAAGAAGGACAACTTTTAGATATAGAAAACATGTTCTTAAATGTTCAAACTATTTCCCGAATTTTAACCAGATTTTATAATTTGGAAGTGTGATTTTAAATGTTTTCATTTTATTTTTGTGCTTAATTGATAAACAAACCGTGTGTTTCCAAAGATAAACACTTGTGTATTGTCTTTTCTATATACTTTCAAGTATTCACACACACCGGTTTGATTTTTTTGTTGAAATTGTTCTTACCATGCCTCTAAATTGAAACAATTTTTCTTCGATGGTAAGACACCCCGCTTGTACTTCAAAGAATTTTGAGTGATATTTCATTTCAAAACGTCATTTTTCAAGAATGTCTATATTTTGTTTTGTATAGACACATATCCATTATTCTTGACCATAAGCCTTAATTGATTTATCATTCATTTATGATCATTTTCGTACAATGTCAGATTTTCAAACAAGTTTCTTGCATTCATATTCATTCATTCAATATACTTGTTTGGAAATATTTCAATGTTTCAAATGCTCAAATATTCATGATTATATTTTATGAGCTTACATTCATCTGACATTTGTATATGAGCTTTAACTGATAAAGTTAAACCATATTGAGCAACTTTATGCTTTCACAGGAAATATGGGTTCTTTGTGCTAGGACTTCAATGAACTTCTATGATATCACGTTAACTAGTGATTTCTACCCAAGAAGTTAATCCTTTAGTGATTGAGTGTGAGGAGTCAAAAAGAAATAAGTGTGGGTGTGATGAGGTAAAATGGAAAAGAGAGTTTGGTTAGTAGTGAGCTTATTGGATTAAAAAGAAAGAGGGTGAGAGATCAGAGTAAAAGAATATCAAACTCTGCACCATCTACTTTCTGAGCCGGGCAGCCACATTACTAATGATTCACAATTCTTTCGTGAACGTTATTGAAACAGACAAATAACCCATGACAATTCTTGACTAAACCCCACCAACCACTCATTTTCTTCTCAAAAAGAAAATGTTTCATTTTTCTGGGGACGCAACATATAATCTATCTGATTTTCATTTGGAAAATCTGGATATTGAAAAAGAAGGAAGTCTGCCCCACCTTCGCACTTCAATCATGCACATTGAGTCTGTGTTTATCTACTGTTGTCTCACTGGTTTACACAACTTTGAGCCTTTTTAAGCAATTATTCGTGCTTAATGTTTTCTATACATGCACAAACACATAAAGAATTTGTTTCTTTGTCATAACATTAATAGAAATTGCCTTTGTGGTGTTTCGATGATTGGATGGAAGCCCTGGGGGAGTGAACATCAAAAAGCTCCTTTATATTGTGTATTCGTTACACACATTGACTTTGTGTTTCTGACAGGCATTTTAACTTATTCATCTGTTGATTCAGGAGTTACATGTTCTTATTTTGTCTGGATTTGCAAAGATCTAGATGAATACCTGGTTATGGATCACAGAATCAGAGGCTCAGTTGGAAAGATCAGAATGGTCAAATGACATTTCTTGGAAGAAAAGTTTTGATGATATCAATGTTCAAATCATCAAAAAGGGGGAGATGATATCAAGAAATGATAAAGATTTGAAGACGATCAAAGAATTTCTGATTATTGAAGAAATTTTCTTTGTTAAAGCAATTCGAGTTGATTCTGAAGATAATTTATTTCCAAAGGCTGAGAGTATTGTATGAAAGTTTTGGGGAGATTGTTCATTGTTTGAAGATATTTTTGGAAAGAAGACTGTTAAAGAAAAATGGGAGATTGTACTGACAGAGCTTAAAGTGAAAGATTGAATTGCTAGATCTTTCAAAAGTGATCTTGAATCCAAAGGGGGAGATTATTAGAGCATAAATCTGTTGGATACAAGATCAAGAAGAATGAAGGTCAAAGATCAAGAAAGTCAAAGCTGAGGAAAGTCAAATCTCATTAAAGTCAAAGTCTTTTGTAATAAAAGTCAAATGTATTTGTATTTTGTATTTTAGTTTCCTTGTATTATGAGTTGATATAAATACCTTGTCTTTGTATTTTGTTTAGTTAGTTTTTGTTAGTTGTCTAATTGTCATTTTTGAGAGAATACGTATCTGAGAGAGAGAGAGATTTGTAGAGAGAGAGAGAAAGTTCTTGAGAGAGAAAGTTTGTAATTGAGGAATTAAAAGTGAAATCAAAACAGATAATTGATTGAGATATCTTGTTTAGAAACTAGAATCTGGAACACACAGTTACTTTTGATGAAACTCGCTCAGCGAACTCTAAACCAATCGCTGACAATGAAGAATTAAATGCTTGGATGTTCTCTCATTACAGAGAAACAGAACCTTTCTTCTCAAACCATCAGCATTCAAATCCTCCGGCTGTTGATGATGATCCAAACATCATATCCCCTAACGTTGAATCCAACTCATGGATCTCAGCAGAGCCTCTAAACACACTTCTTCCATCAGAACCATCTTCGTCTGAATACCTCTCAGAAAATAATGGTATGTCTGACACTCAACACTTGATAGCTGATGAACCTCAAGCTTCATCATCAGTGAACATTCCAATTGTTGATCCAATCTCCGAAGTAAGCGATCATGCTCCAGCTCAGCGATGGTCTAGAGATCACCCTATAGATCAAATTCTTGGTGATCCCGATATAGGTATTCAGACACGATGAAGTTCAGGTAATATTTGTCTCTTTGTTAACTTTATTTCTTTAATAGAGCCAAAGAAGGCTGATGATGCCCTCAGAGATCCATACTGGGTCAGCGCTATGCAAGAAGAGTTGACTGAGTTTACTCATAACAAAGTTTGGAATCTCATTCCTAGACCATCTGACAAAACTGTTATAGGCACCAAATGGGTGTTTAGAAACAAGTTAGATGAACATGGAACTGTAACCCGCAACAAGGCTCAACTTGTTGCTCAGGGATACAGACAAGAGAAAGGCATAGACTATGATGAAACCTTTGCCCCTGTGGCTAGGCTCGAAGCAATTCGACTATTCTTAGCTTATGCAGTTTACAAAGACTTCATTGTTTATCAAATGGATGTAAAATCAGTGTTCCTAAATGGAAAGCTGAATGAAGAAGTCTATGTAGAACAACCTCCAGGGTTCTATGACCCTAAGCATCCAAATTATGTTTATAAATTGGATAAGGCTCTCTATGGTCTAAAACAAGCCCCTCGTGCTTGGTATGACACTCTCTCATCTTTTCTTATCTCTGAAAATTTTGAACGTGGTAAAATTGACAATACTTTATTTTTCAGAAAAATAAAAGGTCATATTATTCTTGTACAAATATATGTCGATGACATCATATTTGGTTCTACTAACCCATCTCTGTGTACTCGCTTCGCTGAAAGAATGAAGAAAGAATACAAAATGAGTATGATGGGTGAGCTGACATATTTTCTTGGTCTTCAGATCAAACAATCTGACAGAGGTACTTTTATCAACCAAGGTAAGTATGTTAAAGATATGCTGAAGAAGTTTGATCTTACACAAACTTCAGCGATGAAAACTCGTATGGCACCTCCCCTGACACTTAACAAAGATCCATCTGGAAAACCTGTTAATATCACTGCCTATAGAGGAATGATAAACTCCCTGCTGTATCTTACAGCGAGCCGACCTGACATTATGTACTCTACTTGTTTATGTGCACGCTATCAATCTGAACCCAAGGAATCCCATCTGATCGTTGTTAAGCGAATTTTCAGATATCTTAAAGGGACTCCTAACCTCGGTCTTTGGTATCCCAAAGACTCAGGGTTCGATCTAACTGGATATTCTGATAGTGATTTTGCAGGATGTAAACTCGATAGAAAGAGCATCACTGGTGGATGTCAACTCCTAGAAGGAAAGCTGGTAAATTGGACAAGCAAAAAGCAAAATTCAGTGTCCACTTCCACAGTTGAAGCTGAATATGTAGCCGCTGGAAGTTGTTGTGCTTAGGTCTTATGGATGAGAAATCAACTATTGGACTATGAGCTTCAGCTATCAAAGATTCCCATCTATTGCGACAGCACTAGTGCTATCGCTATAGCAAATAATCCAGTGCTACATTCAAAGACAAAACACATAGATATCAGATATCATTTTATCAGAGATCATGTGATGAATGGTGATATTGAACTTCATTTCATCCCTACTGACTATCAAATTATTGATTAATTCACCAAACCTTTTGATGAGACAAGATTCAACTTTCTCATCAGTGAGCTTAGAATGCTGAATTTCGAAGAGTAAAATCTTCAGAATTCATGCATTAAGTCAGTGATTATAAGTTCCCATTTATCATTCAATCTCTAATTAAAACTCTGACTCTCAGGTATGCTCTCTTACTCCCAATCTCTGAATCTTCAGTCAGTAAGACGTTTTAAATAAAACTTTAATCACTGAATTTCTTCTTCAAATAATTAAAAGATTTTTGAAAAACAAAACCTATCACTGAGTTTTCTCTTCAGTGATCCTTCTAATAAACTAAAATCAGTCTCTGAATTTTCATCAGGGATTCTCTCAAAGGAAAACCTATCTTTGACTTTTCTTCAGAGATAATTTCAAAAAGGAAAAATGAAACGTTTTTCTCTCTCCTATGACGTCATTTGAACCGACAATCCACGACATGCCTTTTTCTGACACATTCGTCCGTTGCCCTTCTATCCAATCAACTTCGTGGGACGTGTCCATGTCATGATGAACATTTGTATTCCCGCCTCTTTCTCTCTCCTACTCTCTACATATAAAATAATGTTTCTTTTCATTCTTATCTTTTACGCTTTCTAAAAATCCTTTCTGAGCAAGAAACTCTCTCAAGAAATTTCAAGCATCTGCATCTTCATCCTTCAAGATTACCAGGTTCCTATGATCTTCTTTCTATTTAAATCTTGTTAACAAAACACCATTTTTCTTCATCATGGGTTTTATATGAGATTTTTATTTCATAAAAATCATTTTTTTTATTTTACTCTTTCAAAACCTTTGGTTTTCTTACTATTCTTCATCTTTTCCTTAAGAACAATGTCTTAATCTTCAAATATTTTTGTTTTTATACGTTTCTTTCCTCAAATAGAAACTGGTAAAAGCTTCTTTATTTTTAGACTCTAATCCTTTCCTTCTATTCTCTATTTTTCTTTCCTTATTCAGCAATGGCACAGTCAGCACTTGTTCCCTCCAAGAACGTCAAGTTCGCCATCACTGAATCTGAAGTCCCCAAGAGCAACCATCTTGGACGCCTCGACTTCGATAAAATCAAATACCCACACCTGGTGGATGCTGCCAAATTCCTGAAGCAATCTTGCATTGCTTATGCTTTCACTGTTGATCCAAAACCCTCCAAAACTCTCCTTCAACAGTTTTGGTTCACTGCTGAAGAAACGACCATCACCAACAAGAAAGGTGATCAGGTCCCTGCCATTTCTTTCTGCACTGACCTCGGCAACGGAATGATGACCGCTTTCAGCCTAAGGAAGACTCTCAGGTTTCCTGACAAACCTAAGAGGGGCTTTGAAACTCTACCTACTGACACTGAACTCATCCGGTTTTTGGATGATATGGAGTACTGCTGGGACAACAAGCCCCGCTCTACAATTCCCAACAAGAAGCTAACACTCATCAAAAAGGCGAACATGCCTTCTCAGCTGAACTTCATCTTTTCTCACATCATTCAATGCATGAGTGGGAAAAGTGGTTCTCTTGATCAGGCCAGCAAGGTACAACTCCAGATGGCCTACTCAGTCATCGCTGGCAAAAATTTCAACTTTGCCACCACTATCTTTGACGACCTAAGGTCAAAGATAGAGAAGACGGAGAGGGATCCCAAGATCCCATATGTACAGTTTATCTGTACATATCTGAAGTTCCTCTACGCCAACACTTACCCCACTACTTCTGATGGCTCTCGCCAAAGTGGGTCAGCGTTCACTGGAGGTCAAACCGATGGCAAAAGAGGTAAGTATCTATACCCTTCGCTCTCGACTCTCTCTCCACACTTCTTCTACTTCAGCGGCCACGTAGGAGGTTCCTTCTTCTGCTACCCCTGCCGCTACCACCTCTTCCAAACGACCATCTGTAGTTCCTTTGGTCCTTCGAAGAAGGCCAAAGTGACCAAGGAGACAATCGCCAGTAGTTCAAGGCCTGAGGATGTTTCTCGACAAACTTCCTTGGAGGATTTCGTGGTTCTCTCCTCCACATCCTCATCTCTCACATCATCAACCATGCCAGTGACCTCGGTCGCTGTCACAACAACAGTGACGCAACCTACAATCTCAGTTCAGCAACAAACTGAGGTAACTACTCCTCTCCCTACTTCTTCTATCCCTATCTCTAATCCTTCTATTTCTTTGGTCTCTAACCCTCCATCTATTTCTACACAGCCACCGTTTGGAACCCTAGGACCTGATAATCAAACGTTTGACGAATCTCTACAATTCTACAAATTGTTTGATAACTCAGGTAAACCTATAACCCTAAACACTACTCACAACTCTCCATATAAGCCTGTTTCTCAGCAACTAACGTTTCTTTCATGTTCTAATATGGCCACTATTGACGCCAATGTCAACAGTTTGGGAATCAAGGTGGATTATCTCACGACAGCCATCAATGGCACCACCAGCGCAGTCAATACCGCTGGTGAAGAGCTGAAGACATTGACAGCTACGTGCTCGTCCAAAGTTGAATCCTCTCAAATCTCCGCTTTTCAAGCCGCGATTGACCAAGTGAAGGAGGATTCCAAGCGACAGATTGATGTCTTGTCTGCAAAGGTTGATTCCTGTGAAGTTCTTCTTCAACAAATCCTGACTCACCTGAAGGCACCAACTCCGACTCCTACTCCCTCATTCACAGAGAACGATCGTACCTCTCTGAACATTGCCGTTGAGTTTATTCATCAGGCTACGTCAGACATCCTTGTGTTTGAAGGACATTTGTCAAGTATGGAGGCTGAAGTCCAGAAGTTGGCCACCGCACGACCTCCATCTCCTTCTAAAGATCTCTCTTTACGTGATAATGACAAAGAGGGGGAGAAAGAAGCTGAAGAAAATAAAGAGATAGAGGCTACTGCTGAAGACCAACAAAAGGAAACTCCCTCTCATGTTGAGGGGGAGATAGTTGTTGCTAAAGCCCCTCCTTCTCTCGAAGATCTAATTGAAGAAGATGAAGAAGAGAACGATGAAGATGAAGCTCTTGATCTTGAAGATCAAGAGGAACAGCACCCTCATCAAGATGATGATGATGACGATGAAGAAGACCAGTCTTTATGGTGTTATTCAGCTGTCACTCCATCAGTGATAACTTCGAAAGAAGTTGTCACAACAGGGGGGAGCCATGGAACATGCTCAGGAACCCCTTCCCAAAGCAAATCCAAGGATGTTGCTGTTGAGGGAAGCCTGAAGATTGTTTCACTATCTGAGGAGAATCCTTCTCAGGTATGCCTTTCTCTTGTTCTAATATCCTTCTATAAAATCCCTACCCTTGCTTCTTTCTAAGCCTTTATCTTTCTCCTTCCCCTAAAATAAACTAACTTTCTTTTCATTTTCTGACCAGACAATTCTCTCCCCTTCTTAAGGGTAAAGAACTCCAAATAATCCCAGCTGCTGTAGTTGATGATCAAATAATCCCAATCTCTGTAAGAGAGATTGATGAAGAAGATGAGGAAAAAGAGTCCCTGCAACATCCAGGAAGGCCCTCTAGACCATCTCACTGGTCAGAGGAAGAGATGAAGAGACGAACAGAGATGATTTCTCATCTAGAGAATCAACGACTGAAGATCCCCTCTCAATCAACAGATCTAGAGTTCCTGACTGAAGCTGAAATTGAAGAATCTGTCGGGGCTGAGAAGTTGATAGTTGATTGTCAAAGAGATGCCTCTCTTGCTCTCAAGATTCAGTCCTCTCAAGTCAAAGACAAAAAGCTAAAGAAGAAATCAGTTGAAGTCCAGGCTGCTCTTTTGAAAGAGATTAAAGAGGAGCGCTCAAAAGAACAAAGGGTCAGCGATAGCTCAGTCGAATGGTGTAAAAGCAAAATCGACTATCGCTCTGACCCAATGAAGATCATAGCAGTTGTCATCTCAGGAAAAAAGAAGAAGGATCGAGTTTCTGTCACTATGGAGATTACCAGAGAGGATGGAAGCTGTAAGGCCATGTTCGTGTCAAAGCTAGAAAGCTTAGGTTATATGGAATGGCTAGAGTTCATAGAAACGCTGAAGAAATCAAAATCAACCAGCAGAGGCTATGTTGAAGGCATCTTGGAAGCCCTCATCAACAGAGTCTCCACTGTGTTGAAAGTACCATCTGCTCTTCCTTCCAAACCAAGGCAATTCAAAAGGAAGCCTGTCTCCTCCTCCTCTGAAAATGTCGCAGTGAAAAGAAATGAAACCTCCATCAAGTTCTCAAGAGAAGCTCTATTCGGTCCTTCTTCTGATCATTCAGTTCTCGATCTATCTCTGCCCCCTGGTGGACCATATGTTGTAGGACAAGTACTCAAAGAACCTTTTGGAATCTTCTTCAGAGATGATGAGGAAGAGCTCAGATTTCAAAGATTATCTGAAATTCCTATCTGTCCCCTCGGTCATCTCAAGGATCTCTTGTGCTTATGGTGTGACTTCTCTCCCTCTGCTGAACCGATCAAGGCAATCATATCTCAAGAATCTTCTGATCGAAGGCAAAAAGGAGAAGAAATACCTGAGTATATGATCAATCCTCCAAAATCTTCTTTAGATAGCCGATAGATTAGTTTTTTATTTCTTGTAATCTATTAGTTAAACTTACAGTAGTTAGTTCTTCACTTGTACTTATAATTTTCATATCTTGTAATTCTTTCTCTGAATTAATGAAAATTTCAGTGATGTACTTAACTCTATCAGTACTGTAAAAGATCCCTCAAAATAGTAATTGGGACATGTATATTATGAGTCCTATTTATTCTTTTATTTTGATCCATAAAGTAATTTTCTTCAGTTACTTTGTCATTATCAAATAAGGGGAGATTGTTGATCCAAGCTCTCTCAGTGATTTGATAACGACCCTTTTCTATACTTAGTGAAAATTACATTTTAATATGTATTAGTGTTTCACCATCAGCGATCAAACTGAGTCTGTTCAATTATCGCTGATAGTATCTCTTATAAACATTTCTATGTATTAGTGTTTCACTATCAGTGATCAAACTGAGTCTGTTTAGTTATCACTGATAGTTCTGATGTAAACACTAACGTAATCCCTGAAGACAAGTCTCGCGTCAACATATGTTCATAGCTGAATCGAAGACGAAACCACTGAACAAAGAGAAGTCTACTAGTGACCTGATTCGGATATCAGTGAAGCAAAGACAAATCTACTTATACGTGAAGGAACATGAGGAAAAGCTTCAACGATAGCTGAACCTCTTTATATCTCTGAAGAAAGAGATATTCAGCGATCAATCGATCACAAAGATTATGCCTCAAGTTTCCTTTTGTCTTACCTTGCACAACCAGTACGATATGTCAGAACGGACATATCTCTGCCACAAATCGTACAACAACTCTGTCAACTACACTGTTCATGATACGGCCGAAAGCATGTCTCTCAAAAGTCAGACTCCCAAAGCCAATCACTGGATGACACGTGTAAAGTACCCTGCCATGCATTTAATGCATAAGGTATAAATAGAAAGATCACCTCTCCATCTGAGGGTGTGCTTCTTTCTTCAACCTTTATATAAACCCTTGTTTTCTATAATCTCTAATCCCCCATTCTCTGAGTTCTTGTGCAACCATCTTTGTGTTTCTTAAGTTTGTTTAGATTGAGTCTGTCTTAATCTTATTCCGCAACAAACTTGTAAATTGTGTTTGATTTATCAATAAACAATTTATTAAACTTTAATTTTTGTGTTTGTATTCAACCCCCCCCCCCTTCTACAAACTTGTTAAGCACCTCCGGGACCAACAGTTGCCCTTCTGGATCTTTAAGTCAGGTTACACACTCGCTCACCATATTCTTTTTCTGCATTCTCCCTTAGCCTCACATTTTCTGTATTTTCTACTTCATCTCCCTCAAGTCTTCTTATGTCTCCCAAGACATTTTGAATGTCAGTCGTAGCTGTATCTATCTCCATGTCATCTTGATGGAAAGAAACATCATCAAGAAATCCAAAACTGATAATCATAAATCCCTAATCACATCAAGCTAATTACTCAAGATTAAGCAATATGCACAAGAACTAGAGAGAGAATCTAGAAAGAGAAAGTAGATCTTGAATATCACAACTCTAGATATTACAATGAATGCATAAGCTCTAGTTCCTTACAACATGATTACTAACAAAACCTATTTATACCCACATCTAATACAAAGCCTTAATGGCTAAGGAAACTAAACTAGCTTTGACTAACTATTACAAGGTCAATGTTGACATTTATACATTTGACTTTCCTATTAAATCTTGGATACAATATTTAGACTTAACAATCTCCCCCTTTGTATTCAAGATTTAAAAAAAATTTGATGCATTCAGCTCTTGATTCTTCATCTTTTGTCTCTTGAAGCTTTCACAAACTTTGCTCTTGTGAAAACTTGTATCTTCATCACTTGATCTCTGAATTATCTTTGGAAGAACAAACTTTCACGAATCATCTTGATTTAACTTTGAACATTCTTTATCAGACTTGAACATTGAAATCAACAGCGGAAGCAATTTGAAATTCTGACATGAACTTTGAACTTGAACTCTTGAAATTGATCTTTGAATAATTCTCCCCCTTTTTGATGATGTGAGCATCATTATCATCAAAATTTCTTCAATTTCAACTCAGACTTTGATAACCCCTTTGAAACAATCTCCCCTTTGATAAATGTTGTGCTTTGATCTGAAGAGCCAAATCATGAACTGTATATATCCGAATCTTTTCAAATTCAGACATAATGAACGTGTAATCCCTGATTCAACAAATGAAACAGTTAGAAGTGCCTGTCAGTAACACGAAGTTACTGTGTACAACGGATGTACAATGTAAGGAGCTTGTTTGATGTTGACTCCCCAGGACTTCCATTCAATCATTGAAAGACACAAGGTAATTCTATGAATGTTCTGACAGAAAAACATATTCTCTGTGTGCTCGTGCTTGTGTTTTGAAAGAATTAGCACAATGATTGTGTTTCATAAAGGCTCAAAATATGTAAATCACTAAGGCAGCAATGATTGTACATGGACTCAATGTGCATGAGAAAGGGTCGAAGGTGGGGCAACTTTCCTTCTTTTTCAATATCAGTATCTTCCAAGAGAAAATCCGATAGATTATGTGCTGCTTCCCCAGAAAATGTGAAACATTCTCTTTTTAAGAAAAGAATGAGTAGCTGGTGGGGTTGTATGCAAAAGATGGCATGGGCTATTTGCCTATTTCAATGATGGTCACCAAAGAAATGTGAACCAATCAGTAATGTGGCTGCCCGGCTCAGAAAGTGGTAGGTGCAGAGTTCTGATATTCTTTTAACTCTGTTCTCACACCCTCTTTCTTTTAAACATATAAGCTCACATCTAACCAATCTCTCATTTCCATTTTATCTCAGCTCACTCCCACACTCAATTCTTTTAGACCCCTCTCCCCTCAATCACTCAAGGATTTCTTCCGGGGTAGGAAACACTGGTTATCGTGAATCCATGGAAGATCTATTAAGCACTCATACTGAATCCCATGTTCCTAAAAGTACATGCTTATCAATGATTTTCTTGACATGTAAAGCACAAGAAATCATATGTCAGAGTATGTATGCTCATTTAAAAATATGAATGTAATTTGAGCATTTGATCTTTGAAGATTTCTCAAAACAAGGATATTGAATGAATGAATATGAAGTCAAAAGAATTGTTTTGAGAATCTGACAATGAATCAATCAGATCAAATCAAATGGTTAGGGTATCAAAGAATTGGATATTTGTTTATATGAACAAATATAAACAATTTATCAATGAAAACACAAATATGAAAAAGATGTATGATGCTCAACAACTGTGAAATTGCAAACGGGAGTATTACCATCGAAAAATTGGTTCAAATTTGAGACATGGTAATAACGATTTCAAAGAAAATACTGAACCGGTGTGTGTGAGTACTTAACAATATATGGACAAGATAATACACAAGTATTGATCTTTGGAAACACACGGTCAGTTAAACATTAAAGCACAAAAATTGAAAAACATTTAAAAATCACACTTCTAAATTCATGAAATCGTTATAGAATATGAAGTGGTTTGAACATTTAAGAATTTTTTTTTTCATGTTCGAAAGTTGTCCTTCTTTCAAACAATCCTGAGATCTAGGATTAGAAGATTTTTACCTTTTCGGCTCCCCCTCAAATTATGATATGAAGATTTAATCTTTTAAGCTCCCCCTGGATATTAGCACAATATCCGTTTTTGATCATTGATGAACGGGTCCTGATCTGTCATGTGATTAGAAGCCATTTTATTCATATTCTTTATTCAAAACTAAAAGGACAGAAAGCAGTAAAACGATTATAGAATGAGTTCTGATCTGAAGTAATCAGAAGTCATCACCTTTACTCCCCCTTAAATTAAGCATCTGAAATATGTCAGTTAAAACAGGATAGAGATCAAACACTCCCTTGGAACTTACTTTCCCGGATCAAAAAGGCTACATCGACATATCCTAAACCCATTCATACCAGTAGAACATGACTTTCGATCTGATTCTATTGCAGGATTTTTGTTCGATCACTCCCAGATCAATTGACCTTAGGGGACCAGATGTCGAGCATCCCTCGGAACTTACTTTCCCAAACCAGAAAGGTCACAGGTACAAACTTTTAAACTCAAGGATTTCTGTATTTTAAATGCTTAAAAATAAAATCATCTCAATAACTCAGATCTATATTGAATAGCTTAGCCCATATTTTCATTACAATCTACAATTTTGATCACTTAGGTTGTTCAAGCAAAGTAAACCATAAATATGCCGACTCACATATCTTTAAAGCAGTATCTAAAGCGTCAAACATGTTGCTGACTTTTCGATGTTTGAAAGATTTGAACATTGAACATATGAAACTTTAAATATAAACAAGGCAACTTGTCAAAGATCCTAGACACACATTTTATTCAACTGAAAGAAAATCTGAAATATTAAACTTTATAGAATAAAATTTGTAAAGATTTAAACTTTTAAATTCAACATGCCAAGTTTTGAAAGCAGAAAATTAAATCGTTTTTCATCTAAAGCTTTTGTAAATATATATCAGCAAGTTGATATTCAGTTGGTACAAAATACAATTCAATAGTACCTTCTTCCACGTGATGCTTTATAAAATGATATCGCATGTCTATGTGCTTGGTCTTGGTGTGTTGGACAGGATTGACCGATATCGCAATCGCGAACTTGCTGTCACAATAAATGGGCACAGTCTTGTATAGCATTCCGTAATCGCGAAGTTGCGTTTTCATCCAGAGCACTTGAGCACAGCAACTAGCTGCAGCGACGTATTCAGCTTCGGCTGTTGATATTGACACGCAGTTTTGCTTTTTCGACGCCCAGCTTATCAGTCTGTCACCCAGAAACTGGAGATGACCAGAAGTACTTTTCCTGTCTAATTGATTACCACCATAATCTGCATCAGAATAAGCAATCAAACTATAATCAGAACTTTTAGGATACCATAATCCTAAATATGGAGTTCCTTTAATATATCTAAAGATGCGTTTGACTGCTAAAAGATGAGATTCTTTTGGTTTTGCTTGAAAACGGGCACACAGGCACGTTGAAAACATTATGTCCGGGCGGCTTGCAGTAAGATACATCAGTGATCCGATCATCCCTCTGTATGTCTTTTGATCCACAACTTTTCCATCTGGATCCAATCCGAGTTTGGCACCGTGAGCCATAGGCGTGCCGATAGAAGTAGATTTGTCCATCTTGAATTTCTTCAAAATGTCAAATACATACTTTGACTGATTGATGAAGATTCCATCTGGAAGCTGCTTTACTTGTAAGCCAAGGAAGAAATTGATTTCTCCCATCATGCTCATTTGAAATCTAGAGGTCATTAAATCAGAAAACCAATTACACAAAGATTTGTTAGTCGCACCAAAAATAATATCGTCTACGTATATTTGTACTAAGCAGATATCAAGATTAGTTCTATAAATGAAAAGAGTAGTATCAATCGAGCCTTTGGTAAAGCCGGATTTGACCAAGAAAGCTGACAACTCGTCATACCACGCCCGTGGAGCTTGTTTCAAGCCGTACAATGCTTTATCAAGAAAATATACATAATCTGGACGATCTTTATCAACAAATCCCTCTGGCTGAGATACATATACTTCTTCTTTCAGCTTGCCATTGAGAAATGTTGTCTTGACGTCCATTTGATATACTTTGAAGTTGCGATAAGCAGCGAAGGCAAGAAACATTCGAATAGCTTCCAATCTGGCAACGGGTGCAAATGTTTCGTCATAGTCAATACCTTCTTCTTGTCGATATCCTTTGGCTACCAATCTGGCTTTATTGCGAACAACGATACCATCTTTGTCCTTTTTGTTCTTGAATATCCACTTGGTACCAATTATGCTCTTACCTTTCGGCCTTGGTACAAGTTTCCACACTTTGAGTGCGTCAAATTGATTGATCTCCTCTTGTATAGCAATAATCCAATCTGGATCCTCCAACGCTTCAGAAACTTTTGTGGGTTCAATCTTGCTCAAGAAACAAGTGAAGAGACATTCGTTGGAAGAGGCCGTCCTGGAACGTGTAGCAACACCGGCGTGAGGATCTCCAATAATTTGATGAATTGGATGAGAACTTGTCCACTTTGTTGTATGAGGGAGAGGATCAATCACTTCTTGAACCACTTGTAAATGATGAGAGGGAGGTTCAGAAACTTCTACATCAGAAGATGAAATAGAAATAGTTTCAGCTTGAGGAGGAGATATCTCAAAAATCTCTGAATCAGATTCGGGAACAGTTTGTTGAATAACATCATTCTGTGCTTCCTCCTGAACTGATTCTCCTTGAACAGATTGATCTTGAATAGATTCTTCTTGAATAGGTTCCTCAAGAATTGGCTCAGTTTCTGATTGAACATTGTTTGATTGATCCATTTCTTGTTGTGCCGGTTCTTGTTGAACAGGAGGGACTAGAGCAGCATCATTGTCAGAGATGGATGCAGCGGAATTTGGAATAGATGAGCTCTCAGTTTCCTGATTCAAAACATTAGAAACATTTTCAGAATTAGTTCTAGACACATCATCATAAAAATTTTCAAATAGAACATCAAGATCAGAAAGATTAAGAGAGGGAGTAGAAGAATCCTGGTTATTCAGTGAAATAGCAGGTTCTGAACTGATTTGTTCAGAAACTGAATTTCCAGTACGTGCGGGTTCTGAATCTGATTGACCAGAAACCAATTCAGCAGCTTCGTCAAACTTTACATTGACACTCTCTATGACCTTTCTTGCAGAGATCAGAAAAACTCTATAAGCAGTAGAGTTTGAAGAATAACCCACGAATACTCCTTCGTCTGCCTTTGGACTAAACTTGTTGAGATTCTCTCTGTCATTTAGAACGTAGCATTTACACCCGAATGACTTGAAATAATTGATGTTCGGTTTGATCCCGTTCATGAGTTTATACGGTGTTTTGTTGAAGCGATGATGCAGAATTGATCTATTCTGTGTATGACAGGCAGTTGACACTGCTTCAGCCCAGTAAGACAAAGGTAGACCTGAATAAGCGAGCATTGATCTGGCGGACTCAACAAGCGTTCTGTTTCTTCTTTCGACAACACCGTTCTGTTGCGGAGTACGTGCAGCAGAAAATTGTTGTTGTATTCCTTGAGACTCATAGAATGCCTGGAGAGTACTGTTTCTGAATTCAGTACCATTGTCAGATCTTACCACTTTCACTTGCAACTGCTTATTTGTCTGAGTTAACTTGATAAGATTGATGAGAACTTCAGGAGTTTCGTCTTTTGTCTTCAGAAATTTTACCCATGTATATATTGAGTAATCATCAACAATCACCAGAACATATTTCTTATTTCCTAAACTCTTCGTCTTCATTGGACCACACAGATCAACATGCAAAATATCAAGAATAGCTGATGTACAGTGTTCAGGTTTAGGCTTGTGAGGGGCTTTCTTCATTTTTCCTTTCTCACAATCTTGGCATAGATGGTCTTTCTGGAAACGGAGAACTGGAAGACCTCTTACAGAATCATTCTTGACCAGACGATCCATATACTTGAAGTTAAGATGAGCCAATCGACGATGCCAAATCCAACTTTCACTGATAGAGGCTTTGGATAATAAACACAAATCTGATGATGTCTTAACTTTGGAAAGATCAATGGTATACAAATTAGATCTTCTCTTTCCAACCATTAAGTCTTTGCCACTATCATTCTTTACAGCAACCCTTTTTGATTTGAAGCTTACTTCAAGATCTTTATCACAGAATTGGCCGATGCTGAATAAGTTGTAAGTCCTAAGATCTCTGATTCTTTTAAGAGAGAGAAAGTAGAGAGAGAGAGTAATATGGAGCGCAAAATCTGATGTCTATTAAGATGTGCGTGTGTTAGTTAAAACAGGATAGAGATCAAACACTCCCTTGGAATTGTTAGACCATCAATATCAGAAAAATTTAGCAAAGAAAAAGTTTAGGATAGAGATCAGATCAATTCACTCGGGACGAAGACCATCAATATCCATCGGATGCAAGAACACAGGAGTAAGGTCTTTTTGAACGTTGAGGTACGGGTCCTAAGCTGTTGTGCTTAGAAGCCATTTTGACATTGAAGTCCGGGTCTTGAGCTGATTTACTCAAGAGCCATTTTCTTTCTTACTCCCCCTTGGATTGAGGTGCCTGCAACACAGATTCAGGTTTCGGTTTTGGTACCCACTGGTATTTGGGTCCAGAAATGTTAGTTGCAGTGCGTGTAGGGGATACAGAGTAAGAACCATACCAGAAATGATCATTGGTCTTATGGATATGATCATGTGTACAACAAATAGAACAATAATATTTCTTACCGTTAGGTGCTTTGTTCTTCTTTGCTTTCTGAACAGATACACATGATTTCTTCTCTTTCATCTCATCAGTCTTGTCATCTTTGACTGATTTCTTCATCCAGACCAGTTTCTCGTTCTTGAAACGTTTTCTCCTTGGATAAGAATCTGAACCATCTAAATATTCATCAAAAAACAGGTTAGTGTGACGAATCTGATTGAATGATTTGATTGACCTTTTTGAAGAGACATATTTATTATTTGAACTTGAAACAGATTTTTCAAGCTCTTTGATCTTTGACGCAAAGATGTCTCGTTCTTTCTCAAGCAGATCAATCTTTGTCTTAAATTCAGACTTCGTCTTTTGCTCTTTTAGCGCTGTAGCAGACAATTCAGACAATTTTGAAGTCAGTTTCTTAATTTCATTCTCAAAGATTAAACGTTCTTCTTCAAACTCTTTTTCAGAATCAGTTCGCTGGCCAGATGATTCTTTAAAAAAATCCTACATTCTTTTGTTCTATGGCCTTTTTCTCTTTAGCGAACTTTTCTCTTTCTAAAATCAGAACTTTCTCAAAATCTGAGATTTGTTGAGAAAATTTTAAGCATTTAAGCTCCACCAACTTCTTTTCCTCAAAACACTTCTTTGAAAAATCTAAAAACTTCTTTGAAAATTTTTTCTTTTCATTTTCAAAATCAGCTTTATTATCAGAAAGTTATTTTTCCAAAACAGATAAATTCTTTTTAAGCTCAACGTTCTCAGATTCCAATTTTTTTATCTTCTCTTCATTCTGCCCAGCACTGATATTCTTTAAGGTACTGATTTCTTCTTTCAGTAATACGACTTCAGTGAAATACTCTCTTGACTTTTGAGAATGAAAGTCAACTGCATGAGCCAGATTAATCTTCTCTAATTCCACCTTTCTAATCTTCTCTTCAAGTTCTGCAAAATATATCATGATAAAAGAGTAATCAGCTTATAGTGAATGATCGTTCCAAACTTATGTATCAGAAAATCAAAAATCAGATCAAATTGAAATCTTAAAAAAAATATTTCGTGAAAATTGAAATTTGAACAATACTTGATATTTCGCAGAGTAGAAAAAAATATTTCTAAAGAAGACCAAAAAAAAATTTCCAGACTCAAAGCTGTGGTTTGAATTTTTTTTTTTTTTAAAGAAAAGAGGTTTGCGTGTGTTGACCGAAACGCAAAGCTGTGGTTTGCGGGTCAGGCTTGAAACGCAAGATGAGCTTTGCGGGTCAGCCTTGAAACGCAAAGGAAGATTTGCGGGTTGAACTAGAAGCGCAAGATGAGGTTTGCGGGTCCTGAGTGAATAGCAAAATAATACTTTGCGGGTGAAGTATGAAGCGCAAAGTGTGACTTTGCGGGTTGGTCTTGAAGGGCAAAGTAACACTTGTCGGGTGATGATAGACGCGCAAAGTAACACTTGTTGAGCTTTGCGTTGCAAGAACCCGTATGATTGAAACGCAAACAGTATGATCGAAGCGCAAAGTCATATGATAGAAGCGCAAACCGTGTTCTTGACAGTTTCGTACTCAAATCGATCAAAACCTGCAAATTGATCTCAAAAACTTTATCAGCATCATCGAAAAACAGTTCTAAATGCACAAATACAATCAATTTTCGATTAAAAACATCAAATTGAATATTTTTATCAAGAACAGTGACAGAACACGTTTTTTTAAGAAAACTTCAAAATTCAAAAATTGGAATTGATTTTGACTGAATTTTGATATGGAATCTAAACAACAATCAATCACAAACATAAATCGATTACAATAAATCCAATTTCTTTCATTAAAATCTATTTTTCACACAAAAATCATATGAAACAGTGAAAACTCAGTTTCTTGATTTTTTTTTTTCGAAAATAACGAATTTTCAATGCAAATCACACAAATTTCAATTCAAACTCTGATCAAATCATTTCTGAAAAGTTTGGTATAGCTCTGATACCAATTGATAATCATAAATCCCTAATCACATCAAGCTAATTACTCAAGATTAAGCAATATGCACAAGAACTAGAGAGAGAATCTAGAGAGAGAAAGTAGATCTTGAATATCACAACTCTAGATATTACAATGAATGCATAAGCTCTAGTTCCTTACAACATGATTACTAACAAAACCTATTTATACCCACATCTAATACAAAGCCTTAATGGCTAAGGAAACTAAACTAGCTTTGACTAACTATTACAAGGTCAATGTTGACATTTATACATTTGACTTTCCTATTAAATCTTGGATACAATATTTAGACTTAACAAAAACTATGCTGTAAGTTTTCATCTTCAATGTCAGCAACATAAACATTCTCCTCCTGTTGTTATGAAGTGGCAGAATGTAGATCCCAGTTTCAGTGCAATCAACAGATATAAGAACAATGATGAACAAAATATTGGTCACAGCAACTAGTCATATGATTGATATAAACTTCAAAGGGCTAAGGTTTACAGAGAGAATTTCTGATAATAATATGTAAACCTAACGACTAGTAAACTGAATAATGAAATGCTAACTTAACAAATGAAATAGAAATAACTTTAAATACTCGGGCTCGCAGGCCTAATGGGCTTATGGGCTTGGGCCCATCTAATTAAACAACTATTAAATAATTACAAATCAAACCCTTATAAATACTTTATTCCACTTTCAACACATAGGACTTTTAGTCCTAACAATCTCCCCCTAAAGTTGAATAAAGCATTTATCTTCTTGAAAAACTTCAGGCCTTGATCTTCTTTCCCTCTTGAATCTTTTGAAGAACTTTGGTGCTGCATGTCTTCATGACTTTCCACGCTCCCCCTTGAATAAAGCTCTTGATCTTCATAGTATCAACTTTGTAACCAGATTCAATGTACAGTAACATCGATTGACATTCCACGGTGCATCTTCAGTTTAAAACAAAAAATCTGTCTTTGAACCGCGAGTTGAATAGACTTTCAGCTTAAGAACTTGTTTCAATCAGCTCGTATGAGGAATAATGAAGAAATTTATCAAGAAAATCATATATTCATCTCCTTGATCTCTAGACTGTCTTCAGAACAAACTTTCTTTCTTTAAACTTTGAAATTGAACATTGTAAACATTTCTCCCCCTTTTTGATGACTGTGAGCATCATGATCATCAAAATTCTTCAATTTCAACATATTCTTTGATCTCCCCTTTATGATAAGATGACATTCTACGCATTTTGATCTGAGTATCCGTCAATTCATGAAAAATATATATATCCGAATCTTTTCAAATTCGGACATAATAGGAATGGTAAACCTGAATCAACAAATGATACAGTTAGTATGCCTGTAAGTAGCACGGAGCCACTTTGTACAACGGATGTACATTGTAAAGGAGCTTTTGTGATGTTCACTCCCCCAGGGCTTCCATTCAATCATCGAAAAGCCACAAAGGAATTTTCTATGAATGTTATGACAAGAAAACTCATTCCTTGTGTGCTCGTGCAAGTGTATGAATGATTGAAGCTACTTAGCTTGATCAGGCTCAAATTGTGTAAACTGTTGAGACAGCAACAGATATTACATGGACTCAGTGTGCATGAAAGAGTTGCGAAGGTGGGGCAACTTTCCTTCTTTTTCAATATCTAAATCTTCCAAATGAAGACTAGATAGCAGATATGTTGCGTCCCCAAAGAAAATGAAACATTTCTTTGTTAAGAAAGAAACGAGTGGCTGGTGGGGTTATAGCAAGAGTTGGCATGGGCTCACTGCCTGTTTCAATGATGGTCACCAAGGAATGTGAACCAATCAGAATATTTGGTTGCCCGGCTCAGAAAGTGGTTGGTACAGAGTTCTGATATTCTTTTAACTCTGTTCTCACACCCTCTTTCTTTTTATCATTGAAGCTCACTTCTAACCAAACTCTCTTTTCCATTTTTCCGCTCCACACAATGAGAAAAACTCAACCCGATGAGTTATCTCCCCCACTCTTTGATTTATGACCCCTCACCCCTCAAATCACTCTTGGATAACTTCCGGGGTAGGAAACACTGGTTATCGTGAATCCATGGAAGTACTGTTTAAGTTCTCACACAAATCCCATGTAACTCCTAAAAAAATAGTTACTCACAGTTTAACTTGAATATTTAAGCACAGAATGTATGATAACACTGTCAAAATGTATGCTCATAAGATTTGAGCAATTGAAATTTGAAGATTTCTCAAAACAGATATATTGAATTAATGAAATGAAATCAAGAGCATTGTTTTGAGAATCTGACAGTGTATCAATCAGATCACATAAAATGGATAGGGTATCAAAGAATTGGATATTTTGTTTATATGAACAAATATAAACAATTTAGCAATGAAAGCACAAATTTAGAAATAATGATAGATGCTCAACAACAATGGATTTCAAGCAGGGGTATTACCATCGAAAAATTGGTTCATTATGAGACATGGTAATAACAAATACAAATGAAGTACTGAATCTGTGTGTATGAATACGTTATAGTATAAGGATAAGATAATACGCAAGTATTGATCTTTAGAAACACACAGTCAGTTAAGCATTAAAGCTCAAGAATTGAAAAACATTTAAATTCACACTTCTAGATTCATGAAACCTTTTGAGAATCAGAAGTGGTTTGAACATTTCAGAAACTGTTTTTCATGCTTGAAAGTTGTTCGTCTTCCAAACACTCAGAGATCTAGAGATAGAAGATACTTACATTTAAGCTCCCATTCAAATCATGATATAATGATTTAGGTCTTTTAAGCTCCCCCTGGATATTTGCAAAATATCCAAGTCTGAACGTTGAAGGACGGGTCCTGATCTGTCATGTGATCAGAAGCCAAACTTCGTTGAAGTCCGGGTTCTAAGCTGATTTACTTAGAAGCCATTGTTCTTCTACTCCCCTTTGATAGTAGGTGCCTGCAACAAAGAATCAGTTTTTGGCTTTGGTACCCACTGGTATTTGGGTCCTCGAATGTTAGTCGTAGTTCTTGTAGGAGATATAGAATAAGAACCATACCAGAAATGATTACTGGTTTTGTGAATGTGATCATGTGTATGACAATAAGAACAGTGGTATTTCTTACCTGATAACCTGAGTAATTGATCTCTCGAGTAGATATGATCAGGTTTACCTTTATGCACTTTGTTCTTCTTGGCATTGACCGCATGTACACATGATTCTTTTTCTTTCAGCTCATCTTCAACTGGTTTCTTCTTCCAGACCAGTTCCTCATCTTTGTATCTCCTTGATCTAGGACGTGTACCTGAACCATCTATATTGCTATCATAGAAAAGGTTAGTTTTACGAATCTGATCAAAATATTTAACTGACCTTTGTGGAGAGACAAATTTCTGATTTGTACTTGATACAGACTTTTCAAGCACTTTAATCGTCGAAGCAAAGTTGTCTCTTTCTTTAACAAGCAGGTCAATCTTCTTCGTGAATTCAGACTTCGTTTTCTGCTCTTTTAGTGCCTTCTCAGATAGTTCAGACAACTTGGCAGTAAGCTTTTTGATCTCGGTCTCAAACAAGCTTCTTTCTTCTTCAAATCCCTTCTCAGCATTGTTTCTTTGGCTAGATATTTCTTTGAAGACACCAACATTCTTTTGTTCAATGGCCTCTTCTCTTTGGCAAACTTCTCTCTTTCTAGAATGATTACTTTCTGAAACTCAGAAACTTGTTGAGAAAGTTTTATGCATTTCAACTCAACTTCTTTCTTCTCCTCAGCACATTTTCTCGAGAATTCTGAGAACTTCTTTGCGAAAGATTTCTCTTTAGTCTCGAAATCAGATTTGTGTTTAGCAAGCAGTTGCTCCAAATCAGATAAACGCTTTTAAAGATCTGCATTTGCATCTTTCAGTTCAGAAATCTTTTCCTCAGAACTTTCGACAGAGACTATTTGCTGAGTTTTAGCTTCCAAAATAGAGATCTTTCCTTTTAGCTCAGAGTTCTCAGCTTCCAATTCTCTTCCTGTTAATAAACCCTTTGTCCCTAACACCAACCATTCAGCACAATCCCACAGCTCTTTTCCTGTCATGTTGTTGGTATTTCTTTGACCAATAATCTCACTAAAAATGTCACTAATAAATTCACACGAAATACTGTTTCATATAATTTCGAGCATTATTATTGGCCCTCTCTCTTTGTTCCTTTTCCACAGGAGAAGCTTCTGGCGGAATTTGGGATTGCTTCTCTCCTTCAGTCAATGACAATCTGATGTAGGGACCCACCTCATGTTCGTCAACAAAATACAGAAAATCAGCTTTCCACCTTTCATATTCTCCTTTGGACCGCAGCCTTGGTGGGTTCACCATTTTGTACGAATTGAATAGACTGTATTCGATCCGGCTTAGAAGAAAGATGAAACTTGAAAGTGCAGGGACCAAAAGTGACAAAATGTGAAACTTGAAAGTTTAGGGTCACAAATGACACGCTGAATCCTTGAAGTACGGGGGCTAAAATAAATGCACTGCAAAAAAATCGTGAGACTATTTTTTTTTTTTTTTTTTGATAAAGCACCCGGTCGAAGGTAAGACCGGAGTAGCAAGAACCCGGTCGAAGGGTAAGACCGGATATGCTAAGGTCCGGTCGAAGGAAAGACCGGGAAAGATAAGGTTCGGTCGAAGGTATGCCCGGAGGAAGCAGGTATCCGGTCGAATGACACGTCCGGGAATACACTTATCCGGTCGAATGATACGACCGGGGACACACGTATCCGGTCGAAGGTTATACGGTCGAAGGGACAAGACCGGAGTACTTTTGATCGGTCGAAGGGACAAGACCGGGTAACACGTATCCGGTCGAAGGAACAAGACCGGAGTACACTTATTCGGTCGAAGGGCTCAGGTCGAAAGACAAATTAAACGATAAACACAAAAAACAGATAAGACCGATATTGACGAAGAATACACCGATGAACTCGATGAACAATCAACCCAGAAAACAATCGATCGAACAGCAGATTAACACAGAAAAACCAAGAAATCGATTTATCAACCTATCGACCGAGAGCATTAATATTCCAGAAAAATATTTAACTCAGACCGATAAACAATAACCACAAAAGACCGATAAACTGATTTTCAGAAACACATTAGACCGATACAATCGATCAATAACCACATAAACAGTAACCAAAAAAATCGACCGAATCAGAGGATTTCCAGAAAAAATATTCGACCGATCTATAGACGACTTACTGTTTTTTTTTTTTTTTAAATTGATCGACTGAAACCAACAGATATCTAATAATCAAACAATCAATTAATGCATGTAAAGCAATTAACACAAGAAATTTATCTTAGGGTTTTAGACAAACCTTTTTCTGGATCAAACCTTTTGCCTATCTGCTCTGATACCAATTGTAGATCCCAGTTTCAGTGCAATCAACAGATATAAGAACAATGATGAACAAAATATTGGTCACAGCAACTAGTCATATGATTGATATAAACTTCAAAGGGCTAAGGTTTACAGAGAGAATTTCTGATAATAATATGTAAACCTAACGACTAGTAAACTGAATAATGAAATGCTAACTTAACAAATGAAATAGAAATAACTTTAAATACTCGGGCTCGCAGGCCTAATGGGCTTATGGGCTTGGGCCCATCTAATTAAACAACTATTAAATAATTACAAATCAAACCCTTATAAATACTTTATTCCACTTTCAACACATAGGACTTTTAGTCCTAACACAGAAGGAATACAATCCATAGACAATGCATGCCGATCCGACTCAGTTTCAGAATTCTCACCTTTGTTAGCTATATCTTCCTGAGGACTTGATTGACGAATGATAGTCCTTTCAGGTTGAGATGTGAAGACTTCTAGATGAGTGGCAACTTGTGTCGAAGTCCCCACAGCTTCAGGATGAGATTCCTGACCCCCGCCTGTGCCCCTCTCTAAATTTTCCCTCAACGCTCCCCGTTCCAAGACTCCCGCAGTCTTAGGAACCCTTACCGACTCCTCTCATCTAAGGTTAGAGTCTTGGGTAGGGATAACCGGTTCTGGTAATCCCATCGACTCTCTATATTCCTTAACACACTCAGAGTTCTGATTGGCATAGCACAACAAAGTTGTTGGGATAGGAATGGAGTAACTGAAAGACTTCTTCTACTTCTGAAGATATTTCATTTCAATCTCAGGAGCAAGCTCATGATGAAGCCTCTTTGGAATGTCTCTATTTGATCGGATCATACTTCGAACAATAAGTTGAAGAAACCTTTGATATGGCACATAGATTGGTTTCTTTGAAGTTCTTTTGCTAATAACCTTCTCATAAAGTTACGTCCAAAATGCCACTAAATAATCAACATGCAGATCGTACACGATTGCATGAAAGAGATGCAAAGTGTGCATATTGGTGTTGTCAAGGCTAGAATTCCTTGAGGTCAAGCAACGGTTGATGATGGAGAACATCTTATAGTAGAACGTTGGAAGATTTGTCTTTTTAAACTCACTGGTCTTTGTCATTGAACCAACATATCCTAAGGTGCGGATGCCTTCAAATACTGCTGAGTCAACAATATATGGATGAAATGTGGTTCTGCCCTCTCTTGAGTTTGCTTCAGGTAGATCCAAAATAAATCTGAGTCTCTTATATGTCAGGATTGAAGTAAAGTTCTCAATCCTGAGTTGAAAGAATTTGATCTTGTCACTCTGCACCACGTACTGTATTGTCTTCCAGACCTGCTGCAAGTATAGAACTGGAATAGATGTAGTGTCTGTTAGAGCTTTACTGATAGGATGACCCTTCAGAAATCTCAATAACCAATGGATTGACATTGAGACTGTTAAAATCTACATGGTGGTTGTTTGGATAGAGCAACAAATACTCAGACGGATTGATCAGGGCTAGATCAGGATCTTCACCGACAGCTGACTGTATGTGAGATCGGGAAGATGGCATAGAAGTCTCTTTTGAATCATTTGGATCATTTTCATCCATCTGGACAACTGGATCATGAGAGAATTCTTCTGCCATTGATATACCTGAAAAAGATATAAAGTATTGGATAGAATCCAATATATTAGCAATAAGCACAAAAACTTGTTTTTCAGAAAAAATATTTTGATACACACAGTATCAAGTACAAAATGATTGTACTTTGAAGCACACAAGTTAAGCACAATTAGTTGCATGAAACAAAATGCAATTGAACAAAAAAAATTACAAAAAGAAAATGACTCAATTCTGACCAAAAAACACTTGAAGTTTTGATTTTGTTCTAAAAAATGCAGTAGTAGAGTATGAACCCATAAGCATATGAAAGATTTAGAAAAAAATTTAAAAACTTTGAAAATATGCTAAGTACAGAACTTTCAAAGCATTGAGAGAACTTAATACTCGCATGGTACTGAATTTTGACAAGAACTCGCAAGGAACTGAAATTAGACAAAGAACTCGCAAAGCAAGAAGTTCGTTCACAAAATATTATCCAAGAACTCTCATGAAGAATAAAAACAAGGTTAGAACTCACAAGTCTGTGTTCGAAGTCAAGAACACGCAAAGAACTGTGTTCTTAAAGAATTTGAAATTTTGAACTGTGAGCCCAAAAATTTAAATTTTTAGTTCAGATTTTGATTAGGATTTATTTCCAGACTTCAATAGAGTTCAAAATTTTCATCTGTTTTTAAAAATTAAATCAATTCAACAGAGTTCAAGTTCTAAGATATCAGTTCATGAGTTCGATTTATTGCAAGTCCAAATCCAATAGTTCGACGAATGAGTTCAAAAATTCAAGTCCAATAATTCGAATCCAAGTCCAAAGTTAAGGTATACCTGCAAATTAACAATATCGAGCAAACCCATATGTACAAACAACATAAACAATCATTTTATGATGAACACGATCAAACAATACATGTATCGTTCATAGAAGATGAACAGTCACACAAAAACAATCAAACCACAAACCCTAGAAAAATAAGAATCAAACATTTAAATCAACAAGAAAAGATGAAAAACATATTAGAAACAATAAACAAACAATAAGAATCGATAAACCTACACTGATTCTTCAAAGAAAGGAATAAAATCGAAAGGTCACACAAGGTATTCGAGAGAAAAAATCGTCTAAGTGATAAACTCGCAAACACTATCTGAGAGAAGTGGGTGAAATCTAGAAAACAAGAGAATATATACTCAAAGATTCTCGCAAACACATGGCATGATTAGAGTAGTTGACCCACTTCGCTCAGACTAAAGAAAAGGCACTTGCCGCATAAAGAAGGCAAGGTCGTGTGTGCACTTCGTGCATGAACGATGTACACGAAGTATGAAACTCGCAAGCACTATCGTGTGCGAAGTTGAAACATGCAAGACATTACATGCGTGAAGTGGTGTGAACAGTAACAACTCGCACGCTTTGATGTGCGGGAAGTGGAAACTCGCAAACAATAGTGTGCGCGTTTTGTACTTCGTGCAGCCTTTGCTATGCGCGAAGTGTGAACTCGCATGAAATTGTCTGCGCGTTCTACACTTTGCGCATGCAATGGTTTACGCATTGTACAAACTCGCATAACACTATGCGCGTTTTATAGTTAGAAAATTTTTGAGAAATTTCCAAAATTGGAAACTTTCCAAAAATATTTTGTTCCACTTTCCAAAAATAGCAAGTTTATTAAAAAGACCTTTTATGCCCAAAAAAATACTTTCTGATTTCAAAAAAAATACTTTCTGAAAAAAAATACTTTCTGATTTCAAAAAAAAATTCAAACACAAAGTCACACACCCATTTACAGACTTTACAGTTCTGCTCCCCCTTGAAGTGTGCATGTCTGTTTTCTCCCCCTTGATATATTCAATCTGCTCAGCATACTGAAGTACGAGTACTGATCTGACTTGATCAGAAGTCAAAGTCCTTGATGTCAGCATTCTATACATGAATCCACATTTGTTAAAAGTATCAAACTTTGAGAATGTGTAATTACCAAAACATTTAAACAAATAAACTCATATTCAACTCCCCCTCAACAACAGGTACAGAATTATGAAATAAGAATATAACTATGCATCAAGGTTCAACATTCCAAGTTTCCTGACCAAGAAATTAAATCTATTTTCATCAAGAGGTTTTGTGAATTAGTCAGCAACCTCAAAATCTGTTGAAACAAAATGCATTTCTATATTTCCTTTCTCTACATGATCTTTTATGAAATGATACCTGATGTCGATGTGTTTGGTTTTAGAGTGCTGTAACGAATTTGATGTAATTGCTATGGCACTTTTTGAGTCACAGTAAATGGGGACCTTGTTGAATGTATATCTATAATCCTTCAGCTGTGTCTTCATCCACAGAACTTGTGAGCAACAACTTGCAGCTGCAACATATTCTTCTTTAGCTGTAGAGGTTGACACACAGTTCTGTTTCTTCGACGACCAACTTACTAGCTTGTCTCCCAAGTACTGGTATGATCCGGAGGTGCTCTTTCTATCTAACTTATTCCCTGCATGATCTGCAATCGTGTGGGCAATCAACTCAAAACCAGAATCTTTCGGATAACAAAGGCCCAAATTTGGTGTGCCTTTTAGGTATCTGAGGATTCTTTTAACTGCAGCAAGATGGGACTCTTTGGGATTAGCCTGATACCGTGCACAAAAACATGTAGCAAACATTATCTCCAGCCTACATGATGTTAGATATAGAAGAGATCCTATTATGCTTCTATAGGTCCGTTGGTCAACTGATTTTCTAGAGATATCAACATCCAACAGACTTCCAGATTGCATAGGAGTCTTCATGGGTGATGAAGAGTTCAGGTCAAATTTCTTCAACATGCCTCTTATGTATTTAACTTGATTAATAAAAATCCCTTGCGGGGTTTGTTTGACTTGCAAGCCTAAGAAAAAATTAAGTTCACCCATCATTGACATCTGAAACCTGTTCTTCATGATGTTTTGAAATTCATCACAAAGGTTAGGGTTCGTAGTTCCAAATATAATGTCGTCTACATAGATTTGTACAAGAATCAAGTACTCACCTTTCTTTTTAAGAAATAAAGTGGTGTCGATAATACCTTTACGAAAACCAGACTCATTCAGGTATATTGATAGTGTTTCATACCATGCATGTGGAGCTTGTTTCAGTCCGTAGAGTGCTTTATCCAACACATATACATGGTCTGGGAACTTTGGATCTATGAAGCCTTCAGGTTGACTCACGTACACTTCTTCGTGTAGTATACCGTTGAGGAATTTCGATTTGACATCCATCTAATATACCTTGATGTTTTTATGTGCAGGGTACGCAAGGAAAATCCTTATAGCCTCGATCCCTGCCACGGGTGCGTAGGTTTCGTCATAATCGATTCCTTCTTGCTGATTGTAACCTTTCGCCACTAACCGTGCTTTGTTCCATACAATTATACCCGCTTCGTCTTTCTTGTTCCGAAATACCCATTTAGTACTGACAATGTTTTTATCCTTGGGTCTTGATACTAACCGCCATACTTCATTCCTCTTGAATTCGTTCAGCTCGTCTTGCATCGCTTTATCCAATGTCGATCTTTGAGTGCCTCAAACGGCTTTTTCGGTTCCATGCTGCTTAGGAAGTTTGAGAACATACAAAAGTTAGCAGATGCAGATGCAGTCGAGGATCTTGTAGACACCTTAGCTTTTGGATCTCCAATTATGTTTTCTAGAGGGTGACTCTTTGTCCATCTATGTGTGCTTGGCAACACATCTCTCTCAGTCTGATCATTTGAAGTGTCAAATTCATCTTGGATAGCAGGTAGATCAGTTTCTCTTGCAGTTGGACTTTGTGCACTTGGTGATTGATCAACTTCTACTGTTGTAGGTTCTGACTGATTTTCACCAGATACTGCTGAAGTAGATCCCGGTTCATTCAGTGGTGATACTATCTCAGCTGTATCATTTGGATCAGCTTGTTCAGAAACCTCTTAAGTATAACTTGTAGAAACTTCACCAATTGCTCCAGAGGGATCTGATATATCTGCACTAGTAGGATGTGAGTCAGTATTTATTAAATTTTCTTGACTGTTATTATCATTAGATAAATCATTAGATGCATCAAGAAATAACAGATCAAGATCAGATTCAATGAGAGGTTCAGAATTCTTAGTCTTTTGTTGATCAGGTTCTATGCTTGTTGATGTAGAAGCTTTGTATTTTGTTCCGAGTTCTGAACTGCTTTGTTCATAAGTCCTTGTCTTTAGTTCATCAAAGGTCACATTGGCACTTTCGATCACAGTCTTTGTCTGCATGTTGTACACTCTGTACGCTTTTGATTGAAGAGAATATCCAATGAATATTCCTTCGTCGGCTTTTGGTTGGAATTTGGACAAGTTCTCTCGATCGTTTAGCACGTAGCACCTGCAGCCAAATACACGAAAGAATTTAACCGTTGGTTTATGACCATTATTAATTTCATAAAAAGTTTTATTAAAACGCTTATTTATTAATGTCCTATTTTGTGTAAAAGGCAGTGGCTACTGCTTCAACCCAGAGAAACATAGGTAGGTCTGAATATGCAAGCATTGTCCGTGCAGCCTCTACCAATGTTCTATTCTTCCTTTCTACTACCCCATTCTGTTGAGGTGTCATCGCCGCAGAAAAATTGTGCAAAATTCCAACGGAGTCAAGAAATGATTGAAGCGTTGCGTTCTTGAACTCGGTACCGTTGTTACTTCTCAATTGTTAACACTTAGAGATATATGTCTTTGTGATTTTCTCTCTCTACTCTCTCTTTAGAACTGTTCTTTGATTTTCAACATCTTGAGCTTGTGTGAACTTCTCTTAATTTTTCCTTTTTCACACGCAGAACAAAGAGAATCTTGTTCAATATTTAATTCAGGAAGTCCCGTAACAAGATTTTGTGTTCTGAGCTTATTCAGATCCCAGAAGTGCTGATGAGACAGACGTTGATGCCACAACCAACTTTCCTCTATAGATGTCTTAGAAATAAGACAAACTGGCTTTGATGCTTTGAGTGTTGGAAAGTGAACACTGTATAATAATCCCATTCTTCCAACTTTGATGAGTTCTTCTCCACTTTGATCTTTGATGTAGCAATAATCAACATCAAATTCAATCTTACATTTCTTCTCTGCAAATTGACTGATCGAGAACAGATTGTATGCCAAACCTTCTACATACAGAACTTTAGAGATTGATATCATACTTTCCTGATTGTGCCGTAACCTCTGATGTATCCTTTCATTTCATTTCCAAAATTAATTGATCCTGCATAATGATCTACATAGTCGAACAGCAGGTGCTTGTGCGCTATCATGTGTCTTGAAGCTCCAGAGTCAATGATCCACACATGACATAGGGGATTTCCCCACGACGCCCACCTGCATAGGGGATTTTCCCACGACGCCCACCGTCATACGCCTACTACAATGATCTCTGCGGCACAAGACCTCGTATCTGGTTTTGCGAAATCTCTTCGTGAAATACTTGAACCCCTCCTTAAGAAACTTTGTTCCAAGCTCTATAATCATTTCATCCTTCGTATCAAATATATGTCCGGATACTATTCTTGCACTACGATTATAAGGTGTAGGTTGGTTGGCTGTTATACAGGGCTCTAGGGTTGGAAGGAAATGAGGCATATCAAAATAATCATTTAACCCGCCAAAAGATTTAGGGGTTACTGTTTCTACTTCTTTTTCTTCTTCGTCTTCATCTTTATCCGTTTATGGTATTTCAACATCAGATATACCCAATGTAAAAACATGGGCTTCGTCATCATCAAATCCAGCAAACCGTCTTTCTTCTTCTTCTTCAACATCATCTTCTTCTACTACTTGTTGTGTCTCAGGAACAAAATCGGGATAATACTCACTATGACCATATGTATGCTCTAGAATTTAAGTGGTGTCGTAGGAGGGCAGAAACTGAGAATCAAACTCAGGTTGAGGAATATACATTCCTTGCATCTGATATTGATCTTCAGATTCACAGTTTTCAGGGTTAGAACTACTACCGACATCACCTCCACCGCACATCGAATCATCAACAAACACAATCAGTGTAATCGGTTTGTTCGACTTGGCTGCAAATTCCATGAAACCTTGAACATCTTCGTCTTTGGTTAACTCAAGTAGTGAACCTTCATTCTTGTACATTATCTTGGTTACAACAGTAGACCGCTCGATTCCGAATTTTTTCTTAACATAACCAATCAAGCTTCGATGTGTATGTTCTGTTCGCACTCGCACTTTAATCTCGACAGAATCATCAGAACGAACATAATCCCAGACCCCATTGTTGTCTTCAACCCATTGACCACCGTAATGAAGACATAGTTTCACTTTCTCAGGACCAGAAGTCATTTTCAAAGGAATTGAAGGAGGAAAAAAAATTGTGGACGAAGAAAGCAAGGACTAGATGATATCGTATACAGGGGTATCGTCGTCGTTCGTCTTTCTTTGATCTTTATAGATGGCATGCATTAAACTCATCTGACCAATTGCATGACAATAGTACAATAATTGTACTGGGTCGTTGAAAAAAATAGTGTACATTCGTAATAATTATGGAAAAAAACACGTGAAAAATAAAAAAAATCTTAAAAATTTGTGGAGATACATGTAAAAAAGCTTGAGTCTTTACGAATAGTTGATGAAATTGTGAAAAATTCAAAGTTCAAGGGTTGGAAATGTAATATATATATATATATATGTGTGTGTGTGTGTGTGTGTGTGGAAATGCAATTGATATCTATATAAGAGAACAGGGGCCAAAATTGTAATTTATTTAAAAGACTTTTTCATCATGTTCATATATCATGAACATGCCACGAAGTGGGGCCAAAAATGTAACATACTTTAATTCTTTTCCAAAGATGAGGGGCCAAAATTGTAACTTTCTTATTTTTTTCAAAAATGTGGTTCGTATATTAGGAGATTACAATGAGGGGCCAAATGTGTAAATTTCAGGTTCGTATATGAGGAGATTCACGAACAGGGGCCAAAAAGGTAAATTTGTTTACCTCTTTAATTTTTTCCACGTACCCTTTATGAATTGATTTTTTTTATTAGTTTTTAAGTTTAGTTTGTATATACGAACACATATCACGAATATGAATCAAAGTTTTAACTTCAAAGGAAATGGCTATTTTAATAAAAATAAGGGAGAGAATGGCTAGGAGGTAAACCCGATTTTCTGAAATGTCTACTTTAATTAAATAAATATAAAGATTTTTATTTAATATGTACTTTATTTTAAGAAAATTGATTTATGATTGGGTATATATAAAATAGAGTAAATTGTAAATTTGGTCTTTGTGGTTTGTTTGTTTTTTTTCTCGCTTTTGATCCCTACAAGATTATTATTGCAAGAAAACCCTTGTGGTATGCAAAAAGTGTTTGGTTTTGGCCTGTACCCACTAACACCCTTAAAGGAATCCATTATATCAAGGGTATTATGGTCATTTTATTTTTTAATTTAATTTTCTTTTAAAAGATACTATATACGAGAAGGCTTGAACCATTTTTAAAAAACCCATCTAAGTACGAACCCGATTGTGGTCCCCAATCCCATCTCATATCATCTTCTCCGGTTAAAAAATCTAACACCGGTCATCTTCTCCGGCCAAAACCCCAACTCCGGTTATTTTCTCCGGTTCAAATCCCATCTCTGTCACCATATATCAAAAACATAAAGGCCAGATCCTAACTCTACCACCATTTTTGTCTTATTTCTCGCTAAAGAACTACACAAAACACATTTGAAGTTTAACAAAATCCACAAATCGAAGCTCTCACACATTTTATTCATTTTAGTAACTCAAAACCAATCGAAGTTAGCCAAACCAAAACTCACACAAAGCTTTGAGTTTACACATAATTGAGTTTTTAGAGATCAAAGATGGAGGGGAAGATGGCTTTTTTCCAAAGATGGTGATGGAAGTTGTTGCTGTAGGTGCAAATCAGCACGGGTGTGTCATACGTGAAGATGAGATAGTGGTCGGTGATGCTATGGTTCATGGAGGGCGGGAAGAGTGAGATAGGGAAGGGATACGGGGGAGAAGGTGGGGAGGTCACTAAAAAGAAAGGTCGATGGGGAGAAGATGAAAAACTAGTGGGAAAGAGAGAGGGGAGGGGAAGGGTTGGTGGCTGAGAGAGGGGAAGGGGACGGTCAACGACAGTGAAAGATGGGGATAGAGAAGTCTTTAGGGTTGAAAGGAAGGCAGGGTTAAAAAAACTATTATACCCTCATGTGCAAGTCACACGAGGGGGGTTTAATGGAGGCAAACTAATAGTGTTAGTCCTCAGGGATCAAAACAAAGCACTTTTCCATACCATAAGATTTTTTTTGAAATAAAAATTTTATGGAGACCAAAACCGAGAAAAACAACAAACCACAGGGACTAAATTTGCAATTTACTCTATAAAATATTTTTTAATAAAAAAAACCGTGAATCACAATAAACTTTATAATTTGTTTAAAGACCGATTTGTAACACCCATAAAATTTAGTAAGTTTATTTCTCCAACGTTCCCTTTTTGTTATTTTAATTAATTGTGCATGCTTTAGTTTAGAAAAGAAGTATGTAAGCCTTAGATAAGTTAATTTTGGATGTGTGGCTTGATGTGTCGAACTGTGAGATTGAAATCGAAGATTTTTTAACATCAAGACTCCCCGTGTGCGTTTGATCGGTGACCTTGACATATGACATTATCGCTAGTTATAGTTGCCAAGAGAGAGAGGGGCTCGGTACAAATCGGGTGATTGCGACAGCGAGAATGCCACCCAGCACTATCGCGTGTCTCTCTTGCCGGTTGTGTACCAAAGAGAGGTCAAGGGTCGAGATTATGCCAGCGACAGTGCCACTGGGCAAAGTCACCAAACACTATCGCCAGAGCATGTCTCGGTATTTAAAAGGGAGGCAGACGGGGTTTCTTCATTGTGGAATGAAAAGAACAGCTTTGTTAGCGATTTTTTAGCCTTATAGTGATATTGAACCCTCCCCAAACTTTTTCTTCATTTAAGTTCAAATCTAGGGTTGGTATGAGCATTCATTTCACATTAAGACAACTTTGAAGAGCATTAATTAAGGTTTCAAGCAAGGATCAAGTGTCAACTTCATCTCCCTCATCTTTTCTAAGGTTTGCAAGTTTTCTAGGTTTTCTCCTAAAAACCTAAGAGGTAAGTTTAAATGGTTTTGTAAAACTAGGTACATATCTAATATGCTTCATATTGTCAACATTGTGTTTTATTTCACGTAAGCCATCGTATTTTAGTGAAATGTTCATATTGGTGAATTTTTGAAGGAGTAAGAGTATTTGATGAAATCCCTTGCACTTGTATTTTAAGACTCGTATACATTTACATCTAAAACATTCATGAAGAGTTTGAGAACCCCATTGATATTTTGGTTGCTTTGCATACAAATGCCCATATTTTAGGGTTTTGGGTTCACTTGGAGATTTGGCTTAGTCAGAGGCATTTTGGTACTTGAAACCCTCCTTGTTATGGTATTATTCTTATTGTACATGATGTACAGCTTTATCACTTGGGAACACTTTATGAGGAATTATATTCTTATTTGACCAATTTGAGGGTCATCATTGATTATGTTAAGCTTCTTTCATTTTTTTAATATGGTGGTTGGACCACGAGCTTACACATGTTGATATTATGGACATTTTTCTTGAAGTGAATTTGTACAATGGTATATTGAAAATTGAACCATTGAGTGGGCAATTAGCGGATATAGTCTTGGGTGCCACCTTTGAGGTATGTACCTTGATCTCTGCCATTCGGGGTAATGCCTTGGAAGTAGTCCCCAATGTGTCGGGCCTTGTGGTGTTACTCGTAGGAGTAGACACTAAGGTATATCGACTCTTGAGGTGAAACTTGGTTGGTGCTATGGGTCTCCCCCATGGATCCCAAATGATGAGTTACTTAAATGTATATATGAATTCTACGCGTTAAATATTGATTATCTTCACTTGTTCAAGCTCACTAGGGTTTTTGGCCTAACACTTGTTTGGTGTCGATATGTATATCAGGTTTTAGCGGTGCAGTCTCTAAGAAGGTCTAGCCGGGGTGTAGTGAGAGCATTAGGGAAAAGACCTTTTGGGACACCATCACTTATAGAAGAACACTATTTTTGGAAGATTGAGTAACACCCGATTTGTAATCTTATTTCTTTTGAGGAATTAGATTATTAGGTTGTTGTTTCATTTTCTTGTAGTTGCATCTTGTATTTAACAAGTGTTTACTATTTTCCTTTTTTAGGAGGCTCATGCTTTGGCATCTTTTTTAATATACCACTTTTCCTTCTTACGAAAATTTTTGTTCACCACAATTTTTTGGGTGTTACAAGTTGATATCAGAGCTTTAGTTTAAATGAACTAGGTGTTAGTTTTAGAATGCCTAGACTTAAGTTGTAGGCTTTAGTGGTAAATTTCAAACCTTGGGTAAGATTTATAGGTGGGGAAAGTATTAGGATTATAGAAATACACTAATTAAAAGTTATAATGACACCGACAAGAATCCTTGTGTATAATACGTTCAAAATTTCAGATGACCCGTATTATTATGAATATATTGTTACGAAAGAGTGCATGGAATTGTTATTATGATAATTAATGATTGTAGTAGTATGTTTCAACCGTTAATCTTTCTAAGAATTAACCGGTATGATCTTTATCATCTGTGATAGCTCACAATGGCAAACACAAAGAGTCGAGTGGTAGTTCAAGACGAGGGAAACGAAGCAAGTGGAACCGCTTGCGAAGCACCTAGACAGAAAGTTCAAGCGGACAACCCAACTATTCCTCCTATCCCTACGACGTTGAGTGAGGTCATTGATGTAGTGCCACATATCAACATAGAGACCGAAGACCCGATGATGCAAGAAATAGACCCTCAATCCGTAATGATGGCCAATATCCTACAAATGATGAACTTCGCCATGGACATGCGGGATGAAAGATTAATGAAGATGATAGAGAATTGGGATGCTAGCAACCGTAGACATGAGATAGTCGCGGAAAACACCGTGAATGGTTCGAGAGGCATGGGGAATGTTGTTGGACAGATGAACATGTAATGGGCGGTGAAAGAAGGAGGGAAAGAGGTTCTTGTGAAGCAAGCCACCGGAGTTTTTCAGGACCACAAATCCAGTTGCCGCATGAATTGGATTAGAGAGATAAAGATGGATTTCGAGGCCAGTGAGTGTGATGATTCTCAAAGAGTCAAAGTTTCATCCCAGATGTTCAGAGGTGAAGCTTTGAGCTGGTGGAACCTCACTCGGACTACTCTTACTCCAGGAGTTTTGGCCAAACTTTCTTGGCCAACTTTCAAGAAGAAGGTGATGGAAAAATACTGCAACGAACGAGCTTTGGATAAAATTGAAGAAGAGTTCAGAAACTTGAAGAAAGGGAATCAAACTATTATCGACTACTCAAGGAAATTCGTTGAGAAATTAAGTTTGGTGGAGCACTTACCCACCGATGAGAAGATGAAGATCAAGGCCTACCAACGAGGATTCCCGACCGAGATGAAGATGGCAGTGAGGAATTCCAAGGTCACCCATGAGGCCATTGAAGAGTCTCAGCTGGTGGAAGACGACATCGCCCAAGGTAAATAAGAAGTCAAACTAGTGAGAAGCAGAAGTGGGAAGGGCCAACCGGGCCCACTTGAAAATTTAAATCATTTTCTGCAGGAAGAAACTTGGACTCCCGTCGTGAGTCTAGATGGTGCCATAAGTGCAAAAGCAAGAACTATGGCCCATTCAACCCAAGGCCATTTTCAAACCCGACTGAATGTTTTAAGTGTTGGAAGAAGTATCATGTGAGTCGTGACTGCCCTATCCTAGGGCCAGTTTGTTTTGAGTGCCAGGAACCGGGGCACATAAAGAGAGAATCCCCTAAGCTTGTGGGGGGACACCCGAGGAGTTTTGAGTGGGGTGACATCGCGGAAGGATAACCCACCCAAGGCACCGGGTTGGGCCTTTCAGCTGACTGTCGAGGAAGCAAGGGAGGTCGCCGACGTGGAATCGGGTACATTCCTAGTAAATTCCTTGCCTGGGCATGTTTTATTCGATTCAGGTGCAAATTATTCGTTCATGTCCACTACTTTTTGCAAGAAATTCGTTACTCCTATTTGCTCTTTGCCTGACGCAATAGTAGTAGAAGTAGCCAACGGGGAGAAAATGTTGGTTCAGGAGTGTTATGATGGTTGCACCATAGAGATAGATAGGGAACCCTTTGTGGTTAGTTTGCTACCCATGACCATAGGTAGATTTGATGTAGTAGTAGGAATGGACTGGATGGTGAAGAACAATGTCGATATCTTTTGTTCCAAGAAGATGATTAGAGTGCCTTTGGCAAGGGGAGGTGCAGTAATGGTCTATGGAAAGATGAATCAGAAAACTACATCGATCATCTCATTACTCAAAGAACGTAAGTGCCTAGACAAAGGGTGCCTTTCGTATATGGCCTACGTATTAGACTCAAAGTTGGAGAAGAATGTAACACCCCAAAACTTACAGAATTAGTGAAATGCATATCTCTTGTTTATGGTCTTATTACGATTTATGGATCAGACATAAGTGTGATTGTTCCTTGTGATTTAAGATTGCATGAACGGGAAGTAGAATGTCATTGTGGGTCTCGGTACAGAGCACACGAGAGTATTAGCGATTGTGACATGGTGTCACTCTCGCTGGGCACAATCGTTGGGGGATAGGACCCTGTGGTACACCTTAGGCAATAGTGACCATGTCACTATTGCGGTGTCATAACCGTTGAAAATGTACCAAGATCTTGGGGGGTTTTGGGCGAGTATGCCTGCGACAATGACAGATGTCACTATCGCACGCCACTATCGCCGACGAGGGTCTAGAGTATAAAAAGGGGTAGGTCACCATTTTAGTCATTCTATCTGATTTGGAATCTATGAAGTACGATTTTTTTAGCTCCACTTCTTCATTTGTTAAAAGTGTTGAAAATATCTAAGTCCTACTTCAGAGAACGAAGACTTCAGAGACAGGCTTCAGAGAACGAAGGCTTCAGAGGAAGAAGACTTCAGAGGACAAACCTGCCTCTGAAGAACACATCAGAGGAACTCAGCAGAAGACATCAGAGATGGATTCATCAGAGGCTCTGAAGTTCTCTTCAGAGCGCTGAAGACATTCTTTCTGAAGAAAGCGCTGATCATTTCCTCAAGTATCGGAAGAACAGATGACACATCACTTAGTGATAAGATTTACTTTCTAGAGTAGGTCACTGTTCAAGCATGACTTTAGCTTACCTTTTAGGTAAGACACTGTTCATAGCATGCTTCTTTTGTCATGATAAGACACTGTTTACTTTATGGTCCTATAAATAGGACCATCATGTCTTTGACATAAGTGTGCTTTTTGATATCTTGTATAAGAAGAATCAACTGAATATATCTTGAAAAGATCTCGTTCTTACTGCTTTGCTTTTTATATGAACTGTGATATTTGATTCTGCTTTTGATAATTAAACTATATTGCTTCCGTTGTTAATATTCGTGTTGTTTATATCATTATTATTGTAAGATCAAATTTGGGATCCAACAATTGGTATCAGAGCCTCCTTTGTTTTCTAAACAAAGAAAGATCATATATGCATACTCGGATAGATTTAATTCTTACTGATTCAAACTTTTAAAATCTGTGCATGTTTATATAAACCCTGGTTTATTAAACTTCATATGCTCTAGATCTGAAAGTAAATCATAGTTACATTATTTAATAGAAAATCTTCATAGAAAGGCATCAGTTCTTCAAATCTTCATCTTTTCTTCACAAAATGGCAAACTCAAGCATAAGTGACATTTATACAGTTGGGTCTTTAACCAAACCTCCTACACTTCTAAGGGATGAATATACTCAATGGAAGATAAGGATGGTAAATTTCTTAGAAGGTATAGACAGGGATCTACTAAGATCAGTGAACGATGGACCTCACCAACCAATGGTGTTAGTACCAAGAGTTCCAGCAACAGCAGATACTGCTGAAATCCCTGCTTACTATGAAAAGAAAACTTCGAACTTTACTGAAGAAGAAAAATATATGATGGAAAATGACTCAAAAGCTGTTAGATTACTCATAATGGCCATTCCCAATGATATCTTCCAAGAACTTGATTCTTGTGTAACTGCAAAAGAGATATGGGATCAGTTGTTAAATCAACTTGAAGGTGGCCTACAAACTCAGAAAAACAGGAGAAATCTATGCATAAATGAATATCATGATTTTCATGCATTATCTGAAGAAACCTTACACCAAACATACTCAAGGTTCAACATTCTCATCAATAAATGCAGAAAATTTGGGGTCATGAGGACAAAAGAAGAAAATAATGTTATGTTTCTTAAAAGTCTAAATGAAGAATGGTCACAACTGTCTATGTCAATACAAGCCAATCAAAATCTTGAATCATGGTCATTGACTGACATTTATGGCACCCTAGTTGCACAGGAAAAAGAAGTTGTCAAAAAAAAATCAAAAACTTCTTTAGGTGGACCACTTGCACTAATGTCAAAACAAAAAGGTGTATCACAAGAATGCAGAAATGAAGAAAAGACAATTGTTCAAAGAGAGAATGTAAAAGAAAATCCAAGAAGGTTCTGATGACTGAAGAAGTTGAACACTCAGATTTTGACTCAGATGATGACATCAATGCCTTTGCCAAATCTCTTGCATTAATCAACCATCAATTTAACAAGAAATTTGGCAAGAAAGTTTTTGAAGGATGAAGAAAGAAGAGGAAATCCAGAAAGGATATTTCAGAAAGATAACTATCAACAAGAGCCCAGATCTACTCTGCATAGTGATCAAAATGGCACAAATTACACCAATCTTGATACTGCTCAACAATCAAGACCTCAACAATCATTTCAACCAAGGTATCCTCAACCTTAGAGGTACTTCAAGCCACAACCACAAGCTCAGAAGACAGAATCAGCTGCTGGTCTTCCATCAAACCAAAACGATGGAAGATGTTTTAGATGTGGAAAGCCAGGCCATTACTCTGCAAACTGCAGAGGTAGGCTCATCAAAGATGAAGACTACTACAAAAACAAATACAAGTACAATGTTAGAGAAAGAGTACTTGTTGTAGTGATGGAAGACTGGTTGTCAGATTCAACAAGCGATGGAGAGGAAGAACCTACCAATCTCTGTGGTATGGCTTTCCCAGATGATCAGAATGATGAATCATCAAAAGACTACTCTGAAAAGGTAAACTCTCCTTCCACCTCTGACAGTGAACTTGAATTGGATGTTATTAAGCTTACAGATGAATTTCAAATCTTTAAGCAAAAAATTGTTGAAGAAAAAGAGAAAAGAAAATAAATAACAAAAGATCTTAGTTTTTACAAAAGGGAAAAAGATCTTCTTGAGTCAAAAAAGAAGGATATTTTTGTTGAAAAATCTAATCTTGAAAAAGCTCAAAAACAAAAAGAAAATCTTTTTTCAGAAAAATTCAAAGAACTTGAGAAAGTTTTAAAAGTTAAAGAAGAAGAAGTAAAAAGATCTGAGTATGAAAAACTCAATTCTGTTGCCTTAACCAATTTTTTCAAAAAGGAAAGAGAAATCCTACATCAATCTCTAGTAAGGAAAGAACTTCAAATCAAAAGCTATCTTGATGCTCAAGATGTGCATATAAAAATAAACTCTCAAATGGATACTCAAGGGCTGGGATTCAATGAATTGGATCCATTCACTAGATTGAAGAAAACTTCACTTTCTTTCGCTTTCTGTATAGGAAAGGTCCAGAGCTCTGACTGTCCATCTCTGAACAATTTCAAGAGAATAAAAACCTCAAAGGGATCAAAAGCAAGAGCTCTGAATTTTAAAAATGTTGCATTCTCTGAAGTACAAAAATTTCCAGAATTTGTCTTAAAAATAGAAATGAAACTTCAGAGGTACTTTTCACAAAAACTCAGAGCAATGATCCTAGAGAGATTTTCAAGTTTGATGCATTTATCACAAATGAATCAGAGACATCTGAACAAAGTACCTCTGAAACAAGTACTTCTAAAGATGAACTTCAGAGTTCACTTAATCCAGATGCTCCTCTGTATTCACCAATCTCAGATGAATGCATCAGAACTACATTTGAGGATGACATCAAAAGCATAAATAAAGAAAATATCATAGCTGATTTGATGAAGAAAGAAAGTATGAAAAGAATCATTAAAGTCTCTAAACCCAAAAAACTTGAGAAACCATCAAAGGTAGTTATCTCTGGTAAAACTGAAAGGGACTTTCTTGACTCTGATTCTGAATCTGATCCAGAGATAGATGAACAAATATTCTACAGACCAGAGGAAGTAATTCATAAAAAGATAGAGATTATTGGTTCTGAAATTTTGAACTTTACTGTTCCTGTTTTAAAAATTAGACCCAACATACCAATATATCCTGATTTCGCAGACATATGTCTTCAAGCAAAAACTTCTCTGGATCTTGAAAAAGAATTAAAAGAAAAGGCAAAGAATAAAACTATCACTTCTCAACTTTACACTTATAAACCAATCAAGTTTACTCCTGAACAAAAAGGAAAATGGCAAGAAATTAACCATTCTAATCCTGTTTGTGCAGTGAGCAACAAAGAGAAGAGGATGTTTTTGATCAAGAAAAGACAACTGGAAAAGAAAGTTGTCGTCCAAGCTAGAAGAAAGGAAGTAGTTAGGAATACGTGTAATATTCCTAGTACCAATTTCAAAAAGAATCAAAATGTAACGAATACATTTAATGAAATGAAAACTTTTGCATCTACTTCTTCTTGCTCTGTAAACTGCAATTGCATCCAACTCTTGATGAAACTAAAAAATCACTTCAGAGGCACTCATTGTTTTCTAAACCAGTCTCTGAATAAAAATTCAGAGACAAGACCTCAAAAGAAAAAGGACAACCCTGCCAAAACATCAAAAGATGAGAAGGAAAATTTTCAAAGAGATAATCATAAGTCTAACAAAACAGGACCCATAATGAGATGGGTACCTAAGAAACTCTAATCTGTCTTGCAGAAACAGTCTATGCCAATCTGGTACTTAGATTCTGGATGTTCAAGGCATATGACTAGAGATAAGAAGTTACTATCCTCTTACAAAGCTAAATCTGGAGGAGCAGTAACTTTTGGAGACAATATGCAAGGGCAGATTATGGGTTATGGTGAGCTTACAAGAGGTAATGTTTTTGTATCAAAGGTTGCTTATGTTGATGGGTTAAAACACAACTTAATCAGCATAAGTCAACTTTGTGACCATGGTTTTGATGTGAAATTTCAAGAAAAACATTGTTCATTACTTCACTCAAAAACATGTCAAGAAATGCTCAGAGCCGACAGAAAGGGTAATCTATACAGAATGAACTTTTCCAAACACATAAAAACTGACTCAGAGAAACTCTGTCTAGTATCTCTGAACAGTGAAGATGTCTGGCTCTGGCATAAAAGTTCTCTCATCTGAACTTTACTTCACTTGATAAATTGGTTAAACTAAATCTGGTTAAGGGTTTACCATCTCTAAAGTTTAACAAAGATCATCTTTGTTCTGCTTGTGAAATGGGAAAAATGAAAAGATCTGCCCACAAGACCAAAAGTGATAATAATTGTCCAAAACCTCTGCACATGCTTCATGTGGACCTCTGTGGTCCTATCTCTGTACAGAGCCTATCAGGTAAAAAGTATATTCTAGTTTTAATTGACGAATACTCTAGATATACTTGGATAGAATTCATGAGAGCCAAGTCTGATGTCCCTGATATTTTAATTAGATTGTTAAAAAGATAGCAGGTTCTGTTTGATACCAAAGTTCATAAGCTAAGAACTGATAATGGAACAGAGTTCAGAAATGCCAAAATCAACTCATATCTTTCAGAGGAAGGCATAACTCCAAACTTCTCTACAGCAAGAACACCTCAACAGAATGGTGTTGTTGAGAGGAAAAACAGAACACTAGTTGAACTACAAGAACTTTGCTTGCAGGATCTGATCTTCCAACAAACTTTTGGGCAGAGGCAGTGGCTACAGTCTATTTGACTCAAAACAGAGCTACCATTGTCAAAAGATTCAAGAAAACATCTTATGAACTCATTAACAATAGGAAACCTAATGTTAAATATTTCCATGTTTTTGGATGCAGATGTTATATTCTAAATGATAGAGTCTCTTGGAAAGTTTGACAAGAAAGCAGATGAAGGAAAATTCATTGGATATTCATTAGCCTAAAAAGCTTTCAGAGTGTTCAATCAAAGAACAAGAAAAATCCAAGAGAGTATCAATGTGTCTTTTGATGACGACAGAAGTCAAGCCACAAAAGATGTCAATTCAACTGACAAAAATACCTCTGAATCATCAAAGATAAGAGAGTCTGAACTAAACAAAATATTCGAAGACTTCTTCGATGATGAAAACTCAGAGTTCCTATTCAGAGATATTCACAGATCAACTTCAGAGGAACCTCAAAATACAGGTATAACTCTTTCTGGTCCTTCTCAAGTTACAACTTCTGTTTCCTTGAATACAGGTCCAAGAGTTGAAACAAGACAACTTGAAGGACAATTCTCTTCAGAAGCAGAAGATGAATCAGAAACATCTAAAGAATTTCTAGAGACATCTCTTGAAGAGACTTCAGAGCATACATCTCTGGAACCCACTTCAGAGCCTCTGGAATCTACTTCAGAGCCTTTGAACAACACCACAGATGTGTTTCCAACAATCATCTCTGAAGCTCAAACTCTACCTCATATTCATGCTCCACTCACAAGATGGACAAAGGATCATCCCCATGATCAGATCATTGGATCACCTTCAGAGGGTGTCAAAACCCGATCAGCCACAATCAATGAATGCTATTTTGTAAATTTCTTAAGCATCATTGAACCAAAGAAGGTAAATGAAGCTCTTGAAGATCCTCACTGGATCACTGCAATGCAGAATGAGCTTCAAGAGTTTGAAAGGAACAAAGTCTGGACCTTAGTTCACCTTCCTAAAGGAAAATTTGCAATTGGAACTAAATGGGTCTTCAGAAATAAAAGGGATGAAGATGGAATTATAATCAGAAACAAAGCTAGCTTGGTTGCTAAAGGATATTTCCAAGAAGAAGGTATTGATTATGATGAAACCTTTGCACCTGTGGCTAGGCTAGAAGCTATTAGAATCTTCTTAGCCTATGCTGCACACAAAGGGTTCAAGGTATATTAGATGGATAACAAATCTGCCTTTCTGAATGGAAAATTAAATGAAGAAGTTTATGTCCAGCAACCACCTGGATTTGAAAATACAGAGTTTCCTAACCGTGTTCATTATCTTGATAAAGCTTTGTATGGACTTAAACAAGCTCCAAGAGCATGGTATGCCACTCTGTCCACATTTATGATATATAATGGTTTTGAACAAGGTACAATAGATACAACCTTGTTTATAAAAAGGTACAAAAATGAGATGCTTTTAGTTCAGATATATGTTGATGACATTATATTTGGCTCTACAAACCAAAAGTATTGTGATAAGTTTTCAGAGTTGAAGAAGAGTAAATTTGAGATGAGTCTCATGGGAGAATTAACATTCTTTCTAGGCTTGCAAATAAAGCAAACATCAGAGGGTACTTTTATATCTCAATCTAAGTATGTCTCTGACATTTTAAAAAAATACAGACTCAATGATTCAACCTCTATGAAAACACCTATTGCAACAGGAGTCAAGCTTCACTCTAATCTTTCGGGAAAATCTGTAGATGTCAAAACCTACAGAGGCATGATAGGATCACTTCTATACTTAACTGCAAGCAGGCCTGATATAATGTTCGCAACATGTCTCTGTGTTTGATATCAAGTAAATCCAAAGGAATCTCATTTATCTGCAGTCAAAAGAATTTTTAGATACCTCAGAGGCACACCTTCTTTAGGTCTCTGGTATCCTAAACTGTCTAGCTTCGATTTAACAGCTTACACTGATGCAGATCATGCAGGATGCAAACTAGACAGAAAGAGTACCTCTAGATGCTGTCAATTACTGGGAAATAAGCTAGTAAATTGGACATCCAAGAAGCATAACTGTGTTTCAACGTCTACAGCAGAGGCAGAATATGTTGCTGCTGCTAGTTGTTTCTCTCAAGTCATCTAGATGAAGACTCGGCTAAGAGACTATGGCTTACAATTTAACAGAATTCCAATTCTGTGCGATTCAAAAAGTGCCATAGTCATCTCTGCCAATCCAGTACAGCATTCCAAAACAAAGCATATTGATGTAAGGTACCATTTTCTAAAAGACCATGTGGAAAAGGGATCAATCGAAATGTATTTTGTACCAACAGAACTTCAACTTGCTGATATTTTCACAAAAGCATTGGATGAACGTAGGTTCAATTTTTTAATCAGCAAGTTGGGAATGTTGAACATGACTACCTAAACCAGGAAAACATCAGAGTCTCTGATCCTTTCATCAGAGCCTCTGACAAGTAGCATGTTCTCAACAGAGCTTCTGAAAGTAATTTCAGCATCTCTGAACATTGTTCAAATAGTCAAAATCATTCTTTCGTATATCTAAGCATTTGTCAAGGGGGAGAAGATAAAAAAAAGAACCCTTCATCTTTCAAGGGGGAGAAAGAGAGCTTATATCAGAGCCTCTGATCTGGTATCTGATACTCATATCAGAGCCTCTGATCTTGTTCATATCTGAAACTTATATCAGAGACTGATCTTTTCTCATTTTGAGAATATTCGAGGAATTTCTTTTAAAAAAAAGGAAAAATAATTTAAAATAAAAGATGGTTTTGGATAACCATTCGTTTTTCAAATATCCTACTAGCGGTTTTCGGACACCAAGCATCACTCCCTATAAACCCTCAAAGTGTTACCTATTAATTAGGGGATGATGGAACGTCCTATCTGACATTGGAACACTCAATCGCCGTTTCCATAACCTCTCTCTCTACCTTTGTCCATAAAAACCCTTTTCCCTTCTCATTATTCTTTACGCTCTCAGAATCCAAAATCCCAAAAATCTCTCTCTCTAAGCACTCATCTTTCTCAAAACCTGCAACAATGGCGTCCTTCGGTGAATGGTGCAAACTTTTTCCCAAAACTGGTGAGCCTTCAAGGCTGTATCGTTTTTCGATCAAAGACAACAATCATATGATTCAGCTTGATTCGCCCAAAGTTGAGGAACAATACAGAATCATTTGCGAGTTCTTCTCCAACTGTGAACTTACTCAAGCCCTAACTGCCTTTACCACTGAATGCCCCCTCTCGTTTGTTCAAGAATGGTATTCTTCCAGTCACTACAGCGATGCACATCACGGACTCATCGGAGAGTTCGACATCTCTCAAGTTGTGAAATGTCGAGTACTCATCAATCCTTCTGTTCTACGAGACGTTATTCCATTTCTCACCGCTGAAGAACTTCAAATCTAGCGTTTTGAAAAACGCCCAACTTCTGAAACCCTGCTCCAATTCATCCGTATGATAGGTTACAATACTGAAATCACCAGATTGAGCAACTTCCGATGACAACATCTACCACCAATCTGTAACTTCATGTTCTCTGTACTAAACCGAACTCTCACCTGCAAACTGGGGAGCATGGATCAAGCGACACCCAAAATTTTGTCAATAATGTATGCCTTATTCTTCAATCGCAACTTGGACATGGCAGGCATCATTTTTTATTTAATTTTGACATCCGTAGAGAAGAAGAAGAAATGCTTGACAAAGGACCCTGAACAAACGACCCAATCATCCAAGGTTCCTTCGATAACTTTCCCCAGATTTCTATCTCTAATCATCCTTGCTGCCATCGAGAAACTTCAAATAATCACCAACTCTGATCAACCAAAAACTCCATTCTACATAATGAACAGTTTCAAACCGACGATTCTTTCCGAAGGCTATCCAGAAGCGCGGTGGATCCCTCACCACATGCTGAATCAGGTAAATCCTCAATCTTTAGCCTTAGTTTCTTATCTCAATATTGCCCAAGGACTAGAGCCAGTCCTGGGAACCCCAACACACTTAGGTCCTGAGCCTCAAATGGAGAGTGAGAGCAACTCTATTTCAGAGGGATCTGAGGACCCTGAAGTTTAGAGTTCTCCAAAGAGTGAACCAGAGGGTACTCTTGCCAGAGAAACCGAAGTTCAGAGAGATGACAACGCAACTGTAGGGGCTGTCAACGAGGGAGTTATAGAAGAAACCTCATCTGCTAGTGAAGAGAATAACTCTACTAGCTCTGAGGAAAGTGAGAATGAATCTTCAGAGACTAGCTCTGAAGATTCTTAGAGAGAGAAGAGCAAGTCCTTTATGGACTTGGAGAAATCTGAGAGTTCTTCCCCCTCAACACAAAAAGATGCCCAAAGGCACATATATTTTAGGACCCCTACCCCATCTCCCAGTGCAACCACACAATCTAACCTACCTGATCCAGAGGCAATGGTTATTGAATCAGAGGTGCACACCTCGAACCCAAACCAACCGGCCACTTCAGAGGTACCTTTTTCTACCTCTGAAGTTCACAAACCTGAGGAAACCAAGTTTCTGGATAAGTCCTCTTCACATGACTTAGCCAATATTATCAGTACTCAGCTGCCTCAGAGTACAACAGAAATTCCTACACACGATGATGCCTCTGTGGCTCATCTCTCACCGTTTAGGCTATCTCGTAGAAGCTGTCTAACTCTGGGACAATGGCTTGACCTACAAGCACAAGGATTGACTTGCCTGGATCGCAAGCTCAACTCCCACATTCACTTCCAATCCTCTGATTCTGAGGAGGAGGACTTGGTTGAGAACAGAACGCTCAGAGATGATTCTCCGGAACATCAAGGATTGAGCGGAAGTCCTTCCAGAGCCAACATAACAACAACTCTGAACGAAGGCTTCTCTGAACTCAAGAAAAATTGGCTACATGTGTTGTAACTAATGTACCCCTCTCTGAACTTCTCACAAAATATGAGTTCCAGAGATTCTGTGAGGAAATCAGAGGCTCCATGAATGAGCATAACTTTTAGCGGATTGACGGTTTAGAGACCTCTGCTCTACGCTCTGAAAATACCAAACTTAGAGCAGAGGTTTCCACTCTGAAGACCCAACTTTTTGATTCCTCTAAGAGGATTCAAAGGTTGGAACAGAAACTGGTTCAGCTCAGAGCAGTTTCTTCTCTGGAAGTTGCAGCTCTAAAAGCACAGGTTGCTACCCTACAGATGCAATCCTCTTCTGTTGCCGACATAAAGAGAGATATTAAGGAGCTCAAGGACGAGGTGGTAGCCAACAGATCACTTACACTCTCTACAGAGCAATTGGCTACTATCTATGACCTCATCAAAACAACCATTCAAACCTCTCTACCCTCCAAAGGCGCATCCTCAGAGCTTCCCACTCCACGAGTACACACTGCTGAGGACCTCGTCACCAAAAATGATCTGGCCTCATTCAAGTCTGCAATTATGAGCCGCATCCTGACATGCTCTTTAAAGATCTCTACCGTCACTCAGAAATAGGTTAAAGCCACTCTGGAACTTCATCGCTATAATACAGAGGACCAGGTCGCTGAAATTCGAAGTGCGGCTTCAGAGGCAATTGAATCAATTCAGAAGGCTGCTCTTGACCCCAAAGGAAAGGGCATCGCTGAACTAGATTTCCCTAAATACAAACGCAAGTTTCCTGATGAGACTTGTAGCGGTGCAGAAAAGAGAGCAAGATTTGAAGATTCATAGGGCTCAGATGATGATGATGCCTCTGAATCACAACAGGGGGAGATCAGAGATACAACAGCACATACCTCTGAACCAGCAACAAGCTCTGCTCCACCAACAGCAACCAAAAAAGGAGTTCAAGAGAAGGAACCAGAGAGGAACACCACCTCTGCTGATGATAATCAAACAGTTCAACTCTCCGTTATACCAGTAATATTTCTAGCACCATCTACTTCGGGAGCTCCAATATTACCAATCATAGATGCAACTCCAGAAACGATTGGGGCTCTGGAAGAAGATGACGAACAGCTGATAGATTCTTCTTCTTCAGAAGATGCATTCTCATCACCAGAAAGACCAACTTATGTGATGAGAGATGCTTACGAATCAGATTCTGAGGAAGAACAGAGAGCAGGTTCTGAAAGAGCGGAAGAAGTTGCTGGAGATCATATTGAAGTAGTTGATGTTGAAGAGTATGTATTCAAAAATGCTCAACCACACCATACTTCAACAGCAACAGCTCTGAGGGAATCACCAGAGATAGATGGCTACATCTCTGAACCTACAATAGAAGATCCTCCACAGACAAAGGAACCAGAGACCATGGTTGCTGATGAACAGGCTCCTTCAGAGAAACCTGTTCATAAGGCAAGCATCGGTCTACCATCCAAAGTGTTCACTCAACCTCCTACATTCATAGCATCCAATCCCGAAGCCTCAATAGAAGATCATTTCAGATACATCTACTGTGAATTCAATTTGGCAGACACTCTAGTCATTCTTCTGAATCCAAGGATCAGAGAGAACATGTCAGACTATGAGCGAAGATTCGTCAGAGATAAAACCACACCCAGAGCACATGTCCTCTCTGATGATCCAATCATCAAAATCAACAAAATCTCTTAGAAGACCTTTGCTTACAACAAGATAATCTATAGGAACTATGTGGTAACTCGATTTGATCAGAAGATTTACGAGTTCAATGATAATGATCTCGTAAATCTAAATCCATATGATTTACCTCATTTGTATGCCTATTGCTCTGCTAGATATGATCAGGGAAGAAGAAAAATCATAATGGGAATGGTTTAAGTCAGAAAGGCAATGGAGGCCTATGTCAAACACAGAGCAAAATGTGACTTCCAGATTGCTCTGAACCTGGGGGAAGAAAAGCTGGCGGTAACTGAACCTGTGGAGTCGATCGATAATCTTGAAAAACAGAAGACTGGATCAATCATTGCAGAACCTCTAGGTTTCGTATACAGAGTAAACCAAGTGAAGAAGATCTTTCTAGCTTCGGAAGTTTCAAAGTACTCTAATGAAACCTTGAGAGGTATACAGAAAATGATCCATGTGAAGGAAGAAAGGCACAGAGCAGATCTACTGGAAAGCTTGACTTAGAGATTGGCTCGATGATCAACTTCAGAGCTCTGATCATGAAGTTCCATGGAATCTGTTCGAGTGACAAATTTTAGTGTGCTTCCATGTTTTTGAATATTACTATTTCTGTAATGTATTTCCAAATGTTTTAGTAATATTTAAGAGGATGATTTTTCTCCTCTATGCTTTCTAGTTTAAGTTATCTGTTCTCTTCTACTCTTGCACTTATTATTTTTCAACACTTAGGGGGAGATTGTTAGCTCCAATTCTTCATTTGTTAAAAGTGTTGAAAATATCTAAGTCCTACTTCAGAGAACGAAGACTTCAGAGACATGCTTCATAGAACGAAGGCTTCAGAGGAAGAAGACTTCAGAGGACAAACCTGCCTCTGAAGAACACATCAAAGGAACTCAGCAGAAGACATCAGAGATGGCTTCATCAGAGGCTCTGAAGTTCTCTTCAGAGCGCTGAAGACATTCTCTCTGAAGAAGATGTTGATCATTTCCTCAAGTATCAGAAGAATAGATGACACGTCACTTAGTGATAAGATTTACTTTCTAGAGTAGGTCAATGTTCAAGCATGACTTTAGCTTACCTTTTAGGTAAGACACTGTTCATAGCATGCTTCTTTTGTCATGATAAGACACTATTTACTTTATGGTCCTATAAATAGGACCATCATGTCTTTGACATAAGTATGCCTTTTGATATCTTGTATAAGAAGAATCAACTGAATATATCTTGAAAAAATCTAGTTCTTACTGCTTTGCTTTTTATATGAACTGTGATATTTGAATCTGCTTTTGATATTTAAACTATATTGCTTCCGTTGTTAATCTTCTTGTTGTTTATATCATTATTATTGTAAGATCAAATCAGGGATCCAACAGATTTCCTCTCCAAAAACTGGTAAGTCTCAACCCTAATGTTCCCCTTGCCATTAATGCCTCCCATCTACTCCAACCTCTTGATCACTAATGTTGTTCTAGGTTCTTTTGAGCATTATATTGTGCAAGTTTCAAGTTTCCTCAAGATCTCAACTCTACCTTCTTCTCATTTAGTTCTTGGATTCTAGGATTTTAAGCTACAACCCTACAAGGTGAGTTCATTCTTATTTTACAAAACCTTATACATGTTAAATGTGGCTTTTAACCTTCTAAACATCTCCACTTTAATTTCTTTTGATTTTGGTGAGTTTTCATTACAACCTAATTTTTGGAGATTTTAGGGTTTTACTTGGATGGATGTGATTGCAAGGTTAAGTAACTTATATATTGGGTTATTTGTGGTTTATACACTTGTAAAACATGATTTCCCTAATTTCAAGTTTAAGCACTTCGGGTCAAAACTAGGGTTTTGAAATGTTGGTACATGTTGAATAGGTACTTGTGGGAAATTGAGTTATTATATGGAAAAGTTGTTTAAAGAAGTATGTTGGAATCCTTGGAACCATATGAAGACTTATACGAAGTCTTGATTATGCCATTGATGACAATTTAGTTGTTTTAAGGATATTGTTTGGCATTTGATTTATATGAATTGACTATTTGGTTGCATTTAAGTGTCATGGTTTCATAATCATTTGCATCATTACGTCCGATGATGGAACGCTAGTTTTCCACATTAAGGCACAGTTAGGCATCTACGGTATGGTATAAGTCCTACGTGTTGGTACATTTCATTGGATGAGGAAATCTCAACGTAAGGGCATTGAATAGTTGAAGTTGACATTCCATGGGTGTACGCTTTAAGTAGCTGAGCTCGACATCCAATGCGTGTATTTTTATGTGATTTTGGTTTTACTAACATGTCAAGTGACTTACTTTTATGTTCCGTCACTTATGTTAGTAAGCGGGTCTCCCACGTCAACCCAAGATGTATTTGTATGAAAGTCGTATCTTATTTATATTCAGTTCACCCCTTTTACTCGCATTCAATTAATTATTAATGTATAATTTTCCAATATGACTGGTAGTTCTCACTAGGCTTTCGTCTAACACTTTATCTTAAATGACATGTATAGCAGGTCTTTCTAGCGGTGGGGCTTCCTGGGTTTGAGCAGAGAGCTTTAAAGGGATATAGCATTTTTGGAAGTACATAGAGGCGTGCATTTGGGAACTTAGAAATTGTGTATTTTGCAAGTGAGATAGCAACACCCGTCTATAATCAAACCTTCGTTGGGCATAGATTAGTAGGTTGTTGAGTTTTATCTCACATAGTATTTTGTAATGTATACGCCATACAATTATTCTTCTTTTTGGGTGATTTCTTTATGTTATAGTTGTTTATTTCAGCATTTATTCATGTTTAAATTAACCCCTATTTTAGGGTGTTACAAAGAAGAGGATGAAAGGTGTAGATATGGTAAGGGACTACCCAGACGTCTTTTCGGAAGATCTACCCAGGTTGCCTCCAAAATTCCAACTGGATTTCCACATCGATCTCACCCCGGGAGCGACTCCGATTGTTCGTGCTTCTTATCGCCTAGCACCGACGGAGATGCAAGAGTTGATAACGCAACTTCAATAATTATTAGAGAAGGGGTTTATAAGACCGAGTTCGTCGCCGTGGGGAGTTCCAGTATTGTTCGTAAAGAAGAAAGACGGATCCATGCGGATGTGTATAGACTACCGAGAGATAAACAAGGTCATGGTTAAAAACAAGTATCCACTTCCCTGAATCAACGACCTCTTCGACTAATTCCAAGGCACGGGATGTTTTTCCAAAGTCAACTTGCGGTCTGGATACCATCAAGTACGAGTGAAGTAAGGCGATATACCGAAGACGACTTTCCGGACAAGGTTTGGGCACTACGATTTGGTGATGCCATTCAGTTTGACGAATGCTCCGATCGTGTTCATGGATTTAATGAATCGAGTATGTCGTCCTTTTCTTGACAAGTCGTTGATATTATTCATCAACGACATCTTGGTCTACTCGAAGAATGAGGTTGAATACGCCAAAATTTGTTGGAACTGTTGGAAGTCCTCCTTAGAAGGGAAAAGTCGTTTGCTAAATTCTTAAAGTGTGAATTTTGGCTACAAGAAGTAAAGTTCTTGGGTCATGTGGTATCTAAGGATGGGGTGAAGGTAGACCCGACGAAGATTGAATCCATGATAGGTTAGGAACCGCCTACGAGCCCAACGGAGATTAATAGCTTCTTAATATTCACGGGGTAATACCCGAGGTTCATTCAAGATTTCTCGAAGATCGCTTTACCACATACATCATTGACAATGAAGAATGTCAAGTTCTTATGGACTGAAAAGCAAGAGCAAGCTTTTAGAACTCTTAAAGAGAAACTATGTGAAGTGTCAATCTTATCCCTACCCGAGGGGTCAGATGAATTCTAGTCTACAGTGATGCTTCCAATATGGGTCTCGGGTATGTATTGATGCAAAGAGGAAAGATGATAGCGTATGCATAACTTAAGGACCATGAGATTAATTATCATACGCATAACTTGGAATTGGCGGCGGTGGTTTTCGCGTTGAAATTATGGTGACACTACTTCTATGGGACGAAGTGCACCCTCTTCACTGATCACAAGAGCTTGAAATATATATATATTTGATCAAAATGAGCTCAACATGTGTCAAAGGAGGTGGCTAGAGTTGTTGAAGGACTACGATTGTGAACTACTTTATCATCCGGAAAGGCCAACATTGTGGCGAATACCTTAAGACGAAGGGTCAGGAGAGCGGTGTAAAATTGTCTCTTGCTAGGATCGACGTTGTATCAAACCTAGTGGAGAGCATGAAAGTGTGCTAAGCCGAAACACTCCAAGAAGAAAAATCTCATGGCCGAAGTCATGGTAAAACAACATGAGTTGCTAACGGAAGATGGTCGCAATCTCAAACTCTTCCAAGGTCAAATATGGGTGCCAAAGCTAGGAGGAAATCGTGAACTACTTCAAGAGGAAGCCCATAAGTCGAAATATTCAATACATCCCGGTAGCATGAAAAATGTAAACAGATTTAAGATTGGATTATTGGTGGCCGATGATAAAGCTTGATGTGGCTGGCGATGTGGAAAAATGCATCACTTACCTCCAAGTAAAGGTAGAACATCAAAATTTGTATGGAAGTTTGCAACCTTTGACAACCCCATAATGGAAATGGGAGCACATCACGATGGACTTTGTAACGAAAATGTCGAGAACATTGAATTGCCATGATACAATTTGGGTGATAGTGGATCGACATCATTTGGTTGTATAAATGTCCCTTGAGATTTTATTTTATGTCATTTTGTGGCTCAGGGATGAAACTTTGAAATGCATAGGCTTGTTTTATTGCGTGTGTTTGTTTATATGGTTTTATTGAGGATTTTATCCCATGCGAGTTTGTAGATTTGATGTGATGGTTTTAATTATGTTTAGTTGAAAGGTTTTCCCTTGAGTTATGTGCAAACAATTTGGTTGCATATAGTTTGTATACATATTCTATTTGGAGCTTTTTCATGATATTTTATCTAGTATTCTAGAACGATGAAAGCATAATGTTGTCTGGCTTTGAAATTGGAACTGTCATAAATTATTTCATGTCTTAACCAAAGTGCATTGCGTAAATCATTATCAGTTTTGTGAAATAAACTAACGTATGCGAATTTTGTTGGGGAATTCTATCCCATGTCATTTTGTTGCCAAAAGAGAAAATTTTGGAAGCTTGATATCGTCTACTTTCTCTTTTTAGTTTTGTGCTAACATATTTCATTGCATAGTGTTTAGTACACGAATTGATTTATACTCATGATGTGAGTAATTGAATAATGGATCTAAGATGGTCTATGTTAATGTTTTATTTGGTGCATCTTTGTTTGTTGCCCTCATTGTTATTGGTTTACAAAAATGTGTTATATTGATTGGTTTTATGTGTATGGGAATTGTGGACACTTTAGGCGATTACCTAGTTGTGGTAAAGAGTTTTATGCATGCATAAGATTGACTATAATGATTTGTGTTCGACAATCTATTAAAATTTATAAATTGGCATATTTATTGAGTTTTATGCTTGAAAAACCTTGAACTCGTAAGACCCATAGATCAAATCCTTTTACCAAAGGTATGGTATTTGAGGAATAGGGGAGTCCTTGAGAATTGGGGTTGTAGAAGAACCGACTTGCAGTTGGTTTTGTATTTCGTGATTTTATTGTGAAAAGTCGGTGCATGTTTGAATCTTGAGGTATTAGATTTACGTGATTTTATGGTTATTAAGGTATCACTCTTTATCACCTTAGTGCCTACAGTTGAAGCCTTGTGTGGTTGCTTGCATATGCTTGGATTTGAATTGGTGAGTTATTTTGGGTGGCATCATGTTGAGTGTTAGTGGTGCACCATTTTTGTGGGTCTTCATGAATGAAGAAGGTTTTGTAGTACGGTAATGTTGCAACCTTAGGAGTCGACTATAGATTTTGAGGTTAAGAACCATTAGGGTACTTGGGATACATCAGTTAAATTTGAGGAAGTGTTCACAAGTTATATGTGGTGATTCTGAGAAGATTAGATTTTTTAGTGATTAATGATTGTGACTAATTGAGTTGTTAAGGAATTTTGAGAATCCTTTGGGATGGTGTGTATTGTAATAGTTGAAATATAGATTCAGAGTTGTGTTTGAACCAAATCAAGCTAGTGGTTAAAGGATTCGTCAAGGAAATGATGATAAACCCTTTTATGGTAATGATTCAAAAGAATTCAGTGTGAATGTTTGAGGCAAACTTTAAGTGAGAATTGTTTCATGGAGGAGACTTTGAGTATTCAAGGTTGAAACATCGGTGTAGTGGTGACGATGGATGAACTATTCAAGACCACTTATGTGGATTCCTTTACCACTCATGTAAAGTCATCTTATGGTAATAAGTGATCCGAATTAGAAGGTGTATAGCGGTTTATGGCCAAATCATTTTTTCCAAGAATCATCGTAGTTTTGAAGGCAAATAGAGAGTGTAATGCAGTTCGATAGTGATTAGTTAGAAGCATTTAAGAGTGAATTTATTTGGGTAACAGTGGTGGTGTTGAGTAGTTGAAGACGTGAGATGCTCTTGAGATAGTATGGGTCACCTAAGGTTGGGAGGCAACCGAAGTCATATGGTTAGAAATTACTCCAACATGGTTTGATGTTCATTCTGGTATGAGTGTAACGTATCAAAGTGGAAATTAGATGTGAGTGTCAGCATGAAAATCAACATGGCAGTTTTGACAATAAGTTATCGAGTTTCAGTTTGAGGTTGAACTAGGTTAGAGACACTTCCTTGGAAAGGATGACTGTTGTTTTGTGAAAGTGACGTTATTTGAGGTCTACATAATTTGATTGTCACCTTCTTTGATAGACCCGACAAAAAATGACACGACACGCTAACCCAACACGAACTCGACACGAAATAAACAGGTTTGGGTAATACATTTCAACCCGTTTAAGTAAACAGGTTGACACGACATGACACGAAAATTAAACGGGTAAGGTCAGGGTCAAAAGTTTCAACTCGAAAATGACCTGAATAATCCGTTTATATATATATATATATATATATATATATATATATTATAAGTTTCTTTTTAATGCTTTGGATTTTCAATGTTTTAGATTTAGTTAGAACTTATTAGTTTGAACTATAAAATTTGGATTTCTAATGCTCTCATTTGAATTTTGGATTCGTACTTTTTTGAGAATTTTCAATTTTAGTTTTATAAATGTAAAACTGGTTAAACGGGTTAGGTAAGTCATGTCGGGTTAGGCGGGTCGAGTTAGAGTTGAGATTTTCTGAGTCGTTTATTAAACGGGTCGGGTTAGGGTTAGACACTCTCAACCCGCTTAACTTTGAACCCGACACGATACGACATGTTTGCCAGGTCTATTCTTTGAGATGGGTGGATGGCAAGCCATCTATCAGACTTGTATTCTAGGTTGTGTGTTGTTTTGAATCGTTCCATGTGTCTCTCATGGTTCAAGAGCGTTGTGAGATTATGAAAGTATGATATCGATGATGGAAGGGCCCTCACGTTGTTGTGTGTATGGTTCAGAGAAAAATCGAACCATTGAGAATCGGTCTTACTGTGGGTAGTGACATTCAATTTTTGATCGACATTAGATTTCGCGAACGAAATCTTTTTAAAGGTTGGAGGATTTTAACACCCTAAATTTTCTACAAACGGTCGAGGAAAGACTGAGAAAACGGTCAGTGAACGGCCTAGAAAATGGTCACTAAATGGCCAAGAAAACGGTCAGTGAACGGTCGGGAAAACGCTCGAGGAACGGTCGAGAAAACAGGCGAAAAAGTTCTCGGTACCTTCTGGGTGAAAGTGCCATGCAAAAGTGACATTGCACTTTAGGCTGTCACTTTCGCACCAAGAAGAGAGGGCACATTACTAAGTGTCATGCAAAAGTGACACCGTCACTTTAGCATGACGCTCTCGCGGTCGGGGTCTAGTGCTTAAATTCGATTTTTGAGCCATTTTCTTCATTTCATCATATCTCTTCCATCTCAACTCTGATTTGAATGATTCTTTTTGCTATGTTCATGATTTTGGAAGCCTTTTAAGAGTATATGAAGTGGGTTAAGGTTTATTGGAGGATCCAAGAGTATTTTGTTATGGTAATCTCATTATCTCTCTCAATTTTTAAGCTAGGGTTTTTATGTTTTTCATCTCCTCTCTATATCCTTCTATTTTGGGTGTAACTTTGGAGACTTTTGTAGTGAAGGGAACTTAGTGGAAGTATTGAGTCTAAGATGTAGAAAGCTTACTTGAAGATTTCAAGTATTCATTCATGGAAGCTAAATATGGAGTTGGGAGTAAAACCTAGATTTAACATAAATCTAGCAAGGTGAATTCAAGTTGTTTTGTGAAAACTATGCACATGTCAAAAATGTCCATTTTGAAGTATTAATCTGTTTTACTTGATTTTTATCAAATGTGTTATTTATTTGATGAGATTTGCACTTTTGGTACATTTGATTTGATAAATCTTGTAAAATGCTTTTATTTGGGGTTTTTAGGCATTTTGATAAATAAATCATAAATGTGGGTATTTTAATGACTTATCTTATAAAGGAAAATCATTTGATGATAATGCATTTTGAGTGTATTTAGTTTGAAAAATACATATTGTTGTATTATGGGACATGTTGAGAATATAAATGATATGTTTTAAATTGGAAAATGACTTGTCCCTATTCACGATGGGTTTTGTGTTAATCATGTCTTTGGAGCATGTATTTCGCATATCAGATACATTTTATTGCTTCACTGACTTTTTGGTATGGTCAATTGAATTATTGAGCTTTTGGCTCGATTTTGACTATGTTGGGCCTTGGAGACATTTGTCCGATTTTAATAGCTCGATGTAGAGCTTTGGGCTTAAATTGCATTTATTGCATCTTATTTGAGAATTACATATTGTGACTGCATATGTCATTCAATTTGGAGTCATGTAATTTAGACTGCAATGCAATGGATAATAGGCATAGAAGTCAACTTTATTGTGTAAAGGTGGGATAAGATCCCCAAGTTGTAATTTAGAAATAGGTATTGGTTATTTGATGTAATTTCTAAATGAACAAGCTTGTCTTGGATGGTGAGATCCCAAGGTAAAGACCCGGATAAGGTTAAACTTGGTGATCATTTGAGTAAAAGACTTGGATAGAGTTAAGCTCATTAGTGTATTGGACTAAAGACCTGGATAGGGTTGATGTCCACAATGACTAAAGACTTGGATAGGGTTGATGTCTACTATGACCAAAAACCTGGATAAGGTTAATGTCAATGGTTGTCCATCCTTGAAACATGTTTATAGCATATATACGTGACACACTTTTGTGTTCCCTCCACATTCAATGGAAACGGGTCTCCACCGTCACCGAAAGATGTTGTTTTGGGTATTCAATATTATCCATGTTTTCGATGACGTTTTGAGTATGGATTGTTATCCATGATTTGTGGTTTGGGGTGTTGAACCTTATCCATGTTTTTGGATATTTTGGATAATAGGGTTTATCTACGTTTTTAATATTTGAATATTAAAATTATTAGTTAAGTTTTCGGTGAGTTTTGGGTTTCAAATTTATATTTGAAGGAACATTTTATATCGGGGTTTTCATCATGAAAATAGTGGGTTTGGAAAGATGTTGTTTCTACGATAAATGTATTTCATAATGAGAAGTTATGTTTTTAATTAAGCAGTCTTTCGGTTTTACCATTTTATAATTACGATGAAAAGTGTTTAAACTCACTAGGCGTTAAGCCTAACCTTTTTATTTGTCAGCATTTGCATCAGGTCCGTGTTTGAGGAATGGTACTAGCGACACCTTGAAGAGTTGAGTGCTAGTTAGATGCACGAGAAGGGTGTAGCTATTGGGTGATGTTTTCCTCACATTTGGAGATAGCAACTATGAGTGGGTTTTAGTAATACCCGACCTTTATCTAATCTTTATATAAGACTTGGTTTATTTGTTGAGGTTAAATTTAGAATTCTATTTGAGGTAATTAAAGTATTAATTTGTAGAAAGAGATTTTACCCTATATTGATGTATCATTGAAAATTTTAAATTAAGTTGTTCTTTCCAAATTCGAGGGTGTTACACCCGCCCCCTTTGCACAACTGTCAACCTTCTTCTCTCATATGCACCACCACCCTTCCTCCCTCCCCCCCCCCACCCCACCCATGCACCAACTGTGACCCTCAATACCATTTCCTCTCTAGCGAATCCCCTGTACCGTCCCCATCTTCTTGTTTCTGTGACAATGTCAATTCTCGAACCTTGGACTAGCGAATCAAGTACAATATCCTTAAAAACGAAATGAATCTTTGGTCACTAGGTTTTACCCTTCGTCGTTCGACTCCTTCACTCTTTCTTATATGTATTAGTAATTCAGGAAAGAAATATGCGTTAACCACTCTATATAATTTGTGCTCCGTAAAGGCGAACAATAAGAGAGTGATCACAACAAGGGGGTGAAGCAATTAGAGGAACTAGTGGTTATAGTGAAGTTCCAAAAGTAGTAGCCAATGGGATTGGGAGAGATCAAAGAAGGGTTTTGGGGCGTGTTCTAATTTTTAAGGTTTAAATTAATTTTTTTAATAAAAAATTCTGCTTCATTGATCCATTTCACTTGCCAGGTCAGATAACCAGTTACTTGGGTACTTAATTAAAATATTTGATATGTTCACATTTTGTAACACCCTAAATTATGAAAATAGCAACTAATTTAAATTTTTCTAAATACATCGAAAATCGAATCATCTACAATCACGAATTAAGGTTTATCCTCAATACACTCACTTAATTCTATACATACAGTCAAAATACGGACGGGTGCTACTAAAAACCCAATAATTGTCGCTACCTCCAACCACGGAAGACTTCACCAATTACTTACCCTTAGGCAACGCTAAGCCTCAACTCTTCATGGATCTGCTAGAGTCCAAACCCCCAACTGGAACCTGATGCACATGCCGACAAATAAAAAGGTTAGGCTTAACGCCTAGTGAGCTCAAGAGTTTTCAACATAAGTAAATGAATCGTTTAAAAATGGAAGAATGCAATTAAAATCATAATCTTTCAAAATGATATGTTTTGCTTATGAAAACGACTCGTTTACCAATAAACATGCATTTTAAACGAAAGAGACGCCAAGTTGATCACTAACCAAACCAAGCTATTTTACAGAGTAAGATTTCAATATAAAACGTTCTTTCATAAACTTAGATTTAATCCAAAACTTGCTCAAAATGAGAATAGAGAGAGAACTCCCAATTTTTATAAAATGCGGGTAAAATATTATATCTCGAAATACCCAACACGGGCGGAACAAGTTGCACAACTCATAAACCATAGGTGAAAATCTATATAAATAAACATTGCCGTGAATACGGACGATAGACCCAAAACTCAAGCAGCCATAAAATGGGAAGAAACCAAATACTAAAAACGTAGAAATGACGCATTCCATTCAAACCTTAATATACGTGGGGAAAACTCAATATTAAAGCCATCATTTATCGTTGACCACATAAAAACCAAAGTTGGTAAAATACGACATTACCATTTAAAATACCACGAATCAACGATGAGGAGATCCGTAAATACCGAGAATAGAGAAACACACAAGTAGGCCGTTCACGCGACTTCCTTGTATGTCCTCTAAACGTTTCCATCTAGGGTGGCGAGAACACGTGAATGGGGTCATCCGTAATGTTATTGGATTTCACCAACGTGCCCCGGTCCTAGTTCCCATGCCATACAAGACATCACAATCCTCGGACCTGTTGCTGCCCCTTGCCATACTCCGTCAAGTTCCACTCCAAGGTCTTACGAGCCCGGGTGCCTATCCAATCTAGACGAGTTTCAACTCAGCGGTTCGAACCACATATTCCTACTCGCTAGCAAACCCGAGCGGTCACTAAAAGTAACCCAAAACCTCAGGCCTTACACAACCGATAGACTTACGTGCCTATGGATCCATTACGACACTGTCTAACATTACATGACTCCAATTGAATGACCAAAGCACCCAAAGCATGTAATTTACCAATGACATAAACGATCGTCATCATACTCAAAACCCACAACGGTTATAAATCCGGACAAATGTCCACACGACTCAATTAGTCAAAACCGAGCCAAAGGCCCAACTCTTTACGTAAATACCCAAATAAAAGTCGATGTAATTATTGGAACCCGTTTGACCATCTAATACGCAAACACGACCAAAAGTATAAATAAATAAAATCTCATCGTGGGTTGAGGCAAACCATTTTCCCAAATGAACTCATACTCTTATGTTTTCAAAATACCTCATAACACAATAATATGCACTTTCTGAAAAGGTTTATAAAATCAAATACACCAAATGACACTTACGCCAATTGAACTCCAACTATATATGTAAAAATCATCAAATAAACATTTCAACATGATTTATTTTCCAAAATACCCAAAGATCCCAAAATGGGTATCTCAATATGCTTATAAAACTAAACATTTCGAAATAACTAAAACTTATCAGCAGTTAACAATTTGAGGTAAAACACAAACAGTTTAAAATAAACATTTTGGCATGTACATCGTTTTCACAAATCAACTTGAACTCACTTTGCTAGATTTAGGCTAAATCTAGATTTCGCCCAACTTGAGCTCCTTTGAAGGCCACCTAAATCCTCAAGCCGAGAACTTTCAAAACCTAGATCCATACATTCCCAACCATAAATAACCGCAATCAACCATATAGAAACATTCCCCAAATATTTTACATGAACACTCAACTTATATCGAAACCCTAATTTTTCATAAATGAAGAGAATAGATGATTACCTCAACCACAACTTGATTCCAACAATCAAACACTTCTAGGACACCAAAATGAGTCACAACCTCCCAATATTCAAAAATGGAGAAGAGATGGATGAAACCCTAGAAAACTTGGGTGAAGAAGGTGAAGATAAAAGGATATAATTCTAGCTTCCAAAACATGGTTAGAAGATGAAGGAACACTTGATTTTATGACAACACCACCCAAAAATGAGTTAGGGTTCGTAATAGGATGGTGAGGTACGGTTCTTGGGAGAGAAAAACGAAGTGGGTGAAGATAACAAATGAAAGAGGCTGAAAATTCGGGATATAAAACAACCAGGGGCCGACGGCGATTGTGCCCGGCGATAGTGACATGTGTCACTATCGCGAGTTACTCTCGCGCGGAATGTACCGCGGGTGGTACACCCCCAACGATTGTGCCACGCGATAGTGACACATGTCACTATCGCGAGTCACTCTCGCGCCACTTGTGCCGAAGCCCAAAAATGTCCAAAACTCGAGATTTTCGCGTGGGTTGATTTAGGGTTCGAAAGTACAACTTATTTCACCAAAAAAGATAGACGGAAGGTGAAGAGATGGCTGGAGGTGAACGAAAACTTACCAAGCGAAAAATCCGGGTGTTACACATTTCAGGTACCAAAATAGAGGTTTAAAAAGTACGTTATCCAACATAAGAAACATAACAAAATACGTTACATTTTCATACAATTTGCCTTGTTTTTTTCAGGAGAAATGTTCACCAAGGACAAAAGATTAATTAGCAAGATCAATAATTTTGCATTAAAATTGTTGGAGTTTGACATATACTTTACTAACCATATCTGATAGCGGAAAATCATATAGGTCCACAACGTGGCCACTATGTTGCCACAGTGGCGGTGCAAGTGCACACCGGACACTATGATCGCTACAAGTAATAAAATGGTAGAGTACCAAGATCGTTTCAACAGGGACTAGTCAACTAAGAATCAGAGAACTTTTCATGAATTTCTAGTGCTTGGTTAAGTTTTGAGAACAATACCAATATTTTGAGAGTTTTAAGCAACTAAACAACGAGCAAACGAAATTAACAGTATTAAAGGCAGGATGTGGGTACAAGCATTAACTAAGAATGATGTAGTAACAACTTGGTTAGAAGCAAAATGACACACGACAGCCTTTAAAAACCTTTTTCTCTCGAAAATAAGTTTTCTCGGAATGTGGCCATGTTGCACCCACTTTGTCACCACGTTGGCCAACTCAAGACTTGCCGATTTAACTAAGTAAACCTCTAAGGATTTCTGTTCCACCAGTATAGATATAGATGCCCAAATCTCTTTGTGACACCCATATCGACCGACATTTGAACCTTAGTTAAAATCATGCAAAAACCCGTATCTCTACGTGGTTATAAAAGACTTTCTCAAATCTTCTTTGCATCACCCAAGCCGTATTTCAGATCTGCCCCTCTCGAGATCTAAGATCTAATATTAACACTAACAAGTGATCGACTTGTCCGCGTTGAGTTGAAGTCCCGACTCGAGTGACCAAGTCTAAGAGTTAGCAACGATGGCAACACCCAAGTGTTGCCTACTAGTCTTAGCCTTGGCTCATACCCACACCCAAAGGGGTGTTTAGCTCATAATAACAGTAAAAGACATGGGGGAAAAAAGAAAACATAAACATAAGTTGCATAAATAACTAAAGAGCTGCTGCCAACGTGGTGACAAGGTGGCCACTTTGGCGACAACTTTTACAAAGAAGTTAAAATCAAATGCAACTAAATTACAAGCTTTAAAGAGAGACTAGAAATTAAATGCTTAAGCTCCAGAAGTCTTCAATGCTCTTGGAAGTTGTTGATGAAAAATGGAGCCTCCAAGCCTTCATTTATAGCCCAAGGAAGAGAAAAGTGTTGATGTGACTATTCCTCAAAAGTAGCTTTTAAGGAAGAGTATTGAACTTTCCTTGGACTTCCACTTTTTTTGTCCTCTTCCTTGATTATTCTAGTGAAAGATCAGAAGACTCTTTACATTCCTTCAGAGGTCAAACTTTTCGAAAATGGCTGGAACTTATCAACAAATTTTCAGCCAATGTTCAACGTGGTGACAAGGTGGCAGCAAAGTGGCCACTTTCTGCACAAAAGTTAGTGAAACCGAAAATTTTGCATTCTTGAGACTTCATCATCATGTTCGAACAATTAAGACCAAATGAAGGAGATGAGGGACAAATTGTGTGAAAATGTGGTAAAACGAATATAAAAAGAGAGGAATTAACTCTCAATATTTGAGAGCTATCAATATCCCTTCAATATATGTTGTAATGACCTTATCTTTCCTCAAGTGTTATTTTGGAGAGTAAACATTCTCAAATGATATCAAATGTGGGGCAATATGTATTCGTCTGGACCTTTCACTATTTTAGCCCTCTCTTAACACTAAGGGACCGTTTACAAAACGTTTACCCCAAGTAAGTACTTACCAAGTCACATTACCTTACCGAATTAATATGACAAGAATCAATAATCTTACCTTGTAAGAGATAAAACAAGGACCTAGAGTCTTACCCGGGAAGTGAGGGCAGAGACTCTTACCATGGTTAGCGCTTACTGGGGAAATTGTTGCATGCCATACTATTTTGGTGGACAAAAATCTTACCTTGCAACTTGTAAGTAAGTGATAATGTTGAATTTTACTGGTAAACGCTTACAAGGGCTAAACGTTTGGTAAACGGCCCCTAAGATGATCTATGTCCCATCTCCATAGGATATTAGTATAAAATTTCTAAATACCTCATCCGTCCCAAAATAAATGTCCACAATAAAAAAAATGTTTTAAGAATGTCTAATTATTACACTTTTTAATTAACAAAAAAAACTGTGTTGTCCCTGAATATAGAAAGAGGATAAAATATATAAGCAAACATTTATTTTTGAAAATACACATTTAGTTTAAAATAAACTATAAAAATAATAATGTAAATGGTTGTTTTAGGATTATTTTCGGGGGGATGAAGTTATTTTATTAGGAAGGGTATGTATAGGGGGTGTTTGAGATTGGTTATATAAAACAACTTATGCTTATTTTGAAAAGTGTTTATCAACTTATCCGGTGTTAAACCAAAGTTTTTAGAAAAATGTTTGGATTAACTTATTGTGGTACCAAAACGTAATAAACTAATAAGTTGTTATTCAAAAGTGTTTTTCATGCAAACACTCAAAAGTGCTTATCTCCTGTGCCAAATCGCAATAAGCTAAAAAACACCTAAAAAAGAAAACAAAAATGGTTTTGAAAAAAAAGAAGGTTGAGGCCAAGGTGACCTAATTACCGTTGTGTAAATAACTCTCTCTATAACGGAAAATGGCAACACAAATCTAATCAGCACAAACATACATATTCTTTCATCAACAACAATTTCACGGAAACACGATTGAGTCTAGGGTTTTGCGATTATCAGATAAACCGACAAAAATGGAAGGTCCGATCAACGGAGGAATGTTGTACCACGAGGTCCAAGAGTCGAAACTGTGTGCCGTTCATTGCGTCAACACGGTGTTGCAGGGACCTTTCTTCTCCGAGTTCGATTTGGCTGCTCTCGCCTCCGATCTTGATCGGAGGGAACATCAGATGATGCTTGAAGGCCCGGCTGTTTCTGGAGGAGATGCTTTCTTGTCGGAGGAGTCGTATAATGTCTCTATGGATGGCGATTTCAGTATCCAGGTATGTTTAATTCCGGGAATCTTTTGTTTTTCCTCATTGGTATATATATATATATATATATATATATTCTTTTAAGCTTCAACTGATGAGTATTGCATTGCTTTTTCATACCAATTGGGCAATTATCGATTGCGAAACTCTTGGATGTCTATATTAAGTGCTTTTTTGATGAAACACGTTGATGGCATACGGTAACTTATTGGGAACCCCGGTTCAACTTTCTTCTGTAGGTTGTTAAGGTTACGTGTTACAACTTTGCTTGGTCTATATAGTTCTTCCTTCATTCACGTCTTGATGTCTAATATCAAGTTGAATTAAGTTTGAGAACTGATCAAAACTTACAAATACATAAGTACATTTTCGTCTTATCCCTCAGAAAACGGTGGGCGTACATGGATATGTCAGACAAGAAACTAGACTTCATTTGCTTTTCGTAATCCTAAAATAGCCAAATAGATATGAATGATAACTTTTGAGTGTGCATATTGTTACGGTCCATGGAAATTATAATGTCCACAGGCAGATTGTTATTAAATCTATATACAGAGAGAAGAACAGATGAATACAAAAGACATGCATGATGTATATATCAACCAATCAAAGAACATAGAAATTCCAGAGTCCACGTTCGTACATCACCAAAGGAGAAGATGGAATGGAAAAAGGAAAATAAAATATTGGAACTTATTCGTGGAATACGGTACAATTAAGTCCTCAATATAAAAGATGGAGACACAAAAGTAGCGCTGAATTAATGAAATTTATAATAGTGCAGATAACTCTTTTCTCCTACTGTCCTACATCCACTCTTGAGACTCCACTAATTGAATGCTTTTTGCAATAAAGTAAAATCAGTACAAATGGATTGATGCTTCACACAATGGCTTACGAATCAGGCAAGTTGCTGGAACCCAATATCTGTGAATCAGGACAAATTACCAAACTTGTCAATAAGTTGTCAAAGCTTGTTTACGAAGGAACATTACGTTTAAAACAAGTTGTGCCTCCCTTAAAGTGTATAGATATATAGCGCTTAATGGATGTTCCAAAGTTGCTAAAAGATGCTCAAGGTTGTCTGTTGAAAGTGTGGAAGATGCCCAAGGTATTGTACACTTGTACCTTGGGTAGTAAAAGTCGTTTGGCTAAATAGACAAATGAATGCCCTTTTCTAAGTTGGACATCTATATCGATGCATCGAAAGGGTGATTGAAAAATTTGATGATAACATATGCATGTTCTCACAGACTAGATGTCATTTTTAATTGTTCATGCTTTTGGGATCCTTTTGTGTTGCAAGTTCTCTTTGTAGCAACTTTGTATTTAACATTGTATGTTCTTTAAGTGTATTTGTAGGGATGCACGTAACATATGGAATATATAAAACTTCGCTTGTAAAGCTAGACAAATTTTATCCGATCGACATTTGGTATGATCATTGAGGTTGATTTTTCTTGGTCAAAGCTTCATGTTCTTTATCATTTTTTTTTGAGTTATAAAGTTGAGAATAAGACGAGTTAAAAATGTTAGTAAACTTTAAGCGCTATGCTATTCTAGCAGTCAAAATATGAAATTGCCATTAGGACTTTGATTTGAAATAGCGGCTATCGCGATGCTAAAGCAATGGTATGGCAGTCCTAATAGAGCCATTTACATAATAAGTATAATTATACATATATATATATATGTATGTATGTGTAGTTGTAAACATAACTTACTAGCATGTTGGACTATAGTTGTGATTGAAATTGCATATTAATGTGTATATTATGTGCTCTTAACGATTAAAAATAATTACGAAGTCTATTTTGAATTATAAGGTCAAACAAACTAAACAGAGTTGATATGCATGAACAAAAATCGTGAAGTGAAGGGCTTGAAGTTGTAAAAAAATCTTAACCTGAAGGCTGAAGTTGTGACTCGTGAACATAACCAAAGAAGAGAAGAGACACGATTAAGAGTAGATACACGATTGGTCGTGAGAGTAGATACATGATTGAGAGATAAGAGATGCAGATTGAAGTCATGAATATTAACCATCTTCTTTAGAGTAAAGGTGCGATTGAGAGAGAATCAAATGGAGAGACATAGCCAAATCAGAAGAACTATAGGCTCGAAGGCTCGGGTTGGTCAAGCGAATTGATTCATTTAATTCTTCGCCTAGTCTTAGCACCCGCACAGTAGAGGGGAATACTGCTACTGCTCCGATAGCTGCTTTAGAGGTTGCTTAGCCGGTATCTGTCAGAACTAGCTGGTTTAGATTTCATTAGTTGAAAGTCTCGCACTATTTACACTATTTCAACAAAGACTGTGTAAAATGGATATGATACACGAGAAAGATTGACCTGTTGGTTGACTTCTCAATTGAGAAAAGACTGGAATGAAACTGGCAATGCTCTCTTCGGTTTTCATCCGGTTGGCAATCCTCTCTTCGATCCTAGCTGAGTTCTGTCTTAGCTTTACGGCAAAGGGATAGGCTTAGCCTATTGAATGGGGGAGAGTAGGCTGCATTCACCATCAAATAACGGGGTAAAAGGCTACTTTCAGTGATTGTTGTGATTTATGATTTGTGAACAATGAACATAAATCTTAACCTAAACCTAAAAGAGCCAAGCAAAACAAGAGCCCAACACTAAATAGACCGACTAAAGTAAATAACCAAGTAGAACAACCAAAAGAGTCGAATCTTAATGGTTGAATACCTTTAACTTTCGAGCGGCCGCACTCTCTCTATTCCATTGTAGAGAATTGAGTTCTAATGAATCAATGTATTTCAAAGTTTATAATGAAGGTATTTAAACTAAGAAGTAAAAGACTCCTAGAATAAAACAAAAACAAAATCCTAAAGCAAAACAAATAAGGAAATATAACTATATAAAGATAATTATCTAGAAACTTGTGGACCCTTGATACGTATCGCTTTTAACCTTTATTGTGCTTTATCTTTTTATTATTCTCATATTCTGCCCTTCTCTATTTTCTTCTTGAATACGTATTTATAATCTAAAGTCTATCAATGTCCCCGCAACACATGCATCTTGTCCTCAAGATGAAAAGAAGGAAATTGTATCTTTAACTCTTAATAATCCTCTCGGGAGGCTTCAAATACAGGTAAATTATTCCACAACTTTAATTCTGTGCATGCTTAGCTTCACCCTTTGACATACCCCCATTCCTTCATGGGTTCTCCCACTCCCATTGAGATATCATATTCTTCTATAATTCTTGTAGCTAAACTGAGGTTTTCAACTAACAACATGGCTATAAAATTGTGGGATGCCCCACTGACAATCAAAACAACTACCCTTTGACCACCCACCTTTCCTAATTTCATAGTCTTTTGTGTTGACAGTCCTACTATTGGATTCAATGAGACTTCCACTTCTTTTCCCATCTTTATTCTCGCCAATTCCGTCATCTCCCCCATCTCCATATTTTCATCGACGTTGTACTCATCCGCTTCTTGAACCACCAACACACTTAGCTCCTTTTTGCATCGGTGACCCAGAGGATACTTCTCATCACACTTGTAACATAAACCTTGAGTCCTATGCTGTTGAAGTTTTTGATCGGACAATCTTCTGAATTCCCCTGCAATATTCCTCTCTGTCCACTACCCTTGTTGGTTTAACAACTCTCTTGTTTCCCCGTATATTCTTCTCTATTACCCTATTCACCCAACTACCTTTTCAGCTATTCATTCTTGCTAAAATCTAATTCTTTTTCTTCTATCCTTTGAGCTAGTTCCATGGCCTTTCCCACTTCCTCTGGTGCCAAGGTACGGATTTCAGGGCTGAATTGTGGATTTAACCCGTTTAAATTTTGACCCACGAAAACTTCATTTGGAATCCCTTCTAATGGTGATGCCAACATAACAAATCTCCTTTTTTATTCCGCCACCGTGCCTTCTTGCTTAATGGCCAAGAATTGCTTAGATAGAGATCCCTCCCTTGCTAGTCCATACTGATGAAAGATTTAACATTTTTGAATCTTCTCATAGCCTAATGGGTCTCCACTTATTCTCCCACTGGAACCATAGCAAGGCTTCGCCCCTCAAATGAAATAACCGAGATTTCTGGTTTTTATTCGTTCGTTAGTTTATTAAGAGCGAAATACCCTTCACCCTTAGTGTCCAACAGTCCAGATTTGTCCCTTCGAACACAGTTACTCTAGTTTCTTCCCCCTTATCGCAAGAATTGACCAATATCATTGATATTGTTTCCGCGTCCGTCCACCCTTTTGGTAGTCCATTGTTTTCACTTTTGTTCGCTCCACATGTTAGAGAAGTTCTTTTTAAAGCTTTTCTTTCAATTGCAACATTGTTTCCATTTGTTTCATCACTTTTTGCACGTCGTCCTTCTCAAAGCTTCTTCTTGCAATAGCAACATTGTTTCCATTTGTTTCATCACTTTCTGTATGTCGTCCTTCGTTGAGTTTACCTCCATTTGGACAGTTCCCAAGCTTCCCTCCACCTTCGCCCACCCTCGATGTTACTACGGAGTCATGATTAACTTGAATAATAATTAAGTAACAATTTTCGTTTGAATAGTAATAGCTTGAATAGTAATCACGTGAATAATATTGTGAATACTAATCCTGCACATCAGAGGTAGGCGTTAATACCAATTTGTTAAGAGTCGTAAAAAAATGCTGAAGAGTCGAATCTCAATGGTTGAATACATTGCAACTTTGGAGAGGCTGCAATCTGTCCCCGTTAAATTGTAGAGAATTGAGTTATAATAAATCGATATATATATATTTCAATGAAGTAAACAATGAAGTTATTTAAACTAATAAAAGATTCCTAGAGTAAAACGAAAAACAAAACAAATAAGAAAAGATAATCATCTATTAACCTGTGGACCCTTGATACATATCACTTTTAACCTTTATTTTGCTTTATCTTTTTATTATTCCGCCCTCTTCTCTTTTCTTCTTCTTGAATACGTATTTCTACTCTGAAGTCTATCATGTTGCAATTGAAAATTGAAGTCAAAATGCGACGAATAGCGTTAGCATCGTGATTTCACACTACTATTCTCCAGAAACCACAAACCGCTATAGCGGCATGATTAACAACATAGTTTAAGAGGCATGTTTGTTAGTTTAAACTAGCTTTGAGTTTTGGGTTAAAACTGGACCGAGTTGTTACATAGAATATATAATTACTTTTACCAACCACCAGAAGTAAATTTGTTCAAAGAAAGCCAACAAATCTCAAGTTTGAGAACTTAGAGAGTTGATTCAAGGGAGTTGTGGCTGGTTGAGGTTTTCTGAAATTTGTGTGTTTGGTTTATTTGATATATGTGCTAGGTTGTGTAGTATGTATAGTTAATCTTCTCTTAACAAGATTTTGTGGTGTAGAAATAGTTTTAGGCAGGCATATTTCGGGAATGCTCTCAAACACTTTTCACTAGAACTTTTTTTAATGTCCGTTTCATATACGAATTGTGGATATCAGAAGGCTAGTATACTTGCCTAGGTGCCAAGGCAAGGTGAGGTGAGCACAAATTTGAGATTAGGTGTCGATAGGACACTTGTGTAAGCTTTCTTAAGGTGCCAAGGAGTTCGAGTATATATATTTTAGTACTTTCATGTTATATACACAGTTCTTATGTATTATTAAGTTCTGTAGAATTCTTATAGCAAAATCAAGTATATATATATTAATTATCGAGTGTTACTGTTCTTAAGTATCAAATGACTATAGGGGTCTATATGTAACTTTCGAGAGGCTAAAATCAAAAACTTAACTTTATGCTGTCTTCTGAAATTTAGAAGTAAAAATTGTTCTATTGGTGGTGGTACTTGCTAAAATATAAAGGGTTCCCAAATATTTAATACTACATTATAAACTACAAATTAAAAAGTCATCATTTATGCTGGATATAGGCAGAGGGAAAATAAAAGGTATGTGTTGGGTGTTTCAGGTGAACATTGAGCTATTGGACAGGACTTTGGTGGAGATTGATGGTGACTGAAGGACTTTTTAGATGTGGTTGATGATAACAATCCTGATTGCCAAACCAAACTGATGCTAGTTCTATTCAACAAGACGTCCATCTTGATGCTAGGGTGTCCATGGTAACCCCTACATTACCGAGGTGCATGCCAAAACAGTCCAAACTAACACAAGCTGACACCTTACTACCTTTGTATTGACTTATCGCCTAGGTGACACTTAGTTGATACAATGGGCTAGGTCAAAGATCTCTACCGTTTTGACTCGCTTCCTCTTAAAGAAAAAATTAAATTTTAATGGCCAAAGTAAATTTTGATCTAAGATCCTTGTCTTGGTAGTTGAAGCTTGATTGATTATTATTGTGCATGGTTTTGATTATTTATGTTTCACATAACTACCCATTCTAATATTGGGGGGGGGGGGGGACTGCTTGCCATAAGCAAAATATGAAATACGACACTGGAACAAGAAAACTTGAGCAATATTTTAAAGAAGTCTTTATAAAATTCCTAAATAACAGGACTCGTGAAGTATTCTACTCAATCAATGTCTTTTCCTTAAAAAACATAAAAAATGCGATTACTCAATCAGTGTCTTTTCCTTAAAAAACATAAAAAATGCGTACATCTCATCCCTCCCAGACCCCATTTTCGGGTGGGATATATTGGCCTGGTTTTGTTTGGTTAGATGAGGGTCATTTTTACAAGGTTGTGGAACCTAAAAGGAGATAACCCATAAAAATATGATTAAGCAAAAAACTCCAACTTCACTGCACGTACTGATGAAAAATATGTAAACTTAAGAGTCTCATGGACGTTCTTAACCCATGGATTGCATTGAATGTCATTGAAATGATATGAAAATCAGTCTCCTCATACAAATAAAAACAAATGGCTTGTAATTCCCCTAAGAACATGCTTATACATTAGTATTGGACAGTGTTATCGAAGGCACGCCTAGGTCCAAGGTGTAGTGATGGTCGTATTTATGGCCTTGCTTTGGCTGATGCGAGACATGTTCGATGAGGTGATCACCTTGGGCTTGAGACGCAAAATAAGGTGAGGCCTGTTCACATGTGACGCTTGAGTTTCGGTATATAGATAGAATTTTTTTTCTAGGGTATGTATTAGAAAGAAAAACATATACTGTTTGTTACTTCCGTCCATTCTTCTCTTGCAGCAGTGGCAAAGGTTCTTAGATCACTAACAAGCAACAACAATGACTTGACAGCAACATGTTAACACATCAATTCTTTCTTTTGACAAGTAGGTTCTTTTGATTCGTTTGTGTTATCTCTACCGTAGCGCGACATGGACTTTTTTTAATATCGATTTGCTGTATTCCTTTGCAGCTCTAGTTACTAGTGAAAATAATCATTATTTCATTTTGTTTGCTCATTTGCTGTGTACTGGAACTATGCATACATGTGATTTTTTTTTTGGCACTTCGTTTTCACTAGTCACAACTGCTCTACAGGCTTTACAACACAACAAATTTGAAGACTTGATAATCCTTGTTGCTTTACGGTAGAGAGAATCTAGGGTAGAGAAGAATCATGTGTTGATGTCTTGTTGCTAATGTTACTCGTTTAGCGATTGAAGAAACCCTACTGCTGTTCCAGAATGGACAGACCGACTGATAGACATAGTATTCTTCTTCTTTCTAATACCAACTTCTCTTATTTATAGCTCTGAGACTCAAGGCGCCTCAGCCCTCATGTGAAGAGGCCTTCGCCTCATGCCTCTAGTGTAGGTACTTGTTTCAGTTAAGGCGAGGATTTAACCCTTCACCATTGGCCCTAGGTGCTTGTCTAGGCATGCCTTCGATAAAACTATGGTAGTTGCTGGTTATATTGTTTAGTCTAATGCTATAGCAATCTTATATCTCGTTGTCTTAATCCTATTCAAGTTGTTGGTTACATTTGTGATGATTGTGTATGTTAAACCTTTTTCTGAATAGAATTGTTAACTTGTTTGACATTGGACTACTTGTTTCGTTTGCAAATTATTTCTAAGTTGCAAATTTTCAGATATATTTTCAATTTTGTTACCGAAGATATATTTATATGAGAACACACCCATATATACATACTAGTTATGTACCCATGCAATGCAGTGGGATGCAAAATCTATTGTAAACCGAGAATGAAAAATTAATGCATTTCTTCATTAAAATCCGAAATTTATGTTGGAACGAAGTAGAAATTACAATTATCTGATAACATAATGATTTATGCTAAATTATTTCGTTTTTTTGGTTTGTTTGTTGGAAACACAGGCTTCTACAGATAAAGTTAACTATATGATAAATTATTACAACACACAGGCTAATCTCTCAAGTCACCCTCAATTACAATTTACACCCACACTCTACAAAGATTTAAATTTCTTCACTTTATAGCAAGAGAACAAGAAAGAAATAATCAAATATTTAAAATGCATTTAATTGGGGTGCTTTGAAACCAAAGCCTTGGACTCCTTTTATAGGCATAGAGTGCACTCCACCTTTTGTTGCTCCTCCTATATGGGATTTGATTTCAGCCAAAAAACCTCAACGACCTATTACTCTTAACGCATTTGTGATTTGTAATTAATGTTTCATAAATGTTGTACTTTTGAAATTTAAGAATTTTACCTAGATGCTTTATAAGATAGGATAGATATGTACATGTGTCTGCAACTCTGCATATATATATATATATATATATATGTATGTAGTATGTGTATTTGTGTATGTATGTATGTACATGTGTGTATTAGATATCTTAAATTATACGCTTCACTCCATTTTTTTTTGTGGGGTGGCGTGGGTTGGGGGGGGGGGGGGGAGGTGCACCTCTTTGTGCAACCCAGGGACACCTTTGCGCCTTGTGCCTTCAATAGCAGTGGTATTTGTTAAAAACACATTATTGTAGAATTGTCTATGGGAACTTCTTTTCTAATTTCATGCCAGGTACAAAAATTGAGGGCTTAATCGTTTGAATTTTCAACTTGATAGGAATTTTGCTAGCAATATTTTTAACTAAGGGGCCTTTTACCAAACGCTTATGGGTAAGCGCTTACTGGCAATAGATATCACCCTCACATTATCGTGTAACATTATTGGCTAACAATGTATTGTTGGTAAGCGTCTTAAACCCGATAAGTACTTACCGGTAAGAGTCGTTTCCCTCACTTACTGGCTAAGACTCTCGGTCCTTGCCATGCCTCTTACCGAAGATTTTTGGTCCTTGCCATGCTCAAAATCAATAAGGTAAGTGATATCGGTAAGCGTTCACCAGGCAAGCATTTAGTAAACGCCCCCTAAGATATCAATGTAAAATTACTCATATCCTGCTTTTCACCTGCATTTCTACAAAATATATACAGTTCATGATTTAGGTCTATGGCAAGGACAATTAAAGTGTAGTTTATATGTTTATTCCTAAATTGGCTTTAAGAATTTAAGAAGACTTTCGTGGCTCAAGCAACATTTGCTCTCAATCTTTGGTTGTTGACGATCCTCACAGTATAGGTCCCGAAGATTCCAACTTGCAAGTTATATAACGTTGACAAATTGATATGAACTTATCCCCTTGGCTACTATTTCTTCAATTTAGAATGTTATTGCTAAAGGAATATTCAACTGTTGGCATTTAAGGCCTGCATAAATCATATGCATATTCTGTATCATTTCATGTTCTGAGCGTCCACCTTGTTAGTCTTCGTTATTTGTGTTGGCATTATCCTCCGGTAATAGGAGGTGATTTATTTTGCTGAACAAATATAAGATCTAACTTTAGAGCCATTAACATGATTTTTTATGATGGGTTTTAGGCTTGTAGATGCTTGGAATAGATCCACTGCCAAAGTGTGAAGTTTAAGTTTTAAGCGTTAAAGCATGTTTGCCTTTATGACTCATAGATTTATGAGTTATGTGGAGATATTCATCAATTCTGCATGCATGTGGTGAATTCTGTTTCCTTGTACAGTTGACCAAACACATGAAATAGATTTGCCAGTGTATCCAGGATTGGTGAAATTAGGCGTGTTGATGTCTGTCATATATTGACAAGCCTCGTATAAATTGTATCTGATCAGCCTCCATATGGCTTATTTATTTAGCTTTTGTCATGGGATAATGTGGCTCTGCTAAGTTAACTTCAACTATCTGCAAGATTGCAACCCATCAAGCATGTACCCCTACACAAAATGGAAGTTCATGTTAACCTTAGTTAAGCTTACATTGTATGATGTTATCAACGTATACTGATAAATCCAACAAGAAGCGACTTCAGTATTAATCCTTTGGTTCTTCACCTTAAATAGTGCCTTCAAGCAATCGTGTCTCAGACAGTCCAGTGTCTACGGTATATCCAACTACTCTAGATATCTCTTGCTTCCGTATGCTCCTTATCAATCTCATACCCCCGTCTTTGCTACTTATTGCTGAAGTATACTCTTTTAACATGTGCATTCAAAGTTTATGATGGAGATGACCAAACATCTCAAACATTGTTGCCTCAACTTCTTCTAAGCTATCATCCCAATCTCGACTAAGATTTCATAAATTTCTAGTTGCAATGCTCATCCTGATGCACACCAAATAGACACAGAATTGGAACAAAACGAATGCTTTGTTGATTATTGCCCAACTTTCGAGATGTTTGCTCTCTCCCAATTCTCATATACTGGAGTTTACCAACAAATTGTGTACCACTATAACCATCCTACCTTCTTATTTATAGTCTCCCACTAGCCGACTTCCTCCCCCCTAACCGACTTACCGGATTCTTCCTTGGTTAACAATCATGACTGCTAACTAACTACTACAATAGTCAACAATCACAGTAGACAGTAGTAACTCCTTGGTCAACAATTATGGTTAATACAAGTGGTTTTACTAAATTGACCACCGACGAAAGGCTCACCAATACCACTCGCCAAAGCTCCAGCTTGTCCTCAAGGTGGAAACAAATAAAAAAATCGATTCAGAGCGGTTGATCCTTGTTTCATTGTCATGAAGCTTAGTAGCATTCAAATCTAAAACCAACGGATACAAAAAGTGGGCTAAGTTGCAACTTCAAACCTTGCAGCCTTGTCGAGGTTTTCAATTCCTCCCGTACCTCAAACTGTCTTGGGTTCTATGAGATCCTTTAACCCTTTTTCAATTGTAGTTGTTATCTCACTTGGGGATTACATGAAATCTATTTCACCTACTTCATCATGTACTTTCTTTGAAACATATGCAACAATAAAAGGTGCAGATACTTTCCAAAATCTGATGTTTACTCCAACACTTGTGCACCCATGAAATTCACTTCTTCAAGAGTGATTGTTCCAGCAACATCAATCAAACTCTCGTGACTTTGTTTGTGATCTATAATCCTATGGCCAAATCCATCACTCTCCGTAATGAATTCCAAGTTATCCCTTGATGAGATATTATCACTCATAACAGCTGCTTGATGTCTTTTAATAGAGCATCCAAATAGCACACCAATTCTTCTTTTGTTACGCCAACAGTCTGTGAACCTCTTCTGTGGCCACTTTAGTTGCATTCTGCCAACTCTTAGGTTCAACGCTTACTTTAAGAGTAGTAATAGTGCATCCCTTTCTTCCGAAGTCGCTATGATCCAACTCAATTGATGTAAATGGTGGGTTAGAACTCTTATATGTTGAGTTGATGCAAAAATGCAAAGCCGAAAGGAATATCTTCTTCATAACATTGTTCAAAGAAATACGTCCGGACCATGTTCACAGGAATATCAATGACGGGTGGTGGTGGTGGTAGCGGCGACAACGGTGCCCCATGAGCGTCACCTAGCCAGGCTTTCCCTGAATTAATTTTGGAAAAAAGTGATTTTTGATATGTTTTTTCAACTTTTACTTTTTCCCTTCCGTTTGTCTCTTCCATAAATTCCTTTCATATGCTTGCTTTTGTTCTTCCATTCACCGGTAACCTGCGAGTTTCTACCTCCAACGAACTCCTTGATTGTCAAATTTTCCTGCTTTTCTTTTTGTGCTCGAACCTTTTCTTCACACTCTGCATATTGTTTTCTACAGAATTCACTAACGATTGCATCGATATCTGATATATAATCCAATTCACTGAATGAAGAAAGATGTTCTCATATACTCTTATGCTATTTCCATTGAACAACTTACGAGAATAGTTCCATTACCTTTTCTTTCAAACCTGTCATCTTTGATGGTCTTTAATTATGCATTTTATGCAATGTAGGTCCCTAACTTGCATTTTTCTTGTTTTAGCCAACTGCTGTTTATCATCTTCTCCTTTGTACCAAATTATTAAACGAAGTCATTATATGATTTACATCTAGCTTCTCTCATTGCTCGGTTAGTTTCTTTTTTAGCTAGTTCATAACCCTCAAATCTCGACGTTCTTTGAACTCTTTCAACCAAGTAAAAGAATTTATAACATCCATTCTTCTCCTTCTATCCCATCACTCTTTTGAAGTCTTTCCTATTTCTATCAACATTATCATCAATACTTCACAAATAACGTTTCCTTAAACAACTTCATCTTACTTTTAAGGGGCTGTTTGTTTACCTCTTACTAGTTCCATTAAGAGGCAACCTCAGAATCGCTAAGAGGTGAATCTTGTTTGGCAAAAAAATATGCATCTTAATGGTTCTAAAGCCCTCTGAATGATTTTGTATATAGGTACACAAAAACAGGTGTGGGTTGGAAAGTGTAAACCTGGTATATGAGTGTTACATATGTGATATATGTCACGTGATCAAATAGTTAGACAGAAGTCCTAAAATAAAGAATAAAAAAAAGTCATGATATTAAATGTGATTAGGTAAAGTTAACGAATTGTTGGAACCTTAAGTCTTTTAAGGTATAACACGTAGTTTATCCTAGTCTAAAATCCAACTTTTGCAACTAGAGAATTCTCTCCATAGAATAAAAAAAAATGTTTTCAAATTAATAAATGTGGAGGTCAATTGTCATTCTATTGATTGTTTCAGGGTCTTGTATGCATATTTCGCTTAAAATCCTACTTCTTTCCGGTCATCAACTAAATAGTCTGATTTAGCTGCTGTTTTAAGAACAAAACAAAAAGAAAATCCTTCGCTTTCGCTGTAGCTTAGGCTCTTGCCCTTAGTCTTAAAATCCCACTGAACTGTTGGTCCGTCCGTGTGGCTTTTTTGCAATTGTGTATCTCCTCTCCCACCCCCAAAAAAGAATAAATCAGTTGTGTGTTTTTTTCCTTTGGGGGGGGGGGGGGGGAGCTCCTTTGCGGCATAGCATTTACGGGCATGGTATGGGACTAAACGGGACTGAACTAGTTGTCTGTTTCTTTTTATACTATATTTATGAATATTCATGCATAATTTTCGTAGTATATATATTAGAATTCATACATAATTTTTATATCATGCTTAAAAACATTTGCAATTCTGCAGTGCCTTAACGTATCATATCTTGTCTTGTAAGAAACATAAATCTCACCAAATAAACGTTTGCAGGTGCTACAGAAGGCATTGGAGGTGTGGGACCTACAAGTGATCCCCCTGCACAGTCCAGTAGCTGAGCCAGCTCAGGTCGACCCAGAACTTGAGAACGCATTTATATGCCATTTACAAGACCATTGGTTCTGCATCAGGAAGGTGAACGGGGAATGGTACAACTTTGACAGCTTATACGCAGCCCCTGAACATCTCTCCAAATTCTACCTTTCTGCTTATCTCGACACTTTAAAAGGTTTCGGATGGAGTATCTTTCTGGTCAGGGGTAACTTCCCAAAAGAGTGTCCGATGACATCTGGTGAAGCTTCCAATGGTTACGGCCAGTGGTTGTTGCCTGAAGATGCTGAGCGAATTACCAAATCCTGCAATTCAGGACAGCGGCAGCAACAGCAAATGCAGCAGTTGCAGCCTCAAAGAACTCCGCCAATGGAAGATGATGACTTGAATGCTGCTATTGCTGCTAGTTTGAGGGATAACAGCGTTGAAGTTGGGACCTCCGGGAATGATGATGATCTGGAGGCGGCCATAGCCGCCAGCTTGAAGGATTCTTCACCAGCGGTAACAACCAGCTTGGTGAGCAAAGATTTGGATGCTGCTACACCGATTGCCACCACTGATACTACAGCGGTTGCAGGTGCCGCCAGTGGTGAAGACCGCAGTACAGCCGTGACAGGTGTCGCCAGTGGTGAAGGCGGCACGTCGGAAAGTGAAAGTAAGAAAATGGGGTTACAAGACAAGTGAGAAGAGAGTTGGGGTAGAAAGAGTTGTGTTCCTGGGTTTAAAGTGTGTGCATTATTACACACTTCTTTTGTTGAAAAAGATAGACCTTCCTTACTCTCTGCTTTGTTGTAAAGACTTGTCAATTTGTTTGACTTCAGTATCATGGATGTGTAAAGACCGAGTTAACAAAATAAGACTTGGTTCTTTTTTCATAGTAAATTGTAGCAAAATATAGTGTACTTTGTTCAGGTTTTTGTTTTTGAAATGTATTTTCAAAAGCTGTATTTTGGAAAATACCATGGTGGCATTTGGTTCACAATGTGGAATTTGTCGGAACTGGAATCCGTCAAAAAGATTTAGAATGAAATTTGATCAGGAATTCACGATTGACCAAGCGGTAGGTTGGCAAGAATTGGAATAAAATTTGTCAAAAAATTTTTGAATGTCTGTTTGGTTCGATAAATCTAACTTTGGAATTATATTAAAATAATGATAAATGGCTAAATACCCTTTTATGGCATTTTCATATTTTATTGCTCAAGTTATTAATACTATATAATGATGAAATTAATAATAATATTAGTTGATACTAGTGGTGGCAGTGGCAGCGGCATCGATGACGGTAGTGGTGGTGGTGATGACGACAACAATTAAAACTCTAACAATGAACCAAACACATGCATGAATTTAGTCGATAGAATTGACCACTCCAATTTATTCAAATTTTGTGGAATTCCAGCTAACAAAAGTCCACCTATATCTTTGCAATTAATGATCGTATTTGGTGTAATTAATAGAATAGTTTATAACTTCTTAATATAAATTAAACATCGTATAACTTTTTAACAATCAAAATATTAAAAACTTATTAAACCTTTTTGTTTGAGATGTTTTATCATAGATATCAAAATGATATAATTAAATAGTTGAGTCAGTTGACTACCAATAGTTTCATCTTCACCGTTAAAATATAGCTTTTTGTTGCTTCCGGTCGGTGCTTAATTGCTTATCATTAAATTTGTCGATTTACATATAAATAATAGTCAAAATATCGATGTCCATAAGGGTGCGTTTGGTTTGCAGACTGGGTGGGAAGGGATGGGACAGAAACTTACTGTCCCACGTTTGGCGTGACATGGGACAGAACAAAAATTCACTGTCCCACGTTTGGTGCGACATGGGACAGGGACAAGGACTGGACAGAGTGGGACAAGATGGGACAAAAAAGGGTATTTTGTTGTTCCACCAAAATAGGTGGAACAACATGGGACAAAAGTGAGATAGAAACTAAAAATCACTAATCTAACGTCATTTGATATATAATCCTAATATAGTATTAGTCTTAAGGCTCACCACTACCCATCACCGCCACTATCACCATCGACGGCCACCAGTAGCCACGGCCAACCACCGTTAACCACCTCTATCTATTTCTACACCATAACAACCTCCTCCACCACCTCCACAACCATCGGCCATCGCCACCTCCGCTACCATCATCGACCACCTCCACTAACACCGATTACCACCACCTATGGCCGTCACCACCATCGACAGCCACCGGTAGCCACCACAAACCATCGTCGACCACTTCCACCTCTTCCTCCACTACTACAACAACTTCCTCCACTATCGCCCATCGCCACCTCCACCTATCACCACCACCCATTGTCACCGCCACCATCGACGCTCATAGCCAACCACCGTCGCTCATCGTCAACCACCGTCGGTGACCTCCGCCTCTTCATCCACTACAATAACCTCTATTACCACTGTCCACTATCTTTCACGTTTTTCACATCTACCGTCTTTCACAGACCACCCATCACCTTTATCTTTACGTGTCGCTTCAACTATGCATCGGCCAATTCATTAAGATCTTCCAAATTGAACCAAAATATTATATTTTCTTTATATAAATTGGATTTTTTCGAACTACTATCAATTATTTCAGATTCTTCATTCAAATTTTCTACCATTGTTTTTGTAAGTATTTATATGTATGAAAATTGTGTAAAAAATAAAAATGTTTTTTAATTAAATTATTTAAAGATATACTTTATTTGTGTTATTTATAATTATTATTTGACATACAAAAACATCAAACAACTTTTAGGTAAACTTGTCCAGTTCTGTCCTATCCAGTCCTAGTCGTACCAAACACAAGACAGACAATTGTCTTGTCCAGTCCTGTTCTATCCAGTCCAGTCCTAGCCTCTTATCCAGTCCTGTCCAGTTCTGTCCTGTCCAGTCCCGTCCAATCATGTCTGCATACCAAACGCTACCTAAGGTTGTTTTAATCTTTTGTCCCCAAAAATGTCACTTTGAAAGCTTTTAAGGATTATTTTACAATATATCTAAAGTTGAAGGGTTGAACTTGCATAAACCCTTTTGGAAAATTGTGGCCAAAATATAATGCTTAAAACTCTTCACTCCTAACAATATTTTTATTTCAGGTAAAAATGCAAAAAAAAAAAATGTTTTGACCCTAAACATGTTTGATGTACTAGTTTAAAAAGTGGGTAGTGTTGGTCATGGAATACAATAATTTATACATGATGTGTTTATAGAAGAAGGGGGAGGAGTTAAATACAAACACAACAAATTTTCACATTTTAGTTGTATTTGTTTTATTAAAACATAAAGAATTACATTTTGTTGCGAGAAAGTTATGAAGGTAAGACCTGGTCCTAACCAATCTGACAGGTAACAAATTTGCTAACATTAAAATAGTGAAGGAAGAAGATACTCTTTCAGATATGAAGTACTAAGATAGTCCTTCAGATCGTGACGCCGATTTTGCCTAAGAAACTATCACTTATAAGTTCTTTCAAAACGAGTGAGTATGAACAAATGACAATGGTGACCTTTTATAGTCATCATTGTATTAAATGATACCTTCCAACTTTAACATGTATCTTCATTTGATTTGCTGATCCATGAATGCTTGTAATCTTCACTTCAGCCTTTGTAGTTGATGTGGACACTTGTTAACCCATCCCATCCTTTCATATGCAGAGAGAACAGTAATTAAAATATGACACCAATAAAAAAATGCCTTATAACTTTCTTTGGCTGACATGCTCGACATGTTCCCATACTAGGATGAGAGTTTGGGAGAGTTGGTGAGCCAAATTTTGTTGGACAAGTTTGCATCCAAAATGCGGCTTGCCAGTAGTAGTATTTGTCAGACTACTATTTGACTTTATCCTGTATTGATCTTTTTTCAGCTAGATGACAAACCAATCCACTTTGGTGACGATCTTAACCTCACTTCAACTACTCCTCGATTTTGTTGAATGCTTTTTTATTTTTGGATCAATACAGATAGTTACAAGGCTTTTACAAAGTAAAATCTTATCTATTCTATTCTGAAATATAATCTAGAAATCAGATTCCAACTATAGACTATTTATGAAGTAGAATCATCGGATTCCAAAATAACTTAGAATAATTATTGGTTCCTTTTGAGACTGCAAGACCATATTAATATGATCAATCAGATTCTTCATTTGGATGAGTATTCAAATCCGAAGTTTTGATTCCAACAACTCTCATGGTTGTAAATCCAATGGTAACAAATATCCGAGACTATGAACCTATAACATCTGTTTATACAAGGTTCAGATGTTAACATATGAAATATCAAATCCGATAAGTGATACAGATTGGATATGACATTTGTAAGGCAAATGTTAAGAAATTTTCTTTCTTATTTGTTAATAATACAAATTGATAGCCAATATGAAATACTTAGAAAAAAAATGATACTGAAACTCATAAGTGAAGTAACATAAATCCGAACTCATAAATTCAGTGATCAATTTTGGATTCTTTTTGCCTTTTCTATTTTTTGATATTTTCTTTTTCTAAGGCTCTTTTCTTTTTCTAAGGCTCTTTTCTTTTTCTTTTCTTTTCTTCCATTTTTTTTTTTTGGATTACAAAACATGATAAAGCAAATACATGGATATGTGAATAAATGATGTAATCAAAAGATGACTACATAAAATCATGCATATCCTTGTCGAATTTTGGTGGTTGAAGATGAAGATAGTCACTTTTTTTTATATCTTCGCATTGCATTCTTTCTGGATTTTCTTTCAGCTAACTCATCCTCAAAAGACATTTTGTCTTTCCCTTTATCTAGCATCAGATGCTGCACAATGGATTTGTTCTTCTTCTCTGAACGGATTTCTCCCCTGAATTGTTGACAACTTTGTTGCTTTCTCCGTGTTGTTGTAAAGGTTGGATCTTGATTTCTACTTCTCAGTGGGACCAGAGGAAGTAAGTACGTCATCAACTTGGTGAAAAAAACCCGTAAAAATGAATCGCTGGTCTCTTGAAAAATTTCAATCTTAATCATCAATGTCCTATCCTCAAGAGTAAAACATATTAGATGAGAAGCCTTTGACGAATGGTCCTTGACCAGTGCTTGAATCAACAAGGTTTGATCATTTACTTTGGAATGAAGTTGTTCCAAAGATGTGACAAAGCACAGGATGAGGCTGGAAGCTACTTCTTCTTGAAGTTTTTGGATTTTCTGAAGTCTTTTATCAGAAAGAGACTTGAGCATATTGTAATGCAGAAAGTTTCCGTTTGATATCCACAAGTTAATGAGATAAATAGGTTGATGGAGATGTATCATTATAGAAATAATTCGGATGAGAGGGTGAGGGTTGAACATCCAATTATTGATATGTAGAGGAGGCATGGGACTAGAAAGAAAATCTTGAACCCGGAGGACTTCAGATGAGTCTGAATTAGCATTGCTTGTACTTTGAGATATAGGAGTGAGATTATGGTGAGGATCCGATGTATCATCAATGTCTTATGGAGAGGCCATTGAGGAGATAGTTCGGGGTTCATATGCCACAGGTCAGATGTGGCATGGATGAATCACCTTGAAAGATGAGTCAATATCCAAGATATCAACTTGGACCTAGGGAGTATCTGTGAACATTGAAGGAACATCATAGGTGGCTAGGTAAGTGAAGTCTTGTTCCTGTCTTATATCTGATGGCTGTGAGATTTGGGAAGATGCCAATGGTTTTATTGGCATCATAATCTCTAAAGAGGAGATAGGAACAAATATTTGACCAATAAAAGCTTGATCTTGGTCTAACAAGGATTAAGTCCGCAAATTGTTTTCAGAATTGCACAGGAAGTTCTATGTCTTATGTTGGATTTTTTTGAAGGAGAAGAAGATGATCGTTCTTGAAGATGTTGTAGATCCCAGAAACAGTGCAATCACAATAATGATATTCATTAAACAATAAGGATTGAATCACAACTGTTGGTCATATGATTAGATTTATCAATCAAGGGTTTAAGGTTTACAGAGAGAATTTCTGATGCGATTAAGTAAACCTTCTAATGACCATTAACCTCTCTTCTAACCCTAAACCTCTAAAACAAACCTTAAATACCAAGGCTTAAACCTAGCCAGGCCCAAGCCCATTAAAAACAAACAAGCCCATTAACAAATAAAGGCTTTTACAACGCATTAAATAATAAAACATTTAAACTCTATAAATGCGTTATACAACTTTCAACGCACTAGGACTTTCAGTCCTAACAATCTCCACCTAAAGTTGAATAAGGCATTTATCTTTGAAATCTTCAGGCCTTGATCTTCTTTCCCTCTTGAATCTTTGAAAAACTTTGGTGTTGCATGTATTCCCAAGCTCCCCCTTGAATGAATCTTTTGGTCTTCATATATTTCTTTTGTAACCAAATTCAATGTAAAATTGTCTCGACTGAACGCACTATTAAGCAGCTTTCAACTGTAGAAACTCAACACATCAGATCAGCACGCAAGAAAGATAATGTGCGAGTTACGTGACATTGCACGGTGCATCTTCAGTTTAAAAACAAAGAATCTCTCTTTGAACACCGAGTTAAATATGCTTTCAATTTCAGACCTTGTTTCAATCAGCTCGTAGGAGGAACAAACTTGTAGCAGACACCACATGCTAAGAGATAGAAGAAATGCAATCTTTGAATCTAATGGCTTTTCAACATCAGATTTAAGAAATTCTGTTACTCCCCCTCAACTTTTTCTAACTCTCCCTCAACGCGATAATCTGTGTCTTTGAATCTGTATATCGTTCTCCCCCTCATGATGATTAGGAGCATCCTAAGCATCATGTATCTTCAAAGACTAGATGGATGAGTAGCAAAATATCAGATAAAGCGATTCAGTTACCAAGGGTAATAGCTAAAACATAAACACATTAGTCACTGTTATCACAACAATTAAAAATAATTGTGTGGCCTATTTTCAGAGTTGGCAAAGGGGTATATTCGATAGGACTTCCAGTTAGCATGTAAGTAAAATATGAAAAATTACTTCTCAAACTGTTCTGGCAATATCACAAAGATATGCAAGGGGAATCACAAAGATTCGTGCGTGTGTGAAAGAAGTATAAATCATATCGATTAGGCTCAAAAATTGATTCAACCTGGGACGTAGGTTAAGAAATCAATAGACACAGTGAGTAAAATATGAAGTTCGAAGACCGAAGATGATGTCTTCCTTTTTCAATATCTAAGACCTCTGAGTGAGGAATAGATAGATTATGTGCTAAATCTCCATACGTATATGAAACAAGTATCTTTTGTGAGACACTTGAGTGGCTAGGTGGGGTGACATGAGTTATCGACACTGGGTCCATGTCTGTTTCAATATCCATCTCCAAAGAACGAGAATGATTAGATTGTGTGGTAACCCGGATAACTGACTCGGTTTGGAAAGGACCAATAATTCTTTTAAAACCTGTCACATCCTCACCATATTCTTTTCGCTCCGAACTCATCTATCAATCTAGACCCCTCACTGATATCTATGAATTGGATGTGTTTCTTGGGTAGGTCCCTCTGGTTCTATATTGACCATAGAAACATTAAAACACTCCTTTAACTCACCAAGATAAAACATTTAAGTAAAATTTCTGATTTGAGATAATCATAAGTCAAAAACATTTAAGAACGAGTCCTGAACTGAAGTGTTCAGAAGTCGATATGAAAATTTAAACAAAAAAACATGGTACTCCCCCTCAAAAGATGGCATAACCCTTGATTGTCGTCATGTGATGTGAATAATCTGAATTAAATCACACATGACATTCTTGCAAAACAAATTAGGAAGATTTTGGTTTTGGTATCCATGCTGTGATAGATCCTTAATGGTTAGTTTCCTTGGCTATGAAGTATGAAGCTATTAAACTGGGGATTGGGGATGCTATAAGTACCATACCAACTATTAACGTACCTTGGATGGACAAAGTCACTTTTTCCACAATGAGTGCAACAAATCTTTTATCGGCGCAGACTGATCAAATTTCCTATAGAATAGACATAAGTAGGTGAATCAATCTTGGAACTAAATGACTTTGTATCAACTACAGGAGAATCATGAGACTTGTTTCCATCACTACTTTCTGTAGTCGATTTCTGTCTCCAAACCATGAAAAAGATCCTTCTTGCTTATGTAGTAGAATGATCATTCCAAGAATGACCATTAGTTTTAGCAAAGATAACCATACTTGTCGGAATTGACGGATCCGAAGGAAATACTTTTCTATAAATAGATGGAAATGTCAAATGATTCGGATAAACATCAAATGGAATCTTAGAGGGGATCATGTTTTCGATCTTGTCAACAATCAATACAAATTTTGATGTAAGGCACCTGCTTTTGTTTTCTCCTTGCAGTGATCTTCCTTACCAAGTCGTTGAAAAAATATTGACCAAAGTTGACATTTCTTTGGAAAATGAGTGAGCAAGTATGTTGGTGTAACTTAATATTGATCATACTTACTTGTTTACTACATATGCAGTAGGTCAATTGAGATAAGAAGAAGTACCACACGCTGCTCATATTTTTCCTGAGAATGGTACGTATGGCATGCATGGAGGGATTAACTACTTGATACTCGATGATAGAAATAACATATTTAAGTTCTTTTGTTTGAGGCTAAATCTTCAAACTCCATGTCATTTCAAGAAGTTAGATGTAGAACACGAGCAATGTCTTCAATAGTAAATATTATATATTTCTCAGAAAGCACACTTGCAGTGTCTTATTTAGATTCAACATCGTATATACATGAACACTAGAATTTTCCAAAAGAATGAAACTCATTCTTGGAGAAGCAGAAAGAGGATGGGAGACTGGACTTTTAGATAGAAAGTTCATAATAATGTGATGATGAGAAGAACCATCACATTTAGAGATATGTGCAATATAGTTCGTTCCTTTGATCTGACATTCACCGGAGGTGAATGTTATGTTTGAAGAAGAGCAAGCTTGAAAGAAAGCCTCAATTGAAGAAAGATGAAGAATATGAAGGAGGTTTAGAAACATGCTCTATAAAATCAAGTGATGATCTGTAAAGGTAACTTTAAGAGGTAAGGGATAAATTTATGTGATGAGAGGTAACTATGAGATTAGGATTGAAGTGGCGGTTGAATAGACATTTTAGCCTTTGAAAGTTGCAATGACTCTTCGAATTCGACACATAATTATGACGTAGGACTTATCACAAACCTTTGGTGTTCTTATAATGGATAGAAGAGGAATTTGAAGGAGATAAATGGAGAGGTATATAGGTGAGATATCTGAACCAAATTTTTATCAAATATTTGAGATACAAACAAAATCCAATTAACTCAACTCTATGAGTGTTAATGACAAAAATTACTCAAAGAATAACTTAAGGTCGGTTTGGAGCTTTTAACAACTAATGTAAAGAATCTTTCGACAAATCGTGCGATAGAAAATGAAATAAAAGCAAAGACACAGAAATTGGTTACGAGGAAAATCCCATCAAGGGTAAAACCGCGGACGATGGCAGAGATCGTCTGTCAGGATCTTAATTCTAAACAAAAATAAACTCTCAGAAAACAATATTAAAGAAGTTGCGGAATAGCACTTTAATATTATGAAAAACAGTGCAACAGTAAATCAAGGATCACAACTTGTAAACTTGTATTGAATGAATGAAGTTACAAGATTAAACACACAACCTCAATATTGATGAACAGACTCACCAATACGAATTCTACTTCTCTAGAATCAGGGTTCTAACCTTGAGGTTGATTCTCTCTTAAAAAAACTAATACTCAGAATGAATAATTATTCTATCTAAAAAGAAAACAAACTATTCTATACATATACTGAAGATAAAAGATAATTACAAAATAATAAAAGATCTTCAATATAGACTTCCATCTTTATCTCCAAGCTTTCCATAATCTTCAGTCCATCCAGCTGTCATCCTTGCTATACGGATCTTCATCTCATAAGCAGTACTAATCATTAGCAGCATTAACTCTGAGCAGTACTAAGTTCAGCAGTACTAACCATGCTCAGCAGTATTAATCTCTTCAAGCAGTACTAACTTTGAACTAGCAGTACTAAACTTGTTGAGCAACATTAATCTACAACTAGCAGTATTAATATCAGAAGTACTAATCCAGAAGTAGTAACCATGTTCTTCTAGCAGCATTAATTGTACTTAGCATATCATCAGTTCCCAACAATCTCCCCCTAACTTGACTTTTAGGAAGAGAAGTCAAGTTCTTCAGATCTTCTTAGATGCTCCCAAAACTTCATCATGGCTTATATTCCAGTATTTGCATCCAACCCCAAACTCTGATTGATTGTTCTTTGGATTAAATACTTATCCATCTCTGAATCTGGAACACGTCCTAGCTTCTTCTTCAGCATTGCATGAAGCTTCAGTCTGCTATGGTTGTACACTCTATCCACTAGGAAGTACTCAGTGTGATTTAAATCCAAAGTCACTGCATATACTCCACTAGTTTCATATAGAGTCCAATTGTTGACTGTTTGGAAAACATTCCTTATGATCTCCTCCACTTCATCAGGTTTGAACATCATACACAAATACTCCATTACCAGTTTTTTAATTGAAATCCCTGGAGCTTTCAACTGATCTGCATACAACTTCATCCCTATATCAAACATTTCTTCAATATCTGACCTTAAGCATGATCTAATAATCTTTGCCCAAGTACTGTAAACTTCATACTTTTCATCTTTCCTCTTCAGCCTTATGTACTCCTTTCCATCTACCTCCAGTACATCCCAGTGAATGACTTCAGGAGGTTTAACTCCTACAGGTTCAGTTGAAATTGGTTCAGGCACTTTGTCCATCACTACCAGGTACATCTTTACATCCTCAGAGCTTGGAGGCTCTTTCTTTTCAGATGACTCAGGTGCCTCTTCTTATTCAGCAACCTTCTCTGCCTCTGTTTCATCTATTCTAGGCTTCTTTGTTGACCTTCTCCTTGCAATCATCTTTGTTCTTTTTAAAGTCCTTAGACTTTCACCAATAGTGGCTTCTTTCTTTGGAGTTTCTTGTTCATCTGGAAAAGGTTTTTCTATGAAATCATTGCTTTCTTTCATTCTCTTTTCCATCTCCACCCTGGCAGTTTCATTTCCTTGAAGCTTTGTCATCTCTGCATCATACAACCCTTTGATTTTCTCAAAAGACATCTTTGAGAACATTTCTACTTTGACACCTACAGCACCCTTGAGGAAAGTAATCATTTTCTTTCTCTCTTGAGCACCAAGGTATGTCTTTGAAGGTTGTCTTTTCTTTGCAGCCATTGCTTTTGCTATCTCTCTATCTTTTGCCACTTGCACAGTTTCTGCTTCTTCAAGTTCAGCCTGTATCTCCCTAGCCATAGCTTCATCTGAGTCAATCAACTTCTGCTTTTTCATTGGTTGATCTGATTCAACTAGCTTTGCTTTACCTTTTTCTTTACTCATCACCTTCTCAGTGCTAGATTTCTTTGCAGCATCACCTCTTTCTTTTATGACAACTCCTTTGGCCTTTGAGGTGACCTTGGGAGTATCATGTTTGGCTTTGATTAGTGTTTCTGCAATCTCAAGATCTGTAAGGACCTCTTTTACTGTTTCTGCTGCTTCTCTTATTTCAGCAGTATTAACCATTTCTGCTGCTTTGCTTGTACCAGCAGTATTAATGGTTTCTGCTGCTTGCTCTTTTACTGCTGCTGCTTGTGTTTCTGCTTCTTGTGCAACATTTTCTGCAGTTACTTGCTCCCCCTTAAACTCAACTTTCTCTTGCTCTCCCTTAGCTTTGGCATCTTCCATATTGACATCAGCTTCTGACTCCCCCTTTTTGGGAGCATCAGTCACTGGTTTCCTCCTTCTTAGTACAAATTGTTTCTTCTTCTTTTGCAGAATCAATTTCCTTACCATTTGCTTCAAGTTGATTATCTGTTCTTGTTGTGACAGAACTATGAGTTTAAGCTCTTCAATATCTTTGCCTTGTTTGATCACGTCCATGTTGATGTTTCCCATTGCTTCCATCAATTCATAGTAGTTATATCTGTCCTCACCTTCTCCAGAAGTGTTACCCTCTTTTGAAGGATCATTGGATCTTTTTGTAGTGGAAGTCTTCTGCCTAGCAGAAGCACTATCCACCCCCTTGGTTTCTTGGCACCTGGGACCTTTGGATGATTGCTCACCCAAAGTTGCCATGGGGAAGGTCTTAGTTATTTTACCACTGACCTCCTCTGTGCTAGCAGGAGTAGTGGCAACCTTAGCACCCATATGCTCAACCTCCACCTCAGTGAGCACCTCCTTGGGGTTGGGAGACACCCCTGTGGTTTCCCTGTAGATATTCTCTAAAGGAGAATTCTCCCTTAGAGGGATTGAAGGCTCAGTGGGTGATGTTACAATAAGGGAAGGAGCCTTCTTTACCTGTTTTCTTGTATAAGTTTGGGTGATTGGAGAAGTGGGCTTATGAAGTAGGGACTGTGGGATAGATATAGAGTGGGAAGGTTGGGATTGGCTAGCAGTGGGATGGTCTAATGAGGGCCTTGACCCTGCTGCCATACCTTCTTCAGTGTGAGAGACCACCATCATTGTAGAGAACAATGGGGTGTCAACTCCTTCCGAGTCCAGAGGGGATCTTTTCATGTTTGAAAAGACCTTACCTTTGGGGATTTTTGGTACATATACCTCATCAAAATGAGGTATATCCGTCAATTCATGGGTTATTACTTCTTGTACAAACGTGGGGTACATATAAAAGCTCTTTTTACTTCCCAGGTTTGAGACAAGATCATTAAAAATCATTTGAGAAAAATTATACTTTCTGGCAGTGGCCAAGCACACCAAAGCATAAGCAATGGTTCTACTGAACTCACTCCATCCAGTAGTGTTTTTAGAGATACAATGCATTAAGGTATGAACAAGAAAACGCCATTGGGTATAAAATTTAGCCTTTGAAAACGCCCAACTGGCCTCCATACCCCATTCTTGACAAAGTTGAGAATAATTCCTCATTAGGAATAGAGGTTATACCTGCAGCATCGTCTAAACGTAGACAGATGCGTATCACCTCTTTAGTAACTGTTAGGGGTTTTTCATACACCTTTGTCTTGATCATTTGCACACCATTCTCAGTAACAATGGTGGTATTAGCCCAAAATTGCCTTTGATGCTCTATGTAGATAGTTGGCGATACAGTGAGAGCATGGGCAATGTGGCTTGTCTTGAGAAAATCCACAATCTGGTGGAATCCAGCGGCCTGTTTGGGCTTCTGTAGCATTGCAATCTCGTTATGCTCATCGACGAATGACATGGATGCCATTGAACTTGAATGTTCTTACCTGAAAAACTTGGTACTTGAGAGAAAAGGGTTAGAGAGAAGGTGAACAGTATGAAAAGAGTCGTTATGAGCTTTTGGGCGGGCAAACAGGGTATTTATACGATTTGGGACATAAGCAGTATTAACACCTAGCAGTATTAACTAACTAGCAGTATTAACCACTAGCAGCATTAACCACTAGCAGTATTAACTAACTAGCAGTATTAACTGAGAGCAGTATTAACTAACTAGCAGTATTAACTGAGAGCAGTATTAACCACTAGCAGTATTAACTAACTGGCATTATTAACTGAGAGCAATATTAACCACTAGCAATATTAATTGTGCACTGGCAGTATTAACCATACTTACTCTTTTTGAAGCTTATGAAGGTCTGATCAAGGCAATAAATTCCTGTGAAAGATGATTAGCAGCACACAAATAACCAAAATAGCAGGTATAGAAACACTTTTTAAAACATGAGCTCATTCAGAGTTGATCATGCCCACACTTGAGACCAAGAAAGTGAATCTATCCACATCAAAAGCTTTAGTGAATAGATCTGCAAACTAGTTGTCAGTATGGACTTTAGCAACTTGAATAAGTTTCTTTTCATTGCAATCTCTGATAAAGTGATACCTGATCTTAATGTGCTTTGTTTTGGAGTGCTTGATTGGATTGTTAACAATGCTTATAGCACTGCTATTGTCAATTAAGATTGGAGTGTGAAGAAATGTTACCCCATAGTCCAGCATCTGATTTTGAATCCATAGAACCTGAGAGCAGCAACTTGCAGCAGCAATATACTCAGCTTCTGTTGTTGATAAGGACATCGTGGTTTATTTCTTACACTGCCAAGACACTAGTCTTGCACCCAAAAGTTGACATCCCCCTGAAGTAGACTTTCTGTCCATGTTAGCACCACCCAAGTCACTATCTGAATAAGCAATCAAGTCAATTGAAGATTCACGTGGATACCAAAGACCTAATCTAGGTTGCCCTCTTAGGTATCTGAAAATCCTCTTCACAGCTTGAAGATGTGATTGTTTTGGCTTGACTTGGAATCTGGCACAAACACATATTGGAAACATGATGTCTGGTCTTGAGGCTGTGAGATACATGAGAGATCCAATCATTGATTTGTATAGATGGACATCAACATCCTCCCCCTCAAGATCAGCAGTGATCTGTTTGTGAGTTTACATTAGTGTGCTTGCTGGCTTTGAGTCTTTTAAACCATATTTCTCCAGGATGTCTTGCACATATTTTGATTGGCTAATGAAGATCCCATCTGTCTGCTGTTTCACTTGAAGTCCAAGAAAGAAGTTAAGTTCACCCATTGAACTCATTTTAAAGCTCTTGTGCATCAACTCTTCAAAGTCCCTACACATCTGATCTTTTGTGGATCCAAAAATGATATCATCCACATAGATCTGAACTAGTAGGATGTTCTTCTTACTTCTTTTAATAAACAGGGTCTTATCAATTATGCTCCTTTCAAATCCATTCTCCAAGAGATAGATAGACAGAGTGTCATACCATGCTCTTGGGGCTTGATGTAGACCATAGAGTGCTTTCTTCAGCTTGTATACTCTGTCAGGATATGTAGGATTTTCAAAACCAGGTGGCTGACAGACATATACTTCTTCATCAATTGTACCATACAGAAAGGCACTCTTTACATCCATTTGAAAGAGCTTGAATTTCATGTATGAGGCATAGGCTAGGAACAGCCTGATTGCCTCTACTCTTGCCACTAGAGCAAACACTTCATCATAATCTATGCCCTCTTCTAGAGTGTACCCTTGTGCCACAAGCCTTGCTTTGTTCCTGATCACAATACCTCTCTCATCCTTTTTGTTCCTGAAAATCCACTTGGCGCCTATAGCTCTATGACCTTTTGGAAGGTCCACTAAGTCCCAAACATCCTGTAGCTTGAATTGAAGTAACTCTTCTTGCATTTCTTCTATCCAACTTGAATCTTTCATTGCATCATAGGCCTTCTTAGGCTCAATCTGGGATTGAAAGCAGGAGAGTATTGTGTGTTGTTGATCCTGCAGCTCTTGAAGTCTGCTTTGGTTACTTGTAATGATAGGAGAAGAGATGTCTCCTATTACCAGCTCTGGAGGATGATTCTTTTGTGTTCTAGTCTGAAGACTAGGTTCTTCATTAAGTCCCACCTCTAGATTGGAATCATTTAAGTCAACTGAGGGGATCACCTCAACTACTTCTAGTTCTTTATGCACTGAAGATTCTTCTTCACTCTGAATTGGCTCAGAAGTAGTTTCCTTTTCCCATACTTCTACAGGTTCTTTTGTAGGCATAGGAAAGATCACAGACTGAGGAATAATGTCTTGAACTTGTGTGTCCCCTGATCCTCCACCTCCTGAACCTGCATAATCATCACTACTGAAACCAAAAGAGTTAGTTAGTGAATCAATGTCAAACAGCCACTGAGGACCAGACCCAAAAGGATTTGGTATGTTCTCATTGCATTTGACATTGTCACTTTCCTCAATTATTCTAGAATAAGTATTAAAAACTTTGTAGGCCTTACTCTGAGATGAGTAACCAACAAGAAAACCATCATCAGCCTTGCTATCAAACTTTCCTAAGTGAGATTTGGTATTGAGAATTGTACAAGGACACCCAAAAGGTTTGAAAAATCCAATAAAGGGTTTTCTTTTATTGAAAAGCTCATAAGGTGTCTTGTTTTTAGGCTTGACTACTAGTACTCTGTTTTGGACATAGCAAGCAGTATTAACTGCTTCTGCCCAGAAAGTTATTGGAAGTTTAGAATCTGCCAATAGAGATCTAGCAGCCTCAATCAGTGTCTTATTCCTTCTCTCAGCAACACCATTTTGTTGTGGAGTCCTAGGAGCACTGTATTGTCTCTCAATTCCTTTTTCTTCACAAAAGGTGTTTAGGTCAATATTTTTAAATTCAGTACCATTGTCTGACCTAATGATTTTTACTTTTTGATTAGTTTGGTTTTCAATTCTTAGAATAAATGATTTGATCAGTCCACTTGTCTCATCCTTAGTCCTTAGAAAATATACCCAAGTAAATCTAGAGTAATCATCAACAATAACTAGGCAGTATGATTTCTTCCCTATGCTCATAACATTTGTAGGGCCAAACAGATCCATATACAATAAATGAAGAGAAGAAGAGATAGTGTTCATCTCTTTGGACTTATGAGAAGTTTTGTGTTGTTTGCCTTTAAGACAGGCAACACAATGGTCATCACATGAATAGACTTTAGTAGGCAAACCTCTTACAAGGTTGTTTTTAACAAGTTTATTTATTGTTTTAAAATTCATGTGACACATCCTTCTGTGCCAAGGTGATGATTCATCCAGAGAGGCTTTTGAAGCAAGACAATTTAGGGATGAATCAGATGAAACACTTTCCATATCTAAACAATATACATTGTCCTTTCTGGGGGTTCTTAGTAGTATCATCTTTTCATCAACTACCTTGAATCCAGGAGCAAGGATAATACATTCAGAATCTGTAAACAATATGCTATGTTGTTTGTCACAAACCTGTGATACACTTAACAGGTTGTACCTTAACTGTTCAACATAGAAAACATCTTCAAAGGTCATTTTACCTTTGGTCACATCACCTTTACCACTGATTTTACCTCCATCTGGAGTATTCCCAAAAGCAACATGTCCACCATCAATCTTCTTGAAATTCTTGAGGCAAGACATGTTCCCTGTCATGTGCCTAGAGCAACCACTATCAACATGCCAGATGCTCTTCCCCTTGAGCTGTTGGTTGCCCTGCACATAAGAATAGACAATTAGTATTGATTGGGAACCCAAGCCAAAGTGGTCTTGGGTCTCCCTTTCTCATCAAAATACTTACATTCCTTTTTTATGAGGTTTTTAAAATCAGAACACTTAGTATTTGAGTACTTTGTCAAGATTATTGGTCTAGCAGTACTAATACTAGAAGCAGTACTATCTTTAGAGGTACTAACAGAGTTAGCAGTACTAACAGGTTTGGCAGTATTAACCTTGTTGGCAGCACTAACAGAGTTAGCAGTATTAACATTTGCAGAAGTACTAACAATGTTAGCAGCACTAACATTGGTAGCAGTAGTATTGCCTCTAGCAGCACTATTACTGTCAGCAGTATTATTTGTGGTAGCAGTACTAACAGCTTTAGTGCTTTTAGGTACCCAGATCTTGACAATGTCTTCCACATTCTTTTTCTTCATGTGGCTTTTAGATTTAACAGCCTTCTTAGCCACATGGTTCTTTTCTTTCTTTTTATAACCAAAGGGTTTTTGATTAGGTCTTTGAAAGTTAAACCTTTGGTTCATAGGATTGAAATAGCAATATTTGGCAATATGATTAAGCTTTCCACAAATAAAACAGAGTTTTGGTCTATTGATTTTATTCAGATCAATCCCTTGTTTTTGTGCCCATTGATTATTCTAGTTTCTATGATTTCCCCTTGGTTTATCATGTTTTTGGGGCTCAGATTTATTGCATGCACACTACTTGCAAGGGATAGGGTTCACAACAGTAGTCTGCTTATAGTGAACCTTCTTGTTCTTTTCCTCAGTCTTCTCTATCTCATTGGACTTGACCCAAGTCTTTCCACATCCCTCATTGGTAATTATGTGGTTTTCTATAGGAATCTCACCACTTACAGTGTTGTCCTTATCCTTGACAACTTCTTTCTCAGATTTATCCTTAACAACTACTTCATCTAAGGGATCAATCTCAGTGGCTCCCTCAGGTAGGTCCTTCCTATCCTTTGTCTCTAACAAGTCTGAACTAGGAGGAATGTAGTTGTTGTTGTAAGGTGGTGGTGTGGTATTGTACCCTATTCCTCTTCTCAGTTTATCATGAATCTGAGCTTGTAGTAAAGAATCCATTGCTTTAGAAGCATTGGAAAACTTTTCTACATCAAGTTTGACTTTAGCTAGCTCTCCTCTTAACTTTTCACTCTCCTCTTTGGATCTGGTCAGTTGAAGTTCTAAGTCATTCTTCTCCCACTTCCAGTAGTTTGTGTCATAAGAGTGTTGAAGCTCATTGGCTTGAAAACCCTTAATCTGCTCTTCAAACCTCTCAACAATCCTAACATAGTCTTGTATGTCCTTTTCTAATCTCTTCAGGTCATCACTCATTTTCTGGTTGTGATCCCTATACCTTTTAACAGTGTTAATGCAATTTTGAGAACAAAGATTAAAATTTACCTCTGTTGGGAGATCAAACACTTCATCCATTAGAGCTTGGTTTTGGATGGCTTCTTCAGCTTGATCACTCCAATCAAACCCCATACCTTGTTGAGAGACTAGGGCTTGTGCAGAGTTTCTGTTATTATTGAAGTTTCCAGGCTGTGCTTGTTGGTGGTTGTTGTTGTGAGACAATCCACTTCTGCATTCCCTAGCAAAGTGTCCCTTCTTATGACATTTATAGCATTCCACCTTTGACTTGTCAAATCCTGCTCCATCTTCTCTTCTTTGGGAGAAATTGTTCCTCCCAGTTCTTTTGATGAACTTCTTAACTCTCATAGAGAGCATGGCCATCTGCCATTTAATGTCCATCTCTTCAAGATCATCTGGATGGAGTTGTTCCAAGTCATCATTAATTAGAGAAGAGTTTCCATGACTGGACAGAAAGGCTTCAAACACAGTTTCAGTGCCTTTCTCTTGATTTGCTCCATTAGCAGCACTAACTGATTCAGGGTTGGAAGTAGAATCAATTGATGCTGAAAGGAGTGCAACATTGTGAACATAACCAGATGGCTTCTTCTTAGCCTCTACCTCAGATTCAAAAACTCTTAGATCATTGTATAGATCATCAAGTTTCTTTTCTTCCAGTTGATCATACTGTCTGAAAGACACAATATACATGGTCCATTCATCACTCAGGGACCTTAGGAACTTCCTGTTTAGATCATCTTGATCAATTTGTACTCCCACTGTAGCTAGTTCACCAATTAGCTTGTTGAACCTGTCAAAAGTTTGAGTCATGGACTCATTCTTTGTTGACATAAAGTTCTCATACTGTTGCTTCAGAATGGCTTTCTGATTTCTCTTGGTACTTTTGGTACCTGAGAATCTCTTCTCTAGAGCATTCCAGAGCATCTCTGCATCAGTGCAGTTGCAGAATTGATGTTGATATTCATTGGGAATAGCCAAGAGCAAGGTGCTCAAGGCTTTCATCATTGTCTGTCTAGTCTTTCTTTTTGCATCAGTTTTTGGTGGTGTTCTCTTTCCATCTGCACCAATCTTCCCTGCTTCAGATGGGCCATTCTCAATGATTTCCCACATAGAATAATCAGTGAGGAGTATGTATTGCTTGATTATGATCTTCCACATGTCGAATTCATTGGGTCTGAGCATTGGAACCTTTGAGACCAAGGTACTGTTTGATTCAACAATGTTTTCCATTATGAATAAGATTTCTGAGAATACAGGCTCTGATACCACTTGTCAGGATCTTAATTCTAAACAAAAATAAACTCTCAGAAAACAATATTAAAGAAGTTGCAGAATAGCACTTTAATATTATGAAAAACAGTGCAACAGTAAATCAATGATCACAACTTGTAAACTTGTATTGAATGAATGAAGTTACAAGATTAAACACACAACCTCAATATTGATGAACAGACTCACCAATACGAATTATACTTCTCTAGAATCAGGGTTCTAACCTTGAGGTTTATTCTCTCTTAAAAAAACTAATACTCAGAATGAATAATTATTCTATCTAAAAAGAAAACAAACTATTCTATACATATACTGAAGATAAAAGATAATTACAAAATAATAAAAGATCTTCAATATAGACTTCCATCTTTATCTCCAAGCTTTCCATAATCTTCAGTCCATCCAGCTGTCATCCTTGCTATACGGATCTTCATCTCATAAGCAGTACTAATCATTAGCAGCATTAACTCTGAGTAGTACTAAGTTCAACAGTATTAATCTCTTCAAGCAGTACTAACTTTGAACTAGCAGTACTAAACTTGTTGAGCAGCATTAATCTACAACTAGCAGTATTAATATCAGAAGTACTAATCCAGAAGTAGTAACCATGTTCTTCTAGCAGCATTAACTGTACTTAGCATATCATCAGTTCCCAACATCGTCAATTCACTATGGACGTCAAACAGAGACGTCGTCCTTTAGAAGGAGCAACCGAGAGTACAATGATTAATAATACAACTGATAAGTAAACGAGTCGTAAGGTTGTTTTGTTCGTCGTGAGGTAGAATGCTTTGTTGTGAGTTTTCTTGAGAGAGAATAGCTTGAATGCCTTGTGAGTGCTCTGATATTGTGTGTCCACCCAAGGTTCTTCGTAGCTTCATATATATAATTTGTGTCGTCATAAATGAGCTTTAATGTCACAACGGTCTTCATATTGAATGGTCTTGATGGTGGTCTTTCGTTATGACCGTTGTCCATTAATGTGTGTTAACCTGAATAAAATAGACATGGAAAAAACGTTGGTTGATAGTTAATGAGTCACGGTTGTTAGATATATCGCGATAAGTTGGTAGACAAGCTTCACTTATCAATCATCTAGCAGCCTCATACAAAGTTCTATTTCTTCTTTCTATAATACCATTTTGTTGAAGAGTTCTAGCTGTAGAGAAGTTTTGAGAGATACCTTTGTTTGAACGAAAGTTTCCTAGAATATGATTCTTGACTCCTATCTTATTGTCACTTCTTAAGGATCGAACTTAAGTATTATTCAGTACTTCAATATTTTTGACAAAGTGAATAATTTCTTCAGTTGCATCACCTTTTGCTTGTAAGTAGAAGACTGAGGTGTATCTTGAATATTCATCTACAATCACAAGAGTATCTCATCTTTTTTCACCTAGACTTAGGACATTTACTGGTCCACATAGATCCATGTGAAGAAAATGAACAGTTGATGAGATGGATGAACAACTTTTGGTCCTAAAGCTTGATTTTGAATGCTTTCTGATTGGTGTTAATAAATTAACCCTATTACAGTTGTTTTATTAGTATTTTACCTTTGTTTTATTTGCCCAAAGTCCATTTTTAGTGCGGTTTAGTCCAAATTATAGCTTTTATCATGTTTTTAGGTTTTGTTTTCCATTTCCATTGTTTTGATGCTAACTTAAGCCTTTTTGCAGATTTCTGAATTTTTGGCAGTATTGTATTTGTAGGATTGTTGCAGGACTGTATTTTGATGTTGTAGGAGTAGTTGATGATTGTTGCAACCAAGATTTTTGCTTGGGCCAAGCTTGGAAGCTCCATTTTGAAGACTTTATGGCCAAGAAAGGGCTTACATCATCATTATACTCTTTTGGCTTGTTAGATACTTTTCTAGCTTCTATAAATATACACCATATGAAACCTTTAGAAGACACCACAACCTTTGGATTTTAATTACTTTCTAGCTTTATTTTGTAATCTTAAGCTTAAATATTTTGGGTTTCCTTGTCCTTCAAGAACTAAAATATTCTAAGCTTAAGGTTGGGTTACTTTGCAAGTATTCACCAAAGTATTTTGGATTTCAAGTTCATCTTTCATATTCTTGTTCTTTATTTTCCAAGCTACGTTTTCTTCACAAAGAATTCTTGTGTGATTTAAAACTCGTGATTTTGCAAGGGATTTTTACAAGTCTTTTTGCACCTTGATTCTTAATTTACACAAGTAAAATTCCAAGTTTCTAAATCTTCAAATTTCTAAAGTTTATTCAAGGCAAGAGTTTTATAACCTCAAAATTACTTTACTTTTTTGGTGGAGAAATTATTTGGAATTAAACTTTAATTGTACCTTGGATTTTCATTCCTTGTAAGACAAGCTTCCTTCCAAATACTTAAAAGTTGTTTTCAAGTACTAAAAAATCATCTTCCCAGTACCAAAGTTTCAAGTGTTGACTTTTGTGACACAACTTGAGAGACAAGTTCCATAACTTGCCACTCAAGTTTCCAAGTCCTACATTCTCTTTACAAGTGTTTTCTAGTCTACTTTTAATTTCGCCTTTCTATTTATGTTATTTTACATTCTGCAATTTATTTACTGTACTTTACTTTTATGTAATTATTCTTCTGTCTTTACTTTGTATACACTTTAAATTACTGTCATTTACATTTATGTACTTAAATTTCTGCAAGTTACTTTTGTATCATTTACTTTTTTTGCAATTTACATTATTGTATTTACCTTTCAGTTATTTACATTCCAACAATTTATTTTACTGTCATTTCTTTTCCAACAATTTTTACTTTCAGTACTTTATCTTTATGTATTTACATTTCTAGTCCTTACATCATTCCAAAGAAGAAACCAAGCGATGATGGGCTAATAGCCTAAGCTTGGGGTGAAAGACAGAGTTAAGATCGAAATCGGTGTGAAAATAAAAAGGTGTATCTATTATAGCAATGTTTATTTGACTATTTATTTCAGGTGATTACTGTTTCATTGAAGATCATATTTAATTAATTGACAACTAATTTTATATGTGAAAATGCATTAACTTTCAGAGTTAAGACAAATAAGAAAACTTGATTTAATATGAGAAGACTATAAATAGCTATAGTACCTGACAAGTGCTATACTTCTACGGTGTAGGGAGGTAACACAGTGCCACACTAGGATTCACGAGGTCTAATATAAGTGATATCGTATTGATAGCAGTGGGCCAGTGTGCACTCTTTGGAGGCTGTCTGAACCGATAGTTAAATACTGTGACAGTATTATAGAACCATTTATATGGTACTATAGGACTGTCAACTTGCTATATCATCTTTTTATCAAAACACCTGTTTTAATCTTAACAAAGCTTTGCACCTTTGCTTCCTCTTTTACGACTGATTTTCTAGTTGATAACTCAAACAAACCAACTTAAAGATTTCCTCGAATTCGCCATCTGAAATCAATTTTTAAATATCGGACTTTTGAAAGACTTTCACAAGCCTTCTCTGTGGGATCGATATCTGGTACTTTTACCATTATTATTTTTACGAGACGATAGTAGTTCAAGGTGTATACTTGCGCCAAGTTCTATTTTAAGTGAATCTCTGAGGTTGCTAAACCACACAACAAGTTTTTGGCGCCGTTGCCGGGGAAACAAGTTGGAAGTTTTTCTATTTAAAGTAAAGTTTATATAATTTTATTTTTCTACCACCTTTTTGAAAATCAGTATATGCCAAGATTGCCACACGGGGAATTTTTTCAATTCGACCCTGACATTGAAAGAACTTTTTGACAACGAAGAAGAACGCAAAGATCTGTTACAACTTTAACCTCTCCTGTAATGTCTGACTACGAAGATATGTTAGAAGAAGAAGTTAATCCCGGAGCTGTTCCTGGGAATAACAATGGTAATCCTAGGAGAGATCCTGGGAATGCCAATGCTAATCTCAGAAACAACCATGCAATTCCTGGAAATAATAATGGTAATCCTAGGAGAGAACCTGGAAATGCCAATTTTGATCATGAGGATGATCTTGAAAATGAGTCATTAAATGATCAATTTGAAGATGAGGAACAAGTTATTTTTAGGCTTGCAAATTCTAAAAATGAGTGCATTATGGATTATGTTATCCCTAATTTAACTCAGTTACATTCAGGGATACTTAAACCCACTATTACTGCTGCTCATTTTGAGCTTAAACCTATAATGTTTCATATGTTGCAAACCAATGGCCAGTTCGTTGGGATGCCATCTGAAGATCGTCATTCTCATTTGAGATCTTTCATGGAAATCACATATTACTTTTTAATTTTTGGAGTACCAGACAATGCTTTGAAACTAAAACTTTTCCATATTCATTAATAGACAGAGCAAGGTCTTGGTACAATTAATTACAACCTGATTCTGTGAGATCTTGGAAACAAATGGCTGAAAATTTTCTTAAAAAATATTATCTACCCACGAGGAATGCTAAGTCAGAAATGAGATCTGTACTTTTAAACAACTGGATGATGAAGCAGTTTTTAATGCATGAGAAAGGTACAAAGAGTTGCTGAGAAAATACCCTCACCATGGCATTCCATACTGCATACAGCTAGAGACGTTTTACAATGGTTTAAATTCCACTGCTAAACAAATACTTGATGCTACTGAAGGAGGAGCTTTCACAACTAGTACTTACAATGAAGCTTATGACATACTTGAAAAGATTTATAACAACGGACAATGGTCTGATCCACGTGCTGTTGCACCTAGAAAAACAACAGGAGTCCATGAAGTAGATGCATACAAAGAATTAACTACACAAATGGCCAATATGGCATCTTTGGTTAAAAATATAACCAATCCAGCTATGCAGTCTAATACTTCTACTCCTACTATCAACTATGTGCAATGTACTTACTGTGGTAATGATCATGCATTTGAGCATTGTCTAGGAAATCCTGAGCAAGTCAGTTATGTCAATAACAACAAGAGTGGACCCTTTTCTCAAACGTACAATCCTGAATGGAGGAATCATCCCAATTTCTTCTGGCACAATCCTACTCTTAACCATTACTACCAAAGCCGCAAGGCCAAACCAATTTTCATTCACAATCGCATGGACAGTCAAATTTCCACCCACAATCCCATCACAAGTCCCAACACAGCCAATAGGCAAATTCCCATGCTCAACATCATCAACCTTCTTTCCAAAACAAGACCAATCAGCATGTCGACTCATCCACTTCTTTGGAAGAAATGATGAAAGGGTTCTTAACCCAAACTCAGGCATCTATAAAAAGTCTTGAAGCCCAAACTCAAGCTTCTATCAAGAATCTTGAGACTCAAATGGGACAAATGGCTTTGGAATTAAGGAAAAGACCCACAAGATCTTTTGCCTAGTGATACTAGATGCCTTAGAGAGCTGGAAAGGAGCAGATCAAGGTTGTGACTTTAAGAAGTAGAAGGCCTTTAGTAGAAAACATCCAAAAAGAATTAGACAAAGCAGAGCCTGAAAAGAAAAAGATGAGACCAGATTATGCTACTACATTACCTGTAAACTAGTCATGTAGTACTAGTGGGCCCATGAATGTTGATAAGTCCATTAGCAGTCCTACCATTCCAAGTAGATCAAATTTTCTATCACTATTTCCTAATGAACCTCAGAAAGTATAGAAACCCAAGGAAAGTACTCTAGTGGATGTGTCACAATCTGGTGACAATCCTACCTTACCAACTCAGTCCAGTCTTATAGTACCTTGTAGAACTGAAAATGAACCTGTATTGGAACCTGTTTTACAACATGTTCAAGCACCCACTTAAGAACCTACTCTTCACAAGATTACTCCCTCTACTTCAGTCACTCCTTACATTCCTTATCCCAAAAGGTTAAGTAATCAACAAGAAGAAATATAATTTAAAACGTTTCTTGATGTTTTTAAGCTATTACACATAAACATACCTCTGGTTGAAGCCATTGAGCATATGCCAAGTTATGCAAAGTTTTTAAAAGACATTTTAAGCAAAAAGAAAAAGTTGATTGAATATGAGACTGTAGCTCTGACTGAAGGTTGTAGTGCTCTGTTATCTAGTAAAATCCCTCCAAAGCTGAAAGATCCTGGAAGCTTTACAATCCCATGATCCATAGGAGGAAAAGAGGTAGGAAATTGATATTCCCTAATTTCAAGTTCTAATTCAGTAACAATTACTCAAGATGAGATTTCGTAATCACATTCATTGATCTCAATCACAACTATTATAAACTCTCAACTTTCTCTCACTACTCTCTCACTAGAATGATATTCAATAGCTTCTTCTCTAATCTGCTCTCTCTCTCTTACAATGACTTACACACACCTGAATTACAAAGATAACAAAGGTATTTATACCTCATAGCAATTACAAGGAAAACAAAATACAATTACATTGACTTTGACTTTATTAACAAAAGACTTTGACTTTGATGAGAGTTGACTTTTCCAGCTTTGACTTCTTGATCTTTTGGTCTTCAAACTTTATGATCTTGAATCCAACATATTTGTGCTCTAACAATCTCCCCCTTTGGAACAAGATCATTACTAAAAAATTTAGCAATGCGATCTTCTCTTTGATTAAGCTCGATTGAAGTAACTCCCCCTTTTAACAATCTGTATCTTCTCTTGAAATCTTCCCTTTTGATACAAACATAAATTTCTCAACCAACTTTCATGCTCCTCCTATTAGTATGAAATCTTTACAATCTCCCCTTCTCTGATAAGCACATTATCTTTAAAAACTTTCAGCAATCTTCTTCAAAAACTGATCTTCAAGAATATTAACAATCTCCCAAGGTTGTAACCAAACCTCTTTCAGACAAAACACGCTTTGCTTCAGCAAATAATCTTCAACACTTCTATTCTTTTTCATTCAAAAACTTTCAAACATTTCTTGAACTCTTCTCCCCTTTTTTGATGATTTGAGCATTAATATCATCAAAACTTTCTATCCAAGAAATGTTTTTGACCAATCTGATCTGTCCAAGAACCTCTGATTAATTGCCAATTCGAACAATGTATTCATCCAGATCTTTTCAAATCTAGACAAAATAGAAACGTGTAACTCCTGAATCAACAGATGAATCAGTTAATATGCCTGTCAGTAACACAAAGTCACTGTGTGCAACGAATACACAATATAAAGGAGCTTTTTGATGTTCACTCCCCCAGGGCTTCCATCCAATCATCGAAATACCACAAAGGCAATTTCTATGAATGTTATGACAAAGAAACAAATTCCTTGTGTGTTCGTGCAAGTATAGAAAGAATTAAGCACGAATATTGCTTTTCAATAAGGCTCAACATTGTGTAAACCACTGAGACAACAGTAGATAAACACAGACTCTAAGTGCATGATTGAAGTGCGAAGGTGGGGCAGACTTCCTTCTTTTTCAATATCCAGATTTTCCAAATGAAAACCAGATAGATAATATGCTGCGTCCCCAGAAAATATGAAACATTTTCTTTTTGAGAAGAAAATGAGTGGTTGGTGGGGTTTAAGCAAGAGTTGGCATGGGCTATTTGCCTGTTTCAATAACATTCACCAAAGATTTGTGAAATGCTAGTAATGTGGCTGCCCGGATCAGAAAGTAGTTGGTGCAGAGTTTGATATTCTTTTACTCTGATCTCTCACCCTCCTTCTTTTTAATCAATAAGCTCACTACTAACCAAACTCTCTTTTCCATTTTACCTCAGCACACCCACACTCATTTCTTTTGACTCCTCACACTCAATCACTAAGGGATTAACTTCATGGGTAGGAAACACTGGTTAACGTGAATCCATAGAAGTTTAGTTAAATCCTAGCACAAAGAACCCATGTAATCCTATAAATCATGTGTTGCTCAACTGGTTTAACTATATCAGTTAAATCTCAAAATAGAAATGTCAGATAAATGGATGCTCAGATGATATAATCATGAAGATATAAGCATTTTTTAAACATTGAAGTATTTTCAAACAAGTATATTGAATGAATGAAAATGAATACAAAAGACTTGTTTGAAAATCTGACATTGTATGAAAATGATCATAAATGAATGATATAACAATTAAAGCTTAAGGTCAAGAATAATTGATATTTGTCTATACGAAACAAAATATAGACATTCTTGAAATGACCGTTTCGAAATGAAATATCGCTCAAAAAAAAATTCATTGAAGTACAAGCGGAGTGTCTTACCATCGAATAAAAACTATTTCAATTTAGAGACGTGGTAAGAACAACTTGAACAAAAATTCAAACCGATGTGTGTGAATACTTGAAAGTATATAGAAAAGACAATACGCAAGTAATTATCTTTGGAAACACACGGTTTGTATATCGATTAAGCACAAAAAATAAAATGAAAACATTTAAAATCACACTTCCAAATTATAAAATCTGTTTAAGAATTGGGAAGTGGTTTGAACATTTAAAAAACATGTTTTCTATACCTGAAAGTTGTCCTTCTTTCAGATATATGTGAGATTAAGATAAGAAATTTACCTTGTCGCTCAATCTTAAATCTCAGAAAGTCAGTTGTAGTCATGTAGATATGATCGTGTCAGCTTCTCTCATCCTGTAAGTCTCAAAGTCTAGTCAAAAATTTATTCACAAAAATTTATTCAAAACTTAAAAGACATAAAGCAGTAAAACTTAGAATGTACGAGTTCTGATTTGAAATAATCAGAAATCATAATTCTTTACTCCCCCTGAAAATATGCATCTGAAATTTATCAGTGAAAAAGCACATGATAGAGATCTACAGCTCCTTTTGAAGTGTAGTTCATCATATCTTATGAATACATATTTCCAGAAAAAAAAATTTAAGTACTCCCCCTTGAAGGTTGGTTTCCTCTTCTGAGTAACTGAGTACATTCTCTTATCAGCCCGGGAGTATCTTTCTTTAAGCATTGAAGTCCGGGTCCTGAACTGTATTATTCAGAAGCCACCTTCTTGACATTGAGGTGCGGGTTCTAAGTTGTTGTACTTAGAAGCCTTGGTTCTCTTACTCCCCCTTGACTGTAGGTGCCTGCAACATAGATTCATTTTTCGGCTTTGGTACCCACTGGTATTTGGGTCCATGTATGTTAGTTGCAGTTCTTATGGGAGTAACTGAATAAGAACCATACCAGTAATGATCACAGCTTTATGAACAAAATCAAATGTATTACAGTAAGAACAATACCTTTTCTTAGATAACCTGAACATTTGATCTCTCGAGTAAGCAAGATCAGGTTTACCTTTAAGCACTTTGTTCTTCTTTGCATTTGATGCAGATACAAATGATTTGTTTTCTTTCTTCTTTCATTTCTTTTCTTCCTTCTTCTCATCATTCTTCTCATCATCATCCACTGGTTTCACTTTCCATACCAGTTTCTCTTCTTGATATTTTCTTCTTCTTCTTTGTGTACCCGAACCATCTACATGTTGATCATAGAAAATATTAGAAGTACGAATCTGATTGAATGAATTGACTAACCTTCTTGAAGAAACAGGTTTCATGTGTGAGCTTGAGGCTGTCTTTTTAAAATCAGTTGAATTATTTCGAGGTGTGTGGATTTGTGACTCTAGAGTTGTCTGCTCAGTCACCACCACCTTTGAAACAATCTTTTCAAACTCTTTAATCTTTGAAGCGAAACTGTCTCTTTCTTTTACAAGAAGATCAATCTTTGTCTTGAATTCAGACTTCGTTTGTTGTTCTATGAGCGCATTCTCAGATAGTTCAGATAACTTTGCAGTTAATTTCCTTATCTCAGTCTCAAAAATAATTCTTTCTTCTTCAAAATCCTTTTCCACATTCTTTCTTCCATCAGATATCTCTTTAAAAAATCCAACATTCTTCTGCTCAATCTCCTTTTTATCCTTTGCAAACTTTTCTCTTTCAATAATGATCACTTTCTCAAAATCAGAGATTTGTTGAGAAAGTTTAACGCATTTAAGCTCAACCGTCTTCTTCTCGTCAGCACATTTTCTGGAAAACTCGGAGAATTTCTTTGCAAATGATATCTTTTCAGTCTCAAAATCAAATCTTTCTTCAACCAACTTTTTCTCCAGATCAGATATTTTCTTTTGAAGCTCAGCATTAGCATCTTCCAGACTCTTAATTGTCTCTTCATAACTTTCAATAGATACTTGTTTCTGGATTTGAATAATCTGATTTTTCCAGTCAAAGATTTTATTTTTCAACTCAGTATTCTCAGTTTCCAGACTCATTATTTTCTCATCATTCAGTCCAGAAGTTTGTTTCAGAAGATCTTCATTTATCTTCTTCAAGACATTAACTTCTTCTCTCAGTCGCTTCCTTTCATCATTAAATCGTTTTGACCTCTTTTTGTAATAATCAACGAAGGAAGGAAGACTTTCATTCTCCATTTTGAGCTCTTCAATCTTCTTTTCATCATCATCAAAAAAATATCCCATCTTGAATACCTGTCACAAAAAGAACTTGACAAAAATGATCGTTAATCCAATATAAAATCACAAGAAAAATACAGAAATCTTAAAAAAAATCAGAGATTTTGATCATAGAAAGAACTTTTGTCCCCCTCCGCAGACTTAGCACGGGGGTCCCGCTATATTACAGTTTTGAAAAAATCAAAAAAATTGACTAAGTGTCAGAACTCGCAAGTTCCTATTTAACTCGCAAGCCCTAAAACTCGCAGACTGAAGAACTCGCAGACTAAGACTTGCGCGTTCTATAAATTCTCAACCAAACGCACAGACAAACTCGCAAGCAAACTCGCAAGTAAACTCGCAGATATTTGCGCGTTTTGAAACTCGCAAGCAAATACTGAGATCAAACTCGCAAGCGCCTAGAACTCGCTGACTGTGATGTGCACGTTTCCCAAACTCGCAGATCGAAGTTTGCGCGTTTCCCAAACTCGCAGATCGATGAATTCGCTAATCACTGTTTCTCCTCAAACTCGCAGGCCAAAGAACTCGCAACCTACTATTCCTCTGAAACTCGCTAGCTTTGATTAGCGAGTTTGATGAACTCGCTGGCCACTACTAGCGCGTTTCTTGAAACTCGCAAGTAGCCTTGCGCGTTTTAGACCAAATTCTTCCTTCGACTTGCGCGTTCTACCCTGATGAACCTTGTGCGTTTCACGAAGAACTTGCGCGTTTTGGCGATCTAGCGCGTTCTTCCGTTTTTCGACCCAAAAACCATCTTTTTCACCTTAAGTCGATCTTTTCTTGTCCAATTGATCTGTAACTTTGCAGAATCCTTTGTAATCAACCCAAGAACAAGTTCCAATACACGATTTTTACAATTAAACAATTACAAACCAAAAAGATTGATGAAACAGTAACTAACGACTCGTGTACAAAAAATCAACCAAAATCACGAATTCGAATGAAATTACAGTGCAATACGAAAGTTAAAGTACATAGACTCGATCTAATACACTTTGCGATCAAAACCTAATCAAAATCTGCTCCAAAAACTCACAAAAATCCAAACTTCGAAATTTCTTCCATGAACAGTGACGAAAAACCAAAAACTTTGATTTTTTTGATTCAATTTCAATTTGGATCTGCTCTGATACCAATTGATATTCCCTAATTTCAAGTTCTAATTTAGTAACAATTACTCAAGATGAGATTTCGTAATCACATTCATTGATCTCAATCACAACTATTACAAACTCTCAACTTTCTCTCACTACTCTCTCACTAGAATGATATTCAATAGCTTCTTCTCTAATCTGCTCTCTCTCTCTTACAATGACTTACACACACCTGAATTACAAAGATAACAAAGGTATTTATACCTCATAGCAATTACAAGGAAAACAAAATACAATTACATTGACTTTGACTTTATTAACAAAAGACTTTGACTTTGATGAGAGTTGACTTTTCCAGCTTTGACTTCTTGATCTTTTGGTCTTCAAACTTTATGATCTTGAATCCAACATATTTGTGCTCTAACAGAAAGGCCCTATGTGACTTAGGTGCTAGCATAAACCTCATCTGTTTGTTTTTAACACATTAGGTATAGGTGAATCTAGACCCACTACTGTTACTCTCCAATTAGCTAATAAGTCCATAGCCTGGCCTAAAAGAAAAATTGAGGATGTCCTAGTCCAAGTTGATAAGTTTGTTTTCCCATCTAACTTTATCATTCTATACTTTGAAGTTGACAAAGATGTTCCCATCCTTTTAGGTAGACCTTTCCTAGCCACTGGAAGAACCTTGATAGATGTCCAAAAAGGTGAGTTGACCATGAGAGTCCAAGATCAGGAAGTAACTTTTAATGTGTTTGATTCTCTCAGGTACCCTGAAGAAAAAGAAGAGTGTTATATCTTAAGCTTGATTGAGACTTGGTGTCAAGAAAAAATTTGGGGGAAATTTTGGGAATAGGAGAATCTGATAGTGATGAGGAAGAGAAAGACCCTGAGGACTTAGAAATGCCACTAAAGACAGCTGCTTTTGAGGTCTTAGAAAGTGAGGATAGGAAAACTCTTGTTCCATCCTTAGAAACTGCAGTTGACTTAGAATTAAAACAACTTCCTGCACATTTGAAATATGCCTTTTTAGAAGACCCAGGGAAGTTGCCAGTCATAATTTCATCATCACTAGAATCTGATCAAGAAGAGAGGTTGGTCAAAATGATGAAACTTCATACCAAAGCCATAGGATGGACCATTGCTGATCTCAAGGGCGTAAGCCCTACCATTTGTCAACACAAGATTATCTTGGAAGACAAAAATTTCACCTCAGTTGAGCCTCATGTGATGAAAGAAGTTGTTAAAAAGGAAATGGCTAGATGCAGGCATAATTTATCCTATTGCAAGTAGTACATGTGTCAGTCCTGTGCAATGTGTACCCAAGAAGGGTGGGGTAACTGTTGTACCAAATGAGAAAAATGAACTTATACCTACTGGGATAGTATCAGGTTGGAGAATTTGTATGGACTATAGGAGGTTGAACAAGGCCACACAGAAAGACCATTTTCCATTACCCTTCACTGACCAGATGTTAGACAGATTAACAGGAAAGGAGTTCTACTGTTTCTTAGATGGCTACTATAGTTACAATCAAATTTCCATAGGACCGGATGACCAGGAAAATACCACCTTCACCTGTCCATATGGGACTTTTGCTTTTAGAAGAATGCCTTTTGGATTATGTAATGCCCCAGCCACTTTTTAAAGATGTATGATGTCTATTTTTTCTGACATGTTAGAACACTCCATGGAAATTTTCATGGATAATTTTTTAGTTTATTGGACATCATATGATGAATGTTTACAAAACCTAGAAAAGAGTCTTAAAAGATGTGAAGAAATATACTTGGTTTTAAACTGGGAAAAGTGTCACTTTATGGTAAAAGAAGGAATTGTACTGGGACATCTCATTTCCAAAAAGGGCATTGAGGTTGATAAAGCAAAGTTGAAAGTAATTGAAAAATTACCTGAATCAACAACTGTCAAAGGGATCAGAAGTTTTTTGGGTTATGAAGGTTTTTAGGGTTTAGGGTTTAGGGTTTAGGAGGTTTATAAAATATTTTTCTAAAATTTCAAAACCTCTTTGTTTATTACTACAACATGACCAAATGTTTAATTTTAATGAAGACTGTAAAATGGCCTTAGTGCCATGTGCCATAGTGCCATGTGGTTGTGACATTGTTACAATAGCACCAATGGTACTAAGAGTATGGTCGTCTCGGCTATAGTGCCATGCAGTTGTGAGATATGTCACAATATCAATGGATATTACCAAGTGATTGGTCGTCCCAACGAATGTGCCATGTAATTATGCCAATGGTGTATCACCCGTAATTTTTGGGTAAGTACTATTTCGAGTTAGTATAGGAATCGATCTTTTGAGAGAAATAAAGGAAATGGGATTTTGGGATTAAATTCTAGATTTTATAGTCTTGCTAGATGAGGAATTCAGTTACCAGAACAACGGTTCTTTCCGGAGCAAAAACGGAGCTAAAACGAATAAGTTATGGCCAAAACAGTGGTTGGTACAAGTTCGGCTAAAGTGCCTAGCGAAAGCGACATGTGTTACTTTAGCTTGGAACTATCGCTGAGAGTATAAAACTCTTGGTACATCTGGTGCAAGAGTCCCCAGCGAAAGTGACATATGTCACTTTAGCCAGGCACTATCGCGGAGCGGGTCTAGAGGTTAAAAATCCGATTTTTGGGGGTTTTCTTCATTTTCCCATATCTCTTTCACCATAACTTCGTTTGAGACAATTCTTTTTGCTATGTATTCGTATTTGAGATCTTTTCAAGGTTAGATTGTTAGTTTTGGGAAGATTCAAGAGTATTAGGTGGTGGATTGGAAGCAAATGTGAAAAGCTTATCATCATCACCTCCACCTTCAAGAAATTTGAAGTTTATAAGGTTTTCACCAAAACCTAAGTGGTAAGTTTATCCTCTCCATTTCTAAACCTTATTAGGTGATATAAATGCTTCATTGATTATTTCGTAGTGTTTGGTTTCTCTAATTTCCGTTTGGAAGATTTTGGAGGATTTAGGTAAAAAAAAATAGGGTTTTGACCAAAATGGAGGTTTTGATGTAAAGTGTTTGGGGATCGATTCTATATGGTTTTAGATGTATATTTATGATGGAAAATTTATGTATCTAGGTTTAGGGAAGTTTTGACCTTGAAGATTCAAGTTTCTTCAAAGTAGCTCGAAGTGGGGTAAAATATATATTTAACCTAAATCTAGCAAGGTGAGTTCAAGTTGATTTGTGAAAAAGGTGTACATGCCAAAATGTTTATTTTAAAGTGTTTGTGTTTTACATTAAATTGTTAACTGCTGATAAGTTTTGGTTATTTGGATATATTTAACTTTATAAACTTATGTAACACACATCTTTGTGATTTTTGGGCATTTTGATAAATAAATCATTTTATTATATTTCTTTGAGGATGTAATATATAAATGAAGGAAATTTTATATAATTGTCCATTTGGTTCATACGATTTTATAAACCGTTGGAAAATGCATATCATTGTATTATGAGTCATTTTGGCAACATGAAGAGAAAGAGTTCATTTGGAAAACGTTTTGTTTCAACCAATGATAAGTTTTGGGTTAATTACCCTTTTTGGTTGTGGTGTTTGCATAATTGTTGGTCAAACGTGTTTCGATGTCTATACTAGCTTTCATTGGAGATTTACGTAAATTGTTTGGCCTTTGGCTCGGTTTTGACTAATTTTGAGTCTTGAGGACATTTGTCCGAATTAATAACCGTTGGGGAGTTTTGAGTATGATGGTTTTTATTCCGTGTCATTTGAGAGTTACATGTCTTGGGCGTTTTGGTCATTCAATTGGAGTCATGTAATTTTTAGGCAGTGTTGTATTGGATCCATAGGCACGTAAGTCTGTCTGTTTTGGTAAAGCGGGTAAGGTTGGTTATGACTGTTGACCGCTTGGGTTCGCTAGCGAGTAGGCAATAGGTGGCTCGAACCTCCGAGTTGAAACTCTCCAAGATTGGATAGACACCCTTCGTAAGTCCTTGGGGTGGAACTCGACGGAGTATGGCAAGAGACAATAAACGGTATGAGGATTGTGATGTCTAGTATGGCATGGGAACTAGGACCGGGATATGTGGTGAAATCCAATAACATCACGGGTGGCCCCATTCACGTGTTCTCGCCACCCAAGATGGAAACGTTGAGATGGCATGCAAGTAAGTTGTATGGGCGACCTACTTGCGTGTTCCTCTACTCTCAACGTATACGGGTCTCCGGTCGTCGATCCGTGGTATTTTTTTAATGTTAATGTCGTATCTTATCAACTTTGGTTTTTGTGTGTTCGACGGTAAATGATGGCCTTAATATCGGGTTTCCCCCGCGTATATTAAGGTTTGAATGGAATGCGTCATTTCTACGTTTCGGTATTTGGTTCCTTCCGTTTTATGGTTGTGTGAGTATTGGATCTAATATCCGTGTTTACGGTGATACTTATTTATTTGGATTTTCGTCAATGGATAAACAGTTGTGTGTGTCGTGTCCCACCCGTGTCTTGGGTGTTCCGAAATATAAAATGTTACCCGTGTTTTATAAAATTGGGAGTCCTCTCTCTATTTTCTTTTTAGCAAGTTTTGGGTTGAACTTAAATTTACGAAAGGACGTTTTATACTGGGATATTCTCTTTTAAAACAGTTTGGTTTAGTTAACGATTAACTCGGTGTCTCTTTCATTTAAAATGCATAATTATTGATAAACATGTCGTTTTCATAAGTGAAGCATATCACTTTGAAAGATTATGATGTAATTGCATTCTTTATTTTTAAACGATTAATTTATATATGTTGAAAACTCTTGAGCTCACTAGGCGTTAAGCCTAACCTTTTTATTTGTCGGCATGTGCATCAGGTTCCAGTTGGGGGTTTGGTTATAGCAGTACTATGAAGAGATGTGTTGTGCTTTAGTTTTTCACAAGTGTAAGTAGTTGGTGAAGTCTTCCGCAGTTTAGAGATATCGACTATTATTGGGTTTTAGTAGCACCCGTCCTTGTTATAAACTGTATGTAGAGAATAAATTGTGTGTGTTGAGGTTAAACCTTAAATTATGATTGTTTATGAATCATTTATTGATGTATTTAGAAAATTTTAAATTAGTTGCTATTTACAGAATATAAACAATCATATACTTAGATTTCATTTTTCATCATTTGGTAAAGAGGATGTCAAATTTTAAGAAATTAATTGTTTTTATTTAGCGATGGATATCCAACAAATACATAATGATCGTTGGTTCCAAATTCAATATAACATAACTATATTTGTAATTTCAGACGGTAATCAAATGAGAACCGTAAAAAGGTTAAGGATCGTGTGGACTAATCTCAATCATTAAAGCATTTTAATCAAAGGTTATTAAACATTATGACATTTTTGTATTATTAGTGAAAGTTTTGAAAGTCTTAAGGGTAAACTTGTAATTTAAGATATTAAAACTACCTCACGTCATCATCTTCTCCCCTGTGTCATCATTCCATCAAGAGGTCACCAACACAACCTTTCAAAAATTAAATCCCAAAAACAATCAGAACACCATCGCCACCAGCTTTTCCGACGAGATAATTCGTGGCTAGCGGCGACGATTTCTTAACTAGTTTGGAGAAATCTCTACGTTCCTATTTCGTTGTAATACCCTGGCAATTTTATCGATTTTGTCGCGATGGGAAAGTTCCAAAGATGGATTTAATGGAGGTGAAGTCGTTCGAGATCCAGATCTATACGAAACCCTCAAATCTATATGTAGTTGTTTAATTGTTTTAATTCCTTCTACGATCTAAAATTTGTATTTGATCGTGCCCTGATAACACCAAGTCACCAATCGATACCAAGTTGCAGGTCACGAATATAGGGTTTTCACACACAGTCCCATCATTATCTGAAATCAACATGTTTGTGTATAAACTGTGCCACGTGTTCCAGGAGTAAATTTGTAGAGAAACATGGTGATGGGTTAAGCAGAGAGCGATGGTTGTCACCGGGGCTTTCATCGGGAAATCAACAGATTTGTTTCCAAATGCTTATAAGATGTAAAACAATCAATAATCCTTTTGAGATTCTAGCATCTCCGGTGGATTAGAATGCGACGAAGATGGTTTAGATGATCTAATCAACTATTACGAAACTAGATGGGTTTCTGATTTTGTTCAAGCTTGGGGTTTTTTGTTTCTCAAAATTTTGTTTGATTTCATGAGGTGAAATAACATGTAGACGAAAATTGTGTTTGATTTCGTGAGGTGAAATAACATATAGACGGAACTTGTGTTTGATTTCATGAGGTGAAACTGATTACTGATAAAAAATGTGTTTGATTTCATGTGGTGAAATTATATATATATATATATATATATATATATGAACGTTATATCTAGATTTCATGGGGTGAAATATCATATTTATGAAAATTTTGTTTTTATTTCATGAGGTGAAATTGTATGTTGATGGCAAAAATGCACACGTGTAAAATGTGACACAATAATGGCGCAAGTATACACCACGTATTGCGTTCGCTTCTCAAGTAATATAATGGTAAGGACCAAATATCGTATCCACAGGGATTGGACTTAACTAAGAATCAGAGATTTCCACGAACTTCCGGTGCAAAGTTAGATTTATAAAATTGATGGGTTGATTTTTAGCAAAATATTAAATATTAAACGAACGAGATAATAAAAAGCGGGTACGGGTGTAAGTTTTCCCCAAGAGTAATTTAATAACTTAATTGGTTAACAAAACCGGTCGCAATGGACCCCACACGATTTCCTTCTCTCGAAGCGACGTCGTATCGGTTGCGATAACGGTGTTATTATAAAATTACCATACTTGCTAACTTTCGGTTTACCAATCTTACTAAGTAGATCTCGAAGATCATAGCCCCGCCAGTATGGAGAGATGCGCATATCTCTATGACACACCAACTCGACCGACATCTGGACCTTAGTTTGATTATGCAAAAATCCATATCTCTATGCGATTATTAAAGATTCTCTCAAACCTCCTTGCATCACCCAAGCCGTATTCGGATCCGCCCCTCTCGAGGTCTAAGATCTAATATTAACACACACAAGTGATCGGCTTGTCCGCGTTGAGATGAAGCTTCAACTTGGATGACCAAACCGAGAAGTTAGCCGAATGCGGTAACACCCAAGTGTTACATTTTAACCTCTCGGGTTGGCTTACACCCGCGCCCAAAGGGGGGTTTAGTTTCTCATAATATTAAAAGACATAATAAATAAGAAGAAGAAGTGCATAAACTTAAATTTCAATAAACGTAAACGTACCACTGTGACCACAAAGTCACCACAGTGGTGAACAAAAAGTAAAGAAAGCTAATGAAAGTTACTACTAGAACTAGAGATACAATGGAAAGCTTCTACTACTAATAATCTGATGGAATATGAATCAATGGATGGTTGATGTCTCTTCAAAGCTAAGAACCCCTTGTATTTATAGTGGAGAAGATGAGTTGGGGAGAAAGGGACAAGAGAGGGTGAAAGAGACCTCTCATGCATGTCCTCTTCCTCCATTTGGCTCTATTATGTTTGTCTTCTTCTTGAGTTTCTTGCATGTAAGGGTCAGCCTTGACTTCAACAGGCCTGCCTCCAACTTGCACCAAAATGGCTTCAAAAATCTGCAGAAAATCGCAGGTGCAGTACTCGCCACAGTGGCGACACTGTGGCCACAGTGGCGTACGAAAATTTTACGAAAAATCGACGTTTTTGATCTCATTAGTTATTTAGAAAATCTTGGAACATTTTAGACCAAAGAAATTAGAAAAGCTCAAATGGGTACGAAAAAGGTTATCAAATGGGTTAAAATGAGTGACGAATAACTCTAAAAATTGAGGGATATCATATGTGTTTCATCTGGTGAATATATGTTACAAAATGACGATTATGCCCTCTTCATATGGTGAAACTACTTTTAATTAAAACCATAAGATCAAAACCAAATCACGGCTTAGATCGGTTCTCACGGTTCTCAACCTTTATTTTGGTTCTCAAATGATTTAACCCCTATATATATATATATATATATATATATTTACATATATATGGTTTTAAAAATGTAAAAAAAAATATTTAAAAAAAAGGTTGGTATGGTTGGATGGATGGAAATGTAAGTACCTAGAAGCTGCAAATCGCTGGTATCCAGCCTCCAATTTTACATTATTCTCTAAATCATTATTGCTACCATCCATCAACTCAAAAACGCCCACACCTTTACACCTTTTCTTTTTATATTTTTATATCTCATAAATAATTAATTAATCCATTAAATTTATAAGCTTTAAGTTTATTCACATACATATATAAACTTGTATGACCACCACATTGTTCAAAGACGAACAGAACAGATCGGGAATGTTCATCAATACAATTAATTATATATGAATAAAATATTAGTATTGATTTTTTATTTGACCGAACTAATAATATATTAAATATTTTGAACCAATTATTCCACCTCTTCAACTATTTATCTATACAATTCATTTAAATTGCTACTTGTAAATAAATATCCATATAAATTGAACGGTTAACGTAATTTATAAGTATAATTTATAAAATAAAATAAAATAAAAACAGATACCATACACCGATATACCCAACCTAAATATCAGATAAATATATAACTGAAGAAGGTGTGTACTGTGTAGTGTAGCCCTAACCCGTGATAGGGGATTAACTTTAAATTGAGCGTAGGACTCTCTACTCCTTTAGATCAGAAGTAGTAGTGAGTTGTACATTTTTGTTTAAGCAGAAAACGATGTATTGTGTTAAAAGGTGTCAATATCAGTAGACAATTCAAGCATTTTATTTATAATGGGTCAGAATTTAAATTTATAAAATCTTAGTGTCAAAAATATGTATATATAATAAAAAAATTAGTTTTTTAAATTTATGGGGTCAACTGACATCTAACTCTCCTTCATAGATCCACCCTTGCACGAGAAACTACATAGGTCCAACTTACATCGGAAACTCACAAGTTTGTATGTTTGACGAGAAGTTTAATTTTATAGATATGTATAAATTAAGATCGATGTTTCACTAAATCCAAAATTCCAAAACGATTTACATTTATTGCATATGCATTATTATATCTCAAGGATGGATCAAATAAGTACCATCTAAAAGTAAGGAGTAAGACTAACACGTTGACATCAACCAATAGCTTAGTCAGTTCTATATTTCAACTCTTGATACACGACTTTATGTTAAATATAAGCTAAGTATAGTTTTGGAAATAAGGGTGTAATAAAATACGTAAAAGTAAGCGTTCAAGACGTGTTTTTAATAGCTTCTTTGCAATAAAACTACAGGTATAATGATTTGAGTCGTTTATCTGGCCTATTTACATATCTTTTGCATTAAAAATCGAATTAACTCTTATATTTGTATACTAATATAGTTTAAATAGATTTTTAGTTATGGTTTCAGCTCCTATATAGTCAGTCTTTTAGCTTAAAGATAGCTTTTCTGTTAATTTTTCTAAACATAAACTTTTTGGTATCCCCTTTAAAATTACATATTAACTGTCCAAAGCTTATATAAACCAAGTAAAAGAACTCCAAAGCTAAAGAAAAGGAAAACAAACCCACATGCGAAACAAAAACCATTAGCTTCATAGGCGAAGGATCGTGTGAGAAATGGATTTGAACCCTTGATCACTTATAATCTCAAACTCACCCATAAATCACGCTTCATAAGAGAATTGATCTGGTGCATCTCGGTTCATCTTATCTTGATGCATCTCATCCTAATGTGCATCTAACGGTTGATAACCACTTCTCACACTTCTCATATTAACTCAACTTTTCACCAGAACCCAACCCTAGCTTCATATATATATATATATATATATATATATATATATATATATATATATATATATATATATATATATATATATATATATATATATATATAATATGTGTGTGTGTAGACGAATGATCGTGTGAGAAGAAAAGTTAATGTGAGAAGCGTAAGAAGGGATCTTGACCATTTATCACTTTTAATCTCAAACTCACCCGTGAATCATGTTTCATACGGGGATTGATAAGGTGCATCTCATCCTAATGTGCATCCAAAGGTGGAGATCCCTTCTTACCATTCTCACCATAAACAAAACTTAACCCATCAACAACCCTCTAACTATATAGAGAGAGATAGGAGAGAGGATTATGTGAGAAGTTGATCAATTTGCAAGAAGGCGATAAATTTTAAGATCATGCATGATTATATTTGATATGAACACTTAATCATATATGATTAAACACGTCCAAAAGAGACAGTGGCGACTTGGTGAATGCGACCGAAGGTCGCAGGAAAAGTCTCCTGCTATATATCGTTTAACATAACACGTGTTCAATCATATATGATTAAGTGTTCGTATCACATTAATAATATGTGCTCTCGAAACTTCTCGTCTTCTCGCAAATTGACCGTCTTCTTATTTGAACTTGATCTTCCACACACACAGAACACACACACACACACACACACACATATATATATATATATATATATATGTGTGTGTGTGTGTGTGGAAAGGTTCAAATGAGAAAAATACGTAAATATAGGAAAATTTGTGACTAATATAAAGAACCTAGGGAATTTGATAGTGAGTATCTAAAACCTTTGTATAATTAAATCACTAGTCCACTCATTTTTCAAAAAAAATATCTACTTTCTTTTTTAAATAAAAATTTGATTACCCATTTTCTTTTAGACTAACTTATCTAAAATATAATTAATATTTTATTTAAATAAATTATACTAAAAAGACGAAAATTTCATTATATTTAATTTAAGATTCATGATGATATATATCTTTTAAGATTCACATATAAATCTTAAACGTATTCAAATATGAATCTTAAACTAACTTAGAATGTCGGTTATAAATTCTAAATTGATTCATGTACAACTTATGTGAAGGTTCAAATGTAATCTATGTTAGGACTCACCTATTCACATATGAACCAATGAAAAACAACAATGTTCATGTTCACATATAAGATTTAGGCAAATGAGATCTAATTCCATTTGTGGATTGTAAAATTGCCAATTATTTTAAGGTAAAAAATTGGATAAAAATTGATGATTGTCAATATCCAAAAAAAAATGTTATAGAAGATAAATTAGGATTTTTTTTCCATAGTTATATTAATTAGTGAAAAGACTTAGGAATAGAAAATTTAACCAGTGGTTGAGATTTGTTCTCTCATTCTTATAATTTGAGACTTCTCATTTGAACCTAACACTATATGTGTGTGTGTGTGTGTGTGTGTATATATATATATATATATATATATATATATATATACACACACTTGAAATTTTTATGAGATTTGTGAGATCCATAATAAGCTACTAATTTGAGATAATTAATGTTATTTAATAAATAGAAAATTAAAACAGTTTTTTAGGAAAGTCAAATTTCAAAAATATCTCTCCCCCTCTCCTTTCTCCATAATATGCACGCACCCACCCACCCAATTGACTGTACACACAAGATGAACAAATTGTGAACACAAAGTAATTAAATAGCCTTAAGAAATTCCTTACTAGAGTGTTCATAAGGATCACATGTTGTTCACAAGTGTTACGTTTAGGTTTAGTTGGTGTTCACAAGCTATATACCAGATCTTGTACATTTAGAGTGTAACAACTCGTCCCACGTGGATAGAAAATAGGATTTGTGAGCTCATTATAAGCCTTCAGTTGTAGGTTACCAATAACTTCCACCATAGTTTTAAATTGAATTCAAAGTTATTGGGCCAGCTTGCTACTTTGGGCTTGGGGCGTTACAAATGGTATCAAAGTTGATCATTGTACCATTGGGATGGTGAGGCAAAACTCATTGATATAATGAGTCCTCGGGGAGGGGTGTTTGTAACATCTTAGATGGATCCCACATGGTCGATTACAAGGAGGAATATTATGGGTAGGCCTGACGAGGACATCAGAAGTTTAAGTGCGGAAATTTGTAACAACTCATCCCACATGGATAGAAAATGGGATTTGTTAGCTCCTTACAAGGCTCAAGTTGTAGGCTACCAATAATTTACACCATAGTTTTAAGTTGAAGTCGAAGTTATTGGTCAGGTTGTTGCTTTGGGCTTGGGCGTTACATAGAATGTCTTCACAAACTAAAATAGTATTCCTCAAAAAGTGTTTATAATGGGTTCACCTTGTGAGTAAATACAGTTGTGTTTGTATATGTTACAAGAGAGGAGAGAGAGTTTTTTCAAATATATCAAATTTTATTTTTAATCATTTTTTTGTGTTTTAAATTAGATCTTATGAATTAAAAAGTTCTTAAAAAATGACCTTTCTATCAAATATATATATATATATATATATAGGACGGTAATCAAATGAGAACCAAAAAAAGGATGTGAACCGTGAAAGCCGATCTAAGTCGTTTAGTGATTTTAATCTATGGTCATTAAACATAATGGCATTTATGTGATTTCTTTTAAATCTGAAACCATTTATTGAATATATGCCAAAATGAAAGGACATTTATGTCCATTTTCTAGAGATCTCATCTCTTTTCCAGATCCTATTCATCCTCTTCCTCGTACCAACGCAGATCTCATATGTCTTCCAGATCCACACCAGTTTCTATAATCACCGATCAACAATCAGAGGTCGAAGTGATCCCCCCACCGTTTATGATATTTATCCGACCAATTTCACACACACAACACCAAAAACATACATATTTCATGCAGTGATCAACAATCATAGGTCGTTCGTCTTTGATTTTGATAGGTTTTTCCGGTAGCAGTTTCGAATTTGGGGTAGAATTACCTACTTTCACAATCAACGAAGTTAAAGTTAAGTGTTAGTTACTTTAGTTAGTTTTGTCTTTGTTTTACTACCAGGTATAAATAGTTTTCCTTTTTCTTGTAATCTAGTAGCACAAACTAGAGGGAACATTAAGGCACTTTGATAGAGAATCATATTATAGAGAGAGAAATATTCATTGAGAGAGAAAGATTGTAATCCTTTGATTGTGATCAAGGAATATGACATTTGGAGCATATTGATTTGTTCATCTCGATTGATACTTGCATAATCTGGGAATAACAATTGGTATCAGAGCAGACGAGAATCAGAGATTGATCAAAATTTGAATATTTGGTCGTCTTTTGAAGAACTCGCAAAGCATACTGTTCATATTTGGATTTTGTGATTTAGTGTTGTTTTTTATGTAATTTTTGTTGCACTGTATTCGATTTTTGGTCTAGATCATTTCTTGTTTGATTTGTGTGGTCCAATTCACAATAGGTTAGTGTGAGTTTTGGATCTTTGTGGTTTTTGAGTTAGAAAAAGTTTCAAGTTTGTGTTTGAATCAGATATTGTAATTTTGTTGTTTCTAGTCAAAATCATGTTTTAGAATTGTATTCAGATTGTGTTCATGGATCATTTGACAAAGTTTCGGAGGCAAATTTGAAGTTTTGGATCGTTTTTGGGTGAAAAATTGATTCTGAGTTCGACAGTCCAATAACTTAACTCGCAAGATTGAGAGAATTCGCAAGATTGAGAGAACTCGCAAGTTCATCTGAAGAACTCGCAAGGTTCATAGGGAAGAACTGGCATGCTTCTTTGTTGTTGTTGGTGAAAAGTTCCAAGTGTAGAACTCGCAAACAATTGTCTATGAAAAATGAGAACTCGCAGAGCTCTATTTGCGCAAAGTCCAGAACTCGCAAGCAACGACTTACGAGAAGTTATTATTCATCAGCTTTGGTTTGAAACAAGTTCAAGAACTCGTACACCAAAGCTTACAACAAGTTCTTTGTGATAAGTTCAGAGTGTTGATTTGTCTAAGTCTAGAACTCGCAAGTTCACGACAAGTTTCGAAGATTCTTTGAAAAAAATTCTAAGTGTAGAACTCGTGTGTTTACGACAAGTTCTTCTCTAAGTATTGGAATATTTTCTAAGTCAATAACTCGTGTACTTTGATCTGCAATAAGTTAAGAACTCGCAAGCAACAGTCTGCGACAAGTGAGAATTCGCATCCTTCAACTTGCGACAACCAATAACTCGCAAGCCTCTGTTTGCGCAAGCTAGAACACGCTAACAGTGCTCTGCGACAAGTGTGTTGAATAGTGTTTTGCGGCAAATGTTCCTCAATGCTTTGCGACTTCTGTACTTAGTCAATTTTTGACTAATTTTCAAGTTTTTGGAAAATTTATGATTTTTGTTAACGGTCATTGCAAGTGTTATCAAGTGACAATGTCTACAGATTTTGAAGCTGAAATCCGTACTCTCAAAGAGGAAAATGCAAGACTTAGTATATCTATTGGTTATTATTCACAGAGATCTAAGAAATATTCAAATGCAAAAAAATTGCTCATTGAAGAGGTCAGTGTATTAAAGAAAATAAATACAGATCTCCAGAAGCAGATTTCTGATTCTCAGCAAGTAAGAGATTGTAAGAAGATAAAAGAGAAAGTTAAGGGTTTGGAAATTGAAAATGTTGAATTGAAAAGAAAGATCTCATACTTACAAGCTCATATTGTCAGCAATAATGAAGATGTAATCCAGAAACATGAAGACAAATCTAAGACTTTGGATAGTAAAACTGTCGAGCTGCAAAAGAAGATTTCAGATTTGGAACAGCATATTGCCAAAGACAGAGCTGAGTTTGGAAAAGAAAAGACATAATTTGAGAATGAAGGAAAAATGTTTGCACATAAATTCTCTGAGTTTTCAAGAAAGACTTTTGAAGAGAAGAAAGCGGTTGAACTCAAATGTGCAAAACTTTCAAAACAAGTGTCAGATTTTGAGAAAGTTATCATTATGGAAAGAGACAAGTTTGAGAAAGAAAAGAAAGAGTGTTGAACAGAAACATGTTGAAGTCTTCAAAGAAATATCAGATAAAAGAAAGAGTGTGGAACAAGATTTTGAGGAAGAAAGGAAAGTGTTTGAGATAGAGATTAAGAAGCTTACAAAGAAATTATCTTAACTATCAACAACAACATTGAAAGAAAAGAATGTGAAGTTTGAGTTACAGAAAAAGATTGATCTACTCTCAAAAGAAAGAAACAGTTTGTCTACAAAGATAACAGAACTTGAAGAAATCATTTTCAAAGTGAATTTGACTGAGCAAAAGACTCTAGACTCAATTGTTCAATCACCTAGAGATGATTTAGCTGATTCAGAATGTTCATTCAAGACAACTTCAAGTTCTTATCATACACATGTTTCTTCAAAAAGATCAGTCAATCCCAAAGATCAGATTCGTACTACTAACATTTTCTATGATAACAATGTTGATGGTTCAGGTACATTTAGAAAGAGAAATGGTAAGGAAAAGATGGCTTGGAGAGTGAAAGGTTCTTCTGATGAGAAGAATGTGCCGAAATCATTTATGCACACACCTAATGCCAAGAAGAACAATATTTCTCAAGGTAAATCTTTTGTTAAACTTGATCCGGTTTACATTGTAAATCAATTAATCAGGTTAGCTTAAAAGAAAATTAGTTGTTCTTACTGTGGTGCGAATGATTTTGTTCACAAAGGTTATGCACATAATTGATATAGATCTTATAGTATTACTTCCCTTAAAACTGCAACTAACAGATATGGACCCAAGTTACAGTGGGTACCAAAACCAAAAGCTCCATCCGTGTTACAGACACCTCAAGCATAGGGGGAGTAAGAATAATGGCTTTTGAACAACACAGTTAAACCCGTACTTCAAAGATTCGAATAATGGCTTATGAATGCTACCGTTCAGAACCCATACCTCAACGATTTGACTTCTAAACACAACAGTTTAGGACTCATACTTCAAAGATCAAAAGATATTTCGTACTCCGATGCATAATAAGAGATGATCAACCTTCAAGGGGGAGTACATATTGTTCCTACTGACAAATATTGTGAATGCAATATTTTCAGGGGGAGTAATTGACTTTTGATTAGTTCATATCAGAACTAGTTTTTCAATATTTCACTTTGACAAAGACTTTGTTACTTTGACGACTTTTTAACTTTTTGCAGAGTTTGAGGGGGAGCTTACAAGATTTCAATCAATGTTGACTTTGAGATGATTTTATAGGATTTAAGCTGAGTGTAAGGATTATTCTAAACTTAATCTCATACGTGTTTGAAAGGTGGACAACTTTCAGACATGAAAACATATTTTCTAAACGTTCAAACCACTTCTTGATTTTCAAAACGATTTTATGAATTTTATAAGTGTGAATTTTTAAATGTTTTCATTTTATAAGCTTTCATGTTTTAACTAACCGTGTGTTTTTAAAGATTAATACTTGTGTATTATCTTTTCCATATACCGTCAAGTATTCATATACACCGGTTTAGTATTTCTTGTTGATCATGTTATTACCATGTCTCATATTGAAACAATTTTCGATGGTAATATACCCCGTTTGAATATTCTATGTTGTTGAGTGTTACATTCAATCAAAACTAAGTGATTCTTTCATGAATTGTCTATATTTATTCATATATACATATTCCAATTCTTTCATGACCTAACCTTTTCATGTTTATCATTCATATTTGATCTTTTTGATACATTGTCAGATTCTCAAACAAGTTTCTTGTATTCATTTCATTCATTCAACATACTTGTTGTGAGAAATCTTCAAAGTTCAAAATGCTCAAATATTCATGACATTTTTGAAGAGTATACATTTATCTAACATTGTAATTTCATATTTCTGAGCTTTATATGTTCAAGATAAATTGTTGAACATCATGTTTTTACGACAAAATTCATAGGATCAGTGTAAGAACTTAAAAGAACTTCTATAGATTCAAGTTAATCAGTGTTTCCTACCCAAGAAGCTATTCTCAAGTGATTGAGGGGTGAGGGGTCATTAAATCAAAGAGTGGGGGAGATAACTCAAAGGGTTCAGTTTTTCTCGGTGTGATGAGGTAAAATGGAAAAGAGAGTTTGGTTAGAAGTGAACATAATGATAAAAAGAAAGAGGGTGTGAGAACAAAGTTAAAAGAATATCAAAACTTTGCACTGACTACTTTCTGCATCGGACAACCACATTACTGTTGTTTCACAATTCTTTGGTGAACTTCATTGAAACAGGCACTAGCACATGCCAACTCTTGCATTAACCCCACCAATCACTCGTTTCTTTCTTAACAAAGAAATATTTCATTTTCTTTGGGGACGCGACATATCTGCTATCTCGTCTTCATTTGGAAGATGTAGATATTGAAAAAGAAGGAAAGTTGCCCCACCTTCGACCTTCGATCATGCACATTTAGTCGTGGAAAATTGTTGTTGTCTCAACAGTTTACACACTTTGAGCCTATAAAGCCTAAGTAACTTCAATCATTCTACACTTGCACGTACACACAAGGAATAAGTTTTCTTTTCATAACGTTCATAGAAAATTCCTTTGTGGTTTTTCGATGATTGAATTGAAGACCTGGGGGAATGAACATCAAAAAGCTCATTTCCAAAGTATATTCATTGTACTAAGTGGCTCTGTGCTACTTACAGGCATTTTACCTGATTCATTTGTTGATTCAGGGTTACCACTCTATTCTGAATTTGAAAAGGTCTGGAATCCTTATGAATTGACGGATGTTACTATATCAGTTGGGGAGATCAGATGGTGTTGGTCAGATATTGAAAGAAGACATTTCTTGAGACGTTTTGATGATGTAAATGCTCACATTCATCAAAAGGGGGGAGAGATTAACAAGAAATGTTGGTTTCGAAGAAAGATAAATTTCTAGAATAAGGGGGAGAGATACAAGATATGATAAATGGTGACAAATTTATTTTCAAAAGATGAAAGTTTGTTGAAGATTATTTGAAAGAGGAAAGTGAACTAAAACTGCAGATAATTTTTTTCTGAAGAGACTTCATGTTTCTAAAGGGAGAGATTGTTTATGAAGACTGAAAGAGGTTATTACAGACCTTGGAGAAGATTGTTTTTGCTTACCTTAAAGGGGGGAGAATGTTAAAGACTTTGAAGAAGATTGTTAAAGTTTGAAGACATTTCAACAAGAGAGGAGATTGATATTCAAGGGACATTGTTGTTATCTGTATTAGTTCCAAAGGGGAGATTGTTCATTAAAGCGGAATTTATTTCAAGACTGATATCAACTTTCTGAGAAGAGAAAATTTATCAAAGGTGGAGAATGTTTGACAAATCTGACAAAGGGGGAGAGTATTCTTAAAGGGAAAGATTGTTCGTTGATGCTGAAATTCTTTTTTAAGATGATCTTGAATCCAAAGGGGGAGAATATTATACCAATATTTGTTGTATTCAAGATCATTGAGAATGAAAGTCAAATCTTCAAGTCAAAGCCTTCAAGTAAAAGTCAAAGTCAACTTATTAAAAGGAGAAGTCAAAGTTAAAGTTAAGTGTTAGTTAGTTTTGTTAGTTTTGTCTTTGTTTTACTACTAGGTATATATAGTTTTCGTTTTTCTTGTAATCTAGTGGCACAAACTATAGAGAACATTAAGGCACTTTGATAGAGAATCATATTGCAGAGAGAGAAATATTCATTGAGAAAGAAAGATTGTAATACTTTGATTGTGATCAAGGAATATGACATTTGGAGCATATTGATTTGTTCATCTTGATTGATACTTTCATAATCTGGGACTAACAATTTGTTTTTTCAGAATCCTCATCACCAAAAACTACCATCTTCGGCGTCTTCCGCCTTTTTTAATTCAATCCCTTCGTTTTGTTGCCCTAAATCTGATTTAATTTGATTATTATGAGATGTATAGATCATAATTTTCGAGTCCTTGTTGCAGTTTTAGGACCCGAAATTTTATCAATTCCTCGATCCAAGGAACAGTGGTGGTATTGTCACTGCTGTCATCCATATTGACAGTGTCGTCGTCAGAATGGTTGAAACAGTGTTTGAGTTCACCATTTTTATTTATGTTATAGATGATTTTTTTGTTTAATTTTATCGCCATGTATCTTATGGTATTATAATGTGTGTACAATGGGTATCAGAGTTGAAATATTCACTTTAGAGAGGAGAGAAGAGGAGAGATGAGAGATAAAATTTCTAATCTACTTAAAATGGCTTTTATTTAAAGTTTTAAGTCAAAATTATCAAAATTATTAATTTACTAATTTAACTTTTGATTTGTGGTTGAAACTAGATCTCACGAATTTCATAAAATAGACCTCCTATATGTTAATGTATATATACAATGTGTATATGTATATTTTACTTTTAGTATGTACTCTTAATGATTTGATGATGGTTGATAGATGTTGACCAGAAAGAGAGTTTCATTGGAGTGGAGAATTTCGTTGCATGCTCCTCCATTGTAATCATATATATGTTTATTAGCACCGCTCATGCCATCAACCACTATTACAAATTGAACAATGTTATTTACATTCTTTTTAATTAATGTTAATATCAGTTCATGTTATGTATTATAAATGTAAAAAGCAGATTTTAATGTTGATATGTGTAAGAAAAAATTGTTAAATAGAAATACATTTAACAATATATATATATATATATATATATATATATATATATATATATATATATTATAAAAGTTCTATTACCGTTCTTGAAAAAGTTGGAAAACGGTTTTTGGAAAGTTAAATTTTATATTTATCACCCTTACAATTAATTATTTAATTTACTTTCTATCCCTTGTTTTTTCATTTTTCATTTTACACCCTTATTATTTTAACACAAATAGTCGTATATAAATAAAAATGCAATGAAAAAATACGTTTCTTTTTTTACAAATTATACCATTATAATCGTCTCGTCAATACCTTCAAAACGAGCCCAATATTGAATATTTTTAAATTTAACCGTACTATTAAATATCATGAATATCTACGAATTAAATCTCTACGACTATATAAAAAAAACTAATACAGTTGTTGTACAAACTTTTGTACAATAACACTTATCACCATAAGCTTTTATACAATAACACTTATTACCCTAAGCTTTTATACAATAACATTTATCACCCTTGTAATGTTACATTTGTCATCCTTATAATTACTTATTTAATTCATTTTATATCCCTTATTTTTTCATTTTTCATTTTACACCATTATCATATTAACACAAATAATCGTATATGAACAAAAATGCAATGAAAAATACGTTTCTTTTTCTACAAATTATACTATTATAATCGTCTCGTCAATATCTTCAAAACAAGTCCAATATTAAATATTTTTTAATTTAACCGTACTATTAAATATCATGAATATCTACGAACTAATTTGTTTTCTATCCATACGTTTTATTTTTTTCTACCGTTAACACATTAAAAATACATAATCGTAAAATACGTTTCATTTTTATTTATAAATTATATCATTATAATTTTTTTTGTCAATAATTGTAATATAAACTAATTATTGAATATATTTATAGGTTTAGGGTTTCATAAATTGTGATTCATAGGTCATGGTTGGATTGTTGATGACATGTCTATAAGGAAGTAACATTAATTGTTCGTTATTTACTTACATTCCGCTGCATCGCGCAGGTATATGCCTAGTATATATATATATATATAGTGTTTGGTTCATTTGAGAATTGGTAAATATATGAGAAATAGAGAAGTAATCCTAGTCATTCATATGGTCAAGATCGGATTTGACTAGTCAAATATTGCGGCTTTGACCGGTCAAAAGTTGTGGCTATCCCAAAAATAGAAGGACAATTTTGTAAATTTTACAAAACACACGGGCTGTGTTCATATATGAACATGTATAATTCACATGAACTATATGTTCATATATGAACAGTGCAATTCACAACTGAACTCTTTTAACTGATTCATATATGAATCAGTTGAACTAACTAACAGATTCATATATGAACCTTTGTGATTCATATATGAATCAGTTGAACTAATTAACAGATTCATATATGAACTCATCACATGTATTTTACGAAATTACCCCTCTACCTTCTATAGACCATACAAGGAATTATTCGATGCTTCGCTGTCAAAGCCGTAAATGTTGACCAGATGAATGACTAAGATTACTTCTCTATTTCTCATATATTTACCATTTCTCAGATGAACATCTATATATATATATATATATATATATATATATATATATATATATATATATATATATATATATATATATTGATACAATTAGCCTCCACTAACAAATCAACCCTTTTAATACCTACTCTTTTTTTTTCTTTATAATCAATCCTACATTTCATCAATTGCAATAACTTTAAACTAATGGTCTTTCTTAGTTCTTACGTCTTCAGATAATTCTAGAATCGTATTTATAAAAAGATAGAAAATACTATAAAAAATTAATAGGACAACTAGTTATTTGAGAATTAAAGAATGTTTCATGATATGAAAAGACGGTTGTAACCTAAGACAAGCCCACAAGGGTCATGTTAAATGATGTCTTATTTTATCTGTATGAGATTTTCTATAATTTCTCTAAAATGAATAATCGAAACTTAAAATATCTATAATAAATTACATCCAACTCCAATAGATTCTCCATTCAACAACAATGTTTCTTATTGGTGGGAATATAATATAAAAAATGTTTATTTCTCATGATGATCATTTTGGGGAGTTCTCCAAATTTGGAGAATATCATACTCTCTCTGATCTTTTCTCTATGTTGGAGGAAGTTTTGGGGAATCTACTGAAGCAAAATTTTGTTCAAAATCTTCATTTTAGAGAATCTGTTAGAGATGCTCTATAATCATATTGGAATAAAGATCCAATGTCATATACAATCATGGTTTTACATAACTCGTTATGACCTTACTATGGTGTGTTATGGCATCAAGGTTTGGGTTCGTCGCAACGTTAACCCCTATGGCTCCACTATAAGGCTTAGCTTGCATTATAACGCGTTATGGCATGTTACGACACGTTTATGACGGGTTACGACATGTTATTTTGTAAGGTGTGGGGTTACTTTAATGTATAACATGAGGATAAATGATAATTATGTAAGACCTAGGACTTAAATAAACATTAAAAAAACTTAATAAACTAAAACCTTAAATAGGTAGTTACTCAAATTCTTGTACACGAAAAGTTGAACACGAATTATTTGAAAATCGAAAAACAGTAGTGAGTAGAGTTTCAAGAGACTTAATCCAGATTTTGCACTTTTTATATAATTCTTTTTATAAGATCTATATATTTGGTATCAATGGTTATTTCCTTCTTTTCTTAGTTTTATTATTTTATATTAATTTAATTTGTTCTACATTATTATTCAGAACACTAACATATACAAGTGTAAGTGTAAGTGTGGGTGTGGTGTGGATGTGTGTGTTGCCTTAAGGCACGCCTTGAAAAACGTCGTGACCTCGTCGTAACTCATAAGACTTGAGACTTGACATCGTCATCACGCCTGCACGCCTCAAGTCATTTAAAACCTTGTATAGAACAAAATGTTAATCAAGTTTTAAATATTAAACTACATATATTGACTTGTTAGCAATGATGGGAAAGGAGTACTTGGCTAGTTAGGGTTTGAATTTAGTGGTGCTACTCAATAGAACCTTATAATTATTGCTTACTTCCAATAAAAGTAACATCACCAAAAGGTTTTCTTTCCTCTATTATAATAGGTGGCTTTAGACTTTGGAATATTTTTTTTATTTAATTTTTATAGATTTATTTGATGTCTACAAATAAAGGTTTCAACGGTAGACTTTGGAATAAGGATGTTTTATTAAAAACACTACTAATTAACAAAGAGCATACAAGTAAAACTATGAGAGTGTACCTCTTATTTTGCATTAAATTTGTTGCGAAAATTTCTGCTGACATTCTTTCAACATCATAATTAGTGGTGTAAATGATGCGAGTCGAGCTTGAGTATTATTATACTCGACTCGACTCGTTAATATATCGAGTCGATCTTATTCGAGTCGAGTGTTGACCGAGTTTTAACCGAGTCGATCTCGAGTAGCTCGCGAGTTGTCTTATCTCATTTACACCCCTACATAGGCTCAAGTCATTTAACAAAGGCAAAAGATGTAAAACAAAGAAGGAGAAAGGTCTATATATAGTGGAGTTCAAAGCATTGGGTTCTATATCCCGCCAATGTGGGATGAATTAGACACACCATCAAGAGTTTACCCATTTCTTTTATACCATCATTTTCCAAAAAAAATAAAAAAAACTTGAGTTTATTATTATTATTATTATTATTATTATTATTATTATTATCAATTAAATTAAAATAATATTACTAATTGTTATTATTATTATTTTGCTTATCAAGTATCTCACGAGCTTATCGAGTCGAGTATCAGGTCGCTCGACTCGACTCGTTAGTATATCGAGTCGAGCTCGAGTTCGAGTCGAGTGTTGACCGAGTTTTGACCGAGTCGATCTCGAGTAGCTCGCGAGTTATCTCGTCTCATTTACACCCCTAATCATAACATTTATTTTATTCACTTGACCAATGGGATATGTATATTAAAATATAATAGTCTAATGCTTAGTGAATTCGCGAGTTTTATTCACCATACATCGATCACCCATGGCCCATGCTTTCAAAATAATAAAACCAATTTCAATATGAGAATTGCAAAAAAAGGTTGAGAACCATGAAAATCACTTATCATGGGTTATTTCAAAATTAAAATAATGCATTGTTGTTTCACAATAAAACAAAAAATAAACATTAAATATAATCACGAATGTGAAACAACACTATATGTTCACATACATTGTTTCACATCAATTTAAAGCTCTCAATTTTTTTATGTCGGGACGATTAGATTGAGTGGTAACCCGTGCACCCCGGGCTTTGTATGTAGGTCCACCCTTAATGGTTGATGTATCTATGGCTCTGGGACAACGATATGGGTGTGATGTTTCTAGTATGGGGGATATAATAGAGTCGGCTAGTATTTAGCAAGTCAGTTTTTGCTTATTAGTCTCCATCATAGGTTGTGCAAATTGAAGTCACGACAGTCGTTTTAGTTGGATAATAGTTCTCCAATGTGTGTGGGGGTGTTGAGGGGTTGTCTAATATTTGACAAACTAGTTGATAAATTGATAGATCAAGGATCGTGTAAGAAGAAGAGTTAAGGTGAGAAGATAAAAAGGGATCTGGATCCTTGATAACTTTTAATCTCAAACTCACCCATGAATCGCGCTTTATACGAGGATTGATCTGGTGCATCTCGATGCATCTTATCTTTGTGCACCTCATCCTCATGTGCATCCAAGAGTGGAGATCCCTTCTTACGTACCCTTCTCACCATAATTTTTGTTTTCACTGGAACCCCGCCCTATATTGGTAAACTATAAGGTATAGATGTTAGTGACTTAGTGGAAAAGATAGTTGTTCGCTAATAATCTACCTCCTAAGTATTAAGATAGTTGATAAAGTAGTCATGTTTGGTAAAATATGAATGATAAGGTAGATGGCAATATAAAGTTACCTATAAAATTAAATAATATTTATGTAAATTTAAAGACATAATTGAAAAAAAAAAAATTTAAAAATCACAATAAGCTATCTAGATTAAATATTAGTTGAAACTTAACAAATTGTGTTTTTCGATTGTGTACTTTAAGCATTTCATTTTATCTTTACATTTTTTTAACTGTTTAGTTTATTAAAAAAGGGTCACATTAACGTTGTTTTCTCGAATTTAATAAGAATAGAAAGAAAAAAAATATTCTATTTGTATTATTGAAATGCAATGGAAAAAACGAAAAATGAATGAAATGAAATAAAGTTTCACGTTTTTGAGGTAGGAGGGAAAGGAAATGAAAAAAAAAATGTCAATTTTATAAATATACTCTTATTTATTTTACAACATATTATAATTGATGAGTATATGTGTAATTTTATAAATATTTTATTTATTTATTTATTTCATTTCATTCCATTTTCTCCCATCCTTGGGAGTAAAGTTTTGGGAAGAAAATTAGTCTTATTTTTATTCCTTTACCCTCCTTAAAAACAACTCAAGAACACGAGTTTTTTCTTTCTCCCCCTCTTTTCCTTCTGTTTCCCTCCCCTAGGGGTGCTCAAATTTCCGACCAACCCGATCAACCTGACCAAAACCAACCTGAGAAAACGCAAAAAAACTCAAACTGAGGTAACCCAATACATAATCGATACAAATTTTGTCCAAACTGCATCAATTGTGTTGGAAACAGGTTGGGCCGAAAGTAACCCGACCAACCCGTCAACCCGACCAACGCTTTTACTTTTTATTTTATTTTATGGTTTTAGACTTCTAGCGACTCTTCTTTCTATCAATTCTCAAGTCTTTCTATCTTAGACCTATTTTAGATCTGTCCACGAGACCACGTTGATTAAAATCACACAAATCCAACCTTCAAGCCTACAAAAATCTTCAACATCGATAGAATCAAGAGGCAGAAGATACTCTTCTTTTTTCTCTTATTAGCGTTATTTTTATATTTCCATTTTGATTTTAGTTTTTTTAAACGGAAGCACTTAATTAGATTGTAAAATGATATATTAAAGTTTCAACCCGAGCAACCCAACCCAACCCGCACGGTGTGGATTGGGTTCGATTGTGTAGATCCCAGTATAGTTCAATAATAGTAGAATATGTAACACCCCGATTTCGAGGTAAGGAATTATTAAATTAATTTATATTTCGATTGTTATTTAGGGTATTTGTTTCATCCATGCCTCGAAAACGGGTCTTTTGTGGTTAATTCTTAAGGTTGGAAAGAAATTAAAAGTAAAACCACAGTGCACCGCGCGGGTCATGGCGCGACTTGAACCGCGCCACTAGCCACACGGAGCACTGTCAATCCGCGGGTTCAGAGAGTGACGCGGCTTGCCGCGCGGGTCTAGCCGCACGGGCACCCGCGTGGGTCATCTGATTGTCTAAAAAGGGGAAAATCGGCCTCTCTTGAATTTATTCCAAGTTTTCTCTCAAGGAATCCCCTCTTCTCCTCCTTCTTCATTTATATCGACCTAGGGTCATTTATTGCTCAATCCCCCTTCAAGATTTCAAGTTTGGTTCTAATAGTTGGAGCTTTGGAAGGCTCGGGTTCAAGAACCTACCATCTCTCCTTCTCCATCTTCAACCTCAAGTCTCTATCACCATTTTTAGGGTTTTCTTACAAACCCTAGTTGGTGAGTCATTCTTTCATAAATGCTCTAGTATTTGTTTATAACCATAATTTATCATACATTACACTTATGTGCTACTTGTTGGAGTTTTATAACCTAATCTATGGGATTTTCAACTTTGTGAACCCAATAAGGGTGAGTATGTTTAGTAGGCTTTAATAATCTATTTGGTAGAACTATGTGGGTTATATGTTCCAAATTTCATGCTTATATGTGAACTCATGAGGAAACTACTATTATCATGGTTTAAATCCAACTGTTGATAACTTTATGAAGAGATGATGTAAGGATAATAAGTGGATATGTTTACACGTATGAAATTATGAAGAATGTGATATTATGAGAAATGAGGAATCATTTGTTTTACATGTGGGAAAGAAGTACTTATGATGTTATAACTGTTATCAAATGTTGATCACCTGATAAGAATGTGGTTACTACTCCTTGTGCACGAGGAGGTAGTAGTTTACTGTATGAACCTTGTAATAATCATGGTGTGTTACTAGCGGGTAGGCAATAAGGTATCTTGTATCCTTGAGGTGTAACTTGTCTAGATATGGATAGGCAATAATGTCCGTAAGACCTTGAGGTGTAACTCGACGGAGTAGGCAATAAGGGCAGTAAATACAGTCTGAGGTTGTGATGTCGTTATGGCATGAGAACTAAGATCGGGGCATGAGGTGTAATCCATTACCATCGCGGGTGACCCCACTTTTGTGTAAACGTCGCCCCGATGGAACGGTTCTCCCCCATAATTCAAAAGGTATCTCGTGTATGTTTATATTCAGGTTTAAGAATTTGATGGCGGAGAATTGCTTCCTTGCGAGGCAGAGGAGTTCGGTAACACGATTATCATTTTATAATATCATGTTTATTTTTTTTGTACGGAAACTTGGGCAAAGCCCACACACACACGCACCTGCGGTATCCGGGCATCCAATTGGGCAGCACCGACTAATCCGCGGCGACCCGGCCCAGCCCAAATCGACTGGACCCGCCCAGGTACGACTAAGCCCGGTCAATACCGAACCCGCATACCCATAGACTGGTATGCCCGTAAACCTGGACCCGAACTGACCCGAAGGCCAACCCAAGGTCTGGGTATCGCCGAAGTGCATCCCCCAGAATTCGAACCCTGGTAGATAGGCATACCATGCACTATCCCCCCTGGGCCTTACCACTAGGCTAGGCTTCGTCCTAACACTTGTTGTGGTTGTTGATTTCCTCACGGATCCTACCCGTGGAGGAATTTAGGATGTCGTCTTGACTAACCAGGCACGTAGGAGATCTTGAGGTGCCAGTCTTTTGGGGAACTTTTGTGAAGAGGGCTCTTAGTGGCATTGCAACGCCCATTTTAATCTAGATTGGAATTAATCTTAGATTAAGTAGGTCATTGTATTATTGATGTCCCATTATTTGTTGCAAACCTTGCGATGCAAACTAACTCGATTATTTAGGGTTTTTAGTGGTGTTGAATACTGGGTTGTTGTTCTTTTGAAAGTTTTAATTCAGAGTGTTTGGATATTCGTATTTTAGACATCATATTACCGAATTTAAGAATTTTTATTCGTTGAGTTTTTAGAGTGTTACAAGTTGGTATCAGAGCTCTGGTTTAAGCGAACTAGGTATGTGATCTAGATGCCTAGACTTTAACTGAGACTTGTAGACAACTAAGTGTGAGATTGGGGTAGAAAATCTAAGATGGGACATTCCTAGAGTTAACGGAAACTACCTTATTGGGAGTTATAAAAGTGGTAACGAGACTTTTTATGTATTATATGTTCATAATTTCAATTAGCTACTGCTATTATGAATATATGATTACGTGAACATGCTTGAATTACTATGATTATGATGACTGATAAACTGTGTTAGTACGTTTCGCGTGTGTAATCTTGTCTAACCCTCTCTCACCCTCCTTTGATTTAATGTCAGACAATAATGGTAAATACTCGGAGTCATCTCCAGTCATCACTGGAGGGTCAAGCGGTCAACGAATCTACGCCTGACAGACCCAATGCAACCGTAACGGATGGACCTCCGATTCTACCTATGCTCTCCGGAAGGGTGGAACAGATTCCGAGAACTGTCATTGCCACTGCCGATCCAATCCTGACTGAGGTAACCCATCAGACTCAAATGATGGACATGATGAGAGCCATGAATGAAACCATGGCAAAGCAACAGGAGTTGTTCATGAAGATGATTGAGGATCGGGATGTGAACCACCGTCGTCATGAGACAATCGAGGAAAATGTTGTCATAGCAGGTTCCGTGGGCACCGGGGATGACGTCCGTACCGATGGAGTGGGGACTTTGGAAACAAGGCAACCGGAGAAGGGGTGTTCTTATAAGTCCTTTCTTTGCTGCAAACCTCTGGAGTTTGCCGGATCCGATGAGCCCGCGAAATGTATGAGTTGGCTCAAAGAGATTGAACAAGCATTCAGATCCGCTTAGGTATAGTAAGACCCGGGTTTAACCTTATACGCCGCAACAAAGGAAATTGACCCCAAACACAATTTAATCGAATTTTGAATGAATCTCAACAACCTAATCGCCTAAACCCATATTACTAACACCTTTTTCAATCGAATATGAACCAAAATCAAAGAATTTTAAGAAGAAAAAAAATCAACTTTTTCAAGAAACAGACCCAGATTTCAAGTTTATAAAAAACAAAAATTCGACTTCAATACAGCGAATTAGAACAAGAAACTTTGTCAAAACCTTAATCTAACAAGACTAATGAGATTGGGATCAAACAGACTCAAAGATTTAACAAAAATCAATTAACCTAGATTCCAATTAGAAAAGTCGATCAACAAAACACTAGAGAGGAATTTTTTTTACCTTTTTGAATCAAATCTTTGTCTCTTTGTTCTGATACCACTTGTAGATCTCAGTACAGTTCAATAATAATAGATTAACAGTAAATAACAGAGATTGAACCACAAAACCTGGCCATATTATTAGATTGATCGATAAAGGGTTTAAGGGATTGCAAAGAGAATATGAGTTATGAGTGTGTAATCTAAATGACCATTCAACCTCTAAACCCTAATCTCACACAAAATAAACCTTAAATACCAAGGGCCTAAACCTAAAGCCCATGGCCCATTAAACAAGACTAAGCCCAATAACAATTAAAGGCTATTACAATGCTTTTAAATAAAACAGTTAAACTCTATAAATACTTTATATAACTTTTAACGCACTAAGACTTTCCGTCCTAACATGTTGCACTTTTGATTGGGTTGGGTTGGGTTGAGATTTTTCAAACCACAAGCATTGGGTTGGGTTGTTTAAGTGCCTTTAACCCGGCCAACCCAACCCATAAGTACCCCTACCCTCCCCTTGTCGTAAAAAAACACGAGAACACAACTAGGAATGGCAACGGGGCGGGTTTGCCGTCCCCCGTCCCCGAAACTGAAATGCATCCCCGTCCCGCGCCCCGTTCCCCGTCGGGTTTTTATTTGGGGCGCCCCGTCGGGGATTTTTTATGCCCCGTCCCCGACCCGATGGGGAATCCCCGATCCCCGAACCCGACCCAAACATTGGGAAACAAATCTAAGAATAAAAATGGCTGAAAAATCATGTTGAAATGCGATGTAAATTAAAATTGTTGCTCCAAACACAATCCAAAAATCTAAATTAAAATTGTTGCTCCAAACACAATCCAAATTGGAGTCCAAACACAATCCAAAACCAAGTTTGTTAACACTTAACAGTTAACACAACCAAACATAAACGTGTTCCGACAAAGACACAAACAAAATACTTCATCACATCAACTCATCCAAAAGAGTAAAAAAACTTAAAAGTTAAAACCCTAAAAAACTAAACATGTTTATATTAAATATTAATAATATATATATAATTTTATTTTTATTAATATATATATATATATATCGGGGCGGGGCGGGGTGGGGGGGATACCTTGCCCCGAACCCGAACCCGATAAAATCCCCGAAATTTCCCCCGTTACCCAACCCTGACCCGAAATTGTCTAACCCGACCCGACTTGACCCGAACTTAGCCGGGTTTCGGGTTTCTCCATCGGGTTCGGGGTTTTCTGTCATCCCTAAACACAACTTAATGTTTTGGGTATAAATATATATTATATTTTAAAGCATTTGAGTTTTTTTTTTCAAAACTTTATAAATCAATCATATGCATTATTTAAAATTTTATAATATTTTTATTTTACTAATTTTATAAACAATAAGAACGAAATTTTGAATCACGTGTTCCAAGTCGTATTACCTTTCTCATATTATATACTAAATTTACCTCATTGTTATAAAAAAAATGAGTTATCTTAAACTAATTTTTTATTTAAACATATTTTATACAAAAATAATAATTTTATTCTCTCTAATATGATATTACATTGATAAATATTTTTTTTTCCAAATTTTTAAATAGATTTTCAAAATTTTGATTACGTCATATAAATACTAATATCTTTAGGATATTTATAAAAAAAAATTACCTTTAATTTTAAATGGCAGGACGCATGAACGTGACAGTAAGGTCAAACATTAAACCTAAGGAGTCACGGAAAGAAAATGACATTTTTAATTAATGTGAATTATGGTGGTAAAACTTTATATCATACTTGTATAATTATATGTACGTATACATATATTTTCAGTTATTACTTAGTGAGTGAATGATATTGAACAATTTAAATTAGGTTATATACTAAAAATTAAAAAGTAAAAAAAATCAAATAACATCTGACAAAATCTACACATCGGGCCACGGCGTGTCACAAGCTTAACATGGTATCAGAGACGGGTGTCGAGCCATGACGACTGTCATGACTAGTCTTTTAGAACACTGATTACTGCATACATAGAATCTTTTAAAAGCTTCACGTTTGAACTCCATCAAACCAACTGATACACATATTCAAATACCAATAAAAATTGAGCCCTACTAATACAACAAAGTGCTTCATAAAAATGAGAACCTACCTAACCTAAGACCCCCTCCTTTCATCAAAACTATACAAAATATACAATAAAATGGACAAAGATAGAATAAAACGAAAGATGGATTAAAATTGAAAATTTGAGTTCTTGCCTTCATATTCGAGATATCACACTGCATTACATGAATATAGTTCCAAGGACAGGATGGAAACATATTTAGCTATCATATAAAATTTAGACAATAAATTTATCAGGACTAGTTTCAAAATATTTTTTATATGGTATCTTGATTTTGTTCTAAAAAATATATTCCCTCGAAGTTTAATTCGTATGATTAAATCGGTTTTCAGTTTATTCAATTCGGATTACTTGATTTTTAACTTTTTAAACCTAACCGATAACCAAATCAAACAAGGTTCGCTTTTATTCGCTTTTGAGTTATTCAGCTCGGTAACTAGTCAAACCAAATAAGAATTCATGTTTTTGCTCAAATAATTTTCCTAGATTCAATGCTCATTGCTTCCAATATATAATTGTATCATACATTCATACTTAACAATTATTAAATAAGAAACATTGTTAATCCAAGATCCTCTAATCTTAGAGAGAGAAAGTAACAATTGCGGTTTGCGCCAGATCCAGCATTTGCGCGAGTTCATAAAGTTTGCGCAATTTCGTCCGTGATTTGCGCGAGTTCATCGTTTTTGCGCAAGTTTATCTTGCCAAGTTCAGATTTAATCAAGCAAGTCAAGGATTGTGTCTCCTTTGTCTAACGCAAAGTTAGATTTGCGCTATCTTCTCATCACGCAAAGTCAAGTTTGCGTTTTCAGTGATTCGCGAAAAGTCAAGTTCTCGCCATCCTTCTCACGCAAGAGAGGTTCTCGTCATTAACTTCTCACGCAAAGTCAATTTTGCGTCTTCAGTTTATCACGCAAACTCAAAGTTTGCGCCATTGTCTTCTCACACAAATCATAGTTTGCGTCTTCTACAGCTCACGTAACACAATCTTTGCGCCCGTCATAGTTCGCGCAAACCTCCTTATTATCTGGGGTATTCAGTTTTGCAAAGGTCTCTCGAAAAGATCACATTTGTGTCATCAACATTTCACGCGAAGTTCGCTTTGCGTCATCCTCAGTTCAAGAGAAGTACATTTGCGCCATATACAGTTCACGCAAAGTAACATTTGCGTCTCTAGCTTCTCACGCAAAGTTTGGTTTGCGTCATCATCGCCTCACGCAAAGTTTATTTGCGCCATCAACTACTCACGCGAATCTTCATTTGCGTCATCTGCTTCTCACGCAAACAGGTCCAGTCTTGTCAAGGCAGCAAAGACAAATCAATCTGAAAGATGCTGAGAAGAAATTTTTTTTAGTCAAAGAAGCTTCTTCGTTAAGTCGCTTAGATGGTCCATGTTGATTTAGAAGATGGTTTTTGAAGACCACGACGTCAATGATTACTAAGGGGGAGATTATTAAGTCTGATTTTATAGTAATCATTGTATTTATAGGCTTGGTCTTATACTGTGCTTAGAAATTTTTTATCTGTTGTATAAGCCAAGGGTATTTAAGTCCCTTTGGTCTTTGTGTCTTGTAAGTTTTGAACGCACATTCTAATCAAGAACATACTTTGCGCTTTCATTGTTTCTCTTTAATTTTTACATTCTAATCAAGACATTCTAAGTATAAAAATACATTGAAATGGGCTATATTGTGTCCCTTGAGACATTTTTATAAGTCAGGGAGAGGGATGGCTAAGAGACCAATCCCTCTTCGTGATTTGACCATTTGGGTCAATTTCCCTTTAAACAAATGCCCTGTGGTGGAAAATAGTTTGATTAGAACCATCAAGCGAAAAATATTATATAACAATAAAATATATAAAATAATAATAATATAATATGTATTTGGTTCTATTTTTATAAAAATGAAATATATAAAATATAACTAAAATGTGTTATTCAATTAATTTTGATTAAGCGAATTAGAAAAAGATTACCTGAATAAGGATCCTTATTCGGTTAAAAGAACCGGTTAACCCAAATCACATATGGTTCGGGTGTGTTATTCAGTTATTTTTTACACTTACTCCCTCCGTCCCAAAATAGATGTCCAAAATGAAAATGACACACAGTTTATCCTTAATTATAGATAGAGAAATTTTCTTCATCACATAATTAAAATAAAATAAGAATGTAGACATTCACTTCGAAAGTGGATGTTCATTTTAGGACAAACTAAAATAATAATATAGATATTTATTTTGAAAGAAAGAAATATATGATATTTGACTACGTTTTTTTTAAATCTAAATTTAGAAATACTAGTTATAAAACATATGATAAAGAGAATAAAAGGAAAGATGGTTTGGTCTTTTATCAATTGTCTTTGGCTTTGCTTCTAATTCCGATCTTGGAATCTTTGTTTGAATTCTTTTCGATATCTCTTTTGCTTTTCGTTATCTCACAAACTGTCGTTCTCCAATCCATCCATCCATCCATCAACTTGGGATCAACCAAAACCAAAAGGAATTAATTCTCTTCTTTTCAAGAAATCTCTCTTTCTCATTTCAAATTTTCCAAACGATACACATTAGCTTATTTATATCATAATCAAGTTAAATCATATATTGAAAATATAACAAATAAGCATTGATGGTAGGGGTGTACGCGGGTTGGGTTGGGCCGTTTTTGACATTTTTACAACCCAACCCAATTACGACGGTTTGAAAATTCTCAACCCAACCCAACACAACCCGCCTTGCGGGTTAGGACGGGTTGGGTTGGCGGGTTATAAGTATACATAAAGCTGACGATTGAAATACGATAAATAATACTAAAAATGTAGCCAACAAAGTTATTAGTGATTAACCACAAGGGTTGTGGTGTGGTGGTAAAGGCTTGGGGAGTTCATAGCGCTCAACCCGGGCTCGAGCCCCACTAGCAGCACTTGTGGCCACTGAGGATAAACTTAGGGTTGCACGCTTTAGCAGCTGGGCCAAAGGCCCTAATTGTCGGGGATTAGTCTGGGCCATAGGCCCAAGATACTCTTTCCAAAAAAGTTATTAGTGATTACAAATGTTCGAGGTTCTACATCCCTTTTTCTTAAACGTGTTGATTTATCATTGTCTTCGATTTTGGGAGACTTAGAAGTATTTTTCATTGCCCGTATACATAGTAAATATGATATAAAAATACAAAGTTACAACCTACAAAAAAAACATATGATATTTCTCTACGCAATAAAAATCAAACTTAACAACATCAATGCAACGAAAACAAAAATTCATGGTTCCAACTTCTATTTGAAAACGTACTCCTTATCTCATTTATGTTTATATTTCTAATTTAAAATCTATTGTTTGAAAACATACTTCATATGTTTACTTATGCAATGAAAACAAAAACGTAGATCTAGTTGTTTCAGTACTCGTGCATTCGTGCTTATTGAGACATATCGATCGACCTAATTGAATTAATTCGAGCCTTGATGTCGTTGGATTAGTTTTGGGCTTTGGGTTGTAAATTGAACTAATATTTGTATATATATTTTGGGTTGTTAATTAGACTAATATATGTATATATTTTTTGGGTTGAAAATTATAACGATTGTAAATATTATATATATATATATATATATATATATATATATATAGAGAGAGAGAGAGAGAGAGAGAGAGGGGGGATCATTTGTTAACCGTGTGTTTCTTGCTAACTATGTGAACCGTCATCAACCAATAATATTGAAAGGTTTGTTTATGTTTTATTTTTTTATTTATTTAATAGAAAAGGGTAGTATTGTCATTTTGATATGTAATCTTATGTCATTAATTGTATAGGAGTTACAAATATCAAGATTCCAAATTTGGGTGTAGGTTACGATTGCATAATTGTATCCTTTTTCATATTTTTTTTAACACTTTGAATATTTTTATAGTAGATTTGTTCATTTTTCGTTAAATCCGTATATCGTATAGTTGGTCTTTTCGAGAAATTTGTCCGATATACGAGATGAACATACCTGTCATGAACCAAACAAGGACATGCAATAAATTGTAATGAATGATCATAGATGTTCATTCGTTATATACATGCCCATATATGTTCATATACGTTTAACAAATATGTCAAATGAACTCTAATGAATGATCATAGATGTTCGGTCGTAATATATATGTCCATTTATTTTCATATACGTTCACTTTTTTCAAATGAACACTAATGGAGTGGTTGTTAACATATACATGTTCATATATGTTTCCTTACAAATTCTTTTATTTTTTTCCCATCCCATTCATACTAATTTTGTTAACATAATTCAACCATTAGTAAGCCATTGTTAGCCTTGGTTTAATATATATGTACAATAAAAATATGATGTCATTATTGATTTTTTTTTGTTAATTGTAACATTTATTTAATGTGGGGGTTACAATACTAAATGTGAAAAAAGGGTTATGAATTTCCTCAAAAGCCCCTATCATATATGTTCCATATAATTAATTATTATAAAGCTAATAAATAAGAGTTAATGTAAATGGGTTTTAATCTTAGCCCTTCATCTTAATATCAATGGTCAAGATTTGGTTTATATATATATATTTATCGAAATAATATATATTTGCGGCGGGTTGGCGGGTTGAGTTGGGTTGAGTTATGCTAACCCAATTTCAACCCTCCTAATTAGCGGGTTGGCGATTTAGCGGGTGAGCGGGTTGGGTTGGACGAGTTTCGCGAGTTGACGATTTCTTGTACACCCCTAATTGATGGATATAAGGAGAAAATATACAGAGATGCAATTAGTCTACCGTTTTTCATATGGGGAGGTTAATTACACCCCTATACATTACTAAATGTACCACTGTCTATTAATTTCCTCCTCATACAAACCTACTTTTTACATTCTCAACGGCTGACAAACGGAAGCAAATAGGATTATGATTCCCTTGTATATACAATTCTTGCATCCTCAAAAGCGCAAGATTCCCACATGTTCTAACTTTATAATATCAAATTAATTACAATCATTGCTCAACAAATTTAAGCCTCATTAATTCTTTAATTAACACAAATTAGTAATCCAACGTTTCTTAAACTATTGAGTACGTTAATGAAATCATGATTCCTTTTCTGAAATCACCGATTCTTGACTTCAATCTTTCAAGTTTAAATTTTAAAAAGTTTTGAAACAATAATTTAGACTTCAAATCCAAACAAATGTAAACGAATATGTGATTTAATTAATCCAACAAAATCAATTAGCAAATTAACCCATTAGCAATCGCACGATTCCTGCCAAAATGGGTGGTTTCATATACAGGTAGTTCCTCATCACACTCTTGCAAAATGGACAAGTGATCGAGCTCGAACAAATCCGAACTCGAATCGCTTGATGTATCCTCGTCGTCATCATTGTTGTATTTCGCAAAATCCTCTTCGTCACGGATGAATTTTTTGCCACAGGGACGCGAATGTTCGTCGATGATTACACTCACCGGATAAAATCTAACCGTTCTTCGGATTCCATTGTTGAGCTTCTCCCTTGATCTTGGAGAATTTTTGCTTAAACACGATCTTGTAAACGATGAAGCCGATGAACATGTGGATCCATGGGTTGTTCTTTCAATCTTCTTGTTATCGAAACCCGATGAATTGGAATCTTTTGGTTTCTTGACATGCCCGTTTGCGAATAGCGAATTGAGAAAGGTCATGAGTCGACCTCCCGGCGAGATGGGTTGTTTTACTTTGGTGAGGTTTGCGTAAATCTTGAATGCTCGAGCTTTTGATTTGATTAAAGACCCATTTGTACTACCTTGATCATGATTTGAACAATAATCGAGCTCCATTTTCTGATGCTTTTTTTTCGCATCAGTTTTTATGGGTTTTGGTTTAGCGAAACAAGAAGGTTTATGCGATGATCTGGAGTCGCATAAACCGTCTTGTTCAGAAAGCCATCCGTAGCTTGATTCAGACGAGCTGGACCCAGAACCAGCGGTGAGGGGAAATGGGTCGTACATTTTCCGGTGGAATGACGATGGCCTCGTTCGGGCGGTTAAAGTTTTGATATCCATCCATTTCTCAACCAAAAAAGCTCGCCGGAGACTCGCCGTTCCTTCGTCGTCCTCCACCGCAGTGGCGCCGCTCTGTTTGTCGTCGTCACCGGCGTCGATGGAACGGTAGATTTCATCGAGAAGGGTAGAAGAAAAGGATGGGTTTTTGTTGGATTTATGATTGTACATTTTCCGATCGATATGCTTAAAGTAAAGGGTGTTTTGATTTGACCCGAAAAGGGAATGAAAATGGAAAAGAAAGAGAAATGAAATGAAATGAAATGAACAGGTAGGTGTATCGAAGGTTTTATAAGAGACGCGCGTGCATGGTGGCCGCTGCTTCATCGGAAAATTCCTTAACGATTTGCCGGTTTTATTACCACATAAATTTTCTTCAAAATTGATGGCCAACAAATCAATGATTCAATTTCTTTTAAATGCTTATAAAAATTGGTATCATAATTTTGGTATAAAATAATACATGAATCTATAAAAGAACAAAAATTAATTGATGAACAAATTAATAGTTGATAAACTAAGGTGTCAATTGTTTTTAAGAGGTCTGAAGTCTTATTTTAGTTATGATTAATAAAAGGTGATGTGTAAAAATGTCTAAACGATTTAGACTTAAGAGTCATTAAGAGGTTTTTAAAAAAAACAAACAACCCCTAATTGTTAACTGATAAATTAATTATATTTGATAAAAACTAGTTGATAAGCTAAATGAAATCATAAAAAACATCTTGAAAAATTTGGTCAATTACAACATTTCGTAATATAATTAAAATAAATTACTAATAATATAATATGTTAATTAATACAAATAAATTAGTGAAGAAAATTAAATAATAAAATATATTCATTAAAAGAATTTCAATATAAATTTTTAATAATTACATTATTTATTTTTGTAACAAGAATATAAATATGTGAATTAGAAAAAAGAAAAAAAAATCAAATCGATACTAATTTTGAAATTTTATAACAATTTTAAAGGGCAATAAAGTTAAATCAGGTTATACTATAAAGTAAGATGGTATCGTTTTCATATATATATATAGAAAAAGTGTTATATTTTGTAACGTATCAAACCAAATGCTTTTGTTAATAAAACTTTTACCACGCCATGATACATTTTTTTCACTATTATAAAAAACTCGCCGTACAGTCGACATGACGTGTCATGACACCAAGTCTTGTGTCTCTCGCTACGTTAAACCTGTGGCACGTCATGGCCTAATGCACAGTTTTTGTAATACAATATTTGGTTTTTCTTTATTCTTATTTGCAAATTTTTAATATATATAACCTAATTTAATTTGCTTATTATTATTGAGTCAGTGAGTAACACACCAAAACATATGTTTTTATATATAAATTAGAAATTTGAAACTATAAATCACGCCTTGAAAATGTCATGTCTTCACCATGGTTCCTAAGGCTTGCAGACCTCGCCACCACGTCACACATTTAGAACCTTGATTTTTTTTATCACAAGTACAAATAATTAAATTTGTATATTAGAATGTTGATAAACCATTTTAATAGAATATTAGTTATAGGAACGATACTTGTTTGTCTCATATAAAAATATATACTATAAGTTGTTATGACGAAGTTTGATAATTTAAAAAGTTTTATTTTCATCACACAAATTAATAAAAATTACATTATGATACATTAGTTGTTTCTATGTGACATATTTGGAAAAACGTCTTAATATAAACATTGCAAAAAACAAGTTTTTTGTTATTGTAATTTATCAAAACTCAATTAAACCTGTCCAAGAAATGAGCAAGATTATAATATATAAAAAAAGAAAATATTATATAGAAATCTCAGCTTTACATTGAACAAATATAAATTACAACCGAGACCCACCACAGGCATACCTTTATAGATGTAAGGTAACGATCATTCTTTTATCTTGGCCCTATGTTTATACATTTAAACGTAAGATTCAGTTCATTTTTTGTAGGCCTACATATCCCACTAGTAGCATAACACACTATATATTCTTGTGGGGTACGTGAATCCTCTATCTGCATAACACTCGTCATAGTTAAGATTATGAATATTTCAATCTTTCATAGAACTAACATAACCTTATGGCTACAGATCCACCATAAGGTGATGATTATAGATGTAATGCCATGGTCATTTTTTGTTATGACCATACGCTTATAAATATCAACATAAACATATATATATATATATATATATATATATATATATATATATATATATATATATATTTGCTTTATTCAAGCCTACATAATAAACTATTAGCAGTAGTCCAATAGAGTACTGATCAATGATTTATATTGGGTATGTGAATTCCTTGTTAATGTAAGGCTACCTATGTATACGATTTTAATCTTACAAGTTTGCTCTAAAAAACAAAACATGTATCTTAAAACCCCATTTCAAAAGTAATTAATTGAATATCATATGATAATTGCTTTTTCGCCATCTAAAATTAGCTTTTTCACCTTGAGATCTCATAACATTAAAAACCTAGAGTAAACTACGATTTTCGTCCTTATGGTTTGTTGTTTATAACCATTTTCGTCCCTGACTTTAAAAGTAGCTTTTTTGGTCATTGTGGTTTGCGATTCCTTTCTTTTTTTCGTCCCTGAAACTAATATTCTCAGGGACTAAAAGCGAAAAAAGTTGCAAACCACAATAACCAAAAAATCAATTTTTAAATATCAAGGACGAAAATAGTTATAAACAACAAACCAGAGGGACGAAAATAGTAGTTTACTCAAAAACCTATCTTTGTGAAACACAATATTTGGTTCTTACCATTTTATTACTTGTTTTAAGATGATATTGGATGGACATGTATATACTTGCATGCTTACTCAATTACCATAGCCTTTTGGGGTTATGTAAATCTGACTACATGTATCTTAAAACCCTATTTCAAAAGTAATTAATTGAATATCATATTATAATTGCTAATACATGATATTGACTTATTTATTTATGTATGCAAAACATATGAGAAGGGTAAGAAGGGATCTTTATATTTGGATCAATCCTAATTGAAGATTAATTGAAAATTCTCTTCTAAGCTAATTGATGGGTTACTTTTGGACTTAAACCATTACATCAACACTAATTAAAAATGATCAAGAGTCCAAATCCCTTCTTGTACTTCTCACATTAACTCCTATTTGCCACCAAAAGTGCAAATTAATGGATGATAACTGGTAACGTGGTGGATAAGGATAAGGGAATGATAAAATCAACCCATGTTTAAATCTTATCATCTACTTATATGCTTGTGAAGACTAATTAAGAGATTTATCTCAGGATTATGGACGAAACTTAGGGGTTGTTTGTTTTTTTTAAAAAAACCTCTTAATGGCTCTTAAGTCTGAATCGTTCAGACATTTTTACACACCACCTCTTATTAATCATAACTAAAATAAGACTTCAGACTTTAGACCTTTTAAAAAACAAACGACACCTTAAAATCATAACTTATGGGATTAATCTAGACGAAATATGAGATCACTCATTTCTAAAAAAAATAATGTTTAGTTTAAAAGGGTGATATATATATATATATATATATCAATAAGAAAATGGATCTCTAAAATAACTAACTTATCATTAAATGTTTGAAATGGAAAGATTCTTGTTAATAATTGATACGGTAGGTATATATATATATATATATATATATATATATATATATATATATATATATATTCAATTAATGTGTTGGTAATTGTTGATACAAATAATTTATATTCTTTTTACGCCAACAAAATTCTCAAATTTATCTTATTTTATACTATCATAATTATATTAAAATAACCATTGTATTTGAAAATTTTATAATAATTAATTTCACTTGGTTAGCATAGTAGAAACTAATTAAATATAATTTAAATAAATATTTGTAGCTTTAACATAATTTATTTAGTTTTAAATATTTTTTTGAAAATATATATATTAATTAAAAATAGTAGTAATAAAATGACATTTAAGAAAGAAAAAAAAAACAAATACTTATTAACAATTATCATACGTTAAGCAAGTGTTTTGATTGAAGTGTCTCATGTAATTTTGGAATTCAAATGACAATAATAACCATGAATACTTTAAATTAGAAAAGAAAATACGAAATTAAGGGAAGAAAAATAAATATATCATTCTTTATGTTTTCTTTATAAGAATATTTTGTCTTAAAAATCAGGGAGTTATTTCAATTTCTTTTCACATATGGGAATGGGAGGAGGAAACATAAATTCTCATTATTTTCTTTTTCCCTTTAAAATAATGTTTTCAATAACAAAAAGATGATTGTTGTAATCACTGTACTAAAAAAACTCGTCATCATGGCCTAATGCACAATTTTCGTAATGCAACATTTGATTTTTCTTTATGCTTTAATGTCCTATTTGTAAATTTTTTTAATATATATCATAATTTAACTTGCTTAATACTATTGAATCATTGAATAATACTACAAAACATATGTTTTTATATATAATATTATATATGAATTAGAAAAATGACGCCATAAGTCACGTCTTGAAAACGTCATGGCTTCATCGTGGCTTCTAAAGCTTGAGGTTTGGCCTCGCTGCCTCACGACCATTTAGAACCTTGGTTGTAGTTGTGTATTTACCAAATGCTAATCGAGTAAGCATTTATCGGCAAGAGTCACCACTCTAACTTATCTTATGGGTAACATTTCTTGACATCAAAATAAATTGATGATAAATATTTATAACCTAGTAAGCGCTTATCAGGTAAGACCGTCAAAGTTGTCACCTTCACATACCGGGTAAGATTAGATTCTTGTCTTCCCTCTTATTGAGTAAGGTTTTCGGTTCTTTTTATGTTCATCGGTTAGGTAATTAAACCGGTAAACACTTAGAGCATCTTCAACGGCTTCTCCAAAATGGAGAAGATGGGGATTTTGAGCTATAATTTTGTTTCAACAGTTTCTCCAAAACTATCCCCAAAATGAAGAAAGTAGGAGTGAGAAGAAGTTTTTCTCTAAATATGGAGATAACCCCAAAAATGATTACCAAGAGAGAGAAACTATTTTTTATTATATCCCACCAATGAGAAACTTTGAAATGAAATGTTTATGAGAGAAATAATATTTTAATATTATAATCAACTATTTATCTCCAAAATGGAGAAACGGTTGGAGATAGATGTAATGTTTTTTTTGGAGATTTTGACTTTAACGTTGTGTTCTCTAATCTAGAGAGAAAAGAAATGGATGGAAAAGAAAGGAAGTAAAATAATTTTTTCATTTGTGTTCTCGAGATGGAAAGAAAAGGAAGGAAAGGACAGGAAAAAAATAGTTTTTAATGTTCTTGAACAGGAGAGAAAGGAAAGGAAAGGAAAGATGTCAATTTTACAAATATATTCTTTATAATGAAAGATCGGGTAATTTTGTAATTTTAATAATTTCAGTAATTTTTTTAAATTATTTTAATTTATTTCCCTCCCTTTCCTCCCACATTTGGGAGGAAAAGCTTGGAAGGAAAGTTATTAATTCTTTCCTTCCGTTTCTTTTCCTTTCTCTCCTAAAAAAGTTTTGAGAACACGAGATTTTTTTACTTTTCTCCCCTTTTCCTCCCTTTTCTTTCCTTTCCTTCGTTAAATGAGTTTCAAGAATACAGCGTAAATCTCCATTTTGGAGAAACTGTTAAAAGATAAACGGGACCGTGCTTTGTATTGAAGACCTAAATCATGATTTGTGTTATTGGACGTATACAAGCTTACTCGTTTGAACAAGCTTGAAGCATTCCCGCGTGTTAATGATCAAGATCTGATCTTTGATTGATAACGATGGCCATGACCATGATCCGAAGATCCTTATCAGAAATCCCATCTCAGATCCTTGCAACAATCTCCTCCATAACCTCTCTTCTCCAAATCCTAAACCCACAACACCCAAATCATCCTCTCAACCCAAACCCTTCCATTCTCAACCATTTCTCCCCACACTTAAACCGCAATTTCGTTATTCGAGTTATACAAAACCAGCAAAACCCCTACCATGCCCTCTTCTTCTTCAACTGGGCTTCCCACCCTAACCCTAATCCCACCAATTACTCACACACCCATTTCTCTTACATTGCCATCACTGACCTCCTTATTTCTCGTAACTTGTTCTCTCTAGCAACTGAATTACTCGAATCCCACAACAAGTTATCGGATTTCATGGTGGGTAAGCTCATCAAAGCTCACGGAGATCTGGGTCATATTCGTTGGGCTCTACATTTATTTCATCGCGTCAGAACTAGATATTCAGGTCGTTGTGTCTTCTCTTATAATGCAATTTTGGGTGTGTTGGTGAGAGGAAATCAAGTGGATTTGGCAGAGAAATTTTTTCATGAGATGATTAGCGAAGGTATTGTTAAGCCAGATGTTTCATCTTGTACTGTAATGATCAAAGGGTTCTGTAAAACTGGTATGATTGAGAAAGCACAGAAGCTATTCGACGAAATGCCTGTGAAGCCTAATTTGCTTACTTACAACACCATCGTTCACGGACTGTGTAAGAAGGGTTTAATGGAGGCAGCACTGGAACTTGTTGAGAGGATGAAAGAAACCCACGATTGCTTGCCAGATACAGTGACTTTTACGACCTTAATTGATGGGTATTGTAAAATAAAAGATTTGAAAGATGCACAGAAATGTTTTGATGTAATGGTGAGCAGAAATCTTGAGCCTAATGAACTAACATATAACACATTGATCAACGGCTTTTGTGTGTGTGGAGACGTTGATAGTGCAAAAAGAACGATGACAAAGATGAGATTGAACGGTTTAAAGGACACAATGACCACACACACGAGTTTATTAAGGGGATACTGCGTAGCCGGGAGATCAGATGAAGCATTCAAACATTTCAAGGACCTAACTGGTCGTGGAATGAAACCCGACACAAAATCTTACGAAGTTTTAGTGAACGAGTTCTGTAAACTAAGTAAACCAAACGATGCAATTGATATTTTGAGAGAAATGAATGGATATGGGATTCGTCCTCTTGTTTCCAGTTTCAACAAAGTGTTTAGAGTTCTTGTGGAGGTAGATCAGGCAGATAGAGCTACTGTTGTTCTTAACCAGATGGCTCAAATGGGTTGTAGGCCAAATTTCTTATCCTACAATGCTGTGATTTGTGGTCTTGTTAGAAGTAAAGGCAGAATGAAGGTGGTTGAAGGGGTTTTGAAAGAAATGGTGAGAAATGGTTTGGAGCCAGATGCTACTATGTATGGTTGTTTGGTGCAAGGATATTGGGATGATGGAAATGAGGAAATGGCAAAGCAGTTGTCTCAAGAAATGATGGATAAGGGTTTTGTGTTGAAGAAATTAGTGAGTGTATGATAAATGTGGAAAATGTATGCAAATTATTAGTAAAATGAGGGGGAGATTGGTTCGGTTTAAGGGAATGGAAATAGGAAATTGTATGAGAAGGAATGAGGATGTCAGGTAGGATATGGAGGATTGCTCACTTTTAATGAATCACCAAACACCATTATTGATTTTTGTTCCTGTTCTTCATTCCCTGATACCCTCAACCATGCACCACTTAATAATACTTGGGGTTGTTCGGTTGGTTTTGCATTAAGTCATGTATGGATAAAATTGCTTGTGTAGTGTTATAAAATGGAAAGGAGAGAATGCTAATTTAATCCTATATTAGAGATTTTAATCAAAGTCAAACCTGGGATAAGTTAGTGATTCCATTGAATCTCTAGCTTGAATATTCAAGGGTGTTCTTGGTGTACAAAACAATTCCCAAAACATACAAATGATGATTCACCTACTAAATAAATATGCATCCAACACAAAGTAAAGAGATAGAGTTAGAAGACAACAACAAGATTTACTTGAAAACCCAAATCGGGAGAAAACCACAGGTGGAGACCACCGAGAGAAATCCACTAGTGAAAGATGAAAATTACAAATGTTCTTGAAAGAGTAGAATTACAACTATAGTGAGTGTGTGTATTTGAATATAGAAATGGTAAAGTGGGTGATATCGTTCTTAAGATGGAATTGATCCTTGAAACTCCATCTATTTAGAGATAACACTCAAAAGGGATAAATGGAGTACAATATTGAATAAGCCTATAATGTGAAAGTTGTAGATGGCAAAGATGAGTCTTCCAAACAAAAGCAATCAGATTTTTGTGGCCTAAGGAGAGGGATTTCAAAAGAAGACACAATCCCTTAAATTTTAAGGAAAATAAATCTCTTGAAAAGCTATGAACAGCACTCGCGGTCGTGCCCTTAAAAGCCTCGCACTCGCCATCACCTCCCTAAAAAGTTGCTGCCTCCAAAAAGCATGTTTGGCGCGACCACGAGCAGACCAAAAATTAAGGCACCATTTAACATGTAGATTAATACGTCTGTATAGATTGAGGACGTTTTTGTTTGGGAGTGTTTTTTCATAGATGGAATGAGCATGCTTTTGAAATTGTTTAAGAACATCCATAATAGGAGGTTGTTATAAACAAAAAAATGAAGGTTTTAATAAGAACTACCATTGAAAAGAGATCTTATAAGACACTCATATCCTTGGAGTTTTTGCACAATAACCTTGATTCTTATCTTGAACTTGGTGTGAAATGATATTTTAATAGTTTTTTATATAGTTATTGATGTTGAAAAAACAAATGTGGCCCACAAAAAGAGTTCTTATAAGAACTACCAATGTGAATTTTTATGTAATTTTTCAATTTAGTGACTTGAAAATAATGTTCCAAAAAAAAAGTATACAACGTGAGTTCTTATAATAACCTCTACTGAAGATGCACTATAACACCTAAATATTAACTTATAAAAACTAGTCTCCTTAGATGACTGTGGATTAATCTGTTTGTATGGATAGATATAGTTTTTGAGCGAGTTTAGGAAGGACATGTTTGAAAGAAACTTGGTTTTCAACACAAAACTCCCACTAAAAGCTATCTGAATAAACCATTTTTTATATCATTAAAGGGTCATTTATCCAAACACTTACCCGGTAAGTGCTTACCAGTAAGAGCCAACACTCTAAGGGGCCATTTACTAAACACTTACCCGGGTAAGGGCTTACCAAGTCACATTACCTTAACGGATACATATGGCAAAGACCGAGAGTCTTACCCGGTAAGTGAGGGTCGTCGTCTCTTACCACGGTTAGTGTTTACCGGGTAAATTGTGTCATACGATACCATTTTTTTGGACTAAAATCTTACCCGATAAGTAAGTGATATTATTGAATTTTACCGATAAGCACTTACCGGGGTAAGCATTTGATAAACGGCCCCTAACTTACTTTAGCTGGAAAGATTGTAGTCCATCAAAACGGTATTGCATATAACAAATTACATGGTAAACACTTAACATGTAAGAGTCGTGAGTCTCCCTCACTGGGTAAGACTTTCTTTTCTTCTCACTAGAAAGAAAGTTGTCATTAAGCAATATTATTATGACTTTGAAAGGGAAAAGGCTTTCTTTTCTTCTTTACTAGAAAAACAGATCAAACAAGTCACTTTGGCAAAAACAAAACACTGAATCCATCCATAATAATTCCTCTCGATAGAACATAATAAACTAAATATCAAAACTCTCCATCAAAACCCAATACCAAATGCGATCCATCAAAGAGTTTAAGTACGAATTCCTCTATTCAGACTCACCATGCGACTTGAACCATCCATCTGACTTCCTCTACTACTACCCACCATCGTAGTTGAACCGCCACCCTGGTAGTTGTTACGCCCATATGCACTACCTGTAGAATCTTGGAATCTTGAGCTCTGCTGTTGATACCCACCTCTCCCTCGATACGTCTGACCAGGACCAAACGCCCTTCCGTTCCCATACCCTGACCGCCCACCACTGCTCCCAACTCGTCCCTGTGAGTAAGACGAGGTGTTGTTATCTTGCCATTTCGTACCACCGGCCACAGACGCATAATCCTGACCCTCCCTCCTCCTTGATGGCAGACTCTCCAGTCCACCTCCACCCAGCCTAGCCTCGATTGCTCTCTCGTTGCTCTCTGCAAGAACCGTCAGTTTCTCTGTGAACTGGAATGCCAAGGCCTGTAGTCTGCTATGTTCAACCTCATGGAAAACAATGCACTGTGTTGGTTGATCCCAGCTCGCATGAAGCTCATCGTTGATCATCATTTTGCTCACGGTGCAATGGGTCTGATATGTCGAGAGGTCAAACATCTCTGAAAGCTGCTCCAATTTTAAAGTCTCGTAGCATGAGGAATACGTGAAAAGATAGGTCCTTAGAGCTTCTTCTTTGATCTTGTCTTTTAGCATTTCTAGAACCTTCTCACGGTTCCTAAGGAGTCTCCAGACATCAAGCGAGTTGATAACATCAAAGGATTTTTGGAAGTCACCTTTGGTAAGGGCTCTGGTTGCGGCCATAACATGATCCCTGACGTTTTCAGGGGGGCCAGTGAAGGTCTGCCTCTCGCTCACTTCAAGTAACCTTCGCAGCGTCTTGCTAATGACTTTGCGCCTAGCATCATGGCTGTTTGCAGCCATATTTGGAACCTCCAGCAGCATGGCACATATCAAATGCACTGCCTCCAGAAGTTCAAGATTGATGTGCATGTGATATGGCATCTGCCTTCTCCTTTCCAGTCGTTCCTGCAACAAGAAATAAACAACTTTAAACGGTTGTTTGGTTTGAGGGAATGGGAATGAAATATGAGAACGAATCCTGAATACATGGGAATCACTCACCCATGGAGGGGTGTGTTTCAAACCCATTCTCAAATATTATTACCATCATAATCATTATTAGTATTTTACTAACAAAATATTATATTATTCGTAGCAGTAGCAAGAAAGTGACATCAGAAACAGAAATGATATAGTGAAGGTAACAAGAGGAAGGAAGAAAAAACACAAGTTAGGTACAAAAGTTAAGTGTACACAATAAAACTAGAGATTTCCACCACTGTTATTATACTAGAAAGAAAAGGAAAAAGAAAACCTATTTTAGCCCATCTCCAAAAAGTACTATGAACCAAGTGCATGGATGCATGTGTTCTCTATAATTTAGACAGTAAAAAATCCGATAGATAGATCTACAAAATTTTGAAAAAGAAGTTGTGACAGGCCTCACAACGTATCACATGAAAAATAAACAAATTGAAACGGAAGACCCTAATCATTAAGCAAAGGCTTCATACTAGAACAATAAATAGATTTAAGGGGCAGACACAAGAAAATTAGAAACTGATTTATTACAGTTAAAAGAACTAGGAAGTGAAAGAAAAGAAAACACAAAACAAATAAAGAAGAGAACAAAATGTCCATGACAGAGGGAGGTGAAAAAGTAATCTGAAAGCATATATGACAATTGGCACAGATCAATAAAGGACAAACTAAACTACTCCCTTAGTAGTTACTACAACTATGTTTTCAATTGCCTTGGTCACCTCTGCCTTGACACCTAATCTGAATAAAGACCATATATACAGCCATCGAAACTGGTCTTGGGAACAGTGAACTTGGAAGTCGAGCCATCTCAGATTGGCAAGATAAATACCAAATAATCTGGGGTAAGACCATAAGATTTGGAAAGGACTGGCTCCAAACAAGTCCTTGTATATAGACACATTGTTTCATATGAATAACACAACTCAAAGACACTGTACAACATCATTGCCATTAGCCACATAATGTTCTCATTAGACCTTTTGTAACAAAGTAAAGTGCACATATCACTGTGCAAAGTCAACACCACCAAGTCATAAAAAGCAACAAAATCAGGTTTCTTATAAGAAGCCAGGCTATGACAAACAATGAAAAGTGGGTAAAGCCTACTTTTCAAAATAATACCAAAAATAAGAGTTCACAAACGTGGAACTGCGAATGGTCACTCTCTTGTAAATCTTCTAATTAAACCAATATAATACCTTGTCAAGTCCACTAATTCCATTTGAGATGTAACTAATAACATCATGATAACAATGTGTTTCTAATCAAACTCCTCCAATCCAGTTTACATTAAACCCATATATGGTATGTATGATAGTAACAGATCCTAAATTAGTAGGTTTTCTTATTGGTATCATACACAATGTAGAATTCAGATGTATGCCTGTCTTTATCTTTTACCATCATAATTTATTATTATCGTTTTACTAATTTCTAAGATTGTATCAAGGATCTAATTATTGTTCTCAATTGTACCAATATCTGATTATTAGTATGCTCACAATACAATTATCATAGTCGCAGGCAAGGCATACATATAAAAGCTACATTGTTTAGGTATATTACCAGTATTTAGCCTAACAATTGACAATCAGCTATGCAGTATAGAAATTATAATGTCAGCCCTACAGCATATATAATCCATTTGTGGTCAAAATTACCTGTTCAGGAGTCTTCTCATGGTAGCGACTTTGAGAGACACCTTGTGCAAGCAGTTCCTTCACCCTGCCACCTAAATATAACTCAGAAAGGCAGCCATGTCCTTCGGCAATAAGTCCTGCTCTAAAGGCACAGAGGCCAAGCTGAGCCATCGATCTGTTAAATAGTATCTGGGTTGAGATGTCCATATGCTGAACATTATCCTGCAAGTGGCTCATGAGCAACAAGTCTCGGGATGTAGAAAATTCATCCAAAATGGCATGGTGGTAAATGTCACAAAGCATTGCACGGGCCTTGGTTCGTTCATCCCCATGCTTGTAAATGAGGGAGACTAACATATCCATCAGCGCCCTACTACTCTCTGGAAAAGTAGGTTTCCGTGGCACAATTTCAGGACTGATTACAAATGCAGTTGGACCCCGAGTTTCCTCCACAGCTTTTGATTCAGATTCTTCTCCACTCTCTGCACCATCCGATTGCTCCGACAGTTTCCGCATAGCATCATATACTTCCTGTGGTTTGTAGTAGACAAGTTCAACAAGCCTTAGTGCTACCTTCGCCGCAGCTTTGTGATCCCCAACACGTTCAAGATATTCTTGGACGTTTTGAGCAAGGACAAAAAACAAGGGTTCATCACGGAGCCTCTCAACATACTCACGAGTGTGAGGATCAATGCACTGTAGGCTCTTAAAGAATTCAACATCTACTTTCTCAAGAAAGGCTGCCAAGTTCCCCCATATACGTATGGTGTCCTTGAAGTCTGCCCCGTTCTGGGTCTCATTCTCATCAGGCTCCACTGAGTCATCAACCAGAATATTAGGATACTGAGCAAGTATATCAAGTATCACAAGCATATTTTGCACACACTTCTTCCATACATTTATAGGCATGTGCCCACTGAGACCTGGGTTGACATCAAACTGTGCTGATACAACACTGAATAAGATCTCAAGCTTCTGTGCAGGGGTTTTGGCCACCCTGGTCAGGAAAGTAAGCTGCTCAACCAGTTCAAGCCTGCCAGTCCCCTTTCTACCTCTAGCAGCAACAATCTCTTTAAACTTCTTGTTGACTATATCCCAAGTGACCTGGCTTGGATCCTTAAACTGCTTTTCCATCAGCTTATCTTTCTTATTCATCATTCTCTCCCAGCCAGGTTCGGTTTCATCCTTCTCCTCATCATTATCCTCTTCAGACTCTGACCCAGAATCTACTTTTGTTGGGTCATCAATATCTGAACCTGTATCATCATCTTCCTCATCCTCTGACACCTCCTCTGCTTCCTCTTGATCCTCAAAGCTTTCAGGAGTTTCTCTACACTTATTGATCAACTCCTCGTATTGCTTATTGTTTTTCTTCAGTTTTTGCTTCATTGAGTTCAACGCCTTTGCATTGCTACTACTCATCTTCTTCTTCGCCTCCTTGTTCGCCATTGCCTGATTCAAGAAGTCCTCTAACATAACCAAAGCCTTGACATAGTTGTTAGGGACTCTATCTGATTCTGTAACCCTCATGACCTTCTCAAGCTGCCTATTAATCTTGTCAAAACTCTCCTGAAGGCTGACCCAGTCATTAATCTTCATGGCATTCTTCATCTGATCAATAGTTGCAGACAACTCCTCAAACCGCTTGTCTTTTGCAGACTTGATAACACGCTTATGCATGTCTCCATCGTCGCTATCACTATCGCTATTGTCAAGATATTTGTTAGCACCAGGGGCACTGATAGCATTTTCTTGCCCCTCATTAACATCATCCTGTTCAGAATCACTCACTTCATCCTCAGTATCACTGTCACCCTGTCAACATAAAAATTACGTTAGGTTTTCTAATCAGTTTTCTTGATTTTTTGTCGTCTGATTCCCGAATACAAATTACAAAGCACATTGACTAGAATATATTTATCAGGTGCCAAACAAACCTGGTTACTCCAAAATTTCGACGCCATCTTCTTATCTCGCAGGTGAGCAGATTACAAATCCAAGAACAACGAAAACTGCACAGTAAAGCATTCAAAATTGCATGAAGCGAAACTCGAAAGAATCAAACGCTAAGAACAATTTATGAACAAATATCCAAATACAGATCTGCCACAAAATCATCGAAATTTCTCGATTTGATTGTTCGCGTAGTGTAAACCTTGTTTCGATCCGATTTTGAACTATTAAAAGACAGAAATTTGCAATAGAATACCTGTAACTAGGAATCTGGGAGTGAGCTAGAGATTGGAGAAACGGAAGGAGAAAGTGGTTGCGTCATCGAATTAGGTTTTTATTTTAGGGCAGAGGAGAGGAGAGGATGACGGTTTATCGAACGGGTCAGATTGAATCCGGATTAAATTACATTTTTAGTCCTTCTGATTGTCATCCATTATCAAGTTTGGTTCTTCTTTTAAACTAATTACAATTTAAGTCATTGTGGTTGTCATTTTGCTTCATTTTTTATCTCTCTGACCAACTTAACTTAAAAAACTTAGAGGTTGTTTGTTTTTAAAAAAAAAAACTCTTAATAGCTTTAAGTCTAAATCATTCAGACCATTTTACACACCAGCTCTTATTAATCATAACTAAAATAAGATTTCAGAATTTAGACCTATTAAAAAACAAACAACACCTTAGGGCCTGTTTGGTTCAGGCAGGGGAATGAAAATGGGAATGACAAGGTATGAAAATGGGAATCAGTATTGCATTGATGTTGTTTGGTTAATACTGGGAATCATTATCATTATCATAGATGATGTTTGGTTGTTTATCATATATAATAACTGAATCGACGTATTTCTAGTATGACCAATCGTCATACCATTGCTTCTCAAAATTGATTTTATGCTCAACATCATCCCATACTACGAAAAAATAAGTGACTAATTGTTCTATTCTTTTTGTGGTGAGCCAATGTGTATAAAAACATTGCGACAACCTCTTCAATAGACGTATTTCTAGTAGGCTTTAAACCTCCAACATCACTTACCATATCACATAGTACCCTAAAGGTTGCTCTATCCATACGAAGTTCACTAATACAAACGACATCACTTTCCATGGTCAACCTAAATATCCATTTCATCCGATCCATTATTTTCTCATCCTTTGTTTTGATTTCACGGATCTTATAACGAATGTAGGAACAAATAACAACATAGTAGTTGGCGAGTATGAAGAGCAACATGTTATTTGTTGTTTGTTGACATAGCAAAAGTTTCCGTAGCTGGCAATGTCTTTTGTTAACCGGGGAACGAGCCATTTTTATCTACAAAAGAAATATATATACATATATATAGCTATGTAATCACAATATACTACAAATGAAAATTCCAACTATATATTCCAAATAAAACTCATGAGCTTGTTTAATTGATTTCATGACAAGATTCCCCACTTAACTACTGCTTAAACATTTAAATATTCTCAGACATTGTGATGAATGGATTAGCAACTAGAGATGTATATAAAAGTTCTTTTTTACAATTCAATTGAGCATACGCTTTGTGGTTTGATTGAGGAGGGACTAAACATCGATGAAGAAGAAACTCAAACATTGAAAAGTGTAAGGATAGATGTTTTTGGTAAATGTTATGAATGGCACGACCCATTTAGAGGACCAAATGTCGAACAGCAGCAAGACACATATGTCGAACCACAAAAAACAGAACCACCAGCAGCAGCAAAACACAATAGGTGAAGATTACGATTATAGATGAGATGAGATGAGATTATAATGTACCTGATGAAGAGAGCGTTTGATTCATGTGGAAAGGATGAAGAGAGCGTTTGATTCGGTATCTGATTGAGAGGGAGGGACGTATCTGATTGAGAAGGAGGCGACAATTAGGGTGAAGCGGGAATGGTTTTTCATTCCCCCCAAATTGAACAGGAATAGAAATTTGGGCTGATTTAGGAATGGGTCGATTGTATTATAACAAACCAAACACATCTTTTTCTTTTTTCTTTTCTTTTTTCTTTTTTCTTTTATTAGATTATATAGTAAATTACAATTATAGGTTTTATGGTTTTTCTTTTTTCCTTTTATTTTCGTTTCTTTCTTACCTTATTTCATTTTTCATTTTATGCTCTTATAATATTAGTTAATTAATGATAATTTTAACTAATAATACATTACAAATACGTATTTTATTTTGTAAATTACATCATTAAAAAAATCTTATCGATATATTTAAAATAAGTTAAGTATTAAATATTTTTAATTTTTTATACAATTTATTTGATATATATCTGCAAATTCGTCTACAGTAGTAAAAAAAAAACTTTTCAATTTAAGTTGTGTTTGATAAATTTATTGTTTTCTGTTATTTATGTAAGAAAAAAATCAAAATTTATCTATGACCATTAATTAAAAAGAAAAAACGATATATTTTTTAATTTATCTATGTCTATTAATATATATAGATAAATTTCGATTTTTATAGACATAAATAAGAAAAAATGAAATTTTTTAAAGACAACTTATAATACAAAGTTTTGGATTAATGTAGACAGATTTACAGATATATATATATATATAAGATAAATTGCATAAAAATTTACAAAATATTTAATATTTAATTTATTTTAAAGGTATAGACAAAACTTTTCTAATGATGTAATTTACAAAATCAAATATGTATTTTTAATGTATTTTGAGTTAAAATTATCATAAATTAGTTAATACAATAAAAGTATAAAATGAAAAATGAAAAAAAAAGATAGGAAAGAAAAGAAATGAAATGAAAAAAAACAAACCATAGGGACTATAATTATAATTTACTATATAATCTAATAAAAAATGAAAAAACAAAGAAAATATAAAAATACCAAAATACTCTTAATTTAACTATGTTTTTTTAACTACAGTTGGTCAGAGGGACCAAAAGTGAAACAAAATGGCAACCATAGTTACCAAAATTGTAATTAGCTTGAAAGATAGACCAAACTTGATAATGTTACAGAACCAAAAATGTAATTTACTCTTGAATCCGAGTAGCACATGTTACGGAAAAAACTATTACTATTTACTAGGAACTAGTTACGTACCCGCGCGCGATGCGTCGCGAAGTATCGTGAAATCAAAAAAACAAGTTACAATGGTAAGTATCCGCTCGCGAAACACCTAGAAATCAAAATGGCAACCATGTTTCATGTTAAGTTTGTAATCTTCGTTCTTATCGATACTTAGTCTATGAAGACATGGTGCTTGAGTCGCTTGGTGCACAAATATGTGAATCATGCATCGACTTTGAAATACTTTGGTACGCATTTTCATCTATTATGTGTACATCATCTAGAAGATACTCTATAAATGTCATTAGTAGTTATAATGCTTAATAAAGGTGAATTGTGTGACCGGAGAATTGTAGACCTTCCAATAAAAATAAATCAATCATATTTCATTTATGTTTTCTTTTTGTCCATACTAATGTTAGTTGTATACCTTTACAATGTAGCTGATTATACATTTTGAATAAATCTAATTAAAAAAATACCCAATATAAGTATGTATAGATTTGTATACCTGATTTTTTTTCTACAATAAACGTTACAAATGTTTATCGATATGCTATAGATATATATAGTAAAATTGATACGTATTTATTCTATTTTATAATACTACAAAATCAAGAAATATTAAAAAATAAGCTTATTTTGAAAATATTAACGAAAAAATAATAATGGTGTAATTTATAATAAAAATGAAACATGTTTTTAACATTTTAGTTGGTCTATCGGAATATGTTTTTTTAATATGATAAAGGTGAAGAAAATAAAACGTAAGGATATAAAACAAATTAATTCGTAGATATTCATGATATTTAATAGTATGGTTAAATTAAAAAATATTCAATATTAGGCTCGTTTTGAAGGTATTAACGAGACGATTATAATGATATAATTTGTAGAAAAAGAAAACGTATTTTTTCATTGCATTTTTGTTCATATACGATTATTTGTGTTAACATTATAAGGGTATAAAATAAAAAATGAAAAAATAAGAGATATAAATTAATTAAATAACTAATTATAAGGGTGCTAAATATAACCTTGAATCTTGAAAACAACTGTTTTACCATTTTAATATAATAATATAGATAAGGTGTAAAATGAAAAATGAAAATATAAGAAATATAAAACAAATTAATTCGGACATGATATTTAATAATATGATTAAATACAAGAATATTCAATATTGGACTTATTTCTAAGAGCATCTACAATCATGGACCTCTTAAGAGGTTCATGACTTTGACACATCAGTTTTTTCTCTCTGTCACATCAATTTTCTCTTTCTTACACATTTCATAAACCTTTCACACCCAATCATGAACCGGTCCATGATTAATTTAATAAAAACTATAATAATATAAAATTATAATGATAAAAGACAATGATTAAAAACTAATTATTAATTAAAAGACAATAATTAATAATTACAATAACAAAGATAATAATAAATTAAAAATTACAATAATTCAAAGTTACGTTAAGTTAAAATAAAAAAATAGAATTCTAAAATAAGTTCTAATTTTTCATTTTTAATTAATTAACTTTGATAAATATAAATTTGGTTTTATAATTAAAATAAATTAAAGAAAATCTAAAATCTAATTTTTTTATTATTATTTTAAAAGTGGGACCCACTTTTTTTGAGAAAGAGCCGGTCCTCACAGAGGAACCGATTCACATATGTGGCATAAACCTCTTTGCCCTCAATGGTATGGACTTTTGTGGAGAAGTCCATGGGATGCCATGTGGATATGGACTTTTAAAACAAACCACCATTGTGGATGCTCTAAGGTATTGACAAAACGATTACAATGGTATAATTTGTGAAAAAAAGAAATGTATTTTTTAATGCATTTTAGTTCACTAGCAGGGTAACCACGCAATGCAGCGGGATTTCAAACTTTTTTGTAAATCGAGGTATAAAGTTTATGATCTTTATAAACTCACAAAATTTGTAATTAAATTACAATTACGTCTACAAAAACAAACGAACATGAAGTTAAATGTTATTTCAAACTCAATGAAAAACCAAAGTTACAAATAGAAAGTACAATAATTTGTACAAACTTTCTGTACACATAGAAAACATTATAAGGTGAGTAATAATTTGTAAAAAGATCACAAAATCTATACATTACACTTTAACCATGTTTTTATTTTGTTCAACATACCTGAAATCAAGACCATCTATTTAAACATAAATGAAGCAACAACAAAAATCAATCATGAGAAAAACAGTCACCTTGATATATTATTTAGTGCTTTCTAAGGTATCGTTTACCACACACTTACCCGGGTAAATGTTTACCAAGTTATATTACATTAACTTATGAATATGACAATGACCAATAATCTTACCCGGTAAGAGCGAAAGCAATGATCAAGAGTCATAACCGTTAAGTGAGGGCAACGACTCTTATCCGGTTAGCGCTTACCGAATAAAATTTGGCCTACGATACCGTTTTAATCGACTAAAATCTTACACGATAAGGTAAGTGATAAAGTCGAATTTAACGGGTAAGTGATTACCAGGTAAGTGTTTGGGTAAACGGCCCCTAAGTAACGTGTTACCTCTATTACCTGGAAGTATTAGTTTGTGTTTATTACACCATTTTATACCTTCAATTCTATCCAGGCCAAAATTTTCTTCTTAAACAACTTGAGTCCTTTTGTACAAAGTATCTACTTCTGCAACAAATGCAAATGTATAATCATCAACACCTAAAAAACATCCATAAACCAACAGATGACAAACAATGCCAAAAAATAGCACCTCAAAGCCAAACAATATGTGATGCACAATGGTTGTTTATGATAATCTTTTCAGCTACATCAGATTTAAATTATTTTGACTATCACTATCTAGCACATTGGTTTTGGCTGAATCAAACAAAATAGCAGTGGAAGCTGGGAGAACACGGTAAGTATTGTCTTAAATTTGCATGTTTTTGGCATTTTATGATACAACTTCTTTCGATAGAAGTTTAGACATTGATTTTTGTAATTATGCCTCTGTTATTAATGAAGTAATGGCCACTTTTCATATGTAAAACTTAAACATATGAGGTGGTACAGGGAGCTTGCCAATCTCCTCTTAAATGGTTACTGAGACATGTATGGGCTTCTAAATAAGGTTGCATGTTTGAACATCATCATCTTTGAAGACAATAAACTAATATAAACAGATCCACAAATGTCTAGAAAATGTAACCTATGAGTCCAAAAGACTAACTTTAAATAGATGTATAATAACCAAATGAGATCATAGAGAGCATCCATACCCTCTGCACACAAAACCAAAGTAATATGTATTTTGCATCAATAAACAAAACACAAAATAAAACATGAGATCAAGGAGAGCACAATTATACATCACAAGCAACAAATAATGCAAAGACATCCATACCTCTCATTCTATACAACTTGACTTGAAACCTTCTAAAGTAGGATCTTGGATTCTAAGCTTTGAGAAACACATTCTAGAACAAAAGCAGAAATGAAGTTGGATCAAACATTACAAATATACGCAAAGAAGCTCATCAGTTCAACAAAAATTTAATTTAAGTACCTGAGATGATGCCAAGATCGAGGAAAGAGGTTTAAAACACACAGAACCTGAAGCTTTCTACGGGAACAAATCATAGGGTTTAAGCTACAAATCATGTCATAATTTATTTGTCAATTTTGGAGCTTAACAATGACAAAATCTCACCTTTGGATTCGAATGTCAATCTCTTGAATGGTCGATTCCAAGATCCATTCACATCCCAATTTTGAAGTGTATTCAGAAGTTCGAATGTCTATCTCTTGAGAGTTGAGACAAATGGTTCTCAGCTGAGTAAAACACTGTATTGTTCAGCAGTTTTGTTGGTCCCGAAGGTGCTTAACAAGTTTGTAGAAGGGGGGGTTGAATACAAACACATAATCTAAAGTTTAATAAATTGTTTATTGATAAATCAAAACACAATTTACAAGTCTGTTGCGGAATAAGATTAAGTAAGACTCAATCTAAACAAACTTAATAATACACTAAGATAGTTGTACAAGAATATAGAGAATGGGAGATTAGAGAGTATAGAAAACAAAGGTTTCTATATTTTAGAAAAATGAAGGCTAGAGGCGCATTCATTCTCCAGATGGAGAGGTAATTTTTCTATTTATACCCTATGCATTAAATGCATGGCAGGGTACTTTACACGTGTCCTTCATTGATTGACAGAGAGGGTCTGAATTTGGGAAACATGCTTTCGGCCGTATCATGAACAGTGTAGTTTGACAGAGTTGTTGTACGAATTGTGGCAGAGGTATGTCCGTTCTGACACATCGTACTGGGTATGCAAGGGAAAGACAAAAGAGACTTGAGGCATAAGCTAAGTGATCATCGATCGCTGAATATCTCTTCCTTCAAAGATACAAAGAAGTTCAGCTATCGCTGAAGCTTTTCCTCAGGTTTCTTCGCGTATGAGTAGAGTTGTCTTTGCTTCACTGATATCCGCATCAGGTCACTAGTAGACTTGTCTTCGTTCAGCAGCTTCATCTTCGATTCAGCTATGAACATCTGTTGACACGAAACTTGTCTTCAGGGATTACGTTTAATTGTTTACATCAGAAATAATCAGCGATACTTAACATACTCAGTATTTAAGCGTTGATGGTGAAACACTAATACATATGAATGTTTACAAGAAAGATCATCAGTGATAACTGAACAGACTCAATCTGATCGCTGATGCTGAAACACTAATACATATTAATAAACGTAATTTTCACTAAGTATAGAGGAAGGTCTTTATCAAATCACTGAGAGAGTTTGGATCAACAATCTCCCCCAATTTGATAATGACAAAGTAACTGAAGAAAATTACTTTATAATTCAAAATGAGGAATAATTAGGACTCATAACATACATGTCCCAATTACTATTTTGAGGGATCTTTTACAGTACTTATAGGGTTAAGTACTTCACTGAAATTTTCATTAATTCAAAGAAAGAATTAAAAGATATGAAAATATAAAGTACAAGTGAAGAACTAACTACTGTAAGTCTAACTAATAGATTACAAGAATTAAGAAACTAATCTATCAGCTATCTAGAGAAGACTTTGGAGGATTGATCATATAGTCAGGTATTTCTTCTCCTCTTTGCCTTCGATCTGAAGATTCTTGACTAATGATTGTCTTGATCGATTCAGCTAAAGGAGAGAAGTCACACCATAAGCATAAGAGATCCTTGAGATGTCTAAGAGAACAGATAGAGATTTTAGAGACTCTTTGGAATCTGAGCTGTTCCTCATCATATCTGAAGAATATTCCAAAAGGATCTTTAAGTACTTGCCCAGGAAAATATGGTCCACCAGGAGGCAGGGATAGATCTAGAATTGAGAGATCAAGAGGAGGACCAAACAATGCTTCCTTTAAGAATTTGATGGAGGTGTCGTTTCTGATAGCACCGACATTCTCAGAGGAGGAGGAGGAGGAGACATGTTTTCTTTTGAATTGTCTTGGCTTAGAAGGTATAACAGATGACACCTTTAATACAGCAGCGACTCTGTTGATGAGAACATCATTGATCCCTTCAACATAACCTCTGTAAGTTGACTTTGATTTCTTCAATGCATCCTTAAACTCTAACCATTCCATGTAGCCGAAGTTTTCAAGTCTTAACACGAACATTGTCTTTGAGCTTCCATCCTCTCTGGTTATCTCCATTGTTACAGAAGTTTGGTCCTTCTTCTTTCTTCCAGAGATGACAACAGCTATAATATTCATCGGGTCAGAGCGATAATCGATTTTTTGTTTACACCATTCAAGTGCTTTATCGCTGACCTTGTTTTCATTTGAGCACTCCTCTTCAATTTCTTTGAGTAGAGATGCCTGAACTTCCACTGGATTTTTCTTTAACTTCTTGTCTTTGACTTGAGAAGACTGAAACTTGAGAGCTAGAGAAGCATCTTTTTGACATTCAACAAACAGTTTCTCAGCTCTGACAGATTCTTCAATTTCAGCTTCAGTTAGGAAGTCGAGCTCTGTAGATGGAGTTTGAAGAGGGATCTTCAGCCGTTGACTCTCCAGATGAGAGATCATCTCTGTTCTTCTGTTCAGTTCTTCCTCTGACCAATGAGCTGGTATGGAGGGCCTTCCTGGATGGAACATGGCTTCTTCTTCTTCTTGCTCATCAATCTCACTGAATGAGATTGGGATTATTTGTTCTTCAGCTTTGGAAGCTGGGATTATTTGTTCTTCAGCTTTGGAAGCTGGGATTATTTGTAGTTCAGTTCCCTTAAGTAGAGGAGAGAACTGTCTGGACAGGAAGTGAAAAAGGAGTTAGTGTTTATGTTAGGAAGGAGAAAGATAAAGGCTTAGAAAGAAACGAGAGTGGGAGAGGTATAGAAGAATATGGGTACAATAGAAAGACATACCTGAGAAGGATGCTCCCCCTCAGATTGTGAGACTGTGTTCAGGTTTCCCTCGGCAGCTATACCCTTCTGCTTGCCTTGGGAAGGAGCACCTGAAGAAGTTCCACTTCTCCCCCCTGCTGTGACAACTTCTTTCGATGCTGTCGCTGAAGAGACATTCGCTACTGAGAACCAAAGAGATTGGTCCTCTTCATCGTTGTCGTGGTCGTCAACTTGTTGCTCTTTCCCTTGATCTTGAAGATCAAGTTCTTCATCATCTTCTTCATCCTCTTCCTCTTCTTCTTCATCAAGAATTTGAGTGAGAGAAGTAGAGGGAGGAGTTTTGTCAGCAACCTTCTCCCCCTCAACATGAGAGGGAGGTTCTTCCGTTTGGACTTGTGCAACAGCTTCCGATTCCTCCATATTTTCTTCATGAAGCTCTTTCTCCCTCTATTTGTCATTATAGGCGCGGGGGATTTCAGTAGTTGAAGGAGTAGCTTTTGCAGTTGCCAAAGTTCGAACTTCAGCCTCCAAATGCTCGAGACAGCCCTCAATGACAGGAATGTCTGAAGTAGCCTGATGAATAAATTCAATGGCTATGTTCAGAGAGGTGCAATCATTCTCTGTAAAGGAAGGCGTGGGTATTGGAGCTGGTGCAGTCAGCTTCAGAAGTACTTGCTGAAGCATGGAGGTATAGGAGTCAACCTTGAGAGAGAGATCCTAAAGTCATCTCTAAGGGTGTTCTGCATTTTATGAATAAGAGTGACCTGTTGCTGAGTCTCGACAAGGTCTTCTTTGATCTTGATGATGTCCCCCTGAACAGTTGTGAGCTGAGAAGAGTCAACTTTGGAGGAGGAGGCATCAACCAATTTCTTTAGCTCAGCACCAGCGATATTGATAGCACCAGTGGATTCGTTGACCGAGATGGTGAGAGACTCCACCTTTTCAGCAAGCGTGTTGACGTGAGCGTCAACAGTACCCAAAGTAGGAACTGCAAGTAAAGTTAGCAGATGAGCACAACGATGCTCAGGCTTATATGGTGAGATGGGAGTAGTGTTTAGGGTTATAGGAGTACCTGAGTTTTCAAACATGTTGTAGAAAAGCATAGATTCTTCAAATGTTTGATTATCAGGTCCTATAGGTGCAAACTGAGGTTGCTGGGAAAGAGATGGAGGGTTAGAGACCAAAGAAATAGAAGGATGAGTAATGGGGATAAAAGAAGTTTGGATAGTGGAAATTACCTCAGGTGGTTGTTTAAGAACTGAGGTGATGGGTGGTGTCACTGTTGTTGTGGCAGCGATGGTAATTGCTGGCACGGTTGATGTGATGGCTGCTGAAGTTGTGGAGGAGATACCCACTGTAACACCCTCAAATATGGAAATAGCAACTTATTTAAAATTTTCTAAATACATCAATAAAGGAATTATCTACAACCACAAATTAAGATTTAACCTCAATACAAACATTCATTCTATACAAAAGCCTATGATAATAACGGGTGCTACTAAAACCCCATAATAGTCACTGGAGGGTTGGCGCGACCCTGACATGCGACAGTGACATTGTCACTGTCGCGATGCACTGTCGCGCGAGATGTACCGAAAGTTGCTAACACTGTTTCGGCCGTAACTTCTTCGTTATAGCTCCGTTTTCGCTCCGGAATGAACTGTTGGACTCGTAATTGAATCCTTCATCCATCTAGACTATAAAATCCAGGATTAAAGTCCAAAATATTTTATCTTATCTTTCCCTAATATCTCGGTTTCGGTATTAACTCGATATGATACCTTTCGAAAATCGGGGTGTTACAATCCTCCCAACCTTGAAGGAGATTTCGTCCTCGAAATCTAGTACCGATCAAACACCCAATGTTGCCCTTTGTAAGGTCAATCGGCTCTTTACCCAAAAGGAATGCCTCCACGATACCTTGCCTCATGCACAAACCGATCACATCCCAATTAAGGTTGTTACTATAGTTCCCGCAACGAACCATCATCACTCGATCCCAAGGTTCGCTGTGTCTTACCGCTGACGAGATGAACATCGAGTCCTTATCAACCACTTTCTTATCCTTAAGATCTCGGTTGTCTCCCAACCTTGGGTTGCACATAATCCCTCAAGAATAGTTCCACCAAGGATGTTCCAAAGCAAACTCATCCCTTAGGCATTTTAATTCCGACCCATCAAGGTCTCCTCAATAGTCGATTTCTACTTAAGGTTTTCCTCGACATTCTAAACCCAAATCCTCGATAATCCATACTATAAAAGATTCATCGTCCCCTTCCTTGACGATATTTCCTAACACTAGTTAGTTTCGATCCAAACATAACATTCGATCCGTTCCTCAATTGACGCGGTACGACATTGGTGGACAACGAATTACCCCAACTACACGGTTACCCAATTCCCAGAGTGCAGTCAAGCATCGGTCGACGGATCAATGAAACCTTGTTGATTACAGAATTACCAATGATCGATTCCTAATTTCCATCATCCAATCTTCTCAAGGTTACCACTTAAATTGCTGACGCACCGGTTTCATCGGAAGTATAATGAAGCATCCCAACGGTTATTATCCTCAAATCGAATGTCGACACTTATGTTCAAAACTTTTACACCTCAACCGTGGATATACCACCATAAATTTCCTTCCATATTTTACACCGATGATTCAAAGTTGACACCTATCATGATACTAAATTCCGACAAGCAATTCACCATAATTTCCTTATTCCTTAAGACTCCCCCGGATGGTACACATCCGACCCATCGGCTCCTATCCTACCGAAGTCAAGCAACCACCCAAAGATTTATCCCGAAGGTTTACCGAAGCAAAAATATCACCACTTAATTATCTAGGAGAATACACAATTCTACTACTTCAATCATTCGTGCGTGTACCAATTCATAAATTGGAATCCAAGATTCGGACTGACCACGAATCGGATAACCCGATGCTTCAATTCCCAAGGACTGCTTAGTTCCTTAATTACAACTCCCTTCACGACAGAGGTTTAAATCTATAGGCCTAATGAGTTCAAGGTTTTCAACAACTATGCCAATTTAAACCTTTATGAAACTTCCAAATACATAAGCTTTATAACAATTGCTTGTGCGGTAAAATCCACTACTGATCACTCGATAGGTTGAGAATTGATCATCAACGCTACACGTATAAAACCATTTCCAAAATTTGTTTGATCAATATTTTCGTAAATAAAATGGTGGAAAAAAAAAGTGTGTAGTAATATTGATACTATAAACATGAAAATAAATTCCGGTACTCCAAACACGTGAAATAAATGTTTGTACAACTCCAAAAGAGAACCTCTCAACTTTTAACTATTAACTCTTCCTTCTTTAACTGAAAACGTGGCGGCATAAAATTTTCAACAAGTCTCCTATATATCAGTTTATTCCCTAAAATTTTGTAAGATAATGGGAAAACAAATAAATCTTCAAATCGAGTTTAAAGTCTTGGGCCGCCTCGATAAAACACATTTGACCAAGATGGTAACTACAACGATATGCATCCCGAAAATTCATTTCATGCATTGCAGAAAATTTATAACAATAAGGTCCACAATTGAAGCACGTTTAGATTAAAAGTTTAATATGAGATAACATAAATATATCACATTTTTACTCACGCGAGAGAAAATCAAATCCAACCCAAAAGTACGCACAAATACCCGTGTGAAACTCAAGATGCAATCATGAGACACTAAAATTTTCAAGGTGCCTCTTATGGTTCCAAGATGTAGGTGTAAGACTTGCATGAGACAAAGTATTAAACAAAACTTGTAAGTTAACACACACAATGATGCATATGCACATGTTCTCAAAACTATTCACGCAACGCAAAATGACGTAAGACGAGACACCCTAACCCAACTGAATTTTCGTAAGACTTACTAACGTGAAAACCAATTGGCGTCAAACTTTCATTACTCGACAAAAGTGTAAAACGACAATACTTTTAAAATATTAAACTTTTAGGAGTTTCCTCCTTTTACTGAAATGAAAAGTGCAATAGCGCTTTACAAAATTTACATGGGACACGACGCTAAATAACTCGCCAGCTTAAAAGAAGCAAAATTTAAGCTCACGCATAAAAAGACATCGTATAAAACAATACTCCATGAAATTTCAACAAAACTCACACAAACTAAAATTTCTCAAGAAATTCTGACTCAACGCGTGGGAATAACTTTTCCTTTAAAACTATTGACATATGTGGAGGAGATCCAATGCCTAGGTTAAAATCTCATAGCTACTTGCCCAATACTCAAATGACATTAAAATATGGATATTACAATATCCGCGAATAGCGTTAAACAGGAGACGTGAATAAAGAGATTTTTGATAACAATTTACAATTATGTGCAACAAAACATTTTCATGAATGCTTAAGCTCACAGTTTAAAATATGGTGAATGCTACATGCTTTACTAAAACCTTATTATGCAAAACACAAACACTTTATGTCTTATGAACATAAGAACAATTTATGCAAATTTATTTCAGAAATAAATTTAGTGTATGAATTTGATCGGCACTTGGCATCATAGGACTACACTTCCCAATGACCCGACACACTATTGTCATCTGGAAGCATCAAACATCTTAAGGCCACACTCTCAATAATTTGATAAGCTTACGAATTCTCCTTGAAATAAAATTGGTCTAACGAACTTATAGTTCTAATCCAACCAATAATTCTTACTCAAGATGATCAACTTAATGCGTTTAACGTGTTTAGCTATCACTCCAAAGTAACATTGCTATAACCATCGATTCTTCCTAAAATTATTCGCTTAGAAACTTTCTCACTACCCCAACGGTCATCATACTAAGGTATTTCAAGTATACACATGTGATATGTAGGTTCACCATAACACTGGCCAGGTGCCATTATGAACGTACCATACATGATTATCCTTGTGACCCTTGACAATTTCCCGTTTCTAGCGACCCGATCAACTCCAAGATATCTTATCTTAAGGCGCTTAATGTGCAACTTCACTTTCAATCACCTACCAGAACGCTAGTTTGAGTCTAGGCATCCAAAAATCAATACCTAAATCTCTCAAACTTAAGCTCTGATACCAACTTGTAACACCCTCAAATCTGGAAATAGCAACTTATTTAAAGTTTTCTAAATACATCAATAAAGGAATTATCTACAACCACAAATTAAGATTTAACCTCAATACAAACATTCATTCTATACAAAAGCCTATGATAATAACGGGTGCTACTAAAACCCCATAATAGTCACTATCTCCAAAATTGCAGAAGACTTCACCAACTACTTACATTTGCACAAAGCTAAGGCTCAACTCTTCATGGCTGCTAGAACGAAAACCCAACTGGAACCTGATGCACATGCCGACAAATAAAAAGGTTAGGCTTAACGCCTAGTGAGCTCAAGAGTTTTCAACATATATAAAGATGTTTGTGAAAATAGATAATGCAGTTTAATTCATAATCTTTCAAAAGGTATGCTTTGAATATGCAAACGACTCGTTTTCCAATAATATGCATTTTAGACGGAGAACACCAATTTGGACATTCTCCGAATCAAACTACTACAAAATGATGATACCAATGTAAACCGCCCCTTCATAAATTAGCTTCAACCCAAAACTCACTCAAAGCGTAAATATAAATTGGACTCTCCATTTAAGAAGGTACGGTTAAACCTTATATTTCAAAACACCCAAAACACGGGTGGGGCATAATACTCAACCCATAAATCAAGGGTAAAACCCAAATATACAAAACGTCACCGAAAACTTGGATAATAAAACTCAATACCCAAAAACAACACCTTTCGGTGACGGGGGATTCCCGATTCCATAAAATGTGACGGTCCACAAAGTAAGCCCATTTTATGTTGTTATGACTAGTCATATAAACAAAAGTACACGCAAGGGATGTCAGGCTCAGTGGCTTTAAACATACACCCACGGAAACTCAAGTTCAACCCCGAGGGATTGCTAGGTCGAGATCCTCATCCAATATCGTAATACTTGAGCACGAAGGACTTATACCCACATCCGGTACCTTAACGTGCAGCACGAAGGTCTTACACCCACATCCGGTGCCTAACGTGCCTCGACGTGGAAAACTAATCGTCCCAATGCCGGACAATAATAAACCAAATACGGGATCATGACTCCCAATGCATCAAATAAGCCAAATAATACACATAAGGCCCAACAAGGCTCGAAGTCGAGCTACCAAAACTGGACTATTGTCCAAAAACCCCATCAAAATAACAATGCCAAGCCGCAGACTTAGCAACCCATTGACTCATTAATAAATTGAATAAAAACACGATAAAACGCACTCACCCAACGGATATGCAAACATCACGACCAAAAGTGAGATTAGTTCAAAACTCAACATTAGTTGGGACAATCCATTTTCCTAATGAACTCATAACACAAAATATGCGTTTTCCAAATTTAACTGTTGATAAGAACGAAAATCATAAAATGAGATTATAAACATTTTTTCAAGTTACCTCACAAAAATGTGCAAGTGATCATTTATAAAACACTCCATTTCATGATGATGCATAAAACCCGACTTAAAAACGTAAATCTTTGACAAAAGATCCATTCATGCAATAAGACTTCAAAACACGTTCATTTATGACACATATATCAAATGCCCAAAAATCTCAAATGTGGTGTTATACAAAGTTTATAGAGTTAAATACTTCAACTAATCAAAGATTTACAAATACCCCAACATTTGATAATTTCATGTAAAACACATAAACACTTAAAATAGACATTTTGGCATGTACACCGTTTCCACAAATCAACTTGAACTCACCTTGCTTGATTTAGGCTAAATCTAGATTTTCCCCCAACTAGGGCTCCTTTGAAGAACACTTGGATTCTCAAGACAAAACTTCCAAAACCTAAATCCATACATATTCAACCATACATAAACATAATCAACCACAAAGAATCGTTTCCCAAACCATGAGCATGAATACCTCAACTAATATCGAAACCCTAACTTCCATAACCGAAGAGAATAGAAGATTACCTTAACCCAAGCTTGAATCCACCAACCAAAACACTTCTAGTTCACCAAAATGGCCACAAACCTCCAATCTACGAAAGGAAGCACAAAGGGTGGATGAAACCCTAGAAAACTTGGGGAAGAAGATGAATAGGGAGAGATGAGAAGCTTACCACCACCAAATACTCTAGTATACTTCAATAGATCTCAATCTATTTTCATATCCTTGAAAAGCTCTTAAAAAAGAAACCGTAGCAACTTGAATCACCCAAATCGGAGTTGAAATGAGAAAGTTATGACCAAATGAAGAAGAAACCCGTATTTACGCACTGGAGGGTTGGCGCGACCCTGACATGCGACAGTGACATTGTCACTGTCGCGATGCACTGTCGCGCGAGATGTACCGAAAGTTGCTAACACTGTTTCGGCCGTAACTTCTTCGTTATAACTCCGTTTTCGCTCCGGAATGAACCGTTGGACTCGTAATTGAATCCTTCATCCATCTAGACTATAAAATCCAGGATTAAAGTCCAAAATATTTTATCTTATCTTTCCCTAATATATCGGTTTCGGTATTAACTCGATATGATACCTTTCGAAAATCGAAGTGTTACAATCCTCCCAACCTTGAAGGAGATTTCGTCCTCGAAATCTAGTACCGATCAAACACCCAATGTTGCCCTTTGTAAGGTCAATCGACTCTTTACCCAAAAGGAATGCCTCCACGATACCTTGCCTCACGCACAAACCGATCACATCCCAATTAAGATTGTTACTATAGTTCCCGCAACGAACCATCATCACTCGATCCCAAGGTTCGCTGTGTCTTACCGCTGACGAGATGAACATCGAGTCCTTATCAACCACTTTCTTATCCTTAAGATCTCGGTTGTCTCCCAACCTTGGGTTGCACATAATCCCTCAAGAATAGTTCCACCAAGGATGTTCCAAAGCAAACTCATCCCTTAGGCATTTTAATTCCGACCCATCAAGGTCTCCTCAATAGTCGATTTCTACTTAAGGTTTTCCTCGACATTCTAAACCCAAATCCTCGATAATCCATACTATAAAAGATTCATCGTCTCCTTTCTTGACGATATTTCCTAACACTAGTTAGTTTCGATCCAAACATAACATTCGATCCGTTCCTCAATTGACGCGGTACGACATTGGTGGACAACGAATTACCCCAACTACACGGTTACCCAATTCCCAGAGTACAGTCAAGCATCGGTTGACGGATCAATGAAACCTTGTTGATTACAGAATTACCAATGATCGATTCCTAATTTCCATCATCCAATCTTCTCAAGGTTACCACTTAAATTGCTGACGCACCGGTTTCATCGGAAGTATAATGAAGCATCCCAACGGTTATTATCCTCAAATCGAATGTCGACACTTATGTTCAAAACTTTTACACCTCAACCGTGGATATACCACCATAAATTTCCTTCCATATTTTACACCGATGATTCAAAGTTGACACCTATCATGATACTAAATTCCGACAAGCAATTCACCATAATTTCCTTATTCCTTAAGACTCACCCGGATGGTACACATCCGACCCATCGGCTCCTATCCTACCGAAGTCAAGCAACCACCCAAAGATTTATCCCGAAGGTTTACCGAAGCAAAAATATCACCACTTAATTATCTAGGAGAATACACAATTCTACTACTTCAATCATTCGTGCGTGTACCAATTCATAAATTGGAATCCAAGATTCGGACTGACCACGAATCGGATAACCCGATGCTTCAATTCCCAAGGACTGCTTAGTTCCTTAATTACAACTCCCTTCACGATAGAGGTTTAAATCTATAGGCCTAATGAGTTCAAGGTTTTCAACAACTATGCCAATTTAAACCTTTATGAAACTTCCAAATACATAAGCTTTATAACAATTGCTTGTGCGGTAAAATCCACTACTGATCACTCGATAGGTTGAGAATTGATCATCAACGCTACACGTATAAAACCATTTCCAAAATTTGTTTGATCAATATTTTCGTAAATAAAATGGTGGAAAAAAAAGTGTGTAGTAATATTGATACTATAAACATGAAAATAAATTCCGGTACTCCAAACACGTGAAATAAATGTTTGAACAGCTCCAAAAGAGAACCTCTCAACTTTTAACTATTAACTCTTCCTTCTTTAACTGAAAACGTGGCGGCATAAAATTTTCAACAAGTCTCCTATATATCAGTTTATTCCCTAAAATTTTGTAAGATAATGGGAAAACAAATAAATCTTCAAATCGAGTTTAAAGTCTTGGGCCGCCTCGATAAAACACATTTGACCAAGATGGTAACTACAACGATATGCATCCCGAAAATTCATTTCATGCATTGCAGAAAATTTATAACAATAAGGTCCACAATTGAAGCACGTTTAGATTAAAAGTTTAATATGAGATAACATAAATATATCACATTTTTACTCACGCGAGAGAAAATCAAATCCAACCCAAAAGTACGCACAAATACCCGTGTGAAACTCAAGATGCAATCATGAGACACTAAAATTTTCAAGGTGCCTCTTATGGTTCCAAGATGTAGGTGTAAGACTTGCATGAGACAAAGTATTAAACAAAACTTGTAAGTTAACACACACAATGATGCATATGCACATGTTCTCAAAACTATTCACGCAACGCAAAATGACGTAAGACGAGACACCCTAACCCAACTGAATTTTCGTAAGACTTACTAACGTGAAAACCAATTGGCGTCAAACTTTCATTACTCGACAAAAGTGTAAAACGACAATACTTTTAAAATATTAAACTTTTAGGAGTTTCCTCCTTTTACTGAAATGAAAAGTGCAATAGCGCTTTACAAAATTTACATGGGACACGACGCTAAATAACTCGCCAGCTTAAAAGAAGCAAAATTTAAGCTCACGCATAAAAAGACATCGTATAAAACAATACTCCATGAAATTTCAACAAAACTCACACAAACTAAAATTCTCAAGAAATTCTGACTCAACGCGTGAGAATAACTTTTCCTTTAAAACCATTGACATATGTGGAGGAGATCCAATGCCTAGGTTAAAATCTCATAGCTACTTGCCCAATACTCAAATGACATTAAAGTATGGATATTACAATATCCGCGAATAGCGTTAAACAGGAGACGTGAATAAAGAGATTTTTGATAACAATTTGCAATTATGTGCAACAAAACATTTTCATGAATGCTTAAGCTCACAGTTTAAAATATGGTGAATGCTACATGCTTTACTAAAACCTTATTATGCAAAACACAAACACTTTATGTCTTACGAACATAAGAACAATTTATGCAAATTTATTTCAGAAATAAATTTAGTGTATGAATTTGATCGGCACTTGGCATCATAGGACTACACTTCCCAATGACCCGACACACTATTGTCATCTGGAAGCATCAAACATCTTAAGGCCACACTCTCAATAATTTGATAAGCTTACGAATTCTCTTTGAAATAAAATTGGTCTAACGAACTTATAGTTCTAATCCAACCAATAATTCTTACTCAAGATGATCAACTTAATGCGTTCAACGTGTTTAGCTATCACTCCAAAGTAACATTGCTATAACCATCGATCCTTCCTAAAATTATTCGCTTAGAAACTTTCTCACTACCCCAACGGTCATCATACTAAGGTATTTCAAGTATACACATGTGATATGTAGGTTCACCATAACACTGGCCAGGTGCCATTATGAACGTACCATACATGATCATCCTTGCGACCCTTGACAATTTCCCGTTTCTAGCGACCCGATCAACTCCAAGATATCTTATCTTAAGGCGCTTAATGTGCAACTTCACTTTCAATCACCTACCAGAACGCTAGTTTGAGTCTAGGCATCCAAAAATCAATACCTAAATCTCTCAAACTTAAGCTCTGATACCAACTTGTAACACCCTCAAATCTGGAAATAGCAACTTATTTAAAGTTTTCTAAATACATCAATAAAGGAATTATCTACAACCACAAATTAAGATTTAACCTCAATACAAACATTCATTCTATACAAAAGCCTATGATAATAACGGGTGCTACTAAAACCCCATAATAGTCACTATCTCCAAAATTGCAGAAGACTTCACCAACTACTTACATTTGCACAAAGCTAAGGCTCAACTCTTCATGGCTGCTAGAACGAAAACCCAACTGGAACCTGATGCACATGCCGACAAATAAAAAGGTTAGGCTTAACGCCTAGTGAGCTCAAGAGTTTTCAACATATATAAAGATGTTTGTGAAAATAGATAATGCAGTTTAATTCATAATCTTTCAAAAGGTATGCTTTGAATATGCAAACGACTCGTTTTCCAATAATATGCATTTTAGACGGAGAACACCAATTTGGACATTCTCCGAATCAAACTACTACAAAATGATGATACCAATGTAAACCGCCCCTTCATAAATTAGCTTCAACCCAAAACTCACTCAAAGCGTAAATATAAATTGGACTCTCCATTTAAGAAGGTACGGTTAAACCTTATATTTCAAAACACCCAAAACACGGGTGGGGCATAATACTCAACCCATAAATCAAGGGTAAAACCCAAATATACAAAACGTCACCGAAAACTTGGATAATAAAACTCAATACCCAAAAACAACACCTTTCGGTGACGGGGGATTCCCGATTCCATAAAATGTGACGGTCCACAAAGTAAGCCCATTTTATGTTGTTATGACTAGTCATATAAACAAAAGTACACGCAAGGGATGTCAGGCTCAGTGGCTTTAAACATACACCCACGGAAACTCAAGTTCAACCCCGAGGGATTGCTAGGTCGAGATCCTCATCCAATATCGTAATACTTGAGCACGAAGGACTTATACCCACATCCGGTACCTTAACGTGCAGCACGAAGGTCTTACACCCACATCCGGTGCCTAACGTGCCTCGACGTGGAAAACTAATCGTCCCAATGCCGGACAATAATAAACCAAATACGGGATCATGACTCCCAATGCATCAAATAAGCCAAATAATACACATAAGGCCCAACAAGGCTCGAAGTCGAGCTACCAAAACTGGACTATTGTCCAAAAACCCCATCAAAATAACAATGCCAAGCCGCAGACTTAGCAACCCATTGACTCATTAATAAATTGAATAAAAACACGATAAAACGCACTCACCCAACGGATATGCAAACATCACGACCAAAAGTGAGATTAGTTCAAAACTCAACATTAGTTGGGACAATCCATTTTCCTAATGAACTCATAACACAAAATATGCGTTTTCCAAATTTAACTGCTGATAAGAACGAAAATCATAAAATGAGATTATAAACATTTTTTCAAGTTACCTCACAAAAATGTGCAAGTGATCATTTATAAAACACTCCATTTCATGATGATGCATAAAACCCGACTTAAAAACGTAAATCTTTGACCAAAGATCCATTCATGCAATAAGACTTCAAAACACGTTCATTTATGACACATATATCAAATGCCCAAAAATCTCAAATGTGGTGTTATACAAAGTTTATAGAGTTAAATACTTCAACTAATCAAAGATTTACAAATACTCCAACATTTGATAATTTCATGTAAAACACATAAACACTTAAAATAGACATTTTGGCATGTACACCGTTTTCACAAATCAACTTGAACTCACCTTGCTAGATTTAGGCTAAATCTAGATTTTCCCCCAATTAGGGCTCCTTTGAAGAACACTTGGATTCTCAAGACAAAACTTCCAAAACCTAAATTCATACATATTCAACCATACATAAACATAATCAACCACAAAGAATCGTTTCCCAAACCATGAGCATGAATACCTCAACTAATACCGAAACCCTAACTTCCATAACCGAAGAGAATAGAAGATTACCTTAACCCAAGCTTGAATCCACCAACCAAAACACTTCTAGTTCACCAAAATGGCCACAAACCTCCAATCTATGAAAGGAAGCACAAAGGGTGGATGAAACCCTAGAAAACTTGGGGAAGAAGATGAATAGGGAGAGATGAGAAGCTTACCACCACCAAATACTCTAGTATACTTCAATAGATCCCAATCTATTTTCATATCCTTGAAAAGCTCTTAAAAACAAAACCGTAGCAACTTGAATCACCCAAATCGGAGTTGAAATGAGAAAGTTATGACCAAATGAAGAAGAAACCCGTATTTACGCACTGGAGGGTTGGCGCGACCCTGACATGCGACAGTGACATTGTCACTGTCGCGATGCACTGTCGCGCGAGATGTACCGAAAGTTTCTAACACTGTTTCGGCCGTAACTTCTTTGCTATAGCTCCGTTTTCGCTCCGGAATGAACCGTTGGACTCGTAACTGAATCCTTCATCCATCTAGACTATAAAATCCAAGATTAAAGTCCAAAATATTTTATCTTATCTTTCCCTAATATCTCGGTTTCGGTATTAACTCGATATGATACCTTTCGAAAATCGGGGTGTTACAATCCTCCCAACCTTGAAAGAGATTTCGTCCTCGAAATCTAGTACCGATCAAACACCCAATGTTGCCCTTTGTAAGGTCAATCGGCTCTTTACCCAAAAGGAATGCCTCCACGATACCTTGCCTCATGCACAAACCGATCACATCCCAATTAAGGTTGTTACTATAGTTCCCGCAACGAACCATCATCACTCGATCCCAAGGTTCGCTGTGTCTTACCGCTGACGAGATGAACATCGAGTCCTTATCAACCACTTTCTTATCCTTAAGATCTCGGTTGTCTCCCAACCTTGGGTTGCACATAATCCCTCAAGAATAGTTCCACCAAGGATGTTCCAAAGCAAACTCATCCCTTAGGCATTTTAATTCCGACCCATCAAGGTCTCCTCAATAGTCGATTTCTACTTAAGGTTTTCCTCGACATTCTAAACCCAAATCCTCGATAATCCATACTATAAAAGATTCATCGTCCCCTTCCTTGACGATATTTCCTAACACTAGTTAGTTTCGATCCAAACATAACATTCGATCCGTTCCTCAATTGACGCGGTACGACATTGGTGGACAACGAATTACCCCAACTACACGGTTACCCAATTCCCAGAGTGCAGTCAAGCATCGGTCGACGGATCAATGAAACCTTGTTGATTACAGAATTACCAATGATCGATTCCTAATTTCCATCATCCAATCTTCTCAAGGTTACCACTTAAATTGCTGACGCACCGGTTTCATCGGAAGTATAATGAAGCATCCCAACGGTTATTATCCTCAAATCGAATGTCGACACTTATGTTCAAAACTTTTACACCTCAACCGTGGATATACCACCATAAATTTCCTTCCATATTTTACACCGATGATTCAAAGTTGACACCTATCATGATACTAAATTCCGACAAGCAATTCACCATAATTTCCTTATTCCTTAAGACTCACCCGGATGGTACACATCCGACCCATCGGCTCCTATCCTACCGAAGTCAAGCAACCACCCAAAGATTTATCCCGAAGGTTTACCGAAGCAAAAATATCACCACTTAATTATCTAGGAGAATACACAATTCTACTACTTCAATCATTCGTGCGTGTACCAATTCATAAATTGGAATCCAAGATTCGGACTGACCACGAATCGGATAACCCGATGCTTCAATTCCCAAGGACTGTTTAGTTCCTTAATTACAACTCCCTTCACGACAGAGGTTTAAATCTATAGGCCTAATGAGTTCAAGGTTTTCAACAACTATACCAATTTAAACCTTTATGAAACTTCCAAATACATAAGCTTTATAACAATTGCTTGTGCGGTAAAATCCACTACTGATCACTCGATAGGTTGAGAATTGATCGTCAACGCTACACGTATAAAACCATTTCCAAAATTTGTTTGATCAATATTTTCGTAAATAAAATGGTGGAAAAAAAGTGTGTAGTAATATTGATACTATAAACATGAAAATAAATTCCGGTACTCCAAACACGTGAAATAAATGTTTGTACAGCTCCAAAAGAGAACCTCTCAACTTTTAACTATTAACTCTTCCTTCTTTAACTGAAAACGTGGCGGCATAAAATTTTCAACAAGTCTCCTATATATCAGTTTATTCCTTAAAATTTTGTAAGATAATGGGAAAACAAATAAATCTTCAAATCGAGTTTAAAGTCTTGGGCCGCCTCGATAAAACACATTTGACCAAGATGATAACTACAACGATATGCATCCCGAAAATTCATTTCATGCATTGCAGAAAATTTATAACAATAAGGTCCACAATTGAAGCACGTTTAGATTAAAAGTTTAATATGAGATAACATAAATATATCACATTTTTACTCACGCGAGAGAAAATCAAATCCAACCCAAAAGTACGCACAAATACCCGTGTGAAACTCAAGATGCAATCATGAGACACTAAAATTTTCAAGGTGCCTCTTATGGTTCCAAGATGTAGGTGTAAGACTTGCATGAGACAAAGTATTAAACAAAACTTGTAAGTTAACACACACAATGATGCATATGTACATGTTTCAAAATTATTTACGCAACGCAAAATGACGTAAGACGAGACACCCTAACCCAACTGAATTTTCGTAAGACTTACTAACGTGAAAACCAATTGGCGTCAAACTTTCATTACTCGACAAAAGTGTAAAACGACAATACTTTTAAAATATTAAACTTTTAGGAGTTTCCTCCTTTTACTGAAATGAAAAGTGCAATAGCGCTTTACAAAATTTACATGGGACACGACGCTAAATAACTCGCAAGCTTAAAAGAAGCAAAATTTAAGCTCACCCATAAAAAGACATCGTATAAAACAATACTCCATGAAATTTCAACAAAACTCACACAAACTAAAATTCACAAGAAATTCTGACTCAACGTGTGGGAATAACTTTTCCTTTAAAACCATTGACATATGTGGAGGAGATCCAATGCCTAGGTTAAAATCTCATAGCTACTTGCCCAATACTCAAATGACATTAAAATATGGATATTACAATATCCGCGAATAGCGTTAAACAGGAGACGTGAATAAAGAGATTTTTGATAACAATTTGCAATTATGTGCAACAAAACATTTTCATGAATGCTTAAGCTCACAGTTTAAAATCTGGTGAATGCTACATGCTTTACTAAAACCTTATTATGCAAAACACAAACACATTATGTCTTACGAACATAAGAACAATTTATGCAAATTTATTTCAGAAATAAATTTAGTGTATGAATTTGATCGGCACTTGGCATCATAGGACTACACTTCCCAATGACCCGACACACTATTGTCATCTGGAAGCATCAAACATCTTAAGGCCACACTCTCAATAATTTGATAAGATTACGAATTCTCCTTGAAATAAAATTGGTCTAACGAACTTATAGTTCTAATCCAACCAATAATTCTTACTCAAGATGATCAACTTAATGCGTTCAACGTGTTTAGCTATCACTCCAAAGTAACATTGCTATAACCATCGATCCTTCCTTAAATTATTCGCTTAGAAACTTTCTCACTACCCCAACGGTCATCATACTAAGGTATTTCAAGTATACACATGTGATATGTAGGTTCACCATAACACTGGCCAGGTGCCATTATGAACGTACCATACATGATCATCCTTGCGACCCTTGACAATTTCCCGTTTCTAGCGACTCGATCAACTCCAAGATATCTTATCTTAAGGCGCTTAATGTGCAACTTCACTTTCAATCACCTACCAGAACGCTAGTTTGAGTCTAGGCATCCAAAAATCAATACCTAAATCTCTCAAACTTAAGCTCTGATACCAACTTGTAACACCCTCAAATCTGGAAATAGCAACTTATTTAAAGTTTTCTAAATACATCAATAAAGGAATTATCTACAACCACAAATTAAGATTTAACCTCAATACAAACATTCATTCTATACAAAAGCCTATGATAATAACGGGTGCTACTAAAACCCCATAATAGTCACTATCTCCAAAATTGCAGAAGACTTCACCAACTACTTACATTTGCACAAAGCTAAGGCTCAACTCTTCATGGCTGCTAGAACGAAAACCCAACTGGAACCTGATGCACATGCCGACAAATAAAAAGGTTAGGCTTAACGCCTAGTGAGCTCAAGAGTTTTCAACATATATAAAGATGTTTGTGAAAATAGATAATGCAGTTTAATTCATAATCTTTCAAAAGGTATGCTTTGAATATGCAAACGACTCGTTTTCCAATAATATGCATTTTAGACGGAGAACACCAATTTGGACATTCTCCGAATCAAACTACTACAAAATGATGATACCAATGTAAACCGCCCCTTCATAAATTAGCTTCAACCCAAAACTCACTCAAAGCGTAAATATAAATTGGACTCTCCATTTAAGAAGGTACGGTTAAACCTTATATTTCAAAACACCCAAAACACGGGTGGGGCATAATACTCAACCCATAAATCAAGGGTAAAACCCAAATATACAAAACGTCACCGAAAACTTGGATAATAAAACTCAATACCCAAAAACAACACCTTTCGGTGACGGGGGATTCCCGATTCCATAAAATGTGACGGTCCACAAAGTAAGCCCATTTTATGTTGTTATGACTAGTCATATAAACAAAAGTACACGCAAGGGATGTCAGGCTCAGTGGCTTTAAACATACACCCACGGAAACTCAAGTTCAACCCCGAGGGATTGCTAGGTCGAGATCCTCATCCAATATCGTAATACTTGAGCACGAAGGACTTATACCCACATCCGGTACCTTAACGTGCAGCACGAAGGTCTTACACCCACATCCGGTGCCTAACGTGCCTCGACGTGGAAAACTAATCGTCCCAATGCCGGACAATAATAAACCAAATACGGGATCATGACTCCCAATGCATCAAATAAGCCAAATAATACACATAAGGCCCAACAAGGCTCGAAGTCGAGCTACCAAAACTGGACTATTGTCCAAAAACCCCATCAAAATAACAATGCCAAGCCGCAGACTTAGCAACCCATTGACTCATTAATAAATTGAATAAAAACACGATAAAACGCACTCACCCAACGGATATGCAAACATCACGACCAAAAGTGAGATTAGTTCAAAACTCAACATTAGTTGGGACAATCCATTTTCCTAATGAACTCATAACACAAAATATGCGTTTTCCAAATTTAACTGCTGATAAGAACGAAAATCATAAAATGAGATTATAAACATTTTTTCAAGTTACCTCACAAAAATGTGCAAGTGATCATTTATAAAACACTCCATTTCATGATGATGCATAAAACCCGACTTAAAAACGTAAATCTTTGACCAAAGATCCATTCATGCAATAAGACTTCAAAACACGTTCATTTATGACACATATATCAAATGCCCAAAAATCTCAAATGTGGTGTTATACAAAGTTTATAGAGTTAAATACTTCAACTAATCAAAGATTTACAAATACCCCAACATTTGATAATTTCATGTAAAACACATAAACACTTAAAATAGACATTTTGGCATGTACACCGTTTTCACAAATCAACTTGAACTCACCTTGCTAGATTTAGGCTAAATCTAGATTTCCCCCCAATTAGGGCTCCTTTGAAGAACACTTGGATTCTCAAGACAAAACTTCCAAAACCTAAATCCATACATATTCAACCATACATAAACATAATCAACCACAAAGAATCGTTTCCCAAACCATGAGCATGAATACCTCAACTAATACCGAAACCCTAACTTCCATAACCGAAGAGAATAGAAGATTACCTTAACCCAAGCTTGAATCCACCAACCAAAACACTTCTAGTTCACCAAAATGGCCACAAACCTCCAATCTATGAAAGGAAGCACAAAGGGTGGATGAAACCCTAGAAAACTTGGGGAAGAAGATGAATAGGGAGAGATGAGAAGCTTACCACCACCAAATACTCTAGTATACTTCAATAGACTTCCAATCTCTTTCCATATCCTTGAAAAGCTCTTAAAAACGAAACCGTAGCAACTTGAATCACCCAAATCGGAGTTGAAATGAGAAAGTTATGACCAAATGAAGAAGAAACCCGTATTTACGCACTGGAGGGTTGGCGCGACCCTGACATGCGACAGTGACATTGTCACTGTTGCGAGGCACTGTCGCGCGAGATGTACCGAAAGTTGCTAACACTGTTTCGGCCGTAACTTCTTCGTTATAGCTCTGTTTTCGCTCCGAAAAGAACCGTTGGACTCGTAATTGAATCCTTCATCCATCTAGACTATAAAATCCAGGATTAAAGTCCAAAATATTTTATCTTATTTTTCCCTAATATCTCGGTTTCGGTATTAACTCGATATGATACCTTTCGAAAATCGGGGTGTTACACCCACAAAAGCATCCAAAGTAGTTTGTTGAGAAACTACTTCAGGCATTGAACCACCAGGGGCATTCTCCTTAGTCTTTTTGGCCTTTTTAGAAGGACCATGAAGACTAGTTGATGGTCGTTTTTGAGCGGTGGTAGTGGCAGAGATAGCAGAAGAAGGAACCTCCTGCGTAGCCGCTGAAGTCGAAGAGTGGAGAGAGAGACGAGTGCGTAGAGTTGAGAGAGTTACCTCATTGGCAACTGGCTTGACCTCCAGTGATCGCTGACCAACCTTTGAAAAAGTACCATCTTGAGAAGTTGGGTACTTGTCAGCGTATAGAAACTTTAGGTACACACAGATAAATCATACATAAGGGATCTTGGGATCCCTCTCTGTCTTTTCTATCTTTGACTTAAGGTCATCAAAGATAGCGCCTGCGTAATCGAAATGCTTGCCAGCAATGACTGAATAGCCCATCTGGAGCTGAACTTTGCTAACCTGATCCAGTGAGCCAATCTTCCCACTCATGCTTTGAATGATGTGTGAGAAGATGTAGTTGAATTGTGAAGGCATGTTTTCCTTTTGAATCTTTGTCAGGAGCTTGTTTGGAATGGTGGAACGGGGCTTGTTATCCCAACAGTACTCCATGTCATCCAGGAACTGGATGAGTTCAGCGTCAGTGGGGAGAGCATCAATGTAAGACCCGGTTTTAAAAAAAAACGTATAATTATTCTTACCCGAATTGAACCGTAATTAAAAATAGCAACCAAAGATACTTGAGGGGTAAAAACCGTCATTCATCCAAACTTATTATAATTAAAATTTTATATATATAATAAAAGAAAAAAAAAATGTTAAGTAAACAAGATCACATCGTTTCCTTCTTCTTTTTCATTCCATAACCGCCATAGTCGTCTCTCTCATCTCTCTCTCTCTAAACTTTCAAAAACTTCTCTCTAGATTATCTTACGATCCGTTGAAGTAATCGACGAAATAATTACATATTCGGAATCTACTCGTCGAGCCCTTCTTAGAGGTATAAATTTCTTCTTAAGTTATTTAAGTTGGTAAGTTAGGGTAGTTGAAGTTGGTTGGTAGATTATGATTATATATTGTAAAGTTATAATCATTTACATATATAGGAATGTTTGTTTTTGTCAAAATTACAAACGGGTAAAGTTTAGAATCCAACCGGTTATATTTATATCTAGATGTTTAACCACACACCAAGTGATCGGTTTAATGTCTAAGAGAATATAATTTCGTGATTAAGTTAGGATAATAAGCATTGAATTTTATGATATGCGAGTAATAGTAATTTATGGTTTAAATAGGCAATCGAACGGGTTAAACTTCATCCTGAGTCTCGATTGATCACGTGTTGCATCTCAATCAGATCAAGGTATGGATTTCATTTCTTTTGAATCGTGGGCAACTATTTGTCGTAGTTGACCCTTCCTAAACGTGGTTCACCACCTTGTGATTGATCAACCGAACGTGATCAACAATTACGAAATTGTACACACACATACACATTGATTTTGGTTTATTGAATTAATTGTTTGAACATTTTGATGTTTTATTAAAATGTGTCTCGTATGAGATTGTTTATGAAAAATGTGAATTATATAGATTATAATTTCTGTGATCGCCATTTGGGTAAGTGGTATATGTTTAGTTTTCATTGATTTTAGAAGAACCCAATAAATGGGCACATTATTTGGGATGCCTTCTATGGCGGCTTTGTTGTCATAGCGTCCTGCAGATGACGGTCCACCAGAGTTAAGCCTATGTGGCTTACGTGAACCCACTCTGGGAGGACTTGGCTGACTTTGTTGGCTCCAGGGCGGATGAATCGATTCTAGAACTTTACCCACAGAATATGTGACCGTGGTTAAATTCACGGGGGACTCGTTGTGTGTGCCCGCATGCTGACCCAGTTCGTGTGGTTTGGCCACCCCACGAACACAACGACTGGAATTGACGGACTTTATTTATATTACATTTTGAAGTTAAAGTGTGAACTGTTCTTGAGATTATTGCTTTTGATTATATTACCGAACGTTTCTTTTGATTTAAATGAACTATGAACTTCAGTCTCAAGAACTTTCTTCGAATTGAATTTTTAAGTCTTCCGCTTCGTTATCGATGTTTTTATTATTATTTACGAATTTATATTATAATCCATTCACTGAGCCTTGTGCTCAGCCGTGTTTTTGTTTTCTGACACGGCAGGTTCGAAGTGAAGTTTACGGGGATGGTACTTGAGATCGAGCGTGTTATTTTGGAGTTCTTAGAATCACTTTGCTTTATCTTTCTAAGTGTATAAAATCTTTTGAGGTATGATAGTTTGGATTTTAATATATGTTTAGAGTTTATTAATAGCTCTGAATTTAGATATGTATTTATGTTAAGTCTCGTATCTGACATCACCCGTTCCGGACCACGGGGACGGGGGTTGTTACAAATATGGTATCAGAGCATAGGTTACGACCTGTAGATTAAATAAGTTTGACTTGTGAGAATTGGGTAGACATTAGAATGGGTATACTAGAATTTAATTATATTTACTGAATTTCAATCCGTAACTGTTTTGAATTCTGATCTTGATGTTGTTCTGTATTAGAATGTCGAGACGTGGTCGCCCACGCAAGTCCAGATCTCAACATGAGGGTAACCCAATTCCCAACCTAGTGGGCGGTACTAGTGAAACTAATATTGCTGATGTGGTCCGTCAGACCATGTCAAGTATGATGCCTGCATATCTTGAACAAGCCATCCAGGCTATGCGACAGACGACACAAAATCTTCCTCCAAATCCGAATACAAATCCAAATCCAAATTCTGGTCCTACATCAAATATTGGAAATCCCGGATCAAGTTCGGGTAATCCAACAGGAGAAATGCATACATGGCTAGAGAGGTTTAATAAACAGAAACCTCAATCTTTCTCAATGGCCGTAGATTCAGTAGATGCTGAACACTGGATTCGGCACATCGAAAAGATTTTTAATGTCTTAGATATTCCAGATCAGTACAGGGTCCGCTTGGCTACTTACAAGTTTGAGAAAGAAGCGAACAATTGGTGGGAAGCTTGCGTTCAAACTGACCCATCTGTTAAGAACTTATCTTGGGATAACTTCAAAGAATTTTTCTTCAATCAGTATTTTACGGCGGCAGATCGCGATGCTTATGTGCAAGACTATTCAACGATCCAACAAGGCGAGGAAGAAACCGTTGCCGACTACATGGCTCGCTTTCTTAAGTTTTCTCGTTTTACAGGAAATACCGTAGGCACACAAGCGCAACAAGCCAATAAGTTTAAATGGACACTTAACTCGAAGTATAAGGACAGTCTCTTGAATCTTCCTTTTAATACCGTTACTGAAGTGGCCGACGCAGCGAAGAATATTGATCGGTCACAACAACAACAGTTAACTTCACGCGTTGACAATAAGAAACGTGGACCTGGATTTTTCCAAAGCAACCCTCGTTTTGTAAAGTCAAAGTCGAACATTAACCCACATAAAAGTTCAAGTTAATTCACGCCACAACTTCCAGTGTTTTCTAACAGGGGGAGTCAAAATGTTTCGAGTCCAATTAATATTTGTGATAAGTGCAATCTTCGACATCGGCCGGGTCCGTGTCTAAAGATGACCGGTTCGTGTTTTAATTGTCAAGAACAAGGGCATATGGCCAGAGATTGTCCTAAAGCGGGAAAAGGAAAAGGAAAACAAGCAACTACTTAGTGGGCGAGTCTTTGCATTACCTGGCGACAAATCTCAAGCGGGTATGATTTCAGGCCATGTTAACTTAAATGATTTATCTGTTTATGCCTTGTTTGATACTGGAGCAACACACTCTGTTGTTTCTGAACAATTAGAATTCCGGTTAAAACCTTATGAACAAACCACCGAATGTCCAGTCGTTATATCTACCCCAATGGGTGGTTCAATCTGTGTGTTAACTCGATTTTCAAATTGTCCGTTAATTGTTGGAGATCGCATACGGGAGGTCACTCTACTTCCAATGCATATGTCCCACTTTCAATTAATATTGGGTATAGACTGGTTGTCACACCACCATGCAACTATAGACTGTAACGCCAAGCAAATATTATTTGGAGATGTTGACAAACCAGAGGCAATCTTCCAAGGAGGTACTCCAAAAGAAGATGTTAGCGCTTTAACTTCTATTACGGTGCACCAGTATACTTGGCAAAGTAATGAAGGTTTTCTGGCCTCGTTACAAGATCCCGAACAGATAATCCCTACATATGCACCCGTACCTGTTGTTTCCGAATATCTTGATGTGTTTCCCGACGATTTACCGGGTATACCACCAGTCCGGGAAGTCGAATTTACCATCGATCTAGTTCCGGGAGCTTCTCCAATTTCTAAGGCTCCCTATCGAATGGCTCCAACTGAAATGAAGGAACTCAAAACTCAACTCGATGATTTATTAAAGAAAGGTTTCATTCGACCCAACGTTTCACCCTGGGGAGCTCCGGTTCTCTTTGTCAAAAAGAAAGAAGGTACGATGTGTCTTTGTATTGATTACCGGGAGCTTAATAAAGTAACGATCCGTAACAAGTATCCGTTGCCGAGAATCGACGATCTGTTCGATCAATTACAAGGAGCACGATACTTTTCCAAAATTGATCTTCGGTCTGGGTACCATCAACTTCGTATCCAAGATTGTGATATTCCGAAAACCGCATTCAGAACTCGCTATGGGCACTACGAATTCTTAGTAATGCCTTTCGGGCTAACTAATGCTCCAGCGGTCTTTATGGATCTTATGAATCGGGTTTTCAAAGATTATCTCGACGACTTTGTTATCGTGTTTATTGATGACATATTGATATACTCAAAGTCAAGAGAGAAACATGATCAACATCTTCACATCGTTTTGGAAACTCTTCGAACGAAAAAGTTATACGCAAAACGTTCTAAGTGTGAATTTTGGCTTGATCAAGTATCTTTTCTCGGACACGTAATTTCTGCAGAAGGTGTCAAAGTCGATCCAACAAAAATTGAAACTGTCACTAAATGGCCTCGACCTACGAACGTATCTGAAGTTCGTGGTTTTCTAGGTCTGGCTGGTTATTATAGACGATTCGTTGAAGGATTTTCTAAAATATCTCTACCTTTAACCCGATTACTCCGAAAAGGAGTCAAATTCAATTGGGGTTCTGAACAAGAATCTAGTTTCGAGGAATTGAAGCATCAATTGGTTACTGCACCTGTTCTTGTATTACCATCTGGCACCGGAGGTTTTCAAGTTTACAGTGATGCTTCAAAGATAGGTCTCGGTTGTGTTCTTATGCAAAACGGTAGAGTGATCGCATATGCGTCACGTCAATTAAAGCCTTATGAGGTCAATTATCCGACTCACGATCTCGAATTGGCTGCGGTTATCTTCGCACTTAAAATTTGGCGTTATTATTTGTACGGTGAAACATGTGAAGTTTTCACCGACCACAAGAGCCTTAAATATATATATTTACTCAAAAAGAGTTAAATATGCGTCAACGGAGGTGGCTCGAACTTCTAAAGGATTACGATGTTCATATACAGTATCATCCGGGTAAGGCTAATGTAGTCGCCGACGCTTTAAGTCGTAAAGTTGTGGGACAGGTTTCCTCGTTAGTTGTTCCTACAGAGTTAGCTTTGGAGATTGAATGGTTCGGACTGGAAATCTATCCGAGATCACAAACAGAAATTATATCGAATCTGATGGTAGAACCGACTCTAATTTCTCGGATAAAAGAAGCCCAACAAGATGACGGTGAATTGTGGGCGAACTTCCAGCAAGTAAAAGAGAATGTTAGTTCGGAATTCAGGATCGATGATGATCACGTGTTGTGGTTTCGGGATCGTCTTTGTGTTCCAAATAACTCGGAGCTTAAAGATCAGATTCTGACCGAAGCTCATAAATCTATGTTTTCCGTTCACCCGGGTACAACAAAAATGTATCGCGACTTACAGACCCATTACTGGTGGGTTGGAATGAAACGAGATATCATCGATTTTGTAGCTCGTTGTCTCAATTGTCAACAAGTTAAAAGTGAACATCAACGTCCGGGTGGTCTTCTCCAATCGCTGAACATCCCGGTATGGAAATGGGAACACGTAACTATGGATTTTGTAGTCGGACTACCCCGCACGACCTTGAAACACGATGCAATTTGGGTAGTGGTTGATCGACTGACAAAATCGGCTCATTTTCTTCCTATCCGACAAACATGGTCAATTGATAAATTGACAGAAGTATTCCAACGTGAGATTGTACGTCTCCATGGCACTCCTGTATCAATTACCTCCGATCGAGACCCACGTTTTACATCTCGATTTTGGGAAGGTTTACATAAAGCTTGGGGCACACGTTTGAATTTTAGTACAGCCTTTCATCCGCAAACTGATGGGCAATCTGAACGTACGATTCAAACACTGGAGGATATGCTCCGAGCATGTGCGATGGAATGGCATGGAAGTTGGGATAGTTATTTGTACCTAATAGAGTTCTCCTATAATAATAGTTGGCAGTCAAGTATCGGCATGGCCCCGTATGAAGCACTTTATGGCCGAAAATGTCGAACACCGACTTGTTGGAATGAAGTTGGAGAACGTATTTTTGAAGGCCCAGAACTGGTACAAGTTACTACCGAGAAGGTCGAAATTGCGCGTCAAATGATGAAAGAGGCTCAGGCTCGTCAAAAGAGCTACGCCGACAAGCGACGACGATCTATCGAGTTCCAACCGGGAGATAAAGTTTTCTTGAAAGTTTCCCCAACTCGCGGTATCAGACGTTTCGGTTTAAAAGGAAAGTTGAGCCCGAGATATATTGGTCCCTTCGAAATTCTGGAAAGGGTTGGCGTTGTGGCTTACCGGTTAGCCCTACCGCCGCAATTATCCCAAATACATAATGTGTTCCATGTATCTTCACTTCGAGGGTACAACTATCATCCCTTACACGTCATTGAATATCCCTTGGAACGTATAGAACCTGATCTTTCTTATCACGAGGAACCTGAAGCGATTATTGATCGTGATGAGAGAGGTACACGAAAGAGAGTGATTCCTTTCGTAAAAGTTCTATGGAAAAATCATTCTGAACGTGAGGCGACATGGGAAACTAAGGAGCACATGCGACGGGAGTACCCCGAGTTCCTTAATCGATGTAAGTTTTCTTGTCTAAATTCGATTTCGGGGACGAAATCTCTTTTTAAGAGGGGGAATAATTGTAAGACCCGGTTTAAAAAAAACGTATAATTATTCTTACCCGAATTGAACCGTAATTAAAAATAGCAACCAAAGATACTTGAGGGGTAAAAACCATCATTCATCCAAACTTATTATAATTAAAATTTTATATATATAATAAAAGAAAAAAAAATGTTAAGTAAACAAGATCACATCGTTTCCTTCTTCTTTTTCATTCCATAACCGCCATAGTCGTCTCTCTCATCTCTCTCTCTCTAAACTTTCAAAAACTTCTCTCTAGATTATCTTACGATCCGTTGAAGTAATCGACGAAATAATTGCATATTTGGAATCTACTCGTCGAGCCCTTCTTAGAGGTATAAATTTCTTCTTAAGTTATTTAAGTTGGTAAGTTAGGGTAGTTGAAGTTGGTTGGTAGATTATGATTATATATTGTAAAGTTATAATCATTTACATATATAGGAATGTTTGTTTTTGTCAAAATTACAAACGGGTAAAGTTTAGAATCCAACCGGTTATATTTATATCTAGATGTTTAACCACACACCAAGTGATCGGTTTAATGTCTAAGAGAATATAATTTCGTGATTAAGTTAGGATAATAAGCATTGAATTTTATGATATGCGAGTAATAGTAATTTATGGTTTAAATAGGCAATCGAACGGGTTAAACTTCATCCCGAGTCTCGATTGATCACGTGTTGCATCTCAATCAGATCAAGGTATGGATTTCATTTCTTTTGAATCGTGGGCAACTATTTGTCGTAGTTGACCCTTCCTAAACGTGGTTCACCACCTTGTGATTGATCAACCGAACGTGATCAACAATTACGAAATTGTACACACACATACACATTGATTTTGGTTTATTGAATCAATTGTTTGAACATTTTGATGTTTTATTAAAATGTGTCTCGTATGAGATTGTTTATGAAAAATGTGAATTATATAGATTATAATTTCTGTGATCGCCATTTGGGTAAGTGGTATATGTTTAGTTTTCATTGATTTTAGAAGAACCCAATAAATGGGCACATTATTTGGGATGCCTTCTATGGCGGCTTTGTTGTCATAGCGTCCTGCAGATGACGGTCCACCAGAGTTAAGCCTATGTGGCTTACATGAACCCACTCTGGGAGGACTTGGCTGACTTTGTTGGCTCCAGGGCGGATGAATCGATTCTAGAACTTTACCCACAGAATATGTGACCGTGGTTAAATTCACGGGGGACTCGTTGTGTGTGCCCGCATGCTGACCCAGTTCGTGTGGTTTGGCCACCCCACGAACACAACGACTGGAATTGACGGACTTTATTTATATTACATTTTGAAGTTAAAGTGTGAACTGTTCTTGAGATTATTGCTTTTGATTATATTACCGAACGTTTCTTTTGATTTAAATGAACTATGAACTTCAGTCTCAAGAACTTTCTTCGAATTGAATTTTTAAGTCTTCCGCTTCGTTATCGATGTTTTTATTATTATTTACGAATTTATATTATAATCCATTCACTGAGCCTTGTGCTCAGCCGTGTTTTTGTTTTCTGACACGGCAGGTTCGAAGTGAAGTTTACGGGGATGGTACTTGAGATCGAGCGTGTTATTTTGGAGTTCTTAGAATCACTTTGCTTTATCTTTCTAAGTGTATAAAATCTTTTGAGGTATGATAGTTTGGATTGTAATATATGTTTAGAGTTTATTAATAGCTCTGAATTTAGATATGTATTTATGTTAAGTCTCGTATGTGACATCACCCGTTCCGGACCACGGGGACGGGGGTTGTTACAATCAAAACCATGTTTAGTCTTCTCAGGGAGGCGAAGTGCCTTCCTGAGGCCATAGGCAGTGAGCATGCTTGATCCTATGTAACATCCCGACTTTTGAAAACAATCATTTCTCGCTTTTACCGAAACCGAGTCACTAATGAAAAATAAGATATTTGAGTTTGTACTTGAATCTTTAATTTTATGGTTTGGATGTATGAGGAATTCAATTACGAGTCCAACGGTTCTTTCCGTAGCGAAAACGGAGCTATATCGAAGAAGTTATGATCAAATCGGGATTTGACCAAATAAGAAGAAGTCTGATGTACTTCTGTGTGCGGCGCACGACCCGTGCGCCACCCTTCATTAAAAACGCATGGGCCGTGCGCATTGGGCAGTAACCCAGTGCGGGGTTAAATGAATATTTCCCCAAATCTCAATCATTTCTCATTCTCTATCTTTCAAATTTCTCTCCCAAACCCTCCATATTCATTTACTTCACCTAGGGCTTCTTCAACCACCAAACCAACACCATTGATTGCTAGAGTCAAGATTTCCATCCAAGGTTTCGGTCTGAAAGCTTCACCATCATCTTCATCTTCTCCAACCATCTTCCACCATTGTTGACCATATTTTGAGGTTTTTCAATAAACTTACTTGTAAGTCATTCTAACATTTTCTAAACCATGGAATAAGTTATAAAAGCTCCATTGATGGTTTTCTAGTGTTTGATTTCTCTAAATTTCGGTTTGGATGATTTTGGGAGTTTTGGGTCAAAATTAGGGTTTTGTCCAAAGTAGAGATTTTGATGACCAAGTGTTTGGTGATCATTTATTTATGGTGGAAGATGTATATTCATGGTTGAAACTTTGTGAATCTAGGTTTTGGAAGATTTGGTTGAAGAGCCAAGTTTCTTCAAAGAAAGATTTAAGTGGGTAAATACTAGATTTAGCTTAAATCTAGCAAGGTGAGTTTACTAAACTTTTGTTAAAACTGGATACACATCATATTTGCTTATTTGTTGTTATTATCACATGTTGCTCAAAATGGTCATCTTTACGGGCTTATGTATTTGATGGTATTTCCATGGGATTATGTGAGATATGTGTATATGAAGTATCATACCATGATTTACTCTATATTGTGTAATTATTTGGGAAATTTACATATGTGTGCCCACAATGGGCATTTGACATGATTATGGAATATATGTTTGGTATAACATGATGATTTCCATTTGGAATACACACTTGGTGTTATTGTATCTACTACGTGGTTATGTGAATATTTAAGTCTTATGTTAGACTCATGCTACTAGGAGGGTGTTATCGTACCCGTGGTTGGTACCGGAATATATTTGGTTGAAATATACCTAAGGACCTCCTTATATGCATTATGTTGGACGAACCAAGGCAAATTCACTAGGAGGATGTAGTCTCGGGGTGCCACTGTGAAAGTATGTGCCCAGTAGACCTCCGTCACTCGGAAAGTTTCCTGCACGGTCTGATCTCCGAGTGGGCCGGGCCTTTGGGGTGTTCCTTGTTAAGGGCATCAAGGTGCATCGACTCTTTGGAGTGGAATTGATTGGTGCTATGGGTATCCCCCGTTGACTCCAGACATGTGGACAAGTAGTTAACTGCTGATAAGAATTGTAAAATGGGTTAACTGCTGATAAGAATCTATGACTGTTCATACATGCTAGTTATTGTTCAACTCACTAGGCTTTTTTGGCCTAACACTTGTTTGGTGTCAATGTGTATCTCAGGTTCTAGCGGCGACGGTCTTAAGCATGTTTAGTTGCCTTGGGGTGAGAGCTTGGGGACTTGCACATGGACGCGTTATACTTTTGGATATAGATCGTTTGGGTCTATAGATGACAACCCTTTTTGTAATCTCTTTTCTAGACGTAGAAATTAGATTAGTTGGTTGTTGTTATTTGTCTGTTAAATTACAATTGTGATTAAACAGGTTGGTTGTATATTTCCCCTTTTTGGGAGGCTCTTGCTATGGCAAACTTTATACCACTTCTCCCTTTATGGAAAGTTTTTGTTACCCCTATTTTTAAGGTGTTACATCCTAGTTCAGTTGAGAAGGAGATAGCGGGAACCACTTCACCCTTCTTGTTGGTGATGGTGGTTTCATCAGCGGTGAACCAAAACTATTGGAGAAGAGTCTTGGATGGTTTAGGATGCACGTTTAGAGCGTAGGCTAAGCAGGACTGCTTCAAAATGCAGCTGCATCCACCATGTGTGGGTATTTGGCAGCTTCGAAGTCCAACCTTGCAAGATGGTTGTTCTTTGGGACCTCAGATTCAGTGATAGCGAATTTGACATTTTTGGAGGCAATGAGCGTAGCTTGGGCCATTTCTGAATATAGAAAGGAGAGTAGAATGGAAGGAAAGGTTTAGAGTCAAAAAATAAATAAAGTTTTTACCAGTTTCTGTATTTAGAAAGAAACATAGAAAAACCAAGTTATTTTTAGATTAAAGCAATGTTCTTTGTGAAGAGTAAAGAACATGAAGAAAACCAAAAGTTTTTTTAAACAAGATAAAATAAAAAAAAATGATTTTAATGTTTTTGAAAAATCCATTATAAAGAAATATGAAGGATTTTAAGAATAAGATAAGAAGATGTGAAACAAAAACCTGTTGATCTGGAGAAGATGAAGATCCAAAGATATGAATGAGTTTTTGTTTGCTTGAATGCCTTGAGAGTTTTTCTTGCTTGAGAGGTTTTGCAGAAAGCGTAAAAAGATAAGAATTGAAAAGGCATTCTTTTTATATGGAGGAGAGAGAGAAGAATGAAAGAGAATGAGTGAGGCGGGAAAACAAATGCTCATCATGACATGGACACGTCTTACGAAGTTGATTGGATAGAAGGGCAACGGACGAACGTGTCAGAGAAAAAGGCATGTCGTGGATTGTCGGTTCAAATGACGTCATAGGAGAGAGAAAAAATGTTTCATTTGTCCTTTTTGAAATTATCTCTGAAGAAAAGTCAGAGATATGTTTTCTTTTTGAAAGAATCTCTGATAAAATTCAGAGATTGGTTTTTCTTTTCAAAAGGATCAACTGATGAGAAAAGTCAGTGATAGATTTTGTTTATCAAAAAGCTTTTAATCATTTGAAGAACAATCAGTGATTAAAGTTTTGATTCTTGAAAAACGTCTTACTGAATGAATATTCAGTGATTGAGAGTGAGAGAACATACCTGAGAGTCAGAGATTTGTTCAGAGATTAAATGATAAAAGGGGAACTTAGAATCACTGACATAATGCGTGAAAGATGAAGAGTCATTCTTCAAGATTCAGCATTCCAAGCTCACTGATGAGAAAGTTGAACCTTGTCTCATCAAGAGGTTTGGTGAATAAATCAGCTAGCTGATAGTCAGTGGGGATAAAGTGAAGTTCAATATCACCATTCATCACATGATCTCTGATAAAATGATATCTGATCTCTATGTGTTTTGTCTTTGAATGCAGCACTGGATTATTTGCTTTAGCGATAGCACTAGTGCTGTCGCAATAGATTGGAATTTTTGATAGTTGAAGGTCATAGTCTAATAGTTGATTTCTCATCCATAAGACTTGAGCACAACAACTTCCAGCGGCTACGTATTCAGCTTCAGCTGTGGAAGTGGACACTGAATTTTGTTTTTTGCTTGTCCAGCTTACCAGCTTTCCTCCAAGGAGTTGACATCCACCAGTGGTGCTCTTTCTATCTAGTTTACATCCTGCAAAATCACTATCTGAATATCCAATTAGATCGAACCCTAAGTCTTTGGGGTACCAAAGACCGAGGTTAGGAATTCCTTTAAGATATCTGAAGATTTGCTTGACATCTATCAGATGGGATTCCTTGGGTTCAGATTGATAGCGTGCACATAAAAAGGTAGAGTACATGATGTCTGGTCGGCTCGCTGTAAGATACAGCAGGGATCCTACCATTCCTTTATCGGCAGTGACATTTACAGGTTTTCCAGATGGATCCTTGTTTAATGTCAGAGGAGGTGCCATAGGAGTTTTCATCGCTGAAGTTTGAGTTAGATCAAACTTCTTCAGCATATCTTTAACATACTTACCTTGGCTGATAAAAGTACCTTTTTCAGATTGTTTAATCTGATGACCAAGAAAGTAAGTTAGTTCGCCCATCATACTCATCTTGTATTCTTTCGTCATTCTTTCAGCGAAGCGAGTACATAGAGATGGGTTAGTAGAACCAAATATTATGTCATCGACATATATTTGTACAAGAATAATATGACCTTTTATATTTCTGAAAAATAAGGTGTTATCGATCTTACCACGTTCAAAATTTTCAGAGATAAGAAAAGATGAGAGAGTGTCATACCAAGCACGAGGGGCTTGTTTTAGACCATAGAGAGCCTTATCCAATTTATAAACATAATTTGGATGCTTAGGGTCATAGAACCCTGGAGGTTGTTCTACATAGACTTCTTCATTCAACTTTCCATTTAGGAATGCTGATTTTACATCCATTTGATATACAATGAAGTATTTGTAAACTGCATAAGCTAAGAAAAGTCGAATTTCTTCGAGCCTAGGCACAGGGGCAAAGGTTTCATCATAGTCTATGCCTTCCTCTTGTCTGTATCACCGAGCAACAAGTCTAGCCTTGTTACGGGTTATAGTTCCATGTTCATCCAACTTGTTTCTAAACACCTATTTGGTGCTTATAACAGTTTTATCAGATGGTCTAGGAACGAGATTCCAAACTTTGTTACGAGTAAACTTAGTTAGCTCTTCTTGCATAGCGCTGACCCAGTTTGGATCTCTGAGGGCATCATCAGTCTTTTTTGGCTCTATTAATGAAATAGAGTTGACAAAGAGGCAGATATTACCTGAACTTCGTCGAGTCTGAATACCTGCATCGGGATCACCAAGAATTTGATCTATGGGGTGATCTCTGGTCCATCGCTGAGCAGGAGCATGATCGCTCATTTCAGGAGTTGGATCAACAATAGGAATGTTCACTGATGAAGAAGCTTGAGGTTCATCAGCTATTAATTGTTGAGAGTCAGACAGACCATTGTTTTCAGAGATATTTTCAAACGAAGATGGATCTGATGGAGGGAGTGTGTTTAAAGGCTCAGCTGAAACCCATGAGGTGGATTTAGCGTTAGGAGGTATGATGTTTGGATCATCATCAGCAGCTGGAGAATCTGTGTGCTGATGGTTTGAGAAGAAAGGTTCTGTTTCTCTGTAATGAGAAAACATCCAAGCATTTAGCTCTTCATTGTTAGCGATTGGTTTAGAGTTCGCTGAACGAGTTTCATCAAAGGTGACATGAATTGTTTCTTCCACAGTTTGTCTTCTCTTGTTGAAGACTCTGTAGGCTTTGGAGATAGAAGAATATCCAAGAAATATTTCGTCATCAACTTTTGGATCGAACTTTCCAAGTAGATCTTTGTTGTTTAGAATGAAGCATTGACAACCAAAGATATGAAGAAAACTGATAGAGGGTTTTCTTCCATGAAATAGTTCATAAGCTGTCTTTCCAAATCGCTTTACTATCAGCGATCTGTTTTGAGTAAAGCATGCAGTATTCATAGCTTCAGCCCAAAATTGAGTAGGGAGGTGAGAATCACTGAGCATTGATCTAGCAACTTCAATGATCGTTCTGTTTCTTGTTTCACCGACTCCATTTTGCTGAGGTGTTCTTACTGAAGAAAAGTTATGAGAAATTCCATTGTTCTCAAAGAAATTGTTTAGAGAACTGTTTTTTAATTCAGTTCCATGATCACTTCTTATTGAACGAACAATAAGATTATTCAACACTTCCATATGACAGGGCCAAACAAATCCATATGCAAGAGTTGAAGAGGACTTGTCACTAAGGAAACTTGTTTAGACTTGAAACTAGCTTTTGTCTGTTTTCCTTTTTCACATGCTGAGCAGGGAGATTCTTTAGCATATGAGTGCTGAGGAAGACCAGAAACCAGTTCCTTAGATGAGAGAGAATTCAGGATTTTGAAGTTTAGATGAGAGAGCTTTTTGTGCCATAGCCAGTTGACATCAGAAGAGGCTTTAGAAAGAAAACATACGTTTTCAGTGGTAGTAGAGTCCATATCTATTACATAGACATTTTCTTTACTATAACCACTGAGAGCAAGTTTCCCTTTCTCATTTACCACTAAACATGTTTTCTTGGTAAAGCGAACTTCATAGTCTTTGTCACATAGCTGACTGATGCTCAAAAGATTGTGCTTCAGTCCATCTACGTAAGCGACTCTTCTGAAGGTAGTTGTCCCATTGCTGAGGACACCAAACCCTCGGCTATATCCTTTTCCTTTTCCACCAAAGGTCACGGATGGACCTTTCTCTTCCTTGTATTCAGTGAGCAAGTCTTTTTGTCCTGTCATATGTCGAGAACATCCACTATCAAGATACCAGATGCCCTTTGATCCCTGCAAACATAAGGAAGATTAAGCTTTGTTTGGTACCCACTTTTCAATGGGTCCTTTAGGGTTAGTGGAGATGGAAGGTTCAACAATCTTCAAAGCAGATGAAGATTCAGCTTCCGTGGTAACCTTCACTTTGGTTAATTTCTTAACCTTAGTGGTATTCTTCACCTTGGTCGATTTCTCAACTTTGGTGACCTTCTCAGCCTTGGAGGCATTCATTTTCACTTTAGCTGTTTTATCAGCTTTAGTGGCAGTTGGACATTTGCCATCAATATGGTCAGTAAATCCACAGTGATAACATTTTCTATATTTGAATGTAGTTTTAGGACCATGAGTAGTAGGTTTTGAGAATTTAAGATGAGCAGGGCCAACTCCAAGAATGCCTTTAGCATGAGATCTGGGAGGACTTTTCATTTCTTCAGATCTCTTAGGCTTAAGATCAAATTTCAGCTTTGGAGGAAAGAGATCAAAGATTTCTATCACAGAGCTAGAAGATTGATTTACTGAAGGTTTAGAAGGAACTTTCAGCTTTGCTTTCTTGGATGCCTTCTGAGGATGGAAAATGGATTTTCCTTTATCTGCAGGCTTAGAGCCTTTAGATATTTCCTCAGGGATGGGATTAGAAGAAGATGAAGAAGAGCACTAAGCATAAGAAGTGTCAGGTATAGAAGATACGAACGTTCCAAACTTAAGCATGGAACTATCTTCTTTAGGCTCATCCTGTGGTTTCCAAAAACCAAGACCAGTTCTATCACTGGCAGGGATCTGAGCACTTATAATCTCCGTTATCTTTGTTGAGGATTTACACCATCCTTCAACAGTAGCCTTCTCTGCTTTTAGAGCAGCGATGGCTTGTTCGCGTTCTATTCTGATGATTTCATTTACAATAACTTGATCTTTCAAACTTTCCTCTAAGAGAGTCAGTTCTCTGATCTTTTCATGACATCTCTCTAGTTGTTCAGTTAAATCAATGTTTTTGTTCTCAGCTAGAGTTTTGCCGTTTAAAGCATTATATAGATCAATCGTCAGCACATCAACAGTGCGACTTCTCTCTGCTTCAGATAGAGAGGGATTAGTAGAGATAGATACCTTAGATGATATATATCTCATGGAAGTTTCTGGAGATTCTTCCACTTCTTCTTTAATCTCAGCCATGAGACAGAGATTAGTGACTTCTTCTTCATCAGAACTTTATTCTTCTGATTCAGCCCAGTCATGTTCTTCAGCGATGAGACCTTTACCTTTTCGCTTATAGTTTTTCAACTTTTGATATTTTTCTTCCAGTTTAAGGTATTTGTCATCGTTGGATCTTCTTGAGGTAGAAGGTTTGAAGACTTTCTTCGACCTGCACTCACTTGCAAAGTGTCCAATCTTTTCGCAGTTAAAGCAAGTAGCAGTAGCCTTATCAATAGGGGTTGATTTTGGCTTGTCAGTTAGAGAGAGAGAGGCTTATTTCTTCAGAAATTGCTCTTTCTTGCAAATCTCTTAAAAGAGTTTGTCAAGAGTGCTAAGGACTCATCAAACTCTGAAAGATCAGTGTCTGATAGTTCCTCACATTCAGAATCTAATTCAGTGATAGTAAGAGTAGATCGCTGAGATGGAATTATCTCTGAAGAGATTAAAGCAACAGGAGTGCTTTTGGAGTCTTTAGAATCTTTTACAAGATTCTTCTTCAGAAGGTTTGATTGCTCATAGTTGAGCAATATTCCATACAAGGTGCTGAGAGAAAGAGAATTTAAGTCTTTTGTCAGCTTAAGACATATTGAATAACTGTCCCAGCTTTCAGGAAGACATTCTAGGAATTTGGTTAAGACCTCAGAATTGGAATAGGTCCTACCAACGGTTCTTTGATCAATGATTAAGCAGTTAAACCGTTATGAACATCAGAAAGAGATTCGTTCTTACCAGGGATAAAACTTTCATACTGTCTTACCAAGTTAATCTTTCGAGTTTCTTGGATTTCAGTGGTGCCTTCATATTGAACACATATGGTTTCCCACATTTCTTTAGAAGTTTTAAGATGCATGATGGAATGGAAAGCTTCATCAGGCAGAGCCATAGAGATAATGGTTTTTGCCTTTGCATCTAGACCTACTTTCTTTTTGTCTTCATCACTCCACTGTCTTATTTCCTTGACATCATATCGTTCAGGGACAGCAGGAGTGGTGGCAGTAGCTGGAACGACGCTTATGATAGTGAAAGGTTTATAAGGTCCATGTGCTACATAATCAGGTATAGTAGGGTCTACACCTTCTAGAAATAGCATCATTCGATTCTTCCAGAGAGCAAAGTTATCTCTGCTGATTCGAGGAGGTTTAGAGAGTGAACCATTATAATAGTAGTTTGTGTTTGTGTTAAGTGCCATTTTAGAATAGCAAGGAAGAGAATAAAGAAAGATATTGTTTATTAGATTAAACAATCTGCTCTGATACCACTTGTTGGTCCCGAAGGTGCTTAACAAGTTTGTAGAAGAGGGGGGGGGGTTGAATACAAACACATAATTTAAAGTTTAATACATTGTTTATTGATAAATCAAAACACAATTTACAAGTCTGTTGCAGAATAAGATTAAGTAAGACTCAATCTAAACAAACTTAAGAATACACTAAGATGGTTGCACAAGAATATAGAGAATGGGATATTAGAGAGGGTACTTTACACGTGTCCTTCATTGATTGGCAGAGAGGGTCTGACTTTGGGAAACATGCTTTCGGCCGTATCGTGAACAGTGTAGTTTGACAGAGTTGTTGTACGAATTGTGGCAGAGGTATGTCCGTTCTGACATATCGTACTAGGTGTGCAAGGGAAAGACAAAAGAGACTTGAGGCATAAGCTAAGTGATCATCGATCGCTGAATATCTCTTCGTTCAGAGATACAAAGAAGTTCAGCTATCGCTGAAGCTTTTCCTCAGGTTTCTTTACGTATGAGTAGAGTCGTCTTTGCTTCACTGATATCCGCATCAGGTCACTAGTAGACTTGTCTTCGTTCAGCAGCTTCGTCTTCGATTCAACTATGAACATCTGTTGACGCGAAACTTGTCTTCAGGGATTACGTTTAACTGTTTACATCAGAAATAATCAGCGATACTGAACATACTCAGTATTTAAGCGCTGATGGTGAAACACTAATACATATGAATGTTTACAAGAAAGATCATCAGTGATAACTGAACAGACTCAGTCTGATCGCTGATGATGAAACACTAATACATATTAATAAACGTAATTTTCACTAAGTATAGAGGAGGGTCTTTATCAAATCACTGAGAAAGTTTGGATCAACAAGTTTGTTGATTATCCCAACTCTCATCTGCCGCTGCCCAAACACAAAGATCATATGTAGAAAAATGAAAAATGAGCAAGTATTGTTAGCTCCAAATTTCATGTATAGAAGTATTGTAAAATAGGCTAAGTATAGGAATTGCTAAAGACTGCTCAGAACAACCAAGCTCACCACAGAAGACAAGCTCAGAAGACTCTGTCGACTTTCTGGCAGAGGACGTAACCTGAAGATGACTTTCAGATCACGAAGCCTCTGTGATGGCTAACCTCTAGAGATTAATGTTCAAAGATTTCGTGGATATAGTTCAAGACAAAGTCACGTGCAGAACACGTGAAGCCTGCAGCCTGTTGTACGAAGATTTTCCAGATCATTTACGCGGCGCACGATTGTTTACCTTTCCAGGTGGCATTCTGTTTATGGAATGTCAGCCTTTGTCTTGTACTACGGGGTGCATTCTCCTTGTATATTATAGGAGAACCACCTTTGGTTTTAAAAATGCGAGCACACACTATTCTGGAAAAAAAAAGATTGTATTTACCCTGAGCATATTTACACATACCAGTGCGTGTTCTTGGTGTTCTTGAGCAATTCAATGAAACAGTTTCTTCAGTAATTATCTTGTTGCATTTTATGTTTCTGTTCATTGTTTGTTAGTGTGTCTACTACCTTGCATGTTCTACTTTCTCTACATACTATAACGCTTCCGCACTCTTATCTATTAACTGTGTGTAGTGAAAAGTCTATCAAGTTGAGAACATCATATTTAGGGATCAACAATTGGTATCAGAGCAGACTTTGATTCTTAATATCAAAGGATCCTGTTCTATACTTGATTCATGTGTTCTAGGTAGTAGTTTGAGTCTGTTCTTTACTTTGAACTTCATTCATAAACATACTCTGTTTTCTGAAACTATTTCAACCAGTTTGATATAGATTCAAAGGCAAGTGTGCTTGACCTGCTAAAGACAGATTCAAAGCTTATCTGTTGGTTATTAACTCTCTCATACCAAATACTCATCATTATTGAGCAAATTGTTGTTCCTTTCTACAGTTCATCTCATACTCTATTTTTCTGTCCCACTCTCTCCATCTGAAAATGGCGAACACATTTAACTATTTCAGTGCAGGATCTCAATCAAAACCTCCTTCTCTATTAAAAGATGAATATCCTCAGTGGAAAATCAGGATGGTACATTTTCTTGAAGGTGTGGATCCTGGACTGGTCGAGTTTCTTCACAATCATCCTTACGTTCCAATGACCATTGTCCCTCGTGTTTCTGTTACTGCAAATACTCCAGAAATACCTGAATACCAGCATCCCAAACCTATAAATGAGTGGACTGGTTTGAAATTTCTCTTTCAGCTTAAGGTATTTGCTATCACTAGTTTTCCTAGAGGTAGAAGGTTTGAAGACTTTCTTTGACCTGCACTCACTTGCAAAATGTCCAATCTTTTCACAGTTATAGCAAGTAGAAGTAGCCTTATCAATAGGGTTGATTTTGGCTTGTCAGTTATAGAGAAAGGCTTATTTCTTCTTAAATTGCTCTTTCTTGCACACTTTTTGAAAGAGTTTGTCAAGAGTGCTAAGGATTCATCAAACTCTGAAAGATCAGTGTCTGATAATTCCTCAGAGTCAGAATCTAACTCAGTGATAGTAAGAGTAGATCGCTGAGATGGAATGATCTCTGAAGAGACTAAAGCAACAAGAGTGCTTTTGGAGTCTTTAGAATCTTTTACAAGATTCTTCTTCAGGAGATTTGATTGCTCATAGTTGATAAATATTCCATATAAGGTGCTAAGAGAGAGAGAGAGAATTTAAGTCTTTTGTCTTATTTCCTTAATAGCATAACGTTCAGGGACAACAGGAGTGGTGGCAATAGCTGGAACGACAACTATGATTGTGAAAGGTTCATAAGGGCCATTTGCTACATATTCAGGTATAGTGGGATCTACCTTCTAGAAATAGCATCATTCGATTTTTCTAGAGAGCAAAAGTATCTCTGCTAAACCGAGGAGGTTTTAAGAGTGAACCATTATCATAGTAGTTTGTGTTTGTATTGAGTGTCATATTAAGAATAGCAAGGAAGAGAATAAAGCAAGATCTTGTTTATGAGATTAAACAATCTGCTCTGATACCACTTGTTGGTCCCGAAGGTGCTTAACAAGTTTGTAGAAGGGGGGGGGGTTGAATACAAACAAAGAATTTTAAGGTTTAATAAATTGTTTATTGATAAATCAAATCACAATTTACAAGTTTGTTGCGGAATAAGATTAAGTAAAACCTAATCTAAACAAACTTAAGAATCACTAAGAAGGTTGCACTAGAAATAGAGAATGGGGGATTGGGAGAATATAGAAAACAAGGGTTTCTATATATTTAGAAAGATGTAGGCTACACTCAGATGGAGTGTTGATCTTTCTATTAATACCCCATGCATTAAATGCATGGCAGAGCACTTTACACGTGTCCTTCATTGGTTGGTTGCATGGGTCTGACTTTAGGAGACATGCTTTCGGCCGTATGATGAACAGTGTAGTTGACAGAGTTGTTGTATGAACTACTGCAGAGGTATTTCTATTCTAACAATCGTACGATGTGTGCAAGGGTAAGACAAAAGAGACTTGAGGCATAAGCTAAGTGATCATCAATCGTTGAATATCTCTTCCTTCAAAGATATAAAGAAGTTCAGTTATCGCTGAAGCTTTTCCTCAGGTTTCTTCGTGTGTGTAGACTTGTCTTGGCTTCACTGATATCCGCATCAGGTCATGAGTAGACTTGTCTTTGTTCAGTAGCTTTGTCTTCGATTCAGCAGTGAACATCTTTGTCACGAAACTTGTCTTCATGGATTACGTCTAACTTTTTACATTAGAAATCATCAGCAATACTGAACATGCTCAGTATTAGATCGTTGATGGTGAAACACAAATACATATGAATGTTACAAGAGAGATCATCAGTGATAACTGAACAGACTTAGTATGATCGCTGATGATGAAACACTAATACATAATGTTAAACGTAATTTTTACTAAGTGTAGAACGGGTCATTATCAAATCACTGAGAGAGTTGGATCAACAGCAGTTCAGAACCCGTTCTTACAGGAGTATTAGCTTATGGACACATCAGTCTAGAACCTGGTTCTAGTGTTCCTAATTCTGATAAAGCTTCAACGTCTACTTCACATTTAACAGAATTAGATATATTATTTGAACATTTTTATGATGAGTTTCTTGGAACTAAATTGTCTTAACCTGTTGTGATTGACAGTTCTGAAGAGTCAAGTGACAACCAACCAATCACTTCAGATTAGGGGTGAGCATAACCCGTCCTACCTGAACTACCCGACCCGACCCGAATAAGAGGCAAAAACCGAGACCCGCAATATCCGAACTCGATTAACCCCGACCCGTATAAATTATCGGATATAGTAGGATTGGGTTGGGTACCCAAATCCCATACCCGATCCGACCCGAATATCCAAAATCCAGACCCATACATGTTATATTAACCTAATTTCATTTATTATTCATTCCTAATTCTGAAATCCAGACCCATACGTGATACGCCATCGACCATCGCCTCCTCACAGACCTCCAGCCACCGGCGACTGCTGCTCCTCCGCTCATTGCCTCCTCCCATACCTCAAGGCTCCAGTTACTGAGCCACAACCCACAGGCGACTGTTGTGCTCGTGGTCCTAGCCTCCCACCGGTGACTCATCTCACCATCTCAGACCGACGACCTCTGTGCTCGTGTAAGTTTTCTTATTTTCTACTTTTCTTTCTACACTCTTGGAAGTTGAATCTTGATTTTGATTTTGGGGTTTTGGATTTCTACAAAATCTAAACTTACTGTGTCTACAAAAATTTTAAATTTTCATGTTTTCTACTTTTCTTTTCTACACTCTTGAAAGTTGAATCTTGATTTTGATTTTGGGGTTTTGGAGTTCTACAAAAACTGAACTTACTGTGTCCACCACTCCCGTCGACCACCGAAGATAATCATATTCTAGTTATTCTCATTCTTGTTAGTTCATAGACTCATAGTTGTTACTTTTCTCATTCTTGTTGACACTTGACATTGGTAATCATCTATTTTTATAAACATCTATTACTAAGGTCATAATCTGATTTAGTACTGATTTGTTACCCAACCCGATCCGAAACCCGAAACCACCTGAATCCGATTACCCGAAGTTTTGTTTGGACGGGTTTCGGGTTCCACAAACCCCACCCGAAACCCGATCGGGTTGTGACTTTTGGGGCCCGACCCGACCGATGCACACCCCTACTTCAGATGTATCAACTGAACCAGTTTCCCTGGTTCAGACATAAACTCAAGTTCAGACAAATACTCAATCAGTTGAAGATGCACAAAATGTTGATCAGTCATAAGTTACACACTCAGCTGGGAATATTGAATTGCCTATTCAACAGACACCAAGTGCTCCACCAGCTGAAACTTCTGCACCTATTACTTCAACTGAACCCCTAGAAGAAGGATTCATAGTAGGGGTGCTCACGGGTTGGGTTGATCGGGTTGGAGGCTTTTCGACTAATCAACCCAATATAGGCGGTTTGAAAATTTTACAACCCAACCCAACCCAAACCGTTCGGGTTGATCGAGTTGGTCGGGTTGATCGGGTTGTGTTTAAACAAGATGAAATCAAATTTAGAAATATAAACACAAAGGAAACATTTCTTTGAAATACAATCGAATGACCGATAATTCATGAGAGTATGTAAGTTCATCAAAAATATTACGATATTACATATAAAAATGTCTAAACCAAATGATAACATGTCAATCAACAACAATCGTTTTAGACGTTTCCAACCCCGATGCTTTCGCTTTCTTTGCCTTAAGGTTGGTCGTGTCATCATCAACCATTTGGTACAACTTATCCATACTTCTTAAATCTTAAATATATCACATTCAGTTAATTTTTTAGTTTGCATATATATATGTGTGTGTGTGTGTGTGTGTGTGTATGTGTGTTTACATTTATTAAAGATATATACAAAGGAGTTATATAGAGATGAATAATAGATTGAAAATATATGTAAATGAAGAGGGCACGTAATAGTGTAATTGTCTAATTTACATATTAATTGAGACTTAATAATCATATTAAATCCACAAAATAAAAGGATCGGGTTCATCGGGTTGGGTTGGGTTCAAATAAAAGTAACCCGATATCAACCCAATACATACGGTTTGAAGATTTTACAACTCGATTAGATATCGGGTTGCTTCGGTTTGAGTTATTTCATGTTGGGTTGGGTTGGGTTGATCGGGTTGATCGGGTTTTTGAGCACCCCTAATTCATTCTGATGAAAATGATCAGTCTAACTATGTTCCACTCCCTCCCACGACAAAGTGGACTAAACCGTATCTGGTACATCAAATTATCGGAGATATTTCGAAACCGATGCAAACTAGGTCTGCAACAGCCAGCGAGTGCTTGTATGAATCTTTCTTAAGCAAGATAGAGCCGACAGGTGTATCTGATGCTCTTGAAGATCCTGATTGGATCGCAACCATGCAAGAAGAATTTAACCAGTTCGAGGCACTGAAAGTTTGGAGACTTGTGCCACGTCCAGAAGGAAAGACTATTATTGGCACTAAATGGGTGTTCAAAAACAAGAAAGATGAAAATGGTATCGTAATTCGCAATAAATCTCGACTTGTGGCAAAAAGATACCGACAAGAGGAAGGCATAGATTATGATTAAACGTATGCACCAGTTGCACGCATCGAGGCAATCAGAATGTTTCTTTCCTATGTTGCACATAAGAACATCACCGTTTTTCAGATGGATGTGAAAACAACTTTTCTGAATGGCATTCTAAAAGAAGAAGTGTACGTTTCACAACCAGAAGGGTTCGTCAACGCTGAAAATCCAGATCACGTGTATATATTTGACAACGCCCTTTATGGACTAAAACAAGCCCCTCGAACATGGTATGAAGTACTTTCAAAGTTCTTAGTCAAGTCCGGGTTTTCAAAAGGTAAGATCGATACTACTCTTTTTATCAAGAAAGAAAAAAGCGAATCATTCTCATTCAAATTTATGTTGATGACATAATTTCTGGGTCAACAAACCCTAAGTACTGTAAGAATTTTTCTTCCTTAATGGTGTCACGTTTTCAGATGAGTATGATGGGAGAGATGAATTTCTTTCTCAGATTACAAGTCCGACAATTTTCAACGGGGATGTTTATAAATGAAGCTAAGTACATTTGTGACATTTTTAAAGAAATTTAAAATGGAAAATTGTACACGTATTAGCACCCTGATGGCACCAGGGACTAAGATCGGAGCTGACCTAAATGGGAAAGTTGTTGATCAAAAGACCTATCGAGGTATGATTGGTTCTTTGATGTACTTAATGGCCAGTAGACCTGATATTATGTTCTCGACATGTTTGTGTGCGAGATATCAGGCCAAGCCCAAAGAGTCTTTCGGTTGTCAAAAGAATTTTTAGATATCTGAAGGGCACCGCAGATCTTGGTTTGTGGTATCCTAAAGATACAAGATTCGAACTTACAACATGCTTAGATACCGATCATGTAGGTTGCATGGTAGACAGGAAGAGTACTTCGGGACATATTCAATTTTTAGGAGATAAGCTCGTGAGTTGGGCTTCAAAGAAACCATTGTGCGTAGTTGCGGCTAGCTGCTGTTCTTAGGTGTTGTGGATGTGGACGCAACTCCGAGATTATGGCTTCCATTGCAACAAAATCCCGATTTACTGCGACTCAAAAAGCGTTATCGCTATTTCTGCAAACCCTGTCCAACATACAAAAACGAAGCATATTGACGTGCGATATCACTTTATCAAGGATAATGTAGAAAAAGGTACGATTGAACTTTACTTTGTAAACACGGATTATCAGCTTGTTGATCTATTCACCAAGCCATTGGACGAAAAGAGATTTAATTTTCTCATTTCAAAACTTGGCATGCTGAATCTCAAAACGTAATGTTTACAAAATCTGTTTTTACCTCGTACAGTTTGATTTATAATTTTTCTTCGTGTCTTTATTTTTAATCTAAATGATATATGCACTCAAGGTTGTTCATGATTTCAGGGGAGGTTACTATTAAGAACAGATGATCATAATTCAAGGGGGAGTTAGAGTTAGATGTTTTGCATTTGATTTGTACTGACAAATTTTCTAAATGCATATTTTCAAGGGGAGTTAATGACTTCTGATCAATTCAAATCCAGACTCGTTTTTCCAATGTTTTATTTTCAATGTTGACTTTCAATAAAATTTTCAATAAGACTTTGGATAAGACTTTGTTACTTTGACGAATTTTTGACTTTGTGCAGAATTTGAGGGGGAACTTACAAGATTTTGATCAATCTTGACTTTGAGGCTGATTCATGAGATTTAAGTTGTGCGTAATGATTTTTCTAACCTTAATCTCATAATGTTTGAAAGATGGACGACTTTCAGACATGAAAACATATTTTCTAAACATTTAAACCACTTCTCGATTCTCAAACAGATTTTATGAATTCTAGAAGTGTGATTTTAAATGTTTTCATCCTATGAGCTTTCATGATTAACTAACCTTGTGTTTCCAAAGATAAATACGTGTGTATTATCTTTTCCATATACTGTCAAGTATTCACACACACTGGTTCAGTCTTTCTTGTTGATATTTGTTATTACCATGTCTCAAAATGAAACAATTTTCGTTGGTAATACACCCGTTTGAATTTCAATGTTGTTGAGTATCATATTCATTCAAACATAAGAGATTCTTTCAAGATTGTTTATATTTGTTCATATAGACAAATTATAATTCTTTCATTACCTAAGCTTTTCATTCATATTTGATCTTTTCAACACATTGTCAGATTCTCAAACAAGTATTTTATATTCATTTCATTCATTCAAATATACTTGTTATGAGAAAATCTTCAAAGTTTCAAATGCTCAAATATTCATGATAATTTGGCGAGCATACATTTATCTGACATTGTGAAAACTTGTTGTGTCTCAACAGTTTACACATTTTGAGCCTGATAAAGCACAAAATGCTTAAATTCTTTCATACACAAGCACGTACACACAGAAATTTTGTTTTTCTATCGAAACGTTCATAGAATTACCTTGTGTTTTTTCGATGATTGAATGGAAGACCTGGGGAGTGAACATCAATAAAACTTCTTGTACAGTACCTTCGTTGTACTAAGTGTCTTCGTGCTACTTACATGCATTTTAACTGATTCGTTTGTTGATTCAGGGTTACAACTCAATTCTGAATTTGAAAAGATTCGGAATCATATATGAATTGACGGATGGTTCAGTAATTCGAAGGAAAGATCAGATGAGGTTCATGGTCAGTAATTGAAAGATGTCATTTCTTGCAAAGTTTTGTTGATGTTCATGCTCATGCTCACATTCATCAAAAAAAGGGGGGATAAAACATCAAGAAATGACAGTGTGGAGATTCAGTTTCAAGTTTGTGGGGAGAAATACAAGAAATGAAAAGGCAATTTCTGAGAATGTATAGCATGAAAAAGCAGTTTTGGAGAAAGTATCAAGAAATGGTTTATATGAGAAAGAAAATCAAGAATGAAATAGCAATTTCTAAGCGCATCAAAAGAAAGTTAAAGCAGTTTCAAAGAACAACAGACATCTCATATTGTATTATGTCAAAGATTTCTACAAGTTTGATGAAGGTTACAGAATTTTTTTTTGAAGAGTGTTTTGGAAAGAGAAAAGTGAGCTAAAGCTGTAAATAATTTCTTTGCTGAAAGATGAAGAAGTTTGTTAAAGACTTCGGGGGAGATTGCTAAAGAACTTGAAGAGATTATTATAAAGGGGAGAATGTCTCTCAAAGCTAAAAGATCTAAAAGGGGAGAATGTTGATTTCCTAATAAGAGCATGTTAATTCCAAAGGGGGAGAATATTTGCCAAAGTTGAAGGGGGAGATTGTTCTTTGATGCTGAAATTCTTTTTGAAGATGATCTTGAATCAAAGGAGAGAATGTCAAAGCAATATTTGTTGTATTCAAGATCATCAACGATGAAAGTCAAAGTCTCAATTGCTATTGTCAAAGTCAACAAGCTTTAAAGAGCAATGTTGTGTTAGTTTTGTTTGTTGTGTTAGTTTTGTTAGTTGTTGTTTGCTTTGTAATAATGGTAGGTATAAATAGCTTTTGCTTTGTTAATCTTGTAGCTGGTTAGAAGAAAACACTTATATCGGAGAATATTGAGAGAGGTTTGTAGTGAGAGAAAGTAGAGAGAGGGTGTGATTGTAATCGTTGTAATTCATTGAATAAAAGTGAGATTTGTAGAAGTTTAATTGTTCATCTTCATTAATCTTGCATTTCTGGGAATAACAAGGTCGATGGGTATTATGCAATCCTTTGCATTCCTACAACCCTTGCAACCAAGTCAAGAGCATCCATTTGATCATCAATGTTATAGATACTTTTCCATACTTTGTATCCGGAGTACTTCATTTAATTTCCTCTGCAGTATTGGGTTTTGGCGGTATTTATCATACACTTTTAGTTCCTGAGATGCTTGAAGAATGTTTTTCATTATTTGGTTATGTATGGAAAGATAGAAATAAAAGGTAAATCAAATTAATATTCTATTAATTAACATATTCTATTATTTAATTTTATTTACTATTTGAGTCATCATTAATTACCATATTTTATTATTAATGATTTGTTTTAAATATTATCAGTTAGTTCTATCAAAATTTAGTTATTACTAAAACATAATTAGTTTATTAGATAGCTTAGGGGTTGTTCGGTTCATTTTCTGTTAAGAACTGTATGGATATAGTTGTCTGAGTGGATATGGTTGTCTGGATGTTAACAGATAAGTTGGTGTTCAGTTGTTGTGCTGAATAAACGGTCTGAATGTCAGAAATTACCATTTTACCCTCGGTATTTATTTTTGTCTGGAAAAAATACCGAATGAATATTATAAAATTAAACCTTGAATTTAGATAATATCATAAAATTAAACCTTGAATACATAAATATATTATCTATTTACAACATCTATTTTTTCTTTTTATTTATTTTTGTTCTTAAACTTCCAAAGTTCCAATCACCTCACATGTAAAGAAACCCATCATCCTCTTCCACTTGCCAAAATAAACCCTAAAAATCCCCATCCCCATCTTCAAAAAGAAGCCACCTTAACCAAAATTAAAAAAAAAAAAAAAAACTTTCTTCTTCTTCAACCTCTTCCAGGTCACAAGAGAAACAACAGCAACCGGAAAAAAAAAAAACGATTGAGGCATACCAGTTCGATGCAACCTTCAATGGAGGAAAGAAACTCTAATTTTTGTTATGTTGATGGAAGAAAACTATTGAAATAAAAGGGGAGGTCGCATGGGGAAGAAGCAGGTTATTGAATGTGAGTAGTTGTGAGAATTTGTTTTTATATTTTTTAATGCTGGTAGGTGGGACTTTGAGGGTAGTTAAGGAAAATTAATAGTTGAACGTAAAGGACATGGTTTTCTCAGCTTAGTGGATCAGCCATGGGTTGACCGATTCAGCCACTACCGAACACCCGGATATGGCTGAGCGAATCAGCCACATACACCATACAACTCATTAAGCCACAAACGAACAGCCCCTTAGTAAGCTTATCAAGAAGTTGTGAAATCCATTAGCCTTGAGGTCTAAAGGGAAAAGGCACTCCCTTTACATTTACATGACCATAGTCACAGTTATGTGGTGATCCCCTGCATGTCGAAATTGATTGGAGTAACATGAGGAAACTGATTGGTAACAAGTGATTTTATTCGTGCAACAATCACGCAAATATCTTTGGCATCCGTAGAAAAATAGAACATAAAACTTGTATAAACATCTGCAAAACGAGACATAATAACTCCTCTAAAACCCATGGCCATGTGGGGTTCAACACAACAGAATAAACTTAATAAATGAAAACAAGAAACCTCAAGTTGGGTATGTGATCAAAATCTCAAAGCCAATGGCGACAGCAGCAGCAACAATAATAGGATATATGATGATCAAGTACGAATTCCCCTATTCAGACTCACCATGCGACTTGAACCATCTCTACTCCCCATCGTAGTTGAACCCCCACCCTGATAGTTGTTGTTACGCCCATATGCACTACCTGTAGAATCTTGGAATCTTGAGCTCTGCTGTTGATACCCACCTCTCCCTCGATACGTCTGACCAGGACCAAACGCCCTTCCGTTCCCATACCCTGACCGCCCACCACTGCTCCCAACTCGTCCCTGTGAGTAAGACGAGGTGTTGTTATCTTGCCATTTCGTACCACCGGCCACAGACGCATAATCCTGACCCTCCCTCCTCCTTGATGGCAGACTCTCCAGTCCACCTCCACCCAGCCTAGCCTCGATTGCTCTCTCGTTGCTCTCTGCAAGAACCGTCAGTTTCTCTGTGAACTGGAATGCCAAGGCCTGTAGTCTGCTATGTTCAACCTCATGGAAAACAATGCACTGTGTTGGTTGATCCCAGCTCGCATGAAGCTCATCGTTGATCATCATTTTGCTCACGGTGCAATGGGTCTGATATGTCGAGAGGTCAAACATCTCTGAAAGCTGCTCCAATTTTAAAGTCTCGTAGCATGAGGAATACGTGAAAAGATAGGTCCTTAGAGCTTCTTCTTTGATCTTGTCTTTTAGCATTTCTAGAACCTTCTCACGGTTCCTCAGGAGTCTCCAGACATCAAGCGAGTTGATAACATCAAAGGATTTTTGAAAGTCACCTTTGGTAAGGGCTCTGGTTGCGGCCATAACATGATCCCTGACGTTTTCTGGGGGACCAGTGAAGGTCTGCCTCTCGCTCACTTCAAGTAACCTTCGCAGCGTCTTGCTAATGACTTTGCGCCTAGCATCATGGCTGTTTGCAGCCATATTTGGAACCTCCAGCAGCATGGCGCATATCAAATGCACTGCCTCCAGAAGTTCAAGATTGATGTGCATGTGATATGGCATCTGCCTTCTCCTTTCCAGTCGTTCCTGCAACAAGAAATAAACAACTTTAAACGGTTGTTTGGTTTGAGGGAATGGAAATGGAATATGAGAGCGAATCCTGAATACATGGGAATCACTCACACCCATGGAGGGGTGTGTTTCAAACCCATTCTCAAATATTATTACCATCATCATCATAATCATTATTAGTATTTTACTAACAAAATATTATATTATTAGTAGCAGTAGCAAGAAAGTGACATCAGAAACAGAAATGATATAATGAAGGTAACAAGAGAAAGGAAGAGAAAACACAAGTTAACTACAAAAGTTGCAAGTATACACAATAAAACTAGAGATTTCCACCACTGTTATTACACTACATGAAAGAAAAGAAAAAAGAACTATTTTAGCCCATCTCCAAAAAGTATAAAGCAAGTGCATGGATATTGGATGCATGTGTTCTCTATAATTTAGACAGTAAAAAATCCGATAGATAGACCAACAAAATTTTGAAAAAGAAGTTGTGACAGGCCTCACAACGTATCACATGAAAAATAAACAAATTGAAACGGAAGACCCTAATCATTAAGCAAAGGCTTCACACTAGAACAATAAATAGATTTAAGGGGCAGACACAAGAAAATTAGCAACTGATTTATTACAGTTAAAAGAACTAGGAAGTGAAAGAAAAGAAAACACAAAACAAATAAAGAAGAGAACAAAATGTCCATGACAGAGAGGTGAAAAAGTAATCTGAAAGCATATATGACAATTGGCATAGATCAATAAAGGACAAACTAAACTACTCCCTTACTAGTTATTACAACTATATTTTCAATTGCCTTGGTCCACTCTGCCTTGACACCTAATCTGAATAAAGACCATATATACACAGCCACCGAAACTGGTCTTGGAAACAGTTAATTTGGAAGTCCAGCCATCTCAGATTGGCAAAATAAACACTAAATAATCTTGGGTAAGACCATAAGATTTGGAAAGGATTGGCTCCAAACAAGTCTTTGTATATAGACACATTGTTTCACATGAATAGCACAACTCAAAAGACACATTGTACAACATAATTGCCACATAATGTTTTCATTAGACCTTTTGTAACAAAGTAAAGTACACACATCACTGTGCAAAGTCAACACCACATAAAGTCATAAAAATAAACAAGATCAGGTTTTTTATAAGAAGCCAGGATATGACAAAATGAAAAGAGGGTAAAGCCTACTTTTCAAAATAATACCAAAAACAAGAGAGTTCACAAATGTGGAACTGCGGATGGTCATTTTTGTAAATCTTCTAATTAAACCAATATAATACCTTGTCAATTCCACTAATTCCATTTGAGATGTAACTAATAACATCATGATAACAATGTGTTTCTAATCAAACTCCTCCAATCCAGTTAACAATAAACCCATATATGGTTATCTATAACAGTGACAGTTCCTAAATTAGTAGGTTTTCTTATTGGTATCATACACAATGTAGAATTCAGATGTATGCCTGGCTTTATCTTTTACCATCATAATTTGTTATTATCGTTTTACTAATTTCTAAATTGTATCAAGGATCTAATTATTGTTATCAATTGTACAAATATCTGATTATCAGTATGCTCACGATACAATTATCATAGTCGCAGGCAAGGCATACATATAAAAGCTACATTGTTTAGGTATATTACCAGTATTTAGCCTAACAATTGACAATCAGCTATGCAGTATAGAAATTATAATGTCAGCCCTACAGCATATATAATTCATTTGTAGTCAAAGTTACCTGTTCAGGAGTCTTCTCATGGTAGCGACTTTGAGAGACACCTTGTGCAAGCAGTTCCTTCACCCTGCCACCTAAATATAACTCAGAAAGGCAGCCATGTCCTTCGGCAATAAGTCCTGCTCTAAACGCACAGAGGCCAAGCTGAGCCATCGATCTGTTAAATAGTATCTGGGTTGAGATGTCCATATGCTGAACATTATCCTGCAGGTGGCTCATGAGCAACAAGTCTCGGGATGTAGAAAATTCATCCAAGATGGCATGGTGGTAAATGTCACAAAGCATTGCACGGGCCTTGGTTCGTTCATCCCCATGCTTGTAAATGAGGGAGACTAACATATCCATCAGCGCCCTACTACTCTCTGGAAAAGTAGGTTTCCGTGGCACAATTTCAGGACTGATTACAAATGCAGTTGGACCCCGAGTTTCCTCCACAGCTTTTGATTCAGATTCTTCCCCACTCTCCACACCATCTGATTGCTCCGATAGTTTCCGCATAGCATCATATACTTCCTGTGGTTTGTAGTAGACAAGTTCAACAAGCCTTAGTGCTACCTTCGCTGCAGCTTTGTGATCCCCAACACGTTCAAGATATTCTTGGACGTTTTGAGCGAGGACAAAAAACAAGGGCTCATCACGGAGCCTCTCAACATACTCACGAGTGTGAGGATCAATGCACTGTAGGCTCTTAAAGAATTCAACATCTACTTTCTCAAGAAAGGCTGCCAAGTTCCCCCATATACGTATGGTGTCCTTGAAGTCTACCCCTTTCTGGGTCTCATTCTCATCGGGCTCCACCGAGTCATCAACCAGAATATTAGGATACTGAGCAAGTATATCAAGTATGACAAGCATATTCTGCACACATTTCTTCCATACATTTATAGGCATGTGCCCACTGAGACCAGGGTTGACATCAAACTGTGCTGATACAACACTGAATAAGATCTCAAGCTTCTGCGCAGGGGTTTTGGCCACCCTGGTCAGGAAAGTAAGCTGCTCAACCAGTTCAAGCCTGCCAGTCCCCTTCCTACCTCTAGCAGCAACAATCTCTTTAAACTTCTTGTTGACTATATCCCAAGTGACCTGGCTTGGATCCTTAAACTGCTTTTCCATCAGCTTATCTTTCTTATTCATCATTCTCTCCCAGCCAGGTTCGGTCTCATCCTTCTCCTCATCATTATCCTCTTCAGACTCTGACCCAGAATCTACTTTTGTTGGGTCATCAATATCCGAACCAGTATCATCATCTTCCTCGTCCTCTGACACCTCTTCAGCTTCCTCTTGATCCTCAAAGCTTTCAGGAGTTTCTCTACACTTATTGATCAACTCCTCATATTGTTTATTGTTTTTCTTCAGTTTTTGCTTCATTGAGTTCAACGCCTTTGCATTGCTACTACTCATCTTCTTCTTTGCCTCCTTGTTCGCCATCGCCTGATTCAAGAAGTCCTCTAACATAACCAAAGCCTTGACATAGTTGTTAGGGACTCTATCTGATTCCGTAACCCTCATGACCTTCTCAAGCTGCCTATTAATCTTGTCAAAACTCTCCTGAAGGCTGACCCAGTCATTAATCTTCATGGCATTCTTCATCTGATCTATAGTTGCAGACAACTCCTCAAACCGCTTGTCTTTCGCAGACTTAATGACACGCTTATGCATGTCTCCATCTTCGCTATCACTATCGCTATTGTCAAGATATTTGTTAGCACCAGGGGCACTGATAGCATTTTCTTGCCCCTCATTAATATCATCCTGTTCAGAATCACTGACTTCATCCTCAGTATCACTGTCACCCTGTCAACATAAAAATTACGTTAGGTTTTCTAATCAGTTTTCTTGATTTTTTGTCGTCTGATTCCCGAATACAAATTACAAAGCACATTAACTAGAATATATTTATCAGGTGCCAAACAAACCTGGTTACTCCAAAATTTCGACGCCATCTTCTTATCTCGCAGGTGAGCAGATTACAAATCCAAGAACAACGAAAACTGCACAGTAAAGCATTTGAAATTGCATGAAGCGAAACTCGAAAGAATCAAACGCTAAGAACAAAATTAATGAACAAATATCAAAATACAGATCTGTCAAGAGGCACAAAATCATGGAAGTTTCTCGATTTGATTGTTTGCGTGGTATAAACCTTGTTCCGATCCGATGTTGATTATGAAAAGAGAGAAATTTGCAATAGAATACCTGTAACCAGGAATCCGGGAGTGAGCTACAGATTGTAGAAACGGATGGAGAGAGTGGTTGCGTCGTCGAATTGGGTTTTTGATTTTAGGGCAGAGGAGAGGAGAGGATGACGGTTAATCGAACGGGTCATATTGAATCCGGAGTAAATTACATTTTTATTCCTTGTAGTTTCCCTCCATTATCAAATTTGATCTTTCTTTTAAATTAATTATAATTTTAATCACTCACGTTGCCATTTTGTTTCATCTTTTGTCTCTCTATTGTACCATGATTTTAGGAGTGTCAAGAGCTTGACTAGTCAGTACAAAGATGAAGTAATTTTATTTTGAATAAAAATAGATCTTAAGAGAGACAAAAGATGAAACAAAACTCGCAGAGAGAGAGAGATCAGTATATCGTTAATTAAGGCATATCAACGATTGAAGAATACCAATAAAAAATCGACTATGTAATCGCAGAGAGAGAGAGATTGAACAGTAAATCGTAGAGAGAGAGAGGAAAAAAACAGTAATCGACTTTGTAAGATTTACCTATGAAGTATGAACGATTGAAGAAGATGATCTTGAACGATTGAAGAAGATGATCTGGAGTCTTGACTAGTATTGAAGAAGATGATCGAGCAGTAGAGAGAAGAGAGAAGAGAGAAGAAGAAGAAGAAAGCGGCGTTTGTGGTTGGAGTCTTGACTAGTATTGTGTAATGTATAAACCCTAAAAGTAATTTTATTAATATTAACTTAATATTATTAATTGTTTATAAATATATAATTAATTTTTATTAAAATAATAGCGGGTATCCGCCGGTTCCGGTTCTGGGTACCCGCCGGTTCCGGGTACCCGGTCCCGGAAACGGTCCCGGCGGGTACCCATCGGGTAACGGTTCCAAAAAATTGAGAACCGGAACCGGAACCAGTCCCGATCGGTTCCGTATTTTAGGAACCGGAACCAGTCACACCGGTTCCGGTTCTGGAACCGACAGTTCCAGAGCAGTTCCGGTTCCAAAGGCGGGTACCCGCTTCCGATGTTCACCCCAACTATTAAGGGTGTGCATCAGGCGGGTCGGATCGGTTCGGGTGGGCAAACCAAAAACCCGATCAGATTTCGGGTATGTAAAACAAGACCCAATTTTTAGGTTTCGGATTTCTTCGGGTTCGGGTTTCGGGTTGATGTCGTTCGAGTTCGGGTATTACTCTAATGCAAAATGTACATATAAATTCAATCGGTTTTGAGGATGAGTACAATCGATTAACAGATTAATGAAATCAATAGTAAGTTTAGAAATTAAAAAAACATTTCGACCGACTAAAATTTACGATTTTCAAAAGATAATTAGATAAATAAATATATTTATATAATATTTAAAATATATATTTATATTATTTCGGGTTTTCGGACGTGCCGGGTGGCCAAATATCAAACCCAACCCGAACCCAAATATCCCCCCCAAAAGTCGGGTTTCGGGTTTTCGGATTTCGGGGTATTCGTGTTTTGAAAAAACACCTTATTTTCGGTTCTGGTTCAGTTTCGAATTTCGGACTATTCGGGTTTTGCACAACCCTACTCTCTAACCAATTTTAGTTAAAAAAAACTTAGTTAAATTAAGGGTATTTTGGTTTCTTTTTATATTTTCTTTTCTTTTTTCTTTTTTGTTTTATTAGATTAAATAGTATTTTATAGTTATAGTTCTTATGATTTCTCCTTTTTCCTTTTCTTTTCGCTTCTTTTTATTTCTTTCTTACCTTATTTTATTTTTAATTTTATACTCTTATAATATTAATTAATTAATGATAATTTTAACTAATAATACATTAAAAATATTTATTTTATTTTATAAACTACATCATTAAAAAAATTTATCGATACCTTTAAAATAAGTTATGTATTAAATATTTTTAAATTTTTGTTCAATTTATTTGATATATATCTACAAATTCGTCTATAGTAGTCCCAAATTTTTTTTTAATTTAAGTTGTGTTTAATAAATTTATCGTTTCATGTTATTTATGTAAGAAAAAAATCAAATTTATCTATGACTATTAATTAAAAAGAAAAAACGATACTTTTTTAATTTATCTATGTCTATTAATAGATATAGATAAATTTCGATTTTTATAGACATAAATAAGAAAAAAATGATAATTTTTTAAAGACAACTTTAAATAGAAAGTTTTTTCGATTAATGTAGACGGATTTGCAGATATATATAAGATAAATTGCTTAAAATTTTAAAAAATATTTAATATTTAACTTATTTTAAAGATATTGACAAAACTTTTCTAATAGTGTAATTTATAAAATAAAATATGTATTGTTAATGTATTTTGAGTTAAAATTATCATTAATTAGTTAATACAATAAAAGTATAAAATGAAAAATGAATAAAAAATATAGGAAAGAAAAGAAATGAATAAAAAAAGACAAACCATAGGAACTATAATTGTGATTTACTATATAATTTAATAAAAAAATGAAAAAGACAAAAGAAAATGTAAAAAGACCAAAATACTCTTAACTTAACTATGTTTTTTAACTAGAGTTGGTCAGAGTAACCAAAACTGAAACAACATGACAACCACAATGATCAAAATTGTAATTAGTTTGAAATAGAGACCAAACTTAATAATGAATGACAATCACAAGGACCAAAAATATAATTTACTCTTGAATCTGGGTTGCACAAGTTATGAAAAAAGCTATTACTATTTACTAGGAATAAGTTGGGTTGGTCTTTGAATCGAGCTTTACGTGCTTTATGCTTGGTTGAATTGGGTTTTACTTGTGTTGTGACTGGTTAGAAATTGTTTGATCCAGACAATTAATTAGATTTAAATGTATTAAATAGTAACCCATTTTTATAAATTTTCATATTCTTTTTTTTTCCTTATATAGCAATATACTTTAAAATTATCTTTTACTACACTATTGTATTTTGAAAAAACTATCCATTATAACAATGAGTAATCTTTTAATTTGAATTAAGATGACATGACACAAGTTACTAGATTTCCATGTCATGTCATTGTCCACGTGTAACATATTGTTTTGGACAAAAGGTTGATTCCCGACAATCCCAACCGGCCCACATCGGCTGCCAATTCCATTATGTGGAGGCCATACCTGACTCACTCAGCGGTTGTGGCTATGGGGGTTGCTCAGGCTCGAACCCGAGACCATTCGCTATTTGGACAAACATGCCCCCACTTAGGAATGGCAACGGGTCGGTTTCGGGCCAGTTTTTAGGGTCCCCGTCCCCGAAACCGATAAGTTTCCCCGTCCCCGTAACCGTCCCGATCCTCGTCGGGGACCTTATCAGGGATCCCCATAGGATCCCCGCGGTTTTCTCGATCCCCATCGGAGAACCCGTTAAGGACAAAAAAATCACCGTTACCCATTGGTGATACCCGAACCCGAAAAACTCAAAATTTCAGGGATGAATAAAATAGTAAAATTTCAGGCTACTTCTACAATACCATTGTGCTTTCTTAAAACATAGTATATTTCACCATGTTAAATTTCAGGTGACTTCTACAATACCTCATTTTAACATTTTTTCACATATTCAGTACAATTACAATAAAAAAAAACTTGTTGAGCACAAAAAAATGGGGCAATTCAAGAAAACCTATCACAAATTCGAATACTGACATTTCAAGAAAACCTATCACAAATTCTTAGCCTCATTTGCTAAGATGTAATAGAACATCTATATGAATAAAACCGAACCACTGGTCAAGTCTGTAACTGAAGTCTGGTCAAATCTCTACCTGAAGTCTTTTTGTTGAGCCCGACTCAAGTCTGTGAATCATGAGGTCGACTGGTCAAGTCTGGTAAGTCTATGAATCGAGAGGTCATTTGGAGGCGGGTTAAAGGAGAAGCTTTATAAAGCATTAAATGTATTTGGCAATATAAATGTAACACCCTAAAAATAGGGATAACAAAAATCCGAAAAGCGGACATGCGGTATTTAAAATTGCCAAAGCAAGAGCCTCCCAAAATAGGGAAAAAATACACAACCCTGTTTAAATCCAATCGTAATTTAAACGGACAATAAACAACCAACAATAATTCTAATCTCAACAACTAGAAATTAGATTACAAACGGGATATCAATTATAAACCCAATAGTCTTCTAAGAATAGTAGGTCCAAACGCAATAATCCCCGATCTCTCACCCAAGCAACTATGCCCGCTTAGGACCGGCGCCCTTAGAACTTGAGATACACATCGACACCAAACAAGTGTTAGGCCAAAAAGCCTAGTGAGTTGAACAAGGAATAGTATAATAGCACATATACATTTCTTATCAGCAGTTAACCAATTTTCCAAATCTTATCAGTAGTTAACCAACATCCATAGCACCAATCAATTTCACTCCAAAGAGTCAATGCACCTTGATGCCCTTAACAAGGCGCACCCCAAAGGCCCGACCCACTCGGAGATCAGACCGTACAGGAAACTTTCCGAGTGGCGGAGGTCTACTGGGCACACTATCACAGTGGCACCCCGAGACTACATCCTCCTAGTGAATTTGCCTTGGTCCGTCCAACATAATGCATATTAGGAGGTCCGTAGGTATCTTTCAACCATTTATAATTTGGTACGTACCACGGTACATTATTACCCTCCTAATAGCATGAGTCCATCATATAGTACCTAGGAGGTCCTTAGGTATATTTCAACCAAGTATATTTCACCCTCCTAATATCTTAAGTCTAACATAAGACTTAAATATCCACATAACCACGTTGTAGATACAATAACACAAAGAGTGTATTCCGAACGGAAATCATCATGTTATACCAAACATATATTCCATAATCATATCAAATACTCATAATGATTATACATCATAAAATCCCCAAATAATTCCACAACATAGGATAAATCATGGGATGATACTTCTATATCATATTCTTCACATAATCTCATGTAAATGCCATCAATTACTCAAACCCATAAAAGTGACCATTTTGAGCAAATATGTGATAATAACAACAATTAAGCAAATATGATGTGTATCCAGTTTTAACAAAGTTTAGTAAACTCACAATCTAGGTTTTTATCAAAAACCTAGCAAATAGATGAAATGGTGAGAATTGAGATCTTGATCCTCCAAACACTTGGTTGTTAGGTCTTGAAAGCACCCTTGAAGATCTTTGCAAACCCTCCAACAATATCTAGGTAAAAATGAAGCAAAAAAGGGTGGAGAAGTGAGAAAATCGCCCCAAAATCGCCTCCCAAACGGTCTCAACCGAATCCTAGATCTGTTTTGTGTTTTGTCAAATGAATGAGGTTCTGCCAAAGATCTAATTAAAACCCCTCTGCCCGTCGGCGACATTGCCCGGCGACAATGACCATGGTCATTGTCGCGTGTCATTCTCGCAGCCTAGCCCGAGGCCACGGTGCACCCCGAGCGACATTGCCCCGGCGACAATGACCATGGTCATTGTCGCGTGTCATTATCGCACCCCGCACCTCACCCGCGGTACACACCTAGCGACATTGACACGACGACATTGACCGTGTCATTGTCGCTGCTCATTGTCGCACCAAGCCCAGACCAACCCGAAAACTTAGCCAAGTTCGATAACGAGCGCGAGATCTAAATACTTGGGATTAATACGCCAACCAAATAATATCATGGTATTAAAATAAGGCTCATACACATATAAAGGCTCGTATTTCCAGATAAATACAATTAATGTATTTAAGGAACATATACCTACCTTACGAATTTCCGGATGTTACAATCCTCCCCACCTAATTAGGATTTCGTCCCCGAAATCTCATCTTGAATTAAACAAGTGAGGGTATCGCAACTTCATATCATCTTCGGACTCCCAAGTAACGTTAGCACCCCGATGATGCTTCCATTGTACTTTAATCATGACTACGTCTTTATGACGTAATTTCTTCACTTTCGATTCTAAAATTGCCTCCGGTTCTTCCACACAATGATTCTCGTTGTCCACACGAATTTCCGACAAAGGAATCACGCTTTCCTCCTCGGCTAGACACTTCCGAATGTAACATACGTGAAACTTAGGATGTATTCCATCCATTTCTGGTGGTAAATCCAACCGATATGCTTGTAAACTAATTTTCTCCAAAATAATGAAAGGTCCAAGGAAACGAGGACTAAGCTTCCCACGCTTCCCAAATCGGATTATTCCCTTCCATGGAGATACTTTCAACATGACACGGTCGCCCACTTGAAACTCGACCGATCTTCTTTTCTTGTCCGCGTAGCTCTTCTGACAGTCTTGAGCCGCCTTTAGTCTTTCCCGAATTTCTTTCACCTTATCTGCCATTTCTTGAACAATTTCCGGTCCGGCAAATTGCTTTTCACCCGCTTCCAACCAATAGACCGGAGTTCTGCACTTCCGTCCATACAAGGCCTCGAACAGTGCCATTCCTATACTAGAATGGTAACTGTTGTTGTACGCAAATTCTACCAAGGGTAGATGTGAGTCCCAACTTCCCCCGAAGTCTATCACACACGACCTCAACATGTCTTCTAACGTCTGAATGGTCCTCTCGCTTTGACCATCCATTTGAGGATGATACGCCATGCTCAGATTCAATCTAGTGCCCAGCTCTTTTTGAAAGCTAGCCCAAAAGTTCGAAGTGAACCGACTATCCCTATCCGATACAATCGATTGAGGAATTCCGTGTCTTGACACCACTTCGTCGATGTACAGTTTAACCAACTTATCTATTGGCAAGGTCTCCCGCATCACAAGAAAATGCGCGCTCTTAGTCAACCGATCCACGATCACCCAAATGGTATCGTGACCACGCAAGGTCTTCGGTAGCTTCGTCACGAAATCCATAGTGATGTTGTCCCACTTCCACTCAGGAATGGACAACGGTTGCAAACTTCCATACAGTCTTTGATGTTCCGCTTTAACTTGAAGGCACGTGACACACTTTTCCACGTAATTGGCAACATCCAATTTCATCACCGACCACCAATAATTCAATCTCAAGTCTCGGTACATCTTGGTGCTACCGGGATGTATAGAATATTTTGACTTGTGCGCTTCTTCGAGAAGTAACTCTCGGTTTCCTCCCAGCTTCGGTACCCAAATTCGCCCTTGGAAGAGCTTAAGTCCACGACTATCTTCCGTTAAAAGTTCGCTTTGCTTCACCATTATCTCAGACTTGAGATTTTCTTCCTTGAATGCTTCTTCTTGACACGACTTGATGCTCTCTAACAAACTTGATACCACATCAATTCTTGTAAGAGACATTTTGACACCACCATCATAACTCCTTCGGCTCAATGCATCCGCTACTACATTAGCCTTACCGGGATGATAGAGTAGGTCGTAATCATAATCTTTCAAGAGTTCAAGCCATCTTCTTTGCCGCATGTTGAGTTCCTTCTGATCGAAGATGTATTTGAGACTCTTGTGATCTGTGAAAAGAGTACACTTAGTCCCATACAAATAGTGTCGCCACAACTTCAACGCGAACACTACAGCCGCCAATTCCAAGTCATGAGTAGGGTAATTCTTCTCATGATCCTTTAATTGTCGCGACGCGTAGGCTATCACCCTTCCCCTTTGCATTAGTACGCACCCAAGCCCCATCTTGGAAGCGTCACTATACACCACAAAATCTTCCGATCCTTCGGGTAAGGATAAGATCGGAGCCTCGCACAATTTCTTCTTGAGCGATTGGAATGCTCGCTCTTGTGCATCGGTCCAAAGAAATTTGACGTTCTTCCTTGTAAGTGAAGTGAGCGGTGTAGCTATCTTGGAAAAGTCTTGAATGAAACGTCGGTAGTAACCCGCCAAGCCCAAGAAACTTCGAATTTCGGTCGGACTTGTCGGAGGTTCCCAGCTCGTCATCGCCTCGATCTTTGCCGGGTCTACCTTTACTCCGTCCTTTGATACCACATGCCCCAAGAATTGTACTTCTTGAAGCCAAAATTCGCACTTTGAGAATTTCGCAAACAATTTCTCCCTTCTTAGAATCTCTAACACTTCCTGTAAGTGTTTCCCATGCTCGGACTCGTCCTTTTAATAAATTAAAATATCGTCGATGAAGACGATCACAGATTTGTCCAAAAATGGTCGACACACAGGTTCATCAAATCCATGAATACGGCCGGAGCGTTGGTTAAGCCGAAAGGCATCACCAAAAACTCATAGTGACCGTATCGCGTTCGGAAAGCCCTTTTTGGAATGTCATTCTTTTTCACTCTCACTTGATGATATCCGGATCGAAGATCAATATTTGAGAAGCATCCCGCACCTTGAAGTTGATCAAAGAGATCGACGATGCGAGGTAGATGATACTTATTCTTTACCGTGACTTTGTTAAGTTCCCGGTAATCGATGCACATTCGCATGGATCCGTCCTTCTTCTTCTTCACGAACAAGACCGGTGCTCCCCAAGGTGAAGAGCTCGGTCTAATGAAACCTTTCTCCAACAAATCTTGAAGCTGAGTCATTATCTCCTTCATTTCAGTTGGTGCCAACCGATATGGATCTCGGGCTATCGGAGCCGCTCCAGGAGTAAGGTCGATCTGAAACTCTACTTGTCGTTTCGACGGTAACCCGGGTAAGTCTTCCGGAAAGACGTCTGGAAAGTCTTGCACTACTTCCACATCTTCTACTGACTTCTTCTCTTTTTTCGCGTCCACTACATAGGCCAAGTATGAAGGATAACCCTTCGTTAGAAATTTGCGTGCCTTGAGAGATGAAATAATAGGATTATTTCTTTTTCCTTTCTCTTCGTAAATGGTTACTACACCATTTTCCGGCAACGACACTCGAATCATCTTCTTGGAGCAAAAGATGTCTGCCTTATGTTTCACCAACCAATCCATACGTATAACCACATCAAAACCTCCTATAGCCATAGGTAGCAAATCTATCCCAAAAGAATTCCCATCAATCACTATAGTGCAGTCACAAAAATGATCACGAATAATTGCTTGATCACCATTGGCTACTTCTACAACTAGAGCATCGGGAAGAACACTAATAGGAGTGACAAACTGCTTACAGAAAAATTCTGATACAAAGGAACACGTAGCACCCGAATCAAACAAAACACGAGTAGGCAAGGAGTTTACTAGAAACGTACCCGAAACAACATCAGCGGTCTCCTTTGCCTCCTCGGCAGTCATCTGGAAAGCTCGACTCGGTGCTCTTGGTGGTTGCTCGACTCTGGCAGTCGAACCCATAGAATTTCCACCATTTCCCCCCACTAGCTTTGGGCAATTTCTCTTCATATGCCCCGGTTCACCGCACCCATAACATACCGATCCCTGGATGGGACATTCTCGAGTTGCATGGTCTTTCTTACCACACTTGGGGCATCTGGTTGGACCGGAGTAAGTTCTTGTAGGACATGGCCCCGAATGCTTTGACCTGCACTTGGAACACCACCGATCATCACGACGTTGATCATCTGCTTTCCCACCCACAAAGGGTTTTGATTGACGAACGGACCCAGATGGCCCTTCCCATTTTCTTTTCTCACCAACTTGCCTTCTTTCCTCCTTCTCAGCATTGAAGTCATCCTCGATGAGCAAGGACTCTTCAATGACCTCTTGTAAGGTCGAACATTTAGCATTCCTTAAATCCGTTTGCATTCCCGCTGGTAAACCTTGATGATAGGCTTTCATCTTCGACTTTTCATCGGGAACTAGGTGTCCCACCAAGTTTAGTTTCTCTAAAAAGAGTTTGGAGTATTCGGCGATAGACATATTCCCCTTCTTCAGATGTCGGAACTCCCGTTCCAACTTGTCCATCGAACGTTCACTACAGTACTTGTCCATGATCTTCTCTTTAAACACCGGACAAGTTAACTTAGTCTGAACTTCAGGAGTGAGGATTGATCGAATAAGATTCCACCAGATCAGAGCCTCTCTCCGCAGTAGTTGAGAAGCAAACTTGACCCGTTGAGAAGGGTCACACTCACTGGACTCGAAGGCCATCTCTACCTCCTTGAGCCAGTACATACAAGCAACCGGGTTATCTGAACCCACAAACTCTTTAGGGTGGCACCCCAGAAATGACTTGTAGGTGCATCCCCTAGTCCTCGTCTTGTTCCCATTATTAGATGGGTCTTCAACCGATATCACACGTGGCCCACCCGACCCCGCAACAAGGTTTTCCTCCATTGTTTCAGGTTGTCGGTTGCTGGCACCTCTATCTTCTAAGAGTTTCATGAAGAACTCTTGTTGTTGGTCCATGGTAGAATTCATGTTCAGTTGTTGTTGAGCAATGGCCGAATTCATGGCCAACATCATACTATCCCGAAGTCGGGTCTCTATGGTCGCCTCTTCCATGATAGGATCACCCTCATTGATATTCCAACGCGGAATATGCTCAGGTCCACCTCCCAAGATTATAGGTATGGGAATCCCATCGGAAGTTGCCCCCACAGGGGGTCGTACGACTACAGATTCCACTTCCGGTTGACCCTCTGGCGTGTCGGGTAATCTACTTCGAGTGTTAACCATTTCGATCTGCCATCAATGTACGAGAAATAGATTGAGAACAGACTAAACGAGTTGAACTCAATGTACGTACTAATACCTTCATCAATTATCATAACAATAGTCACCCAAGCATGCTCACGTAACAATGCGTTCATAATAACAGTAGTTAATTGGAATTGTGAACGAACCATACATAAGGATTCTTGTCACCATCATCACAACTTTCAATTTAAGTAATTCCGTAATCCTAACGCTCTCCCCACCTAGGATTTCTACCCCAAGTGGACAGTGAAGTCAAACAATCTAAAGCTTAAGTCTAGATATGCTCATACCATACCTAGTTCACTTAAACTAAAGCTCTGATACCAACTTGTAACACCCTAAAAATAAGGATAACAAAAATCCGAAAAACGGACATGCGGTATTTAAAATTGCCAAAGCAAGAGCCTCCCAAAATGGGGAAAAAATACACAAACCTGTTTAAATCCAATCGTAATTTAAACGAACAATAAACAACCAACAATAATTCTAATCTCAACAACTAGAAATTAGATTACAAACGGGATATCAATTATAAACCCAATAGTCTTCTAAGAATAGTAGGTCCAAACGCAATAATCCCCGATCTCTCACCCAAGCAACTATGCCCGCTTAGGACCGGCGCCCTTAGAACCTGAGATACACATCGACACCAAACAAGTGTTAGGCCAAAAAGCCTAGTGAGTTGAACAAGGAATAGTATAATAGCACATATACATTTCTTATCAGCAGTTAACCAATTTTCCAAATCTTATCAGTAGTTAACCAACATCCATAGCACCAATCAATTTCACTCCAAAGAGTCAATGCACCTTGATGCCCTTAACAAGGCGCACCCCAAAGGCCCGACCCACTCGGAGATCAGACCGTACAGGAAACTTTCCGAGTGGCGGAGGTCTACTTGGCACACTATCACAGTGGCACCCCGAGACTACATCCTCCTAGTGAATTTGCCTTGGTCCGTCCAACATAATGCATATTAGGAGGTCCGTAGGTATCTTTCAACCAATTATAATCTGGTACCTACCGCGGTACAATATTACCCTCCTAATAGCATGAGTCCATCATATAGTACCTAGGAGGTCCTTAGGTATATTTCAACCAAGTATATTTCACCCTCCTAATAGCTCAAGTCTAACATAAGACTTAAATATCCACATAACCACGTTGTAGATACAATAACACAAAGAGTGTATTCTGAATGGAAATCATCATGTTATACCAAACATATATTCCATAATCATATCAAATACTCATAATGATTATACATCATAAAATCCCCAAATAATTCCACAACATAGGATAAATCATGGGATGATACTTCTATATCATATTCTTCACATAATCTCATGTAAATGCCATCAATTACTCAAACCCGTAAAAGTGACCATTTTGAGCATATATGTGATAATAACAACAATTAAGCAAATATGATGTGTATCCAGTTTTAACAAAGTTTAGTAAACTCACAATCTAGGTTTTTATCAAAAACCTAGCAAATAGATGAAATGGTGAGAATTGAGATCTTGAGCCTCCAAACACTTGGTTGTTAGGTCTTGAAAGCACCCTTGAAGATCTTTGCAAACCCTCCAACAATCTCTAGGTAAAAATGAAGCAAAAGGGTGGAGAAGTGAGGAAATCGCCCCAAAATCGCCTCCCAAACGCTCTCAATCGAACCCTAGATCTGTTTTGTGTTTTGTCAAATGAATGAGGTTCTGCCAAAGATCTGATTAAAACCCCTCTGCCCGTCGGCGACATTGCCCGACGACAATGACCATGGTCATTGTCGCGTGTCATTCTCGCAGCCTAGCCCGAGGCCACGGTACACCCGAGCGACATTGCCCCGACGACAATGACCATGGTCATTGTCGTGTGTCATTCTCGCACCCCGCACCTCACCCGCGGTACACACCTAGCGACATTGACACGGCGACATTGACCGTGTCATTGTCGCTGCTCATTGTCGCACCAAGCCCAGACCAGCCCGAAAACTTAGCCAAGTTCGATAACGAGCGCGAGATCTAAATACTTGCGATTAATACACCAACCAAATAATATCATGGTATTAAAATAAGGCTCATACACATATAAAGGCTCGTATTTCCAGATAAAATACAATTAATGTATTTAAGGAACAAATACCTACCGTACGAATTTCCGGATGTTACAATAAACTTGTAAACTTGAAAACTAAATAGGATGACATTAAATGGTAGTACTTATAGCTTAAAAAGTTGTTTTTAAGAGTTAGGGGTCATATACTTTATAAAGTAGTATATATAGTATAGGGGTAGTTTCATTTAGAAATCACCTTAATTTTGCAAACCATAGAAATTGTCGATTTCATTGGTTAAGTTAATGAAATTGTATAATTTGATAAATTGTTTCATATAATTCTTTTATTTATGAAATTGTTTCATATATTTGTGTTTTTTATGTAAAAACGAAAAAAGTTCATCAGAATGAGAAAATGCATGACACAATTTCATCATAATGAGAAAATACATGAAACAATTTAATTTTTACATAAAAAACAAAAATATATGAAACAATTTTATCAAATTAAACAATTTCATGAATCAATTTCATCAACTTAACCAACGAAATTGATGGTCTGCATGGTTTGTAAAATTAGAGTGGTTTTCATTTGATCACTCTCATATATATATATATATATATATATATATATATATATAGAGAGAGAGAGAGAGAGAGAGAGAGGGGGGGGGGGTTATTATGCAACCTCTTTACATTGTGCAACCTATGCAACCCTTCTATCTACCACTCATTTTTTTTTTTAGTTTTTTTTTTCTTAGTTACAAAAGTGAAAATAAAATGAGTGGTGGATAGAGAGGTTGCATTTGAACAAATAAAATGAGTGGTTTCATTTGTAAACCACTCTTATCTAGCAAACTATGAAACTCATCCTCTCATCATAGATTAAATCTATCAACGGTTAAGATGCATTTGTTGTAATTATGGTAATAATTAAATTATTTTATTTTTTTAATGAAAAAAAAATTAATGAAAGGGCAAATTTGTCAATTGGCATCTCATCTCAATTTAGAATTTTTGATGAAAAAATGTTTTTACATGGAAGGACTTTTATTTAAGGTATTTTCTTTCAATTTCCAGATAATTAAAAAGCATAACCATTTTACATGGATTTTTTTTCAATGAAAAATGCTGATTTTATTGTTTATTATGGTAAAAAAATAAAAAAGTTTAAAGTTTTGGTTGTAGGATTTCATTGTTCTCGATCGGGTAAAATTCCTTAACGACTGACACAAAACATATCACAAACGAAGTGAGACCGATGAAAACGAGAATGAAATCCTATGGAAACGGGGATGAAAGGAGATGAAACAGAGATGAACAACGGAGACGAACAACGAGGAATAGAGATAAAACGGAGATGAACAACGATGAATGAAAATGATTGGACATGAAATTTGTTTGGAATCGGAGATTGGGGTGGTGGAGATTTGGGGCGGTGAATATTTGTTTAAAATTGGAGATTTGTTTAAAAATAATAATTGATTTACTATAATTAATGGGTTATGATCTTGTACATTTCCGAAAATAAAACCATAGATAATTACCATTAATCAAAATCATTTACTGTAATTTGACCATTAAGCCCTTATAACTAAAAATAAAACAAAATAAAATAAAATCAGTGATTGGTGGATTTGGGTGTGCAAAGTTTGCATAATAATATTGGTTTTCATTTGATCGCTCCCCTATACACACCCACCTCTCTCTCTCTCTCTCTCTCTATATATATATATATATATAGAGAGAGAGAGAGAGAGGTGAGTGGGTATTATGCAATCCTTTGCATTCCTACAACTCTTTACAACCAAATCAGGAGCGTCCATTTGATCATCAAAGTTATAGATACTTTTCCATACTTATATATATATATATATAGAGAGAGAGAGAGAGAGAGGTGGGTGGGTATTATGCAATCCTTTGCATTCCTACAACTCTTACAACCAAATCAGGAGCGTCCATTTGATCATCAAAATTATAGATAATTTTCCATACTTTGTATCTGAAGTACTTCATTTAATTTCCTCTCCAGTATTGGGTTTTGCCGGTATTTATCGTGGACTTTTAGCACCTGAGACGCTTGAAGAATGTTTTCCATTCTTTGGTTATGTATGAAAAGATAGAAATCAAATGTAAATTCTATTAATTAACATATTCCATTATTTAATTTTCTTTACTTATACTATTAGTGATTTGTATAAAATGTTAAAACTTACTAACAATTTTCAACTAGCTTAATAGTTAGTTCTACCAAAACTTAGTCATTACTAAAAACATAATTAGTTCATTAAATAGCTTAACAATTTAAAGTAACCTTATCATGAAATTGCGAAATCTATTAATCTTGAAGTCTAAGGTCGCGTTTGGTTTGCGGGATTGGAATGGATTTGGAGGGATTTGGATTTCAAATCCATTCCAATCCTGCGTTTGGTTTGCAGGAATGGATTTCGTTGACCGGATTTGAAATCCGTTGACCATTTAAAAATCCCTTACCTGATGGATTTCAAAATCCTTTGCAATGAGCCTGGACTTGAAATCCAAATCCTGATGGATTCTAAAGCCTGATGAATTTCAAATTCTTATTCAAACACATGAAGGGATTTCAAATCCCCCAAATCCCCTCAAATCCAAATCCTTCCAAATCTAAATCCTTACTTGAAATCCAATTAGTGATGGCCATCTCGGCCCGGCCCGACCCGGCCCGGTCGGTTAACCGAGCCCGGCCCGCTCGAAAGCCCGGCCCGGTGGAAAACCGGTTTGGAGCCCGAAAACATGAACCGGTTCATGTTTTTGGAGGATTTGGCGGCCCGGCCCGGTTCGGCCCGAGCCCGGTTCACGGCCCGGTTCGGCCCGAGCCCGGTTCACGGCCCGGTTTTTGGCCCGGCCCGGCCCGATTCGTATTTAAAAAAAAAAGAGCCGTTATGTTACCATTTATATACGTTTTTTTGACTTTTTTTGTATTTTTTACCTCCCCAAACCCCTATAAATACTTGTATTGTAAGTTTGTAACTTAAAATTATATATAAAACGTATTTTTAAAATGTATTTTAGTGATTTATTATAAATAAAACGCATTCTTAAAGTGTATTTTAGTGATCCAATCCAATTTTTATTTTTTAAAGCTTAGTAATTAATTATTATATAAAGAAATTATTTTTTTTAAAAAAATACGGAAAAATGCTCGTCCCGATCACGGCCCGGCCCGGTTTTTCTATAACCGGTTTTTTCCAACATTAAACGGGCCACACATATTCGAGTGAAGCCCGGCCCGGCTCGGCCCGAAGCCCAATTGGCCCGGTTTTTGGGTTTACTATTTGGGCCCGAAGCCCGTTTTGGCCCGGCCCAGCCCCGATTTTTGGCCATCACTAAATCCAATTCATTCCAATCCATTCCCACAAACCAAACGTACCCTAAGGGTTCGTTTGGTTTGTAGGAATGGATTGGAATGAATTAGATTTCAAGTAAGGATTTGGATTTGGGGGGATTTGAAATCCCTTCATGTGTTTGGATAATAATTTGAAATCCATCCGACTTTAGAATCCATCAGGATTTGGATTTCAAATCCAGGCTCATTGCAAAGGATTTTGAAATCCATTAGATAAGGGATTTTAAAATGATCAACGGATTTCAAATCCGGTCAACGAAATCCATTCCTGCAAACCAAACACAAGATTGAAATGGACAAATCCGTCCAAATCCATTCCAATCCCGCAAACCAAACGCGACCTAAAGGGAAACGGCGCTCCCTTACATTTACATAATCATTGTTACAGGTATGTGGTGATCCCCTGCATGTCGAAATTGATTGGAGTAACATGAGGGAAACTGATTGGTAACAAGTGGTTTTATTCGTGCAACAATCAAGCAAATATCTTTGGCATCCGTAGAAAAATAGAACATAAAACTTGTATAAACATCTGCAAAACGAGACATAATAACTCCTCTAAAACCCATGGCCATGTGGGGTTCAACACAACAGAATAAACTTAATAAATGAAAACAAGAAAACCTCAAGTTGGGTATGTGATCAAAATCTCAAAGCCAATGGCGACAGCAGCAGCAACAATAATAGGATATATGATGATCAAGTACGAATTCCCCTATTCAGACTCACCATGCGACTTGAACCATCTCTACTCCCCATCGTAGTTGAACCGCCACCCTGATAGTTGTTGTTACGCCCATATGCACTACCTGTAGAATCTTGGAATCTTGAGCTCTGCTGTTGATACCCACCTCTCCCTCGATACGTCTGACCAGGACCAAACGCCCTTCCGTTCCCATACCCTGACCGCCCACCACTGCTCCCGACTCGTCCCTGTGAGTAAGACGAGGTGTTATCTTGCCATTTCGTACCACCGGCGACAGACGCATAATCCTGACCCTCCCTCCTCCTCGATGGCAGACTCTCCAATCCACCACCACCCAGCCTAGCCTCGATTGCTCTCTCGTTGCTCTCTGCAAGAACCGTCAGTTTCTCTGTGAACTGGAATGCCAAGGCCTGTAGTCTGCTATGTTCAACCTCATGGAAAACAATGCACTGTGTTGGTTGATCCCAGCTCGCATGAAGCTCATCGTTGATCATCATTTTGCTCACGGTGCAATGGGTCTGATATGTCGAGAGGTCAAACATCTCTGAAAGCTGCTCCAATTTTAAAGTCTCGTAGCATGAGGAATACGTGAAAAGATAGGTCCTTAGAGCTTCTTCTTTGATCTTGTCTTTTAGCATTTCTAGAACCTTCTCACGGTTCCTAAGGAGTCTCCAGACATCAAGCGAGTTGATAACATCAAAGGATTTTTGGAAGTCACCTTTGGTAAGGGCTCTGGTTGCGGCCATAACATGATCCCTGACGTTTTCAGGGGGGCCAGTGAAGGTCTGCCTCTCGCTCACTTCAAGTAACCTTCGCAGCGTCTTGCTAATGACTTTGCGCCTAGCATCATGGCTGTTTGCAGCCATATTTGGAACCTCCAGCAGCATGGCGCTTATCAAATGCACTGCCTCCAGAAGTTCGAGATTAATGTGCATGTGATATGGCATCTGCCTTCTCCTTTCCAGTCGTTCCTGCAACAAGAAATAAACAACTTAAAACAGTTGTTTGGTTTGAGGGAATGGGAATGAAATATGTTAACGAATCCTGAATACATGGGAATCACTCCCACCCATGGAGGGGTGTGTTTCAAACCCATTCTCAAATATTATTACCATCATCATCATAATCATTATTAGTATTTAACTAACAAAATATTATATTATTAGTAGCAGTAGCAAGAACAGAAATGATATAGTGAAGGTAACAGAGGAAGGAAGAAAAAACACAAGTTAGCTACAAAAGTTGCAAGTGTACACAATAAAACTAGAGATTTCCACCACTGTTATTACACTACTTGAAAGAAAAAGGAAAAAAGAAAACCTATTTTAGCCCATCTCCAAAAAGTACAATGAACCAAGTGCATGGATGCATGCATTCTCTATAATTTAGACAGTAAAAATCCGATAGTTGGATCTACAAAATTTTGGAAAAGAAGTTGTGACAGGCCTCGCAACATATCACATGAAAAATAAACGAATTGAAACGAAAGACCTTAATCATTAAGCAAAGGCTTCCTACTAAAACAATAAATAAATTGAAGGGGCAGACACAATAAAAATAGCAACTGATTTATTACAGTTGAAAGAACTAGGAATTGAAAAAGAAAAAAACACAAAACAAATGAAGAGAACAAAATGTCCATGACAGAGAGGTGAAAAAGTAATCTGAAAGCATATATGACAATTGGCACAGATCAATAAAGGACAAACTAAACTACTCCCTTACTAGTTATTACAACTATATTTTCAATTGCCTTGGTCCACTCTGCCTTGACACCTAATCTGAATAAAGACCATATATACACAGCCACCGAAACTGGTCTTGGAAACAGTTAATTTGGAAGTCCAGCCATCTCAGATTGGCAAAATAAACACTAAATAATCTTGGGTAAGACCATAAGATTTGGAAAGGATTGGCTCCAAACAAGTCTTTGTATATAGACACATTGTTTCACATGAATAGCACAACTCAAAAGACACATTGTACAACATAATTGCCACATAATGTTTTCATTAGACCTTTTGTAACAAAGTAAAGTACACACATCACTGTGCAAAGTCAACACCACATAAAGTCATAAAAATAAACAAGATCAGGTTTTTTATAAGAAGCCAGGATATGACAAAATGAAAAGAGGGTAAAGCCTACTTTTCAAAATAATACCAAAAACAAGAGAGTTCACAAATGTGGAACTGCGGATGGTCATTTTTGTAAATCTTCTAATTAAACCAATATAATACCTTGTCAATTCCACTAATTCCATTTGAGATGTAACTAATAACATCATGATAACAATGTGTTTCTAATCAAACTCCTCCAATCCAGTTAACAATAAACCCATATATGGTTATCTATAACAGTGACAGTTCCTAAATTAGTAGGTTTTCTTATTGGTATCATACACAATGTAGAATTCAGATGTATGCCTGGCTTTATCTTTTACCATCATAATTTGTTATTATCGTTTTACTAATTTCTAAATTGTATCAAGGATCTAATTATTGTTATCAATTGTACAAATATCTGATTATCAGTATGCTCACGATACAATTATCATAGTCGCAGGCAAGGCATACATATAAAAGCTACATTGTTTAGGTATATTACCAGTATTTAGCCTAACAATTGACAATCAGCTATGCAGTATAGAAATTATAATGTCAGCCCTACAGCATATATAATTCATTTGTAGTCAAAGTTACCTGTTCAGGAGTCTTCTCATGGTAGCGACTTTGAGAGACACCTTGTGCAAGCAGTTCCTTCACCCTGCCACCTAAATATAACTCAGAAAGGCAGCCATGTCCTTCGGCAATAAGTCCTGCTCTAAACGCACAGAGGCCAAGCTGAGCCATCGATCTGTTAAATAGTATCTGGGTTGAGATGTCCATATGCTGAACATTATCCTGCAGGTGGCTCATGAGCAACAAGTCTCGGGATGTAGAAAATTCATCCAAGATGGCATGGTGGTAAATGTCACAAAGCATTGCACGGGCCTTGGTTCGTTCATCCCCATGCTTGTAAATGAGGGAGACTAACATATCCATCAGCGCCCTACTACTCTCTGGAAAAGTAGGTTTCCGTGGCACAATTTCAGGACTGATTACAAATGCAGTTGGACCCCGAGTTTCCTCCACAGCTTTTGATTCAGATTCTTCCCCACTCTCCACACCATCTGATTGCTCCGATAGTTTCCGCATAGCATCATATACTTCCTGTGGTTTGTAGTAGACAAGTTCAACAAGCCTTAGTGCTACCTTCGCTGCAGCTTTGTGATCCCCAACACGTTCAAGATATTCTTGGACGTTTTGAGCGAGGACAAAAAACAAGGGCTCATCACGGAGCCTCTCAACATACTCACGAGTGTGAGGATCAATGCACTGTAGGCTCTTAAAGAATTCAACATCTACTTTCTCAAGAAAGGCTGCCATGTTCCCCCATATACGTATGGTGTCCTTGAAGTCTGCCCCTTTCTGGGTCTCATTCTCATCGGGCTCCACCGAGTCATCAACCAGAATATTAGGATACTGAGCAAGTATATCAAGTATGACAAGCATATTCTGCACACATTTCTTCCATACATTTATAGGCATGTGCCCACTGAGACCTGGGTTGACATCAAACTGTGCTGATACAACACTGAATAAGATCTCAAGCTTCTGCGCAGGGGTTTTGGCCACCCTGGTCAGGAAAGTAAGCTGCTCAACCAGTTCAAGCCTGCCAGTCCCCTTCCTACCTCTAGCAGCAACAATCTCTTTAAACTTCTTGTTGACTATATCCCAAGTGACCTGGCTTGGATCCTTAAACTGCTTTTCCATCAGCTTATCTTTCTTATTCATCATTCTCTCCCAGCCAGGTTCGGTCTCATCCTTCTCCTCATCATTATCCTCTTCAGACTCTGACCCAGAATCTACTTTTGTTGGGTCATCAATATCCGAACCAGTATCATCATCTTCCTCGTCCTCTGACACCTCTTCAGCTTCCTCTTGATCCTCAAAGCTTTCAGGAGTTTCTCTACACTTATTGATCAACTCCTCATATTGCTTATTGTTTTTCTTCAGTTTTTGCTTCATTGAGTTCAACGCCTTTGCATTGCTACTACTCATCTTCTTCTTTGCCTCCTTGTTCGCCATCGCCTGATTCAAGAAGTCCTCTAACATAACCAAAGCCTTGACATAGTTGTTAGGGACTCTATCTGATTCCGTAACCCTCATGACCTTCTCAAGCTGCCTATTAATCTTGTCAAAACTCTCCTGAAGGCTGACCCAGTCATTAATCTTCATGGCATTCTTCATCTGATCTATAGTTGCAGACAACTCCTCAAACCGCTTGTCTTTCGCAGACTTAATGACACGCTTATGCATGTCTCCATCTTCGCTATCACTATCGCTATTGTCAAGATATTTGTTAGCACCAGGGGCACTGATAGCATTTTCTTGCCCCTCATTAACATCATCCTGTTCAGAATCACTGACTTCATCCTCAGTATCACTGTCACCCTGTCAACATAAAAATTACGTTAGGTTTTCTAATCAGTTTTCTTGATTTTTTGTCGTCTGATTCCCGAATACAAATTACAAAGCACATTAACTAGAATATATTTATCAGGTGCCAAACAAACCTGGTTACTCCAAAATTTCGACGCCATCTTCTTATCTTGCAGGTGAGCAGATTACAAATCCAAGAACAACGAAAACTGCACAGTAAAGCATTTGAAATTGCATGAAGCGAAACTCGAAAAAATCAAACGCTAAGAACAAAATTAAATGAACAAATATCAAAATACAGATCCGTCAGTAGGGGTGAGCATAACCGGGTACCCGCCTAATTTTCTCGGAACCGGAACCGGAACCGGCGGTTCTTGGAAAGAAGGAACCGGAACCGGAACCGCTTGCATCGGTTCCCTAGTTTTTGGAACCGGTCCCGGAACCGCTGGGAACCGGTTTCGGTTCCGGGTACCCGGTTACAATCAACATATCTCAATTGTTCATTCCATCATCATCAAAAGTACCTGATTACCTATGAACGATTGTTAATTTTTGTATTTTTGTACCTGATTGTTAATTTTTGTTAGGGGAAATAGCAAACCCAATCTCGACAGTAAAGTACCTGAATGTTTAATTTTTGTAAATTTTTGTACACCACCAACTAGAACAAGGTCCTTCAGAAATTAAATCTCACTGCTTATCATCGTTAGAGCAGGTTGGTTACACAGAAAATTAAATCTCATAGCATAAATCCGACGTTTGAAAAGAAAAACGATGAAACCCTAGAAGAAAGAAGTGAGTTTGGGAACAAGTGCAAACAGTGGATACTACTTGCAAGTGTTTTTGGATTTTTGGTTCAATTCAACTAGTAAATTAATTAAGAAAACATATAAGAATGTGAAAAGAATATTCAAAACACATTTCTAACAACAACAAAAAAGGGTCAAGAACCATAAACACTTTGAAGTTTGAACTTTGAAACTCCACCAAAATCATTATCAAATATCAAAAATCATTATCAAATACCAATCCATAAAATAATTATATCAATCCATTCATAATATCAAATATTAATCCATAAACCCATTCAATCCATAAATAATATCAAATATCAAAGAAGACTGAAAAAAACTCAAGAGTGAAGACTGAAGAGATCAAGACTCAGGTAACTTACAGAGATTCAGAGAAGACTGAAGAGGAGGAGGAGCAGAAGGTGGTCGCGAGTCGCGACTCGCCGTGCCGGTGGAGACGACGAGACGTGGAGTCGCCGGTGGTGGAATGGAGATTGGAGACGATTAGGTTTAGAGATTGAATTTGAAGTCGATTCGATTTTAGGGGGTGTTTGGGATTGCTTATTTGAGGTTTTTTTTTTTTTTTTTTTAAGGATTTGTCACCGGAGATAAGTGGATTTGTCACCGGAGATAAGTTCGTTTTGAGTGTTTGAATGGAACAAAAAGAAAAGAGCTTCTAGCGGTGCCAAACCACTGAAAAGCCATTTTTGATAAGTCATTTTGTTCTAACTTATCAACTTATTTGAAAAGTACTTATTACTTTTTTGATTATTTTGTATGTATAAGCAATCTCAAACACTTTTAAATAACAAATTATTAGTTTATTACGTTTTGGTACCACAATAAGCTAATCCAAACACTTTTTTAAAAACTCCGGTTTGACACCGCATAAGTTAATAAGCACTTTTCAAAATAAGCGTAAGTTGTTTTAAATAAGCAATCCCAAACACCCCCTTACTATTTAGGTAATCAGGTATTTAGTATTTTAGTTTTAGATTTTAGAATTAGGAATTTAGGATTATTAAAATAAAAACCGGTTTTTATTAAATATTATATATTTTCGGATTTTCGGGTCGGGTCGGGTCTGGGTTTTGGATACCCAACCCGATCCTATATTACCCGAAATCATAACGGATCGGGCTTTATCGGGTGTTCGGTTTTTCGGGTTTCGGGTTTCGGTGGATTTTCGAGTCGGGTCGGATATATCGGGTTGGGCGGGTTTTGCTCACCCCTAGATAATCTTAGCTCATTAGAAAATAATATAGCAAATCTATACTATATTATAAAAACGGCATAAAAAACTCTTAATTACAACATTTTAAGCACAAGTTACAACTAATGAAAGTCAATTACTTAATTTACAATTTCTTAATGCTTTGGTACAACCTTTCCAAACACAGTATATCACATAATCATCTATTTGTGGAATGGATACTCATTTATTAATATAACTATTTGTTTTTTTTGTGGAGGATTTTATAAGATAGATTTTATATTAACATAATCTATTTTAAATGTAGATTTTACATTTAAATCTATATTAATGTGATGTAATATAAAATCTTTTTTCTTCCGTATTTTTTTATATTACATCTCATAATTATTTTTTCATATTTTATTTTATAAAATCTTTTTCCATATTTTATTTTATAAAATCTTTTTACATAATGAGATGTAATATAAACTCTTTTTTCTTCCGTATTTTTTTTGCTAATATAAAATATATTTTATTTTATAAAATCTACACATATTTTATATTAGCATAATATAAAATTTACACGTATTTTTTTTATAATATAAAATTTACACGTATTTTTTTTATAATATAAAATTTACACGTATTTTTTTTCACGAGCATTAAAAGAAGAAAAAAGAAGGTTGATATGAATTAAAAATAAAAAATAACGAGATACACTAATAAATTATCGTATTCTTTAAAATAAAAATATTCCGCAATACTTTCCAAATTAACCAAGTGTAAAGAAAATAAAATAGAAACGATGTTGATATAAAAATATTCTTACATATTTTTAATATATTTACATTTAAATGTAAAATCAAAAATGAAAATAAAAGATTTTAAAATATTCTCTACATTCATTATAAATATATATAGTTTCTCTATGTATCATCAGAGTACAAGAAGAAGACGAACGGTCGGGTGTCAATGGCGAAACTTGCAACTGAACAAAAGGTATTCCACTATATTTTTGTTTCTTTGAAAAACTACTTTTTTATATTTTATTTTATTTACTGAGGATTTGTTTATATTTTTCAAAACTCACAATCATATTTTTCGAAGTAAGGGAATAAGATATACAGTATATATATATCTTTATTTTTATCGATTAATACTATGAGGTATTGAAATCAATAGTCAGATAAATATGTTGTGAGACATGTCGTTTGAGTTTTAAATAATATAATACAAAACTATTACCAATATTATTGCACAAACTCATAACAACAAACGATTAAGAATATATGCAAGCTAACCACCTATGAAAATATATTCGTTTTTCACATTGTGTTTCATTAACTGTTAACAGAGAAATTACGTTTCATTTTAACTCGGTTCAATATTCCAACAAAAAATTTATCCTCCCGTGCAATGCACGGGTACAACACTAGTATAAATAAAGACCTTAAAGAAACATGTAGTAATTACGATTATATGAAAGAACAAAATAAGATTATTTTAGAAAAAATTAGTCAGCCCAAAATAGGCAAGGTAGAAATACGAAATATACAAGAAACATTAGAAAACTTTACAAAAAGAGTTGAAAATCAGAAAAATCCTAATTTAGAAGATATACAACAATTAACAAATCAAATTAGTTCCCCCACTATTAATAACACAGGTAAAGAAATAATTTCTAGAAAGAAAACACCTAAAGAATTAACTTTTAGAAGATATAAAACAATAGAAATATGACGTCAGAAACAAACAGTAAAAATTATTTAATAACTAGGTCAACAAGTATGTTAGACAAATTTATAAATAGAAGAGAAGAATATGATGCTAAATTAGAAGAAATAATAGACCCAGAACATGATTTTGAGAAATTTCAAACTCATGGATTACATTTATTAAATCCAAAAGTATTATATAATAAAGGAATGTTTGAGAAAACAACCCAATTTTTTTAAACATAGTAGAGAAATAACAGTTCAATGTATAAAAAATCAAACTAGAATATTAGACGTAATATCCCAAGAAGCTGAAAAACATTTAAAAAGACAAAATTTTAATTTCATACATTTAGGATTAATATTTAATAGTCATAGGAGTAAAAGGACTAATGAGAAAAAATTTAGGATGTAAAATATTAATTACTCTTTTCGATAATAGAATTTCTAATATTACTAAAGGTATGATAGCAAGTACAGAAATAGATTTAAATAGCAATAAAGGAATTATATATTGTAGTCCAGATTTTTTGTTAACTATTAAAGACTTTATTAAACACATAAAGATATGAATACAGACAAGAGGATATGAAGATGTAGAGCAAGGAGATAATTTGTTAATATCCTTAGGAATATTAGGAAGATGTTCTCTCACTTCGAAAACAAAATATAAAGTATATACAGATAAAGTAGTAGACTTAGTCAGTAGTAGAGGAATAAAAATGATAAAACCAAAAGAATTCTCTACAGAAGAATTAATAGGATTAGATTGGAATTTAAGCGTTTTTGAAGAACAAACACAAAAGATGGTAGCCCCTAAAGATGCTTTAATGTATACAGATAGGTATGGAAAAACTAGTTTAAGATTCACAGACTATGTCTCAGTACCTAATCAACAATATGAAGACGAAATAGACAATAATTCTAAAACCACCATTGAAAGTGATGCAGTACATATCGAGTTAATGAATAATGAAGAAGATAAGATAATATTTCCAAAGAAATTAGACATAAAATTAAATGATGAAGAATTATTACGATTAGAAGACCAATTATACTTCTCTAAGCAAATTACAGAACAAGAATACATCTATTATGATAAATTTAAAAACATAAGAGTAGGATTGTTACAAGAAGAAGACCAAATGACTCATAACACAAATATAAGTTATCAAAAAGAATTGGTGGATGAAGAAGCCAAAAGTTGTAGAACAACTGCAAAATCCCCATTTGAAAGGACAGTTCCCATGGAACAATTCTCTTATAATAGCTTTCCTCCAAGAGCACCCTATAGGAATTACAAAGAACCACAGATGATTATAAGTATATAGTTAGAGGAATAGAAAGACCATTAGAACAACCAATAAACTTTCAAGCAGAATCAAAAGGATACATATTAAACTTAACAACCCATGACCCACAGATTTGGACAAATGTCATAGACGTTTGGAAAAGTACGTTAATAGCCCATTATTATAGACTCTATCAGGATTTAGAACCTCAAGATATGTATAGATACCTTGAAACATTTTTAGGAGAAAGCACAAAGGCAATGTGGGAAGCCTTTAAACGAGAACAATCAAATGAATATAATAATTTAATATCATTAGGAAGTAACCCTTATAATTTCGTTAATCAAATACAGATATTAGCAACAGGAGCAGACCCTAATTCAGGACAAATGAATGTACAAAAGAAAGCCATGAGAGAGTTAGAACAATTATCTTTGTATCAAAGGACTAGTGGCAAGAAAGTAAAACAGTTTTTGAATCATTATGTATATCTTACAGCTATAGCAGGAAATACATTTAACCAAGAAATAGGGAATAAATTGTTTCATAAACTACCTAGACCATTAGGATTAGAAATACACAATAAATGGATTAATCTACCCTCAGTAAAAGAAAACCCAGATTATTGTTGGCCAATAGGACAGAGAGCTCAATTTATTACTAAAATGCTAGAAGAAAAATGTGTAGAATTGCAGATACAGAAACAATTAAAACAAACAGACTATAAGTTTTGTAAAGATATGTATACTCCTCAGACATATGGAACATCCAGCCCTAAACCCAAAAAGAAATATAATAATTATAAAAGACCCACTAAAGCACGATACTATCTTAGAAAATCTAATAGAAAGAAACCTTATTTAAATGAACAAAAACATGTTAGAAAATTTAAACCAGAAAGAACATACAAAAATAAATTAAGTTGCTATGTGTGTAATAGTAGTGAACATTTAGCTAGAACCTGCCCTAAAAGAGTAAATAACTTTGATAAAAAGAGCACTCTAGTAGAATGTGTTAATGAAGACCTTATTCCAGTAGATGAATATATCTTAGACAATGAATCTATTTATAGCATAATAACCATAGAAGAAAACTATTTTGAAAAAGAAAAAAGTAGTGATTCTGAACCAGAAATAATAAGTGAATTTACTCAAAACTCAGAACCAAAATCAGACTTTGTTCATATAGAGGAAAAGTTATGTAATCATAATTGGCATAAAAATTCAGGAACATATAGTATTCCTTGTATATTTTGTGCTAAATTTCCTCACAGAACTTTAAGAGCCAAATGTTTTAATTGTCTTAAAGAAGCTTGTATAAAATGTCTAGAAAAAGAAGGCTTATTAAACGTAGAACCTGAAAAACCTGCAAATATACTTAAAGAATTTGAAAAGCAAGAATTGAGGATTATAAGAAAAAGAATAGAAAATGTAGAAGATACCTTAAAATTAGTCCAAAAGAAAATAGACTATTTAGAAATAAACACAAAAGGAAAAGAAATAATTAATGATAATAACTTTGACCAAGATAATGTCCTAGTTATTTGTAATTCAGAAAACTTAAAAACCGTAAAGGTAAAATGTAAAGTTAAATTAGATAATTATATTATTAAGTGTTCAACATTAGTAGATTTAGGATGTTCAAATTGTATCATACATAAACATTTAGTTCCTAGTAGGTATATTTACCAATCAGACTCTCTTATCGAAGCCCAACAAATGGATGGAGGACTTTTTGTATATAAAGAATTATTAAGACCCAATAGTAAAATAACTTTTGAGACCAACTGTGGAGAAAGTAAAGCATATACTCTTCCACATAACAGCACCTGGGTAAGACAGTTAAAGATTCAAGACATAGACCTCATTTTAGGACTTAGTTTTCTCCTAAAAGATGATGGAAGTGTTACAATACATAAAGATTATTTACACTTTCATCGCCATACATTCTTCACTCCTGTAGTATCCTCCTCGCGCATTGAGAAGCGTGGTGGGGAACCTCCTCTAGAAAAACACTGTCAATGTAAGAAAGACAGAGAATGCCAGTTAAAAGAAGAAGACTTACAAGACAATTTAGAGTATGAAGAAAACTTAGAATTAGATGAGGATAATTACATAGACCATGACCTTGATTTCATAAATAATGAAACTCTATACACAACTTTAGTGACAGATCAAGATATAGATAATTTAATTTCTAAATTAGAAAAAATAGGAATTATAGGAGAAAATATTATTAAATATTGGGACAAAGATAAAGTTCAATGTGAATTAAAAATAAAAAAATCCAGAATACATAATAAAGACAAAAAACATAGAACCGACTAATCAAGATACAGAAGACTTTAAAATGCATATATCAGAATTATTAAAATTAGGAGTAATTAGGAAATCATATAGTCCTCATAGATCAGCAACTTTTATAGTTAGAAAACATTCAGAGATAGTTAGAGGAAAAAGTAGGATGGTAATAAATTATAAAAGACTTAATGACAATACTATAGATGATGCCTATAATATTCCTGACAAAACAGTATTAATAAATAAAATCCAGAATTGCAAGATATTTAGCAAATTTGACTTGAAATCAGGATTTTGGCAAGTCAAGATGCACCCAGATAGTATAGAATGGACAACATTTACTTGTTCTGAAGGACATTATGAGTGGTTAATAATGCCTTTTGGACTAAAAAATGCCACAAGTATTTTCCAAAGAAAGATGGAAGACATATTTAATAAACACAGTAATTTTGTAGCCGTATACATAGATGATATATTAGTTTAATTTTTAGCAAGAATAAAAAAGAACATAGAGGACACCTACAGATTGTATTTTCAGAATTCATAAGACATGGATTAATTTTAAGTAAAAAGAAAATGCTATTGTTCAAAGAATATATAGACTTTCTAGGCTTAAATATAGGACAAGGAAAAATTAAATTACAACCCCATATAGCCCAAAAAGCATTAGAGTTTCCAGACAAATTAGAAGATTTAAAGCAACTCCAGAAATTTTTAGGATTAATAAATTATGCTAGACCTTTTATTAAGAATTTAGGAAAAACAACAGGACCTTATATGATAAGACTTCAATTACTGGCCAAAGACATTTTAACCAAGAAGATATAAAGCTAGTAAAACAGTTGAAAGAACAAATAAAGACTATACCAGAGCTAGCATTACCTTTAGACACAGATTATTTAATAATAGAGACAGATGGATGTAATACAGGATGTGGAGCAATACTTTTGTGCAAACCCCACAAATATACTGATAAAAGTACAGAAAAGATTTGTTGCTATAATAGTGGTAAATTCAAAGAAAAAGGAAATATTAGTAGCATAGATGCAGAATTATTAGCAATTAATTATGCTTTAGATAGCTTTGAACTATTCATAATCTCTAAAAAAGAAATTACTATTAGAACAGACTGTGAAGCTATAGTCTCATTTTATAATAAAATGAAAGGAGAAAGTAAAAGAAGCACTAGAAGAAGATGGTTAAATTTCTTAGATAAAGTTAATAACACATGACTAAATATTAACATAGAACATATCAAAGGAAGTGATAATAAAGCTGCAGACATCTTAAGGAGACTTATAGAACAACAAGCTAATTAAAAATGAATTGTATAGTTTGCAGAGATTTATACCCAACTCATTATAGATTTTGTACTTGTTCTTGTCTTTCTTATTGTCTGTACGTCCCATATATAAAAAATAATTTAATGATTAGAACAAAAATAGCCATGTTTGTATCTTTAGACATTCCTTTTGAAATAAAATTTTTAGTAATAAGAAAAATTAGAGAAAATATTAATAATCGATTAGAGTTAAGATGGATAGATTAATCTTTTTTGTCACTAATATCTTTTTTGCAGATGAATAATAGACCACCATTCAATCCATGCCTCTCTCCTGGTAACCTATCTTCTCCTAGACCTCTTATTCAAAATAGACAAATTTTGAGAGAAAATATGAGATTTGGACCTTATGAAATGACCATATATCCAAAAGATGAAAAAAGTTTTAGGACTTTAAAAGAATTTTCTCTTAACAAAGAAGAACAAGTGCTAATAGACAATCTTTGGATTTGTTATAATAAGAATCCAAAAGACATCAAATATTTCATAGCCTGTTTAAATGCCTTATCAGAATATTTTACACATAAATCTAAAAGTTTTAAATTTTATGTAGTTTTTAGAGGATTTAAAACAGGATTCTTTCACACCTAGTCCTTGAAGCAATTCAGGGCTTTCCAAATCCTTGGTTTAAAGGATTCAATGACTACCAAGAAGCCATTAGAAATGCTAGTGAGAAGCTAGGTAGAAATTTTTTCATGTCTCCTTCTTTAAGAAATTATCAAGAACCTCCTTTAGAATTTTCTGTTACAAGAGATACTAACCAAATTTTATTCTGTGATCATTGTGAATCTCTTACTAAGAATTTTAAAATTCTCAATGATGACAACACCAGACTGAGAAATGAAAAGTTAGAATTGCAAAAGCAAATTTCTCTCCTAGAAAGACAAATAATAGACCAATCCATAAATAAAGGTTTATCTTCTGGCCAAAATCAGAAGATTAAGATGTGTGGACATTCTCCAATGAATGCCATAAGAGGTACCATTGAACCTAATAAGTCAATGGCTAGTCCAGCTTTACCGATGGCTGGTAAAGACTCATCAAATCCAGAGATGGCTATGGGATTGCCAAAATCTCAAGAGACACAGAGGGCTCTTGATCCCTCTACCTCTAGACCTCAGGAACATGAAAAAGAAATCTGGGATTCTTTCCTAAAACCTGGAAGACATTATGATTTTCTAGTAAAATACTCGCCCACATACACATCCCCAGAACAATCCTTAGAATTTTCCTTCACATAAAGGCCTTCACAGAGCCTACATTTAGATTCTATCCAAACAGACCAAGCAATTAACGAATAAATAGGAGAAACCCTAGTAATCCCTTCTCAAAAACCAAAGAAAGTCCCTAGGAAAATTAAAATACCAAAAATAAAAGCTAAAAATGATATTAATAGAATGATTAAGGAAGTAATCCAAGATTACATTCCTAAATATTCTGAAGATAAAGAGATGCTTAAAGAAAAACCAGATTCTTCTTCAGAAAGACTTCAAGAAGACAACCATTCTGCAGACAGTGGGTACTCATTTGACAGTATTGCAAGGCATAATCTCGACACGTAATCCAGTTCTACTGTTCAAGAGAAGACCCCACCTGAAGAAATACTGTAGAAGTTTCAACACGTAGCCAAGAACTGTAGCAGATCAGACAAAAGAACTACAGTAAAGATTCCAGAAGACTGAAGATTTCACTAGAAGCCACAAAAGACAAAAGACACGTTGCACATTTTCAACCACAAGAAGTAATTACTCTTGACACGTTTCAAAGTAAAATCACTTTGACACCTACTTTTCTGAACACACCTTTAAAGGTGTTACAAACCTATGGCTCTTCTATTGCTATATAAAGAAGGCATCAAGCATTGAGAAAACATAGAATCAGAAGCAACCAAAGCTGGAAATCCTTGAAGACATCCATAAACCCTCTCTTAAATCTTAGCCTCCTCATTTGTAATATAAGCTTTGTATCATAAAGCGTGCTTGATCTTTTTAAGGTACTTTCTTTTTTCCTTTAAGTTTCGTTTATAACTTTTAGGGACTTCCCGAAAGGGAAATCCTTAAAAAGTTTTTTAGATGTATAATTATAGTTAAGTTTGTATTCCCATCAAGTATTGTATATATTCCTTCTATAATAAAAAGTTATGTTTATGTGAATTTTGTAAATCTGTAACAAGTTTTATAAAAACCAACATGATGCTATGTTATACTTATATTCTTCCTGAGTGACTCGAAAGTAAAGTAAAGGACGTTGTTAAGGCCGGAGTGAGCCTGTGTTGTTGTCCGTTGATACTTGTCGAAGAAAGGGAACTATATAAGTATACTAGTCCAAAAAAAAATAATAGAATGGAAATTACAAATTACAGAATACAAATTACAGAGCACATCGAGTAGAATATATTTATCAGGTGCCAAACAAACCTGGTTACTCCAAAACTTCGACGCCATCTTCTTATCTCGCAGGTGAGCAGATTACAAATCCAAGAACAACGAAAACTGCATAGTAAAACATTTAAAATTGCATGAAGCGAAACTCGAAAGAATCAAACGCTAAGAACAAAATTAATAAACAAATATCAAAATACAGATCTGCCAAGAGACACAAAATCATCGAAGTTACTCGATTTGATTGTTCGCACAAAATCAGAGTTGATGTCATGAGACGACTAAAGACCCAGTTTGGGTTGAGTGCTTAAATAGCTAAAGATCTCATTTGGATTGATGCTACTCAAGTTAATTGACTACGGAAAAATTATAAGTGCACTGATGACTTCATATTGGGTTTCCTGTTTTAATGTCAGGTGAATCACCAGGGTAGAGCACTGTGAAAGTATTATGTTATTGTATTGAAACTTTATTCTACTTTAAATATTGTGATTATAATTCTCACTAGGCTTTAGCCTAACACTTGTTCTTTGGTTGTCATGTATGACAGGAAATCCTAGTGGCGGGAACCTTCGGGGGTGAGTGGTCGATCGTGTGATCGAGAACGGTCTTTTTGGGAGATCTAGAAACCGGTATAGATGGTGAATAGTTCATGTTTTTGGAAGAATAGCGACACCCGACTGTAATCTATTAGATCATCTTAGACTATTTAGGTTGTCGTTTATTTATTCTTCATTCGTTGGGTTGTACTCATAATTTTATATTCCCCGGTTAGGATGATACTTTGGGAATCCTTGACAGGTTTTGTTCAATCAGGTTTTTATCAATTTACAGCCGTTATATTGCCAAAATTTTAAGTTTTAAATTTTCCCCAGTTTTTAGGGTGTTACAAGTTGGTATCAGAGCATTAGTTTAAGGGTACTAGGTATGGATGTATAGTACCTAGACTTAAGCTGTGGAATTAGGCAATGATTTCGTGAGATTGGGTAGAACTCTTAAGATAAGATAGTCTTAGAGTTGACGAAAGCTACACAAGTTAAGAGTTATGGTAATGGGAATGAAAATTTTTATGTATCGCATGTTCATAATTTCGCCTAGCTAACGTTATTATGAAGGTGTTTTACGTGATTATGCTTGTTTCCGTTGTTGTGATGATTAATGAATTAGGTAGTACGTTTCCTTGTTTATCGTTGTATAGTCTTATCTTATTTATATTCTTGAGTGTGTGGCAGACTATGGTAAACACTCGTAATCGACCGGAAGGTCAAGATACGGCGGCGTCTACGGCCGACCAACCAAGGGTAACCAATGCAGATCTTCCCCCGCCGTTTATTAACGCACTGGGCGGAGGACCGGAGCACATACCCCGTCGCAACATAGCTGCAACTCATCCGGTCATGGAGGAAGTAACCCCAGAGACCAGAATGATGGATAGAATGATGCAAGCCATGAGTGCTACCATGGCTCAACAACATGAGGTATTTCTGAAATTGCTGGAAGACCGGGATGCCAACCACCGTAGGAACGAAATGGTGGCAGAAAACGTTATAGTGGTAGGATCTGGGGGTTCGGGACCCCGTATTCCTACCAATGCGATGGCAACACCGACCGCTAGTCACGAGGCAAAGTCTTGTACGTTTAAGGCATTCCTCAGATGCTGATCGCCTGAGTTCAAAGGACTTGATGACCCGGCCGCATGTGTGGGCTGGATTAGAGAAATGGAGCAGGCTTTTCGCTCAAGTGAATGCAGAGAAGATCAAAAAGTAATTTTCGTCTCGCGTTTGTTGAGGGGTACGACTCTCCCGTGGTGGGACGGATATTCCGCCTCCGTAGAGACGGCGATTCTAGAGAAACTATCTTGGGCTACTTTCAAGGATAAATTGCTAGAGGAATTTTGCAACGAACGGACAATGGACCGGATCAAAGAAGAATTCCAGAACCTGAAGAAAGGGAACTTGTCCTTGAGGGAATATAATCGTCAGTTCATGGATAAGCTCGGCTTGGTGGGACATCTGGTCCCGACCGAGAAGGAAAAGATCAAGGCCTACACCAAAGGGTTGCCGAGTGAGATGAAGAACCTTGTTCGAGTGTCTAAAGCCTCTACCCTTCGTGAGGCTATTGAAGAGGCTCAGTTAGTAGAAGACTCCTATGATCCCAGCAAAACAGAGAGGAGTGGACCGGTCGAGAAGAGGAGATGGGAAGGAAATTCCGCACCTTCGAGAAGGACAAAACCTTTCAACAACAACTACCGTGGGAATGATCATGGACGCGAAGCCAAATGGTTCTCTAAGTGTAGGAGCAAGCATTTTGGCCCGTGCAACTCGGGCGGATCGAATTGTTTCAAGTGCGGAAAGTCGGGATCATGATCGTCGTGATTGCCTGGTCCGAGGGATGACGTGTTTTGAATGCAAGGAACCAGGTCATATCCGGAGTGAGTGCCCGAAGCTGAAGGCTGGGGGAAAGGAAGCGAGGAAGGCGGACCCTCCAAGGGCTACGGGAAGGGCATTTCAAATGACCACCGAAGAAGCGAAAGCTTCGACTGATGTAGTATCGGGTACGTTTCTCCTAAACTCCGTACCTACGCGTGTATTATTTGACTCGGGAGCTAGTTTCTCATTTGTATCAAGTTCGTTTTGCCTAAAACTATCCATGCCCACTACTAGTTTAGAGGACGTGTTAGTAGTTGAATTAGCGGATGGGGATCACGCAGTGGTTCGTAATGTTGTGAAAAATTGCAAACTTGAAATCGAAGGAAGAGAGTTCCCGATTGACCTAATGCCTATGGTCATCGGAGGATTTGATGTGGTGGTCGGTATGGATTGGTTGTCTATTAATCAAGCTGAGATTCTTTGTGCAAAGAAGTTAATCCGAATTCCGGGTTCGGATGGTCACATGGTTACCGTGTACGGAGAAAGACGAAAGGGTGAAGTTGCAATCATCAGTATGGTGAAAGCACGAAAGTGTTTGGCGAAAGGATGCTCATCCTTTTTGGCATATGTAATAGATGCCAAGCTCGAGAAGAAGAAGTTAGAAGATGTCGAAGTGGTAAGGGAGTTTTCCGACGTATTTCTGGACGACTTGCCAGGTCTACCTCCCGACCGCCAAGTGGAGTTCAAGATTGATTTGACACCGAGAGCGGCTCCTATAGCCCGCGCTCCGTACCGTTTGGCCCCGTCAGAAATGAAGGAAATGATGAGCCATTTGCAAGACCTCTTAGAGAAGGGATTCGTAAGACCGGTGCTCCCCAAACCGAGTTCCTCACCTTGGGGAGCACCGGTCTTATTTGTAAAGAAGAAGGATGGTACTATGCGAATGTGTATCGACTATAGGGAGTTGAATAAGGTAACCGTGAAGAACAAATACCCACTCCCTAGAATCGATGATCTATTCGACCAACTTCAAGGAGCGGGTTGCTTTTCGAAGATCGATCTCCGTTCGGGTTATCATCAAGTGAAAGTCAAAGAGGAAGACATTCCAAAAACTGCTTTTAGGACGCGATATGGCCATTACGAGTTCCGAGTAATGCCATTCGGTTTGACGAACGCTCCAGCGGTGTTTATGGATTTAATGAATCGTGTGTGCCGACCCTTCTTAGATAAATCTGTCATCGTGTTCATTGATGACATTCTCATCTACTCAAAGGATGAAGTCGATCATGCTCGATACCTTCGGGACGTCTTAGAGATCTTGAGGAGAGAGAAACTTTATGCAAAGTTTTCCAAGTGCGAGTTTTGGTTGAAGGAAGTGCAGTTTTTGGGGCACATAGTTTCAAAAGAGGGAGTAAAAGTGGATCCGGCCAAGATTGAAGTTATGATGAGTTGGGAACCTCCCAAAAGTCCATCCGAGATTCGAAGTTTTCTAGGATTGGCGGGGTATTACCGAAGGTTCATACAGGACTTCTCTAAGATTGCTTCTTCGTTGACAATGTTGACCAAGAAGAATGTAAAGTTTGTGTTGACCGATGATAAGGAGAAAGCATTTCGGACTTTGCAAAGGAAATTATGTGAAGCTCCGATCTTATCCTTGCCGGAGGGATCGGAGTGTTAGCTCCAAATCATCTGTTAAAGTGTTGAAAATACCAGTCCTATTTCAGAGGACTTTCAAGAAGATACACTTCAGAGGACGAAGACTTCAGAGGATGAAGACTTCAGAGGATGAAGACTTCAGAGGACACACCTGCCTCTGAAGTACTTTTCAGCAACTAAGACATCAGAGATGGCTTCATCAGAGGCTCTGAAGACAACGTCAGAGCTCTGAAGATATTCTCTCTGGATGTTCACGTGAGAATGAAGACATCAGAGATGGCTTCATCAGAGGCTCTGAAGACAATGTCAGAGGCTCTGAAGACATTCTCTCTGAAGATACTCTGAAGTTGAGAGAATGAACAGAAGAACAGATGACACATCACTTAGTGATAAGATTTACTTTCTAGAGTAGGTCACTGTTCAACATGCTCTTTCTCGTCATACAAGTACACTGCTTACTTTATGGTCCTATAAATAGGACCATCACCTTATTGTTCAAAGTGTGCTTAATAAGTTATATATCTGATAATATAAGTTGAATACTTTATTCTAAGAATATCTTGTTTATCTTTATCTGCTTTATGAACTGTGATATTTGAATCTCCTTTGATATTAAACTGTATTACTTCCGCTGTCATTACTCTTATTGTTTATATCATTGTTACGAGATTAGATCTGGGATCCAACAATTGGTATCAGAGCTTTCCTTTGTTTCTAAAACAAAGAAAGATCATATATGCATACTCGGATAGATTTACATCTCATTGATTCTAAAACTTTCAATATCTGTGCATGTTCATATAAACCCAGTTTATTCAAGAACATCATATGCTCTAGATTTGACAGTAAATCACAGTTCATTACTCAAAGCATCAGCACTTAAATCTTTTTATGGCAAACTCAAGCATAAGTGCCATGTATACAGCTGGGTCATTAACAAAACCTCCTACACTTTTAAGGGATGAATATCCTCAATGGAAAATAAGGATGGTAAATTTTCTAGAAGGTATGGACAGGGATCTTTTTAGATCTGTGAACATTGGACCTCACATTCCAATGGTGTTGGTACCAAGAGTTCCTGCAACAGCAGATACTGCCGAAATACCTGCATATTATGAAAAGAAAACCACAAACTTCACTGATGAAGAAAATAATATGATGGATAATGACTCAAAAGCTGTTAGATTACTCATAATGGCCATTCCCAATGATATCTTTCAAGAACTTGATTCTTGTAAAACTGCAAAAGAGATATGGGATCAGTTGTTAAATCAACTTGAAGGTGGCCTACAAACTCAGAAAAACAGAAGAAATCTATGCATCAATGAATATCATGATTTTCATGCTCTACCAGAAGAAAAGTTACACCAAACTTACTCAAGATTCAACATTCTAATAAACAAATGTAGAAAGTTTGGAGTGATAAGAACAAAAGAGGAAAACAACGTTCTTTTTTTGAAAAGCTTGAATGAAGAATGGTCACAACTGTCCATGTCTATACAGGCTAATCAAGATCTTGAGTCATGGTCATTAACTGACATTTATGGTACTCTTGTTGCACATGAAAAAGAAGTTATGAAGCAAAAATCAAAAACCTCTTTGGGTGGACCCCTTGCACTTGTTTCAAAACAAACATCGAAAGAAAACAACTGTGAAGAGTCACAAAAATGTTTGGAAACAAAAAGAAGATCCAAAAAGGTTTTGATAGCAGAAGAAACCCATACTGATTCAGACTCAGATGAAGATATAAGTGCCTTTGCCAAATCTCTTGCATTAATCACTCATCAGTTTAACAAGAAATTTGGCAAGAAGGTATTTGAAGGAAGGAGAGAGAATGAAGAAAGAAGAAATCCGGAGAGAAGATTTCAACAAGAACCCAGATTCACTCCATATAGTGATCAAAAGGGTGCAAACTCTAACCATGAAAATGCAACACCACAAACAAGACCACAACAACCATTCCAACCAAGGTATCCACAACCACAAAGATACTTCAAACCTCAAGAACAGAAGCCAGAGACAAGCACTACCACTCTTCCACCAAATCAAAATGATGGAAGATGCTTCAGATGTGGAAAATCAGGCCACTTCTCTGCAAACTGCAGAGGAAAACTTGTCAAAGATCAAGATTACTACAAGAACAAATACAAATACAATGTAAAAGAAAGAGTTCTTGTAGCAGAAATGGAAGACTGGCTGTCTGACTCAACAAGTGATGGTGAGAAAGAGCCTACCAATCTCTGTGGTATGGCTTTTTCAGATGGAAATCAAACTGATGAAGCATCCGAAGATAACTCTGAAAAGGTAAACTCTCTTTACACCTCTGACAGTGATCCTGAAATAGATGCTTTTAAACTAATTAATGAACTTCAGGATCTAAAGCAAAAGTTTGTTGAAGAAAAAGATAAGAGAGAGCAAGTAACAAAAGAGCTCATTTTTTACAAAAGAGAAAAGAATCTTCTTGAATCAGAAAAGAAAGAAATTTTTCTTGAAAAAACCAAACTTGAAGAAACCAACAAGCAAAAAGAAAAATCATTTTCGGAAGAAGTAAAAGAGATTGAAAAAGTTTTAAAAGGAAAAGAAGAAGAAGTAAAGAAATCTGAGTATGAAAGGCTCAATTCTATTGCCTTAACCAAATTTTTTCAAAAGGAAAGAGAAATCCTACATCAATCTCTAGATAGACAAAATCTACGAATCAAAAGCTATGTCAATGCACAAAGTGTTTTCGATAAAATAAAAACTCAAATGGACTCTCAAGGGCTAGGATTCAATGAGTTGAATTCATTTAATGGATTGGAGAAAACTTCACTTTCTTCCACTTTCTGTATAGGAAAGGTCCAAAGCTCTGAAGATCCATCTCTGAATAATTTCAAAAGAATGAAAACATCAGAGGGATCAAAAGCAAGAGCTTTAAATTTCAAAAATACAAAGTACTCTGAAGTAAAAGACATGAAAGAATCTGTGTTACAGATAAAAGAAGAAACTTCAGAGGTACACTTTACAAAACCTCAGAGCTATGATTCCAAAGAAATTTTCAGGTTTGATGCTTTCATCTCAAGAGAATCAGAGACATTTGAACCAAGTACCTCTGATACAAGTACTTCTGAAAATGAATCTCAGAACTCACTTAATCCGAATGCTCCTCTGTATTCACCAAAGTCAGATGAAAACATCAGAAATACGTTTAAAGATGATGTTCAAAAGATTTGGGAAGAAAATGTCATGGAGGACTTAAAAAGAAAAGAAAACATGAAACGGATCATCAAAGTCTCTAGATCAAAAGAAATAAAAAAACCAATAGAGATAGATATCTCTATTAAATCTAAGAGAGACTTTCTTGATTCTGATTCAGAATCTGATTTAGAGATTGATGAACAGATTTTTTGTAAACCAGGGAATGTAATTCACAAAAAGATAGAAACTGTTGGCTCTGGTATTTTGAATGTTCCAATTTCAGTATTGAAAACCAAAACCAGAATACCAATAAATCCTGATTTTGCAAATATGTGTTTACAAGCAAAAACATCTCTGGAACTTGAAAAAGAGTTGCAAGAAAAGGCAAAGAATAAAACAAACACTTCTGGTTCTTACACCTATAAAACAATAAAATTCTCTCCTGAACAAAAAGGCAAATGGACAAAAGTTAACCATATTGATCCTGTCTGTGCAGTAAACAGCAAAGAAAAGAAGATGTTTTTGAACAAGAAAAAGCAACTTGAAAAGAAGACTGTCTATCAAGCAAAAAGAAAAGAACTAGTTAGGGATAAAAGTAATATTCCTAGTGCTAGTTACAAAAGAAGTCAAAATGTAACAAATGCTTTTAATAAAAGGAAAAACTTTGCTCCTATTTCTTCTTGTTCCATTAATTGTAACTGCATTTATCTCTTGATGAAACTGAAAAATCATTTTAAAGGATCACACTGTCTTTTGAATAAATCTCTGGAAAATATCTCAGACACAAAATCTCAAAAGAAGACAAGAAAAGGCAAGACATCAAAAGATGAGATGCCAAAAGGTCATACAATTCCACCAAAGTCTAACACAAAAGGACCCATAATGAGGTGGGTACCTAAGAAACAATAATCTGTCTTGCAGAAACAGTCAATGCCAATCTGGTACCTAGATTCTGGATGTTCAAGGCATATGACTGGAAATAAAGAACTGCTATCCTCATTCAAAGCAAAATCTGGAGGAGCAATTACTTTTGGAGACAACAAGCAAGGACAGATTAAAGGATATGGTGAAATATCAAGAGGAAATGTTTCTGTATCAAAGGTTGCTTATGTGGATGGATTAAAACACAATCTGATAAGCATAAGTCAACTTTGTGATCATGGTTTCAATGTGAAATTTCAAAGAAAATATTGTTCACTTCTTCACTCAGAATCAGGTCAAGAAATGCTAAGAGCAGACAGAAGAGGTAACCTCTACAGAATGAACTTTACCAAAATCACAGACACTGATTCAAAGAAACTTTGTCTTGTATCTTTGAATAGTGAGGAAATCTGGCTCTGGCATAAAAAGTTTTCACATCTAAACTTTTCCTCACTTGATAAGTTAGTTAAACTTAATTTGGTTAAGGGATTACCATCTCTAAAGTTTAATAAAGATCATCTTTGTTCTGCTTGTGAGATGGGTAAAATGAAAAGATCTTCCCATAAAACCAAAAGTGAAAACAACTGTCCTAGACCTCTGCACATGCTTCATGTGGACCTCTGTGGTCCTATCTCTGTACAGAGTCTAGCAGGTAAGAAATACATTCTGGTTCTAATTGATGAATTTTCCAGATATACATGGATAGAATTCATTAGAGCTAAATCTGATGTACCTGAAATTTTAATAAGATTGTTGAAAAGATTACAGGTTCTATTCAGCAGCAAAGTTCAGAAACTAAGAAGTGATAATGGAACAGAATTCAGAAATGCCAAAATCAATTCTTATCTATCAGAAGAAGGCATTACCCCTAACTTCTCAGCAGCAAGAACTCCTCAACAAAATGGAGTAGTTGAAAGGAAAAACAGAACACTTGTTGAAGCTGCCAGAACAATGCTTGCTGAATCTAATCTTTCAACAAATTTTTGGGCAGAAGCAATAGCAACAGCCTGCTTCACTCAGAATAGAGCTACAATTGTGAAGAGATTTCAGAAAACATCTTATGAACTCATTCACAATAGAAAACCTAATATTAAATATTTTCATGTTTTTGGATGCAGGTGCTATATTCTGAAAGATAGAGAATATCTTGGAAAGTTTGACAAGAAAGCTGATGAGGGCAAATTCATTGGATATTCATTAGCATCAAAAGCTTTCAGAGTGTTCAATCTTAGAACAAGGGCTATCCAAGAGAGCATCAATATCACTTTTGACGACAATAAAAACTCTAAACAACAAGAAAGTTCATCACAAATATTTGAATCATCAAGGGAATCTGAATTAAACAAAATATTTGAAGATTTCTTTGATGATGAAGATATCTCTGAAGTTATCTTCAGAGAAAGACAGGGAGAGAATTCAGAAGAACCTCAAGAAACAGGTACAACCCTTTCAGGGCCCTCTGAACTAACACCTTCTGTCTCACCAACTGCAGATCAGCAAAGTGAATCATAAGATAATCACGAAGTATCTGAAGCAACTCCAGAATCAAATGATGAACAAGAATATACATTTCTGGAACAAAACTCAGAGCCTCTGAACAGTACAACAGAGGCATCACCATCAGAGCCTCTGAACAGTACAACAGATGCATCACCAACAGAGCCTCTGAACAATACAACAGAGGTATCACCAGACGTCAGAGCCTCTGAATCTCAAACTGCACAAATTATTGCTCCAATCACCAGATGGACAAAAGATCATCCAATTGATCAGATCATTGGATCCTCATCCGAAGGAGTTAAAACAAGATCTGCCACCATCAATGAATGCTTCTATGTAAACTTTTTGAGCATTATTGAACCAAAGAAGGTAAAAGAAGCTCTTGAAGATCCTCATTGGATTTTTGCAATGCAGGATGAGCTTCAGGAGTTTGTAAGAAACAAGTCTGGACCCTAGTTTCCCTTCCTAAAGGAAAATTTGCAATTGGAACAAAATGGGTTTTCAGAAACAAAAAGGATAAAGATGGCATAATAATCAGAAACAAAGCCCGGTTGGTTGCAAAAGGATATTGCCAGGAAGAAGGCATTGATTATGATGAAACCTTTGCACCTATAGCTAGGCTAGAAGCAATCAGAATCTTCTTAGCCTATGCTGCACACAAAGGATTCAAAGTTTATCAAATGGATGTTAAATCTGCATTTCTTCATGGAAAATTAAATGAAGAAGTCTTTGTCCAACAACCACCTGGATTTGAAAGTACAGAGTATCCTAATCATGTTTATTATTTGGATAAAGCTCTGTATGGACTCAAACAAGCCCCAAGAGCTTGGTATGAAACTCTGTCCACTTTTCTGATTAACAATGGATTTGAAAAGGGCACAATTGATACTACCTTATTCATCAAAAGGTACAAGAATGAGATGCTTTTAGTACAAATTTATGTTGATGACATTATATTTGGCTCTACCAATCAAAAGTATTGTGACAAGTTCTCAGAGTTGATGAAGAGTGAATTTGAGATGAGCCTCATGGGAGAATTAACTTTCTTTCTAGGCTTACAAGTAAAACAAACTTCAGAAGGTACATTCATAAGTCAATCTAAGTATGTCTCTGAAATTTTGCAAAAATACAAACTCAATGATTCAACTTCAATGAAAACACCTTTATCCACCGGAGTCAAACTTGACTCTGATCCATCAGGAGAGAATGTGGATATAAAAACCTACAGAGGGATGATAGGTTCACTTTTATACTTAACTGCAAGTAGGCCTGACATAATGTTTGCAACATGCCTTTGTGCTAGATATCAAGCAAATCCAAAGGTATCTCATTTAACTGCTGTGAAAAGAATTTTTAGATACCTCAGAGGGACACAAACATTAGGCCTCTGGTATCCAAAACTTTCAAATTTTGATCTAACAGCTTACACTGATGCAGATCATGCCGGATGTAAGCTTGACAGAAAAAGTACCTCTGGATGTTGTCAGTTATTGGGCAATAAGCTGGTAAGTTGGTCATCCAAGAAACAAAACTGTGTTTCCACTTCAACTGCAGAGGCAGAATATGTTGCTGCTGCTAGTTGTTGCTCACAAGTATTATGGATGAAAACTCAGCTCAGAGATTATGGCCAACAAATTGACAGAATTCCAATTCTCTGTGATTCAAAAAGTGCCATAGCCATCTCTGCCAATCCAGTACAGCACTCCAAAACCAAGCACATCGATGTAAGGTACCACTTTCTGAAAGATCATGTTGAAAAAGGAACAATAGAGATGTATTTTGTACCAACTGAACTTCAACTTGCTGATATTTTCACAAAAGCTTTAGATGAACGAAGGTTCAATTTTTTAATTAGCAAGTTGGGATTGTTGAGTATGTCTACCTAACAAAAGAGCAGAGTCTCTGAATAGAGTAGAGTCTCTGATCCTTTCATCAGAGCCTCTAGACTTTCAAATATGGTAAAAATTACTCTTATGAATCTCCAAGCATGTGTCAAGGGGGAGACAACGACCCCTTTCATCTTTCAAGGGGGAGAAAAGATCTTGTCTATGATGTTTATATCAGAGCCTCTGATCTTGTCTCTGATGTTTATATCAGAGCCTCAAGGCTTGTCTCTGATGTTTATATCAGAGCCTCAAGGCTTGTCTCTGATGTTTATATCAGAGTCTCTGATCTTCTCTGATATTTATATCAGAGCCTCAAGGAAATTCTTTTAAATAATAAATCTTTTTGGATAACCACTCGTTTCTTTTCTGACGGTTTTCTGACACAAAGCGGTTCTCCCCTACACGCCTAAACGTGTCACCCATCAATTCGGGGATGATGGAACGTCCTTTCTGCAATTAAGACTCTCATTCGCCGCTTCAATAACCTCTCCCTCTACCTTCCTTTTGTAGCTATAAAATACCCTTGTTCACTTCCCATTACTCTTTACGCTCTCAAAATCCAAAAGCCGATTCTCTCTTTCTAAGCTTTCATCTTTCTCAACCTGCAACAATGGCGGCTCATTCCCAAACTTCAGATAACTCAAGCAAACTTGTTCCAAGCTTGAATTTGGTACAGTTCGACGTTCCAGTCAAAGGAAACAACTACTTTCTGGACGTAACCCCATCAAAATATGATGAACAGTTTCGCCCAATCCTCGACTTTTTCACCAACTGCGAACTCAATGATGTTCTAACCAAACATGCGTCAGATATTCCCCTTCGCTTTGTCCAACAATGGTGGTATTCAAGTGAATACGACGATGAAAAGGAAGGACTGGTTGGGCACATTAACCTAGGTGAACAAAGCTTAAGCATAAGGATAACCCCACAAACCCTAACTCGCCGATTCAACCTCCTCACCACAACTGATCTTCAAATAGAAACCTTTGAGAAACCCCCAACTCAAGAAGTTCTTCTTCAGTTCCTCCAACACTTAGGCTACAACAAAGAAATAACACGCCTCAGTCAATTCAGACGTCAGTACCTGCCTCCCAAATGGAACTTTATGTTCAGTGTTCTCAACCGAACAATAACCTGCAAGATTGGAAGTCAGAATCAGACTCATCCAGCGATAATAGCCATAATGTATGCTCTATTTTTTAACAGAAGCATCAATATGGCCCACATTCTCTTCTGTGAGATGCTGACAGCGGTGGACAAGAAGAACAAGGACTTGGCCAAAGGAAAACAACCTATATCGGTACTGTTTCCACGATTCATCTCAGTGGTCATTCAACGAGCAATGGAGAAATTCTCCATCACTGAGGAGGGCCCAATGACACCTCTGTTTATGATGAACTCATTCAAAGCCACAGAGGTTCCTCCGTATCCACATGACCGACGTTTCCCACACACCATGATTGAAATTATTCCTGCTGACTCTCCTACCCATCTCCTACTTAGTCGTGTTGCCCAATCATCAGAACCGATGATGGGATCCCCAAAACATTTAGGTTCTGAGCCTGAGCTTGAATCAGAGAGTGATATCTCTGATACTGCTCAAAACATTAACAGAGCGCAACCAGAGGGTGGCTCTGAGAGAGTGAGGAAGAGAAAACATGAGAACCCTCCCTCTGACGAAGAGAATAACTCTGTCAGAGCAGAGGAAGGTGAGCACGAGAGATTTCCAGAGGGTGAGTTTCTAAACATAGAATCTGAGGGCGGTGAGGTAGAAAAAGATGTCCTTGATGACACAAATGAGAGAATCCAAAGCCCAAATCCCAGTGCAAACAAATTTACTGTCCAAGATGGTCCAGCATCAATGGACATTGAAACAGAGGTGCACACCTCGAACCCTTCCCATCCTAACCGCTCAGAGGCATCTGATTCTGCCTCTGACGCATGCACCAAAGGGGAAACCTCTGATACGGCTAAGTCCTCCCAAAAGGACTTGGACCAAGATAAAAATACTAACTTACCCTAGAGTATGTCACCTCCACCCACACATGATGCCTTTGTGGCTCAAACTAAGTTGGACCGTCCCTTAGAACGTAAGGATTGCCTGTCAGAAAAAGAATGGCACGACCTTATTGCACAAGGAATCCTTAGCCTGGACAGCAAGGTTTCTAAACACATTCGGTTCTCATCATCAGATTCTGACTCTGATGATCAAAGACCAATCGGAACCATTATAGGGAGATCCTTGAAAAAGGGTCCCCAAGGATTAATGGGAAGTCCTTCCGGAGAAAACATCAAACCACCTCCGAAAGAAGGCCCCTCTGAACTCGAGGGAAACTTAGAATCATGTGTTGATCCTAAGGTTACCCCCTCTGATTACATTACCAAAGAGGAGTTCAAAATCTTTGGTGATGAAATCAGAGAATCTCTGAAGGAGATAAAACTTCAAATGGAGAAGACCTCAGAGGCCTCTGCCTCTAACTCTGAAGTTGAAAAGCTCACTTCAGAGGTCTCTGGGCTGCGAACGACGGTTCTCAATCAGAACGAAAAACTGGATGCTCTGGAAAGCCTGGTCATAAAAAATGACTCAGTTTTGTCTAGAGAGATTCAGAACTCCAAAACAGAGCTCCTCAAGGCGATTCCTCCTACCTCTGCCCCCACTCCAACACATGCAGACTTTTCTCAATTCAAAGAGGAAGTCTTGCGTTCTTTGGCAGAGGTAATTGCAAAGATCCCTACCTCCTCTGCTGCTGCTCCTGCTACAACAGAATTCATTACAAAGGCTGACCTGACCAACTTCTCAAAGAAGATCACCAGCAATGTTCTGAATATCTCCAGCAAGTTCGTCTCCAAGACCACTCAGCAGAACAAAAAGATTGAAGACCTTCTGAAGAATGTCAAATCTTCAGAGGGAGTATTGAAGAGAAAGGTACCAGAGGTCGCATGCTCTGAAGAAGCGAGAAAGAAGGCTAGATATGAAGATTCTGATGACGGGGATGACCAGCCTCAGGGGACATCCGATCTTCATAAGGGGGAGAAAACTCCTACACCAAAAACTGTTGAAACACAAAAGGAGTCCACTCCCTCTGAAACAAACCAAAGCAAGGAGAAAGGAATAGAAAGACGTTCTACCTCCACCTCTGCTGAAGATCTTCAGGCAACTTTAAAGTCGCCAGTACCTGTCATCTTTCTAGCACCATCTACATCGAGTGCTCCAATAGTACCAATAATAGCTGCAACTCCAGAAACTATTGGAGCTCTGGAAGAAGATGAAGACGAGCAGCTCGTAGACTTCTCAACATCAGAAGATGCATTCTCATCACCAGAAAGACCAACTTATGTGATGAGAGATGCCTACGAATCAGAATCTGAACAAGAAGAAAAATCAGAATCTGAAAAAGAAGAAAAATCAGATTCTGAAAAAGAAGTTGAAGTAGTTGATGTCGAAGAATATGTCTTCAAAAATGCTCAACCACATCATACTTCAACAACGTCAGAGCTGAGGGAATTACCAGAGATAGATGGCTACATCTCTGAACCCTCAAAAGAAGATCCTCCACAAACAATGGAACCAGAAACCATGGTTGCTGATGAACAGGCTCCTTCAGAGAATCCTGTTCAGAAAGCAAGCATCGGTATTCCAGCAAAAGTGTTCCATAAACCTCCCACATTCCTCGAATCAAATCCAGAAGCTTCCATAGAAGACCACTTCAGATACATTTACTGTGAGTTCAACATGGCAGATACACTGGTCATTCCTCTGAATCCAAGAACCAGAGAGGACATGCCAGACTATGAGCGAAGATTTATCAGAGATAAAACCAAACCAAGAGCACATGTCCTCTCTGATGATCCAATCATCAAAATCAACAAAATCTCAGAAAAGACCTTTGCTTACAACAAGATTATCTATAGGCATTATGTGGTAACTCGATCTGATCAGAAGATTTACGAGTTCAATGACAATGATCTCGTAAATCTAAATCCATATGATTTACCACATTTATATGCCTATTGCTCTGCCAGGTATGATCATGGAAGAAGGGAAATCAGGATGGGCATGGTTGAAGTCCGACGAGCAATGGAGGCCTATGTCAAACACCGAGCAAAACGTGACTTTCAAATTGCTCTGAACCTAGGGGAAGAAAAGCTGGAAGTAACTGAACCTGTGGAGTCATTCGATAAACTTAAAGAACAGAAGACTGGATCAATCGTTGCAGAACCTCTGGGTTTCGTCTTCAGAATAAATCAAGAAAAGAAGATCTTTCTAGCTTCAGAAGTGTCGAAGTACTCTGATGAAACCTTGAGAGGTATAAAGAAATTGATCCATGCAAAGGAAGAAAGGCACAGAGCAGATTTACTGGCAAAGCTTGACTTAGAGATCGACTCGATGATCAACTTCAGAGCTCTGATCATGAAATTCCATGGAATCTGTTCAAGTGACAAATAGTAGTCTGTTTCTTTATTTTCTTTTATTATTACTTTCTTTGTATTAAACTTCCAAATGCTTAAGAAGTAATACTTAAGAGGATAATTTTCTCCTCTATGCTTTCTAGTTTAAAATTCAATTCTCTGTTATTTTTTTGTATCTTCTATTTTCGACACTTAGGGGAGATTGTTAGCTCCAAATCATCTGTTAAAGTGTTGAAAATACCAGTCCTATTTCAGAGGACTTTCAAGAAGATACACTTCAGAGGACGAAGACTTCAGAGGATGAAGACTTCAGAGGATGAAGACTTCAGAGGACACACCTGCCTCTGAAGTACTTTTCAGCAACTAAGACATCAGAGATGGCTTCATCAGAGGCTCTGAAGACAACGTCAGAGCTCTGAAGACATTCTCTCTGGATGTTCACGTGAGAATGAAGACATCAGAGATGGCTTCATCAGAGGCTCTGAAGACATTCTCTCTGAAGATACTCTGAAGTTGAGAGAATGAACAGAAGAACAGATGACACGTCACTTAGTGATAAGATTTACTTTCTAGAGTAGGTCACTGTTCAGCATGCTCTTTCTCGTCATACAAGTACACTGCTTACTTTATGGTCCTATAAATAGGACCATCACCTTATTGTTCAAAGTGTGCTTAATAAGTTATATATCTGATAATATAAGTTGAATACTTTATTCTAATAATATCTTGTTTATCTTTATCTGCTTTATGAACTGTGATATTTGAATCTCCTTTGATATTAAACTGTATTACTTCCGCTGTCATTACTCTTATTGTTTATATCATTGTTACGAGATTAGATCTGGGATCCAACACGGAGGATTTTGTGGTCTTTAGCGATGCATCCAAATTGGGGCTTGGATGTGTCCTAATGCAAAGAGGGAAGGTGATCGCGTACGCATCCAGACAATTTAAGGTGCACGAGAAGAACTACCCTACTCATGATTTAGAGTTGGCGGCGGTAGTGTTCGCGTTAAAATTATGGCGACATTACCTTTACGACACAAAGTGTACCTTATACACGGATCACAAGAGTCTAAAGTATGTTTTTGATCAGAAGGAACTCAACATGAGGCAACGAAGGTGGTTGGAGCTACTCAAGGATTACGACTGTGAATTACTCTACCACCCGGGTAAAGCAAACGTGGTGGCCGACGCCTTGAGTCGGAAAGAGTATAGCGGGAGACTTCAAGCCAAACTTACAAGAATCGATTTAGTGTCAAGTCTCATGGAAAAGATTAAAGAGGCGCAAACCGATGCATTAAAAGAAGAAAACCTCAAGGATGAAGCGATGACCAAGCAACGGTTATTGTTGACCGAAGATAGTCGGGGGATCAAATGTTTCAACGGAAGAGTTTAGGTACCCAAGTTTGGAGGTTACCGATAACTACTTTTGGAATACGCGCATAAATCTAGGTATTCTATCCACCCGGGAAGTACCAAGATGTACCAGGATTTGAAACTACATTTTTGGTGGCCAATTATGAAATTGGACGTAGCTCATTTCGTAGAACGATGCGTGACTTGTTCGCAAGTGAAGGCCGAGCATCAACGTCCCTATGGGAGCCTACAACCTTTAGAAATCCCTGAGTGGAAATGGGATAAGATCACCATGGATTTTGTGACCAAGTTACCGAAGACTGTGAGAGGGAACGATACTATTTGGGTTTTTGTTGATCGTTTGACGAAGAGTGCCCACTTTCTAGCAATAAGGGAAACTTTGACAATGGATAAGTTGGCAAAGTTGTACATAGATGAAATCGTCTCTAGGCACGGTATACCCGTGTCGATAGTCTCCGATCGTGATAGTCGGTTCACATCGAGGTTTTGGGAAGCTTTACACCATGAGTTGGGTACACGAGTGAATTTGAGCACGACTTATCACCCACAAACAGATGGGCAAAGTGAAAGGACGATTCAAACGCTTGAAGATATGCTTAGATCGTGCGTGATCGATTTTGGCGGTAGTTAGGATACCCATTTACCTTTGGTGGAATTTGCGTACAACAATAGTTATCACTCTAGTATCGGAATGGCGCCATTTGAAGCTTTGTACGGACGGAAGTGTAGGACCCCCGTATGTTGGATAGAGGCGGGAGGGAAGCAGTTTGCCGGCCCGGAAATTGTGCAAGAAACGACCGACAAAGTCAAATTTATTCGGGAACGGTTGAAAGCGTCGCTAGATCGTCAGAAAAGTTACGCCGACAAAAAGAGGAGGCCGATAGAGTTTCAAGTGGGAGACCGTGTGATGCTAAAGGTGTCTCCTTGGAAGGGATTGATTCGATTTGGGAAGCGCGGGAAGCTAGGTCCCCGTTTCCTTGGACCGTTTACTATTCTTGAGCGTATCGGACTCCAAGCCTACAAGTTGGACTTACCGCCGGAAATGGATGGTATTCATCCCACGTTCCACGTGTGTTATTTACAGAAGTGCTTAGCGGAAGAAGAAAGCGTTATCCCATTGTCCGAGATACGGGTAGAAGATAATCGTTGTGTTGAAAAGCCCGAAGCTATTCTGGAAAGAGTGATCAAGAAGCTTCGGCACAAAGAGGTGGCAATGGTGAAGATTCAATGGAAGCATCACCGTGACACCAATGTGACTTGGGAAGCGGAAGAAGACATGAGGCGTAGATATCCTCACTTATTTAGTTAGTAGGATTTCGGGGACGAAATCATTTCCAAGTTGGGGAGGATTGTAACACCCCGAATTTCTGAGAACCTATGTAGTAATCTTTCTCGTTTTGGAACCTTATCATTGTTGGGAATTATTAGTTAATATCGATTTTTATCAGTTTTGAGCATCATGGGTTGAAGATACTAATTTTCAGAAAATTCGAGCTGTCCGCGACTATGCCCGCGACTATGACAGGGTGTCATTGTCGCGAGGGCAATGTCGCCAAAGTTTGGGGGCTCTCGGTACGAGCCCGACGATTGTGCCCTGCGACTATGACATGGTCATTGTCGCTGGGGCATTGTCGCCAAAGGTGTACCGTGAGGGGTTGGACCCTCGCGACTGTGACTCGCGACAATGACAATGTCATTGTCGCCGTGGCAATGTCGCCGACGGGTGCTGAGGGTTTAAAAACCCCATTTCGAGACTTTATCATTTAGAAATGATTTTGGGAAGCTTTGGAGGGTTTTGCTCCTGCAATTTTGGTAAGTCTTTGTGCCCTAGTTTCCACCAACAACATTTAATGTTCTTGAATGAGTATTAATGGTGAAGTAAATGCATCCTTAGGTGCGACCTTGTAAGGATTCTAGCTTGTAGCAACTTCTCAAGCCTCCAACTCTCCATCCTCCATTTCTAGGGTTTGATTTCTTGTGAGAAATCAACAAGGTGAGTGTACTTCTTAACTCTCCCTCTCTCATATATGCTTAAATAATATGCTAGTAATTATATACATTATGTATCTACTTGTTGGTCCCGGAGGTGCTTAACAAGTTTGTAGAAGGGGGGGGGGGTTGAATACAAACACAGAAATTAAAATTTAATAAATTGTTTATTGATAAATCAAGAATACAATTTACAAGTTTGTTGCGGAATATGATTAAGACAGACTCAATGAAAACAAACTTAAGAAACACTAAGATAATTGCACAAGAAATTCAGAGAGTGGGAGATTAAGAGATATAGAAAACAATGGTTTCTATATGGAGTTCAAGGATTGAGCACACCTTCAGATGAAGGGGTGAACTTCCTATTTATACCCTATGCATTAAATGCATGGCAGGATACTTTACACGTGGTGTTCACTGATTGGCTTTGGGAGTCTGACTTTTGGGAGACATGCTTTCGGCCGGGTCATGAACAGTGTAGTTGACAGAGTTGTTGTACGAATGGTTGCAGAGACTTGTCCGTTCTGACACATTGTACTAGGTTGTGCAAGGATAGACAAAAGGAAACTTGAGGCATAAGCTTTGTGATCGATTGATCGCTGAGTATCTATAAGTTCAGAGATAAAGAGGTTCAGCTATCGCTGAAGCTTTTTCTCATGTTCCTTCGCGTATAAGTAGAGTTGTCTTTGCTTCACTGATATCTGCATCAGGTCACTAGTAGACTTCTCTTTGTTCAGCAGCATTGTCTTCGATTCAGCTATGAACATATGTTGACGCGAGACTTGTCTTCAGGGATTACGTTGGCTGTTTACTTTAGGAACTAACAGTGATAACTGAACAGACTCAGTCTGATCACTGATAGTGAAACACTAATACATAGAAATGTTTATAAGAAAGACTATCAGCGATAACTGAACAGACTCAGTCTGATCGCTGATGGTGAAACACTAATACATATTAAAACGTAATTTTCACTAAGTATAGAAGAGGGTCGTTATCAAATCACTGAGAGAGTTTGGATCAACAATCTCCCCCTATTTGATAATGACAAAGTAACTGAAGAAAATTACTTTATAATTCAAAATGATGGAATAATCAGGACTCGTAACATACATGTCCCAATTACTATTTTGAGGGATCTTTTACAGCACTGATGGAGTTAGGTACTTCACTGAAATTTTCATTAAACCAAGAAAAGAATTACAGGGAATGAAAATTACAAGTACAAGTGAATAACTAACTACTGTAAGTACAACTAATAGATTACAGAAAAGAAAACTAATCTATCAGCTATCTAAAGAAGACTTAGGAGGATTGATCATATACTCAGGTATTTCTTCTCCTTTCTGTCTTCGTTCCAAAGATTCTTGGCTGATAATTTCTTTAATTTTCTCAGCAGCAGGGAAGAAGTCACACCATAAGCATAAGATATCCTTGAGATGATTCAGAGGACAGATAGGAATCTCAGAGACTCTTTGAAATCTGAGTTCCTCATCATCATCTCTGAAGAATATTCCATAGGGATTGTCAATTACTTGACCAGCTTGGAAAGGACCACCAGGAGGCAGAGATAAATCCAGAACTGAAAGATCGGGAGAAGGACCAAACAGTGCATCTCTTGAAAATTTGATAGAAGTTTCATTCCTGATGATGGCGACGTCTTCAGAGAAGGAGGACCCAATTCTTCTCTTGAGTTTCTTGGGATTGGGAGGGATAGGAGATGGCAGATTCAGTACAGAAGTGACTCTGTTGATGAGAGCTTTAAGAAGTCCTTCAACGTAGCCTCTGTATGTAGATTTCGATTTCTTTAGCGCATCCCAGAATTCTATCCACTCTGTAAACCCGAAGCCTTCAAGTTTGGAAACGTACATAGCTTTCTGAGTTCCATCCTCTCTGGTAATCTCCATGGTCACTGAGAGTTGATCCTTCTTCTTGCGACCAGAGATAGTCACGGCTGTTATTGGAAGAAGATCAGAGCGATAATCCATCTTCTGTTTACACCATTCGATAGACTTATCGTTGATCTCTTGTTCTTTGGAGCGTTCCTCTTCAATTTCTTTCAGCAGTGCAACTTGAACTTCCACAGGCTTTCTTTTCAGCTTTTTGTCCTTAACTTGAGAAGATTGAATCTTTAAAGCGAGTTGGGCATCTCGTCTGCATTCAGCGAACAGTTTCTCAGCTTTGGCAGATTCTTCTCGTTCAGCATCAGTGAGGAAGTCGAGCTCTGAGAAGGATGTTTGAAGAGGAATTTTCAGCCGTTGACTTTCTAGTTGAGCGATCATTTCAAATCTTTTCTTCATCACTTTCTCTGACCATTGAGATGGTTGAGAAGGCCTTCCTGGATGGACCAGGGAATCTTCTTCTTCTTCTTCATCAATCTCAGCGATAGAGATTGGGATTATGTCTTCAGCGATAGTAGCTGAAATTATTTGTTCAGAGCCCTTAAGCAGGGGAGAGAACTATCTGGTCAGAAAATGAAAAAATTAGATTATTTTTAGGAAAGAAGAGAGATAAAGGCTAGAAAGAAACAGGGGTAGGATTTTTATAGAAAGATAAGGGAACAAGAGTAAGGCATACCTGAGAAGGATTCTCCTCAGGTAGTGAGATCATCTTCAGAGTTCCCTCAGCAGATACACCTTTGCTTTGGGAAGGGGTTCCTGAAGATGTTTCTTGTCTCCCCCTGCTTGGATAACTTCTTTCGAAGCTATTGCTGATGATGTGGCGGCTGAAGAACACCAGAGAGATGGATCTTCATCGTCATCATCATCATCATCTTGATGAGAATCATCCTCTTGATCTTCAAGATCAAGGTCTTCATCATCATCTTCATCCTCTTCTTCATCATCGATTATTTCAGCGATGGTGGGAAGGGCTTTATCAGCAGCTATCTCCCCCTCAACCTGAGAGGGAGTTTCCTTCAGTGGTTCAGCAATGACTTCAACCTCCGTGTTTTCTTCAGCATTCTTCTCCCCCTCTTTGTCATTATCACCGAGAGAGAGATCTTTGATTGGAGATGAAGTTGTTGCGATAGCCAACTTCTGGACTTCAGCCTCCAGACCTGTGAGTCGTCCTTCAAGTGCAGGGATGTCGGACGTAGCTAGATGAATGAATTCCACAGCTATGGTCAGGGCTGAGCGATCATCTTCTGTAAATGATGGAGCAGGAACTGGAGCTGGTTCATTCAGCTTGTCAAGGACTTGCTGAAGAGTAGCAGTGTAGGAGTCTATCTTTACAGACAGGTCATCATACTGCTGCTTGGATTCTTCCCTGACTTTGTCAATCGCTTCCTGAAGAGTAGCGATCTGAGAAAGGTCAGCTTTGGAGGCGCAGGTGGCAGTCAGCGTCTTCAGCGCATCACCAGCTGTTTGAACAGCGCTGGTGGTGGTGTTGAGAGAAGCAGAAAGAGAATCCACCTTTGTACTCAAACTGTTGACATTGGTGTCAACAGTCGCCAGACTAGGACCTGAAATATAAGTTAGTTGTTGAGAAACAGGCTTATATGGAGAGGTGAGAGTAGTGTATGGGGTTATAGGATTACCTGAATTATCAAACATTTTGTAGAATTGCATGGATTCCTCAAACGAATGATGTTCAGGTCCTATGGGTCCAAACTGAGGAGTAGGGATAGAAGGAGGGTTAGAGACCAAAGAAATAGGAGGACTAGAGATGGGGATAGAAGATGTAGGGATAGGGGTAGTTACCTCAGGTTGTGTTACTGTTGTTGTGACAGCGACCGAGATCGCTGGCACGGTTGAAGTGGTTGGAGCTGAGGATGTGGAGGAGAGACCCACGAAAGCATCTAAGGAAGTTTGTAGAGAAACATCCTTAGGTATTGAGCTAGAAGTAGCTTTCTCCTTGGTCATCTTGGCCTTCTTCGAAGGACCAAGGGAGCCAGTTGATGGTCGTTTTGAAGGGGTAGCGGCAGGGATAGCAGAAGAAGGAACCTCCTGCGTGGCCGCTGAAGACGAAGAATGTAGGAGAGAGAGACGAGAGCAAAGTTGAGAGATACTTACCTCGTTGGGGAGCGTCTTGACCTCCAGTGATCGCTGACCCACTTTCGGAAAAGATGCATCCGAGTTGGTGGGGTAAGTGGTAGGGTAGAGAAACTTCAGGTACGCGCAGATGAAGCGTACGTAGGGAACTTTGGGATCCCTCTCGGTCTTCTCTATCTTTGACTTCAGGTCGTCAAAGATAGCTGTTGCGTAGTCGAAGTTACGTCCAGCGATCACTGAGTAAGCCATCTGGACCTGAATCTTGCTGGCTTGGTCCAGTGACCCACTCTTCCTACTCATACACTGAATGATGTGTGAGAAGACGTAGTTGAGCTGGGAAGGCATCAGTGCCTTCTTCACGAGAGTCAGCTTCTTGTTTGGAATAGTAGTCCTTGGTTTGGGTTCCCAAGCGTATTCCATGGCATCCAAGAATTGGATGAGTTTAGTGTCAGTTGGCAATGAGTCATATCCATTTCTAGGCTTGTCAGGGAATCGAAGAGCTTTCCTCAGGCCTAGGGCAGTCATCATCCCTGGGCCTAGTTGAGTGCTGAAGGAGATAGCAGGAACCTGTTCACCCTTCTTGTTGGTGAGAGAGGTTTCTTCAGTGGTGAACCAGAATTGCTGGAGTAGAGCTTTTGTAGGTGTGGGATCCACCGTGATAGCATAGGCAATGCAGGATTGCCTTAGAAATTGTGCAGCTTCCACCAGATGTGGGTACTTGACACCATCAAAGTCAAGGCGAGCAAGATGGTTGTTCTTTGGAAGTTCAGAATCAGTGATGGCGAACTTGACATTCTTAGAGGCGACAAGTGCAGATTGAGACATTCTAAGAGTAAACAGATAGATGAATAGAAGAACAAGAACAAGATAGGATACAATTTTAAAGAAAAAAATGTTCTTAAGATAGGATACAAGAACAAGAAGAAAAACCAAAGATTTTGAATGAAGAACAATCAAAATAAAATGGTTTTTAAAGAATAAAATCAAAAATGAAAGTGATTTTATGTGATAAGAATCTTATAAACCCATAATGGTAGACCATAATGGTAGACCATACTTACTTGATTTTGTGGAGTTGACCTAATACCCCACTTATGGGTAAAGTTACACAAGGAGAGTATAAAAAGATACTATGTGGCCTAGACATGTAGAAACATGTTGTGCATGAATAATGAGTTATATGTTACGTCATTTTGGAGTACGATGTTGATTCATAAGTCCCGGTTGTTATTGCTATTGTAATAGAACTAAAGACCCGGTTTGGGTTGAGGTTATAAATGAACTAAAGACCCGATTTGGGTTGAGGTTATAAATGAGCTAAAGACCCGGTTTGGGTTGAGGTTACAAATGAACTAAAGACCCGGTTTGGGTTGAGGTTACAAATGAACTAAATACCCGGTTTGGGTTGAGGTTACAAATGAACTAAAGACCCGGTTTGGGTTGAGGTCATAATTAAACTAAAGACTCGGTTTGAGTTGATTGTCGTATTGGCTAAAGACTTGGTTAGAGTTGATGTCATGAGACGGCTAAAGACCCAGTTTGGATTGAGTGCTTAAATAGCTAAAGATCTCGTTTGGATTGATGCTACTCAAGTTAATTGACTACAGAAAAATTATAAGTGCACTGATGACTTCATATTGGGTTTCCTGTTTTAATGTCAGGTGAAGCACCAGGGTAGAGCACTGTGAAAGTATTATGTTATTGTATTGAAACTTTATTCTAATTTAAATATTGTGATTATAATTCTCACTAGGCTTTAGCCTAACACTTGTTCTTTGGTTGTCATGTATGACAGGAAATCCTAGTGGCGGGAACCTTCGGGGGTGAGTGGTCGATCGTGTGATCGAGAACGGTCTTTTTGGGAGATCTAGAGACCGATATAGATGGTGAATAGTTCATGTTTTTGGAAGAATAGCGACACCCGACTGTAATCTATTAGATCATCTTAGATTATTTAGGTTGTCGTTTATTTATTCTTCATTCGTTGGGTTGTACTCATAATTTTATATTCCCCGGTTAGGATGATACTTTGGGAATCCTTGACAGGTTTTGTTCAATCAGGTTTTTATCAATTTACAGCCGTTATATTGCCGAAATTTTAAGTTTTAAATTTTCCCCAGTTTTTAGGGTGTTACATACGGTACGTTCATAATGGCACCTGGCCAGTTTCATGGTGAATCTACATGCTACATATGTATACTTGGGCTACCTTGGGATGATGACCGTTGGGGTAGCGAGAAAGTCCCTAAGCAAGTAAGCTAAGGAAGGATTGATGTTGATAGCGATGTCACCTTGGAGTGATAGTAAGCGCGATGAATGTATTAAGCTAATCGTTCTTGTGTGGGATTTACCGGTTGAATTAGAACCATAAGTTTGTTAAATTGATTTTATTCCAAGGAGAATTTGTAAGTTAATCCATTAGTGGGATTGTTGCTCTAAGATGTGCGATGCATCCGGATGACTATAGTATGTCGGGTTATTGAGAATCGTGATTCTAAGGAGTGAGTGCCGACCAAATTCATGCACTAAATTTATTTCTAAAGATAAATTTGCATAAATTGTTTCTCAGGTTCGCAAGACGAAAGGTGACTTGCATTATAAAGTCTTGGTAAAACTTTTAGCACTCGTCGGATTTTAAACTGTGAGCTTGAGCATGCAGGAAATTGTTTTGTTGCATATGATTGGAAATTGTTATTAAAAATCTCCTTATTCACGTCTCGTGTTTAACGCTATTTTCGGATATTGTAATATCTATGTTTTAATGCCATTTGGGTGTTGGGCAAGTAGCTATGAGATTTTAACCTAGACATTGGATCACCTCCACGTATGTCAATGGTTTCAAAGGAAGAGTTATTTCCATGATTTGAGTCGAAATTTTCTTGGGAATTTTAGTCTATACGAGTCGCATTGAATTTTATGGATTATTGTTTTACAATGTTTTGGGCGCGCGAGTGTACTTTGAGTTGCGTGGGTTTCAATTTTAATGCGTGTAAATTTACGAATATTTTTGGGCGTTGTGTCTTACGAAAGTTTTGTTGAAAAGAGTCACTTTATCTTACGTTGTGATTTAGAACTTGACGCTTTGGATTTATTGTCATATTACGTTGTAACTATGTTGGGAAATGAATTTTGGCACCGTTTGATTTTAGCGTTATTGAGTTTTATGAAAGTCCAGTTGGATTTTATGGTGTCTCATCTTACGACTTTTGCGTCGCGTAAATAAATTTTGAGAACGTATAAATATGCGTTATAGTGTGCGCTATTTTATGACTTTGACTAATGGATGTCATCTCACGTGTTGTTTTGGGAAGGTTTCATTATTATGTGATTTATTTTTGGGCTTTATACAAATGTCAATCGTTGCATACTTTTGCATTTGGATTAAATCATGCTGTGGGGCGAGTGATTATATAAAAGATTTATATTATTTCGAATAGAGTTTTGTTCTGAGCATATTTCAGTCATTAGCTTTTACTGTTAAAAGTTCCGCAATGCATTTAGCGATTTAGCGGTATTCGTATTGTTGTAGTTACTATGCTGGTCAAATGTGTTTATCTCTACAACTTAAAGCTTTAAACTCGATTTGAAACTTTGTTTGCATTCCCATTATTTTACCGAGCTTTAGGGATTAAACTGATGCATATGGGACTTGTAGATTATTCTTTGGTCGCAACGCCTCTTGATTAAAGAGGAAGAAATTTTAAAGTAAAATTGTGAATTTCTCTTTTGGAGTTGTACAAACAATTATTGCACGTGTTGAGGTGCAGGAAACTATTTTCATGGGTATAGTTGAAATTGTTGCGCAAGTTTTATTATTGTCTTTGTTTACGTAAGTATTGAACAAACGAGTTTTGGAAATAGTTTTATATGCGCTATGTTTTTGATCAATTTTGAAACCTATCGAATAAGCGGTAGTGTATTTTTACCGCACGTCTAATCGTTTAACCGTTTATGTATTTGAAAGTTTTATAAATTTCAAATTTGGCGTATTGGTCGAAAAACCTTGAACTCAACCCCTATAGAAAAAGGAGTTGTATTTTGGGACTAAAGGAGTCATTGGGATTTGAAGCGTCGGATGGTCCAACTTGCGGTCAATCTTGGATTTCAGGTTTCGATTTTGAAAATGTGCACGCTTGTATAAATGGAAATAGTATATTAGAGTTTTCTCAGTTAATTAGGGGGGGGTGATTTTGTACCTCGGTAATTATGCAGGATAAGGTCTTAGGTGATTATCTGTGTTTAGATTGGGTTCGTCTTGGTGGATTGCTCGTCAGTGTGACATCACGGTTTACGTGGTTGGTGTACCGTCTTTGTGGATTTCGCGGTCAAAGGATAATTTTGGTGATCGGTCTATTAGAAAAGTCAGATGTGAATTTGTAGCTCTCGATTAAGTGTCAACCTGAGTGCGACCATCTGTCTGAAATGGAATTTTGGACAGGGTGTCCACATTATCGAGGTCACCGTTTAGTCCTAGGCGTCGACTTGTTTCTTTGAGGTCAGTGGATCTTAGAATGTTCGGATGTAAACCGATTGGATTATGGAAAATATCGAACTTTCAGCGATAGATCTTGAAAGGAGTCTGGGTATTGAGGAATAAGTATCGAGGTGTTTAAACATTCCTGTGGTGATAAAGATTTCATTATAGGAATGTTGTGAGTTGGTGTTGGAACGGAGTTGAGTGTTAATCGGATCTGGGTTAACCAATTACCTGAAGGACGCATTGGGGAGCCTTGGAAGGACATCTTGTTCAATATTAGGAATGGATCAGTAGGAATCCGAGGATTCATGGGAATTGGGAATCGACTATCTGTAGAGCGTATTGGTATGTTTCTGGTGAAAACACAATGCTTGGGTCTATGGAAGTGTGGGAGCCCTTGCAGACATTGTGTCTGGGTCAGCTTTGAGGAACGAATTTAAAGGTTGCGATGGTTCAGACCAAACTAGTCGTTAGGAAATTTCGTCAAAAGACAATAACTCTTTAGTGATGATGATTTTTGGAGACATTTGGTGGGAATGTCGAGGTGGACTAGTACAAATGAATTTTTGAGGAGACCTTGATGCGTCGTAATCAAAAGTATCTAAGGGAATAGTTCGGATTGGGGTATTCTTGATGAAAATGACTAGATAAGGTCGTAAGTTGCTTTCGGGGTAATATGAGAAATCTAAGGTTGGGAGGCAACCGAGAATTATCGATTAAGAAAATGATTAATCAATGACACAACGTTCATCCTGACGTCGGTGAATTATATTGAACGTTGAGATTTAGTTTGTAACGACAAGTTATAAGAAACACAGCGACAACCTCAACCGGAATGTAATCGGGTCCGTATATGAGGTGAGGTTTCATGAAGACATTCCTTTGGGACATGGAATCAACCGATCTTTCCAGGTGTGATGTTGGGTGCTTAGTGGTTCTAAATTTCGAGGACGAAATCTCTTTTAAGGTTGGGAGGATTGTAACACCCCGAATTTCGAAAAGCACCATTTCAAGTTAATACCGAAATCAGTAGCCTTAAAAGGGAAAAATAAGATTTTTGATTTTGGACTTGAATCCTAGATTTTATAGTCTAGATGGATGAAGGATTCAATTACAAGTCCAACGGTTCTTTCCGGAGCGAAAACGGAGCTATAACGAAGAAGTTATGGCCAAAACAGTATCGAGGAGAAAACCAGGGGAAGCGGGCGACTTATGCCGCGACCCAAGGTCGCGAGACAAGTCGTGAAACCCCCTGGACGAACTTAAAATCGATTTTCAGCACCCAAACTTCATTTCTTCATATCTCCTCCATCCTAACTCCGATTTGGGCGATTCAAAGTGCTACTGTTTCGTTTTTGAGAGATCTTCAAGGATCTAGCAAGAGATTGGAGGTCTATTGAAGTATACAAGAGTATTTTGTGGTGGTAAGCTCCTCATCTCTCCCATTTCATCTTCTTCACCAAGTTTTCTAGGGTTTCATCCACCCTTTGTGCTTCCTTTCATAGATTGGAGATTTGTGGTCATTTTGGTGAACTAGAAGTGTTTTGGTTGGTGGACTCAAGCTTGGGTTAAGGTAATCTTCTATTCTCTTAAGTTATGGAAGTTAGGGTTTCGGTTTTAGTTGAGGTATTCATGCACATGGTTTGGGAAACGATTCTTTGTGGTTGATTATGTCTATTTATGGTTGAATATGTATGGATTTAGGTTTTGGAAGTTTTGTCTTGAGAATCCAAGTGTTCTTCAAAGGAGCTCTAGTTGGGAAAAATCTAGATTTAGCCTAAATCTAGCAAGGTGAGTTCAAGTTGATTTGTAAAAACGGTGTACATGCCAAAATGATTATTTTAAAGTATTTACACGATTCACTTGGAATTATAAATTGTTGGGTTATTTGGTAAGTCTTGTTTATTTGGAAGTATGTGGTTTATAAACTTTGTAAGACACCATATTTGGGATTTTTGGGCATTTCGATAAATGTGTCATAAATGAATGAGTTTTGATGGTTTATTGCATAAATAGGTATTTGGTCAAAAGAATGCACTTTTAAGTGTTTGTCGGGTTTTATGCATCATTCATGAAATGGAATATTTTGGAAAGTACGAAGGTGTGAGTCCTTTGATTTTGGGTCATTCCCGACTTTGGGAACATTTTAGAAATGCTAAACCTTTTAGTTTTGGGCCGAAGGCCAATTGTGATTTGAGAGGCAAAGGTTTTGGGAAAAGATGTATTTTGGTTTATGTAACCCTATTGGCTCACGTGTTTTAGCCAAACGTGCTTTATGCCTTTTTGGGGCTTGGTTTACACTCGGTTGAGTCTTTGGAACAGTTGTTCAGTTTTGGTAGCTCGTTAAGGAGCCTTGGACGCAGGGTGTACTTAGTTGCATCTTATTTGAGAGTTACATGTTTGGAATGCGTCAGTTCATTCATTTGAGTCATGTAAAGTTTTAGACTGTAATGCGTTGGATCCATAGGCATATGAGTCAGTTTGAGTGGGATGTTTATCCCCGTATTGTAACTTGAAATGGTCATGGGGTCTGCTGACCAGTGATTGCAGTTTCTTGTGAACGAGTTTAGCTGGGGTGTTTTGGTTTTCCAAGGTATAGACATGGAGTTGTTGAACTTGATGAGTGCACGAAAGATTCCAAGGTACAGACATGGAGTTGTTGAACTTGATGATTATCCAAGCAATAGACATGGAGTTGTTGAGCTTGTTGGTTTGTTAGCTATAGACCCAGAAAGGTTGATGCTAACGAGTATTTTATCCCTAAGAGATGCTCATATAGCATTGATAAGTGGCTTAACTTTGTGTGCCCGCCACTTCCGATGGAATTCGGGTAGCCCCCGTCACCGAAAGGTGTTGTTTTTGGGTATTGAGTTTTATTATCCAAGTTTTCGGTGACGATTAGTATAAATGGATTTTATCCATGATTTATGGGTTGAATATTATTCTCCACCCGTGTTTTGGGTGTTATGGTATATAAATTTTTATCTGCTTCTCGCATTTTCGGGGTTTGAATTCTATTCACGTTTTGAGTGAGTTTTGGGATGAGATTAATTTACGAAAGAACGATTTATCTTGGGATATTTCCCTTGAGGTAATTTGGATTGGAAAACGTCTACATTTGTGTTTCTTTGCCTAAAATGCATATTCTTGGAAAATGAGTCGTTTTCATATTTGAGGCATCATTGTGAAAGATTATGATTTAAATTGTATTACTTCTTTTCAACAATACCTTTAATCATGTTGAAAACTCTTGAGCTCACTAGGCGTTAAGCCTAACTTTTTTTATTTGTCGGCATGTGCATCAGGTTCTGTCGGGGGTTCGGTTCTAGCAGTACTTCGAGGAGTTGAACCTTAGCTTTATACGAGAGTAAGTATTTGGTGAAGTCTTCCGCAAGTTGGGAATAGTGACTGCTTTTGGGTTTAGTAGCACCCGTTCATCTCTTAGACTGTATGTATAGAATGATTGTGTGTATTGAGGTTTATTCTTAAATTGTGGTTGCAGATGAATCAATTATTAATGTATTTAGAAAATTTTAAATAAGTTGCTATTCTCAGATTTGAGGGTGAAACAAAACATTTTAGCATGCTATATTTTTGGAGTTTATTTCAAGTGGTACATTTTGGTGCCGATATGGGGTATGAGGTCAGGCTCGATATGTCACGTTTAGGGGTGGCACGACCCCGTAATGGGTTCCAGACGGGTGTCAGCCGTGTGACCCAGAGAATGCCAGTGACAGAGCGGACCTACCCGGTCAGGAGGTTTAGGAGATCTCATTGGTGTCAAATGTTTTCTGAAAACAATATGCATATAATTTCACTGGTGCTTAATGCTTTTATGCTTGATGGAGTGTGTATTTATATGTAAGTAAACCATGAACTCACTTAGCTTTTTAGCTAACTATTAGTATGCACTCAGGAGCAGGTGGTTCAGGTTTGGACAAAGGGAAGGGCAAACCGTAGATAGATTTTTATTGTTATGTTCTTTAATGCTTTGCTAGTTGTCAAAATTATTTATTATGTAATTGAAGTGTTATGTAACATAGTCCGGTATGGGACGGACTAATGTTGGAGACTTGTATTTACTTTAAGTTAAGACTTCCACTGTGGTTGTGATTCTGGTTTTTCCTTATAGTCAAATTTGACGTCATAAGGTAATTTGTAACACCCGGTTTTTCATAAGTAAGTTTCCACCCTTCGTTGGTAATCTCTCCGCTTTTCGCCTATCTTTTTGGAGTGGAAAATGTTGTGCTTTCGAACCTTAAATCGACCCAGGTGTGAATCGCGAGTTTTTGGACTTTTCGAGCTTCGGTACCTTTGGCGGGATTGTGCCACGCGATAGTGACAATGTCACTATCGCCAGGGCACTATCGCGGGGAGAGTTTTATCTGCGGTACACTCCGCGCGATTGTGCCACACGATAGTGACAATGTCACTATCAACAGGCACTGTCACGTGCGGGGTCTGACCGAATTAAAATCGGATTTTAGCCTCATTTCTTATTCAAAACTCAATCTTTTCTTTTGTTATTCTCTCTCAACCCCTCCCTTTCATAAAAACCGAACCCTAACCCATTTTGGGGGGTTTTCCACCCCAAATCACATGATTCTTCACCATCTAGCTAGTTGGGATCTTGAACCACAAAACCTCCATCTTCATCTTCCTCATCAAGTTCATCGTTGGGAGCTCGGGTTGAAGAGTTGGATTGGGTGTCCTTGGAAAGTCTCGTCATCTAAATTGGTAAGCTTCCTTGATTTAATGTTATAGATGCTTCTTTGATGTTTCCCTAGTGGTTGGTTTATCAATTTCTAGTTTGATGGTTTTAGAGAAATCTAGATCAAATTTGGGTTTGGACCAAAATGGAGATTTTGATGTATAATGTTTGGGGAATGTTTCTATTTGGTTAAATATGGATATTTATGGTTTGGAATGTATGGATCTAGGTTTTGGAAGTTTTCGGCTTGAGGATTCAAGTGCCTTTCAAAGGAGCTCAGTTTGGTTGAATCTAGATTTAGCTCAAATTTAGCAAGGTAAGTTTAAGATGATTCATGAAAACGGTGTACATGCCAAAATGGTTGTTTTAAAATGTTTATGTTTTACACCAAATTGTTAACTACTGATAAGTTTGGGTATTTGGTTATATTCATCTTTATAAATTCATGAAACATGCATCTTTGTGATTTTGGGCATATTGACAAATAAAGCATTTTGATATGTTTCTTTCACGTATATTATGTAAATGAAGTCCATTTGATGTAAATGTCATTTGCATGATTTTGTCCTTATGATTACTTGGAAAATATGCATAACTGTGCCATGAGGCATTTTGGAAAAATAAGGATAAGGAGTCCATTTGGAAAATGGTTTGCCTTAAACAATGTTGAGTTTGAGTTAATTTTACTTTTGGGTCATTGTGTCTTCGTTAGTCGGTTAAATGTGTTTTTAATGTTTACAAAGGCTTTCGTTGGTGATCTATGTAAAGTGTTGGGCCTTTAGAACGGTTTTGACTAAATGAGTCGTGTGGACATTTGTTCGGATTTATAACCGTCGTGGGTTTTGAGTATGATGTCGATTAAATCGGGTCATTGGTGAATTACATGTTTTGGGTGCATTGGTCATTCCATTGGAGTCATGTAATGTTAGACAGTGTTGTAATGGATCCATAGGCACGTAAGTCTGTCTGTTTTGTAGGACCTGAGGTTTTGGGTTACATTTAGTGACCGTTCGGGTTTGCTAGCGAGTAGACAATAGGTGGCTCAGGCCGCTGATTTGGAACTCGTCTAGATTGTATAGGCACCCGGGCTCGTAAGACCTCGGAGTGGAACTCGACGGAGTATGGCAAGAGGCAGCAATAGGTCTGGGGATTGTGATGTCTTTTTATGGCATGGGAACTAGGACCGGGGCACGTTGGTGAAATCCAATAACATCGCGGGTGGCCCCATTAACGTGTTCTCGCCACCCAAGATGGAAACGTTTAGATGACATGCAAGGAAGTCGCGTGAACGACCTACTTGCATGTTCTCTATTCTCAGTATATACGGATCTCCTCATCGTTGATTCGTGGTATTTTATTTGGTAACGTTGTATTTTACCGATTTTAGGTTTCAAGTGGTCGGCCTTAAATGATGGCTTTAATATTGGGTTCTTCCATGTATGTTAAAGTTTGAATGAAATGCGTCATTTCCACCTTTCGGTATTTGGTTTCGTCCATTTTATGGTCGTGTAAGTTTTGGGTCTAATGCCGTGTTTATGGCAATATTAAATATATAGATTTTCATCTATGATGTATGGGTTGTGTATCACGTTCCACCCGTGTTGGGTATTTCGAGTTACAATGTATTACCCGCATTTTTATAAAATTGGGAGTCCGTTCTCTATCTTCCTTTTTGCAAGATTTGGTTTACATTATAAAAGTACGTCTCATATTGAGAGCCTCGCCTTTAATACAATTTGGTTTGCTTAACAATTAGCTCGGTGTCTCTTTCGTACAAAATGCATAGTTGTTGATAAACGAGTCGTTTTCATAAGTGAAGCATGTCATTTTGAAAGATTATGATGTTAATCGCGTCCTTCCTTTCTAAATGATTAAATTATATTTATTGAAAACTCTTGAGCTCACTACGCGTTAAGCCTAACCCTTTTTATTTGTCGACATGTGTATCAGGTTCCGGTTGAGAGTTGGGTTCTAGCAGTTCTATGAAGAGTAGAGCCTCAGCTAGACACGAAAGTAAGTATTTGGTGAAGTCTTCCACAAGTTGGAGATAGTGACTATGCATGGATTTTAGTAGCACCCGTCCTTTATAGTCCGTATGTATAGATTGTGTATGTGTATTGAAGTTGAATCTAAATTTGTGGTGGTAGATGATTCATTTACTGATGTATTTAGAAAATTTTAAATTAGTTGGTATCAGAGCTTAAGTTTGAGAGATTTAGGTATTGATTTTAGGATGCCTAGACTCAAACTAGCGTTCTTATAAGTGAAGATAAGTGAAGTTGCACATTAGGTACCTTAAGATAAGATATTTTTAGGTTGATCAAGTCGCTAGAAACGGGAAACTTGTTGAGGGTCGCAGGGATGATTATGTACGGTACGTTCATAATGGCACCTGGCCAGTGTTATGGTGAACCTACATGCTATATATGTATACTTGAGCTACCTTGGTATGGTGACCGCTGGGGTAGGTAAAGAGTTTCTAAGTGAATAAGCTAAGGGAGGATTGATGTCTATAGCAATGTCAATTTGGAGTGATAGTTAAGTGCATTGAATGCATTAAGTTGATCATCTTGAGTCAAATTTATTGGTTGGATTATAACTATAAGTCTGTCATACCATTTCTATTTCGAGGAGAAATTGTAAGTTAATTAATGGGATTGTTGCTCTAAGATGTTTGATGCATCCGGATGACAATGGTATGTCGGGTTGTTGAGAAGCGTAGTCCGGAGATGTGAATGCCGATCAAATTCATGCACTAAATTTGTTTCTAAAATATATTTGTATAAATTGTTTCTCATGTTCGCAAAGCAAAAAGCGATTTACATTATAAAGTCTTAGTAAAGCATTTAACACTCATCAGATTTTAAACTATGAGCTTAAGCATGCTTGAAATTGTTTCGTTGCACGTAATTGCAAATTGTTATCAAAATCTTTTTAATTACGTCTCGTGTTTAACTCTATTTTCGGATATTGTAATATCCATGTTTTAATGTCTTTTGGGTATTGGGGAAGTAGCTATGAGATTTTAACCTAGACATTGGATCACCTCCACGTATGTCAATGGTTTTAAAGGAAAAGTTATTCCCATGTTTTGAGTCGGAATTTCTTGAAAATTTTAGTTTGAGCGAGTTTTGCTAAATTTTATGAAGTATTGTTTTGCGATGTCCTTTTTCGATGCGTGAGTTTTAATTTTTGTTTCGTATAAACTTGCGAGTTTATTCGGCGTCGTGTCCCATGCAAATTTTGTTGAAAAGTGTCACTTTACCTTTCATTGCAGTAAAAGAGGAAGCTCTTAGAAGTTTAATATTTTAGTCATATTGCCGTCTTACACTCTATGTTGAGAAATGAAAATTTTGACACCACATGATTTTTGCGTTAGTGAGATTTACGAAAAAATTTAGTTGGGTTTTATGGTGTCTTATTTTACGACCTTTTTGGCGTCACATAGATGAACTTTGGACTCAATTTAAAATTTATTTACGTTCCTATCGTGTCGATTAATTTTGGGGAAAATAAACGGACGTATATGGACCTTGTTGGAAATTTTACCTTCCGATGTCTTGCGTTCTGTTAAGGAAAAGATTTTAAAATTTAAGTCGTGAAAATTTCCTTTGGGAGTTGTACAAACTTTTATTGCACGTGCTTTGGTGCAGAAAATTACTTTCACATTTATGGTGTAATTTGTTGTACGTTAAGACCTTGGTAGTCCATTTAAAATTTTACTTCGCATCTTTTCTTTCTGCCCATATTAAAGTATGTACTGATCAAATGAGTTTAGAAATGGTTTTATATGCGTATTGTTGGCGATCAATTTTGAAACCTACCGAATAAACGGTAGTGTATTATTTCACCGCACGTTTAATTGTTATAAAACTTATGTGTTTGAAAGCTTTATAAAAGTTTAAATTGGCATAGAAATTGAAAACCTTGAACTCATTAGGCCTATAGATTTAAACCCCTGTCGTGTAAGGAGTTGTAATTAGGGACTAAGGGAGTCCTTGGGATCCAAAGCGTTGGATGATCCGACTTGCAGTCAGTCTTGGATTTCTGGGACTTCAGTTTTTTTTACCTGTGCGCATGTGTAATAGAAATAGTAGATTTAAGTCTTCCCAAATATTTAAGAGGTAATTTTATACTTCAGTAATCATGCGGGATAAGATCTCATGTAATTATCTGCGCTTAGATTGGGGTTCGATCTGGTGGGTTGCTTGACGGTGTGGCCTCATGGTATATGATGTTGGTGTACCGTCTTAGTGGGTTACGCGATTAAAGGAAATTTCGGTGACCCGTCTATTTAGAAATGTAAGATTGGGGATTTTAGCACTCCGTTAGGGGTCAACCTTGGTACGACCATTCTTATGAAATGAATGTTTGGGCGGAATGTTCACGTTTTTGAGGTCACTTTTAGTCCTAAGCGTCGACTAATTTTCTCAAAGTCAAAAGATCTTGGAAAGTTGGAAGCATCCCAGTTGGATCATGGGAAATATTGACCTTTCAGTGATGGAATTCTATAGAAAGTTAGATGTTGATGATTGAGTACCGATGTATATAAGTTTTTCCTTGGTGATAAAGATTGTATTAGAGGAATGTTGTAAGGTCGGGGTTGGATCGGAGTGAGTGCTAGCCGAATCGGGTTTAACCAGTTACCTAAGGGACGCATTGGTGCACCTTGGAAGAATATCTTTATCGATAGTAAGAATGGATCGGTAGGAAATTGAGGATTTATGGGTGTTTGGCGACGATCTTTGACTTTGGGTTCAGAACCGTGAAGATCTTAAGTGGATTGGTCGGTGAGAAGTTGAAGTTGCAAACTACCTAGAGGCAGTAATTGTCACCCAAGGTTGGGAGACGGCCGTAATCTTGTGGGTGAAGGTTAATTTGGCGAGAAAAGTGTTCGCTCGGTTATGAGTGTAATGTGCCCAAGAGAGGCGGTTGTCGGGTGTACCAGTGCAAGGGACATGATAGTGGTGCTGGCAGATGGTTAAGGGCAATGCTTCGGCGGGTAAGGTTTCATGGGAACCTAGATTTCGAGGACGAAATCATTCTAAGGTTGGGAGGATTGCAACACCCGGTTTTTCGTAAGTAAGTTTAGGCCCTTCTTTGGTAATCTCTTCGCCTTTCGCCTATCTTTTTGGAGTGGAAAATGTTGTGCCTTCGAACCATAAATCGACCTAGGCGCAAATCGCGAGTTTTTGGACTTTTCGAGCTTCGGTACCTTTGGCGCGATTGTGCCATGCGATAGTGACAATGTCACTATCGCCAAGGCACTATCGCGGGGAGAGTTTTAGCCGCGGTACACTCCGAGCGATTGTGCCACGCGATAGTGACAATCTCACTATCGCCAAGCACTGTCGTGTACGGGGTCTGACCGAATTAAAATCGGATTTTATCCTCATTTCTTATTCAAAACTCAATCTTTTCTTTTGTTATTCTCTCTCAACCCCTCCCTTTCATAAAAACCGAACCCTAACCCATTTTGGGGGTTTTTCCTCCCCACATCACATGATTCTTCACCATCTAGCTAGTTGGGATCTTGAACCACAAAACCTCCATCTTCATCTTCCTCATCAAGTTCATCGTTGGGAGCTCGGGTTGAAGAGTTGGATTGGGTGTCCTCGGAAAGTCTCATCATCTAAATTGGTAAGCTTCCCTGATTTAATGTTATAGATGCTTCGTTGATGTTTCCCTAGTGGTTGGTTTATCAATTTCGGGTTTGATGGTTTTGGAGAAATCTAGGTCAAATTTGGGTTTGGACCAAAATGGAGATTTTGATGTATAATGTTTGGGGAATGTTTCTATTTGGTTAAATATGGGTATTTATGGTTTGGAATGTATGGATCTAGGTTTTGGAAGTTTTCGGCTTGAGGATTCAAGTGCCTTTCAAAGGAGCTAAGTTTGGGTGAATCTAGATTTAGCTCAAATCTAGCAAGGTGAGTTCAAGATGATGTATGAAAACGGTGTACATGCCAAAATGGTTATTTTAAAATGTTTATGTTTTACACCAAATTGTTAACTGCTGATAAGTTTGGGTATTTGGTTATATTCATCTTTATAAACTCATGAAACATGCATCTTTGTGATTTTGGGCATATTGACAAATAAAGCATTTTGATATGTTTCTTTGACGTATATTATGTAAACGGAGTCCATTTGATGTAAATGTCATTTGCATGATTTTGTCCTTACGATTACTTGGAAAATATGCATAACTGTGCCATGAGGCATTTTGGAAAAATAAGGATAAGGAGTCCATTTGGAAAATGGTTTGCCTCAAACAATGTTGAGTTTGAGTTAATTTTACTTTTGGGTCATTGTGTCTTCGTTAGTCGGTTAAACATGTTTTTAATGTTTACAAAGGCTTTCATTGGTGATCTACGTAAAGTGTTGGGCCTTTGGCTCGGTTTTGACTAAATGAGTCGTGTGTACATTTGTTCGGATTTATAACCGTCGTGGGTTTTGAGTATGATATCGATTAAATCAGGTCATTGGTGAATTACATGTTTTGGGTGCGTTGGTCATTCCATTGGAGTCATGTAATGTTAGACAGTGTTGTAATGGATCTATAGGTACGTAAGTCTGTCTATTTTGTGGACCTGAGGTTTTGGGTTACATTTAGTGACCGCTCGGGTTTGTTAGCGAGTAGACAATAGGTGGCTCAGGCCGCTGATTTGGAACTCATCTAGATTGGATAGGCACCCGGGCTCGTAAGACCTCGGAGTGGAACTCGACGGAGTATGGCAAGAGGCAGCAATAGGTCTGAGGATTGTGATGTCTGTTATGGCATGGGAACTAGGACCGGGGCACGTTGGTGAAATCCAATAACATCACGGGTGGCCCCATTCACGTGTTCTCGCCACCCAAGATGGAAACATTTAGATGACATGCAAGGAAGTCGCGTGAACGGCCTACTTGCGTATTCTCTATTCTCAGTATATACGGATCTCCTCATCGTTGATTCGTGGTATTTTATTTGGTAACGTTGTATTTTACCGATTTTGGGTTTCAAGTGGTCGATGTTAAATGATGGCTTTAATATTGGGTTCTTCCCACGTATGTTAAAGTTTGAATGAAATACGTCATTTCCACGTTTCGGTATTTGGTTTCGTCCATTTTATGGTCGTGTGAGTTTTGGGTCTAATGCCGTGTTTATGGCAATATTAAATATATAGATTTTCATCTATGATGTATGGGTTGTGTATCACGTTCCACCCGTGTTGGGTATTTCGAGTTACAATGTGTTACCCGCATTTTTATAAAATTGGGAGTCCGTTCTCTATCTTCCTTTTTGCAAGTTTTGGTTTACATTATAAAAGTACGTCTCATATTGAGAGCCTCGCCTTTAATACAATTTGGTTTGCTTAACAATTAGCTCGGTGTCTCTTTCGTACAAAATGCATAGTTGTTGATAACGAGTCGTTTTCATAAGTGAAACATGTCATTTTGAAAGATTATGATGTTATTCGCGTCCTTCCTTTCTAAATATATATTGAAAACTCTTGAGCTCACTAGGCGTTAAGCCTAACCCTTTTTATTTGTCGACATGTGCATCAGGTTCCAGTTGAGAGTTGGGTTCTAGCAGTTCTATGAAGAGTAGAGCCTTAGCTAGACACAAAAGTAAGTATTTGGTGAAGTCTTCCACAAGTTGGAGATAGTGACTATGCATGGGTTTTAGTAGCACCCATCCTTTATAGTCGTTATGTATAGATTGTGTATGTGTATTGAAGTTGAATCTAAATTTGTGGTGGTAGATGATTCATTTACTGATGTATTTAGAAAAAGTGGTAAATCAGTTGCTATTTCCAGATTTGAGGGTGTTACATAATATTTAAGAGGAATGATGTGGCATTACCCGAGGGTGGATCTGGGTGTGTTACAGGTTGGTATCAGAGCTGTAGTTTAAGAGAATTAGGTTGTGTTTATAGCCTAAGCTTAAACTGAACGATGTAATAGGAGTTGAGATATGGAAAGGAATAGGAGTATATGATCTGCATATGATCAATTGGAGAGGAGCTTAAGGAATGATATGAGTTAATGTTGATTTGATTTGAAGGTGTTAAAATGTAACGTTAAGGTTGAAGGGCAAGTGCCTTTATGAGGCCATGAAGTGCTAGTTTTGTAAGCAACGTTTGCTCATAACTAGAGATCTCAGAGGATGAAAGTTATAGACCAATTATAACAGTTCTACCGAGGTGTAGCCTCGTGGTACGATGGTCTGGTAAGAGGAGTATTGTTAGTAAATGAGAGAGATATGGTTTTGGACTTCGAGAAATCTCTTTAGGATTTTATACCCCTGTAATTGTATGTAGGCTCGTAGGTGGATTCTATCACCTATCGAGTTAATAAGGAGTTGTTAGCATGTTGCTAAGAGAGAATTATATATATGGTTGTACATTATGATGTATTTTCATATTTTAGGAGTCCAGGTCGAGCATTTATAGCTGACCTGGTATGGTATGGTTAATATGGTGGTTATGTTAGTGGAGGTGTTTTGGACATACTTAGCTATATCATTACGTCGTGGCGGATAGATGTACATGATAGGATATATACATGACTTCTTCTCAGTATGTATATGGTTATGGTGTTTTATCTTGTATTAGAGTATCAAGAGTCCATTGGAAGATTGAAAATGTCGTTTATTTTAGCATTAGTCTTTGTTTTATGATGTCTATTTAGACTACGGAGTAGGAGTAAATATGGAGAATAATGGTGCCTTATTGCGTCATTATGGTGTCTAGAGGATCAAGGAGAACTGAACTCACTGGGGAAGGTACCAAAGATGTGGTACCGTCTGTGGGACGAGGCCGAGGCCGTGACAATGGTCATATCGCCAACTCTAGTGCCACCCCATCTATATATGCTAGTACAACCACAAGAAGAGGGCAAGGACATGGGAGGACACGAGGAAGGAAAGGTGGAAACCTTATTTCTAAGAAGACGATGACCGATAGGATGACGCATATCCTCCAGGATGCCCTACTTGGTATGACAGAGGCAGTGTTAGAGGCCAGGCTAAAGAAACAGGCAAAATGAGAGGAGACTGAACCAAAAAAAAATGAGACAGGAGACGAAAAAGATATTGAGGCAAGCAACCAGGAGAATACTAAGGTCGGTAACAACAGAGAAGATAAAATAGTGGTTCCATCCACTTAGGAGAAGGGATACGGTTACAAGGACTTCAGTAACACGCGTCTAAAGGAGTTTAAAGGGATTGAGGGCGCGATATCCCTAATGAATTGGATAAGGAAGATGGAGGGTTGTTTCAGAATCTGCAAGTGCGATGAGGACCAGAAAGTGACATATGCGGCCACTACCCTTGTAGATTTTGCACTTCACTAGTGGGAAACGGAGTGTGAGATTAGAGAAGACAAGGAGATGATCATTGTTACTTGGGGACAGAAGAAGGATATGATGATGGAGAAATATTGCATCCAGTCAGAGGTGAAGAAATTGGAGTCTGAATTCTTAAGACTAGAGAAATGGACCTCTTAAGTCCAAGAGTATGTTAATGACTTCTTGGAAAAGGCCAGGTTTGTAAGCCACCAAGTGGCATTAGACTAAAGAAAGATAGATTGTTTTAAGTACGGTCTCTAGATAGAGATAGAGCAATATGTTGACATGAACGCACCAAAGAGGCCCGTTTAAGCAGTAGATATGGCGACAATTTCCGAGGAGAACAATGCTAAGGCAACAGCTGAAATGAAAGATAGTAAGAGAAGTGGGAAGTTCTGAGTAAGATAGTCAAGAAGGCAAAAGTGAGTTCTTCTACAGTGAATATAAAGGGAGGAGAAATAATTGTTTCTCATTGTATCAAATGTGGGCGAAGGCACAAGGGTGAGTGTTGGGCTAGGAGCTTATCCTGCTATAGATGTGGAAAGCCAGGTAATACGATGTAGTAATGCCTAGAAAGGAAGATTTGTTACGAGTGTGGAAGACATGACATCTACGGTTAAGTGCCCTAAGGTTAAGAATAGGGCACTAAACAATGTGAAACCATCTGGTGAAGGTGGGTGGAGGAGTTTTGATAAAATAAAGGAGGTACCCAATAGACGTGGCCGAGCGTACAACATGAAATTGGAGGAGGCTAAGGAGACTCCTGACGTCGTATCAGGTATGTTCCCTATCAATAATGTCTATTCTCATGTATTATTTGATTCAGGTGCAAATGGTGGTTTTGTGTCTACTATTCTCTCGCCATTACTTGAACAAAAATGTTTATAGATTAGAGAAAAGTTACACTGTAGAAAGAACTGACAGTGGTCAGATTAAGGTATAAAAGATAATTGGTGGTTGCACGCTTAATATAAATAGTAAGGAGTTTCTTGCTAGACTCGTTCCTATGTGTTTAGGAGGTTTTGATGTGGTCCTAGGCATGGATTGGCTAATGGACAACCATGTCCAAATCATGCACAATAAGAAGACGACAAAGATTCAAACCCCAAAGGTGGAGAGACGGTTCATGTCTACGGGGATCGGAAGTAAAACAATACTGTGTGTCCCTGTTTCTAGTTTCTAATCACAAAACAATGAATTAATCAATACAAACAATCAAGATTACAAACCTGTTTGATTGATTTCAAATGAACGATTTACAATTTCTCTTTGTTGCTCTCCTTCTCTCTCTAACTTTCTCTCTCTAACTCTGATTATAGTTTGTCTCAACTCATGCTTTCTAACTACTAACTTTTAGCCATATAACTACTAACAAGAAATAAAACATTACAAGGATTGACTTTGACAATTATTACAAAACAACTTTGACTTTCACTTAAGAATTGACTTTCTCAGCTTTGACTTTCTTGAACTTTGACTTTAGTCTTCATGATCTTGTATCCAACATATTTCATGCCCTAACAATCTCCCCCTTTGGATTCAAGATCACTGTTGAAAAGATTTTGCAATTCAGTCTTCTCTATTAAGCTCTGTCAGATGCAATCTCTCCCTTTGACGTTGTAATCTTCCCAAGTCTGTCTTCAAAGAATATAACAATCTCCCCCAAATATGATAGAGAAGATCATCAACAATGTTTTCAATTTATCACATCATTCTATCAGACATCGGAAAGAAATTATCTTCAGATTCAGCTCGGATTGTTTTAGCAAATAATTTTCAAAGAAAATTTCTTCAAAATTAGCACATTTTCAGAAATTCTTTGATCCTCTTCAAATCTTTACTTTGAATCTTCTGACTTGGACATTTCTGTAAATCATCTCCCCCTTTTTGATGAAATAGGCATCGATATCATCAAAACTTTCAGTAAGAAATGTCTGTATCCGGTCTGACCACTGATCATTCAAGAGCCACTGATTCACCGATCCAAAACCAAGTATTCATCTAGATCTTTGCAAATCCAGACAAAATAAGAACATGTAATCCCTGAATCAACAAATGAATCAGTTAAAATGCTTGTCAGTAACACAAAGTCACCGTGTACAACAAATGTACAATGAAAATGAGCTTTTTGTGTTCACTCCCCCAGGGCTTCCATTCAATCATAGAAACACCACAAAGGAAATTTCTATGAAAGTTATGACAAAGAAACAAATTCCTTGTGTGTTTGTGCAAGTGATAGAAAGAATTAAACACTTGATGATTGCTTTAAGGCTCAAAATTGTGTAAACCACCAAGACAACAGTAGATAAACACAGACTCAATGTGCATGATTGAAGTGCGAAGGTGGGGCAAACTTCCTTCTTTTCAATATCCAGATTTTCCAAATGAAAATCAGATAGTAAATATGCTGCGTCCCCTTTGAAATATGAAACCTTTTCTTTTAAGAAGAAAATGAGTGGCTGGTGGGGTATTATCAAGAGTTGGCATGGACTAGTTGCCTGTTTCAATAATGTTCACCAAAGAATTGTGTAGCATTAGAAATGTTGTTGCCCGACTCAGAAAAAGTTGGTGCAGAGTTTGATATTCTTTTAACTCTGTTCTCACACCCTCTTTCTTTTTAATCATTTAGCTCACTTCTAACCAAACTCTCTTTTCCATTTTACCTCATCACTCGTTCCACACTCATTTCTTTTTGACTCCTCACACTCAATCACTAAAGGATTGAACTTCTTGGGTAAGAAACACTGGTTAACGTGAATCCATAGAAGTTTCATTTAATTCCTAGCACAAATAAATCCCATGTTTTCCTAGAAAGCATGTGTTGCTCATATGATTTAACTTTATCAGCTCAAAAATACAAGTCAGATATGTGTATGCTCAGAGGATATAAACATGAAGATTTGAGCATTTAAAACATCAAAGTATTTTCAAACAAGTAAACTGAAAGAATGAATATAAATGCAAGAAACTTGTTTCAAAATCTGACATTGTATGGAAATGATCAGATATAATATGATATATCAGTTAAGGTTTATGGTCAACAATAACAGATATTGTCTATACGAAACAAAAATATAGACAAGTCTTGAAAGGAACGTTTCGAAATGAAATGAACGCTCATAATCTTTGAAGTACAAAAGGGGTGTCTTACCATCGAAAATATGTTTCAATATGAGACATGGTAAGAACATTTGAACAAAAAGTCAAACCGGTGTGTGTGAATACTTGAAAGTATATGAAAAAGACAATACACAAGTATTTATCTTTGGAAACACACGGTTTGTTATCAATTAAGCATAAAAAAATGAAAAGCTTTTACATTCACACTTCCAAATTATGAAATCTGTTTAAAAATCGGGAAGTGGTTTGAACATTTCAGAATATGTTTTCTTATGATTGAAAGTTGTCCTTCTTTCAACCACATTTGAGATTTAAGATAAGAAATTAACCTTTAATATGCAATCTTAGACCATCTCCAACAACATTGCTAAAGTAGAAAAAAATGGATTTTTCTATGCTATTTGTCTCCAACAGCTTTGCTATATGGTTTGCTAAAATAGAGGAAGATCAAAAAATCTCTAAATATAGAGAATTCTCTATAACCTCTAAATTGGAGAGAGAAAAGATTATTTTATTCAATCCAACCAATAAGATTGAAGTTTAAATTTTATTTTAATTTTTTTAAAAAGTGTATTGGGATGATAAGTTATGGAATATAATAATAATATAAATAATGATTGATTCTCTAAAATAGAAAAACTGTTGGAGTTGGATGAAAATGTTTTTAGAGATTTTGACTTTTCATTCTCTATTTTAGAAAAAAATTAGCAATGCTGTTGGAGATGCTCTTACATCTCATGAAGTCAAGCTTAAAATCATGTAAGATATGATTTTGATAGCTTCTCTCATTCTGCAAAAGTCTCAAAGTCGTGTAAAAGTCAAATTTATTCACAGAAAGTAAATGACATAAAGCAGTAAAACAGTTAATAGGACGAGTTCTGATTAGAAGTAATCAGAAGTCATAGTCTTACTCCTTTATTTAGAAGCTCCCCCTAAATTCATGCATCACAAAAAAAATTGTCAGTGAAATAAATGCAAAATTTATAAACCCCCCCTCAAAATAATATTGATCATCTGTAAGTTCTTTGCACACTCCCCCTGAGATCATGAACAAACTATTAAAGTGCAGATATCTTTCAGAAATAATGAAAAAGAAATGAAGAAAAATTACAATAACAAAACTTTAATAGGTAACTACAGATTATGTCTTTAGATTTAGCATACCAAACTTAGAGACAAGGAAATTAAACCTCTTTTCATCTAAGGGTTTGGTGAATAAATCTGCAAGCTGATAATCTGTTTTTACAAAGTAAAGTTTAATTGTACCTTTTTCGACGTTATCTTTGATGAAATGATATCGGACGTCAATGTGTTTGGTTTTGGTGTGCTGAACAGGATTAGCAGATATCGCTATCGCGCTCTTTGAGTCACAATATATTGGACTTGTTGTACTGGTAGCCATAGTCTCGCAGTTGAGTCCGCATCCACAGAACCTGAGAACAACAGTTGGCAACAACTACGTATTCTGCCTCGGCTGTTGAAGTGGAAACACAAAGTTACTTCTTCGATGCCCAACTGACGAGTTTATCTCCCAGAAATTGAATGTGACCTGAAGTACTCTTCCTGTCGAGCATGCAACCTGCATGATCTGCGTCTGAATATGCAGTCAATTCAAAGCTAGTATCTTTAGGATACCACAAACCAAGATCTGCAGTCCCCTTCAGATACCTAAAAATACGTTTACTGTAGACATATGGGATTCTTTAGGATTTGCCTGATATCTAGCACATAAACATGTAGAGAACATTATATCTGGCCTACTTGAAGTTAAATACATCAAAGAACCAATCATTCCACGATAAGTCCTAACATCGACAGACTTTCCCGAAGGATTAGTGCCGATCTTAGTACTAGGTGCCATCGGGGTACCAATAGGTTTACAGTTTTCCAAGTTGAATTTCCCTAGAATATCCTAAATGTACTTAGATTGATTTATAAACATCCCCGTTTTAAATTGTTTGACTCGTAATCCGAGAAATAAATTCATCTCTCCCATCATACTCATTTGAAAACGTGACACCATGAGGTTTGAAAAATTCTTACAGTATTTAGGATTTGTAGAGCCAAAGATAATATAATCCACACATATTTGGATAAGAATGATATCGGCTTTTTCCTTTTTAATGAAAAGAGTATTATCAACCGTACCTTTCTTAAAACCGGACTTGACCAAGAATTTAGATAAGACATCATACCAGGCGCGAGGAGCTTGTTTGAGGCCATAGAGTTCTTTGTCGAGTATATATACATGATCCGGTTTCTCTTTACTAACAAATCCCTCTGGTTGCGAGATGTAGACCTCCTCTTTGAGTATGCCATTGAGAAACGCTGTCTTCACGTCCATTTGATAGACAGTGAAGTTCTTATGAGCTGCGTATGTTAGGAACATTCGAATGGCCTCGATACGTGCTACTGGAGCATATGTCTTGTCATAGTCAATACCTTCCTCTTGCTGGTATCCTTTGGCGAAAAATATAGCTTTATTCCGGACAACGATACCGTCTTCATCCTTCTTGTTTTTGAATACCCATTTCGTACTAATGATAGTCTTGCCTTTGGGTTTGGGTACGAGTCTCCAGACTTTTAGTGCTTCAAACTGGTTTAGCTCTTCTTGCATCGCAGTAACCCAATCTGAATCCGCAAGTGCCTCGGATACTCGAGTAGGGTCGATCTTGCTTAGAAAGGAATCATGCATACACATGTTGAGTGTCGCATACCTAGTTTGCACTGGCTTTCGTAAATCTCCAATGACTTGGCTTATTGGATGCTCTTTGGTCCACTTGTGTTCGTGAGGGAGTGGATTAGATGAAGATTGATCATGATAATCATCTAGAAATCTACTTTCAGCTTCTTCATTTTGAACAATAGGAGGGAGGATTGTAGCAGAAATTTCAGTGGGTACAACTTTGTCAGTCTGTGGATCAGTCGTTACCGTACACCCTACTGAATTAGCAATTTCTGTTTCTTCATTTGTGTTCACCTCATCAACTGTAGGAGTATGTATTTGAACTTGAACTTCTTTCTGAATCGGGGGATCTGATTCAGTAATCACATCTGAAGTGGTTGGAAGATCAGGCTGTGATTCTTCTATCATGTCAACCACAACAGGCTTAGTCAGTTTAGTACCAAGAAATTCATCATAAAATAATTCAAATAACAAATCTAAATCAGATAATTGAGAAGTAGACGAGGAGGCGCCATCTGATTTGTTCTTTTTAGGTACAAGTTCTGGACTGATTTGTCCAGAAGCTAATATTCCGGTGAGCACGGGTTCTGAATGAATTAATCAATACAAACAATCAAGATTACAAACCTGTTTGATTGATTTCAAATGAACGATTTACAATTTCTCTCTGTTGCTCTCTTTCTCTCTCTAACTTTCTCTCTCTAACTCTGATTATAGTTTGTCTCAAATCACGCTTTCTAACTACTAACTTTTAGCCATATAACTACTAACAAGAAATAAAACATTACAAGGATTGACTTTGACAATTATTACAAAACAACTTTGACTTTCACTTAAGAGTTGACTTTCTCAGCTTTGACTTTCTTGAACTTTGACTTTAGTCTTCATGATCTTGTATCCAACATATTTCATTCTCTAACAAATACTAAGGTGATCTTGGCTTTGAAGGCAAGAAAATGCCTTTAAAGTGCCTTTGAAAGGGATGCATAATTTACTTAGCGTATGCCATAGATGTGAAGCTGGAGAAAAAGACGGTGTCGGATGTACCTGTAGTAGGGGAATACCCGACGATGTTCCCGGAGGAATTTCCAGGTTTACCACTAGAACTCAGGTAGAATCCGAATTAACTTAGTGCCAGACGCAACACCAATCGCAAAGACGCCATATCGATTGGCTCCAACGGAGATGCAAAAATTGATGAAGCAACTTCAAGAGCTGTTGGATAAGGGATTCATACGACCGAGTTCGTCATCTTGGGGAGCACCGATATTTTTCGTTAAGAAGAAAGACGATATGATGAGGACATGCGTCGTTTTTATCGAGAGCTAAATAAGATCACGATCAAGAATAGGTACTTATTACCAAGGATCGATGACTTATTTGATCAACTTCACTTGAAGATTGACTTGAGAACTGGTTAATACCAGCTGAAGGTTTGAGAGGAGGATATACCAAAAACGACTTTCAAGACTCGTTATAGGCACTACGAGTTCCTGATGATGCCTTTTGGTTTGACGGATGCACCAGTTGTATTTATCGATATGATGAATAGGCATTTCGATAAGTTTGTCATAGTCTTTATTGATGATATCTTTATCTATTCGAGGAGCAAAAAGGAGCATGAGCGACATCTGAGAGTGATTCTTGAGCTGTTAGCTAAGGAGAAGTTATACGCCAAATTCTCGAAATGTGAATTTTGGCTGCGAGATGTGCAATTTCTTGGTCATGTGGTTAACACAAAAGGGATCAAGATGGATCCCGCCAAGATCGAGGCAATTATGGATTAGGAGTCACCAAAGTCAGCATCAAAAATCCAAAGTTTTCTGGGCTTGACAGGCTATTAAAGGAGATTCATCCAGGATTTCTCTAAGATAGCGACGCTATTGACGACTTTGACTAGAAAGGTAGTCAAGTTTGATTGGGGTCAGAAACAAGAAGAAGTGTTCCAATAGCATAAGAGAATGTTGATTATTGCACGAGTATTCTCCTTACCAGAGGGAACAGAGGATTTTTGGGGTATAGAGATGCTTCAAAAATGGGATTAGGTTATGTATTGATGCAAAGAGGCAAGGCTATTGCCTATGCTTCATGCCAACTATAAGAAACATGAAAAGAAGTATCCAACACACGACATGGAGTTACTTGAGTGGTTTTTGCATTGAAAATTTGGAGGCACTACCTGTATGGTATGAAATACTGGTATAATTTGCTTATAATAATAACTACCACTCTAGTATCAAGGCAACACTGTTTGGGGCCTTAATGTCCGTAAATGTAGGACGCTAGTGTATTGGGTTGTTGTCGGGGAAAGACAGTTTGCTAGTTCGGAGCTAGTCCAACAGACTTTAGATAAGATAGTGCAAATATGTAAATGGTTGAAAACCTCTTGTGACCGGCAAAATGGTTATGCGAACATGAGGCCTCGACCCTTGGAGTTTCAGATAAGAGATAAGGTGATGTTAAAGATATCACCATGGAAAGGAATCGTAAGATTCAGAAAGAGGGGCAAGCTAAGTCCAAGATATGTTTGACCATTTGAGGTCATTGCATTGATAGGAGAGGTGGCTTATCGGTTAAAGCGGCCGAAAGAGCTCAAAGGTATACATGACATATTTTACGTGTCAAATTTAAGGAAGTGTTTGATTGAAGGTTCAACCATGTGAGTTTAGGAGAAGTTGAGCTTAACAATAAACTCGGCTATATTGAGGAGCCAGTACAGGTGTTGGACAAGAAAAGGAAACGATTGAAGAGCAAAATTATACCTTTGGTACTAGTCAAATGGAGATTTCATAAAGGGTTAGAAATGACTTGGGAGCCCGATCAGGAGATGAGGGTGAAATACCCTCAAATGTTTTCAAGTGGTGTGAATTCCGAGGAGGGAGAGTTGCAACACTCGAAAAACGAAAATAAGTAAGAAATAAAGATAGAGGGGAGAAAATAATTTAAATGAAATTGAAAGGTTACAAGTGAAAAGAGGAGAAAAGGATAAGGGATGAAAGTGTAAACTTCAAGGGCCAAAAGTGTCAGGTGTCCAAAACTTATATGCATGCGACGTGAGGGAGGCAGTTATGCCCCAAACCGTCATGATTTTGTTTATGTGAGCAAAGATACTCATTTGGGAGAAAAACATAGAAGCTTGATATTGTTTTTATAGTCTTTGAATTTTAAGCAAGATTCGTGTTTTGTGCGACAAGAAACAGTCGAACAATTTGGAAGAAAAGGGTCGATGAACTTGTGATGTTTCGGTGTTGTCGCGATAGAATACGGTGAGTTTTTCCATTTATTTTCGCAAGTAAAAGTTTATGATTGGTATGTTATATTTGATTTACGTTTTCTGCGAGTTTTGGATCGTAAAATCCACCCGAAGTTCGTCTTTTTGGTCGAAAAAGCAATATGGAGAGTTTCGGTAAAATCCAAGACGTTTGATCACGATGAGTTTTGGGATACGAAGTGATTAAAGGGACGTTTTAGACATCGATGAGTTGAGTGTTCGGGGGTTGATCGAAGGTTGACCGTAGTTGACCTTTGTTGACTTTTTGGCAAAATAGGTCGTTGATAGAATATTTTTGGTGCATGTCGTGTAGGTCACTGAAGCGTAGTTTATCGTTTGGACACACACACTTTCAGGTGAGTTTTCATGAGACTTTTCTGGGTTGCATACATATGTAATATCAATTATTTTGACATGATAGTTCTTTGGAGTTATTTGGAGCATGATGATATGTTTTTATATGCATGTTTATGGGAGCATGTTGCATGTATACAAATATGTTATTTATTTAAAGTTACATATACTATGCATGAGGAGATATTTTATGTACATGTTTATGGGTGAACGTTTCCATGTACGTAATTATGATATAGGAGATTGCATGTTATTTATTTATTGGTACTAGTGAGTGACATCACGCGTTGCGCGGTGACGAACTTTTTTTTTACAAAGAAATATCAAATGCTACCTTTATTCAAACATGGTAAGGATAGATGTTGCTAAAAGTTGTGGTAAATAATATATAAACCTGCCAATTAGGCTGCATGTTAGGTGAATAGTAGCAGCAAGTTTGCTTGATAAATTCCTTTCTAAGCATTCGATTTATGCAAAATAAATAAATATACAATTTCAAATGGAAGGACAATTTTAATTTATGCAAGGTAAACATACAGACAATGTCAGATGGAAGGAATGTATGGTAACTATTAGTAGTTGGGTGAAATATACTACCGCTTAATTTCTTCGGGTTCCAGAATCTCTTATATAAAATACATATCATTATATTTTCCTTGTAACTCTTTACATCTATTCCGAACAAATCCAACATAATATATAACCTCCTGTTGAATTACAAAATCCAAATATGCTAGTCAATAAACACTTATCCAATAAGTATTTGATAAACGACCCCTGAAAGTCGTAATGAAGCACGGTTCATAATCAACTCCAACACAAAAAAAGGTCTTTATAAATTATTGCACAAAGGGAGAGAGATTGAGTGAACAAAACAAAAATAAATCTAAGGGTAGAAGTAGAACAACAATTTTATGGCTCATAAAAGAAAGAGTAATGATCGATCATCAAAATAAGAACTTACAAAGTTTACAACGGTAGTTTTTATAACAACCTGGTTTTTGTAGGTCGCAAGTATTTTTTAAACTTCAATAATTATAATTATAAAGTCATAAAAATTTAAAAAAAACGAATAAATATTTCACTTCACACCAATATTATGGTAAGAACCTAGGTTCTTCTATAGAAAATGGGCAGAACATTATCACAAGCCACTTAGACAGACCATTATCGAAATCCCACATATGAAAAACCTTTTGCATACATAATACAAAGATGATGACATGAATACAAATAAGAAAGACTTTTAAAGAAATAAACACTAACAATTAACCTATACTATGAGGGCATGAGGATGGCAGGCTCCGTTAACAAATTCAACACATGTATGGCCATTGAGGTTTATCTAATTTTCCAATTTCCAGGTTTGTACTGATAACTTCTGAGTTTATCCAAATTTCTCAATTTCCAGATTTGTATGGACAGATTCTAAGCTCATCCATGTGAACAATTAAATATTCATGATCCACTGATTAATAATTGGACATACACTATGTTAGTTGATTGCAATTCTTAGGTTATAATATCTACATCTTGGAATCACGACATCAATTATTATAACATGAAAACCTCTTAAATTTGCATGAATAAAGAAAACAAATCCCAATTAGATTCACTAAAAAAGCTAGCAATTTGACATAAAAGATCAAAAGATAAATCATCAAATTGAAAGGAAAAGTGAATAACCATAACAGATACGAATAATAGAAGAATGAAGACCCATTGCATATGTAAACATAGTTTATAAGCGAATGGTATACCTCATAATTGCAAAGCTGATTCCTGGCAAATGGCAAAGTGAATCCCATTGCCATATCTCGATTATGCAAAGCCCTATAGCTAGGATCCGACTACTTCTCATAACTCTTTGTATTCTCCTCTGCCATAGATGAACAAATTGAGATATGAGAGATCGAGAGGAAGCGGGAGAAAATCGTACCTGATAGATGAATAGTTATACACAACCCTATTGAAAGAAATTTAATAGTAAGACCCAAGAAGCCCTATGTTATTTGTAGTCATAAAAACCATGAAGTTATATGTTTACCCTGCTAAAAAAACAGTCCCTTAGTTCCATCGCAGCAAAAAGCAAACCATATACCCTCTTAGAAAATGTAAAAGAAGAAATTTAAAAAACCCATGCCTACCAGGATTTATGAATTAAAAACAAATTGGAAATGAGGATTAAGATATGGAAACCCCGAGGAAGTACGACAAAAATTCGAAAACATTGGAGTGGGTGAATAGCCTCCATCCTCCGGGTTAACTTGAAATGAAATAATCATTTGAAACTACCAATATATCCGACTCACATAGAGCCACATTATTCATACAAGAGTCATAAACATATAAACGATTTAAAAAATACGAAAATCTAGAAAATTCAAGTTAGTTGGAATTTCTTGATCATTCTTCTCACCCAAAACTTTTTTTTCTTGGTGACGGAGTGAACTCCGAAGCACATGAGACTGCTATGAAAACCCTTTGCAGGTGACCGGTTGGTATCCTTGTGGTTCTATTTTCAATCCTGAAACTTAATACTTTTTATGTATCATGTTATTAATTTAAGCACCAAAACATGCTATTAGAAAGTAGGAACGACACGGAAAGTAAGCAAATAGTTTTAGAACGTCTGAAAACTTAAAGTTACCTTGATTTTAGTCGGAGCCCTCTCCAAGAGTACTTCGTAAGCAAATACATCAAAATCATGATAACCATGTTTACTAAAATTGCCATTTGAGCATTCATAAAAGTGGATATGATGTGAAGAATATGATGCAGTGTAAGAGGGTCTCATCATTTTGGAACCTTGCTTATGATCGTTTAACAACAAAGGACCAACAATTTGACAACCTAAGCAATAATACCTTGTTGAGTTGTGCAAAACAACTTATGGGTGTGGGGTTATCAACATGATGCATCAAAAGCAAATCAACTACAAATAAGACGATCCATACGAAAAACATGTCCATACAAATAATTATTGACTTTTAGCAAAAATGAAACAAAAACAAACTTGAATGTTATTTCAGCTTCTTATCCTCAACAGAAATCAAGGGCCTTGAATGTTTCTGTGACAATTGAGAACTCAAAACCCAAACCAAGGACATGATTGAATTCTTTTTGCAATGCATGCAAGAGACTAGAAAATCTCAACCGAAGAAGCGAAAACCACATTATGGAAGACCAAGAAGACAAAAGTAAAGAAACTCTAGGCAGAGATCGGGAGATAGAGAGGAAAAACATAAGAAATAACATTCGAAGCTGAATAGTTTAGAGTTAAATGTGAAAAAAATAACTAATACGGATTGGTATAAAAAAGAGCCTATATTGAGAAAAAAAAGAAAACAACGATTCTCATGTTTAGTTGATGCCATGTGTAACACCCTCGATTCGGAAAATAGCAACTTAATTAAAATTTTCTAAATACATCAACAATTACTTTGAACTACAAATATTTAGTTGATGCCATGTGTACTACCATTCATCTTATAAGTACATTCTATGAACAAGACGGGTGTTACTAAACCCAAAACCAACTACTAACTCCGACCTACGGAAAGCTTCGTCAACTACTCACTCTTGTAAGGCTAAGGCTCAACTCCTCGTAGCCCTGCTAGAACCGAACCCCCTCTAGAAACCTGATGCACATGCCGACAAATAAAAAGGTTAGGCTTAACGCCTAGTGAGCTCAAAAGTTTTTGCATGAATGAATATATCTTTAAAAGCAAGGAAACCAGTTTAAAGCGAGATCCTTCGAAATGCAATACTTTAAAATGGAAACGACACATTTTCCCAGAATATGCACTTTTAAAGACAATGCTCCCAAATACACATTCTTTATAAAACGATGCAACCCATAACTCACCCAAAACGGGGTCATAGTTCGATAAACCAATTTATGAAAATGTAAGTAATACTTCATATACCAAAACACCCAAAACTCGGGTGGGACATAATACTCGACCCTTAATTAACGGAAATGACCCATATAAATATGATGCGCCATTAAAACATGGAACCAAAGCTCAACACTCACACGACCGTAAAATGGAATGAAATCCAAATATTAAAATGTGGACAACTAAATATCCAAAATACGACGGCCGACGACGGGGGCTACCCGTTTCCGTTGAAAGTAGAGGAACACAAAAGTATGCCACTCATACAACGTTAATCGTACGACACTTCATGACACACGAGCCCAAGTGTCCCTACGACTCCCTTCAAGCTACACCAAAGAGACGGCTGACCTTAGCGAAATTTTAACGAGAATACCGCCCAAAGGCCTGGCACAAGGGGGATACAACCATGGCATTGCCCCACATGGCGGAGGTCCTAAAACGCCCATCCAATGACTATAACAACGCCAAGATAGCACAACCCGGACTCAGCCCTCCTAGTGTACACCTTGAAAGGACAAGGTCATAAAACATGGGTCCCGGAGTCCAACCCCGTACCCCCCAATTGACCATCAAATAAGACTGACTTACATGCCTATGGATCCAATGCAACAAAGTCTAAAATTACACGACTATCCACGAATGACTAAAACACTCGAGCCTGTAATTATAATAAATATGCAATAAATGCATTAAGATGTAACTCATAATTTTGGACTCTAAACTGAGCCATTAAAACCGGACAAGTGTCCTCAATACTCATTTATGCCAACACCAAGCTAAAATGCTCAAAATCCTTTTGACCAACAATTAACGTCCTCCAAATAATGAAATGCCTTTAAACAACGTTTAGGAAGACACATACCCCCAAAGACGTGGTTAACCCAAAACTCAACATGTATTGGGACCAAAGATTTTCCGACGGTATTATGAATGTAAATGTACTCAAAATGCATAACCCATAAAATATATTTCATTTGTACAAAAGTCAACAAGGATGCATAATGTCATGAAATGGACTCCATTTGTACAAAATTGCTAAGAACCCCAAATATGAGCATTTTATGGAATTAAACAACCCAAGTTTACCAAATATGAAAACTTATCAAAATACTCACACTTTGACAAATACCAAGTAAAACACACTTTTACTTCAAAATACACATTTTAGCATGTACACCGTTTTAACAAAATCAACTTGAACTCACCTCGCTAGATTTAGGCTAAATCTAGATTTTACCCAACTTGATCTCCTTTGAAGAACACTTGGATCCTCAAGTCAAAACTTCCAAAACCTAGATCCATACATTTCAAACCATAAATAACCATATTCCACCATACAAGAACATTCCCCAAACATTAAATATAAAGATATCAACTTATCTCAAAACCCTAACTTCCATAACTGAAGAGAATAGGAGATTACCTCAACCAATTGCTTAAATCCACCAACCAAAGCACTTGTAGTTCACCAAAATGGTTACAAACCTCAAATCTACGAAAGGAAGAACAAAGGTGGATGAAAACCCTATAAAAACTTGATGAAGAAGATGAATAGGGAGAGGTGAGGAGCTTACCACCACAAAATACTATAGTATGCTCCTATATACTTCCAATCTCTTGTTAAATCCTTGAAAATCTCTCAAAAACGAAACCGTAGCAACTTGAATCACCAAAATCGGAGTTGTGAGGAGAAGATTATGATAAAATGAAGTTCTAGGGTTGAAAATCGGTTTTTAGCTCGACCAGGGGGTTTCGCGACTTGTCTCGCGACCTTGGGTCGCGGCATAAGTCGCCCGCTTCCCCTGATTTTCTTCTCGATACTGTTTTGGCTATAACTTCTTCGTTATAGCTCCGTTTTTGCTCTGGAAAGAATCGTTTGACTCGTAATTGAATCCTTCATCCATCTAGACTATAAAATCTAGGATTCAAGTCCAAAATCAAAAATATTATTTTTCCCTTTAAGGCTACTGATCTCTGTATCAACTTAAAACGATGCTCTTCGCAATCCGGGGTGTTACAATCGTCCCAACCTTAAAAGAGATTTCGTCCTCGAAATCTAGCACCAACCAATCGCCCAACATTGCCCTTAGCGAGCTCAATTAATTCCCTATCCAAAAGGAATACCTTCACGAAACCTTCCCTTATGCACAACCCGATTACAACTCGATTTCAAAATCCGATAAATTTTCCCGATGATGGGACGAACATCGAGTCCTTATCGATTACTTTACTATCCTTGAGATCTCGGTTGTCTCCCAACCTTAGATGACATTTTCGATCTCCAGGGTAGTTTGTGACCTCAACTTCTCACCGGCCAAGTCACTTCGAATTTACACGGTTCTGAACCCCAGGCCAAAGAGCGTCACCAACTCTCAAATCCTCAGATTTCAACCGATCCATTCCTAATGCTGATAAAACTGTCCTTCCAAGACGCACCAATGCGTCCTTCAAGAAACTGGTTAACCCAGATTCGGCTAACATTTCACTTTGTTCCGACTCCAACCTTCTAACATTCTTTTCAATAAAATCTTTATCACCGCGGAAATGCTTATACCCCTCGGTACTTAAACATCGACACTTAACCTTCTTTTACTTTCCATCACCGAAAGTTCAATATTTTCCATAATCCAACCAGGATACTTCCAAACTTCCCAAGATTCATTGACTTCCAGAAACAAGTCGACTTTTAGGACTAAACGGTGACCTCGAAAACATGGACATCCCGCCCCAAAATTCATTCCAGACGGATAGTCGTACTAAGGTTGACACTTAACAGGGTGCTAAAATTTCAAATCTTACATTTCTAACAAACAGACCACGAGAAATTTCGTTGAACGCGAAACCCACAAAGACGGTACACCATCAACATAAACCATGATGTCACACCGACGAGCAATCCATCAAACGAACCCAATCTAATCGCAGATAATCACTTAAGACATTATCCCGCATGATTACCGAAGTATAAAATCACCCCTTAAATTAACGGGGACGACTTACATCTACTACTTCCATTAATACAAACGCGCACAGATTCAAAGCTAAAAACCCAAAATTCAAGATTAACCGCAAGTCGGACCATCCGACGCTTCGAATCTCAAGGACTCCCTTAGTCCCTAATTACAACTCTTTTCTCTACAGGGGTTTAAATCTATAGGCCTAATGAGTTCAAGGTTTTTCAACCCATATACCAATTTGAAATTTATAAAACTTTCAAATACATAAATGGTTAAAGGATTAGACGTGCAGTAAAAATACACTACCGTTCAGCCGATAGGTTTCAAAATTGGTTAACAACACAGAGCATACAAAACTATTTCCAAAAACACGCCTGTTCAATGCTTACGTTAATAAGGACAATAATAAAACATGCACAACAATTTTCACTATAAACGTGAAAATAGATTCTTGCACCGCAACACGTGCAAATAATATTTGTACCACTCCGAAAGAGAAATTCACAATTTTAACCTTAAAATTTTCCTTCTATACCAAAAGACGTTGCAGCCAAAGAATTTTCAACACACCCCGTCGTATGTAGCAGTTCATTCCCCAAAGGGCGGTAAAATAATGGGAATGCAATTAAAATTTCCAAATCGAGTTTAAAGCTTTAAATCGTAAAGATAAACACATTTGACCAAAATAGTAACTACAACGATACTACCATTCATCTTATAAGTACATTCTATGAACAGGACGAGTGTTACTAAACCCAAAACCAACTACTAACTCCGAACTGCGGAAAGCTTCGTCGACTACTCACTCTTGTAAGGCTAAGGCTCAACTCCTCGTAGCCCTGCTAGAACCGAACCCCCGCTAGAAACCTGATGCACATGCCGACAAATAAAAAGGTTAGGCTTAACGCCTAGTGAGCTCAAGAGTTTTAACATGAATAAATATATCTTTAAAAGCAAGGAAACCAGTTTAAAGCGAGATCCTTCGAAATGCAATACTTTAAAATGGAAACGACACATTTTCCCAGAATATGCACTTTTAAAGACAATGCTCCCAAATACACATTTTTTATAAAACGATGCAACCCATAACTCACCCAAAACGGGGTCATAGTTCGATAAACCAATTTATGAAAATGTAAGTAATACTTCATATACCAAAACACCCAAAACTCGGGTGGGACATAATACTCGACCCTTAATTAACGGAAACGGCCCATATAAATATGATGTGCCATTAAAACATGGAACCGAAGCTCAACACTCACACGACCGTAAAATGGAATGAAATCCAAATATTAAAATGTGGACAACTAAATATCCAAAATACGACGGCCGACGACGGGGGATACCCGTATCCGTTGAGAGTGGAGGAACACAAAAGTATGCCACTCATACAACGTTAATCGTATGACACTTCACGACACACGAGCCCAAGTGTCCCTACGAGTCCCTTCAAGCTACACCAAAGAGACGACTGACCTTAGCGAAATATTAACGAGAATACCGCCCAAAGGCCCGGCACAAGGGGGATACAACCATGGCATTACCCCACATGGCGGAGGTCCCAAAACGCCCATCCAATGACTATAACAACGCCAAGATAGCACAACCCGGACTCAGCCCTCCTAGTGTACACCTTGAAAGGACAAGGTCATAAAACATGGGTCCCGGAGTCCAACCTCGTACCCCCCCAATTGACCATCAAATAAGCCTGACTTACATGCCTATAGATCCAATGCAACACACTCTAAAATTACACGACTATCCACGAATGACTAAAACACTAGAGCCTGTAATTATAATAAATATGCAATAAATGCATTAAGATGTAACTCATAATTTTGGACTCTAAACCGAGCCATTAAAACCGGACAAGTGTCCTCAATACTCATTTATGCCAACACCGAGCTAAAATGCTCAAAATCCTTTTGACCAACAATTAACGTCCTCCAAATAATGAAATGCCTTTAAACAACGTTTAGGAAGACACATACCCCCAAAGACGTGGTTAACCCAAAACTCAACATGTATTGGGACCAAAGATTTTCCGACGGTATTATGAATGTAAATGTACTCAAAATGCATAACCCATAAAATATATTTCATTTGTACAAAAGTCAACAAGGATGCATAATGTCATGAAATGGACTCCATTTGTACAAAATTGCTAAGAACCCCAAATATGAGCATTTTATGGAATTAAACAACCCAAGTTTACCAAATATGAAGACTTATCAAAATACTCACACTTTGACAAATACCAAGTAAAACACACTTTTACTTCAAAATACACATTTTAGCATGTACACCGTTTTAACAAATCAACTTGAACTCACCTCGCTAGATTTAGGCTAAATCTAAATTGTAGATCCCAGTGCAGTGCAATCACAAGTAATTATGAATAATGATGAACAGATTATAGGCCACAGCAACTAGTCATATGATTGATATAACTTCAAAGGGTTAAGGTTTACAGAGAGAATTTCTGATAAGGGTATGTAAACCTAATGACTAGAAAACTGAATAATGAATTTCTCTAACCTTTCTAAACTGTTCAACCCTAATTATGAAATAAAAACGCCTTTATATACTTAGGCTTACAGGCCTAATGGGCTAATGGGCTTGGGCCCATCTAATTAAACAACTATTAAAGAATTACAATATAAACCCTTATAAATACTTTATTCCACTTTCAACACTCAGGACTTTCAGTCCTAACAATCTCCCCCTAAAGTTGAATAAAGCATTTAACAACTTGATAAGCTTCAGGCCTTGATCTTCTTTCCCTCTTGAATCTTTGAAGAACTTTGGTGTTGCAAGTCTTCATGTCTTTCAACTCTCCCCCTTGAATAAAGCTCTTGATCTTCATAGTATCAACTTTGTAACCAGATTCAATGTACAGTAGCCTCGACTGAATGCACTATCAAGCAGCTTTCAACTGTAGAAACTCAACACATCGGATCAGCACACAAGAAAGATAATGTGAGAGTTACTTGACATTCCACAGTGCAACTTCAGTTTAAAACAAAGAATCTGTATTCGAACCGCGAGTTGAATAAGCTTTCATCTCAAGAACTTGTTTCAATCAGCGCATAGGAGAAATAATGAAGAAACTTGTAGCATACACCACATGATACGGGAAAGAATCAATACAAACTTTGAAAAACAAATTTAGCATTAAACTCATATCTTCATATCTTTGATCTATAGACTGTCTTCAGAAATAACTTTCTTTCTTTAAAACTTTGAAATTGAGCTTGTAAACATTTCTCCCCCTTTTTGATGATTGTGAGCATCATGATCATCAAAACTCTTCAATTTCAACATATTCTTTGATCTCCCCTTTATGATAAGATGACATTCTCCACATTTTGATCTGAGTATCCGTCAATTCATGAAATATATATATCCGAATCTTTTCAAATTCAGATATAATAGGAATTGAAAACCTGAATCTACAAATGATACAGTTAGTATGCCTGTAAGTAGCACGGAGCCACTTTGTACAACGGATGTACTTTGGAAAGGAGCTTTTGTGATGTTCACTCCCCCAGGGCTTCCATTCAATCATCGAAAAACCATAAAGGATTTTTCTATGAATGTTATGACAAGAAAACTTATTCCTTGTGTGCTCGTGCAAGTGTAGAAATGATTGAAGCTACTTAGCTTGATCAGGCTCAAATTATGTAAACTGTTGAGACAACAACAAATATTACACGGACTCAATGTGAATGAAAAAGGTGCGAAGGTGGGGCAATTTTACTTCTTTTTCAATATCTAAATCTTCCGAGTGAAGACTAGATAGCATATATGCTGCGTCCCCAAAGAAAATGAAACATTTCTTTGTTAAGAAAGAAACGAGTGGTTGGTGGGGTTATATGCAAGAGTTGGCATGGGCTAAGTGCCTTTTCAATGATGGTTACCAAAGAATGTGAACCAATCAGTAGATGTGGTTGCCCGGCTCAGAAAGTGGTTGGTGCAGAGTTCTGATATTCTTTTAACTCTGTTCTCACACCCTCTTTCTTTTTACCATTATGCTCACTTCTAACCAAACTCTCATTTTCCATTTTACCGCTCCACACAATGAGAAAAACTCAAGCCGATGAGTTATCTCCCCCACTCTTTGATTTAAGACCCCTCACCCCGCAAATCGCTCTAGGATAACTTCCAGGGTAGGAAACACTGGTTAACGTGAATCCATGGAAGTACTGTTTAAGTTCTCACACAAATCCCATGTAAGTCCTAAAAAAATTACTCAACAGTTTAACTTGAACATTTAAGCACAGAATGTATGATAACACTGTCAAAATGTATGCTCATAAGATTTGAGCAATTGAAATTTGAAGATTTCTCAAAACAGATATATTGAATGAATGAAATGAAATCAAGAGCATTGTTTTGAGAATCTGACAGTGTATCAATCAGATCACATAAAATGGATAGGGTATCAAAGAATTGGATATTTTGTTTATATGAACAAATATAAACAATTTAGCAATGAAAGCACAAATTTAGAAATAATGATAGATGCTCAACAACATTGAATTTCAAGCGGGGGTATTACCATCGAAAAAATCGTTTCTCTATGAGACATGGTAATAACAAATACAAATGAAGTACTGAACATGTGTGTATGAATACGTTACAGTATAAGGATAAGATAATACGCAAGTATTGATCTTTAGAAACACACAGTCAGTTAAACATTAAAGCTCAAGAATTGAAAAACATTTAAATTCACACATCTAGATTCATGAAACCTTTTAGGAATCAGAAGTGGTTTGAACATTTCAGAAACTGTTTTTCATGCTTGAAAATTGTTCTTCTTTCAAACAATCAGAGATCTAGGATTAGAAGATATTTACCTTTTAAGCTCCCCTTCAAATCATGATAGAACGATATAGATCTATTAAGCTCCCCCTGGATATTTGCAAAATATCCAGGTCTAACCGTTGAAGAACGGGTCCTGATCTGTCATGTAATCAGAAGCCAAACTTCGTTGAAGTCCGGGTTCTAAGCTGATTTACTTAGAAGCCATCGTTCTTCTACTCCCCCTTGACAGTAGGTGCCTGCAACAAAGAATCAGTTTTCGGCTTTGGTACCCACTGGTATTTGGGTCCTCGAATGTTAGTTGCAGTTCTTGTAGGGGATATAGAATAAGAACCATACCAGAAATGATCACTGGTTTTGTGAATGTGATCAATTGTATGACAATAAGAACAGTGGTATTTCTTACCTGATAACCTGAGTAATTGATCTCTCGAGTAGATATGATCAGGTTTACTTTTAGTCGCTTTGTTCTTCTTGGCATTTACCGCATGTACACATGATTCTTTTTCTTTCAGCTCATCTTCAACTGGTTTCTTCTTCCAGACTAGTTCCTCATCTATGTATCTTTTTCTTCTAGAGTGTGTACCTGAACCATCTATATTGCTATCATAGAAAATGTTAGTTTTACGAATCCGGTCAAAAAATTTAACTGACCTTTGTGTAGAGACAGATTTCTGATTTGAGCTTGATACAGACTTTTCAAGCACTTTAATCGTTGAAGCGAAGTTGTCTCTTTCTTGAACAAGCAGGTCAATCTTCTTCGTGAACTCTGACTTCGTTTTCTGCTCTTTTAGTGCCTTCTCAGATAGTTCAGACAACTTGGCAGTAAGCCTTTTGATCTCAGTCTCAAACAAGCTTCTTTCTTCTTCAAATCCCTTCTCAGGATTGTTTCTTTGGCCAGATATTTCTTTGAAGACACCAACATTCTTTTGTTCAATGGCCTTCTTCTCTTTGGCAAACTTCTCTCTTTCTAGAATGATTACTTTCTGAAACTCAGAAACTTGCTGAGAAAGTTTTATGCATTTCAGCTCAACTTCTTTCTTCTCCTCAACACATTTTCTCGAGAATTCTGAGAACTTCTTTGCGAAAGATTTCTCTTTAGTCTCAAAATCAGATTTGTGTTTAGCAAGCAGTTGCTCCAAATCAGATAAACGCTTTTGAAGATCTGCATTTGCATCTTTCAGTTCAGAAATCTTTTCCTCAGAACTTTCAACAGAGACTATTTGCTGAGTTTTAGCTTCCAAAATAGAGATCTTTCCTTTTAGCTCAGAGTTCTCAGCTTCCAATTCTCTTCCTGTTAATAAACCCTTTGTCCCTAACACCAACCATTCAGCACAATCCCACAGCTCTTTTCCTGTCATGTTGTTAGTTTTTTATTTGACCAATAATTTCACTAAAAATGTCACTAATAAATTCATTACAGATACTACTTTTCATATAATTTCGAGCATTATTATTGGCCCTCTCTCTTTGTTCCTTTTCCACAGGAGAAGCTTCTGCCGGAATTTGGGATTGCTTTTCTCCTTCAGTCAAAGATAATCTGATGTAGGGACCAACCTCATGTTCGTCAACAAAATCCAGAAAATCAACTTTCCACCTTTCATATTCTCCTTTGGACCGCAGCATTGGTGGGTTCACCATTTTGTACGAATTGACTAGACTGTATTCGATCCGGCTTAGAAGAAAGATGAAACTTGAAAGTGTAGGGACCAAAAGTGACAAAATGTGAAACTTGAAAGTTTAGGGTCACAAATGACACGCTGAATCCTTGAAGTACGGAGGCTAAAATAAATGCACTGCAAAAAGATCGTGAGACAAAAAATTTGACCTTTTATACTCTTTTTTTTTATTTTTTTTAACACCCGGTCGAAGGTAAGACCGGAGTAGTAAGAACCCGGTCGAAGGGTAAGACCGGATATGCTAAGGTCCGGTCGAAGGAAAGACCGGGAAAGATAAGGTCCGGTCGAAGGAATTACAACTACCCGGTCGAAGGTAAGACCGGATTAAACAAGTATCCGGTCGAATGAGCAAGACCGGAGTACAGGTGTCCGGTCAAATGGGTAATACTCTTATTCGGTCGAAGGGACACGACCGGAGGAACTCTTATTTGGTCGAAGGGGTAAGACCGGAGCACAAGTGTCCGGTCGAATACTCAGGTCGAAAGACTTTAATTACGATAAGCACAAATATGGATAATATCGATTAACCAATAAAGACCGAAGAACACGAAGAGTTCGATCGAAGAACCCGAAGAATATCTGGGATTCGACCGAAACCAAACCCAGATTTTCTCCTTCGATCGAAAGAAACAAACAATAAATCAATCAACAATTCGACCGGATGCGATAAAACATAGAACTCATTTAGGCCGAAGGTTTGCAAATAGACAAATCCAGATTCGATCGATAGCAAAAAGAAAAAATTTTTCCAGAACAGAATTTTCGATCGAAACACAGACACAAAACAAACCTTAACTTTGCAGATATCAATTAATCATATACACACAGAATGTAAAACACTAACAATCAATTAAATCAAGTAAAGCAATTAACACAAGAAATTGATCTTAGGGTTTTAGACAAACCTTTTTACTGGATCAAACCTTTTTGTCTATCTGCTCTGATACCAATTGTAGATCCCAGTGCAGTGCAATCACAAGTAATTATGAATAATGATGAACAGATTATAGGCCACAACAACTAGTCATATGATTGATATAACTTCAAAGGGTTAAGGTTTACAGAGAGAATTTCTGATAAGGATATGTAAACCTAATGACTAGAAAACTGAATAATGAATTTCTCTAACCTTTCTAAACTGTTCAACCCTAACTATGAAATAAAAACGCCTTTATATACTTAGGCTTACAGGCCTAATGGGCTAATGGGCTTGGGCTCATCTAATTAAACAACTATTAAAGAATTACAATATAAACCTTTATAAATACTTTATTCCACTTTCAACACTCAGGACTTTCAGTCCTAACATAGATTTTACCCAACTTGAGCTCCTTTGAAGAACACTTGGATCCTCAAGTCAAAACTTCCAAAACCTAGATCCATACATTTCAAACCATAAATAACCATATTCCACCATACAAGAACATTCCCCAAACATTAAATAAAAGATATCAACTTATCTCAAAACCCTAACTTCCATAACTGAAGAGAATAAGAGATTACCTCAACCAATTGCTTAAATCCACCAACCAAAGCACTTGTAGTTCACCAAAATGGTTACAAACCTCAAATCTACGAAAGGAAGAACAAAGGTGGATGAAAACCCTATAAAAACTTGATGAAGAAGATGAATAGGGAGATGTGAGGAGCTTACCACCACAAAATACTCTAGTATGCTCCTATATACTTCCAATCTCTTGTTAAATCCTTGAAAATCTCTCAAAAACGAAACCATAGCAACTTGAATCACCAAAATCGGAGTTGTGAGGAGAAAGTTATGATAAAATGAAGTTCTAGGGCTGAAAATCGGTTTTTAGCTCGACCAGGGGGTTTCGCGACTTGTCTCGCGACCTTGGGTCGCGGCATAAGTCGCCCGCTTCCCCTGATTTTCTTCTCGATACTTTTTTGTTCGTAACTTCTTCGTTATAGCTCCGTTTTTGCTCTGGAAAGAACCATTGGACTCGTAATTGAATTTTTCATCCATCTAGATTATAAAATTTAGGATTCAAGTCCAAAATCAAAAATATTATTTTTCCCTTTAAGGCTACTGATCTCTGTATCAACTTAAAACGATGCTCTTCGCAATCCGGGGTGTTACACCATGTTAGCGGTTTTACGACTTTATATGATAAAATACAAAAAAGAGCCTAAATTGAGAAAAAGAAAGCATGAATTATCATGTCTAGAAGCTACCACACCAACTCTCGTTTATTTAAACTTTGTTCTTAAGATATACCGATCAAGATATACATATTCAAACACAAAATTTTATTATACCGTTGATTGTTAAGGTTCTATCCTTTGTAATACCTCCCTCAGTAACCTATTTTTTTTTTGTTTTTTGATTCCATTTTATTTTTCATGACATCAAGTAATACAATTTGATTTATTTACACACCTACGACACAAAGTAAAATGGTTAAATGATTCACCTACATCATCCTATCACATTCCTTACCATGATTTTAGTGATATACTTTTTTCCTCACAGATGATAGAGCTTACTATTCTCAATCTTCGTGGAATCAAACTAAAAGTACATTTAAGCCTTAGAGATGAAAATATAAACCATCTATATGTTTTCTTATGTTATCCAAGAGATGATATCCCTCTGAAACAATACTTGACCTATAAAACGTTACTAACTTTTATGAACTAATAACCAAATTAACATTGTAATCAATCTCCTACTAAATGAATTGACAACAAAAAAAACTACCACCTGTTCCTATGTGGATTTCTCAAAGGCAACAAAACTCACCTGGTCAACAACCCTTGCTGTGAATCCATGCGTGCTGCCAACAGGCATATAACCCGCAGTTTTGTTTTGTAATTCTCAAAGTTGTTAAACGTAATTCGACTCACTTGCTACTAACCAAGTGACACACTGGGGCCATGGGTCAGGAAAGAGGTTGGCCCCCATCCTCCTTAACATCGACCTATCAATTTAGAAATAGTACGAACACAAATACACAAATGTATAAAGCATCACTCTAAAAGGGATCATTGCACACTACATATAACCACAATACACATACACACAATATATTCATACAACTAATCTCATTTAGTTAACACAATATGCATATAAGCACATTGGCAATTGAATGATTGGTTCTAAAATAAAACACTTCATACAGATCTTACAAACTCCCTCTTCCCCCATTCTTTATGATATCTTCTTGTCCCAAAATGAACTTATTTTGCAGGCCGTGAACAATGAGTAATTTTGTTGTCTCAAAAGGTTGGACAATGTGTAATTCTACTCGAGAGTAGATGTTGATCGAGATAAGAGTGGGTGTTACAATAGGGGAGATGATTAGTTAATAAGGAAGGAAAATACATAATTTGAGAAAAGGATGGAGAACCTTGAAGTAAATAAATAACCTAGATAAGAGATATATGGGAAAGAAGAGAGGCTACCAGGCTACCAGTAGTTCACAACCCGTGCCTGCAGATGGAGAAGGAGAACAAAAACGTCAAAAACCTCAAACCTTAAATCTAAGCAACAAAACAAAGTCATATAGAAATGATCGACGGGTGTAAATATCAGTGTAGATAAAAATTATGCCTACTATTGAAGAAATGAACATGAACAATAACATACCTCCACCGCCTCTCTTTCAAGATTTTTATCAAAAACCCTGTTTGTGTATGCACATGTTACTTATATATACATGCACAATTTCTCTTTAACTCCTGACTGGCCATTTCCAGTTTTTCACTATCTGCATCTTCTTCATTGTCAAATTCTGGCTGCAACCACTTCCCTATCGGTGGCTTTTTGTGGGCAACAACAATACAACGATCGATAGGTAGGAAATCGATACTAGGAAGCTAGAGGCGAAGCCGAAAATCAATAGCAGCAATCGATACGAGGAAGCCATATACAGATCGACCCTTTTCTTCTCAAAACCCAATAGCGATCGAGATGCATATCGGCCCTTTTCTTCTCAAACCCCAACAACTATCGATAGGGAGGAAATTGATAGCAACAATCGATACCAGGAATCCAAATGCAGATCGACCCTTTTCTTCTCAAACCCCATCAGTTGTTGAGATGCAGATAGGCCCTTTTCTTCTCAAACCCAACAACTATCGATAGGGAGGAAATCGAAAACAGGAATCCAATGGCGAAGTTGAAAATCGATAGCAACAATCTAGAGGTGAAGTCGGGGTTAGAGAATGGAGACAATCGTTGGTCGAAGACGTTAGAGAATAGAGAAAGTGAAAAGGCTAAAGATGTTATGAATGAAGAGAAGAAATTAGGAAAAACTTGATTGAAGGAGAAAAAAGAAAATTGTGATCCTTGGCCTAAGGAGAGGCCACGTCAGCAGATGTAGTTTCTTCTTTAATATATGTATAGATTTAAACATTTTAGCATGTTATATTTTTGGAGTTGATTTCAAGTGGTACATTTTGGTGTCGATATAGGGTATGGAGTCAGGCTCAATACTTCACTGGTGCTTAATGTTTTTATGCTTGATGGAGTGTGTATTTAGGTGTACGTAAACCATGATTTCACTTAGGTTTTTAGCTAACCATTAGTATGCATCTCAGGAGCCGGTAGTTCAGGTTTGGACAAAGGGAAGGGCAAGGCGTAGATAGATTTATTATTGTTATGTTCTTTAATGCTTTGATAGTTTTCAAACTTATTTATTATGTGATTGGAGTGTTATGTAACATAGTCCGGTATGGGATGAACTAATGTTGGACACTTGTCTTTACTTTAAGTTAAGACTTCCGCTGTGGTTCTGATTCTTGTTATCCTTATAGTCAGATTTGACGTCATAAGGTAATATTTGAGAGGAATGATGTGACATTACTCGAGGGTGGATTTGGGGGTGTTACATATATAAAAATTAAATTAGAATAACAAAATATATAAAATTGGAAAGAATAACTTACTACAATGATTAATATATGATTATTTCAATATAATTTAAATTGAAATCAAACTATGTAATGAAATTAGAATCGATATAATACCTTTCATTTTACATAATATGATTAATACCTCTTTCTTCAAGATTCTTTACCAATAAACTAAACTATGAAGAAACAGTCTCCAGCAGATAAAAAACCTCGAACATGAAAAAGTTAACAATCCAATCGGACGCTTATAGTCGAAGTGGTCACAATACTTGCGACTATTGTTACTCTTCGTCCAACCGTAGGTTGGGAAAGGGCTTCAAGGAGGGTTTTTAGCCACAATTACAAATTAGTACATTACCACAAACGTAAGCAAATTACCAAATTTCCCGCAATTATATAAAACTAGGTAGCAATAATGTCGTTGCATGGTGAATATAAATATTTTGTGGGAATATATGTTGGGGTTAAATCGATATATTATGAGTTATGACGATATAATACTAATTATACACCTCATTGTTATAATCAATAGTCTCACACATTTCCTGTAATCTTTTTGAGTCAGTTACAAAGTTTGATGACATAGAACTTATTAGTTATTACTTAATTATATATATATCAAAAAAACAACTAAGGATGATGAGACAATTTCAAATCAAGCGCAATATCAATTATTATTAGTTTAATATATGATATGTGATCATCGGCCCATTGAATTTCAATATTTCCTAAAGAATTTATTGCCACTGCACAATGCGCGGTGCCAAACACTTGCTTCATTTTCAAATAAAATATTTGAGTTACTTACAAGGCAAAACAAAAGATAAAGGACAACAACTTTCAAACATTTTCTTATACAAGAACTAGGTTCGGCACGAATGTTATAAAACCAAATAGCAGTCGCTATCTCCAAAGTATATAAGGCATCTCAAATAGATAAATCCTTTTACTGATACTCGACTCATCACATGTGTTGCTAGTACCAAACCCCACAAGGACCTTATGCACACGACAAGAAGTAAATGTATTAGGGTTAAAGAGTAGTGATTTCAAACTGCTTATACTTCAAATATAAAATTGAAAAACTGAGCAAAGACTATTTATAACGATTTCCCCAAGTAGAAACAAGGATGCCAAATACACGACACCTTTTGAAGATCACATTTTACTCAAATAATCAAAAAGGTAAATACATCTTTTGATGACGAGGAGACCCGTTTCCAATGAATACGGCGGAACACAAAAAGTAGGTCACTTATCAAAGCTATCGAATCATACCTCATATTCTCTGACTTTAGTGGACACTATATCAAGTGTCACATTAAGTCCTCATTATCTTTAGTGTCTACTTTATTGAGTTTCACCTCAAGGCCACTGATAACTCTATTTTTTAGATTTATTACATGTCTTTTATTTTATTATTTTCTTGAAAAATTCGGCTATTTTGCTTCTTAATCACCCATTTTCATCTAATCTTCGTTTATGAGTAAAAAGTGTTCTCTATAGTATTTTTGAACCATTTGGTGTGACTTTATGCTGCATTTTCAAGACATTATCCGTAGTGGGATCCATAATACCCACTCCGAAAGGTTGAAAGTCAACTCTATGAAGTAGACAATTCTGGAAGCTGAAAAGGTGGCAGAAAGAATGCAAAAAAAACTTTTTTGGGGCATTCTAAGCTTAATTTTGGCCGGAGGCAAATGAGAGTAGTCTATAAAGCTAAAGGACAAAAGGATTTAATGTCTTATATTTTGGTGCAAGCTTCTTTTTGCAGGTGGGAAGTGCTTGATTTCTTTCTTATATTTGTTTTCCCACCCTTTTGCCTCTTGTAAAATTGTTGTGCAAGATTTGAGAGAAAATACATTAGATTAGGATACATGAGATGCTTGAATGTTCTTTCGATTTCAGTAGATAAAATAGAGAAGAAGGTTAGATTTAATTTTCAATAAGTATTTTACCTTAAGTAACTTTTATATTCTAGTATTGTGACCCAATGCATTCCATTGTGGGTACTACAATTTCTATTCAAGTTAAATCTTTCAATATGTTTTCTTCTAATACTTATTTTTATGTTTTCTTTTACCAGTATGAGCTAAATGTGTCTTAAGATGTAGGATTGGAAAGTGTAACACCCGTAATTTCAAGTAAGTTATAAGACTTCTTCCATCTCGAATCTTTGAATTTTATCCTGTAAAGTAGGTTGAGAAAGACTAAGTATGATTCTATTGTTTTCAAGTAACCGTTTTGCGAGAAATTGTGCAATTTTGGACTCCGACATGAGTGGAGCGACTATGCCCAACAACTGTTACAGGGTCACTGTCGCCAAGGGCACACTCGCGGGGATTGAGAGACTCTCGGTACGCTAGGGGCGAGAGTGCCCAACGATTGCGACATAGGTCACTCTTGTCATGGCACAATCACAGAGAAGAGAGTAGCCACGATACACAAGCGCGATAGTGACCCTGGTATTGTAGTCGTCGGGGTGCAGCCTTCAATAAATCCGATTTTCTTGGCCATTTATCATTTAATACTCTACTTCGAATCAAGAACTCTCATCCTCTCCTCTCTTTCTCTCTTTTCTCATTTATGGCGATTATAGGTCAATAAATGCTCAATCTCTCCCTACATTGAAGTTTTTCTCCATCAACACTAAGATTGGAAGTGGAGTCAAGTTCCTCCTAACACCACCTTGTCCAAAATTCTATGTTTTGGAATTTCTAGTTTTTCACACACAAAACTAGTATTGTGAGTTTACCTTCATCTCCAAAACTTTATATATGTTAAAGTATATGTTTTTAACCTTCTCTATATCTCCCCACTACTTTATCTTGATTTTGAAAGTTTTACCTAAAACTTGATTTTGGGAGATTCTTAGGGTTTTGGTGATTTGAGCAAAAAAGTTAAATATATGCATACAATGGGTTTGTATATATGTTAAGGATTATTATGGTGATGGTGATTCCATTTATCTTATGAATGGAATTTTGGAAAAACCTAGTTTAGGATTTGGAATAAACGAGTATTTTGATGGCAATACCTTAAATAATGATTTCTTATATTTTGATGATATTATAAAGATGGTTTTGATGGATTTTCACAATCAAGGACTATTTGGACTATAGAGAGCCATAATGGTGAAATTAAGGAGTTGTTGAATATATATTATGCTTAAACAACTTCATGTTAATTTCAAAAAGCATTGGTGTAGTATACTATGACCATGCGGTGTGACTTAATTATAGTGTAATAGATCCATAGGCACTGTTTGTTCCCAGATTCTAGTTTCTAATTCAAGATTAATCAAACACACACAAAATAAGAATCAATTACCTGTTTGATTAATTTCTCAATTCCAAGATTACAAGATTCTCTCTCTACAATCTCTCCAACGAACTCTCTCTTTCTCTCAAACTTTCTCTCTCTAAAAATACAACTGAATAATGCTCCAATTAAGTTCTCTACAAAATACAAATAAAGAAAAACTATTTATACTACAAGGAAACTAAAAACAAAAACAAATACAACTAAGTTTGACTTATTACAAAATAGACTTTGACTTTTAATGAGATTTGACTTTAGCAGCTTTGACTTTCTCAACTTTGACCTTCAGTCTTCTTGATCTTGTATCCAACAGATTTATGCTCTAACAATCTCCCCCTTTGGATTCAAGATCATTGTTGAAAGATCTATCAATTAAGTCTTCACTTTAATCTCTGTCAGAACAATCTCCCCTTTTTCTTTAACAGTCTTCTTTCCAAGATTATCTTCAAACGAGTAACAATCTCCCCAAATCTTATACTTTCAGACTTTGGAAAGAAAATTATCTTCAGATTCAGCTCACCTTGCTTTAACGAAATAATCTTCAAAGAAAATTTCCTCAAAACTTTCAGAAATTTTTTGATTGTCTTCAAATCTTCACTTTGAACTTTCTGACTTGAACATTTCAGAAAATCAACTTCACAAAACTTTATCAGATCTTGATATCATCTCTTCCAAACTTCAAAAACTTTAACATTTCTTCATATCATCTCCCCCTTTTTGATGATTTGAGCATCTATATCATCAAAACTTTTTGTCCAAGAAATGTCTTTGACCATTTTGATCTGTCATACTGAGCCTCTGATTCAGTGATCCATAACCAAGTATTCATCTAGATCTTTACAAATCCAGACAAAATAAGAATAGGTAACTCCTGAATCAACAGATGAATCAGTTAAAATGCCTGTCAGTAACACAAAGTCACTGTGTGTAACGAATACACAATATAAAGGAGCTTTTGTGATGTTCACTCCCCCAGGGCTTCCATCCAATCATCGAAATACCACAAAGGCAATTTCTATGAATGTTATGACAAAGAAACAAATTATTTGTGTGCTCGTGCAAGTGTAGAAAGAATTAAGCACGATGATTGCTTTTTATAAGGCTCAACATTGTGTAAACCACTGAGACAACAGTAGATAAACACAGACTCAGCGTGCATGATTGAAGTGCGAAGGTGGGGCAGACTTCCTTCTTTTTCAATATCCAGATTTTCCAAATGAAAACCAGATAGATTATATGTTGCGTCCCCAGAAAAATATGAAACATTTCCTTTTTAAGAAGAAAATGAGTAGATGGTGGGGTTTGATCAAGAGTTGGCATGGGCTATTTACCTGTTTCAATAATGTTCACGAAAGAATTGTGAATCATTAGTAATGTGGCTGCCCGACTCAGAAAGTAGTTGGTGCAGAGTTTGATATTCTTTTACTCTGATCTCACACCCTCTTTCTTTTTAATCATTAGGCTCACTACTAACCAAACTCTCTTTTCCATTTTACCTCATCACACCCACACTCATTTCTTTTGACTCCTCACACTCAATCACTAAGGGATTAACTTCATGGGTAGGAAACACTGGTTAACGTGAATCCATAGAAGTTTAGTTAATTCTTAGCACAAAGAACCCATATTTTCCTAAAAATGATGTGTTGCTCAAAAGGTTTAACTATAACAGTTAAAGCTCATATACAAATGTCAGATCTTGATATGCTCATAAAATATAATCATGAAGATTTGAGCATTTTTAAACATTGAAATATTTACAAACAAGTATATTGAATGAATGAAAAATGAATGCAAAAGACTTGTTTGAAAATCTGACATTGTATGAAAATGAACAGAAATGAATGATATAGCAATTAAAGCTTATGGTCAAGAATAATTGATATTTGTCTATACGAAACAAAATATAGGCATTCTTGAAATGAACGTTTCAAAATGAAATATCGCTCAAAATTCTTTGAATAGTAAGAACATGTTGAATAAAGTAAAACCGGTGTATGTGAATACTTGAAAGTATATAGAAAAGACAATACGCAAGTATTTATCTTTGGAAACACACAGTTTGTTTATCGATTAAGTACAAAAATAAAATGAAAACATTTAAAATCACACTTTCAAATTATAAAATCTGTTTAAAAATCGGGAAGTGGTTTGAACATTTAAGAACATGTTTTCTATATCTGAAAGTTGTCCTTCTTTCAGATACATTTGAGATTAAGATAAGAAATTTACCTTTTCGCGCAATCTTAATTCTCATGAAGTCAAGCTATCGTCATTAATATATGATCATGTCAGCTTCTCTCATCCTGCATAAGTCTCAAAGTCTAGTCAAATCAAATTTATTCACAAAAATTAAAAGACATGAAGCAGTAAAACGATTAAAGTACGAGTTCTGATTTGAAATAATCAGAAATCATAGTCTTACTCCTTTTGTCTTATAAGCTCCCCCTAAAATCATGCATCACAAAAATTTTGTCAATTAAGTATAATGCATAAATTAATTTTGCTCCCCCTCAAATTAATGTAGATCATCTAAAATATTTTCTAACTCCCCCTGAGATCATGAGCAAACAATTAAAGTGCAAGTATCTTTCAGAAAATAAAGATAAAGAAAATGATGAAAAATAACAATTCGTAACTTCAATAGGTAACAACCGATTATGTCTTAAGATTTAACATACCAAGCTTAGAGACAAGAAAATTAAATCTCTTTTCATCTAAGGGTTTGGTAAATAAATCTGCAAGTTGATAATCTGTTTTTACAAAATAAAGTTCAATTGTTTCTTTTTCTACATTATCTTTTATAAAATGATACCTGACATCAATGTGTTTGGTTTTCGTATGCTGGACAAGATTAGCAGATATGGCAATTGCACTCTTCGAGTCACAGTATATTGGAATTTTATCAAATTTGAATCCATAGTCTCGTAGCTGTGTTCGCATCCACAAGACTTGAGAGCAGCAACTGGCAGCAGCTACGTACTCTGCTTCAGCAGTCGATGTGGAAACGCATAATTGTTTCTTTGATGCCCAACTAACGAGCTTGTCTCCAAGAAATTGAACGTGACCAGAAGTACTCTTTCTGTCCAACATGCAACCTGCATGATCTGCATCTGAATATGCAGTCAGTTGAAACCCAGTATCCTTAGGATACCACAGACCAAGATCTGCAGTCCCCTTCAGATATCTAAAAATCCATTTGATAACAGCCAAATGGGATTCTTTGGGAGCAGCTTGATATCTAGAACATAAACATGTTGAGAACATAATATCTGGTCTACTAGATGTAAGATACATTAATGAACCTATCATACCTCTATAAGTTTTAACATCTACACTTTTACCCGAAGGATCAGTGTGGATCTTAGTACCAGGTGCCATCGGGGTTCCAATTGGTTTACAATTTTCCATTTTGTACTTCCGAAGAATGTCCAAAATGTACTTAGATTGATTTATAAAAATCCGCGTAGAAAGCTGTTTAACTTGTAATCCGAGAAAGAAATTCATCTCTCCCATAATACTCATTTGAAAACGTGACACCATGAGGTTAGAAAAGTTTTTGCAATATTTTGGATTAGTAGAACTAAATATTATATCATCAACATAGATCTGAATAAGGATAATATCAGCTTTTTCTTTCTTGATGAATAAAGTGGTATCAATCTTACCTTTTGAGAAACCAGACTTGACCAAGAATTTGGATAAAACATCATACCATGCTCGAGGGGCTTGTTTTAATCCATAAAGGGCTTTGTCCAAGATGTAGACATAATCTGGCTTATCTAAACTGACGAACCCTTCTGGTTAAGACACGTACACCTCCTCTTTAAGAATACCGTTCAGAAAAGCTGTTTTCACATCCATCTGAAATACTGTGAAGTTTTTATGAGCAGCGTAGGCTAGAAACATTCTGATTGTCTCGATACGCGCTAGTAGAGCATACGTCTCATCATAATCTATGCCTTCCTCTTGTCGGTAACCTTTGGCAACAAGTCTAGCTTTGTTTTTTATGACGATACCATCTTCATCCTTTTTGTTCTTGAATACCCATTTAGTACCTATCACGGTCTTTCCTTCTGGCTTAGGAACTAATCTCCAAACCTTTACGGCTTCAAACTGATTGATCTCTTCTTGCATTGCAGATACCCAGTCCGAATCAGCAAGAGCCTCAGATACTTGTGTTGGCTCAATCTTGCTGAGGAAGGAGTCATGCATACACTGATTAAGAGTCGCTGACCTTGTTTGAATAGGCTTGTCAAGATCTCCAATTACTTGATGTAATGGATGGTCTTTGGTCCAGCGATGCTCATGAGGGAGTGGAGTAGATGAATTCTGAACATGATCATCATCTTGAAATCCACTGTCATAATCTTCAGTTTGAATTAGAAGAGGGGGGTTGTCAGTTGAAGTTTCATGTGCAGAAGTATCAGTGGGAACAGCAGATTCAGGCTGTTGAGTAGACAAAGTAGTACACCCAACTGAAACAGTTACTTCTGACTCAACATTTGTTTGAACATCTTCAACTGTAGGAGTAACAATAGGAATATGAGTTTCTGTCTGAACTGAGGATGCTTGTTCAGTAATAACTTCTGAAGTGACTGGATGATGACAGCTTGTATCTTCAGACCTGTCAGTCACAGCAGATTTAGGTATATTAGACCCAAGAAACTCATCATAAAAGAATTCAAATAACAAATCTAAATCAGTTAAATGAGAAGTAGATGTAGATGCATTATCCGAATTAGTCGTTGTAGATGCAGATTATGGACTGATCTGTCCAGAAGCTAATACTCCTGTGATAACGGGTTCTGAACTGATATGATCAGAAGCCATCTCTTCATCAAATTTGACATTGACGCTTTCTACAACTGTCTTTGACTTCTTTAGATAGATACGATATGCAACAGATGTTGAATAATAACCGATAAAGATGCCTTCGTTCGCCTTAGCACTGAATTTATTCAGACTCTCTCTGTCATTAAGCACAAAACATGTACACCCAAATACATGAAAATATTTGATAGTAGGTGTTCTGTTGTTGATCAGCTCATATGGAGTCTTTTGAAAACGACGGTGTATCATGGAACGATTTTGAGTATGGCATGCAGTCGACACAACTTCTGCCCACAAGAATAGAGGTAAGTCTGATTGGCTAAGCATAGTCCGAGCGGCCTCGACTAGCGTCCGATTTCGCCTTTCGACTACTCCATTTTGTTCCGGCGTTCTAGCAGCAGAATACTGATGTGAAATCCCAACTGATTCGAGATATTCATCAACTATCTTGTTCTTGAATTCTGTGCCATTATCAGTACGAAGAAACTTGACTGGTCGCTGCATTTTCACTTGGGTCGTCTTTAAGAAAGTAATGAGAACTTCCGGTGTCTCATCTTTTGAACGAATAAATTTGACCCACGTGTATCTTGAATAATCATCCACAATAACCAACACGTATTTCTTTCCTCCCAAACTCTGAGTTCTCATTGGACCACACAAATCCATATGTAACAGTTCTAACGGAGAACTAGTGCTTGGTTCAGGCTTCAGTTTGTGAGCGGCTCTCTTCATCTTACCTTTTTCACATGCTGCACATAAGTGTTCTCGTTCATATTTCAGCTCAGGAAGTCCTTTGACCAATTTCCCACGAACCAGCTTGTTGATGTAACGAAAGTTCAAGTGAGATAAACGTCTGTGCTAGAGCCAACTTTGTTGCGTTGAAGCTTTTGACAATAAGCATACTTGACTGTCAATATGTACTTTGGAAAGATTGATAGTGTAGAGGTTTGTCTTTCGATTTCCAGATAAGAGTTCTGTTCCGTCTTCAGTACGAACTGAGCAACTCTTAGACTTGAAGTTGACCTCTAACCCTTTATCGCATAATTGACCAATGCTGAATAAGTTGTGCCCCAAGCCTTCGACATAGCTCACCTTACTGATCGTTATATTGTCTTGAATAATGTCACCATATCCTAAGATAGGTGAAAGCTTATCGTTTCCAAATCTGACATTTCCACTGAATTTCTCTGTATAGTTAGACAATAAAGCTTTTTGCCCAGTCATATGCTTGGAACATCCACTATCCAAGTACCACATATGCCGGGTCTGCAAGAGAAATCAGGCAATAATAGATTTAGGTACCCATTTAAAAAGGGGTCCTAACATTTTAGCACAAGATTTTGGTATCCACTTGAAAATGGATCCTCTGTTCTTTTGAAAACTTTGAAAAACATTTGATCTCGAAGAATTAACATGATAAGATCCATACCAATCAGAAGAATTATGAGAATAAGCAAAATCATTTCTCTGATAAGGATATGATGTAGTAGAAATAGGAGATAATTAAATCAATTGCTTTATTGAATACCTCTTGTAAGAAATTACAAGGTTTTGATTATTAGAAGCAATTTGATCAATCACATCAGTATCACTACTAACTGATCTATTACAAGTATTATCAGAAACTGATTCGGCCATCTCATCCTCCTTCCTTTTTGGTCTTCATTCGGATTGAACTTTCAACTTTTTCTTCCTTAAATCTGAAACATAAGATATAGATTGATTAGGAAAAGCAGATTTCCGAGACTGAGTATACTTTCGTGTACCAGTGTATTTCTGTTTCTGTAATCGCTGTTTCTTATGTTTCTTACCATTATCATAGTAATCAGCAGTTACAGAAACTAATTCACCAACCTTAGTTGATGATTCAACAGTATTTACACCACTTGGTAACACTTTATCATTTTTAAGACAAGTAGAATGATCAGGAAGGGTAGTATTGACATCAAACATATCAAATTCTTCCATGCACCCATCATCAGAATTTAGAAAATCATTTGCAGACTCAAATAAGTCATCAGAATTATCAGATGAAGATTGAGATGCCTTAGAAACTGTAGAACACTTTGTAGATTTAGTTTGAAAAACAGTGTTCTATATAACTGTAGAAAATACATTTTGTTGAATATCAGCCAAAAGTTTTTCATCAGATAAAACATTTTCAAGCTCGACTATTTTGCTTTCAAGAATAGATGTAGGAACATAAACCTTTGCAATCGCAGGTTTTGCCTTCATCTCAGAAGCGGAACAACTAACAAAATAGTAGTTGAAATAACTTTTGGTGTTTTGGAAAGATAACTATCATTTAACTTTTCATAGTTAAACGGTAGTTGCATTTTGTTTTTATTCTTTCTATTTTCAGTTTCTTGGTCCTCAACGTCTTCTGGCAATTTGGTAACAAATTTGGGTTTTAAATGAGTATGTTTACCAGCACAAGCAAGAAAATCATAGTTATAAAGTGCCGGCTGTTTTCTGATGGCTTTCTTAAGATAATGGGGGTTTTCAAAACCAAGTCCCCATTTCTCTTTAACATCAACCTCTTCATTAGGTGCATTGAGAAAAATGGTTTGATCTGTTTGACCTCTTGCATAAAGTTTTGCTTCCAGACCATTTACCTTCTTATTCAAATTCTTGTTTTCAACCTGCAGTTTATAAACAGTTAGTGCAGATTCATTTTTCTTAAACTCATATTTAGACACTTTACCTTCAAACTCAGAAATCCTCTTTTCAAAATCATCTACTTTAGATTTAGAATCAAAATCAGATTTGCGTAAAGAATCAATCAGATCTTTGTTTGAAATAACAGACGTATTAAGGTCAAAAATCTTCTTGTTCTTTTTAGCAACTCTTTCTTTTTCCCTTTTCAAATTATTTTGCAAATTTTGTAGCTCAATCACCATAGATTCCATTTTGGTAATAAAATCTTTTTCAGATAAATTTAATACCCCATTAACTGCCTCATCATCTGACTCGTCATCCTTTACTTCTTTGCCCATGAGACAGATATGAGCTGTTTCTTCTTTCTTGTCATCCTCTTCTCCTTCTGAGTAATCCAGCCAAAACTCATCTTCAGCCATTAGAGCGACACCCGCTTCTTGCTGTCTTGCCGAAAGCAACTTGTTCTGATAATACTGAGAGTTGCGAACTTTCGGCTTCCGACAATCTTTTGCAAAATGACCCATCTTGCCACAATTGTAGCATTTGATTGAGTCAGTTGCTGGCTTTTCAACAGCGGTGTAGTCATTCACAAACTTCTTTTTCTCATTCGGGTTCTTCTCCACATATCTATCCTCTTCATACCTCTTTCCTTCCACTTTCTGTCGATGCTCGTGGTTCTTTGACCTAGATGAAGAATAACGTTGATAATTTGATCCCGGCTTCTTGTAAAACTTCTTTTGAAACGCACAGGTCAGCAACAATATGGCTTGTTTCAAATTCTATTCATCATCACTATCTGAAACAGAATCAGACTCTGAACTTGTAAGAACTATCTTCTTTTTCTTTTCTTTCTTCTTTTCTCCAGCTATCAAAGCAATCGGATCAGGAACTTTTTCTGCCTTTTTCTTCTCAGCTCTTTTCTCTTCAACCCCTTCCTCATTTTGCCTCAAGGTCTCAAATACCTCATGTAAAGGAATTTCATTCAAATCCTTCATCTGCTTCATCCTTCTTGTATGTTTCTTCCACTCAGGTCGTAGAATAATTAAAAATTTGACATTGTTTTCCAACTGCTTCTTTTTAACTTTATTCTTCGTCAGCTCATTCAGAAACAATACAAACCTCTCATAGGTATCTTCCAGACTCTCATTCTCCTTAGCTTTGAATTCCCCATAACTATTGATGCAGTTCACCACTTTCATCTGATTTCCAACCTTTGATCCCATCATCATCTTTTGCAACTGATCCCACATCTTCTTAGCATTGGCTTTATAACTGTCAATCTTGATGTAGATCTCGTTTGGGATGCTTTGAAGAAGTAATGATCTTGCTTGTTTATCTGCTTTGTATCGACTTTTCTGATCTTCAGAATATTGAGAAATATCCACTGTCGCTGTTTTCATCTTTTGCTCTCTTTCCTCAGTTCCATCTTCACTATCAGAAGAATCAACATCAGGTACTTGAACTGTTATTGGAGATATTGGACCTTCGGTGATAGACAGAAGAATATTCTCTCCATTTGAATGCCGATCTATGAAATCCAAGAATCTGTCCTTCCATTGTTCATACTCGCCTTTGAATAGAACTAGAGGCTTAACATCAGTACCGATTGAAAGAGCATCTTTGGAAGTCATCTTGTTTAACCTGTTTCAAAAATATAACAATAAGAAACTAGAACTGATCGTTAGTCCAAATGAAACAATCAAGAAATATGAAATATAAAAAAAATCAAAATGCGAAAAACACAAAAATTTAATCCAAGTCTTTTCTGCTATGCGTGTCTCTTAGGAAACGCATTCCTCAACTATGCGTGTCACACTTGAACCGCATATCTCACTATGCGTGTCACACTTGAACCGAACATCACACTATGCGTGTCAACTTGAACCGGACATCACCAATATGCGTGTCAGGTATGAAACGCACACTTTGCTTATCCTTCTACTTTGTCAACTATGCGTTTCTCAAAGGACAAACGCACACCTCTTCTGTGCGTGTCACAAAAGAACCTCTGTTATGCATGTCTAGAATCAAACTGTTCGTGTCACAAATGAACACTTCTAATGTGCGTGTCAAGAAGCAAACGCATTACACAATATGCGTGTCGAGAAGCAAACGCATTTCAAATTATGCGTGTCACTTTACGCCCGCAAGACACACTGTGCGTGTCTAGTTACATCCGCACAACACTCTGTGTGTGTCTCGTTACAATTCTCAAATGACTTTACACCTGCACAATCTGATTCTTCTTTGAATGACCCGTATTCTTCTGAATAACTTGTACACTTCTTGATGATAGACCCGCACAATCCGATGAGTCAAACGCACATCTTATGAATCACCCGCATATCTCGATGAACACCCGCACACCTTGAAAATCGTTCAGATTCACTAAAAACTCATTTCTGTCTGGAATTCTAACTCGAAACTTCGACAATTTGATCTTCTAAACAACTCGAACACAAAACTATCACTAATATTCGATCAAATACACCAAAATTACAATTTTGATTCAAGAACAGTGTCAAGAACTCATGTATACCAAAACCCACAAAATTCGAAAATTTGAATGAATTACAGTGCAATTCTTGATAACACCTATACAGACTCGATCGATTTCACATTCCTTACAAAACCTAATCGATTACAACTCCAAAAACTCACTCAAACTCGGATTTGATCTTGACTTCGATGAACAGTAAAAACGAACTTTCTGATTTTCTTGAAATTTCGATTTGGATCTGCTCTGATACCAATTGTTTGTTCCCAGATTCTAGTTTCTAATTCAAGATTAATCAAACACACACAAAATAAGAATCAATTACCTGTTTGATTAATTTCTCAATTCCAAGATTACAAGATTCTCTCTCTACAATCTCTCCAACGAACTCTCTCTTTCTCTCTCTAAAAATACAACTGAATAATGCTCCAATTAAGTTCTCTACAAAATACAAATAAAGAAAAACTATTTATACTACAAGGAAACTGAAAACAAAAACAAATACAACTAAGTTTGACTTATTACAAAATAGACTTTGACTTTTAATGAGATTTGACTTTAGCAGCTTTGACTTTCTCAACTTTGACCTTCAGTCTTCTTGATCTTGTATCCAACAGATTTATGCTCTAACAGGCACTTAGTCAATTTTTATGAAATATGTTGATTATTTCTACAACTTGACTAGGCATGGGGATTATGCCACCGGGGATCTCAAACTATAGACCGTAGGTGGTTGAACTTGATTACTATGTGACCCATGATATTTAACTTCTAGCAAACGAGTCTTTCTTAGATCATTAGGAGCTCGAACTATAGACCGTGGGTGGTTGAACTCGATAACTAGTGGTGCTATAATAGAAGCTCTATAACATTACATGTGACTTACTTTTGTATTCCATCACTAGCAATTGTAAACCGGGTCTTCCCCCGTTACCTTGTCAAACCTTGTTCCCTCCCAAGGGTAAATGTGGTATAAACTAATAATAAACTCTCGTTATTGAAATGCTTTAGTATTAAATTGTTCTCTAATGTGTTTTATAAATGTTTGAACTCATTAGGCGAAAGCGTAACACTTTCTTTTAAATGGCATATATTCAGGCTTTTTAAGCGTTGGGGCTTCCAATGCTTGAGTGGAGCGTTCGGTCGCCATCTTGGGCATTTTTGAGGTTGATGGATTTTGTTAGCAAGCGATACATGGAGATGATATTCTTTTGGCAATGATAGTGACACCCGTCCTTAGTCTAGCTTAGCTTAGTTGAGATTAGTAGGTTGTCGTTTATCATTCATATTTGTTTTGTAAACGCCTTTACAATTTCCACTTTTTAGGTGATAACTCGCATATGTTATAATGGATGGTTCGTTTAATCCAAATTTTAAATTACACCTATTTTTAGGGGTGTTACAAATTCGTTTCAGAGATTATTTTTAGCGAACTAGGTATGAATGTAAGATGCCTAGAGTTAACTGAATTAATAAGTTACAATTGGTGAGATTGGGTAGAATTCTTAAGATAAGGCAGAGTTAGAGTCGACGAAAATGCACTAATTGGGATTTGTAATGATGGGGATAAGAATTCTTGTGTATGATGTGTTTATAGCTTCACTTAGCTAATGCTATTATGAATATTTTATTACGTGGGCATGATTGACTTACTATTGTTATGATGATTGATGAATGTAGCAATACGTTTCTTTATATCTCTCTATAGTATTTCTTACCCTCTTTCTCTTGTGTGTAACAGTCTCTAGTGGTTAACACACGGAGTAGACCAACATCTGAGGCAGATGGACAAGAGGCAAGTGTATCCAACTCGAATCAGTTGGATAGCGTCGTGAATGCTATTCCTCCACTGTTACCGCCATTGGTCGGCGGGAGAGTAGAGCATATACCCTGGGTAACTCTAGCTTCCTCCAGCCCCGTTATTCAAGAGGTGAACTCTCAGACGGAGTTAATGGCTAATATGATGCAGATGGTTACCTCTGCAATGGAGAAACAATAAGAGACTTTTCTGAAAATGTTGCATGACTGGGATGCCAGTCTTCGGAGACATGAGACCGTCGCTGAAAATATAGTGTCGGGTTTCGGGGGTACCGGGAATGTGATTAGAATCGAGGAACACTTGGTTGCCGAAGCTAGGTAAGGTGGAAGAGTATGTTCCTACAAGTCCTTTCTTTGTAGCAAACCATTAGATATTTCGGGTTCAGATGATCCGATCGCTTGCATTAACTAGATCCAAGAGATCGAGAATGCATTTGGATCTAGTGAATGCGAGTATAGACAAAAGGTGAAATTTGACTCTCAGATGTTAAGTGGCCCTGCTCTCAGTTGGTGGAATGTTACCAAGTCCACTCTAGATGCTACCATTTTGGCTCAACTGTCATAGGTCATGGTCAAGAGGAAGATAATGGAGGAGTACTGTAATGATCGAGCGATCGACTTCATCCAGGAGGAGTTCCGAGCCCTCAAAAAAGGTAACAATATGGTGAGGGAATACACTCTTCTTTTCATCGAGAAACTTGATCTAGTGGGGCATGTAATCCCAAGTGAGAAGGAGAAGATCAAGGCCTACCTTAAAGGCCTACCGATCGATATGATGGCCATGGTCCCAATCTCAAAGGCATCCACTTTTTGTGAACCATCGATGAAGCCAAACTCATGGAGGATGTGTATGCCCGGAAGAAATAGGAGGAAGTAGTAGTTGGTGAAAAGAGGAAGTGGGAAAGAAATTTTGGATCCTTCAAGCGACGAACACCGTACAACAACAACAGTAACCGAAACAATGACTCAAGGAGAGAGGCTAGGTGGTGCCTGAAGTGTAAGAGTAAGCATTTAAGCCCGTGCCACTCAAAGTAAGACTCCTGTTACAAGTGTGGGAAATTTGGTCATACCCAACGAGACTGCCCAGTGAAGGGCCCCATTTGCTTCGAGCGTAAGGATCCAGGCCATTTCCGCAATGAGTGCCCAAAACTCATGACGGGAGGAAATCCCGTGAAGAAAGAAAGCTCACCAAGGGTGTCGGGGAGAACCTTTCAGATGACAGCCGAGGAGGCAAAGGCATCGACAAATGTGGTGTCTGATACGTTTCTTGTTAACTCCATACCTGCACATGTTCTTTTCAATTCTGGTGTAAGTTATTCCTTCGTATCAATTTCCATTTTGTCAAGATTGCCTATGACTGCTAGTACATTAGAAGATGCTCTAGTAGTGGAAATAGTGAAAGGTAGTCATATCCTTATTAACGAAGTCTTTAACAATTATGTTTTGGGGATCGAGGGGAGGAAGTTTTCGATAAAACTCTTTCCAATGTCCATTCGTAGATTTGACATGATAGTCGGGATGGACTGGTTGGGAGAGAATCAAGCCTAGATTCTTTATTCAAAGAAATTAACCTGAATTCCATTGGTGGGAGATAGCGAGGTCCTTATATATGGGGAGAGAATGAATGAAGATGTGGTGGTCATTTCAATAGCTAAAGCACGTAAGTGCTTGGTGAAAGGGTGTTCTTGCTACTTGGCATACATGGTGGATGCCGAGTTGGAAAAGAAGAAGCTTGAAGACGTTAGAGTTGTTTATGAATTTTTGGATATATTTCCCGATGACTTGCCCGGGTTAACACCCAACCGACAAGTCGAATTCCGAACAGACTTAATTCTAGGGCTGCTCCAATCGCTAGAGTGCCTTATATATTGACACCATCTGAAATACAAGAGATGATGTTGCAATTACAAGATCTCTTATAGAAGGGATTTGTGAGACCGAGCTCGTCTCCTTGGGGAGATTCGGTCCTGCTCGTGAAGAAGAAGGATGGCGAGATGAGAATGTACATCGATTACCGAGAACTGAACAAGGTGACCGTGAAAAACAAGTACCTGCTCCCAAGAATCAATGACCTATTTGATCAACTTCAAGGGGCGGGGTACTCCTCGAAGATCGACCTTCGTTCAGGGTACCACAAGGTGAAGGTGAAGGTGAAGGATGAGGATGTGGCGAAGACCTCCTTTAGAACACGATACGGTCATTACGAATTTCTAGTAATGCCATTCAAGTTGACGAATGCACCGACTGTGTTCATTGATTTGATGAACTAGGTGTGTCACCCTTTCCTCGATAAGTCAGTGATCGTGTTTATCGACGATATACGCGTCTACTCTAAAGATGAGACACAACACAAGCAACATCTTTGGGAGGTTTTGGAGGTTTTGATAAAGGAGAAGTTGTACGCAAAATTCTCCAAGTGTGACTTTTGGCTAGAGGAAGTTCAATTCTTAGGCCATGTAGTCAACTGCGATGGAGTGAAGGGAGACCCGTCCAAGATTGGGGCGATGATGAATTAGGAACCACCCAAGAGTCCATCCGAAATCCGAAGTTTCTTGGGTTTAGCAGGCTATTATAAGAGGTTAATTCAAGATTTCTCCAAAATTGCTTCTTCCTTGATTGCCTTAACCCGAAAGAATGTGAAGTTCGTGTGGGCATAAGCTTAAGAGAAAGCCTTCCGAACTCTTAAAAAGAGTGCAAAACTCCATTCTTGTCACTTCCGGAAGTAGGGCTGGCAATGGGTAAGGGTAAACCCGTTAGCCGTTATGTTTCGACCCGTTGGATAAGGATATGGATAAAGAAACTTTTATCCATTCATTCACTTATCCATTACCCGTTTACCCGAAATTTTAGTGGGTAGGATATGGATAAACGGTTTTTCGTTATGCATTACCCGTTACCCGTTACGATAATATATATATATATATATATATGATGTATATATGTATAATTATATCAAATTAAATATTAGTGTATATATACATAATTGTATTAAATTAATTATTAATATTTTTTAATAATGTTGTCGTATTTTAACGTGTACTTTAATTTATTTTTATATTTATCGAGTAAAAGATTTCATACTAATTAAATGAGAAACAAGATGGATTTAGAAAAATAAATACAACGAAAAGTGTTAGTCTTACACTTTTTAAATTATTTTTAAAATATTATACTATGATTATATTTAGAGTAATTAAATGTTTACTACAACAAATTAGATATAAAATAATAACTATATTTATGAACTTATGCTTTTTACTTATATGTTTGAAGTTTAACAATATCAATTGTAGTTAAAAATGAAATTTTGTTTTACCATTTATCCATTACCCGTTTCGTTAACCGTTACTTTTAATGGGTTGGGTAGGATACGGATAATGGTTTTATAAGATGGATAATTACCCGTTTCGTTACCCGCTATTTTAAATGGATTGGATAACGGATTAATAGTTACCCTACCCATACCCTACCCGTTGCCAACCCTATCCGAAAGGATTTGAAGAAATCGTGGTCTATAGCGATGCATCCAAGATGGGTTTGGGTTGCGTTTTGATGGAACGGGGAAAAGGTGATCGCCTATGTGTTAGAACATATTTTATGTTCTATTTAGAAGTTGTATAAAGTAATCTACTTTATTGTATTTGGGCTTGTATATGGGTTTAGGCTTAATAGTTTACAAGGGTTATGGGGGAGTATATAAAGAAATCTTGTAATAGTTTAGGTTTAACTTTTCAATTGAGAAAAATTCCTTCAACCAAAATGTAGCCGTCTATGTTTTTTGCTCTCTTAGTATAGTTTTTATTTTATGCACAATAATACTGATTTCTACTCCTTTTTTTATCCTTGTTCTTGATAATCAAACCAATCATGATCTCAATGTAACCAACAATTGGTATTAGAGCCTAACAGAAATCATCTTTCTGATCGATTGAGAGATCTGTTGGTTTGATAGAACAGTCGACTGAATATTTCGAAATTATGTGTTATTTGTTGATTAGTTGATTCTGAGGTTATTATATATCATTATCGAATCAATTACTATTGTCAATTTCATTCCAGAAGTCAGATTAGTCGATTCTTTGAGTATTTATGTTCGAAAATATTGTTTTCTGTGGTTGGATCGAAGTGTAGTTTAGAGATGAAATTAGTCATTGTGATCAACTACAAATATGCTTATTTGTTATTTTCGAACCTGTGGATAAAAGCTTAACTCTGGATTCGACGTGTTGAAGAATCTATTGAAGAAATTCAGAAAATCAGTTCGAGATCTACAATTTTCGCAAGATCTGGAGAAGAACTCGCTAATTTTGAAGGTTTCGCAAGAGTTTTCGCAGAACATATGGACACAACAAATTTTTGGAGTATAGAACTCGCAAGTAACCTAATTACGAAAGTCATAGGATTCGCAGGTTACTGTGCTCACGTTGTGTGCGAATCCTGAAGGATTCGCAGGCCACTTAGTACCTAATGTCTAGGTTTCGCAGGATAAGTTTGCGAATTGTGGCTTCCAAATATTTTGAAAATTGTTCTAAGTGTTGAATTTGCAGGTTAGAGGACTGCAAAAGTTCAGAATTCGCAGGTATGTATTTAGCGAATTCTGAAGAATTCGTGAACATGTTGTCTGCGAAAAGCGAGGATTCGTTATTGTGAGGCTTGGGAAAGTTAAGGATTTGCATGGCAAGCCTCTGCGAATCGTGGTCCAGGCTCAGTCCATCTTGCGAATTGTGCTCTAATTGTCAAGAGATCTGCGAATTTTGGTGTTTTTCTGAAAAATTCTGACTGTTCTGAACCCATTTTTGATACAAGCTGCCTTATTATGAGATTTAATTGCCAAATTTTTTTTTTGTTCTATTTAGAAGTTGTGTAAAGTAATATACTTTATTGTATTTGGGCTTGTATATGGGTTTGGGCTTAATAGTTTACAAGGGTTATGGGGGAGTATCTAAAGAAATCTTGTAATAGTTTAGGTTTAACTTTTCATTTGAGAAAGTTTCCTTCAGCCAAAATGTAGTCGTCTATGTTCTTTGCTCTCTTAGTATAGTTTTTATTTTCTGCACAATAATACTGATTTATACTCCTTTTTTTATCCTTGTTCTTGATAATCAAACCAATCATGATCTCAATGGAACCAACACTATGCATCAAGATAACTCTAGGAGCACAGGAAGAACTATCCAATCCATGACTTGGAGCTAGCGGCTGTGGTATTCGCTTTGACGGTACAAAATGCAAGCAATTCATGGACCACAAGAGTTTGAACTACGTGTTCGATCATAAGGAGTTGAACATGAGACAACGACGTTGGTTGGAACTACTAAAAGACTATGACTGCGAATTACCCTACCACCCGGGTAAGGCGAATGTAGTAGCGGATGCCTTGAGCTGGAAAGAGTATGGTAGTGACATTTGGGCTACACTCGCAAGAATAGACTTAGTATCCAACTTGATTGATCAGATAAAGACGTCTCAGAGAGAGGCCTTACTTGAAGAAAACCTCAAAGTGAAGTAATGATGAAGCAAAAATCACTTCTGAACGAGGACGACTGTGGGTTAAAGCTATACCAAGGTAGTACTTAAGTGCCTAAGATAGGGGAAACTGGGAGTTACTTCTAGAGGATGCGTATAAATACAAATACTCCATCCATCCGTGTAGTACCAAAATGTACCGGGATTTTAAATCAACATATTGGTGGCCCGTTATGAAGTTGGATGTGGCAAACTACGTGGAAAGGTGCATGACGTGCTTGCAAATAAAAGCGGAGCATCAACGACCCTAAGGGAACCTCCAATCCTTAGAGATCCCGCAGTGGAAGTGGGAGCACATCACGATGGATTTTGTGACCAAGTTGCCGAAGACGCTGAGAGGGCATGTACAATTTGGGTAGTGGTGGACCGATTGGCGAAGAGTGCCTATTTCTTAGCGATGCGAGAGATGTTTCCCATGGAAAAACTTTCTAGGTTATACATCAACGAAGTCATCTCGTGACATGGGTGTACCATTGTCAATCGTATCCGACCGAGACAGTCGTTTTACTACCAACATTTGGGACGACTTGCAGAAAGAGTTGGATACGAGGGTGAAATTGAGTACGACCTATCACCCCCAAACGGTAGGCCAAAGTAAGTGGACGATTCAGACGCTGGAAGACATGTTGATATCATTTGTCATCGACTTTGGTGGTAGTTAGGACTCTCACCTCCCTTTGCTGGAGTTCGCCTACAGCAATAGTTATCACTCCAATATCGGGATAGCAACGTTCAAAGCTTTGTATGTATGGTTAGAAGTGTAGAACTCCTGTGTGTTGGGTCGAAGCAGGAGAGAAGCAATATGCCAACCCCAAGATCTTTCAAGAGATCACCGACAAAGTGAAGGAAATCCCCAAGTAGTTAAAGGTGGCTCAGGACCGACAAAAGAGTTACGCCGATAAAAAGAGAAGGCCAATAGAGTTCCAAGTAGGTGACCGTGTTATGTCGAAGGTGTCACCTTGGAAAGGCATAATACGGCTTGAAAAGTGCGGGAAGCTAAGTCCTCGTTTTCTTGGACCGTTTATAAAGATGGTTTTGATGGATTTTCACAATCAAGGACTATTTGGAATATAGAGAGCCATAAAGGTGAAATATGTTGCGTGACTTAATTATAGTGTAATGGATCCTTAGGCACTTAGTCGATTTTTATGGAATGGGATGATTATTTCTACAACTTAGCTAGGCATAGGGATTATTCCACCAGGGATCTCGAACTATAGACCGTGGGTGGTGGAACTCAATTACCATGTGACCCATGATATTTGACTTCTAGCAAATGAGACTTTCTTAGATCATTGGGAGCTTGAACTATAGATTGTGGGTGGTTGAACTCGATAACTAATGGTGCTATAATAGAAGCTCTATAACATTACATGTGACTTACTTTTGTGTTTTTTTGTGTTTCGTCACTAGCAATGGTAAACCGAGTCTCCCCCGTTACCTTGTGAAACCTTGTTCCCTCCCAAGGGTAAATGTGGTGTAAACTAATAATAAACTCTCATTATTGAAATGCTTTAGTGTTGAATTGTTCTCTAATGTCTTTATAAATGCTTGAACTCACTAGGCGAAAGCGTAACAATTTCTTTTAAAATGGCATGTATTCAGGATTTTTAAGCGTTGGGGCTTCCAATGTTTGAGTGGAGTGTTCGGTCACCATCTTGGGCATTTTTGAGGTTGATAGATTTTGTTAGCAATCGATACTTAGAGATGATATTCTTTTTGCAATGATAGCAACACCTGTCCTTAATCTAACTTAGTTTAGTTAAGATTAGTAGGTTGTCGTTTATTATTCATATTTGTTTTGTAAACACCTTTACAATTTCCCCTTTTTGGGTGATAACTCACATATTTTATAGTGGTTGGTTCGTTTAATCCAGGTTTCACGTTACATCTATTTTTAGTGGTGTTACAGAAAGTACCTAAATTGTATGTATCGTGCTTGAGTACTTTCGATTTGTTCGACTTTTACTTATTGGTTACTTTTTGTTTGATAAACTCCTGATGATGCGGACAAGCTGATCATTTGAATTTGTATAAAGTCTAGTCCTTCCCCAATAGATGGGTAGGATGTCGTAACATGAGCTTGGGTGATGCTAGGGAACTCGAGAGGGTTCTTATAACACCAACTAGAGTTGGGGTTGCATAGTGAGATAGACTCTAACCCTCTGGATCAATAGGCAAGGTAGTTAGTGTATTATAAACACTTAGAGTATTTGTCTCTGCATGTTTCATTGAAGCTGAGAATGTTCATTAAGCGTCCTCACTAACAAGATTGTAAAGTTAAATATTCGAGTTTTTGACAAGAGGTCTTAGTACTTGTTGTGACTTGGCTTCTTGAAAGGGAGTGCCCACTCCCATGCATTTTAGTGAGCACTATTATTGATCAAGTGCTCACCATGAAATATGGGGAAAAGCCATACCTACATCTTATCTTTTATTCATAGTCTTATATCAAAGTTATTTTCATCAAACCAACCAACTTATTTGCTTCCTCTCTAATTGAAACTTGTAAAAGGAAGTTCATGAAAACAATTATCTCTTGATTGCTCTGTCCACTATGGACTGTTTACTAACCCACTGCGATTACACATATTTTTCACATACTAGCTATTGTAGCTTTAGTGCAAACTTCTCCAAATGTTATCTCAAGAATACCGAATCTTAGTGCCCATTCGATCTCTAGTTGAGTGTCACCTCAAGGTTCCTGTTCAAATTTTAGTGTTAGTCATTAATATTGAAGATAGGAACGACAAACTTCCTACTTGGCAACACAAAGCATTTATCCCTCATACATAACGGTTAAAGCATCATAACCACAAACTTGGTACATTATAACCATAAGGGTTGTGGTGTACTGGTTAAGGCCCTAAGGGATGTAGTGGAATATCCCATCTATCCAGGGTTCGAATCCAGACGTACACAACAATTGTGGCCACTTAGGTTTAATCGGGGCTGATGTATTTGAGTCATAATTTGTCAAGGGATTAGTCTAGGCATAGCCTAGGATACCCTCCCCTCCCCCTCCCCCCCCCCCCCCCAAAAAAAAACTTGGTAAATTATAACATGGTGGATCAAACACATCAACAACATGTATACTCCAAGGAACTATGATTACATAAGCATCTAATGTTCACATACACTAATGACCACCCAAAAGTTGGGTCAATCCCAATATAATGTTTTACATAGTTTAAAATAGCCAAAAATCCTAACTCATGGGACATACGTCTTAAAACGTCAAATGACCAAAATAGTATGTCTTTTTTTAACATTTATATGAGTAGATGCATGAAGTGTTCAAATGGTTTCAATAAACGAGCAATGGTTATAAAAATCACTACAACTCATGGGTCGAGCAAAATCCAAAAATGAACATTTGACTCTAACCCAAGTCAGCAAATTCTTCAACTTGTCTAATTAGTTTTATAAAAGTCGTCATAAATCCCAAAAACAGATTTTAAAGAGTTTTAAGCAATATCTCATGAGCCAATATCTATTAAAATCGTATTTAATACAACAAATCTCATTAAGAGTGAACTCCTAGGGGCTGTTTACTTGCCTCTTATTGGCACTTATTGAATAAAAGACTCTTACCCTAAAATGTTTACTTACCACTTATTTTAAAAAGAGGGTCTGATCGTGCCGCTTTCCAGATTAGAAGCGGTCAACAACAAATTCCAATCTGATCGTGGTCAGAGGATATGCTCCTGATTTTTCCCCTCCTTCCTCTCTATTTCAATCGCCACTCATTCCTTCCTCTCGTTCAATCATCACTCTTTCCTTCAATCTTCATCAGCAATTCTTTCAATTTAAGTTTCTCCCCCGAGGTCAAAGGCAACGACTTTTTCTATTCTTTCCACGTTTTTCATTCTCTCCAACAACAGACGACGGTGGATGTGTTGGCTGCTCGAACGATGACGGTGAAGGACCCAACTTCTCGATTTCTCATCAGATATCTTATTTATCAGGTTTGACAATTTCTCAACAAATTTCTCAAATGTGAATTGTGGAGTTTAAGCATTGCTTCAGTTCATATTTTAACTTCGAGATTTATATCAATATCAAGAAATCACATGTATAAATCTATGGAATCGCAGGCCATATGCTTTTTAATTTTAGGGGCTTTTGACTCAAGGGAAAATTCTAATCTGTAAGAAAATGTCATTCTAGACTTTTGATCAATGGTATAATATTGGGCTACGGATTTTAACTGGAAGTTTGCATTAGCTAGTTTATTGAATATGTTCTTGAATATTGAGGTTTGGAATTTAATTGAAAATTTGCGCTGTGGATTTTTAACTTGAATGTTTCAATTCAACAAATGAGATGTTAAGTTGTATCAGGTTTAAGTTTGCATGTCTTTTTGGGGTTTAAATTTGAAAGGATGCTAACAAAGATTAACAGAGGAGGAAAAATATATACATGTTCAGATATAAGTTATTTTTTTTTCAATGAAGGTGCTCAGTTGCTCACTGTTATCGATCATTAGAGTGTTGTTTTTACTCATTCAATATTCACTCCACAGGTCATGCATCTTAACCAATTACTATATTGCAACAATAGAACTGCCAAGAAAGAGCTATACCTCATGTTTATTTGCTTTTTTTATTCAACTCAGACAAACTTCCTTGAACTAATTGAAAATTAGACAAACGAAGTTAGTTTATTAATCGTTAGATCATAAACGTAAACTTTTTTCCGAAATATACGAGTTAATTTTGTATATTACGTGAAATGTTGATGTTAGGCACGTTTTAAAAAAAATTACACCAAATAAACTTTTTTTTACCATCATCTGGCATTGAAATAAAAATATAGTTTAGAAGTGGCAATCTCCCAACCATAGTTCTAGCAATTTCCCATCTGTTTGTCTCTCTCTTATGTATATATATATATATATATATATGTGTGTGTGTGTGTGTGTGTGTGTGTGTGTGTGTGGCATGTTGTTAATCCAAGATCACAAGATCTGTAGAGAGAGAATCTAGAGAGAGAAAGTGTGCGCTCAAAATATATCAGTAAATTGTATTCAAAAGTGAAAGTTCTTACAAGCAAACAAGCCAAGAGGACTTAAATACCTCAAAGCACTTACAAGACAGAAAAGAACAATAAGCACTAACAGATAAAGGAAACAAATACAATGATTACTATAAAAACAGATCTAACAATCTCCCCCTCAGTAATCATTGGCGCCGAGGTCTTAAAAAAAATCTTCAAAAACAGCATTGACCTTCTAGGCGACTTTGAAGGATCATTGGCGTTCTTCTCGTTGACGTAGTCTGTTCAGCCCAACTAACACTTCCAATCGTCGCAGAGTTGAACGGAGATTCAGTCTATCTTGAATAGTGACCAAAGTTCTACGGATCAGACGAATTTCATCATTTTCAAAAATATATAACTCTCTTCTTGATTCCAAAAACTTTCTTCTAGCCTCTTGTAGACGATGCTCCAACTGAAGTTTGATCACCTTTAGAGTTCCATAAGAGTAATATCCAATCTCATCAAATCGTAGAAAGCATTTTTCACTTGAGTTGTTCTTATATACTACTCCGTATGGATCTTCGATAATGGTGAATAACGGATAAGACTCTAGATTCTGCAAACTCCGGTTGGGCCTTTCAAGATTAACCACAGGCTGAAAGCTTTCGACGGCCATCTGGAAGTCAAAAACACGATAAAATCGGAGCTGTCGTCGAATGAATCGTTTAATAACAAAAAGAGTTTGAGAAACATCCTGAGTCCGGTGATAAAGATTTCTGAAGTGATCATATAAGAATTCAATATCATCAATTGAAAGATCAGTGAAATCAGCCTCTGAAAAGTTGTACCGATTGCAGTCTCTTCTTTCCACTTCAAGGTCTGGATACCAAATGTTCACAAACTTATTAAATGTGACACTGAGAACTCGAACTATTAGATGAGGAGAAGCAACGTTGTTATTCTTTTTGCGCTGGCATTTGATAAACACTAAGTATTTGTTAGAGCACAAATATGTTGGATTCAAGATCATAAAGTTTGAAGACCAAAAGATCAAGAAGTTAAAGCTGAAAAGTCAACTCTCATCAAAGTCAAAGTCTTTTGTTAATAAAGTCAAAGTCAATGTATTTGTATTTGTTTTCTTGTAATTGTTGTAGGTATAAATACCTTTGTTATCTTTGTAATTCAGTAGGAAGTAAGTCATTGTAAGAAAGTGAGCTGATTAGAGAAGAGCATATAGCATATCATTCTAGTGAGATAGTTTAGAGAGAGAAAGTTGAGAGTTTGTAATAGTTGTGATTAAATCAATGACATATGAATTCGATTCTCATCTTGAGTATTTGTTACTGAATTAGAACTTGAAATTAGGGAATAACAATTGGTATCAGAGCAGATCCAAAGTGAAATCAAATCAAGAAATCAAGAAAAGTTAGTTTTTACTGTTCATGTTTACTGTTCATCGAAGTTCAAATCGATTTTTGAGTTTTTGTGCGATTTAGGAGTTGAAATCGATCAAAGTATGTTCATATAGTATAATCGATCATGTTTGTATGATTTGATTTGTCAATTGCACTGTAATTTTCCTAAATTTTGAATTTTTGTTGATATGTTTGTTCACGAGTTTAATGCACTGTAAATTGATCCAAAATGTATCTTTTTGTATTGGTTTTTGAAATTCTTGAATTGTAATATGTTCTAGTATTGTAATCGATCATTTCTGCAAAGTTTCAAGCCAATTGTCAAAGGTTTGATCGCAAAACAGATGGAAAAATCAATTTCTGGGTCGACATCTTGAAAAACGAGCTAGATCTGCAAAACGCGCAAGTTCGTCGTCAAACGCGCAAGGTTCACCAGCTAGAACGCGCAAGTCAAAGGATAAAATTTGGTCTAAAACGCGCACATTTCGATCTGCGAGTTCTCCAAACGCGCTCATCAAAGCTAGCGAGTTTGAAAAGGAACAGTGGTTAGCGAGTTCTTCGACGTGCGAGTTTGAAGAGGAATAGTTGAAACGCGCAAACTTCGACGTGCAAGTTTTGTAAACGCGCAAGTCTCTGTTAGCGAGTTTCAGCGTGAATAGTCTTTAGCGAGTTTAGGCACTTGCGAGTTTCGTCGATCTGCGAGTTTGATCTGCGTGTTTGCTTGCGAGTTTGCTTGAGAATTTATAGAACGCGCAAGACTCAGTCTGCGAGTTATTCAGTCTGCGAGTTTTAGGGCTTGCGAGTTCAATAGTGACTTGCGAGTTTCTATTCTTAGAATATTTTTTGAGAAATTTTCAAAACTGTAATATGCCCTTTAATAGTGAAATTTTTTTCTCTAGGGGCGCTGCCCCTCGACCCCGCAAGGGCGTTGCCCCTTGAACCGTTAGCGGGACCCCCGTGCTAAGTCTGCGGAGGGGGACACAAGTTCTTTCTGTGATCAAAATTTCTGATTTTTTTTAAGATTTCTGTATTTTTCTTGTGATTTCATATTGGATTAACGATCAATTTTGTCAAGTTCTTTTTGTAACAGATATTCAAGATGGGATATTTTTCTGATGATGAAAAGAAGATTGTCGAGCTCGAATTAGAAAACAAAACTCTCTCTTCCTCAGTTACCTACTATTCAAAGAGGTCAAAGAGATACAAACATGAAATGAATCTACTGAAAGAAGAAGTTAGTGATTTAAAGAAGATGAATGAAGATCTTTTGAAACAGACTTCTGAGCTTAATGAAGAAAAGGTTTTGCTTTTGGAAGCTGAAAATGCTAAGCTAAAGAACAAGATTTCTGATTTAGAAGATCACATTGTTAAGGTTTCTGATTTAACTGGTGTGCTAATGAAAAGAAGATCTTTGAGTTAGAACTGCAACTTGTTGAAGAAAGATCAATTTTTGAGAAAGAAAAGAAAGAATTTGCAAAGAAATTCTCCGAGTTTTCCAGAAAGTGTGCTGACGAGAAGAAAATGGTTGAGCAAAAATGCATTAAGCTTTCTCAACAAATTTCTGAGTTTGAGAAAGTAATTATTCTGGAAAGAGAAAAATTTGCAAAGGAAAGAAAGATCATAGAGCAAAAGAATGTTGGGATATTCAAAGAAATATCTGGTTAGAGGACAAATGCTGAAAATGGTTTTGAAGAAGAAAGGAATATTTTTGAATCAGAGATAAAGAAGCTAACTACAAAGCTATCTGAACTATCTGAGAATGCGCTTATAGAGCAACAAACGAAGTCTGAATTCAAGACAAAGATTGATCTTCTTGTAAAAGAAAGAGACAGTTTCACTTCAAAGATTAAAGAGTTTGAAAAGATTGTTTCAAAGGTGGTGGTGACTGAGCAGACGAATCCAGAGTCACAAATCCACGCACCTCGAAATAATTCAGCTGATTTTAAAAAGACAGCCTCAAGCTCACACATGAAACCTGTTTCTTCAAGAAGGTTAGTCAATTCATTCAATCAGATTCGTACTTCTAATATTTTCTATGATCAACATGTAGATAGTTCGGGTACACAAAGAAGAAGAAGAAAATACCAAGAAGAGAAACTGGTATGGAAAGTGAAACCAGTGGATGATGATGAGAAGAATGATGAGAAGAAGGAAGAAAAGAAAAGAAAGAAGAAAGAAAACAAATCATTTGTATCTGCATCAAATGCAAAGAAGAACAAAGTGCTTAAAGGTAAACCTGATCTTGCTTACTCGAGAGATCAAATGTTCAGGTTATCTAAAAAGAGGTATTGTTCTTACTGTCATACATATGATTTTGTTCATAAAGCAAGTGATCATTACTGGTATGGTTCTTATTCAGTTACTCCCATTCGAACTGCAACTAACACACATGGACCCAAATACCAGTGGGTACCAAAACCGAAAGCTGATTTTGTGTTGCAGGCACCTCAAGTCAAGGGGGAGTAAGAGAACCAAGGCTTCTAAGCACATCAGCTTAGAACCCGTACTTCAACGAAGTTTGACTTCTAAACACAACAGTTTAGGACTCGTACTTCAATGCTTAAAGAGATGCTACTCCCGGGCTGATAAGAGAATGTACTCAGATACTCAAATAAGGAAATCAACCTTCAAGGGGGAGTACATAATTTTTTTTTCTGGAAATATGTATTCGGAAGATATGACGAACTACACTTCAAAGGAAGTTGTAGATCTCTATCATGTGCTTTTTCACTGATAAATTTCAGATGCATATTTTCAGGGGGAGTAAAAGATTATGACTTCTGATTATTTCATATCAGAACTCGTACTTTAATTGTTTTACTGCTTTATGTCTTTTAATTTTTGTGAATAAATTTGTTTTTGACTAGACTTTGAGACTTGCAGGATGAGAGAAGCTGAAAAGATCATATCTAAATGACTACAGCTTGACTTTCTGAGAATTAAGATTGCGCGAAAAGATAAATTTCTTATCTTAATCTCAAAAGTATCTGAAAGAAGGACAACTTTCAGGTATAGAAAACATGTTCTTAAATGTTCAAACCACTTCCCGATTCTTAAACAGATTTTATAATTTGGAAGTGTGATTTTAAATGTTTTCATTTTGTGCTTACATTGATAAACAAACCGTGTGTTTCCAAAGATAAATACTTGAGTATTGTCTTTTCTATATACTTTCAAGTATTCACACACACCGGTTTGAATCTTTGTTCAAAATGTTCTTATCATGTCTCTAAATTGGAACAATTTTTATTCGATGGTAAGACACTCCGCTTGTATTTCAAAGAATTTTGAGCGATATTTCATTTCGAAACGGTCATTTCAAGAATGTCTATATCTTGTTTCGTATAGACAAATATCAATTTTTCTTGACCTTAAGCTTTAATTGATATATCATTCATTTCTGATCATTTTATACAATGTCAGATTTTCAAACAAGTCTTTTGCATTCATATTCATTCATTCACTATACTTGTTTGAAAATACTTCAATGTTTAAAAATTCTCATATTTTCATGATTACTTTTTGAGCATACATTCATCTGATATTTGTATATGAGCTTTAACTGATACAGTTAAACCATTTGAGCAACTCATGCTTTATAGGAAATATGGGTTCTTTGTGCTAGGACTTAATTGAAACTTCTATGGATTCACGTTAACCAGTGTTTTCTACCCAAGAAGTTAATCCTTTAGTGATTGAGTGTGAGGAGTCTAAAGAAATGAGTGTGGGTGTGATGAGGTAAAATGGAAAAGAGAGTTTGGTTAGTAGTGAGCTTATTGACAAAAAGAAAGAGGGTGTGAGATCAGAGTAAAAGAATATCAAACTCTGCACCAACTACTTTCTGAGCCGGGCAGCCACATTACAAGCATTTCACAAATCTTTGGTGAATGTTATTGAAACAGGCAAATAGCCCATGCCAACTTTTGCTTAAACCCCACTAACCACTCATTTTCTTCTCAAAAAGAAAATGTTTCACATTTTCAAGGGGATGCAGCATATAATCTATCTGATTTTCATTTGGAAAATCTGGATATTGAAAAAGAAGGAAGTCTGCCCCACCTTCGCACTTCAATCATGCACTTAGAGTCTGTGTTTATCTACTGTTGTCTCAGTGGTTTACACTATGTTGAGCCTTATTATAAAAAGCAATTATTCGTGCTTAATTCTTTCTACACATGCACGAGCACACAAAGAATTTGTTTCTTTGTCATAACATTCATAGAAATTGCCTTTGTGGTATTTCGATGATTGGATGGAAGCCCTGGGGGAGTGAACATTAAAAATCTCCTTTCTAATGTGTATTTGTTACACACAGTGACTTCGTGTTACTGACAGGCATTTTAACTGATTCATTTGTTGATTCAGGTGTTACATTCTTATTTTGTCTGGATTTGCAAAGATCTAGATGAATACCTGGTTATGGATCAAAGAATCAGAGTCTCTTGGACAGATCAGATTGGTCAAAGACATTTCTTGGAGAGAAAGTTTTGATGATATTATTGCTCAAATCATCAAAAAGGGGGAGAAGAGTTCAAGAAATGTTTGAGAAAGCAAATAAGAATACAAGAAATGTTTGAAAGTTTTTGAATGAAAAAGAATAGAAGTGTTGAAGATAATTTGCTGAAGCAAAGTGTGTTTTGTCTGAAAGAGGTTTAGTTACAACCGTGGGAGATTGTTAATATTCTTGAAGATCAGTTTTTGAAGAAGATTGCTGAAAGTTTTTAAAGATACTGTGCTTATCAGAGAAGGGGATATTGTAAAGATTTCATATTAATAGGGGGAGCATGAGAATTGGTTGAGAAATTTATGTTTGTATCAAAAGGGAAGATTTCAAGAGAAGATACAGATTGTTAAAAGGGGGAGTTTATTCAAACGAGCTTAATCAAAGAGAAGATCGCATTGCTAAATCTTTTAGTAATGATCTTGATCCAAAGGGGGAGATTGTTAGAGCACAAATATGTTGGATTCAAGATCATAAAGTTTGAAGACCAAAAGATCAAGAAGTTAAAGCTGAAAAGTCAACTCTCATCAAAGTCAAAGTCTTTTGTTAATAAAGTCAAAGTCAATGTATTTGTATTTGTTTTCTTATATCTTTGTTATCTTTGTAATTCAGTACGAAGTAAGTCATTGTAAGAAAGTGAGCTGATTAGAGAAGAGCATATAGCATATCATTCTAGTGAGATAGTTTAGAGAGAGAAAGTTGAGAGTTTGTAATAGTTGTGATTAATTCAATGACATATGAATTCGATTCTCATCTTGAGTATTTGTTACTGAATTAGAACTTGAAATTAGGGAATAACAGTATTCATGTTGATAAGCTTCTGATTCTTTCTCTACTCCAAGTATGGCATATATATTGACTGTCCTTAACTAGAAACAAAGATGTTGCTTTGGATATCTTCAAGAAAAGTTGTTCTGAGTCTAGAAGCCATATATCTCTGCTGTAGATTTCTCTGCCTTTGCTGCCTAGATAAAGCTTCTCCTTCTTCTAGAAGAGATGGAGGAATTACCGGTTCGGAAGAAGGAATATCTGCTTGAGCTCTAGATGACTGACCAACTTCAAATGCACTTGACGGAATATTGGTTGTCGGAGCAGAACTAGTTACTGGAGTAGATGAAGGTTGATCAACTTCTGGAATCTCACCTTGACTCGGAAGATCACTATATAGCAATTCAACCTCTTTTGTATCTGATGCATCCATGAAAACAGTATCATCCTCTGTATCAGATAAGATGATGATATTGTTGCAATCTTCTTCTTTAACTTGAGCAACTTTCTTAAATCTAACTTCTTCATCATCATCTAAAGTTATCTCTATGAAGTTCGCGAAGAAAGATCTCATGTCATTTGCTGCTTCCGACTCTTCAACTTCATGAGCAGTACCTGAGACATCTGGATCCACATAAACTATAATTTTCATATTATTAATATTTGCTTTAGACATTTTAAATTCATTATGCAAAGCAGTTACATCAGCATTGTCAACCATGACATTCATTAAATCTTGGATACTGCAATCTTGAACTGTATCAGCAGTCTTTTCTCTATGTCCAGCCACTTCTTTTTGAACAACTCCTCGTGCTTCAGAAGACCCTTCTGTTCTTTGTCTCTTTGCCATCTCCCCCTCATGGCCTTGATGATCGGGATCATCTTGGTCATGTCGGCGTTTAAGAGACGGGCCAACCTCAGTCCTGCATGATTGCTCTAGATGATCAATCTTGTTAGATAGATCAGAGAAAGCTTGTGACATAAAAGAACGAAGATCAGATAAACTGGATCTAACTTCTGATCTGAATTCCTGAAATTCATGAGATAAAGCATTTATGCGATCAGAATCGGAAGAGGAAGAAACTGGAGGCGGCGTTGGCTGGAAGTTCCTCAGCAGAGAGATCAAATCTTGATCTTGATGTTGTGGCGGAGACATAGATAGAAGATGCGCATAAAGAAGATCAGATAGCTCAGAAATCGGAGAATCATGAATAGAATCCCTGGAAATTCCCGTAGACTGAGTGAATATTGACGGAAAAGGAAGAGATATAATCGGTGATGTAGATGAAGACACCGCAGAAGAAGGCTCCCGAAGAATCACCCCTGAAGGACGACGGAAAAGATTCTTAGGAGGAATAACCGAAGTATCTATCTCTGGCATTTCCCCTTTGAAAAACGACTTCAGCTTGTTAATATCTTCTTCTTTTTGAGCATCCACCCTTTCTGAGAACTGACGAATTACATCATTCAGAGTTGTAAATTTCTCCGAAGAAACATGTGCGGAAACCATAGAAAGCTCAACAACAGAAAAAGTGGTAGCAGTAACCTCACCTGTAAAAGAAGCAGGAGTTTGACTCTATGTTTGAGTGGAGGTTTAAGCAAATGAGATATCTAGTTCATCAACGTTTAGACGGGCAACAGAGGGATCAATAGATACCGATTCATCTTCTGAAACATCTTCTGAGACAACAACCACTTCTGGTGTTCTTATTTTCCGATCATACACTTTCATGTTGAGTTGATCGGCATCATCATCACCATCGTCTGAATCACTTGTTGTATTTTCACCAACATCAGAAAGATCAGCATTTGTGGCATCATCATTAGCAACTCCAGTTTCATCAGGATTAGCATCTTCTCTAACATCAGTAGTAACATTAGTGGCTTTAGCTTCAATAACAGCAATGACAGATTCCACGTGTTGAGTAGCAACGTCTTGTGGTGCTGCAAAAAGATCAACATCTGTCTCTAGTGTAGTTGCAACGACAGTAACTATTTCCTGAGTAGTTGCTTCAACTTGCTCTTCATGAGTAGTACCAGCTGGAGTGCCATGAGAAGGTTCTTCCTGTTCATCCTCTACAAATTCATTTTCCAAACAATAATCGATGACACTGTAATTGGTCATGTCAGCATAATTGGCAATAAGACCATAAGGAATGGTCATAGAAAAAGTGAAGGACTTCTTCTGTTTCTGATGATAAAGCATCTCGGAATCCTGAACTTGCGGCCAAGATAATCTTCGTGGAATGGCCGGATTGCTTCGAAACATGCTTCTAATAATCATCTTGAGAAACCTGATAAAAGGAATGAACTTTCGTCGCTTGTTGGTTAACTTGTCTTGCACTATTTCAGAAAGCTCGGTCCAGAAAATAATCGTATAGTCGACATGCAGGTCATAGACTACTGCATGGAACAGTCGAAGATAGTGAAGACTAGAACTATCCGTGCCGGTATGTTTAGAAGTTAAGCACCTGTTGATGACAGAAAATAAAGAATACCAGACAGGAGGAAGATTAGACTTGTCAAAGTCTACAACCTTTTTCAGTGGACCAACATAGCCTAGTCGTTTGATGCCCTCAAAAACTTCCTCTTCGGAAGGAAAGTTATCATATGTTGTCCTTCCAGGTCTAGAAGTAGGCTCAGGAAGCTCAAGAATCAACCGTAAACGCTTGTAAGAAAGAAATGAATCAAATTGATCAATTTTGAGATCAAATCGATGAGGACGTGCCAGTTCGTTCTTAGTGATGGTGTGCCAGACTTGCTGAACGTAGACTTCCGGAACATCAGCAACTGAACAGAGGGCTTGAGAGAGCGGATGTCCACGAAGAATGGAGCGTATGACAGGATGAATCTTGATGAGATCAAAGTCAACAAAGTAGTTGTTAGGCTTATAAGTCATGTACATGATGTTAGGGAACACATTATTTGGAGATCGCCTAGAAATAGAAAGATCAGCCCCAACAGACGGAACAGACGGCATAGGTATATCATGAGATGCCTGATCAGCCGGATCCTCAAGAACGACATTCTCGTCTTGAATCATTGGATCAGTATTTGTTCGAGAAGACATGATAACCTGAAACACAAAAACAAAACAAAATTAAACATCCAACAGAAAACACGAAAAATATTCCAAGTACGGTTTGCGGGTCCTTAAGGGAACGCAAAGGAGGAAATGCGTGTCCTGAAGGGAACGCATAAGAAGGAATGCGGGTCCTGAAGGAAACTCATAGAAAGGAATGCGTATCCTTAATGGAACGCAAATCATACTTTGAAACATCGAAACACACAATGAGTTTGCGTCTCACTAAGGAGACGCAAGATATACTTTGCGTGTTCTTAGTGAGACGTAAACTACACAAAGAAAACGAAACAAAAATAGAAGAATGCGGGTCATGGGTGAAACGCATAGTTGTTGGGAACTGAAGAAAAGCTTAAGTATGGTTAATGCTGCTAGTTCAGAATTACTACTTCTAGAGGACTTCAAAGTTAATACTGCTGAGTATTACTACTGCTAGTAGAATTAATACTGCTAGTCAAAGTTAGTACTGCTTGAACAAAGTTAGTACTGCTTAGCTAGTTAGTACTGCTAGAAGTTAGTACTGCTTAGTAGTTAATACTGCCAATATGTTAGTGTTGCTTATAAGATGAAGATTCGAATTAAAAGAATGACAACTGGATATTCTGAAGATATTCATGGAAGATATACTGAAGATATTTTATTTATTGTAATTATCTTTTATTCAGTATATGTATAGAATTGATAGAATAGTTTAAAAAAGAAATCAATTCATTCTAAGTTTTTGTTTTAGAGAGAGAATCAACCTCAAGATTAGATCCTAATTCTAGAGAAGTAGAATTCGTCTTGAAAGAGCTTGTTCTTCAAGATTGAGGTTGAGTGTGTAATCTTGTGATTTGATTATTGAATACAAGTTTACAAATTATTAATCATATACTGTTTTGATTACTGTTACATTGAATATCAAAGTGTTATTCCGCAACTTCTTTGGTATTGTTTCTGAGACTTTATTCTTGTTAAGAAATTCGATCCTGACAAGTGGTATCAGAGCCTGTTCTCTCAGAAACATCTATTCATTCATCATGGAAAACTTTGCAGAATCAAACAGTACTCTGGTCTCAAAGGTTCCAATGCTCAGACCCAATGAATTCGATATGTGGAAGATCAGAATCAAGCAGTGCATACTCCTCACTGACTATTCTATATGGGACATCATTGAGAATGGCCCTTCTGAAGCACGAAAGATTGGTGCAGATGGAAAGAGAACTCCACCAAAAACTGATGTTGAAAGAAAGATTAGACAGACAGAGATGAAAGCCTTGAGCACCTTGCTCTTGGCTATTCCCAATGAATATCAACATCAGTTCTGCAACTGCACTGATGCAGAGATGCTCTGGAATGCTCTAGAGAAGAGATTCTCATGTACCAAGAGTACCAAGAGAAATCAGAAAGCTATTCTGAAGCAACAATATGAGAACTTTATGTCAACCAAGAATGAGTCTATGACTCAAACTTTTGACAGGTTCAACAAGCTTATTGGTGAACTAGCTACAGTGGGAGTACAAATTGATCAAGATGATCTGAACAGAAAGTTTCTAAGGTCCTTGAGTGATGAATGGACCATGTATACTGTGTCTTTCAGACAGAATGATCATCTGGAAGAAAAGGAACTTGATGATCTATATAATGATCTAAGAGTTTTTGAATCTGAGGTAGAGGCTAAGAAGAGGCCTTCTGGATATGTTCACAATGCTGCACTCCTTTCAGCATCAATTGATTCTACTTCCAATCCTGAATCAGTTAGTGCTGCCAATGGAGCAAATCAAGAGAAAGGCACTGAAACTGTATTTGAAGCCTTTCTGGCCAGTCATGGAAACTTTTCTCTTATTACTACTGCTAGTAGAATTAATACTGCTAGTCAAAGTTAGTGCTGCTTGAACAAAGTTAGTACTGCTTAGCTAGTTAGTACTGATAGAGGTTAGTGCTGCTTAGTAGTTAATACTGCCAGAACTAAGTTAATGCTGCTTCTGAGATAATGTGAAGATAATGCTGAAGAGATCGTGATTAAAGATAAGCATGGATATTCTGAAGATATTCATGGAGGATATACTGAAGATATTTTATTTATTGTAATTATCTTTTATTCAGTATATGTATAGAATTGATAGAATAGTTTAGATGAAATCAATTAATTCTAAGTTTTTGTTTTAGAGAGAGAATCAACCTCAAGATTAGATCCTAATTCTAGATAAGTAGAATTCGTCTTGAAAGAGCTTATTCTTCAAGATTGAGGTTGAGTGTGTAATCTTATGATTTGATTATTGAATACAAGTTTACAAATTATTAATCATATACTGTTTTGATTACTGTTACATTGAATATCAAAGTGTTATTCCACAACTTCTTTGGTATTGTTTCTGAGACTTTATTCTTGTGAGTGGTGAGATTTCTATAGAAAACCACATAATCACCAATGAGGGATGTGGAAAGCATTGGGTAAAGTCCAATGAGATAGAGAAGACTGAGGGAAAGAACAAGAAGGTTCACTATAAGCAGACCACTGTTGTGAATCCTATCCCTTGCAAGCAGTGTGCATGCAATAAATCTGAGCCCCAAAAACATGATAAACCAAGGGGAAATCAGAGAAACTGGAACAATCAATGGGCACAAAAACAAGGTATTGATCTGAGTAAAATCAATAGACCAAAACCTTGTTTCATATGTGGAAAGTTAAACCATTTGGCTAAGCACTGTTTCTTTAATCCTATTAACCAACAGATGAACTTTCAAAGATTTGTGCAAAAACCTGTTGGTTATAGGAAGGCTGGAAAGAAACATGTGGGGAAGAAATCTGTTGAAACAAAAGGCCCCATGAAGAAAAAGGTTTTAAAAGAAAGTATCAAAATATGGGTGCCTAGAAGCACTAAAATTGTTAGTACTGCTGACAGAGATAGTGCTGCTAGAAGCATTACTGCTGCTACCAGTGTTAGTACTGCTGAAAATTTTAATATTGCTAACACAGTTACTACTTCTAACAAGGTTAGTAATGCTAAGCATGCAAGTGCTGCTAATGCAGTTAGTACTTCTAAAACCAGTATTGCTTCTAGCAAATGTGTTTCTAAACCCATCATTGTGACAAAGTACTCCAGAAATGAGGAGTCAAAGTTTAAAAATCTTGTCAAGAAAGAATGTAAGTATTTTGATGAGAAAGGGGTACCCAAGACCACTTTGGCTTGGGTTCCTAATTCATACTAACTGATTTATCTTATGTGCAGGGCAACCAACAGCTCAAGGGAAAGAGCATATGGCATGTTGATAGTGGTTGCTCTAGGCACATGACAAGCAACATGTCATGCCTTCAGGATTTCAAGCATATCAATGGAGGACATGTTGCATTTGGAGATAATCTTACTGGTGGTAAAATAAGTGGAAAAGGTAATGTTACAAAAGGTAAGATGAAATTTGAGGATGTCTACTATGTTGATCAATTAAAGTACAACCTGTTAAGTGTATCACATGTGTGTGACAAACAACATAGCATATTATTTACTGATACAGAGTGTATGATCCTTGCTCCAGGGTTCAAAGTAGTTGATGAAAGCATGATACTACTTAGAACTCCAAGAAAGGACAATGTTTACTGTCTAGATATGGACAATGTTTCTAGTGATTCATCCCTGAACTGTCTTGTTTCAAAAGCTTCTGTGGATGAATCCTCTCTATGGCACAGAAGGATGTGTCACATGAACTTCAAGACTATGAACAAACTTGTTAAAAACAACCTTGTAAGAGGTTTACCTTCAAAAGTCTTCTCATGTGATGATCATTGTGTTGCTTGTCTTAAAGGCAAACAACACAAAACTTCTCATAAGACCAAAGAGCTAAATACAATTTCTTCTTGTCTCTAGTTATTACATATGGATCTGTTTGGTCCTACAAATGTTATGAGTATGGGCAAGAAATCTTACTGCTTGGTTATTGTTGATGATTACTCCAGATTTACTTGGGTATATTTTCTAAGGACCAAGGATGAGACAAGTGGACTGATCAAATCCTTTATCCTAAGAATTGAAAACCAAACTAATCAAAAAGTAGAAGTCATTAGATCAGACAATGGGACTGAATTTAAAAATCTTGATCTAAACACCTTTTGTGAGGAAAAAGGAATTGAGAGACAATATAGTGCCCCTAGGACTCCTCAACAGAATGGAGTTGCTGAGAGGAGGAATAGGACACTAATAGAGGCTGCTAGATCTCTGTTGGCTGATTCAAAACTGCCAATTACCTTCTGGGCTGAAGCAGTTAATACTTCTTGTTATGTCTAAAACAGAGTTCTAGTGGTCAAGCCAAAGAACAAGACCCCTTATGAGCTTTTAAATAAAAGAAAACCTTTCATTGGATTTTTCAAACCTTTTGGATGTCCTTGTACAATTCTCAATACCAAATCTCACTTAGGTAAGTTTGATAGCAAAGCAGATGATGGATTTCTTGTTGGTTACTCATCTCAGAGTAAGGCTTACAGAGTTTTTAACTCTTCTTCTAGAATAATTGAAGAAAGTGACAATGTCAAATGCAATGAGAACACACCAAATCCTATTGGGTCTGGTCCTCAGTGGCTATTTGACATTGATTCACTGACTAACTCTTTTGGTTTCAGTAGTGATGATTATGCAGGTTCAGAGTGTGGAGGATCAGGGACTACACAAGTTCAAGATAGTATATCTCAATCTGTGATCTTTCCCATACCTACAGTGGATTTTGTTGAAGACTATGAAAAGGAACCATCTACTGGACCAAATCAGAGTGAAGAAGAAAGTAGAGATGAGGAAAATCAAGAAAGTCAAGAATCAGAAGTAGCTGCTGAAAACATCTCAGTTGAGTTGAATGACTCAAATCTAGAGGTGGGACTTAATGAAGAACCTAGTCATCACACCAGAACTCAAAAGAATCATCCTCCTCAGCTGGTAATAGGAGATATCTCTTCTTCTATGATGACTAGAAATCAAAGCAGGCTGCAAGAAATGCAAGACCAACAGCATACAGTGCTCTCTTGTTTTTTATCCCAGCTTGAGCCTAAGAAGGCACATGATGCTATGAAAGAGTCCAGTTGGATAGAAGCCATGCAAGAAGAGCTACTGCAATTCAAGCTGCAAGATGTTTGGGATCTGGTAGACCTTCTTAAAGGCCAAAGAGCAATAGGAACAAAATGGGTCTTCAGGAATAAGAGAGATGAAAGAGGCATAGTAATAAGGAATAAAGCAAGGTTGGTGGCTCAAGGGTATACACAAGAAGAGGGAATAGATTATGAAGAAGTCTTTGCACCTATAGCCAGGATAGAAGCAATTAGATTATTCCTGGCTTATGCTTCTTATATGAAATTCAAAGTCTATCAAATGGATGTCAAAAGTGCATTTCTATATGGCTCAATTGAAGAAGAAGTATATGTCTGTCAACCACCAGGGTTTGAAAACCCAAGCTATCCAGACAGGGTATACAAATTGAAGAAAGCACTTTATGGACTGCATTAAGCTACAAGAGCATGGTATGACACTCTGTCATCCTATCTCTTGGAAAATGGCTTTGAAAGAGGAGTCATTGATAAGACTCTATTCATCAAGAGAAAGAAGAAGGATATCTTGCTGGTCCAAATCTATGTTGATGATATTATCTTTGGATCCACAAGAGCCATCATGTGCAAGGAGTTTGAGGAACTAATGCATCAAAGGTTCAAGATGAGTTCCATGGGGGAACTTACTTTCTTCCTTGGACTCCAAGTTCAACAGAAGTCAGATGAAATCTTTATCTGTCAGTCCAAGTATGTGCAGAACATTCTAACCAAGTTTGGTTTCTCAGATTCAAAACCTGCCAGCACACCTATGGAAACACACAAGCAGATAACAGCAGATCTTGAGGGGGAGGATATGGATGTTCATCATTATAGGTCCATGATTGGCTCTCTCATGTATCTTACAACCTCTAGGCCAGATATAATGTTTCCAGTTTGTGTATGTGCAAGATTCCAAGTGAGGCCAAAGCAATCTCACTATCAAGCTGTTAAGAGGATATTCAGATATCTCAAAGGGCAACCCAGATTGAGACTTTGGTATCCTCATGACTCACCATTTGACCTACTTGCATACTCAGACAGTGATCTAGGTGGAGCAAACTTGGACAGAAAATCTACTTCTGGAGGATGTCAGTTTTTGGGTGCAAGACTAGTTTCATGGCAGTGCAAGAAACAAACCACAGTGTCCACATCTACAACAGAGGCAGAGTACATAGCAGCTGCAAGTTGCTGTTCTCAAGTCTTATGGATTCAGAATCAAATGCTGAACTATGGGGTAACCTTTCTACACACTCCAATTTTTATTGATAATAGCAGTGCTATTAGCATTGTGAATAATCCTGTCAAGCACTCAAAGACAAAGCACATTGAGATAAGGTATCACTTCATAAGAGACTGTAATGAAAAGAAACTTATTCAAGTTGTAAAAGTTCATACTGATAACCAGTTTGCTGATCTATTCACCAAAGCCTTTGATGTTGGTAGATTCACTTTCTTGGTAACAAGTGTGGGAATGATCAACTCTGAATAAGTCCCTTCTCAAAAAGTGGTTAAATACCTGTATATTGTTTTTGTTTGGTGTTCTAATCTTCTTTTTCAGGATATATATAGCAGTACTCAGTGTATCACAAGCTTAAAAGAGTAAGTATGGTTAATACTGCCAGTACAGTTTTAATACTGCCAGTGCACAGTTAATACTGCTAGTGGTTAGTACTGCTAGTGGTTAATACTGCTCTCGGTTAATACTGCTAGTTAGTTAATACTGCTCGTGGTTAATACTGCTCTCAGTTAATACTGCTAGTTAGTTAATACTGCTCGTGGTTAATACTGCTAGTTAGTTAATACTGCTAGTAGTTAATACTGCTCGCCGTTAATACTGCTTGTTAGTTAATACTGCTCTAGGTTAATACTGCTTATGTCCCGAATACTATAAATACCCTTTGCCCGCCTAAAAAGGTCATAACGACTCTTTGCATACTGTTCACTTGCGCTCTAAACCCTTTCTCTCTCAAGTATCAAGTTTTCAGGCAAGAACTTTCAAAGACCAATGGCATCAATGGCATCCATCGACGAGCACAATGAAATCGCGATGCTACAGAAGACCAAACAGGCCGCTGGTTTCCACCAGATTGTGGATTTCCTCAAGACAACCCATATTGCCCATGCTCTCACTGTATCGCCATCAATCTATATCGAGCATCAAAGGCAATTCTGGGCAAATGCCACCATTGTTACTGAGAATGGTGTGCAAATGATCAAGACAAAGGTGTGTGGCAAGCCTTTGACAGTTACTGAAGAGGTAATTCGCATCAGTCTACGTCTAGACGATGCCTCTGGTATAACTTCTATCTCTAATGATGAACTGTTTTCTACTCTTACAAGAATGGGGTATGGAGGCCCATTAGGTGTGTTCAAGTTCTCAAAAGCCAAATTTTCACCCCAATGGCGTTTCTTTGTCCATACCCTTATGCATTGTATCTCTAAAAAAAACTACTGGATGGAGTGAGTTCAGTAGCACCATTGCTTATGCTTTGGTGTGCTTGGCCACTGCCAGAAAGTACAACTTTTCTAAAATGATTTTTAGTGATCTTGTCTCAAACTTGGGAAGCAAAAAGAGCTTTTTTATGTACCCCAGGTTTGTCCAAGAAGTTATCACCCACGAATTGACGGATATGCCTTATTTTGATGGGGTATATGTACCTAAACCCCCTAAAGGCAAGGTTTTCTCAAATATGAGAAGATCTGCTGGGGACTCGGAAGGAGTAGACACCCCATTGTTCTCTACAATGATGGCGGTGTCCCACACTGATGAAGGTATGGTAGCAGGGTCAAGGCCCCCATTAGACCAACCCACTGCTAGCCAATCCCAACCTTCCTACTCTAAATCAATTCCCCAGTCCCTTCTTGATAAACCAACTTCACCAATCACCCAAACATACAAAAGGAAACAGGTAAAGAAGGCTCCTTCCCTTCTTGTACCTTCAACTCCTAAGCCTTTAAGCCCTCTAAGGTAGGATTCTCCCTTAGAGAATATCTACAGGGAAACCACAGGGGTGTCTCCCAACCCCATGGAGGTGCTCTCTGAGGAGGAGGAAGAGCATATGGGTGAGCAGGCTGCCACTACTTCTGCTAGCACAGAGAAGGACAGTGGCAACATAAATAAGACCTCCCCCATGGAAACTTTGAATGAGCAATCATTCAAAGGTCCCAGGTGCCAAGAAACCACGGGGGTGGATAGTGCTTCTGCCAGGCAGAAGACTTCCACTACTAAAAGATCCCATGATCCTTCAATAGGGGGTAACACTCCTGGAGAAGGTGAGGACAGATATGACTATCTTGAATTGATGGACACAATTGCAAACATCAACAGGGATGTGATCAACCAAGGAAAAGATATCGAAGAGCTGAAACTAATAGTTCTGTCCTAACAAGCTCAGATTTCCAAACTGAAGAATATGGTAAAGAGATTGCTACAGAAAAAGAAGAGGAGGCAGTTTGTGCTAAAGAGAAGGGAATCAGTATCTGATGCTCCCAAAAAGGGGGAGTCAGAGGCTGAAGATAACTTGGAAGAGGAAAAAGAGAAAGTTGTGTTTGAGGGGGAGCATAATGGGGAGAAACACAGTGTTGAGGGGGAGCTAGTAACAGAAACTGAAGGAAATTCAGAACAAGCAGCAGAAAACATTAATGCTGCTAGTTCAAGTGGAGCAGCAGAAATGGTTACTACTGCTGACGTGAACAAAGCAGCAGAAACAGTGAAGGAAGTACTAACAGAGCTGGAAATTGCAGAAACTCTAATCAAAGCAAAACATGATACTCCCAAGGTCACTTCAAAGGCCAAAGGAGTTATCATAAAAGAAAGAGGTGATGTTGCAATGAAATCCAGGTCTGAGCAAAAGATAAGCAAAGAAAAGGGTAAAGCAAAGCTAGTTGATTCAGAATCTGACCAACCAATGAAAAGGCAAAAGTTGATTGAGGCAGATGAAGCTTTGGCAAGAAAGATACAAGCTGAATTGGAACAAGCAGAAAATGTCCAAGTGGAAAAAGACAGAGAGATAGCAAAAGCAAGCAAAGAAAAGGGTAAAGCAAAGTTAGTTGATTCAGAATCTGACCAACCAATGAAAAGGCAAAAGTTGATTGAGGTAGATGAAGCTTTGGCAAGAAAGATACAAGCTGAAATGGAACAAGCAGAAAATGTCCAAGTGGAAAAAGACAGAGAGATAGCAAAAGCAATGGCTGCAGAGCTGAATAAAGCCTATCAACAGAGTCTGGCAACTGAAATGGCTAAAAAGAAAGTCACATCTCTAAGGAAGATTGGAGAATTCAAAATGGGTGCAAAGAAGAAGAGACAACCCTCAAAGACATTCCTTGGTACCCAAGAGAGAAACAAGATGATCACTTTCCTCAAGGGTGCTGTAGGAGTTAAAAAGGAAATGTTTTCAAAGATGTCTTTTGAGAAAATCAAAGGACTATATGATGTAGAAATGAAAAAGCTTCAAGAGAATGACACTGCCAGGGTGGAAATGGAGAAAAGGATGAAGGAGAGCAATGACTTTGTAATACAAAAGCCTTTTCTAGATGAGCAAGAAACTCCAAAGAAAGAGGCTACTCTTGGTGAAAGTCTAAGAACTTTAAAAAGAACCAAGATGATGGCAAGGAGAAAGCCTACAAAGAAGCCTAGATTAGTGGAAGAAGAGGCTGAAAAGGTTGCTGAAGAAGAAGAGGCACCTGAGTCATCTACAATGAAAGAACCTGCTAGCACTGATGATGTAAATATGTACATGGTAGTGATGGACAAAGTGCCTGAACCAATTTCAGCTGAACCTATAGGGGTTAAACCTCCTGAAGTAATTAACTGGGATATTTTGGAGGTAGATGGCAAGAAATATATCAGACTGAAGAGAAGTGATGAGAAGTATGGGGTATATGCTACTTGGAACAAAATTGCCAGAACCTGCTCAAGGTCTGATATTGAAGAAATGTTTGAAATAGGGATGAAGTTATATGCAGATGAACTGAAAGCCCCGGTGATTTCAATTAAAAAGCTGGTAATGGAGTATCTGTGTATGATGTTCAAGCCTGATGAAGTAGAGGAGGAAATAAGGAATGTTTTTCAAACAGTGAATAATTGGACTCTATATGAAACTAGTGGAGTATATGTAGTGACTTTGGATTTAAATCACACTGAGTACTTCCTAGTGGATAGAGTGTACAACCATAGCAGATTGAAGCTTCATGCCATGCTGAAGAAGAAGCTAAGGTGTATTCCAGATTCAGAAATGGCTAAATATTTGATCCAAAGAACAATTAATCAAAGTTTGGGGTTGGATGCAAATACTGGAATTTAGGCCATTATGGAGTTTTGGGAGCATCTTGAAGAAGATCTAAAGAACTTGACTTCTCTTCCTAAAAGTCAAGTTAGGGGGAGATTGTTGGGAACTGAAGAAAAGCTTAAGTATGGTTAATGCTGCTAGTTCAGAATTACTACTGCTAGAGGACTTCAAAGTTAATACTGCTGAGTATTACTACTGCTAGTAGAATTAATACTGCTAGTCAAAGTTAGTACTGCTTGAACAAAGTTAGTACTGCTTAGCTAGTTAGTACTGCTTAGTAGTTAATACTGCCAATATGTTAGTGTTGCTTATAAGATGAAGATTCGAATTAAAAGAATAACAGCTGGATATTCTGAAGATATTCATGGAAGATATACTGAAGATACTTTATTTATTGTAATTATCTTTTATTCAGTATATGTATAGAATTGATAGAATAGTTTAAAAAAGAAATCAATTCATTCTAAGTTTTTGTTTTAGAGAGAGAATCAACCTCAAGATTAGATCCTAATTCTAGAGAAGTAGAATTCGTTTTGAAAGAGCTTGTTCTTCAAGATTGAGGTTGAGTGTGTAATCTTGTGATTTGATTATTGAATACAAGTTTACAAATTATTAATCATATACTGTTTTGATTACTGTTACATTGAATATCAAAGTGTTATTCTGCAACTTCTTTGGTATTGTTTCTGAGACTTTATTCTTGTTAAGAAATTCGATCCTGACAATAGTTCACTAAGAGGGTCTAAAGGGACACGTAAAGCGCAAAACAGGACAGGCAAAGTAGCCTTTGCGGGTCTCAAAGACTTGAACAAAAACCCTAAAACACGAATGTTCGAACCCGAAAACCACAAAACTATCAATCTAAGCACAAAACAACGAAATTAAACCAAAATAAAACATACCTGATTGTCGATTATAATATCTAAACAAACCCTAATACGCAAATCGATCAAAATCAACTCGAATCTGAGTTTTTAGAGATCGATGAACAGTAAAAAAAAACGCAAGTCAGAAAAAAACACACAATAAGAGACCAAAAATTAAATCAAAACAAAGTAATGAAACACTAATCAAACTACAAACATTGAGAGAAAATACAAAAAACATACCTGAAATTCCAATTACACAATCTGAAATGAATCAGATGAGAATGCAAGCAAGAAAACACAGAGAGAAAGGAGGGAAGATGAATAGACAAAAAAATTCAAAGGGAATAAAGAAAAGAAAAACACACTCTTACTTCTATATATTCTAAAAAAATACTTAAAAAAAATAACTATGAGAAAATTACCTGATAAGCCCCCATTACTCCCCCTACACAAATGCACAAAATTTATCAAATTAGTTTATCATTTGCATAGTAATTTCAGAAATACTTACCTTATGAATTTCTGATCAGCACAAGAAGTAATTAATCAGCAACATTCACTCCCCCTCAAAACCAGAATATTAACAAATATAGAACCCAGATATACACTCCCCCTCGAAAAAATGCACATACCATATGACAAAAACACAGATAGCAAACATAAAGACATCAATATGAAAGATGATCTTATGGAATATAAATTTTGTAACAACTGAATATATAAAATTTTAAACACTAAACAAATTAAATTCTACTCAGTAAAATTTCTCAGATTTATCAATCAGATGAAATAAAACATGAGTTGTTGGATACAGAAACAAGTTTCATTGCATATCAAGTTAAGACATGTTCAGCTTCATACTCATGCATGTATCTATTCAGTGTGCTCGTATGCGATCTTTGATTAGCTTTAAGAAAAATGAAATTCTAAACATAAAATGGAGAACTTTGCATTTACATACACTAAGACATCAAGAATTAAGATTTTCACAAAATTATAGATTTATCGCAGCTCAAAATATATCACCAAGTATCAAGAGATGTGTGCTCATTGGCATCTTTTAGCAGTGTGCTCATTGGCATCTTCACATGAGTGTGCTCTTTGACATCTTTTAAGCGTTGTGCACTTTGGCATCTTTTAATCAAAGAGTTTATTAAGTAAAGAACATGCCGTAAATGTAACTTTCTATCTGACCCTATTGCAGGATTTGGGTTAGCCGCTCCCAGACCAGTTAGCCTTAGGGGACTAGGTGTCAAGCACCCCTTGGAACTTACTTTCCCGAATCAGAAAGGCTACATCGACATATCCTAAACCCATTCATACCAGTAAAACATGACTTTCGATCTGGTTCTATAGAAGGATTTCTGTTCGATCACTCCCATATCAATTGACCTTAAGGGACCAGATGTCGAGCATCCCTCGGAACTTACATTCCCAAACCAGAAAGGTCACAGGTACAAACTTTTAAACTCAAGGATTTCTGAAATTAAATGCTTAAAAAATAAAATCATCTCAATATCTCAGATCTATATCGAATAGCTTAGCCCATATTTTCATTACGATCTACAATTCTGATTACTTAGGATGTTCATGCAAAGTAAACCATAAATATGCCGATTTACATATCTTTAAAGCAGTATCTAAAGCGTCAAACATGTTGCTGACTTTTCGAAGTTTGTAAGATTTGAAAATTGAACATATAAAACTTTAATATAAACAAAGCGACTTGTAAAAGATCCTAGAAACACATTCTATTCAAAAGAAAGAAAATCTGAAAGATTTTACTTTATAGAGTAAAATTTGTAAAGATTTAAACTTTTAAGTTCAACATGCCGATTTTGGAAAGCAAAAAGTTAAAAAGTTTTTCATCCAAAACTTTTGTAAATATATCAGCAAGTTGATATTCAGTTGGGACAAAGTATAATTCAATAGTACCTTCTTCCACGTGATGCTTTATAAAATGATATCGCATGTCAATGTGCTTGGTCTTGGTACGCTGGACAGGATTGACCGATATCGCAATCACGGACTTGCTGTCACAATAGATTGGCACCGTCTTGTATGGCATTCCATAATCACGAAGTTGCGTTTTCATCCACAACACTTGAGCACAACAACTAGCTGCAGTGACGTATTCAGCTTCGGTTGTTGATATTGACACACAGTTTTGCTTTTTCGACGCCCAGCTTATCAGTCTGTCACCCAGAAACTGGAGATGACCAGAAGTACTTTTCCTGTCCAATTGATTACCACCATAATCCGCATCAGAGTAAGCAATCAAACTATAATCAGAACTTTTAGGATACCATAATCCTAAATAAGGAGTTCCTTTGATATATCTGAATATGCGCTTGACTGCTAGTAGATGCGATTCCTTAGGATTTGCTTGAAAACGGGCACAAAGGCATGTGGAGAACATGATATCTGGTCTACTTGCTGTCAGATACATTAGCGATCCGATCATCCCCCGATATGTCTTGACATCGACAGCTTTTCCATCTGGATCAAGTCCGATCTTAGTTCCATGAGCCATGGGCATGCCAATCGAAGGTGATTTCTCCAAATTGAATTTCTTCAAAAGATCAAATATGTACTTCGACTGGTTGATAAAAATACCATCTGGAAGCTGCTTTACTTGTAAGCCGAGGAAGAAGTTGATTTCTCCCATCATGCTCATTTGAAACATGGAGGTCATTAGATCAGAAAACCAAGTACATAGAGATTGATTAGTAGCACTAAATATTATGTCATCTACATAAATTTGAACTAAGCAGATATCCAAGTTAGAACGATATATAAACAAAGTGGTGTCGATGGTTCTTTTGGTGAAGCCGGATTTGAGCAGAAAGGCAGATAACTCATCGTACCATGCTCGAGGTGCTTGTTTCAACCCGTATAAAGCTTTATCGAGGAAATATACGTAATCGGGATGATCTTTGTCCACAAACCCCTCTGGTTGAGATAAAAATACTTCTTCTTTCAGTTTACCATTGAGGAAGGCAGTCTTGACATCCATTTGATATACGGTGAAGTTTCGATAAGCCGCGAACGCGAGAAACATCCTGATAGCTTCTAATCTAGCAACCGGTGCAAATGTTTCGTCGTAGTCAATCCCTTCTTGCTGTCGATATCCTTTGGCTACCAATCTGGCTTTGTTGCGAACAACGATACCATCTTTGTCCTTTTTGTTCTTGAATATCCACTTGGTTCCTATGATGCTTTTACCCTTTGGCCGTGGAACAAGTCTCCAAACTTTTAGCACGTCAAACTGATTGAGCTTCTCTTGCATTGCTAAAATCCAGTATGGGTCTTCCAATGCTTTAGATACTTTCGTAGGTTCAATCTTGCTTAGGAAGCAAGTGTACAAACATTCATTGGAAGAAGTTGTTCTGGAGCGAGTAGAAACACTTGCTTGAGGATCCCCAATAATTTGATGGATTGGATGAGATCTTGTCCATTTTGTTGTATGAGGGAGAGGATCAATAACTTCTTGAACCACTTCTAATTGTTGATGAGGATCTTCAGCTGAAATAATGTCAAAAGATGACACAGATATGGTTTCAAATGGAGGAGGAGGTATTTCCATGACATCAGATTCATGCTCTTGTTGACCAGACATAGCTTGTACTTCTTGATAAACATTTTCTTCTGGAACAACTTCATCTTCTACAGACTCCTCATGAACAGTTTCAGCAATTTCTGGTTCATGTATGAATTGATCCGGATGATGTTCAGAAGGTATGTCTTGAATTTCAGGAGGTACTGAAGCAGCATCAGATTTAGAGGTTGATGCAGCGGAAGTAGGATTAGATGCACTCACAGATTCCTGATTCAAGACATTTGACACATTATCAGTGTTTGGTTTAGGAACATCATCATAAAAAATTTCAAACAGAAAATCAAGATCAGAAAGATTAGACAGAGAAGTACAATGATCCTGATTTGTCGACTGAAGTGCAGGTTCTGAACTAATTTGTTCAAAAGTTGAGTTTCCAGTAATAGCGGGTTCTGAACTGTGTTGTCCAAAAGCCAAATCAGCATCTTCATCAAATTTTATTTTCACTGACTCTATATCTTTTCTTGCAGAGAGGAGAAAGACTCTGTAAGCAGCAGAGTTAGAAGAATAGCCCAAAAATACGCCTTCACCTGCCTTTGGACTAAATTTGTTCAGATTATCTCTGTCATTCAAAACATAGCATTTACACCCGAAAGACTTGAAATATTTGATGTTGGGTTTGATACCGTTCATCAATTCATATGGAGTCTTGTTGAACCGGCGGTGTATAATTGATCTGTTTTGAGTATGACAAGCAGTTGATATGGCTTCGGTCCAGTGGGACAAAGGAAGACCTGAATAAGCAAGCATAGATCTAGCAGCTTCCACAAGCGTTCTGTTTCTTCTTTCAACAACCCCATTCTGTTGCGGTGTTCTTGCAGCAGAAAACTATTGTTGTATACCTTGATCATCATAGAATGCTTGAAGAGTTGAATTCTTGAATTCTGTGCCATTATCTGATCTTACAACTTTGACATGCTTTTGCTTATTTGTCTGAATGGTTTTGATGAGGTTGATGAGAATTTCGGGTGTCTCGTCTTTAGATTTGAGAAATTTCACCCATGTATATCTGGAGTAATCATCAACAACAACCAAAACATATTTCTTCTTACCAATACTCTTTGTCTTCATTGGTCCGCACAAATCAACATGAATTAGATCTTGGATGTCCGCAGTGCAATGTTCAGGCTTAGGCTTATGAGATGCTTTCTTCATCTTTCCTTTCTCGCAGTCCTGTCAGAGATGGTCTTTCTGGAAACGGAGGATTGGAAGACCTCTCATGGAATCATTCTTGACCAAGCGATCCATATATTTGAAATTGAGATGAGCTAGTCGTCGGTGCCACACCCAGCTTTAATGAATAGAGGCTTTTGATAAAAGAAAAATATCTGATGGAACCTTTACTTCGGAAAGATTAATGGTATAAAGATTTGATCGTCTCTTTCCAACAAGTAAGTCCATGCCGCTATTATTTTTACAGCTACTTTTAGACTTGAAACTGACTTCAAGATCTTTATCGCAGAACTTTCCGATGCTGAATAGATTGTGACTTAAACCTTCGACAGCTTTTTTACAGCTACTCTTTTTACAGTTATATTACCTTGAACAAGATCACCATAACCAAGAATGGGAGCCGTCTCGCAGTTTCCAAATTTGACACGACCGCAACATTTTTCTTTAAAATTTTAAAGCAGAGATTTGTTGCCAGTCATGTGTTTGGAACACCCCGAATCCAGATACCATAATTGATTTAGCTGGACAGTCAAAAATTACTCAGATTTAGGTACCCATATGAATATGGGTCCCTTCTTGTTAGTCCTTTCCTTTTCTTTTTCAAACATTTATTTTTCCAAAAAATCTGAGACTGATCAAATAAAGCATGAACATCATCACATATTAAGGAAGAAACGCAATCATCAGAATCAGAACTAGAGAGACAATATGAGATATTCTTCGAAATTTGAAACATTTGCTCTACAGAATATTTTGTAGTTTTATTACAAAAGGCAAATGAGTCTTGTTTAGAAAGAAGATCTACACATTTATCCTCTACAGATACAAATTCTTCAGATCTCTGTTTCTTTAGCCAAACAGACTTCACAGACTTCTTCAAAGGCCTATCTGAAATAGAGGAATCAGAAAAGTTAGAATTTTCAGAAATATCAAACTCTTTCTTCTTTTTCTTCTTTGACCTTCTTCTTTTACGCTTAGTTTTATAGAAATGATCATTTAACGTAAAAGTGACATCAACAATTTCAGATATAATATTTGACTTAGAAGAGGAAGATTTATCAATAAAACCAAACTGATCAGTTAAATGATTTGGATAAACCTCAGAGCAAGAAACATCAGATGAACACAAATTGATGGAAGATTTGAGAAGACCAGAATTATTTTCTTTAACACTCGATGTCATAAAAGAAAAAATAACATCATTTTCAATTTTTCTCAAAATCTCTTGTTCTTCCATTTGTTCTTCTAGATCAAAGATTTGGCATTCTAATACTAATGGAGGTATATATCTCTTAGTATCATAAGGTACTGGAGATATATTTTCCTTATTAGGATTAGCTGCATTTAAATCAAAGAAGTCATTAGATATAGAAGATTTAGTAGAAGAAACAATGTTTAACTTTTGTCTTCTCTTCTTTACTTTTTCAGGAAAATATTTTGTATTTTCTTGAGTGTAAACAAAAGGAACTTCCATTCTCTTGTTGTTTATCCGTTTTTTATCTTCCTCAATTGTAGTTTCTTTAGCACTTGTCCAAAGAGGTTTGTATTGAGAACCATATTGTGAAAGACCAAGACAGTCGTAATCATAAAAATTGGGAATCTCAAATTTAGCTTTCTTTAAAAACTGAGGATTTTTAACTCCAAGACCCCAATTTTCTTTTAACGACTCATAGCTCCTTGGTTTATGCATATGAATTGTTTGTTCAGTTTGTTTTTGTTTATATAACTTTTCTTCTAATTCAATTATTTTATCCGAAAACTCTTGATTTAAAATTGACAATTCAGACAAAGAATCATGAGAAGTCTGTTTTTCAATTTCTATATCTTCTATTCTTTCTTGAAATTTCTCTTTTGTAAACTTTAAAATAGCTTTTTCATCTCTCAGAGAAATCTTCAATTTTTCAATTTGAACAGACATTTCTTGATTTTCACGTTTTTCGGATAGAAGCTTTGAACGAAAGTTATGTAAAGCATTTGTAATGACATTCATTTGCGATGAAATGAAATTAAAATCAAACTCAGATGGTACCTCAGATTCATCGGTTGAAGTCTCCTCATCCTCATCATCACTGTTGTCGTCTCCAATAAAACACATAGCAGCAGTCTCTTCATTATCAGCTTCGTTGTCTGAGTGGTCCAACCAGTATTCCTCCTCAGCCAACAAAATTGTTCCACTTGCTTTCTTCTCAGCCAAAGCTAATTTCTTCTTATAAAAATCAACATCTTTCACAATCTTCGTTCTGCACTCCTTTGAAATATGCCCGGCTTTGCCACAGTTGTAGCAAGTCACAGCCTTCTTATCTTCTTTCTTTGGTTCAGCTGCTGTAGCAGGCTCATATTTGGGAAATAAAGGCTTTGATGTAGTATCTGGTTCTACCTTCTTTGATCCAGATGAGAAACGAAGATTGTTTGAACCTGACCGTTTCTGATATTTCTTTTGATAATGCTGACTTAGAAGAATCATGGCTTTTTCCAATGCTTCGCCATCGTCATCTGTTGAACCGTCGTAAGCAGACTCAGTCAAGACTTGCTCAGCCATTTGGCTAGCTAAAAGATCAATTGGATCCACAGTCTTTGGCTTCTGCTTATCCAACTTAGCTTTCTTCTTCAGAACCATGGCTTCATCAGACATCAGAATTTCAAACATTTCCTGAATGGGCATTTTGGAAATTCTAGGATCATTCCTCATACGATGACAGAATTTTTCCCATTCAGGTTTGAGTGCATTGAGGAACTTCAGATTTGTTTCCAGCTCATTCTTTGTTACCTTGATCTTATACAGATCATTAATAACAGTCCAAAACCTGTCGAAGACACTTTTCAGACTTTCCCCATCCTTAGCCTTGAACTCTTCAAAGTTGTTCATGTATCTTGTCTGACGAAGCTGGGTAGACATTGCAGTACCAAGCATGATTTTCTCCAGTTGTGTCCACATCAGCATAGGATTATGTTTGAAACAATCGATTCTATTATAGATGGAATTTAGTAGAGCAAGAATCAAATTCGACTTGGCTTGATTGTCAGCTTGGTATCTTAGAAGTTCATCAGCCTCATATTCTCTCAGGGCTTTTTCTACAGTAGTAGCTGGAGTGTTTCCAATAGCTGGTATCACTTTCATTGGCCTGACCATGGGACCTTCAGTCAAAGCTTTCATCATATTTTCCCCATTTGGTTGCCTTTCGATGAAATTAATAAACCGGTCCTGCCATTGTTCAAATTCGTTCTCATTTATCAGAACAGGTGGACGAGTATCAGACCCCAACGACATCATGAGATCATTCTTGTAAAGTTGAGCTTGTAGAGACATATTGATGAAATCTGGTATTCAGAAAAATAACCAAGTCTTGAAGACCTGCAAACCGAAGGTTTGCGTTTCTGGCTTGAATCACAAAAGAAACTTTGCGGGTCCTTGTTGACACGCAAACAAGGACTTCTCGGGTGATAGGAGGAGCGCACACTGAATAAGACTATGCGTGTTCTGAAAGGTACGCACTTGATGCTTTGCAGGTTCAGAAGTACACGCACTTGATACTTTGCGGGTTCAGTAAGACACGAACTTGATGCTTTGCGTGTTCAGAGTGACACGCAAGATATGCTATGCGTGTTCAACGGGGCATGCACTTGATGTTATGCGTGTACAGAATGACACGCACTTAGTGATCTGCGTGTGTCGACAGATACGCAAGAGAGTTTTGCGTTTCCAAGAGAGAACCGAAAACCTGAGACAAACACTAACACCCAAAAGTTAGTTACACAATGAATATATGATAGAGGCGCATACTAATAAGATGAATATACACGATTTCATGAAACACACGCAAAGAATATGAATAACCCGCATACTTCTTGAATCACACGCATACTTCAAAACCTATGAATAATATGCAAACTGTAATAACAACCCGCACAATCATATGAATAACATGCATAGTAAGATGAGTGACCCGCAAGGTAGCATGAACATACACATAATAACACTCGAAGATAAATCTGCAATATCAATCATAACAATGAAATTAAACTCAAACAAATTGCACACAATTGATCGAAAACAAGTTTTAATACAATTCTATTGACAATTTCGATCAAAACACCCCAAATCTCAAAAAATCAAGAAGAACAGAACACAAAACTCGACTTTTTCAGAAAATACTCAAACTCAAAATCTAATCACCAAATCACGTTTTTATGCAAAACAACAAGAATCAGACTCGATCGACTATTTAAAATGCATCTAATAACATCAAATTCATAGCAATTCGATCACTAAAATGACTAAAATTGGTGAAAATCCAGAAAACGAGATTTTTCCTGAAAAAACAAAAAAAAATCAATCAAATTTTCGAATTAATCACACAAATCAGGAACAACAATACACTAATCTCAATCCTCTCAAGATCTTGAAGGCTCTGATACCAATTGTTAATCCAAGATCACAAGATCTGTAGAGAGAGAATCTAGAGAGAGAAAGTGTGCCCTCAAAATATATCAGTAAATTGTATTCAAAAGTGAAAGTTCTTACAAGCAAACAAGCCAAGAGGACTTAAATACCTCAAAGCACTTACAAGACAAAAAAGAACAATAAGCACTAACAGATAAAGGAAACAAATACAATGATTACTATAAAAACAGATCTAACACATGTGACCATTCATTTTAAGCTTATAAGATCCATGGACACTAACAATGATGATGCATGCGCCAGAAGAAAATTTTTAAAAGAATTATCTAAATACATAAACAAAAATGCAAATTGCACTTAGGAGGATGAGATGATAGAGGAATTTGAGTTTTGGAGGAAGCAAGACAATGAGTAATGGGTCATTGGATCTAAGACCATCAAGTTGTTTGATTACTATTAATGTCGTCCATTTGACTTTGGAGTGTCAAATGAGTTAGATTATAATCGAGAGTTTTTAGAGATTAAAGGGGAGATGAGTCGATTAATTGACCGGATTTCTTGAGAATCGTGTAAGTCACTTTCCGAATTGGTATTTCGACCATATGTCTGGGTTGCACGAAATCCAATATGGGATAAGACTCAAGAACACTCACGTTTTTAGGCACAAAAACGAGAGCAAATTTGTTGGAGAGTATATTATGATTGTTTAAAATCGTGAGACTAAAACATAAGTATATACGGCATATATACTAGTCCCATTCGTAAAAAAGGAAATAACGGAAACGGCAATGATTGCAAACAAATTACTATCAATTATAGTCGGTTACAATCACTTTGGCTAAAATTAAGGGCATAAAATAACTGAGCATTAAATGTTCAGTAAATGCAGATTTAGTCCAAAAATAGACACTAGAGCTTCTGGTCCAGAGACGCTCATCAAAGGCTCTATCGTGCCAAAGAAGCTCCGAGGCTCTACCGTGCCTTAAGAGGCTCTGTCGTGCCTTAAGAGGCTCTGTCGTGCCTTAAGAGGCTCTGTCGTGCCTTAAGAGGCTCTGCCTCTTGGATCACCGCCAGGGGCACTGCCCCTTGACCCCCCCCCCCCCCCCGCCATTTCATCATGACCGGGATCAAACTCGTCTTATAACAAGTGTGCACTCCGCACCACCTAACTTGTATTAGATCACAGCTTGAAACCCATTAGTACTCGTGTTATAACCAATTACACTTAAATGCCTGATGATACTAAAATCACCAACAATCCTCCCCCATTTTAGTGTAACCCATGAAATAACATATTAAATTAAACAAACCAAACTTGCACATAAATAAAAATATCAAAACAATTGAATTTCCAAATTAGTATTTTACACATTCCAAATATTCGAGAATCAAGGTGTCCCAAGGATTGAACCTATCAACTCATTTGAATACCCGAAGATAAAATACATACAAATTTCCTATACGTCCAGCAAATTAAAACATGACACAATTATAAAGTCGTGTGTCCTAATCCTCTCATGATTGTATAAAGGCCAAGTCCCCAACCTTTTTTGAAATTCGGCTACACTTCACAATCACATAGGTAATTCCTTTACTTCGTGTACATGCAAATACACTTTATCAAAGGAATTATTAAGAAGATAAACTTCACCCTAACCACTGCAGGACTGAACACATACCTGGGATGATTCAACTTATGTTCCAATTTATAAGTGTGAGCTTTCCACATTGAATTCAACTTCTAATGTCATATTAGATAGGAATTGGGTGTCTCACCTTTATAAATTTATAAGGACTTTAATCCCATCCCAATCGCAGACTTGTGCACTAAGTCTCTTGTCAGACCTTTAGTTAAATGATCTGCCAAATTTTGTTGCATCATAATAAAATCAACGAAGATTACACCATTCATGATTAATTCTCTAATCATACTATGTCTAACACCCAGGTGTCTAGACTTACCATTGTAAACTTGGCTATAAGTCTTAGCCAAAGTGGCCGCACTGTCACAATGGATTGAAATAGGTGCAATAGGCTTTGACAACAATGGAATCTCATAAATTAAATTCCTTAGCCACTTTGCCTCTTTACCGGCGGCGGCTAGTGCAACAAACTCAGATTCCATTGTTGAGTTTGTAATACAAGTTTGCTTTTTAGATGCCCAAGAGATGGCACATCCTCCAAGCAAAAATACCCAACCACTAGTTGAGAAATGATCCTCCATGTTGGATATCCAACTTGCATCCGAATAACCTTCTAAAACCGAAGGATATCCTAAATAACTCAAACCATAATCTATGGTTCCCTTGAGATATTTGAATACACTTTGAACCGCTTGCCAATGTTGAGTACTAGGATTACTAGTATACCGGCTCAATCGTCTCACGACATAAGCTATATCGGGCCTGGTGCTTGTTATGGCGTACATCAAGCTACCAATGGCTTTAAAGTATTCAAGTTGTGAAATAGCCTTGCCCGTAGTAGGCATTAATTTCACACTTGGATCCATGGGAGTGCTTATGGGAGAACACTCACGATAATTAAACTTATTTAGAATTTTCTCAATATAATGCGATTGCGTCATAACAATCCATTTGTTAACCCGTTTAATCCTTATACCAAGGATTACATCAGCCTCTCCCATGTCTTTCATGGAAAACTTATATGACAACAATTTCTTGATCTCATCTACTTGATTTTGGTCAGTTCCAAAAATCAACATGTCATCTACATACAAGCAGATGATCACGCTTGCACTAGTAGCATCAAATCTAATATAAACACACTTGTCGCATTGGGTTAAAGAAAACCCACATGATAAAATAACTTCATCAAACTTTTGATGCCATTGTTTAGGTGCTTGCTTTAACCCATACAAGGATTTCACAAGTTTACATACCTTATGTTCGTTTTCGGGCATAACGAAACCTTCCGGTTGTTTCATGTAAACTTCGTCTTGAAGATCGCCATTCAAGAAGGTCGTTTTAACATCCATATGATGGATAATCAGATTGTGTATTGCCGCCAAAGCGATTAACAATCTAATAGTCGAAATACGTATCGAAATAGTCAATACCGGGTTTTTGCCGAAACCCTTGAATTACTAACCGGGCCTTGAATTTATCAATCGTCCCATCAACTTTCATCTTCTTTTTGAAGATCTATTTGCATCCAAGTGGTTTAGAACCTGGAGGCAAATCCGATAACACTCAAGTGTTATTATCAAGAATTGATGATATTTCGTCATCAATTGCTTCCTTCCAAAAGGCGACATCTCGAGACTCCATCGCTTCTTTGAAAGCCTTTGGGTCATACTCAATACTATAACAATAAGAGTATTGAATCCCAATCTCATCCCTTGAACCTTCCACCAAAATACAGTTGGAATTCGGGGCCAAAATTTTTGGCAATTTGGCCTCTTTGGCTTCTCCGGACCTGTTGTGTTTCTGGACTTGAAACACCATCCAAACTTTATGGATTTTGAACTTTATTGGTGCTAGGAATCAGGTCCTTAGGCCTTTGCATTGATGAAAATCGCATCTCATCAAAAATCGCATCACGCGACTCGATTACGGTGTTAAGCGACACCGAATCATGAGGTTCGATTACGTAGAACCTATAAGCCTTGGAATTTTCTTCATATCCAATAAATATACAATCAATTCCATGTTCACCCAAAGTTTTCCTTTTGGGTTCGGGTAGTGTTACAACAGCCCGACAACCCCAAATTCGAAAATAATTCAAATTCAGAGTTTTCTTGAACCAAAGTTCATATGGGGTTGTTTTGTTCCTTTTATTTGGAACTCTATTCAAAACATAACAGGCCGTTAACATTGCCTCGCCCCAAAATCTCTCACTCAATCCCGAGTAGGAAAGCATCGAGTTTACCATTTCCGTCAAAACTCAATTTTTACGTTTGGAAACCCCGTTTTGTTGAGGTGTGTATGGTGTCGTTGTCTCATGGATGATACCAACTGATTGAAAATATCGGGGATCCATATATTCCCCTCCACGATCAGTTCTATAACATTTAATCGAATTACCCAATTGTAGTTCGACTTCGGTTTTGTAAATTTTAAACTTTTCTAAGGCTTCATCTTTTGCATGCAAAAGATATACATAACAAAACCGAGTATTGTCGTCAATAAAAGTGACAACATACTTCTTATTTCCCAAGGAGGGAGTGGAGTGAAAATCACACAGATCACTGTGTACAAGTTCAAAAACATCCGTATTCCGTTTAACGTTCGAAAAAGGTTGTTTTGTAACTTCAGTGAGCATGCAAGTTTTGCATTTCTCTGCATTAATGTCAAAGGATGGAATTAATCCATCTTTTGACATTTCATGCATCCTTCTAAAGTTCACATGACCCAATCTAGCATGCCATAACATTGAATCAATAATTTTAGAAGAAGACGATGACAATGTAAAGGCAGAATTTTCAGAACATAAAATTTTATTAACCACATTTAAGTGAAACATGTGATTACATAAATAACCAAAACCAATAAAATGGCCACCTCGAGATAGGATAAACCTATTCCATTCAAATACTTGTTTAAATCCAAGATTATCCAAACAGCTACCACTCACTAAGTTCTTACGCATTCTAGGCACAAACAAAACATCAAACAATTTAACATTATTTCAAGAAGAAAACTCTAAATTAACTACTCCAACTCCACAAACTTGTGCACTCGACTCATTTCCCATATTCAACACCGAACCGTCTTCAACCGGTGTCAATTTCTTGAACCACCAACGATCCTTGCAAATATGGCTTATCGCTCCTGAGTCGATCCACCATGCACAGTCATCATCCTACACATAAAAGGACTCAGGTATAAGTGAAACATAATTCTGGATGGAATTATCAAAGTTAGTCAAAAACTGAGCTCCTTTCACTTGATCGCGATCATTAGACCCCGATCCACTTCCACTCGAACTAGCACCATTATTGTTCAACTTCACCCGCCAATCACGTTTGTGATGACCCACCTTGTTGCATCTCCAACACACCAGATCCTTTTTCTTTTTAACGGATTTGTTGGGCCCATCAAACTTACGTTTCTTGCCTTTTCCGTTGTTGTTGGAGTTGGCTTTCTTCTCCTCCGTCATGTGGAAAGAGGGCTGTCTAGATTCAACTTTCCCTTTGGATTTTTCATATTCTTGCACCTGAAGAGATTCTTCGATGCGCAAATGACTCCCAAGTTGAACCAATGACAGTTCCTTTTTTTGATGTTTCAAGTTATGCTTAAAATCCTTCCAAGAAGGTGGTAGTTTGTCAATCACACTGGACACGGCGATAGATTCATCCATATGCATGTTGTGTAGTGTAAATTGACCCAGGATATGAAGGATTTCATTATATTGTTCCATTACGGGTCTCGAGTCCACCATTTTATAATTATTAAAATTGCTAACCAAGAACTTCTTACTAGAAGCATCTTCAGCGATGTACTTGGACTCGAGGGAATCCCATAATTCCTTCGTACTTACCACGTTTTGGTAAATATCAAAAAGAGAATCGCACATACCGTTTAAAATGTGTCCTCTGCAGATATAGTCATCATTCTCCCACTTGCTCCTTCTCCTTGTGTACTCGAGGGTCTCATCCTCCATCACTTCTGGCATGGGAGTACTCAGCACATACACCACCTTCAGAGCGGTCAGCAGAAAATGCATCTTTTTCTGCCAGCATCTGAAGTCAGTACCTTCAAACTTCTCCAGCTTTCCAAACTTTGAGGTCATCTCTTTCACAGAATCGGTTATGATCGACATCACGAAATACCAATTCAATTGTTAGAGAGTAAGGGGGAATGAGTCGATTAGTTGACCGGATTTCTTGAGAATCGTGTAAGTCACTTTTCGAATTGGTATTTCGACCCTATGCCTGGGTTGCACGAAATCCAATATGGGATAAGACTCAAGAACACTCACGTTTTTAGGCACAAAAACGAGAGCAAATTTGCTGGAGAGTATATTATGATTGTTTAAAATCGTGAGACTAAAACATAAGTATATACGGTATATATACTAGTCCCATTTGTAATATAGGAAATAACGGAAATGGCAATGATTGCAAATTACTATCAATTTTAGTCGGTTACAATCAATTTGGCTAAAATTAAGGGCAGGAAATAACTGAGCATTAAATGTTCAGTAAATGCAGATTTAGTCCAAAAATAGATACTAGAGTTTCTGGTCCAGAGACGCCCATCAGAGGCTCTGTCGTGTCAAAGAGGCTCTGAGGCTCTGTCGTGCCTTAAGAGGATCTGCCATGCCTTAAGAGGCTCTGTCATGCCTTAAAAGGCTCTGACATACCTTAAGAGGCTCTGGTCTGCCTTAAGAGGCTCTAACGTTTCTTAAGAGGCTCTCTCGTGCCTTAAGAGGCTCTGACGTGTCTTAAGAGGCTCTGCCTCTTGGATCACCGCCAGGGGTGCTGCCCCTTGACCCCCCGCCATTTCATCGTGACCGGGATCAAACTCGTCTTATAACAAGTGTGCACTCAGCACCACCTAACTTGTATTAGATCACAGTTTGAAACCCATTAGTACTCGTGTTATAACCAACTATACTTAAATGCTGGTGACACTAAAATCACCAACAAGAGTTATTTTATTTATTTAGGAATAATAATAGCTAGCTTTATGCTTCAGAAAAGGTATTATAACAGAATCATTTGGAAATATAAAGAAACTACCAACATATATTCCTTAATTGTGAGTTCGGAAAATATTAGGTTTTAATGTACACAATCAGAAGCACGCTCTTTGTTTGCACCAATTGAGTAATTCATTTATGTAGTTCTTGACTGTAATTTTTTTTTTCCTTTTTTCCTATTTTAACTCCATATCGCAGTATAAGGTATTTGTTAGCAGATTTTTGACAACGTCATGCATTAACTAAGGAAGAAATGTTCAACCACGCCTATGCACAACTTAGAAATGTTATCGAACATGTATATGGTGTCCTGAAAGCAAGATTTCTGATCCTAAAGCAAATGGCTCCGTATCTTTTTCAAGTCCAGAAAGGTGTGGTGATTGCTTGCTTCGTTATTCATAACTTTATAAGGAAATGCAATATCCAAGATCAATTATTTATGGAATACGATGAGAACACCATGTATGCCGCTTCTGAAGAACAACAGGAAGGAAGCAATGAAATAGAAGTTGATGAAATGCAATGGAGTTCTCAAGACAATGAATATATGACTAATTTGCATGATCAAATTGCATATCAGTTATTGTCCAATGCTTCAAATTAAAATGTGTACACAAATTGTTGAAATTCAATTTATTTTCCTGTCTAGATATATTTCAATTATGAATTTTGCATTTTTATCCATTCAACAATCATCCAAACATAATATTTGGTAAATAGTTATAGTTTATTTAGCATTTCATCATGTATAGGGTTATAATGGTCTTTTTTTGTCGGTCAACACCAAATCCAGAATATTTGGTAAACACTCATTTTCTAGTCGGCACTTATTTTGGACATATTCGCTTATTCTAGTCAGACCTCTTATTCCAAACAGCGCTTATTAGCTATTGTCAGTAAACAACCCTTTATATATGATTCATATATCAAAAATACCAAATAACTCAAAATAAACGTTCTTTATTAATGAGTTATGAGAACTAAAATGCACACAACAACACAATCTTAAATTCCGTCACTTAGCTAATTCACAAAGGTGAAATAGCGTGTAGGGAGTTGCAAAATAACCCTTTTTAAGATCAAATCGAGGTTATTCATAAGTTGTAAATATAATAAAAAGATATTTTGATATGCATGACAGCATGAGTGTAAAAATATACGGTAAGAAAGAATTATTTAACAAATGTAGAGAAAAGTATATTTAGAATCACATTAATATTTATACTATATTATAAAGATGGCATAAAAAACTCTTAAAAACAAGTTTTAAAACTTAATATACCGCTATTTAATCTAATTACTTAAAAAAACAACCATTAAAGTTGTATATACTACATCTAATTCTATTTATTAATTTTTAATCATTATCTCTAACTATTTTAACTCTCTTAAAATCATTTACCACTTTAACTCCCCTAAAATAACTCTCAGCATAATTAAATATAGAATAAAAATGAAATTTTAAATATAAAAATATAATTAAAAAAATATAACAGAATATTTTATAAAAAAATATATTATTAAACCAAAATAAATTACATTATATTATTAAGTCTAAATTAAACAAATTTATATAAAAAAAAATCATTATCGCTCTCTCACAACCAACCAAAATCGTAATGTAAATCGACAAAAAATAGAAAATAAAATTAAACATAAAATCGTGATGTATCTAACGGCATTACGCGATTACATTTCTGGTTGATAATAAAGAAAACAAAACTAAGACAAGACAAACAATCAAATTGTCCCCTATATCCTCGAAATGTTAACTGACCCCTACCATACCAAATGGCCAAAACGCTTGGCCGCAAAATCTATTTGCCCCCAGCCCCCCCCCCCCCCCCCCCTCTTCTCTTATAATCAAACAACTCCCTTTCTCACTTCTTACTGTCACACCATCCAAACCCTTCGCCACCGGAAGAAATTAGTGGAAAGGATGAGTTTGGGAGTGGCGGTGGAGGATGATTCAAGAATCGAAATACACCTTCCTGCTGACATTGATTGGGAGATGCTTGATAAATCCAAGTTCTTCTTCCTTGGTGCCGGTTTGTTTTCCGGTGTTTCCGGCATGTTATACCCGGCTGTCGTGTTGAAAACACGGCAACAAGTTCTCCTAAAAGACACGCCGCCTTGCTTCAAGATGGCGGTTTCGATTCTAAGACACGAGGGTTTCAGGGCTTTATATAGAGGATTCGGGACATCTTTAATGGGTACTATTCCTGCTAGAGCTCTTTACATGGGTGCTTTGGAAATGACCAAGAGTAATCTTAGTTGTACCACTGTAAAAATGGGGTTTTCGGAGGTCAAAGCGGCTGCAATTGCGAATGCTGCAGCTGGGTTAACCGCAGCCATGGCGGCTCAGTTGGTTTGGACCCCGATCGATGTGGTGAGCCAAAGATTAATGGTCCAAGGTGGAAAGGGTGGTGCACCCATATACAAATACACTGGTGGCATTGATGCCTTTAAGAGGATAATTCAAAGAGACGGTGTTAGGGGATTGTACAAGGGTTTCGGGATTTCAATCTTGACATATGCTCCTTCGAACGCGGTGTGGTGGGCTTCTTACACCATCGCTCATCGATCCATTTGGGGCGGCATTCGTTCTTATGGTTTCAAGAAAGAGGAAAATGTTGTTGTTGGTGGTGGTGGGTTTAAGGGGGATTCGATGGCGGTGGTGGCGGTGCAAGGAGTGAGTGCGACCATTGCTAGCGGGCTTTCGGCGTTGGTTACGATGCCGTTGGATACAATCAAGACGAGATTGCAAGTGTTAGAAGGATGTGATCATGGTGGTAAAAGTGTTGGTCGGACAGTAAAGAATTTGGTGAAAGAAGGTGGATTGAGTGCTTGTTATCGAGGGTTGGGGCCAAGATGGGCTTCAATGTCACTTTCTGCTACCACAACCATCACCACCTATGAGTATCTCAAGAGGATGTCTACTAATTAATTATATTGTTTCCTCTAGAGTCGAGGGTGAAATAGGGAGAAAAATATCAAAGATACAAAATTAGTGTAAATATGTACGTAGATATATATATATATATAGTATATATAATAAGTTGTAAGGATATATATATATATATATATATATATATATATATATATATATTATTGTTAAGCTAGGCTCTATAAACATGACCCCTCTTTCTACTCGAGCATGCATGCTACCATTGATGTATAGAGAAAGGTGGATACAGAAATTTAGGAGACTGGGGACCTAGGATATAAAAAATTTCCAAAACCGAATAACTTATCCAAACCAAAACGGTTTTGGGTTATTCAGTTTGGAGGTTAAACTCGATTTCGACTATTTTTTTTACCATGTCTGTTTATGCCAAAAATCTCACAAGGAAAATTTAAGGTAAATGTGGAGCTTGATCCAACCAAAGAAAGTAACAACAATAATCTTACGACTATAATAAAAATAAAGTAAATAAGACGAGAGAATTGATGACGCGGAAAACCCCTAAAATGGGTAAAAACCGCGGACGAGTGTGAGTCGTCGTGCACTATGGACGTCAATCAGGGACGTCGTCCTTTAGAACAAGTGTAATGTAATGTAGAACAATACGATAAAGTAAAGTCTGTCGTGCGTCGTATGTAGTTTAGACTTAGGTCGTGCGTCGTATGATAAATAGCGGAAAACTATGAACTTCAAGAGAGATTGAATAAGCTTTGAGAGTATAATTCGTGAGCTTCTGAGGTATGAGAATCAGATGTCCTTGAGTGAGTTTTCCTCTTCGTATTTATAGTACATTCTTCCGTTAGGATGTCTTTAATGTGTATCTTACACATTAATGAGATGATCATTTTGACATTAATGATGGCGTCCGTTATGTCCGTTATATCCGTTATGTCCGCTGCTATTGATGAAGGCTTCCGTTATGACCTTTAGTCATAAATATCCTTGACTCCTGCATTAAAACATGGTATAATATATGCTGCTAATTAGTAACTGAAATCATGTCGTACGATGGTATTCGTTGGACGGATATTTAACCGTTTTAGTCGAGGTTGCTGAAGATAGAGCGTCCCTTACCTTATGTCGTACGACAATAGTCTTTTGGACTTCCTTACCTGTTGTCTAGTGTCAATCGTACGACAATGTACTATTGAAATTTTTACCCAAACAGTTTGCCCCCAAATTTAAAATTCAAGCGGCAATTTTTGAAATTTAAATTTAAAATCAAAACACGTGTCACAAAAGAGAAATCGGAAAATTTGCATAGAACCGAATCGGTTCATCTTCAACCAAGTAATGACGTCACCTCCTGCAAAGTTAGCAATTTTACAGCTAATAAAGGACAGGTGTCATGTCCTCGTTGAGTATACTCGAGTGGATGCCAGATACGAACGACACGTGTCAATATTATTGACCGTCGATTTTCTGGCGATTCGATTTCCTGACGATTTTCAGTATAAATAAGGATTGCCCACAATCCATTCCTTTTTTACGTTTTGCCCTACTAAAGAATACATACCTACGACGAGATTTCCGAGTGACGAGAATCATTCTAAATTCGAGGTTTTTTAGAACATTATTTAAGGTACGATTTCTCGTTTTTCCCTCTGTGTCGATTTTATGCATAAGAAATCCATAGCGAAAAAGCCTAGGAAAGCTTGGGATTTTCTTAGTTATTGGCGAGCGACGGTGAATATTCCTGATTTCCAAATGTCGAGTGAACCTGTGAGCATGTTTAAGGAAGATGAACATTTAGATTACTTCAAAAAGTTAGCTAAGATTCCTGATGGGGTCAATCTGGTGACACCGGAGGATTTAAGGCCGGATGAAGTTCCGATGGGATACAGTGTTTTATACGAGTATCCTTTTAAGATAGTTTTTTCCTGGCCATTTAGTCCTTTAGTCAGGGAATTTTTGGATGCGTTTGACTTGACGCCTGGACAATTGATGCCTCAATTCTGGCGGATTGTCCAGGTGGTCGATCGTCTTACAGCCGACTGGGGGGCTCCGTTTAATTTAAACGACCTCTTAGCTGCTTATAGCGTTCGAGCGGATAACTATCACAGATATAGTTTATTCCCTCGAACGAAAGGGGATACCGTACTGGTGCACAATACTGCGGTGAACGACCGTGGTTGGAAACGCCAGTACGTTTTCATCCAGGTAGCATCTGTGAGCGACGAAGACAGCCAATGGCTATCGTCCGGATGGAATGAATCGGGTAGGTTTTCTTGCTTTGTCGTGCGTTTGTCGTGCGTTTGTCGTGCGTTTGTTTTGACGTCTTTTTGCATTTTTGTCGTGCGTTTATCCTGACGTCTTTCTTTGTTTGACAGTGATCGACTTCAACAAAGTGAAGCCAAGGAAAGATTCTCTCGATAAGATTCAGAGAATCTTAGAAAGAAGTATTACTGATCGCTCGTTTTCCCCTCGATCGAACGACGAAGGAGACGAGGTTGTTTTTGTAACTGAGGTGACGTCTGTCGAGGGTTCTCCTAAAGAAGCAGAGAAGGAGAGAGAAGAAGAGAGAGAAGAAAACATGACTAGTAAGTCACTTGACCATACCTTTTTCGAGTATCTCGTATGTCTTTGTATTTTTAACTTGCTCTCTTTTTCCAGAAGACGCAGCTGTAAAGTCGGTCGCCGCTAAGCGAGCCGAGCAACTGGAGCTCGCTCGTCAAGGGAGGGAGAAAGCGAGGAAAAGATCTGCCCCCTCCACGGGGGGTAGATCCGAGACATGTCCGAGGCAAGCAGCCTCGGTATTCGCCAAAGAAGACGGGCGATACCACTCTGTCGTCCCTTTCAGGGGCGACATTAGCGAAGGACACCGTTGCTGAGGTCGAACTTGAAGGCTCAACCAAGGCGACAAAGGATACTCCCTTATCGGGGGTATCGGGCGTTGAGAAGCATTCTTCCTCCTCTAAAGGTGAGGGAAAGAATAAAGAAAAGGTGGGAGAAATGACTTTCAAAGCCACTCTCCCAGCTGATTTTATGGTAAATGACGTTCTCGAAAGAGACGTTATTTTTCCACACTTGGCGAAGTTCCTCCTTCCAACCTTTTACGATCGCTACAAGGATTCTCGGGTCGAAGATACGGGAGCACATGCCACTGGTCTTTCCTTTATGGTAAGCCTGTATTTATTTTTTACTCCGTTCAATTTTCTTACTACTAACTTTTTCTTTCTGTCATACAGGCTTTCCAAGCTTGCTTGAGCTTCTTTGCTCAGACGGAAGGTCTTAGGGCATCCTTTCCCGACGTCAAGAAAAGGGCCGACGAGGCTCTTGAAAGGGAGAAGGTTGCCTTAGAGGCGATTGAGGTCGAGAAGAAGAAGGTCGAGAGTCTCAAGACCAAACTTGTCGAAGCTCAAAATGAGACGATCAAGTTCAGGAACCATGTCCTTGAACTTGAGGCCTTAACGTCCAAGCTGGAGGTGGAGAAGATAAAGGCAACTACTGCTGCTGGTGCCTCTGCTAATGAAGTTACATCCCTCAAGAAGAAAATCGAGGAGTTGGAGGGTGATGTCAGGGATTTGGAGGAAGAGAATAGGCAGATTGAAGCTTTCTCTCGTCTCACAGCCCGAGCTGCTTTGATGAGACGCCATCTGAGTGGGAAGAATCCCATGGTGTCGGCCGCCGAGGAGCTCAAGACCTATCTTGACACTGTGGGGACTGAAAGGGACCTCGACGAGGATGACGATCTGGAGGAGAGCGATGGTGGAGGAGAGGTGGCGGCAGCAGGGACGGAGGTCGTGCAGGAACAACTTGACGTTCCCCCTTCTTAGCTTATTTTCCTTTAGATTTACGAATAAGATTTTTATAATTCCTTTTTGAACGACTAATGAAAGAATTCACTTTGCCCACTGACGCTTATTGTTTTGCTTTAAGTTTACACTTTATTGTACGTCGAGTAATCGAAGAAGATAAATAGTCATAGCATATCATATGTTTAACCATACTATCATCCATTGTAAGGACTTGGATTGAGGTTTATGACCAACCAAAGGCAATCTAAATATCAAACGTCAAATGCAAAAGATTGACTTCTGTCAATGGTTACGACTAACCGTGTACTTGCGATAGTGTGAGTATTACTCGACATAAAGATTTTAACTAAGTCGTGCGTCCCTGCGAAAATCAACATTAGTGGGGTGGTCATTAGTTTGACCAACGACCATCAGACATCCAATCACATCACCATTTATAAAGTAATCCACTGAAGTTCTAGATCAACCAAAGACAGTTTGTAATAACGATTTTAAATTCTAAGTGCTGAACATAAAATGCAGAAATTAATCTTTGTCATTAATTACGATCGATCATATACGTGTGATCATATGAGTTTTAAATAAGTCGTGCGTCCCTGCGAAAAACAACATTAATAAAGTGGTCGTTGGTTTGACCAACGACCCTCCGATGCTTAAGTCAATAATCTTTCTTAAGAAATAATCGAAGGAAATAAATATGAAATTTAAAAAAAAAATACCTCTTTAAATGAACTGCATTCCAGCTTCGTGGGATATCTCGTCCATCGAGGGTTTAGATAAGGACTTTCCCACTTAATAGAAAGCTTACTTGGACATTTTTATTGAAATGTCGCTCGACCACTTGTTTTTGTACCGACATGCGAATGTGCGCAGCTTCTCTAAACTCTTCTAAAGCGTCGAGGTCATAACTTAGGTCAACCAAGTTATATTCAACGGACGTATGTCTTAAAGTCAGTAGTCGTGCTACAATAGGTGACACAACTTCACATAAAGAAAAGGGAGTTTGTCCTGTGGACGTACGAGGTGTCGTACGATTAGCCCATAGAACGGAAAGCAATTTTTTCACCCACTTCCCCTTGGCAACTTTGATTCTTTTCTTGATTGAGTTGATGATAGTTTTATTATTCGACTCGGCTAAACCATTCGATTATGGATATTCGAGGCGTCGATGTTACCAACTTGATGTTCCTTTCTTCACAAAATCTTCACGTTCGATCACTGATGAATTGTGTCTCATTGTCGCACGTTATTTCAGATGGAATTCCAAACCTACAAATGATGTTAGTTTGGATAAAAGAAACGACTTCTTTGTCCCGAACATGGGAGAAAGCCGTTGTTTCAACCCATTTAGAGAAATAATCAGTTAGAACTAAAAGGAATACCTTTTGCCCGGGAGCAGGTGGTAGTTTCCCAACAATATCCATTCCCCATTTCATAAAGGGTCATGGGATCAACGTCGAGTGCAAAAGTTCATAAGGTTTATGAGACATACCTGCGTGTCTTTGACATGCGTCGTACGACTGTACATACCTGATAGCATCTTGTCTTATCGTCGGCCAATAGTAACCTTGTCGTGGTACTCGGTTAGCTTGACTTTCTTGCTTCCATTCTGTCATCAAGCAGTTAACCGTTCTCCAGATAATTTATAATGTCGTCCGACCAAGAGTTTTTTCTTCGATTGGTGCGACTGAAATATTATCATCTTCCTTAATAGAAGGAATATCAAGATGAACTATTGGGATATTGTCGAATGTCGTTCGACTAAGTGCTGACCCCAAATTAGCCAGTGCATCAGCTTGAGTGCTCTGATCTCTTGGTATTTGCTCGATTACAAAGTGGCCGAATTTTTTTGCTTCTTCTTTTACTATTTTATAATAGGCAATCATCCTTGCATCTTTTGCTGCGAATTCTCCATTGATTTGGTTAACAACTAAGGATGAGTCGCTCAGGACGAGTCGCTCCGGACGTGCAAATGTGTTGCCCCCAAGTCGTGAACAATTTTGATTCCTGCAATTAGTGCTTCTTATTCTGCCTCATTATTTGTAGCTTTGAAATCGCACCGTATGGAGTATGGAATATACTATTTTGCCCCCTTGTGGGGACTGTAGGACGACACCTAGGCCTGTTCCGCGTATGTTCGACGAACCATTAGCGTCGAGTGTCCAAGTGGTGTCGTGCAAAGTCGCCACAATTAACTGGTCGGATGTCATTGTGTTTTCCATTTCTGGACTGAAATCAGAGACGAAATTTGATTTCTTGATCGCTGTTTTGGGCTTGAAATATAGTAAATCGGCAGTTGTCGTCCGTCGGTTTCTCGTATAAGAACTGCACTTACTGAATTATTGCTGCCGGCTAGGTAAAGTTGAAGGACTTCACCTTGCTCAGGTTTAGAGAAAAAAGGAGGCGACATCATGTATTTTTTGAGTTGCTGCAACGCTTCTTCATGCTTGTCTGTCTATTCGAACCCTTTATTCTTTCGTAGGACATTGTAGAATAAATGACACCTGTCGGACGACCGAGAAATGAACCGGTTTAGCACTGCTACACGTCCTGTAAGACGTTGGACTTCTTCAAAATTTCTGGGCGATTTTAGCTCAACAATTGCTTTAATCTGTTATGGATTAGCTTCGATTCCTCGTCGTGTGACCATATAACCGAGAAATTTTCCAGCTTGAACTCCAAAGGAACATTTAGTCGGATTCAACTTCATCTTGTATTCACGCAAGATGTCGAACGACTGCTTCACAATGTCTGATATGATCGTCCGCATGTTTTGATTTGACAAACATGTCATCGATGTATACTTCTATAGTATCACCCAAATGTTCTTTGAACATCATATTTATCAATCGTTGATATGTCGAACCTGCATTTTTAAAACCAAAAGGCATTACTTTGTAACAATAAATACCTTTATCCGTCATAAAAGCTGTTTTTTCCTGGTCGTCTGAATGCATTAATATCTGGTTACCCAGAATATGCATCCATGAATGTGAGTAGCTCATGTCCTGCTGTAGCGTCAACCATGGAGTCGATATGTGGTAATGGAAATGGATCTTTCGGATATGCTTTGTTAAGGTCTGTGAAATCGATGCATACTCGCCATTTGCCATTTTTCTTTTGAACGATTACAACATTAGCGAGTCAATCTGGATACTTGACTTCCCATATTTTTCCATGTCTTTGTGCGTCCAAGCAAAACAATCATAGTGATCCTACAAAAAAGAAATTAGTTGCTTTTTAAAAGAAGGATCGAGCGCAGAACTTATGTAAACTATCTGGTCAGGTTTATCCTGGTTTAAGACGACAGCTTCCAAGCGATAACCGTCGTTAGTAACAGGAATGTCCTGGTTCTGTAATTGCTATATTGTCTGCTTCGGGGGCTTCAAGGAAATTTTGTAACATTCCCTAGCAACCTTTCTTTCGCCTTTGATTTCCTGTACTCCCCATTGCGTAGGAAATTTCAAAGTTTGATGATATGTCGAAGGCACAGCCTTCATGCCATGAATCCAAGGTCGCCCAAAAATAACATTATAAACTTATGAACAATTGACGACATTGAATTTCGTCTGTCTGTTGATTTCTTTAGCATATACTGGGAGTGTGATTTTTCCCATGGTACTTGTAGATCCACCATTAAATCCAACGAGTGTGGTTGAACGTCGTGTAATCTCGGATTTGTCGATTCCCATTGCTTTCACAGGGGAATTGTGGATACTATTGGCTTCAATGATCCGATTAATGATCTCAAATTTTGAGTTTCTTGGAATGCCATTACCCTGAAAAAAGAGAACACTCGAAGGAAAACGTTAGTACGTCGTAAGATTATCGAAGATTTTCTTTGGATGGGGCCCCACGGTGGGCGCCAAACTGTTTATGCCAAAAATCTCACAAGGAAAATTTAAGGTAAATGTGGAGCTTGATCCAACCAAAGAAAGTAACAACAATAATCTTACGACTATAATAAAAATAAAGTAAATAAGACGAGAGAATTGATGACGCGGAAAACCCCTAAAATGGGTAAAAACCGCGGACGAGTGTGAGTCGTCGTGCACTATGGACGTCAATCAGGGACGTCGTCCTTTAGAACAAGTGTAATGTAATGTAGAACAATACGATAAAGTAAAGTCTGTCGTGCGTCGTATGTAGTTTAGACTTAGGTCGTGCGTCGTATGATAAATAGCGGAAAACTATGAACTTCAAGAGAGATTGAATAAGCTTTGAGAGTATAATTCGTGAGCTTCTGAGGTATGAGAATCAGATGTCCTTGAGTGAGTTTTCCTCTTCGTATTTATAGTACATTCTTCCGTTAGGATGTCTTTAATGTGTATCTTACACATTAATGAGATGATCATTTTGACATTAATGATGGCGTCCGTTATGTCCGTTATATCCGTTATGTCCGCTGCTATTGATGAAGGCTTCCGTTATGACCTTTAGTCATAAATATCCTTGACTCCTGCATTAAAACATGGTATAATATATGCTGCTAATTAGTAACTGAAATCATGTCGTACGATGGTATTCGTTGGACGGATATTTAACCGTTTTAGTCGAGGTTGCTGAAGATAGAGCGTCCCTTACCTTATGTCGTACGACAATAGTCTTTTGGACTTCCTTACCTGTTGTCTAGTGTCAATCGTACGACAATGTACTATTGAAATTTTTACCCAAACAATGTCCATTAACCGAATAACAAAATATACTATTGTTTAATTTATATAATTTCCTTCTAGATTAATTGGTTTGAACATATATAAAACTAAAAGAAGAAGAAAAAAAAGGAACAAATTTAACATCATCAACCAACGTTATCATTATAGCATAATTGCAACAACTAGCGATAGAAAGTAATCTTTTCATCATATGTACCAGCACATGGATATTGTATGAGAACACTTTCGAGCCAACAACAACGTATGTCAACGGATGGCATATGTATCATATTCTTTTCATAAACTCGTTAGAATATGAATATGAATATGAATATGAATATGAATATAAATCCATTAATAGGAAATGCAATAAAACACTATAGTCACTTGGTAGTCCGTTCAAAAAGAAAATCCTTACAGGTGATATATATAATTAAAGGCTCGATCCTTACATTTTTTAGGCCCTGAACGAGATGTAAAAATGGACCCTCGATAACTACGAAATTATTTTGAATATATAGTTTATATCATCAAAAATAACATTGAATTCAAATAATACTAATAATTCATATAAAACCGATTTCCCCGGTATTTCTAGCGTAAGATCAATCACTAATCATTTCTAAATTAATATTATCTATCATATCATTTTTATATAATATCGTCAATTAGTTCCACCATCAAACACATCTTATGATATACCTTTAACATATAGATTGAAATCATATGACGTCACTATATTGACCATTCAGAATAACAGTTTAAGTAAATCATCATAAATCAGTATATATTCCACATGTTACTTGATGTTAATCATCATTTTAAACTTTTAGGGATGAACAAACTTTTTAAGAACCATCAATCTTAGAATCAAAAGTCAATGTTGATTATAGTTTGAAATCTTATTCTTATTTTCGAGATAAGAGAGTACTTAAGATTCATGCACCCAATATTAGATAATAAAGAGTCAATAATGTATGAAAAAGAAGTATCTTTGAAATCCTAAATATATCTATATTTGATCGTCTCATATAGTTTGGTAATTGTTTATAAAATATTTTTGAGAAATTTCCTATAAACATATATTTTTACGGAACATCAATTTGTTTTTATAAAACAATTTTTCAAATGATATCGAATATAAAAGTTAACGTGATATTTTATTTCAAAACTGTTCTAAAAAATCTATTAGAACACGCATAAACGTGTTATAAACTTATAGTAACATATTTAGACGTATAGGAGACACAAAATTTTGGTCTTATAAACGTAAGTTATATAAAATAATCTATTATGACACTTAGTCATTTTAGTGTCATATAAAGCCGATATTATTGTAGTAATATACTAGATGCGTACCAACACGTGATGCGGCGCGAAGCATCTCGAATCTAAAGCCGATAATTCGAAAAATAATAATATTGTTCATGCTCAGTTTTATTCTCCATCACATGGTGACAATTTTATGGAATTATGTGTTTTTAAATCGCATATTAGATGTAACACCCTCAAATTTGGAAAGAACAACCAAACAAAAACTTCGATAAAATAATCAAATAAATGATAAAATTATTTCTACAAATCCATCCTTGGAAATACTTCAACTTTAAAACATAAAATAAACATCATCATTCAATAACTTAAGTCACATACTAAGACTAAATAAGGTCGAGTGTTACTTAACCCAAATACAAGTTGTTATTCCCAAAATAAATGTGGAAGACTTCACCACGCTATTCACTTCTCGAGCACACAACTATCACTCATCTCTTCACAATGTCACTAAAACTATTCCCAATCGGAACCTATTGCACATGTCGACAAATAAAAAAGTTAGGCTAATGCCTAGTGAGTTCAAGAGTTTTCAACATTTAAATGAAACGGTAAACTGTAGAATGTTTTTCAAATCACGGTTTCTAAAAAGGAACATACAAAAATATAAAAGTACACATCCTAAAACCCACCATTTCCGTGATGAAAACCCGAATACAAAACACTCTTTCAAATATGAATTCAAAACCTAATACTCACACGAAACAAAAATAGTGATAAATGCTCAAATATTGAAATTCAGATAAAACTTTATTGTCCAAACTACCGAAATATTAGTAAGACTCAAGCCCCAAACTTATAACTTATGAAGAACACACCATACCCAAAACGTCACCGAAAACATGGATAAAACTAAATACCCAAAATAAAACATTTCGGTGACGGAGGAGACCCGAATTCCATGCTTTGTGGTATGTACAACGTTCTCACAAATTAAGTTGAAATCACCTTGCGATTTAGGCTAAATCTAGAATTTCCCCAACTTGAGCTCCTTTGAAGAAACTGGGATCCTCAAGACAAAACTTCTAGAAACCTAGATCCACAAGTTTCCAACCATAAATATTCATATCTAACCACTTAGAATCGTTCACCCAAACATATTACATCACAATCTCCATTTTGACCCAAATCCCCAATTTGACCTAACTTTTCTCAAAATCATCCAACTGAAATTGGGGAAATAAAACACTAGGGAGTCATCATTGGAGAATTTACAACTCATAAAGAAGTTTGGAAATGGAGGGGATGAACTAACCATTTAGGTTTTATTGAAAACCTAGAAAATTCTAAATTTCTTGAAGATGGAGGTGATGATGATGAGCTCTTGATATTTGCTTCCACTCCACCACCAAATACTCTTTGATATTCCCAAAACTAACAATATATCCTTGAAACACTTTGAATCATCAAAACTGAAGTAAAAATGAGAGAGTTATGAAGAAATGAAGAATGAGGCTGAAAATCCGACTTTAAGTTGTATGGAACCACTACGCTACATTGCCATGCGACTTTGCCATGGAATTTTCACATGGCATAGTTGTACAAGTGGTCCAGAACACTCCCCGTTGGTTGCTACTTTGCCAGCACGACTATGACACTGTCATAGTCGTCGAGCATTGTAGCCGGACCCGTACCAAGCCCCCCAAACTTGACTTTTCTATGCCACATTCCCAAAACTTTTAGGGACTTTAAGTAATGTTTTCCTAACATAAATTCCACCATTTACAAGTTGTAAAAATGTTTGGGTGATCTTTACTTACCGAAATTACGGGTGTTACAATCCTCCTAACCTTAGAACGATTTCGTTCTCGAAATCTAATTACACCCAGTGGTTACTGAACTCAACACTATTCATGTTCCCTCGGTTCCCATAGGAAATTCAATGTTTCTCTCTTGCGTCGGCTGACCTTGGCAGTTTAATCCATCCTGGGTGTCGATGCCTTGAGGCTTTAACTCTCTGGAACACATCTAAACTAGGGAATAGACATGAGTTGGTTCACAGCCAGTTGCCACGTAGCGCATAGGCCCATTAAACGTCTTGTCGTCTGTCTTTCCCCAAAGGAGAGTAGCGATCCATGATCCATATCCCAATTAGCGTTGCCATCCCGAAATACTGTCTCTATAAATGAGGAGTTGTCTCCAATCCACTTGACATAACTGTCATGATAACTTCATGCTGATACTCACATCCAATATCCACTTAGGTACATTACACTTATCCGAGTGAACGTTTAACTTGCTAGAGTAGTTTCTAATCACATGGATTTGGTTGCCTTCCAACCTTAGGGAACCCATACTTTCCCAACGGTAGAGCCCAACTTCCAAACGGTCCAGATCTACACTATTTTTAACTCTTTTTCCAACCAACCCAAGGTACTATCACCACCGAAATCGACAAAATTCCCAAATTCAACTGTTTCCGCTGTTGGACTGTCGTAAAAAACTTTTACGAGTACAATCAGACTCCAAAATAGTCGACCATCCTTGACCCAAAGATTATCCAACTCCCGGAATACGTCCAATTACCAAACATCCAACTGGAAGATTCTTTACCAGACAAGAAAAAAAATCATTCAACTATATCCACTTACCACAATCCGAACTTCTTAAATTATTTACTTGCGATAGAAAATTCCTTAAGATTGGACTACAACACTCCAAATACACTAACGGTTCATGGTGTCATAACCCAAAAGTTGATCCCTAATGATTCACCAAGATTCGAACTACTTCAAAGCTTTATGCACGAATTTCATTCATCGAGCCATCCACATAATCCAAGATTCTTAGCATGGTGTCTAAAGGGTTCTATACATTCCTTATGCCATAACTGACCAACTCCCATATAAAGGATTGCCGAAACGAACGGTTTACCACAAGCATTAATTGAAGATTCAGCGAGCCTCACCCTTCAGTTACAAAAATAAATTGACTTTGCAAACGATACCGCTCGGCTTATGGTGCTATCACGCATCCCAACCTCCCACTCTCAAGGTTCTATATGCCCTCACCCTTAACTAGGGTTGCTTAACCTCCCAAAGTTCTAATGAGTTCAAGGTTTTCAAGTGAAACACTCAACAAATATGTCATTCAAAAATTTCATAAGATTTTTCAACAAGAGGGTTTTTATAACGATTAGTCGTACGTGTAAAAATCTACTACCACTTACTCGGTAGTTGAGCAAGATGGAAACACTCGTTCCGCATATGAAAATCATTTGGAAACTTACTTGATCACTGCTCGAGTTACTAAGGAAGCACAAAAGTATGCTCAACAAATTATTAAAATGAACTGCTATGGTCCTAGCATGTATTTATTTATGCCACACACACATAATAGTTTTCTTGAAACAAAATAGTATGCATTAATGTATTTTCTCATTTAGCCATATGATGACATGGAAATAAAATTTTCAGACAAGACTCGCATACATTAATGTATTTTCTTCGAACTTAGGAAAATGATAAGTGTGTGTGACTCGATTGATATGTAAAATAATTTAAATCGAACTAAATTTTCAAGCCTTACATACGGTATGCATAATTACTCCTAAATAGTGGCTATAAATCATGCCAGGCATACCAATAAATCAACATAATACACCCGTATGAGATGACAACAAAAGTACCAACAACCGAAAGTGCATAAAACAAAAGCATAGGAATAAACTATCATGGTACCCTTATATGTTTACTCATGCCATGAGCACAAATCAATTCATACTCCAAATAGTACGCAATGAAACGTACTAGCACAAAACTCGAAAGAGAAAATCATGCGGTATCACAATTCCAAAACTACCATTTTTTTGTTGCATTACGACATAAGGTAAGATTTTCTCAACAGAACTCACATGAGACAAAAATGTTCAATAAAACGCATACATTAACACACACAATAATTCAAGTATACACATCAACTTCATCCATGCGGCACAAAATCTCGTAAAATAAAAATCCATAAGACTCAACAAAACTTCCATAAAGCTCAATGGAGCTCAATGGAACTCAATGGCACTCAAACAATTAAATGGTGCCAAAATTTTCATCCTCAATAATCAAATAGCATAATACAAAGTTATGACTAAAATGTCATAATTCCAAAAATTTCCCTTTTATTGCAATATGATATAAAGTGGCATTTTCAACAAAACTCGCTAGAATAAAATACTCAATAAAACTCGAACACCAAAATAATGGAAGGTAACTCTTCATCCAAAACCTTAACATATGTGGAGGAGATCCAATGTTAAAGTCATAAATAGCAGTTACTTATCCAAGACCCTAAACTACATCAAAATACGGACATCACAATATCCGAAAATAGTGTTGGACAACAACGAGAATAGAAAAAGTCTCAACAAAGTTTGCAACCACATGTAATAAAATAATTTTATGCATGTTTAAAATCACGGTTTAAAATCTTGTGTGTGCTAAACATTTTTCCAAGATTTTAGAATAAATCCACATGATGATTTGGAAACATGATAAATAATTGTTGCAATTTATTTTAGAAATAAATTTCGTGCATCGGCACTCAACGTTTCGAAACCATGCTACTCAATTTCCCAGTCACACTATCTTCATCTAGATGCTTAAACATCTTAAGGAAATAATTGAAAATTTCATCTGTTCACTTTACAATTTCTCCTCGAACAATGTCGATGTCATAAGTTTGTGGTTCTAATCCAACCAATAATTCCGACTCGGAATGGTACACTTAATGCAATCATCATGCTTAATGTCACTCCAAGTGACAAATGTTAAAATCATCAACCTCTTCAAACGACTACCCACTTAGAAACTTCTTCACTACCCCAACGATCGTCACATCAAAGTAGTCCAAGTATACACATGTAACTTGTAGGTTCACGATAACATTAACCAAATGCAATTATGAACTTACTGTACATAATCATCCTCTCTACCCTAGACGTGATTCTCGTTCCTAGTGACTCCATCAACCTCAAAGATCCTATCTTAGAGTGCCTATTGGTTCAATTTTCTCTCTTATTCACTTAAAAGAACGTTAGTTCGAGTCTAGGTATCCAAAATCCATACCTAAATCTCTCAAACTTAAGCTATAATGCCAACTTGTAACACCCTCAAATTTGGAAAGAGCAACTAAACAAAAACTTCGATAAAATAACCAAATAAAAGATAAAATCCTTTCTACAAATCCATCTTTGGAAATACTTCAACTTTAAAACATAAAATTAACACCAACATTCAATAACTTAAGTCACATACTAAGATTAAATAAGGTTGGGTGTTACTTAACCCAAATACAGGTTGCTATTCCCAAAATAAATGCCGAAGACTTCACCATGCTATTCACTTCTCGAGCACACAACTAGCACTCATCTCTTCACAGTGTCACTAGAACTATTCCCAACCGGAACCTGTTACACATGCCGATAAATAAAAAGGTTAGGCTAGCGCCTAGTGAGTTCAAGAGTTTCAATATTTAAATGAAACAGTAAACTATAGAATGCTTTTTAAATCACGATTTCTAAAAAGGAATGTACAAAATTATAAAAGTAACACCTTTCCCAAAACCCACCATTTTCGTGATGAAAACCCGAATGCAAAAAACTCTTTAAAATAAGAATTCAAAACCCAATACTCATACAAAACGTGAATAATGATAAATGCTCAAATATTGAAATTCAAATAAAACTTTGTTGTCCAAACTACCGAAATATGAGTAAGACTTAAGCCCCAAAATTATAACTTATGAAGAACACCCCCATACTCAAAACGTCACTGAAAACATGGATAAAACTAAATACCAAAAACAATACCTTTCGATGACGGGGGAGACATAAATTCCATGGTTTGTGGCGGAACACAAAGTATGCCACTTTCGAAGTTATTGAGCTCATCATACTAGGATCAAGGCCACGAGCTTGCCGACTCAAACTCAGATGTGGGGGAGGGCACCCAATGATCCTACTCATACCCATTCACTAGGATTACATTTACGATCCATGACTAATATCCGGTCCCATATAACCGTACCAAGTTGCCTTCCAAGGGCCCAATGTCTCAACTAGTTACAAACGGGAAATAACTATCCCATAAAAACCGACTCATAAATTACATCATAGGGCCAATGGCAGATGTTTGACTCCAAGAGTCTGCACCATAAGACCCTCGATGACCCAATGATTAATCATGGTCCCAAGATGGGAACAACCGTCCCTTTTAAAATGATAAAGACTGACTCCTATGCCTATGGATCCATTGCATTACAGTCTATAACATTACATGACTCCAATTAAATGACCAAAGCACTCAAATATGTAATTCTCAAATGATACACAATAAACGCAATCATACTCAAAGGTTATTGAAACCAGACAAATGCCTCCAAGACTCATCTTAATCAAAACCGAACCAAAAGCTCAACAATTTACTTTAACGTACAATAAATGTCAATGTAAACAATAAAACGCATTTAACCAGCAGTTATGCACACACAATGACCTAAAGTATGATTAACCTAAAACTCATCATTGGTTGAGACGAACCATTTTCCAAATGAACTCATACCCTTATGTTTCCAAAATGCCTCATGATACAAGAATATGCATTTTCCAAACGGTTTATAAATCAAATACATTAAAAGGACATTTTATCAAATGACCTCCATTTATAAATTAAATCATCAATGAAACATATCAACGTGATTTATTTATCAAAATGTCCAAAATCCCAAATGTGGGCATTTCACAAGATTTATAAAACCAAATAACCCAAATGTGTAAAACTCTTCAAATATTCCAAATTTTAATAAAAATCATGTAAACACATAATCACTTTAAAACAGTCATTTTTGGCATGTACAACGTTTTCACAAATTAACCTGAACTGACTTTGCTAGATTTAGGTTAAATCTAGGTTTTCCCCAACTTGAGTTTCTTTGAAGAAACTTGAATCATCAAGCCAAAACTTCCAAAAACCTAGATTCACAAGTTTCCAACCATATATATTTATATCCATCCACTTAGAATCGTTCACCCAAACATATTACATCACAATCTCCATTTTGTCCCAAAACCCTAATTTGACCTAACTTTTCTCAAAATCATCCAAACCAAAATTGGAGAAATAAAACAATAGGGAGTGGTCATTGGAGCATTTACAACTTATAAAGAAGTTTGGAAATGGAGGGGATGAACTTACCACTTAGTTTTTGGTGAAAACCTAGAAAACTCTAAATTTCTTGAAGATGAAGGTGATGATGATGAGCTCTTGATCTTTGCTTCCACTCCACCACCAAATTCTCTTTGATATTTTCATAACTAACAATATATCCTTGACAATCTCTAAAAAAACGAAACCATAACACTTTGAATCATCAAAAACGGAGTAGAAATGAGAAAGTTCTGAAGAAATGAAGAATGAGGCTGAAAATCCGACTTTAAGCTATCTGGTACCGCTAGGATACATTGCCATGTGGTCCAGAGCACTCCCCCTTGGCTGCTACTTTGCCAGTGCGACTATGACACAGTAATAGTTGTCGAACATTATAGCCGGACCCGTACCAAGCCCCGAAACTCGACCTGTCTATGCTAACATTTCCGAAAATCTTAGGGACTTTAAGTAATGTTTTCCCAACATAAATCCCACCGTTTACAAGTTGTAAAAACGTTCGGGTGATCTTTTCATACCGAAATTACGGTTGTTATATTAGATGTATAAAATTACAGGTCAATTGGTCAACAAATTTTGAAAAAGATTTGCTCGATAGTGAAGTTTTCAAAACCATAACATTTTAGCTCATTTTGAAGGTTTTGTAAGACGATTATAATGGAATACTTTTTAAAAAGAGAAACATATTTGTTTAATGTATTTAATTTATATACGATTATTTATGCTAATATGATAAATGTGTAAAATGAAAAATGAAAAGAAAAGAAGGGATATAAAATTAATTAAATAACTAATTATAATGTATAATGTAACACCCTCAAATATGGAAATAGCAAATTATTTAAAATTTTCTAAATACATCAATAATTGAATCATCTACAACCACAAATTAGATTCAACTTCAATACACAGACATTCAATCTTTACATACAAACTATAAAAGGACGGGTGCTACCAAAACCCAATAATAGTCGTTATCTCCAACTTGCGGAAGACTTCCCCAATTACTTACTTTAGTGTATAGCTAAGGCTCTACGCTTCATAGTACTGCTAGAACTCAACTCCCAACTGGAACCTGATGCACATGCCGACAAATAAAAGGGTTAGGCTTAACGCCTAGTGAGCTCAAGAGTTTTCAACATATATAATTAAATCATTTAGAAAGGAAAGATGCGAATAAAATCATAATCTTTCGAAATGATATGCTTCACTTATGAAAACGACTCGTTTACCAATAACAATGCACTTTGTACGAAAGAGGCACCGGGTTAACTGTTAACCAAACCAAACAGCTTTAAAGATGAGGATCTCAATATGAGACGCATTTATGTAAAGTAAACCGGAACTTGCTAAAAAGTAAAATAGAGGGTGGACTCCCAATTTTATAAAACACAGTTAACACTTTATAACTTGAAATACCCAACACGGGTGAAACGTGACACACAACCCATAAATCATAGATGAAGATCTATATAATTAAACATCGTCCGGAACACGTCTTTAAACCCAAAACTCACATGACCATAAAATGGACGAGAATGAATACCGACACATGGAAATGACGCGGTCCATGCGAACCTCAGTATACGTGGGAAGAACCCAATATTAAAACCAATCGTTTGCCGTCAACCACTTAAAAACTCCTTTTGGTAAAAAAAATACCACATTACCCAAATAAAATACCACGAATCAACGATGAGGAGATCCGTAAACACCGAGAATAGAGAACACGTAAGTAGGCCGTTCACGCGACTTCCTTACATGTCCTCTAAACGTTTACATCTTGGGTGGCGAGAACACGTGAATGGGGCCACCCTTGATGTTGTTGGATTTCACCACGAACCCCGGACTTAGTTCCCATGCCATACCAGACATCACAACCTCAATCCGCATTACTGCCTCTAGCCCTACTCCGTCGAGTTCCACCCCAAGGACTTACGGGCGCGGGTGCCTATCCAACCTAGACGAGTTACACCTCAATGGCTCGTGCCACTTATTGCCTACTCGCTAGCAAACCCAAGCGGTCACTAAAAGTAACCCAAAACCTCAGGCCTTACAAGACCGACAGAACTTACGTGCCTATGGATCCATTACAACAATGTCTAACGTTACAAGACTCCAATTGGATGACCACACACCCAAAACATGTAACTCACCAACGATACGAAATTAATCGTCATCTCAGTCAAAACCCCCGCTGGTTATGACTCCGGACAAACGTCCACACGACTCGTTTTAAATCAAAAAACCGAGCCAAAGGCCCAACGCCTTGCATAAATTTCCAACGAAAGCCTTTGTACATAAAAACACGTTTAGCCGACTGACAAAGACACAACGGTCCCAAAAGTGTAAAAATAACACAACTCAACATTGATTGCGACGAACCATTTCCCAAATAAACTCTTTACTCTTATTTCCCAAAATACCTCGCGGCACAGTCATGCACATTTTCCAAATAGACGTAAGTACAAAATCATGTAAATGACATTTACATCAAATGAACTCCATTTATTTAATGTACGTCAAAGAAACATATCAAAATGCTTTATTTGTCAACAAGCCCAAATTCACCAAAAATGCATGATTCATGAGTTTCTAAAGATGGATATAACCAAATACTCAACTTATCAGCAGTTAACCATTTCATGTAAAACACTTTAAAATAAACATTTTGGCATGTACACCGTTTTCACAAATCAACTTGAACTCACCTTGCTAGATTTAGGCTAAATCTAGATTTCACCCCACTTGAGCTCCTTCGAAGAACTCATTAATCCTCAAGCCAGAAACTCCTGAAACCTAGATCCATACATTTCCAACCATAAACAATCATATAGAAACATTCCCCAAACAATTTACATAAAGATCTCAACTTATGTCAAAACCCTAATTTCCACAAATGAAGAAAATGGATGATTACCTCAAACCTCAACTTGAATACATCCAACCAAAACCCTTGTTGAACACCAAAACGAACCATAAACTTCAAATCTTCAAATGGTGAAAGGGTTAGATGAAATCCTTAAGAACTTGGTGAGGGAGATGAAGATGAAGGTTTTGTGGTTCAAGATCTCAACTAGCTAAGTGATGATGAAGTATGAGGGTTGAGGAGGAAAACCCTCCAAATAGGTAGAGGTTCGACATTTGAGGTTTGGGAGAGAAGAGGGAAGAAGATTTAGGGTTTGGGTTGAGAGAAATGAGGTTAAATGGCTGAAAATCGGGTTTTTAGCTCAACAGGGCGCTCCGCGGGTTATACCGCGACCTTAAGCCGCGGCATAAGCCGCCCGTTTCCCCGAATATTCACATCCAGTGAGTTACGCGACTTGTGCCGCGAGCCAAAGTCGCGTGCCAAGTCGCGGTAGTCCAAAACTTCGGTTTTCTCGTGTCATTCTAACCAGATTCGATTCCCGATTATTCCAAAGTAAAACTTGCCTGAATCTCGATGTCCCACGAGTCAACCGACTCCCAAAATAACACCTTGGGAAATTCCCAAATTTACGGGTGTTACATATAAAGTGTAATATAAAATAAATAATAATTTTATTTTTATTTATCATGTTGAACGTGAAAGGTTTTGAAACTTTTAAGCTTATACACGATGTATTGAGATTTGTACCTCTTAAAAATTCAAGAATAACCGTAAATAAATTTCTTTTCTAAAGAAGTATAAATAGATAAATATAGACAAGGGTATAAAATATATAAGTTTAAAAAAATCTTGACACGTCATTCTTGAAAAATCTCGATCCATATTTAATCATGATATTTAATAAAATGATTAAATCCACACATACTCAATATTGGAGCTCATTTCGAAGGTATTAACGAGACGATTCAATGATATAATTTGTAAAAAGAATAAATACGGTAAGGGTTTTAAATGAAAAATGAAAAAGTAAGAGATTAAAAGTAAACTAAATAACTAATTCTAAGGGTGTGAAATGTAACCTTGAATCATGAAAATAATCATTTTACCATTTTCATATAGTAGTATAGATATCATTGTTCTAAATAACTCACCGCATAGCCGTCATGGCGCGCCATAGCACTAAGGCTTGTGGTCATGCCACGTTAAACCCATGGTATGTCGTGGCCTAATGCACATTTATCGTAATGAGATATTTGATTTTCTTTACGTTTTTAATGTCTTATTTGCAAGTTTTTAATATATAACCTAATTTAACTTGTTTATTAATATTGACTCATTGAGTAACACAACAAAACATACGTTTTTATATAATACTATACATGAATTATTAATTTGATGACATAAGTCACGCCTTGAAAACGCCATGGCTTCGTCCTGGCTCCTAAGGTTTGAGGTTTGGCCTCGCCGCCACGCCATGCCTAACGCCATTTAGAACATTGATAGATATAGATATAGATATAGATTATAGGTTATAAAACATAAGTTTTAAAAATAATTACTACGTATTTATGATATTTAATAATAGGATTAAACTAAAAAATATTTGACATTGGGCTCATTTTGAAGGTATTAATAAGACGATTAGAATGGTATAATTAGTAAGAGATGAAAGATATTTTTTAAATATATTTTAGTTCATATACGATTACCTATGTTAATAGATAAGGGTGTAAAATGAAGAATGAAAAATTAAGGGATATAAGCTAAATAACTAGTATAAAATGTAATTTAAAAATTAAAAGTAATTTGATTTTGAAGAAGAGGTGGGAAGTAGAGGTTGTTAAAGCTTTAACATTTGTACATCCACAATAAAACCTTATACCTCTTAAAATTTTAAGAATAATCGAAATAGAATTTTCATATAGTAGTATAAATATTAGTCCAAAAGATTCTATATTGTTATACATAAGTACATGATATATAAAATCTTAAAATCAAAACTAAAAATTGTAACACCTTAAAACTGGGTAAATAAATAATTATGAAAAGAAAAGGGAAAAGGAAAATAAAAGGATAGGTCTGTTTGAAAACATGAGATTCGATGGCGACCTCACAGTCAGGAACGGGACCAAATTTTTTTCATATGGCGGCACCATATAATATTTGTAATTGACGATTTTTGCAAGATGTCCTTTTGGTCATTTTACATGTTTATAAGCTAGTTTTTATCAAAAATAATTTGTTTATCAACTAGGTTATCAGATACCAACTAACTTATCAGCTAACAACTAGTTTTTCAGTCATCAGTTTGCTTATCAGCCATCGACAATGTTAGAGCAAAATATATTGTATATGAGATCACAATATATAAAAGATAAAGGTCAAAGTCAATTTTATATTTGTGAAAGTCAAAGTGGGTTAATTATAGTTGTAGATTTCTTGTAATTGTAAAGGTATAAATAGATTGTCCTTTGTAATCTTCTAGTTAGATTTGTGAAAGTCAAAGTGGGTTAATTGTAGTTAGATTTGTCAAGTTAGAGATTAGATTGTAAGCTTTGAGAGTTCATCTTGTAGAGAGCATTTTGTGACGACCCGCCAAAAATGAGACAAATTTCCTAAAGGATAGCCGGATTCCGGAACCTTTTACACCACTCAAGAAGAATGGTGACTCTTGTGGAAGCTTTTCTAGAAGACTTCCCATGGAAGGATGTAGAAGTCTCTTACATGTTGACATAGTTAGTAGTTCTAGAGTATTCCTTGTACATATCTAGATAATTGTTCTCTAGATTGTTCCTTTGAGTAGTATAAATAGGTGGTGGCCTCATTTGGCTCAACATACCTCAAAGTATTCTTCTAAACTCTTTTTTAATAGTTCTCCCAAGCAATACAAGTTTCTTTTGCATTCCAATAATCTCTTGTGTTCTCTTTACTTGCCTTAATCATTGGTTGTTTCGGGAGTTTGGCTGACTTAGTTCGAGAGCTAAGGCCGCACACGATCTTGTAGAGACAAATCTGTGATATTTGGTATCAGAGCAGGTCGATTGAAGGCATGGTAAAAGGGTCTAGCAAGAACATTGTTGGTGCATCCCTTGTTGAGGAGAATCGTGGCCGAGAAGAGTCTCGCAATGAAGGAGCGAATGAGAACCGAAGTAAGTCCAAAGATTTTCTCTCTAGCTTGGAAGAGAGAATGATGGGTGTAGAGACATCCATGGACGAGTTGAAGGCACAAGTGGAGGAGACGAACCAACATGTGGAAGGGTTAGACTGCGACTTTGCCGATATGTGGGATGATTTCAAGAGTGCCCTCAACGTCTTGGGTGGCGAATTGCGACGCGAGCTTCATGACTTAAGAGGTATGTTCATGAACGAGCTAGCTAAGTTTCGAGGTGATATGGAGGTAGAGACCTCCACGATTAACCAACATTTGGAAGATATCTAAGACGACGTGAGTTTGGCTAAACGGGTCATGGCTAGTAGAGGTGTCAACGCTAGCAACCATGCTCCAAAGGTAGATTTTCTCAAACCATCACCGTTCATGGGAAAGTGAGATACTAGGGCGGATGATGATTTTCTATGGGAAATTGAACAATACATGGATGGAGTCAACATCGTAGAGGATGCGGTGAAGATCAAGACGACCACGAGATACTTAAAAGACACCGCAACTTTATGGTGGCAACGTCGGTATGGAGATATCGAACGAGGTATGTGTAACATTACTACTTGGGGTGATTTCATTCGAGAGTTTAAGAAACAGTTCTATCCGGAGAATGCCGAGGACGAGGAAAGGAGTCGTCTTCGTAAGCTCAAGCATTCTGGAACGATCCGGGAGTATGTGAAGGATTTCACCAACCTTATCTTGGAAATTCCGGATCTTTCCGAAAAAGACTCTCTCTTCTACTTTCTTGATGGCTTGCAAGTATAGGCCAAGACGGGGTTAAAGCGACGTGGGGTACAAAACCTTGCAACGGCTATTGCCGAGGCGGAGGCCTTTATCAATTTTAGCAAGAAGGAACCATCAAAGCCAAAAGATCGAAAGGGTAACCATGATAAAGGTGGGGGAGAGAAGTCGACCCAAGTAAGGAACGACGATGCACGGAAGCCACAAACCGGGAAGAACAAAGACATGAGGACGACCTACAAGAATAATGGGTGCTTCCTTTGTGATGGACCACACCGAGCTCAAAATTGCCCAAGCAAAGCAAAGCTCCACGCTATAAACTGGGATGAGGGTTGCTCTCAAGATGGGGGTGAATGCATGGGGTCGTTGCGGATCTTGAATGCAATCAAAGGAAAGACGGAGGTGACCAAGGTAGCCAACAAGGGGTTACAATTCGTAGAAGCTACCATCAAAGGAAATAGGGTACGTGCTCTTGTCGATACAGGTGCTACTCACAATTTTGTTTCCATTGATGAAGCCTCAAGGCTAGGGATTAAGGGGACGAAGAGTAGTGGTACTATCAAAGCGGTGAACTCTACGGCCAAACCAATCCATGGTGTAGCTAAAAATGTACTGGCCAAGATTGGATAGTGGGAAGGAGAGATCGATTTCTCAGTGGTACCCATGGACGACTTAAAAGTGGTGCTCAGGTTAGATTTTCTCGATAAGGTACGCGCTTTCCCTATGCCATTTGCTAATTCTTTATGTATCCTAGATGGGGGAAAGACTTGTATGGTGGATACAGAACGTGGGCCTAAGATTAGTACCAAGTCCTTATCGGCCATGCAATTCAAGAAAGGGTACAACAAGAATGAGCCTTGCTATATGGCGGTTACAAGGCAAGAGGATGATGGTGGTAGAAGCAAGAAGAAGGTACCGGAAGAGATCGAGAAGGTTCTTGATGAGTTCAAGGACGTGATGCCCAAGGAGTTATCGAAGAAGCTCCCACCTAGGAGGAAGGTGGACCATGCAATAGAGTTGGAGCCGGGATCGAAGCCACCCTTTAAAGCCCCATACTGAATGCCTCCACCGGAGTTGAAGGAGTTGCGGAGGCCACTCAAGGATCTACTTGATGCAGGGTACATACGACCCTCTAAAGCTCCCTATGGCGCAACGATGCTATTTCAAAGGAAGAAAGACGGGTCCTTACGGATGTGCATAGACTACTGGGCGCTAAACAAGGTAAAAATAAAAAACAAATACCCAATTCCTCTTATTGCGGATTTGTTTGACCAATTAGGGAAGGCGAGATACTTCACCAAGCTGGACTTGAGATCGGGATACTATCAAGTACGGATAGCGAGGGAGATGAAGCAAGGACGACGTGCGTCACGAGGTATGGCTCTTACAAGTTCTTAGTCATGCCATTTGGCTTGACCAATGCTCCCGCTACATTTTGTACTTTGATGAACAAATTATTCCATCCATTCCTAGATAAATTTGTGGTTGTCTACTTAGACGACATAGTCGTCTATAGTGACACCTTGGAGGAGCACGTATCTCATTTGAAGCAAGTGTTCAAAGTATTATGGGACAATTAGCTCTACGTGAAGTTGGAGAAATGTTCTTTTGCTCAAGAAGAGGTGGATTTCCTCGGGCACAAGATCAAGGATGGTAGATTGACGATGGACGAGGCAAAGGTCAAGGCTATTCGATATTGGGAGACACCAACCAAGGTTACAGAAGTGAGGTCCTTCCTTGGCTTGGTAAACTATTATCGGCACTTTATCAAGGATATTCGGCCAAGGCGGCACCCTTGACGGACCTATTGAAGAAAATGAAGGCTTCAGAGTGGTACGAATGTTGCGAAGGCGCCTTTGATGAGTTAAAGGATGCGGTGACCGAGGAACCAGTGTTGAGACTACCAGACGTGACCAAGCCATTCGAGTTACACACGAATGCTTCGGATTTTGCAATTGGAGAAGTTCTAATGCAAGAAGGACATCAAATAGCATTCAAAAGTCGGAAGTTAAATGATACGGAAATGAGGTACACGGTGCAAGAGAAGGAAATGACGGCGGCCATACATTGCTTGAGGACATGCAGACACTATCTCTTGGGGTCGAAGTTCATAACCAAGACGGATAACGTGGCGACAAGTTATTTCCAAATCCAAAAGAAGTTAAGTCCTAAGCAAGCACGGTGGCAAGACTTCCTAGCTGAGTTTGACTACCACTTGGAGTGCAAGTCGGGGAAGGCTAACGTGGTAGCAGATGCATTAAGTCTCAAGATGGAATTTTCGTCTAACACTCAACCATAATTATTCCTTCAAGACCGAATCAAAGAAGGGTTGGATCATGATCCCATGGACAAAAATCTTGTGGCGTTGGCAAGAGACGAGAATACAAGAAAGTTTTGGCTCAAGGGAGATGTTTTATTCACCAAGGGAGATCGGTTGTACGTGCCTAAGTGGGGTGATCTTAGGCGGACTATCTTAAAGGAGTGTCATGATTCAAAGTGGGCCGGACATCCGGGTATCAAAAGGACACTAGCGTTGGTAGAAGGTATGTTCTATTGGCCAAGGATGGGGGACGATGTAGAGACATTCGTTCGAATGTGTCTAGTATGCCAACACGACAAGATAGAGTAACGACAACCGGGAGAGGATTATTGGAGCCCTTACCGACACCTAAAAGACCATGGAAAAGCGTTTCTATGGACTTTATCACTTGCTTGCCAAAGTCGGATGGTTGCGGAAGCATAATCATGGTGGTGGACCGATTCTCAAAGTATGGAACTTTTATAGCCGCACCACCTGATTGTACCGCGGAAGAGACAACAAAGCTTTTCTTCAAAAAAGTGGTAAAGTATTGGGGTGTGCCACATACGATCATGAGCGATCGATACCCATGGTTCACGGGAAGATTTTGGACGGAGATATTCAAAATCATTAGGACAGATTTAAACTTCTCTAAGAGCTTCCATCCCCAAACCGATTGACAAACGAAAAGGTTAAATGCATTGGTGGAGCTCTATCTTCGACATTATGTAAGTGTCAATCAAAATAATTGGGGGAAACTCCTTGATGTTGCACAATTCTCATACAACATGCAAAGGAGCGAGTCTACGAGGAAAAGTCCCTTCGAGTTGGTTACGGGGCAGCAACCGTTGACCCAGATTGCATTAGCCACGTCTTACGATGGAAATAGTCCGACTGCATACAAGACCATGAAGGAGTGTCAAGATCAAACAGATATGGCCCGAGCTTCGTTAGACAAAGCGGCAAAGAAGATGAAGAAATGGGCGGATGAGAAGAGAAGTCACGTCGAGTTCAAGGTAGGGGACCAAGTAATGATAAAAATCCTACCTCAACAATTCAAATCATTAAGGAAGGTGCATAAGGTATTGATACGAAGGTACGAAGGCCCCTTCCCGGTGATTGGACGTGTTGGGAAGGTATTATATAAGCTTCAACTACCGCCCAAGTTGAAGATTCATCCGGTTTTCCACGTAAGTTTTCTCAAGCCTTATCACAAGGATATAGAAGACTCGGAACGGGGAGTATCCAAAAGGCCACCGACTGCGGTCATGACTTCTTTCAATCGGGAGGTTAAGGAAATTCTTTCGGATCGAAAGGTATCAAGATGAGGAGTGCTGAGCTACACGGAATACTTGATTAAGTGGCGAAACTTGTCTGATAGTGAAGCAAGTTGGGAGGCTCAAGACGCATTATGGCAATTCACGGACAAGATAAAAAAGTATCATGAGGATAGCACGACGAGGATGTCGCGAGCTTAGGTGGGGGAGAATGTGACGACCCGCCAAAAATGAGACAAATTTACCAAAGGATAGCCGGATTCCGGAACCTTCTACACCACTCAAGAAGAATGGTGACTCTTGTGGAAGCTTTTCTAGAAGACTTCCCATGGAAGGATGTAGAAGTCTCTTACCTGTTGACATAGTTAGTAGTTCTAGAGTATTCCTTGTACATATCTAGATAATTGTTCTCTAGATTGTTCCTTTGAGTAGTATAAATAGGTGGTGGCCTCATTTGGCTCAAGACACCTTAAAGTATTCTTCTAAGCTCTCTTTTAATAGTTATCCCAAGCAATACAAGTTTACTTTGCATTCCAATAATCTCTTGTGTTCTCTTTACTTGCCTTAATCGTTGGTTGTTTCAGGAGTTTGGTTGACTTAGTTCGAGAACTAAGGCCGTACGCGATCTTGTAGAGACAAGTCCATGACAATTTTCTAAAAATAGAAAGTAGAGAGAGAAAGTAGATCTAAATTCCAATTTTGTATCTTGCTCTCTAATCCAATAAACAAAGTACTTGTGATTCATGGTTATCTGATCAAATTGGAAATAACATGTGGTATCAGAGCCTAATCAGATCGATATGTGCAAATGTGTTGAATTTTTTTGAGATTAGAAGATTTTTGGGTTTCTTGAAAATTTCTTAAAGATTTTTTGAATCTTCAAATTTTGTTTAGATTTTTGTTGTAAATGTTGATCAATTGTACATGGTTTTCTCATAGTGATTTTGTTGGTTGAATCAAATTTTCATCAAAATTTTGGATTCTTGAAAAACAATTGTGTTCTTGGTATTTTGATCAAATTTTGGAAGATTAGATTTGTTTGATGAAATGGAGTCCACAAATCTATACTTTTTTATGGAAAAGATTTTCATCAATTTGTATCAAGAAATTGGATGTTTTCATGGTTTTTGATTTAGAGTTCATGGACAGTTTCATGTTTCCTGTGTATGTTCATGTTTATCGCCGGCCATTACTACACATCTTCAAAATTATCGCTTAGTATACATTCATAGTTATCGCCTAACTTGTTGGTCACAAACTTTTAATTAGTCAACTCTGGTGCTGCATCTTGAAGTCAAGTTTATCGCTGGATACTAAGTCATTTTTGTCGTATGAGTTTAATTCAACTTATCGCCTGAGCTTCTACTTATCGCATTTGGATTTTCGGATTGTCGCATGATGTTTGGAATTCTTAGTTATCGCTTACAACGTATACAATCTTATCGTCTTTTTTTTTGTCAACGAAAGTTAGCTTGGTCAACTATGGAGGTTGAAATCAAAGTAGTTGCCTTAATATAATCTTGTTGTCGGAGGTTATATGATGATTTTATGGTTGTCACCTACTGATTGAAGTCAAAGTTATAGACTAGCTTGATTGTTTGTCACCTGGTTCATATATCCAATATTATCGCATGAGTTTTGATCTTATCGCCTATAAAAAAAATTTATCGCCTAGCCAAAGTATGATGTTGGTCAAAGTATGATAAGTTGTGTGAGAATATGTTACATGGATATTTCATACACTTTCATGTTGTTACAAGTTCATTCAATGAAGAAGATGATCACTTCTCCGTTAACTCGTTGTTTTGTTCGTTAATGTTTGTTTCATTTTAAGTTATTTTCCGTTAAGTTTCTACTAGTCTTGTTAAAATTTTGTTCTATTAAGTGTCTGTTAGTTTTTATTATATTTTTGGTCTTTTTCCGTTAAGTGTTCTTTAAGTCCGATAAATCTTTTTCATTTTTAGTCTTTTTTCTGTTAAGTCTAGGTATTTTAGTTAGGGTTAAGTTTTTGTTAATTTTTTTTCAGAGTTAGTCCTTTTCCGTTATCTTTAGTTTCAATTTCAGGTTTGTCATTTTAGTCCCTGCATTTTCAAGTTTCATTTTTTGTCACTTTTGGCGCCTGCACTTTTAAGTTTCAACTTTTCTCACTTTTAGTCCCTACACTTGAAGTTTGGAAAGTTGTACATTTTCAGTCCTTGTACTTTCATTTATGTGATTTTGTGTTGTTCAATTGTGCACAGTTCTACTTCTAATCGAAGTTTCTGTTAACGATCTTTTTGCTTTTGGTAACAATGTCAAATATTATTTCTGATTCAGATGCTATAAAGTTCTCACAATTTTGTTACAAACTCAGTGGTGATAAAAAGTTATTGAAAGAGGATATCAGTGTTTTAGAGAAAACTAATCAAGATCTCCAGCAACAGATTTCTGAGTTGAAGCAAGCGGATGATACAAGAAGCTTGATGAAAAAGGACAAGCATTGGAAGCTGAAAATTTTGAGTTGAAGAAGAAGATTTGTGATTTGGAGAAAGAAGCTGATAAGCAGAAAAGTGATCTTGATTCAAAATTAAATTTGTGCATCTCTTTATAACAAACAAAATTTTAATTTTCAACGAAATTATCTGTTTTTGAAAAAGGGATGACAAAGGAAATGGATGATTTTCAAAAGGAAAGAATTGATCTTTCAAATGAAAATAATAAAAAAATTTCTCTTTCAAAGAAAACTCTTGAAGAGATAAAAGTTTTTGAGCTTAAAAATTAGAAAAAAGTTTTACAAGTTTATGATTTTGAAAAAGTTATGATAACTGAGAGAGACAATTTTGAGAAAGAGAAAAAAAGTTTTGAAGAAGAAAGAATATCATTATTGTTTAAAATAACTGATCTGGAGAAGGTGTTAGAGAAAGAAAGAAAGGATTTTGATAGTAAGAAAAATATTATTGAGAAAGAAAAAAAGATGTTTGAAAAGAAGAATGTTGGAATATTTAACGAGATATCAGATAAAAGAAAGAGTTTGGAAAAAAGTTTTGAGAATGAAAGGAAAATTTTTGAGGTTGAAATTTTGAAGCATACAAGAAAGTTATCTAGATTAGCACCAAATGTGATGAAAGAGCAAAAGATCAAATATCTATAAAAATAGTGTGATTTGATTTTTCAAGAAATAAATGTTTTGTCCGAAAAAATTGAGAAATTAGAAGCAATAAATTTCAAAGTTGAATTATCTGAACAATTTAGTGCTAATACTATTGTTCAATCTCTGTATGATGATTCAACTAAACCTGTTTGTTCTTTCAAAATTGTTTTTAATTCAATTTAAACATGTTTCTTTGAAGATTATGTCAAATCAAATATATTTTCAAAAGATAAGTTTTGTCCTTCTAATTTGTTCTATAATCACTCTGTTGATCGTCCATATAATAATATTTTTAAGCTTGTGAAGATGGTATAGATGAGAAAATCAATTACAGATGAGACTGTTTGAAACAAGTCTTATACATCTTCTGTAATTGATACAAAATCATTTGTTGCCAAGACTGATTTACCTTGTCATGTTTATTATATAGGTAAACTAACCAGTCTGAGACAAAACAGGATATGTGGTTCAACTTGTGGTAAGAATGATTTTGTTCCTCAAAAGTTTGTGAATAATTGGTATGGTACATATAGTATCCCCGGTTCTCCACTTTCAAGCTAAGAAAATTAACCAACAAGGATCCATCATGGATACCAAAATATTTCTCATTAATTTTGCAAGAATGTTATGTGTGAGTTTATTTAGAAGAATCATGTCACATGATTATCATTCAAAGGTTATGCCATATTTGAGGGGGAATACCATATTTTGAAAATCAAATGATTTTTTAACTGAATTTCAAAAGAACCGTGGTAGTTTAATTCGGAAACTTACTCATATTTGTTTTTCTCCGATGATATCAATTCCAAAATTGCCACGTGTTATATTTTCTTGACAAAGTTATTTCCACGTCTCAAATATTCGCTGAATCTTTCAGTGGAAATACACTCGTTTGAATTCCAATTTGTTTTCAAAGAACGTCATTTCATTTCAATGATTCAATTCTTGTTCAGAATGATAATTGTGACTTGCTCTTCACAATTAGGCTTTCTAATCATTGATTCATTTCTTGTAAACACTTGTGCTTACTGTGTCAGTCTGTTTAGCGTTTGAATTTTTGTTCTTTGGAATTCTATTTCATCATTTATGACCTCTAAACACATTAAATTTATGACTCGTTCATCAGATTTTATGACTTCTGATCATTTCAGATTAGGACTCGTTCTTCAACGACTATGACTTCTGAATAATTCAGTTCATAACTCGTTCTTCAAAGATTTTTAGCTTATGAATATCAACAATTTAGAACCTGGTATATTTGATATATTTCAAGGAGTGTTAGGGCATTTTCATGTTTTTATGGTCAATCCAAAACCAGAAGGACCTACCCAAGAAACACATCATTTTTCACATATATCAATAAGGAGTCTAAAAGAAAAGAAAAAGTTCGGGGTGAAAAGAATATATTGGTGAGGTTGTGACAGAACTTCAAAAATATATTGGTCCTTACCAAACTGAGTCAGTTATCTGTGTTACCACACAATCTATTCATTCTCGTTCTTTGGGGATGGATATTGAAACAGACATGGACTCTGTGTCCATAACTCGTGTCTTCCAAGAAACTCAAGTATCTCTTAAAAGATATTTGTCTCATAAATGCACTGAGAATTAACACGTAATCTATCTCTTCCTCACTCGGAGGTTGTAGATATTGAAAAAGGAAGACAACATCTCTGCTGGAGCAAAAATGTTTCTCTTTTCAGTCATAGAAACAAATATATAAGTATGCAACTAGCTTGTGTAAGTTTTCTACAACAAACTCCAAATCCAAATGTGAAGCTTTGATACCAATTGTAGGGAAATAATATGTGCAATAAAACTTAATACCAAGTGATTTCTAAGGTCCCAATGCTTGTAGAAATCCAAATCCAAATGCACTATAAACCCAAACAACAATGAAGATAACCATGATCCAGATGTTGCACCAACAGAGAAAACATTCACCAAGTAAATAACAATTAAATAACAAACTCCAAATCCAGATCCGAAGCTTTGATACCAATTGTAGGGAAATAATATATGCAATCAAACTTAATACCAAGTGATTTCTAAGGTCCTAATGCTTGTAGAAATCCAAATGCACTATAAACCCAAACAACAATGCAGATAACCATGATCTAGATGTTGCACCAACAGAGAAAACATTCACCAAGTAAATAACAATTAAATATGCTAGGATATAAATATATAACAACATTACAAACACATAACACGAGGATTTAACGTGGTTCCACTATCGATGTGACAAAGTACATCCATCAAAGAAGAGAGAGTAAGTATTATATTACCACCAAGGACATTACAAGTGCTCGTACAATGATCCTTAGATCAAGAACAACCAATCTTCAAGATACACCAAAAACACTCTCTCAAACTCACAAAAAAACTATCATGGAAAGTTTTTAGAGATAGTAGAATTATGTTAGATAGTATAGGGGTTGTTTTTGTACTTTTGTATATTTTATGTTTCCTTTAGGGTTTCTTGTCTCCTTATATATAGTTGTTGTAACCCTTTGTAATCATCATTCAATTCTAGTGAAAACCCTAGCCGTTTCTTGGCAATTCCTTTCGTCTCTTAAAAGTTATCATGGTATCAGAGCAGGATTAAACCCTTTTCTTCTCTCAAGTACTGTTCATCTCAAGCACTCTTGTGCGCGGATCCAACTCCGTGGTGATTAAACCCTTTTTGATCTGCGGCATCTTTTTTCTTGACGGCATCTTTTTGTTTTGGGTTTCTGTTCGACGGCGCCTTTCCTGATCGGCGGCGCTAGGGTTTCCTTTGTTCGGCGGTTTTCTGTTCGACGGCTTGTGGTGAGTTTTTGTTCGTTTGACGCTTCTCTCTGGCATACGGTATCTCTATACTCTCTGTTCTCTTTTCTGTTCTCTATTTCTCGTTTGCAATGGCTGGGAAAGATGATTCTCTCCAAGCCATTAGTGTTCGTTTGGATGGAAAAAACTACTCCTATTGGAGTTATGTCTTGAAAAATTTTCTGAAGGGTAAAAAGATGTGGGGTTATGTTTCTGGCACTATTGTGAAACCGAAAGAAGCAAAAGATTTGGATTCTTGGGAAGTGGATAATTCGAAAATTATCACTTGGATAAACAACTCTGTTGAACATTCGATTGGTGTTCAATTGGCAAAATATGAAACAGGCAAGGAAGTATGGGATCATCTTGAGAGACTGTATACACAGTCTAATTTTGCAAAACAGTATCAGTTAGAAGCTGATATCCGAGCACTTGAACAGAGGGATATGTCTATTCAGGAGTTCTACTCAACAATGACTGATTTGTGGGATCAGTTAGCTCTTACTGAACCTGTTGAGTTACGTGCTTTTGGACCCTACATTGCTCGTAGGGAAGAACAGAGATTGGTTCAATTTCTTATGGCCCTGAGAAGTGATTTTGAAGGGCTTCGTAGTAACATCTTGCATCGAACCCCACTCCCTTCAGTTGATTCAGTAGTAAGTGAATTGTTAGCTGATGAAACTCGTTTAAAGACACAAGCAGGAAATGGTATTCTTCCAACTCCAAGTCCTTCTATTTTGGCTGTTCCTCACAAACCTTTTACTTCAAATCAGAACAAGAGTCGTCCAAGAGTTGGGTTTGATGAATGCAACTTTTGTAAGAAAAAAGGCCATTGGAAGTCTCAATGTCCAGAACTTATGGGTCAGAATCAATCACAACAGTTTGCTATTCCGAGACAATCTCATCGTTATCCTCCTTAATTTAGCACTGTTGCCGCTGTTTCTCCATCTGGGTCAACTACTAATCCTACTCTTGCATCTATCACTGAACAACTCCAGAAGCTTCTTGATGTTCAGTCTCATGCCATGTCTGTCTCTTCGCCCATAGGTCAGTCGATTAGTAACGAATCAGGTATGCATTCAACTACTTGGATTCTAGATTCTGGTGCTTCTTTTCATATGTCTCCGAATTCTAAATTATTTGCTTCTTTAAATCCTATGCCATCTGTGTCTGTCATGACTGCTGATGGTACTCCTATGCCATTAGCAGGTATTGGTTCTATTGTGAGTTCGGATTTTTCTCTTTCTAATGTATATCATATTCCTAAACTCTCATTGAATCTTGTTTCTGTTGGTCAATTATTTGATTCCGGTAATAAGGTATATTTTTCTCCGGATTCTTGTTGTGTGCAGGATCCACGTACTCAGAAGCTGATTGGGACTGGTCGTAGGCGTGGGGGCTTATATGTGTTGGATGAGTTGCGGTTACCAGTCGCAGTTGCTCATAGTGCAGATCTATCTTCTTTTCGTTTGTCGTCTAAGTCATCTAGTTTTTATTTATGGCATTCACGCCTTGGACATGTTTCAGCTTCTCGTCTAAAATACTTAGTTTCTTCTGGAAATTTGGGAAATTTGCAAGTTCATGATATTTCTAATTGCAGTGGTTGTAAACTTGCAAAATTTTCAGCTTTACCTTTTAAATTAAGCAAATCTCTTTCTGTTGCACCTTTTGATTTGATTCATTCTGATGTATGGGGACCATCTCCTGCTCCTACAAAAGGAGGGTCTCGATATTATGTCTCTTTTATTTATGATTATACTCGATTTTGTTGGATTTTTCTCATGAAACATCGCTCCGAATTCTTTGATATTTATTGTCGTTTTCGAGCATATGTTAAAACCCAACATAATTCTGTGATTAAATGTTTCCGATGTGATTTGGGAGGTGAATATACTTCCAATAAATTCTGTGAATTACTTGCTTTAGATGGAACTATTTACCAGACCTCTTGTACAGACACTCCTGAGCAGAATGGTGTTGCTGAAAGAAAACATAGACATATTCTTGAAACCGCTCGCTCTCTCTTGTTGTCTTCTTCGGTTCCTAATCAATTCTGGGGAGAAGCTGTTCTTACTGCTGTCAATCTGATCAACAAAATTCCATCCTCAATCACTTCAGGTTTATCTCCCTTTGAAAAACTTTATGGTTGTTGTCCTGATTATTCTTCTTTACGTGTCTTTGGTTGCACTTGCTTTGTTCTTCGTCCACATGTAGAGCGTGATAAGTTATCTTCTAGATCTGCTGTCTGTGTTTTTCTTGGTTATGGTGACGGACAAAAAGGTTAACGTTGTTTTGACCCTACCTCTCAGAAATTATATGTATCTCGTCATGTGGTGTTTCTTGAGCATATTCCTTTCTATTCCATTCCCATAAATGCACACAACTTGACAAAGTTAGATGTATTTAATATTGATCCATTCTCTGAGCAAGTAGACTCTACTCAAACTCCAGATAGTTCTCCAACCGAAGAAAATGCTACTGGTACTCCAATACCTGACACAGTTGCCCCCCCTCCTACTACTGTCACTCAAGATGCACCTGAGACTGTGGATCCTCCTCGACAATCCCAACGCCCTCGTAAGTCCACTCGTCTACCAGAATTTGTTTATTCCACTTATTCTCCCTCTTTTACTTCGTTCTTAGCTTCTATACACTCTCTTTCTGAACCTTCCTCTTATAAAGAAGCAGCTACTGACCCTCTTTGGCAGCATGCTATGAGTGAGGAACTCTCTGCTTTGCAAAAGACCCATACTTGGGATTTGGTTCCACTTCCCAACGGTAAGCGTGCTATTGGTTCCCGGTGGGTCTATAAAATCAAGACCAAATCTGATGGATCCGTTGAACGTTACAAAGCCCGTTTTGTAGCTAAGGGGTTTACTCAGGAATATGGCTTGGATTTTGAGGAAACTTTTGCTCCTGTAGCCAAAATGACTACAATTCGCACCCTTATAGCTGTTGCTGCTGTTCGTAAGTGGAATATTTCACAAATGGATGTTAAGAATGTCTTCTTGAATGGTGACTTAAATGAGGAGGTATATATGGTTCCTCCTCCCGGTGTTCCTCATAAAACTGGTGAAGTTTGCAAGCTTAAAAAAAGCATTATATGGGCTTAAACAAGCCCCACGAGCTTGGTTTGACAAATTTTCTAATGTTATTCTGTCTCTTGGATTTTCTGCAAGTGAACACGATTCTGCTCTCTTTGTCAAGCATACTTCTGCAGGTCGTATATTGCTTTCTTTGTATGTTGATGATATGATCATCACTGGTGATGACCTTCATGGAATTAATGCCTTAAAGTCAGAATTAGCTGCACAATTTGAGATGAAGGATCTGGGTCCTCTTCGATATTTCTTGTGTATTGAAGTTGCTTCATCTCCTAGAGGTTACTTGCTTTCTCAATCTAAATATACAGCTGAAATTATTGAACGAGCTCGTCTAACTGATACTCGTGTTGTGGACTCTCCTTCTGAACTGAATGTCGAGTATTCTCCTACTGATGGTTCTCTTCTCACAGATCCTACCTTGTACCGTACTATAGTTGGTAGCCTGGTTTATCTCACTATTACTCGACCAGACATTGCATATGTTGTTCACATTGTCAGCCAGTTTGTTGCAGCTCCGACCTCTACTCATTGGACTGCTGTTGTGCGTATTTTACGTTATCTTCGAGGTACCATGTTTCGAAGTCTCCTGCTATTATCCACATCTTCTCTCGAACTACGGGCATACTCTGATGCTGCTTATGCACGTAATCCTACGGAACGTCGATCTGTCACAGGTTTCTGTGTTTTCTTGGGAAACTCTCTTATTTCATGGAAAAGTAAGAAACAATCTGTGGTTTCTCTTTCTTCCACTGAAGCTGAATATCGCGCTATGGCATCTACTTCCAAGGAGATTATTTGGTTGTGTTGGCTACTCGCTGATATGGGTGTCTTCCTTCCTCATCCCACTCCTATGTATTGTGACAATCGCAGCGCCATTCAGATTGCTCACAACTCGGTTTTTCATGAACACACGAAGCATATCGAGGTTGATTGCCACTTTACACGTCATCATCTAAAATGTGGCACTCTTTCCTTACCGTTTGTCAGTTCTACTTTACAACTTGCAGACTTCTTCACGAAGTCTCACCCGATCTCTCGCTTCCGCTTCCTGGTTAGCAAACTCTCGATGCTTCTTGCACCAGCATCATGAGTTTGATGGGGGATGTTAGATAGTATAGGGGTTGTTTTTGTACTTTTGTATATTTTATGTTTCCTTTAGGGTTTCTTGTCTCCTTATATATAGTTGTTGTAACCCTTTGTAATCATCATTCAATTCTAGTGAAAACCCTAACCGTTTCTTGGCAATTTCTTTCGTCTCTTAAAAGTTATCAAATTAGTGTAGTGTGTGAAGGAAGCAAAGTAAATCTCTAGTGATGGAGGATGACAAGCTTTCTATATAAATTAGAATATAACGGAAAATGGGTAGGAAATGAGGTATGGCAAAAAGCATGGAACGAGATGGGTTTGTCTCCTAAAGTCTCCAGCCTAAAAATCTCGAGCGACTTCCACGTAAGTTAAACTAGCATGAAAGTCATGATAGGCACTATATATCTCTTAATCTCAGGCGACTTTCATGTTAGTTAAACTAGCGTAAAAGTCGCACCAGGCACTAATTGACTTAGCACTCGGGCGACTTTCACATTAGTTAAAATACCGACAAACTCGGTAGCCATTGTCCTTTATATATGTGCAACATCAAAATGTGATGAAATATAACGATAGATATGTCGAAGATGTTCAAAATCGACATCGACATCGGCAAGGTTGGTGGTGGTGGAGAGGGATTTAAGTTTTGGGATTTAGTAGCTTAATGTCAGTGGTAGAGAGAGGAGAAAAATAAGTAGGTCCAATCTATATATATATATATTTGATCTCCCCACACCCAGACCACGACGATGGAGGTGCAAGAGTGCAACACAACATAAAACGTTGTGGATGGTGAGTAGAAACAACCACATTCCAACGAAGAAACAAAAGCCGAAAAAGAAAAAGAAAAATAACTAAATTATAAAAACAGTTAAACCATGTGTAAAATGAGGCACATGAGGTTGTCTAAGGGAGGAAAAAAACGGTGAGAGCAGGAAGGACCAATTCCATAATAAATTACAAACATGATCATGGTATAATTAATGCGTTCAAAAGAAGCAACCATAATTCTAAACAAACCATACTCGTTAAATATGTAATTCACTCTAATTAATGTTAAATGTACTTTCCACATATATATTTTTATCACAATCTATTGCTTTTGCTCCATTATATACCAAACGACTTGCATTAACGAATCATTCAATTTCAACATATATAGCACATGATAATAGAACGACAAGGACCCAAATCTAACACAATGTTACTTAAAAATTTACAGTTGATGAGTACTTTTGTCCAGGTGAAAAGTTTAGAGGAATCACATTAGTTGCTACGAGGGTTTTCCCATCAGCAGAAGTGAGCTTGAAAGAATATGGAGGTTTGAAAGATGGGGCAATGTCTTTTTTCCAAACTGCACCCCATATGTTATCCATGGCAGAATAATTTTGAGTACCACCCCCAGCTATCTCCACACGACCAAAACCACCATCCCCATTTGCATATTCAATTGCTGTCGCGAACCAGTTTGGGTTGCTTTTTGCGTCAACTTTGAACGCAATTTTTGTACTTCCATAACTGCATGGCATCCTACCACATCCCACACTTCTTTTTGAACAATCAAAGAGTAATTAATCTTGGTATATATATATATAGTAGGAGTATATATATATATATATGTATATATTACGGGGTCTTTTAATCAATCCGACTTTTAAGTTTATAGAAAGAAAAAAAGTGGGCAATTTTCTGATTTCAATAATGTTAAGCAGCTTCATGCCTACATGGGATTTTTCATTCGGCCGGGTTTTACCTTGCGGGTAGACGATGAACACGTCATGCATTTGACATGATGCATCATTTTGAAAGAAAATTCCATCAAATTCTATCAAAAGGTGTTACAATAAGCTGTAAAGACAACTTTGACCTAACTAATTAAAAAAATTTATTGATAAAGTTGGACATAAAAATATTATAATTTGAAAAGTGTCATATGAATGAAAGAGTGATAGGAAAATTTTCAAAAGGGACATAAAAATATTATAATTTGCTTTTTATGTTTTGTTTGGTTGTCCAACATCCTTGATAGAACTTGTTAGGTTATCTCACTTCATCTTGACAACTTATATTGTAGCGCATTTAGATGGGACGCCGATTTTTTGTCCAATAAACTTGAAGTCTTGTTAAGTATTATATTAGGAGGTCAAAAGATGGTTAAACATCCTAAAATTTCAATTTTGTTGTATTGCACAATCCTAATATAATTGCTCGAGAATAGATGCACGTACCTTTGGTATTGCACGTTAACCTGACCAAGTTTTCGTAAATTCTGATCTTGTCCAGGATTTGCCATCTTACCAAAAGCAAACCCGCTTAAATCAAAATGAAAAGGTACATTGTTACATGCACCAGGGCACTCATCGCTGATGGTCACCTTAATTGGTTTCCCTGAGCAATGTGGTGGCTGGGTACAAAATATCTACACATGTAATTGCAACATGTTAGATCCCACATTTGATAGATTTAGACTTTTAAAATATATGGTAGAACCCCTTTTCTCTCCTAAAAAACTCTTTTGAAATGTAATCTGATTAAATTCCTATTATCTCATATTACCCATTGTTACATTAAATGGTCAATGAAAGAAAATTCGAATAAGCATCGTTAACCTGAAAACAATGTCCGCATCCCTTGCCTTTCAAAAAGATATTGGCATTTCCTGCTGCTATCATCGACGACAATGGAGGGTCTTTCACATCATCCTCCCATCCACAAGCTGCTCCTGCTCATAATCACACAATTAAAATCATTAATAAAATAATCATTGCGAATTTTCCTGATTGTTAAATTTTAGGGTCTCATGGGATTAGTCAAGGAGCATGCAAAAAAAGTAAGAAATCATGAAACAAATAAGTTAATCAATGTAGCATTTCATTATTTTTGTTGATTGGTGTCAATCGAAGAGAAACTATATATATGTTCTGCAAATAAAAATCATTCTTGGAAACATGAAATCTTCATTTAATTCATTACCGCGACCTGGACCAGTTTCAGGCCCATACCATGTTGCCAAACCAGTAGTATTGGTTGGGAGGACGAAACACAGACAAGAGAAAAAATTTAGTAAAGAAATGGCAACAACGAAGATAAAAGGAGTTGAAACCATTATATATATGTATTTCACACTTTGTTTATTGTCGAGAAACAGAAAAAACACACAATCGACCCTTATGCTAAATTAGTTAAATGCTAGGATCATGATGATTAACTACTTAACTATATATATATATATATATATATATATATATGGAGAGGTTCATTTGAGAAATGGTAAATATATGAGAAATAGAGAAGTAATCTTAGTCATTCATCTGATCAACATTTGCGGCTTTGACCGCGAATCACCATATAATTCCTTGTGTGGTCTATAGAAGGTAGAGGGGTAATTTCGTAAAATACACGGGATGAGTTCATATATGAATCTGTATGAATCACAAAGATTCATATATGAATATGTTAATTAGTTCAACTGATTCATATATGAATCTTTGTGATTCATACAGATTCATATATGAATCACAAAGGTTCATATCACTACAAGATTATTGCTTATTACCGACCAAGATTACCGACGGTTATTATCCGTCGGTAATTACCGACGGAAATGTAAACTTTGCGACGGACACACTATTCGTCGGTAATCCGTCGGTAATTTATATAATTTATCGACGGATTACCGACGGATATTAATTAATTTTATTTTATTTTATCTTTATTTTTAAATCCGTCGGTAATTTATATAATTTAATAAATATTTATTTTTTCCTGACGGTCGTCGGTAATCCGTCGGTAAATTTAATAATTTAATAAATATTTATTTTTTCTTTGATCATGTATGTGTGTATATATATGTATATATGTATATATGTATGTATGTATATACACATTTACGTATGTGATCATGAATTGAATTAATGTATATGTACATGTATAATATACGTGTATATATGTGATCATGTATGTATATACAAGTACGTATACGTATGTGATCATGTATATATAGTATGTATGTGATCATGTATGTGTGTATATATATGTATGTATGTACATGTACATAAGTGTTCATGTATGTATATACACATTTACGTATGTGATCATGAATATTAATGTATATGTACACCATGTATATATGTATGTACATCATGTACATGTATAGTACGTGTATGTGATCATGTATGTGTATATACAAGTACGTATGTGATCATTTATAGTATGTATGTGATCATGAATGTATGTACATATGTGTTCATGTATGTATATACAAATGTATGTATGTGATCATGAATGTATGTACAACATGTATAGTATGTATGTACATCATGTACATGTATAGTACGTACATATGTGATCATGTATGTACATGTACATATGTGTTCATGTATGTACACATGTATGTATGTACACCATGTATAGTATGTATGTGATCATGTATGTAATATGTATGTGTGTACATATGTGATCATCCGGATTCGTTTAATTAAAGCCCAACTAAATCCATTAAAGCCCAACCGGATTCGTTTAAAGGCCAACTGGATACGTTAAAGCCTAACTGGGTACGTTAAAGCCCAACTGGATTCATTAAAGCCCAACTGTGTACGTTGAAGCCCAATTGGATACATTAAAGCCCAACTAGGAACGTTAAAGCCCCACTGAATCCATTAAAGCCCAACTGGTAACGTTAAAGGCCAACTAAATCCATTAAAGCCCAACCAGATCCATTAACGCCCAACTGGATTCGTTTAAAGCCCAACCGGGTACGTTAAAACCTAACTGATCACATTTGGTCCCTGATCTAACCGGATTCGTTTAAAGCCCAGTTACTTCAGGGGTATGAAGTTGCAGAAAGGGCTATCGATGTGTTGGATGATGATAACGTGGATGGAGAACCGTTCTTTCAAACCAACGAACGGGTAACTCATCATACAAGCAACTGGGTAAATGAGGACCTCGATCCCGTCCCTCTTGTCATTGGGGAGCTCAACTTAGTCGCCACAAATGACGAAGCTAGCGAGGAAGATGCATCAGATCACGAAGCTAGCGACGAGGAAGAAGAATTTGTATGATGATGAAGATAACGAAGACGAACTTATGTTATCTGATCACTCGTCTGATAACTAGTGTGTCTTTCATATGTAGATATTTTCGTGTTAAACATTCTCTATTTTCGTGTTAAACATTCTCTATTTTTGGGTCTTATGATTTATGTACACTTATATCATTTTGTGTTAACCATTCTCTATTTTTAGATGTCTGGACACCCTTTTAGGGGTAGTAGGGGTAGTAGGAGTGGTAGGGGTAGGGGCAGTAGCAGCTCCGCTGGGTGTGGTGACCCCCAGGCCGATGAGTTCACCGTCGACGGCCTAGATCAGATCCAGTCTGATGACAGAGCAGCGGGCTCGAGGGTTAGAGGCCCGAATGTGGCATCACAGACGCCCCAGCCTAGTCAGCGACCGTCACTTTTGTTGTCTGATGCGGGCGGGTAAGTAGATATGATCTATTATTTATTCTAGTACATAATAAACTGATTCTAATGTTTTTTATGTTGTATATTTTACAATTGTGAAGGTTTAAGGACAAGTCGGCAGTCCGAAGGGCCATTGCCGTCTTTAAGTCCATGTTTGGTGGTCCTTTGGCTCATTTTAAGGATGTCCCTAATGAGCATTATCCACGGTTGCTGGATCGATTTCGGGTAGGTATTTTACTCTATTTAACTTATTGAGTGGATTTATGTTTACTTAATCCAAACAATGTGTTTGCAGTTGTATTATAGTTGGCCTCCTGAGATGGACGGCGATGTATTAGCTGCATATCGGCGTCACCTACATAATAGGTACTCCGACATGATGAGAGATGCACGTGTCTTCGCCGAGGAAAGGTCTTTAGCCATTGATGGTGTCCAGTTCGACGGACAAGACTACAGGATTCTTGCGCCACACCCTCCAGAGTGGATCCGGAGTGAGTTTTGGGTCCAAATGATTGAGCAGGTTTGTTTTGTTTTGAATACTTGTATCTGGTTGTACTAGGATTTATATTGATTTATGTCTTCTTTTTAACAGGTATGGAACACCGACGCGTTCCGGCGTGTAGTTTCGGCCAATAAGGGCAATCGGGCCACCGAGTATGAGGGGATGACATCCAGACACTGTACTGGATCTATTAGTATCCCTATGCATCGGGACCGCTTGGTAATTTATCATACACTAGACTAAATGTATATAATTGATGAATATATGTACTATATACATGATTTTATTACCTACTAACAATTTAAGTTGTGTATTGTAGAGAGATGCATGGGGTCGTGAACCTACCAGCGACGAGGTTTGGGAGACTACACACTGCACCAACAGGAAGCTTGTTCCAGGTGCGACTGGTCCGAGCATGGATCCTCCGATCTACGTTTATCCAAAGGCGTCTCATATGATGTTAAGTTCAATTATGCATGACTAGATATTTGTGTGTTTTATAAGATAGATAAAAATTATAGCAAACTTAGTTTGGGCTGCCAATTGTTGGGTAGACGATACGATTGTTTTGATAAAAGCAGGTCATGGATATATGTTCAAATCACAGTTGAAATGCTGCCGAATTTTCTATAGGTTAGTTGACTTGACAATGTCTAATTTGGTAAACTGTAGGATGCCTACCATCAGAATAGGGAGGAGGAGTACCCGGACTTACCTCCCGGCACTGTACCTCCCAATGACGCCGAGTTATGGGAGCGTAGTGTCGGAGGACGGCGTAAGGGCCGTCTTTTTGGATGGGGGACCAGTTAGGATCCCTATTATGCTATGATCGGTGATTCAGGTGTCAGTTCGAGCGGGAGCACGCGCGGCCGTCGCGATGAGGAGGTATGCTTGTCAAATGCTGTTTAACTTTGTTAATCATATGTTTGTTAAATGTTGTCTGACATTGTTCATTGTTCTATATATGTTTGTCAAATGTTGAATTTCAGTTGGAGGAGCTAAGGCAGAGGTTACAGAGAGAGGAAGCAGAGAGGATCCAGTTGCAGGAGCGACTAGAGAGAGAAGAAGCAGAGAGGATCGGGATTCAGGAGCGAATGGATAGAGATGAAGTAGAGAAGAGACAGATACGGGAACGAATGGCTCAGTTTGACGCGTTCATGATCAAGTTTAACAGTCAACACCCCTTTCCCTCTCCGTAGGATTATGTGTATGTATTTATAGATATTTTGTACACTTTAAGAATTAGTAATATTTAAAAATTGGCAGGTTTTGTATGGGATAAAAAACTGGAAAATTTTAATTTTTAATTATTTTTTTTAAAAAAAATTTAAATTACCGACGGATTATCCGTCGGTAATCCGTCGGAAAGTTATTTTTAATTTAATTTTTATTTAATAAATAGCCGTCGGAAATCCGTCGCTAAATCCGTCGGTAAAATGGAAATCCGTCGGAAATAATCCGTCAGAAATAATCCGTCGGTAATCCGTCGCTAAAGGAAGACCGTCGGTGATCCGTCGGAAATAACCTCGCCGTCGGTAACCGTCGGAGATCCGTCGGAAAACATAACCGTCGGTGATATCCGTCGGTAATTTGATCGCCGACCACCTCTTTTCCGACGGCCATTTACCGACGGATCACCGACGGATTTACATTTTACCGACGGATCACCGACGGATTCATCCGTCGGTGATAAGCCTCTGTTTTGTAGTGTATATGAATCTGTTAGTTCAACTGATTCATATATGAATCAGTTAAAATAGTTCAGTTGTGAATTGCACTGGTTCATATATGAACATATAGTTCATATGTGAATAATACATATTCATATATGAACACAACCCGTGTGTTTTGTAAAATTTACGAAATTGTCCTTCTATTTTTGGGATAACCGCAACTTTTGACCAGTCAAAGCCGCAACTTTTGACCGGTCAAAGCCGCAATATTTGACTAGTCAAATTCGATCTTGACCATATGAATGGCTAGGATTACTTCTCTATTTCTCATATATTTACCATTTCTCAAATGAACCAAACACTATATATATATATATATCCATTTTTCCATGGTTTTTCGATTCTTTTTTTTAATGTTTCCCCTTGATTTTTATCTTTTATATATATATATATATAGAGAGAGAGAGAGAGAGAGGAAAGTTCAAATGAAAACTCAATTTTCATTATGCGGTGAGGACAAATCTCAGTCACCCATCTCTATTAATCCAACAACTCATATTAAATATTTTTTTTTAACTTTAAGATGTCTAGGGTTAAAAATGGAAATAATTTAAACCCACGTTACTATATTTGACTTTTTATTTTATTTTTTAATTAAAATTTTTTACCCAATTAAGGTTTAAAATAAAATATCTTAAAAACTACTAATATTTTAATCAAACAAATTATATCAAAAAAAAAACGAGAATATCGTGCTTTTCGATATGACATCCATCTCGATATAGTTTTTTGTTTTTGTTTTTTTAACCGTTTTTTACATGAAATGTTATATATGTGTTATATTCATTATGAATATTTATGTACGTTCAAGTCTGTACAACACCTCGACACCGTAAGTATGTAACTCGACATTACCTTCTTCAACACTTTCTTCAACTTCGTAAGGCATCACGTTTTTTCAGCACCGTAACCCAACACCCATCAAGACGAATCGAGAACCTATCGAGTAATTCTATTGTGAACCGGGGAACAAAAAAGAGCGCGTCACATCTCCACATCTTCACGGGTCATTAATGTATTATTCATCATGAATAATGTATCATTCAGGATGAATAATACAACATTCAAGGTGAATAATACACGATTCATGAATTCGTGTATTATTCATCTTGAATATTGTGTAATTCATTCTGAATACTGTATTATTCATCATGAATAATTAATGAACTTTCACATTTGTTATTCATACTGAATATGGGACATCCGGGGATGTGCATACATATTCATAATGAATTAAATCAAATTCCGGTTGTGAATTGGGAAACAAAAGAGAGTGCACCATGTGTCTACATGTTCATGAGTCATTCATAAATTATTCATTATGCATAATGAATGAATGATGAATGAACTTTCACATTTGTTATTCATACTAAAAGTGGGACATAAGGGGATGTGCATATATATTCATAATGAATTAAATAAAATTTCGATTGTGAATTGGGAAACAAAAGAGAGTGCACAATGTGTCTACACATTCATGGATCATTCATACATTTCTAGTATGTATGTATATATATATATATATATATAGAGAGAGAGAGTGGTTCAAGGGAAAACCTCAAAAAAATGGAAAACTGAGGAACACTCTGGTATTGATCGAGACGGTATACACTTGTGCATACAAGTAAATTAAGTTGTTTTTTGGTTTTTATGCACGTGTGCATGTTACAAATTACTTGTATGTACAAGTAGGGATGTACAAAAAATCGTCAACCCGCGAAACCCGTCCAACCCAAACCGCTAACAACCAATTAAACCCAACCCGTTCAACCGCCAAACCGCCCACCCGCCAAACCGCCAACCGCAAATTAAGAGGGTTGAAATTGGGTTACGCTTTTTTCAACCCGTCCAACCCGCCAACCCGCCGCTAATATATTATTTTTAGAAAATTATATATATATATATATATATAAATATATATATAAATATATATATATATATATGTAATACAACAATAAAAAACAACTAGACTATTTAGACAAATTTATAGCCCAAAATATTATATATATATATATATATGTATGTATATATATATATATAATACATTTGACTTAACCGAATAAACTAATGGAAGTTTGTTCGTGTTCGCTCATTAAACTTAACCAAACAAATGAATTAAAAACGAACGATAAAAGAACGGAATTTTTTTGTGTTCATGTTCGTTCGTTAAGAAAATGTGTTTGTTCATGTTTATTTACTTTTGTTCATTAAGATGCTAAATGAACGTAAACAGGCGAACATAAATGAACGAACACAAAGAACAAAAAACAACATCATTAACAAGTTATTAACAATTTAAATTCATGTAAAACATAAACAAAAGAATTTCTAAATTATAATCGATACTCATGGGTAAATTCAAATCGAATTTCGAAGTACATAAATTCGAATGATCAAAAATACACAAATTTGTAACGCCATAACGCGCCATGGTGGGCCATGGCGCCGTGGCGCGCCATAACAAGCTCAACGCCTTATCTCGACACCAAGGGATAAAATGTAGTGGCGTGTTAAGGCGCATTTTTTAGAACCTTGATTAATATCATATTATATATATAAACAAACGTAAACAAACATAAATAAACCGACATTAACGAACGTAAATGAACGAACGACCTCATTGTTCATATTCGTTCATTTAACTAAACGAACAAAAAATGTATTCATGTTCGACCAATTCTTAGATTAACGAATAAAAACGAAATTCTCCCCGAACGGTTCGCTAAACGTTTGTTTATTCTTATTAGCATTTATCGTATTTTATTCTACAAATTTATATAAATCACTAAACCGCCCAAACCGCCATAAACCACAAGGGTTGGGTTGGGTTATACTTTTGAATGGGTTGGGTTGGGTTGAGTTTTTTCAAACCGTCATAATTGGGTTGGGTTGTAAAAATGTCCGAAACCGCCCAACCCAACCCGCGTACACCCCTATGTACAAGTGCATACCATTCAAATGAAGTGCTATCAGGGCGTTTCTCAGTTTTTCATTTTTTCAATATATATATATATATATATATATATATATATATAAGAAGGTTTAGGGGAGAACCTCAAAAAAATGAAAAACTATGGAACACTATGTTACTCTTTCATCTGGACGGTATGCACTTGTGCATAAAAGTAAATTAAGTTGTTTTTTGATTTTTATGCACATGCGCATGTTACAAATTATTTGTATGCACAAGTGCATACCGTCCAGATGAAGGGTTACCAGAGTGTTGATCAATTTTCCGTTTTTTTGAAGTTTTTCTCAGAACCTGACCCTATATATATATATAGAGAGAGAGAGATAGAGAGAGAGAGAGAGAGAAAGAGAGAGAGAGAGAGAGAGAGAGAGAGGAAGGTTCAAACGAGAACGCTAACTATTTAAGAAAACAACAAAAACCAACAAATTATGTATAAAATCATATGTGATTTTACATTAATCCGAAAAAACGAACGCATGCAACTTTGGTAACGACCTAAGGTCGTGCGTAAAGTCGCGTGAATCATATATGATTTTGGACGTGAATCATATATGATATTGTATTTACTCGTATGTTCTCGTATTTTCTTAAATAGATGTTGTTCTCGTATGAACCCACCTCTCTCTCTCTCAATATATATATATATATAATACAACTAAAACCAATTCTGACCTACTTCTCGTTTTCCTTACATCTCTCAAATGCTTTGATTATAGAACCTTTAAGAATATGTCCAACATTAATTATCTAAAATACATAAAATGAAGATTTCGGAGTTAACCTTTTTTCTTTATTTGACACATCCTCCAAATTTTCTATAAAATGGAGAAAGTAGTTGATAAAAATCTCCAAATTTTAATAACTCTTCAAAATTATATGTTTAATACATAGAAATGCAATTTTTTTAATTGAAACAATCAATGAAGTTAAATGTATTTATCATTAGAACAAATGTTATTCAATGGATAAATTACAATTCTTTAAGAGAGATGATTCTAAGAGGGTGTTTGGTTTATCGATTTTGTTGATCAAATTCCAAATCTTATGTTTAATTCACATAATGAAAATGATGGAATCTTTTGAATTTCATTGTTCTACTAATTAATTAAAGAACTGAATTTTATCCAATTCCTATCAACCAAACGATGGTCAAATTCCATCAAATTTCTTCAATAGATTTCAATTCCATCAAATTAACCAAACACACCCTAAGTTTACTTCTATCTTGATGGACCGTTTATAGGCAATTAAGAAAGGAAAAACCGAATCAACCACCTAGCTAGCCTCTTCTCCAATAACCCTTCCCACCTTTTACTTTTATTGTTATTACAGATTTGATCTCTCTCTTTAATCAATAATCTATATATATATTAAAGCAAAACCCAATAGTCCTAGGTGACATCTTCTAAGAGCAAGATTCATATTTATCTTTTTTTTCTAGATTTTTGATTTTTTTTTAAATGTCTAATATTGTAAATACTTTTCTACCCTTATATGTAGATGTTTGTTTTATTATCCACAAGGTTATTTTGGTATTTTTATATACTTGAAATTTAGAATAACCTCCAAATAATCTTTTGGTTTTCTCTTCCTTTACTCTCCATCTCCCTAATAATTGGTTATTTTGGTATTTTTACATACTTGAAATTTAGAATAACCTCAAAATAACCTTTTGGTTTCCTCTTTTTTTACTCTCCATCTCCTTAATAATTAATTATTAATTATTAGTCAATAAGTTCATTGGGTTAGATGCAACCTCCATCGCAAATCGATAATATTCTTCTACCCTATGATTGGAGAGCTCCAACACAAATTCATATTCTTCTACACGGTTGGAATTGGAGAGTCGACGAAGGAGGTAGTCGTGGGGAGAGAGAGCTGCTTGAGAGGCGAAAAATTGAAATCATGGTCGAAACTCCATCATAAATCCAAGTTTTTTTTACTTACGTCTTCTCCGTTTTTCCGTTCCATATTCCATTTTTTTCGTATAATCATTGTTTCCTTCTATAAGCTAATAACATCTTCCCTTACTCTCCATCTCCCTAATAATTAATTATTAGTTATTCTTCAATAAGTTCATTTGGTTAGATGCTATAATTGGAGAGCTACACCATAAATCCATATTATTCTACACGGTTGGAATTGGAGAGTCGGCGAAGGAGATAGTCGTGGCGAGAGAGGGTTGCATCACAGAGGCGTTCGATTGAGAGACAAAAAATCGAAATCATGGTCGAAACTCCATCATAAATCCAGGTTTTGTTTACTTACGTCTTCTCCGTTTTTTTCCCTTCCATATTTCATTTGTTCTCATATAATCATTGTTCCTTTTATAAGTTAATAACGAAATGGTGGTTAATCGAAATTCTTTCAAAGTCACTCCAAAGACAGAGAAATCTCTTTGCGAGCGATTGTTGATTGAACACAACCGATTTCGGAGCGTCTCAGAGTCACTCCTCGCAGTTCATTGTTTTTTAGTTTGTTCACACATTCTTTTTCACTTTGTGCAATAACTTATGTGGATAAAAAATCCTTCTAGGAGTTGACGTTTGAGGTAATGTTCCTTAAAAATAAGTAGTTATAATATATTGTTTCTTCTTTTATTTTTTGCCAACAAATTATATCATGTAAAATAACTTTCGTGTGTCGGTTAGTGATAAATTTCTATGTACAATCTATTATTTTTTTATAACGAGATTGCAATATAAGCATTATAAGCCAAATTTAGGATATTAATTTTGAGTTCTACAATAATAATGTTTGATATTGCATAGATATTTGCGACTAATCATTTGTGTACAAACATAAAATTACATTGAAAAATTAATTCTTTGATAAAATATAAGAACATGTTTGAAATTCTCTTTGTAGAAACAATATAAATAAAATTAATTTACATCTATAATACGCTAAAATATGTTTATTGTGGTACATAGTATTTTCTTAATGGTTATTTAATTGACAAATTCCATTTCATGATCTCAAATTAGGTACGTAATTTTTTAAGAAAAACGTCAATACATATATTATATATATTAAAGTAAAAACTAATGCATGGCTTAAAAACAAATTTTCAAATCATTTTATTCTTTTTTCTTTTATTTTAGTTTACTCTTATTTTTAATATAAAATCAACACATTTATTACTAAACCTTTCATTTTTATTTACATAACAATCAATATATTAATATCAATATATCATTAAAAAAAAGTTTAAAAAATGTACGTTGACATTTTAGAGGTTTTTGATGATACTTTTTACTATTTTATCCATTTTTAGTTTTCTAAAATCAATATATCATATTAATTGGTTAAAATATTTATATATTTTTTTAATTATTATAAATCAAAATATCTCATTAATTGATCTAATTTTTTATATTCTTCTTTTAATTATTATGAATCAATGTATATAAATGAAATACTTATGAGAAATTTAATACATTTTAGTATACATGATAAAATAAATCAATTGAAACTTATTACAATTAATATGTAATGAATGTATATAAATGAAAGAGTTATGAAAATTAAAAAAACTTATTATAAATACTTTTATCTCTTATTTGTCTTACTAGATTTGACTTCCTTTCACTAAATTTCTTGCTAAAAGATTATTCTAAGTAGTGATCGTTTATTTACCGTTAAAATATTTAGTGTTGTCGAGTTTTTACACTTATTTTTGTAGATATGATATAATTAAAATAAAAACAAACAATATATTGTCTAAACACATCGTGAATATCCCAAAATATGTCAAAACATGAAAACTCATAATCACGGTATATATATATATGTATATATATGTATATATGTATATATATATATATATATATATATATATATAGAGGGAGGATCATGCGAGAAGTTAAACATTTTGCGAGAAGGCGAGAAGTGTTTAATCATATATGATTACACGGCTTGTAAGTGTGTTTAATCATGTATGATTAAACGTTTATGTATTGCCAATATAACATGTGTTTAATCATATATGATTAAGCTTGTGTATCATATATGATTAAACATTTCACGCCTTCTCGCAAAATGTTTAGCTTCTCGTTTGAACCTACCCCTATATATGTGTGTGTGTATATATATATATATATATATATATATATATATATATATTATTGCATATAAGTCATTCTATGATTCTCCAACCTCAATTTAATTTTTATTTTGATTTTTTACAAGTGTTTTTGTCACACAAGTCATCCACAACGTTAAAAAAACATTTCGGTATCATTTATTATAATATAACATTATTACTCGGCAAAGGGGTTGTAAAATCCACATTTTTTAGTTCTTGATTTGGTATCTACGAAATAAATGTTTTTAATGTTTCATTTGAGAAATCAAGATTTTTGGAAAATGTAACCATAGTTTTGAATCATGTTTAAAACTATATTGGTTCGAACAACTTGCGTTCACTCCTTCGAATATGTTAAAAGGTGATTCTTTCAAAGTACTTCAGTATGATGCATGCTATTATGTATATATGTTCACGTATTTATAAAAAAAATCTCTTTACATCAAATGTTACATATAATTTTTCAAGGCATATGACAGTATACAATATATGTTAATTAATCGAACATATTATGAATCAGTAAGAGATCCATATGAGGACGATAAATGTTGCTCTCATCTTTCGACGAAAAGATCAAATAAGATGTATCGTTTGGAATGTGCATATCCAACATGTTTCATAATCATATAATCAAATAGTTTTGAAACTAATCATTATAAGCTAAATTAAAATGATAAATTTTTTTTATATCCAATTTTATCATTCTCAATACTACATTCTAGAGTAGATGCGCGGTTAAAAAACACTAGTTATCAATAAGTCTAAAGTATTTTTTTCTTTCTTTCATGTAAATGGCTTCTAATCATTTCCGTCATTACATGTAATTAATGCTCATTTGGTATTTTTGTTTTACAAATATAAACATTTCATCTAATATATAGTTTAATATTATTTTTATAATTAAATAACTTGATACTTCTCACTAAGATAATTGAGAAAACATGTGGATCACGATTTATATTGTAATTAATCATTGTTATTGTGCACATAATAAAAATTAAATATAAATCTGTCCAAAAGAAAAAAAAATTGTATTTCTTTATAATATACTTTTTATATGACGGAGAATATTTCATTGTATTAATGGTATATTAAGATAAAATAAACCACAAGGTTGTGGTGTGATAGTAAGAACTTAGGGACTTCATAGCGGTTGTCCGAGTTCGAATCCCACTCGCAACATTATGACCACTGAGGATAAACTCAGGGCTGCATGCTTAGCAGCTGAGCCAAAGACTCTACTTGCCAAGGGATTAGTTTGGGCCAAAGGCCCAGGATACCTTTATCCAAAAAAAAAAGATAAAATAATTATATTGGAGTTTTTAACTCGTGTCAACTGCATTTGTGTTTCTGTTGCTCTTTAGATCGATAGCATGCAGTTTTATATTTTTATGTATTATTATATTTATATTTTCAGTTAAATAATCGTACTACAACAAAATCGGCATTGTAGGACACCTAGATTGTCTTAGCATTTTAATAGAATACTTTATAGAACTTGGGTTTACAGCCCCAAACTATAAAGTGTCATATCTAAAGGCGTTATAAAATATTTATAGGATGCTTTAATTGTTTTAATAAGTTTTTGCTTTTATGACTTAAATTTAATTAATACTTAAGAATGAATTTAATACGTATAGTACTCATATAAGCACACATAATACATGATTCACAATCATCTAACCAAAAAGATGTACGTAAAATGAATACCCTAAAAACCGTGTCACAAGAAAACGATGAGCAAATTTAAATAATCCGAATATATGTACAAACCTTTGAATTTTTACAAACCATACAAATCAATCTTAACCATCCATCCGGCCTAATGAATATCTGTTCCAAGAATATTTCGATTGTTTCCTAATCTAATACAATGATCATAATGAATGAACTCTATCATCTTCCATAACTATATCTCAATTGTTTTATAATATAAGTGTTATATAGATCATGGTTTGTATTTTAAACACACACAAACTCTCTCTCTCTCTCTCTCTCTCTCTATATATATATATATATATATATATTAGGGGTGAGCAAGGAGTCCCAAATCCTGATACCGAACCGGTACCGGACCGATCCCGGACCGTCCCATGTATTTCGGTACGATAATCGGTTCCATGTTTTTCCTATAATCGGTAATCGGTTCGGTACTGATGGGGTACTAGTACCGAAATATCGTTATTATTACCAGTACCGGTACCGAACCGGTACCATACCGATTTAATCGGTATGGTATTCGGTATCGAGTTTTCCATATTTTCGGTATCGGGAATTTTCGGTACGGTACCGGTTCGGTACGGTACCGGTTCGGTACGGTACTGGTCCCATGCTCACCCCTAATATATATATATATATATATATATATATATATATATATATATATATATATATATATATATATAGTGTTTGGTTCATTTGAGAAATGGTAAATATATGAGAAATAAAGAAGTAATCCTAGCCATTCATATGGTCAAGATCAGATTTGACTAGTCAAATATTGCGGCTTTGACCGGTCAAAAGTTGCGGCTATCCCAAAAATAGAAGGACAATTTCGTAAATTTTACAAAACACACGGGTTGTGTTCATATATGAACATGTATAATTCACATATGAACTATATGTTCATATATGAACCAGTGCAATTCACAACTGAACTCTTTTAACTGATTCATATATGAACCTTTGTGATTCATATATGAATCAGTTGAACTAACTAACAGATTCATATATGAACCTTTGTGATTCATATATAAATCTGTATGAATCACAAAGATTCATATATGAATCAGTTGAACTAATTAACAGATTCATATATGAATCTTTGTGATTCATATATGAACTCATCCCGTGTATTTTACGAAATTACTCCTCTACCTTCTATAGACCACACAAGAAATTATCCAGTGCTTCGCGGTCAAAGCCGCAAATGTTGACCAGATGAATAACTAAGATTACTTCTCTATTTCTCATATATTTACCATTTCTCAAATGAACCTCTCCCTATATATATATATATATATATATATATATATATATATATATATAGGGGCAGGTTCAAACGAGAAACTAAACATTTTGCGAGAAGGCGAGAAGTGTTTAATCACATATGATACACAAGCTTAATCATATATGATTAAACACATGTTATATTGGCAATATATAGACGTTTAATCATATATGATTAAACACATCTACAGGTCGTGTAATCATATATGATTAAACATTTCTCGCCTTCTCGCAAAATGTTTAACTTCTCGCATTATCCTCTCTCTCTCTCTCTCTCTCTCTCTCTATATATATATATATATATATATATGTATATAAAGGGAGGATCAAACGAGAACAATAACTATTTAAAAGAACACGAGAACTCACAAATCATTAGTGATTTTACATTAACGCTAAAAAAAGCCACGCGGACCTGAAGCCGCGGCCAAAGTTCTTTTTTCGTGTGTTAATATAAAATCATTAATGATATTGGTAGTTCTCGTGTTCTTTTAAATATGTATTGTTCTCGTTTGAACCCGACTCTCTCTCTCTCTAGGGTTCCCTTCTTTTGTTAACCATGACATTGGTATTAACCGTGTTAACCAATCTTCACCGTTGATTATTTACATCCATGGTTCACATTTAATTAGAATTTTTATTTTAGAAAATAATAAATTAAACGGTTTGGGAAGAAAGATGCATATGAGCACAGAGATAAATATGTAAAGTAACAAATACCCATCCAATTAATTTCCACGAGTTACCAAATAAACAGGGGAGAAATTAGGGATTTGAACATCAACCAATTACTCTATTTAATAAATAAAGAGATAATTACCAAATTAGTTATTTTTGTCAATATTATAGATAAAATCGTTTAATGCAGAAGTTCATAATGTGAGTAATATGCATACGTGCACATGTTGTAGAATGTGCCTACGTATACTGTCAATTAGTATAAAGTGTTAGGTTTTTTTGCACTATACCAAGAAATTAATATGCATAAATGCATATCCATATATGCAATGTTTAAAGAATATGCACAAATGTGTATATGCACATTCTTACATATGTGGATATGCTTGTATGCACATTCATGCATATTGTTAGATCCCAATACAGACAACAAAAGAAGATACTCCATAGAAATGTAGAGATAAGATGAAAAATTAAGAACATAATAATCAAAAACTCATCTCATATGCTTTGATTCATTGATGGAGGGGAAAATGGGAAGAACACCACAATAAACATGTAAACGACTCTCATTAGTCTGTGTGTGAAAATTGTGTTCTTTCCAAAAACCTAATGAGCAAATGAGCCATGGACATATTTATATAGGGCCCATTTACAATAAAAAGTCTCAAGCCCGTAAACTAGCTACAAAACCCAAAATAAAATTTCTTTATAAAACATTCAATTAAATTGGGGGCTAATTTAAGCTAACAATCCCCCCCTAATGTTTTATAAAGAAAGCATCATCATATGGTCTCCCCCTTGCTTTCTTTAGAAACTTTGGTGTGTCACTCTTCGAGTCTTCAAAATATTACAAGCTCCCCCTCAAGTGTAGGCCCATATTCTTGAAAAACCGAGACATTTTACACTTTATGTCCAACTTTCATGACTCAACTTCACCACTATTTTTGACCATCAAGGATTATGATTGAGAGAAAACATAAAGCATTCACATTGAACTCCAGCCTCTTAGCTTTCCAACGAGCTTTGAATCATCCATTTTGGATGGAAAATGAGTGAGTTGTGCAAGTTTTCCCTCAGCTGCGCAAAATGGTCGTCAAAACAGAAAATTTGACTCGTCAAACCCCGTTGAGTAAACATTAAGCTCTGAGCTTTAGTCTTGAAATTCAGAGGAGGGAGCATGCAATATGTCACAAACGTAGCTTGAATCCATGAAGAACAGACGAGAGAACACCATTCTGAAATCGGGAAAGGCACGAGTGAAATACAATGCTTTCGGTCCAACATCCTAACGCAGACTTTGAAACAGATTCTCGCATATCAGATCACTGAATTTGAGAAAACTCAAAACATCAAAGGCTTACGTCTATGTTTTAGCAATCCAACTCAACTGAACTCATGTCATTTGGAGTTTCTAGTAAAAAGTTGTGCGTGTGTTTTTGAAGCAGCGCAATGCTATCAGAAAATTCAAAACATTTGGGCTTCGGGCTCTTAGCTCATTTCGACCTCTGGACCATCGACCTCTGATATGCATCTTCTGTGTTCTACCTCTGGTCCTCCCCTCTGGTCACTGCTCTTCTGAGGTTTTGGTCCATAGAGGCTCTGTGGACAGCTTAAAAGCATCTTTGTGCCTCTTTACAGCATCTCTGAAACTCACTTCTACACGCGTACTTCTGGACAGCCTACAGAGGCTCTGCACGACCTCTGATGTGCATTTTTTTTCCTCTAAACTTCTGCACGTGCACAGAGGTTTTTTGCACTTCACAACCTCTGAAAGGTTATGGACATCCTACAGAGGTTCTGTGCATTAACCTCTGATGTGCATATTCTACACTTTTGACCTTCTGCACTATAAATATCTTTGCACAGATTACTATTTGATCACACCTCTGGAAACACACGACCTCTGGACAAAACATCTCTGAAAATAGTAGTGGATTCAGCAACAATCGTTTTAGCTGATGTTTCATGCAGAATCAGGTTAGATCGTTTTTGATCTGTGCAATTGTAGATGACAGATACAATTTCTTATTGACTTAGGACTTCTGCAAACCTCTGAAGAGCATACTCAACAGCATTCATGTGTCTAGCACCTCTTAGCACAACTTGTGGATTCTTGAATGGAAAGAATTGTGTATAACAGAGTGCCAGAGCCTCTGCATGTCTTTGGTTGACACCTTCTGCACATGCTATTTTAAGTCTGATTTTATGAATTTTGGACTCGACAAGAGCTGGGTGCTGCTGGAGAGGAACTTAGGCGAGTGAATATTGTAATTGATGATATTCAAGCAGAAAAGGAAATACATTCAAGGCATCTTATTGAAAATGGTTTGAAACTGGAAGCTGATATTCATGCCACTAAACCTCTGAAAAATGAGGCTACACAAATCCATGTTGAAGTCGAGAGGCTAAATTCTTTAAGGCACGATCTATCTGGACAGGTTCAGATTCTTAAGAATGACCTTGCAAAACTGCAAGTTGATAACAACCAACTTCAAGCTTTATGAGTACAACATGAGAGACTTCATCAGTGAACAAATTGCTGTGAGAATTTAGATCATTACATAGAGAAGTTTCCGCAATGTGCTTGGCAGAATCTTTTCAGATGAATGGTCAAAACTAGTAGGGCCTTACTAATCAAAATCCTCTTAGACGCATCCCTTGCCACCTTGACACTCTTAGAATCCACCTCTTTTTCCTCACTGCTGAACCAAAGACTTCCCTTTTCTAACTGCAACATTTAACTTCTCTCTAACTGCAGCAGACTTCTGCTTTTGTCTATGATTATCATGCGTCTGAAATCAAACAGCAGGAACTTCTGTTTTGAACACATCAGCAGAAGCTTTCTGTTTTGCTTCTGCAACAGCTTCTGGCATCTCAATGGTTCAACATCTTAGTCTGCAAGCCATGCCTTCACCAATTTTTATTCAGAAAGAAAACTTGCATAATGTTTGAACCAACTCTAGAAAAATCAACATGAACACAAATGATTGTGCATATCTCGAACACAACTTATTCGAACCTATGGAATAACAAAATCTGCACAAATTAAAATATGGACAACAATAAATATCAAGCAACAAATTTTGCATATATGAATCTGCACATAATTTTGCAGACATGGACAACAATAAACATCAAGCCAATCTGGGATTTTGAATAGCAGATTATTGAGTTAACATATTCAGATTCTGTTTTGAATCAAAATCTGGAATTACTGCTGCACTTTTTCGAATGAACAATCTTTGAACAAAACCTTGAAACACTGCAGCTTGATCAAACATGGAATTAGTTGTACACTTTGAGAATTTTGACTCTGACCGAAATCATCAAAAGAACAACGATAATCATCATTCACAACATCTTGGCCCTCTACACGATAAATATCTATAGCTAACTCCTGTGCAAGACTATATGATCCTGGGTGGATTCTTGTATCATCTAATGAATCAATAAATTGACTACTACTAGCACCATTCCCACTTCCCCGAACACGTAAGTAACTAACAACATTTATGATGACCTTTAAACTGATTGAATTATGGATTGTTGTACAATTTGTTGCTTTGATCAAAATCTGGATGCTCTACTCGATAACTCTGTAAAAGCATGAAAACAATCTGCACAATAGGTACTGTTTTACATTCACAGGTACTGCTTTAAAATCTGAATATGATCATATTAAAGTACTTGTGGTCCCATCTGATCGACATAAACACATATTAACATTCTGGACAACACTTGGATGAATTCTTTAAAATCAGATGGATTGACAAATCAGTCCACTAGGTTGTATGCATCCAGAACACACAATATAAGACATATCCTTATCACTCTCGATTAAATAAAAAAAACTTCCAATCCACAAACAAACCCAAAAATTTCATAAACCAAAATCTGAGCAAAAAGAGAGTCCAATCTTGGATATAAATAAATACAGATCAAAGATCATTAACCTTAAATCCAAGATGCCATAAAGGCTATGGACTAAAGCACACACAAGGATGAGATCATAGACCAATCATCTACTTAGTGCTTATCAAATGTTAGAACAAAGAATGAGAAAGGATAAAAAACACACACATGTAATCAATCTAATCATATTTAATCGAAAATGAAATTAAATCTTCTCAAACATGTGTTGTGCAAAAACAGATTTTGTGAGAAATCAATCAAATATTCTATCAAAGATCATCCAAATCTCATCTAAATAAAAAAAATGGATCTCCAATAAGCACAAAACAGAAAATGAACTATTGAAATGATATTTGTGTTTAGGCTCATGTGATTGAATCAATCTAAGCACCAAAACAAAAAAAATAATAATCTAATCTTCAATTTTTGCCATAGATGACTGAACTGAAGAAAAAGTTTCTTCAGTTGGCTCTGATACGAATTGTTAGATCCCAATACAGACAAAAAAAAAGATAATGTATAGAAATGTAGAGATAAGATGAAAATTAAGAACATAATAATCAAGAACTCATCTCATATGCTTTGATTCATTGATGGAGGGGAAAATGGGAAGAATACCACAATAAACATGTAAATGACTCTTATTAGTCTGTGTGTGAAAATTGTGTTCTTTCCAATAATCACCTAATGAGCAAATGAGCCATGAGCACCTTTATATAGGGCCTATTTACAATAAAAAGTCTCAAGCCCATAAACTAGCTACGAAGCCCAAAATACAACTTCTTTATAATACATTCAATTAAATAGGGGGCTAATTTAAGCTAACACATATACACATGTTGACAAATGCACATTCATGCATATTGCACATATGCACATAATTTAAGTGTAAACGACACCGTCGTGGACGAGATAGGTGATCGGAATAGGATTTTGGCAAGCCGGTGAGTGAGGTTGGAAAGTGTGGTGTGGCGGTCTACGACGACGATACGTGTATCGTCGTCGATGTAACATAGGGATTTGTCGGGAGGACGAGGGACTATGTGACCGCCATAGCTGCACATCAAGCGGAGCTTAGTCAAACCACCAGCCATCGCCGCAGTCGCCGATGTTGTAGGACCGTTATTTGGTGGGTATAAAGGGTTTTCTTCGCCCTATGAATCGTTTTTTCGGGAACGAGGTGAGGAGTCTACGGAGTCATGGTGTGTAGCGGTGGCAGTGGTGGCTACCGTTGTGGCAGTGGTGCAGGTGGTGGCGGAGATTGGCAATGGTTTGCTCAATTTTTTTTAGAAATAGATATGCACTATCTCATGGTTAACAAATGAATGAGACTATATATATATATATATATATATATATATATATATATATGTATGCACCAAATATCAACTTATTTCCATAAATTTTCTTATTATAACATTTTACTTTAATTTTTTCTTATTACAACAATGTACGTTCACATTATTTTTTATTAGGGTATTGTACTTTGAAAATTTTATCCATTATAACAATGGGTAATCTGTTACTTTTTAAACCGGTTAACCCCTTGATTTTTCGCTTACATGGCTTAGTAGTATTGAAATATATATGCTACATTCAATCTTGACATTTATGGATTTTAGTTTTATGTTTCAGGTTGTTAAAGTTATAGGGTTGATTCAGTAAAGGGTGAAAACTAGGATGGTTATGCTGTAAATGCTAAGATTCTAGAAGGGTAGCAGAGCAATAAAGAAAAGTTGAAGGGGATTAGATGTAACTGTAGATCCCAGTTACAGTACAATCACAAACAATAGTTAATCAATGAAGAACAATTAATGAATCACAACTTCTAGTCATATGATTGATATTCAATAAAGGTTTATGTTTACAGAGAGAATTTCCGATAAGCAAATGTAAACCTATGGACTAGAATAATTATGAATAATGCGACTAAACCTCTCTAACCTAAAACTAGGTTAACAAAACATATAAATATGAAGCGTACCGGGCTAATGGGCTTGAGGCCCATTTACAATTCAACTATCAAAGAATTACAATTCAAACCCTTATAAATGCGTTATACAACTTTCAACGCACTATTACTTTCAGTTCTAACAATCACCCCCTAAAGTTGAATAAGACATTTATCTTCTTGAAAACTTCAGGCATTGGTCTTCTTTCCCTCTTGAATCTTTGAAGAACGTTGGTTTTGCATGTCTTCATGTCTTTCCAAGCCCCCCCCCCCCTTGAATAAAGCTCTTGGTCTTCATAGTTTGAACTTTGTAACCATATTTAATGTACAATAGCCTCGACTGAATGCACTATCAAGAAGCTTTCAACTGTAGAAACTCAACACATCGGATCAGCACACAAGAAAGATAATGTGCCAATTATGAGACATTCCACCGTGCAATTTCAGTTTAATAACAAAGAATCTGTCTTTGAATCACGAGTTGAATTGACTTTCAGCTTAAGAACTTGTTTCAATCAGCTCGTAGGAGGAACAAACTTGTAGCAGACACCACATGATATGGGATAGAAGAACTGCAATAAAATCTTTTCTGCTTAGCTGCAATATTTGAATCTAAAGGCTTTTCAACCTCAGATTTAAGAAATTATGTTGCTCCCCCTCAGATTTTGCTAACTCCCCCTCAACATGATAATATGTGTCTTTGAATTGTGTGACATTCTCCTCCTCATGATAATTAGGAGAATCCTGAGCATCATGTATCTTCAAAGACTAACCGGATGAGTAGCACAATATTAGATAAAGCGATTAGTAACCAAGGGTAATGGCTAACACAGAAACACAGTAGTAACTGTTATCACAACATTTAAAATACTTGTGTGGCCTATTTTCAGAGTTGGCATCGATGTATCTCTGATAGGACTTCCAGTTATCATCGAAGTAAAATATTAAAAATTACTTCTCAAACTGTTCCGGCAATATCACAAAGATATGCAAGGGGAATCACAAAGATTCGTGCGTGTGTGAAAGAAGTATAACTCATATTGATTAGGCTCATATTGATTGAGTATAACTCAGTGAGATGAATATGAAGTTTGGAGACTGGAGCTGATGTCATCCTTTTTCAATATCTAAGACCTCCGAGTGAGGAATAGATAGATTATGTGCTAAATCTCTGTGCAAATATGAAACAAGTATGTTTTGAGAGATACTGGAGTGGTTGGGTGGGGTGACACGAGTTATCGACACTGTGTCCATGTCTGTTTCAATATACATCTCCAAAGAACGAGAATGAATAGATTATGTGGTAACCCAGATAACTGACTCGGTTTGGTAAGGACCAATAATTCTTTTAAGTCCTGTCACATCCTCACCTTTTTTTTAATCACTCCGAACTCATCTATCACTGTAGACCCCTTACTGATATCTATGAACGTGATGTGTTTCTTGGGTAGGTCCTTCCGGTTCTAGATTGACCGTAGAAACTTTATGAGCCCTAACACTCCTTTAACTCACCAAGATAGAACATTGAAGTAAAGTTTCCGATTTGAGAGAATCAGAAGTCAAAAGCATTTAAGAACGAGTCCTAAACTAAAGTGTTCAGAAGTCGATATGAAAAATAAATAACATGATACTCCCCCTCAAAAGTGGCATAACCCTTGAATGTAGTCATGTGATGTGAATAAGCTGAATTAAACACGCATGACATTCCTACAAAACAGATTAAGAAGATTTTGGTTTTGGTATCCATGTTGTGATGGATCCGTGATGGTTAATTGCCTTGGCTTTAAAGCGATTAAACCGAGGGTTGGGGATGCTATACGTACCATATCAACTATTAGCGTACCTTGGATGCACAAAGTCACTCTTTCCACAGTAAGTGCAACAGATCGTTTGCCGGCGTAGACTGATTAACTTTCCTATAGAATAGACATAAGTAGGTGAATCAGACTTGGAAATAAATGACTTTGTATCAACTACATGAGAATCATGAGACTTGTTTCCATCACTACTTTCTGTAGTTGGTTTTTTTCTCCAAACCATCTTGACTTTTCGAAACACTTGATTATTTGAATCATCAACGAGAAAATTATAGAAACGATTTGAAGGACGAATCCGATCTTTTGAAAATTCATTTGATTTGACAAACTTCTTCGAAGAATTAGATTGTAACACCCGGAAATTCGCAAGGTAAGTATTTTGTCTTCTTAAATGCAGTTATTTCGCTTATGTGAGAATATGTGTCTTGGTGTACATTTCATGATCATTATTATGTCTAAATGTCGTATAATTAATTTACCTTCGTTAATCGTTCAAACCTGGTGCTCGTTATTGTTTTCGGTTGAGTTTTAGACTGTTTTTGAGTGTCTCGCGATTGTGCCTCGCGATTGTGCCTCGGCACTATCGCGGAGGGCACTATCGCCGAACATGTACCGAGGGTACGGGTTGGCTCGCGATTATGCCTTGGCACTATCGTGGAGGGCACTATCGCCAAACATGTACCGAGAGGTCGGAGTGGGGCACGATTGTGACTCGCGATAGTGCCATTGGCACTATCGCTGGGCACTATCGCCCGCGTGGTCCAGTCTGCTGTTTTATAAGAATTAATACCTCACTTCTCACTATCATTTTACAAAAAATGGGAGAACCTTCTTGGAGGCGATTTTTTAGGGTTTCATCACCTACCTCATTTACTTCCTAGGGTTTGGGTTGTTAGGATCATTTATTGATCATTAAGCTTCATCCAAGCTTATCTAGTGAAGATTCTCAAGCTACTCCTCTTCCCTTCAAGTCTCATCTTCTTCAAAAGCTAGGGTTTCATCTTTTCTAGGTTTTGGTCAAAAACCTTGATTGTGAGTTTACTAATCTTTTGTTAAAACTAGATACACATCATTATGTTCTACTTGTTGATGTCAATGCATATCTCAAATGTTCATATTTAATGTTTCAAGTATTTTGGGGGTTTTTACCCATGGATTTATGTATATGGAAGTTACCATGTGTTATATGTGTATATCTTGGTATGTTGATGATTCCTTTTTGGAATGCCTTTGGCGACCTTACATGCTCACGAAGTATTTGGATGGATATTATGTTATATGTTGGATTTACATGAGTAGGATGGTAATAGTGTGTTCCTAGTGGATATCCGAAATGTTACGGATGGAATTACATCTTGAGACATCCTAAATGCATTATGTGGACGAACCAAGTCTGTGATTCACTATAGGAATGTAGGTGGGTGACATTTGGAGAATTTCCTAAGGTGGTAGTTTCCTATGTACCTAGACCTCCGCCGTCGGGGAATTTCCAAAGGCGGTAGTCCCCGATGCGTGTCGGACCTTTGGGTTGCCAGAGAAAGTGGCTTCAAGGTGCATTGCCTCTTTGGGTGAACCGAATTGGAGATATGGGTCGCTCCCGTTGACGCCACATCTACATGATTATTTGTTAACTGCTGATAAGAACTGTAACTGTTTCTGGCATGATTTTACTTGTTCAACTCACTAGGCTTTTTGGCCTAACACTTGTTTGGTGTCGATGTGTATCTCAGGTGTTAGCAGCGCGGCTCCTAGGCAGGTTGATAGTGCTTGGAATACACCTATAGACGTGTGCTAATTAAACCTCAAAGCAAGTATACAATGAGATCTAATATCGTCTTTCAAGTAATAAAATGGTAACAACCAAGTATCGTCCCACAGAGATTGGAGTAAAAGTAGATTAAAAAGTAAGAAAAAGAAATGATTTCAGATGGCGATTTTGAAGACTTTGATTTGGTTTGGTTTGTCACTTGATTAGATTAACAGAATAATAAAGCAAGCACGGGTGTAAGACATTTAGGTGAGATTTAAACACAAATTCCAGCAGACTTATGCTACAACCATAACTAGATCCACCATCTATTTTGAGGGTATTCCTCTCGGACTTCAATATTCACACTACTATTTAGATTCGACTAAACACATCTCTGTGCAGCCTCCAACTATTTATAGTGTAGAATAAAATCCTCAAAATATATGGACGATCAAATCTCTTTGTATCTAAAACCGCTCTCTCGAGCCGATTCCCATATCATCCAAGTTGACGTGTTCGAAGGGGCTTATCTCTAAGTCCTCTACACTTTAACACTAATGACTAGCGATCAACTTGTCGAGTATAAATCAATTTATAAATAAAAAGCAACTCTCTCAAGCCTACTTCTTATATCATTCAAACTGACGTGCTTTTGGTAGCTTATTTCTAAGTCAACCGCACTTTAACATTTTAGCAAGTGATCAGTTCGTCAAGAAGTGTCATTGAACTTTATAAAACTTGAAATGAAATGATGGAACATTGTTATTGCGAAACAACGTCCACCTTTCTTTGGTTTAAAATCTCACCCTTTTATCTCACACCCGAGCTAAATAAAATTAGCTACTCATATTTAACGACATAAAGCGATAAATGACGGAAAGTAAAAACATAAATATAAATGACATAAATTAAATGACGAAATATAAATGACAAAAATTAAAGGACGGTGTAACACTCTAAATTTTCAGAGTAAATTAAAACCTGGAAATAAGGCAACGAGACATCCGTGATGATATTAACTTCCCATAAAGGGGATCAGTCCTTAAGACTATACAAAACTCATACGGATATATAATTTATCAACAATACTAATCTAAACATAACTGTCTAGACTACAACACTTGACGAACCAGAATTCACTAAAAGATGGGACTTAAACAATGCCCAACACCAAAATACTAGACATCTCAAAATATGCCTCGAGTCCACGCTCGACTCTTAAAGACCCTGTGCAACCCGCCGCTAAGGGAAACCTGTTATACATATCATTTGAGAAAAAGTGTTAGGCTTAAAGCCTAGTGAGAACATACAGTTTATTCAAAATCAGAGATATAAACATCAGTATCATAAAGAAATCTTTTCATAAAGGTTTAGTTTATAAAAGATAACATTTCGCCACAACCGGGCCTTTTCGGTCCAAAACTCATCATACGATGACAAAAGAACCATTTTACCAAGGATAGTGGTGTAACACAAAGTAGACCACAAATCCGAGTTACGAGCTAAACCAATTGGAGTCCGCGGATACGAATCACGAAGTCCGTGCTACAATGTGAGATCAAGCCCCAAGCGCAAAACCAAGGTATACTCCTTCACTAGGATCACTATGAACCATGGCTAGTATCCGGCTTCACATAACCGTACCAAGTTGCCCTCTAGGAACAAGTGAATCCATAGCTACAAATTTGGGGAATGTATCATCCCAGTAATACAGTCTACTCAGAACCTAGGGATCCACTAGTAATGGTAAGGACTCGTCACAACAACATATGTGACCAACCATAAATAAATATATGGTATAAGTACATTTTATAACCAAAATGCTATTCTCAGTTCAACTTCTGGTAAGAATGAAAATCATTTAAAATAAGTTCATAAACATCCTTTTCAAACGACCACATAGTGTGCAAGTAAAACATCATTTTACTTCAATAAGGCGGAACCCGTCATTTTGGTCAAATCTGACCAGGAACCCCGAAAATCACCAAAAACTTTATTTATAACAAAATGTTGAGAACATAAAATCATACCGTAGAAATACTTCAGATTTCGCAAATAAGAGTTTTGACATGTATAAAGTTTGTAAAATGGTAGTAGGAACTCATCCAATAGGTTTATACGAAAACCCGAAGAACCAAATATCGACCACGACGAAAAGGTGAAACTTTATACACCGAAACCCCGAGCAATGCACTTAATACTAGCGATCAACGGAGCTTTAAAGATCGAAGAAACCAAGGAGAAATCTTAGAGAGAGAGAGAGAATTTGAAGAGAGATAAAGATAAGAGAGAAGTGAGAGATATTTAGACTGAAAAGGGTATAAGTCGGCCAGGCCATCTCGCGGGTTATGCCGTGACTTCCACTCGCGGCATAACTCGCCCGCTTACACAAAACCAAACCCATCCAGAGGGTTTCGCGGGTTATGCCGCGACCTCAACCCGCGACATAACTCGCGTAGCTCACTGAGGTTTGTACAAAACCATCAAAAACCAAACTCAAACTTGGTAACAACCGTGGTGCTAACGACAAAAGCTTAACACTAGAATACCAAGGTTACATAACGAAATTAGGGGTGTTACAGACGAAAATATAAATTACAACAAATATAAAAGACTTGAATATAAATTGCAAGTAAAGTAAAGAACTAAGTAAAGAATACTAGAAATAATAAAGCATAAAAGACAAGGGATGATGCCTTCAAAAGATTACTTGGAATTAATAAAGTAAACTAAAATCACAAGGTTATTGATGCCAACCTTTGATTTTCACTAAGATGAGAGAGAATTAGATGGATTATGGACTCCTAAATTACTACCCCAAGCTCCCCTTTTATAACCAAGGGGAGTGGCACAAAAGGTAATTACCACTAAATAAAGTACTTAAAGTACAAAGACATATTATCCAAAGGTTAATATCCAAAAGACAATAAGGACAAGTGTTTTATCCAAAGGTTAACATCCAAAAGACAATAAAGTGTTTATCCACAACTTATATATCAGCCAAATATTAGTCTAGAAGGTTCCCAAAAGTCAGATTCAAAACTCAAAAAGGTCTTCCCACAAAAAACTCCTCCTAGCTTATCCATTAAGCTCCATATACGGCTGCTGTAGGGATGCTGCAGCATGCTGCACTTATAAATCTGCCCAAAAATACACCAATTAGCTTATCCAAATGCAATAAAACAAGTTCTTCATATCTTTAGCTCCAAGAAACAAGAAAAGAAAAAATAATGAACTAAAATGACTCAAATGTTGGGATTATAAAGTAAAAACTATCCTAAAAGAAAGAGAAAAAGAGCATAATGGCACTAAATAATTAGTGCCATCACAACCCCAAACTTGAAATATTGCTTGTCCCTAAGCAATTAAGACACAAAAAGAGAGTAAAAGAAAAGAAAAAAAATTGACGCAAGTGATAAGATTTGCAAGATGGATGCATTAAGTGCACACATGTAGATGATTAACCCAAACATACATGGCATAGCCCTTCATAAATCCAAAATTTCCATGATTTCTATCTACCATGAGTATGAACCATATGCTAGTAAGATTTTCTTTTTGTTATGGTACTCACATCTCACAATTAAGATCAAAAGGACTTTTAATGAACTGGATAACTCTTTTTGGCTTTTTTTTTCTTATGCTCACTTTGCCTCTTATTTTCACCTTTTGCATCATTTTCAATTTTTTTTTCAGATTTGGCACTTTTGTGCTCTTTTCTTTGGTGAATGTACTGCACTTAGCCCCTATGGGACTTTTTTAGTGCCTAAGTCCAAACATGGCATATTTGAAGAGCTACGCTCTTTTTCTGCGTTTATGCTTTTGCCATGGTGGACTTTCCCAACCCCAAACTTTGAAATTTACAATGTCCTCATTGTAATAGCATGAAAGTGTATGGATATTATGGAGTGGGTGCAAGTGGCTAATGTAGAGTATCAAAAGATGGCCTAAATCATTTCCTATGCGAGATGTGGACCAAATTGCGTCCCAAGTAAAATAATCCTAGTTCTAGCAAGCACTATAAAGTGAGATATAGACCATGAATGTATGAATTTATTGTGGATATGTATGCATGCTCAAGAGGATCACCAATGCCCATTTGCAAGAAAATAAAACCTAGAAAACAGCTAAGACACATCTCAGACTTGAAAAAAAAACGAACAATAAAAATTGGAGCTAAAGGGTAATGAGTAGAACCTGTCCTACTCCATTGGAGTAGGCTGTGAATCCTTCGGTGGTGGTGCAGCGGCAGAAGTGCCTTCCATTCCTTCTCTGTATGCTTTCAAAAGCTGCCTTATCTCTTCATTTTCGGTACACAACCTAATATTCTCCTCCTTGATTTCCTTCAGCTTTCTTCCCTGCTTCTTGATTTTTCTGTCAAACTTCTCAACCAACGCAGCCTCAACTCTCTTGAAGTCTTCCCTTCCTTTCTTGCATTCTTTCTTCTACAATCAAAGATGCAAAACTATACAAACGATTAAAATACAAGTCCTAGAAAGCAGTAAAGGTAAGGTAAAATATTTACAAACAAAATGGGACTTCAAAAAGTCCTCATCATTCTTGAAGCTTGTTCAGCACAAAGTGACCAAATCCACAGAACATGGTTCTGGGATGGTCACTGGGGTGTGGTATGCCTTAACTCTTTGTCCATTGACCTTGAACACAGTGTTATCCTCAGAGTTAACTAGGTCAATTGCTCCATATGGATATACATGATGAATGAGGAAAGGTACTGACCATCTGGACTTTAGCTTTCATGGAAACAATTTTAACCTTGAGTTAAACAAAAGAACTTGCTGGCCTGGTCTTAAGTCTCTGTGTTGTATCTTTCTGTCATGCCATTTCTTGGTTTTTTCCTTATAGAGTTTGTCATTTTCATAGGACATGTTCCTATGCTCTTCTAGCTCACACAGTTGTAACTTTCTTTTATTACCAGCAACATTTAGACACATGTTTAATTCTTTGATTGCCCAGTATGCTTTGTGTTCAAGTTCTAAAGGGAGGTGGCAAGCTTTGCCAAAAACAAGCTTATATGGGGACATACCAAGTGGTTTCTTGAATGCAGTTCTGTATGCCCATAAAGCATTGTCTAGTTTAAAGGCCCAATCTTTTATATTTGGCTTGACCACCTTTTCAAGAATTCCCTTTATCTCTCTATTAGAGAGCTCAGCTAAACCATTGGTTTGTGGGTGGTATGCAATGGCAATCCTGTGATTAACATTGTACTTTTTTAAAACTTCTTGTAACATTTTGTTCACAAAGTGGGTACCCTCATCACTGATCAGTGCCCTGGGGGTACCAAACCGTGTAAAAATTTGCTTTTGAAGAAACTTGATCACAGTTTTTGCATCATTTGAGACACATGCCACTGCCTCTACCCATTTGGATACATAATCAACAGCAACCAATATGTATTGGCATTGGTTTGATAGGGGAAATGGTCCCATGAAATCTATTCCCAAACATCAAACAACTCAACCTCCAAGATCCCATTTAGTGGCATTTCATTTCTTTGAGAAATGGAACCACTCCTTTGGCATTCATTGCATCATTGTGCAAAACGGTGGGCATCTTTGAAGAGAGTTGGCCAATAGAATCCTGATTGTAACACTTTGGCTGCTGTCCTTTGACCTCCAAAATGGCCTCCATACTCAGATTGGTGGCAATGCTGCAAGATTGCTACAACCTCAGTTTTTGGTATGCATCTTCTCAAGATCTGATCTGTACCAAGTTTAAACAAGAAAGGGTCATCCCATAAATAAGATTTGGTGTCATGGAGAAATTTCTTGAACATTTGGCCAGAATAATCAGAAGGTCTTATGCCACAAGCCAAGTAATTTGCCATGTCAGCAAACCATGGTAGCTCAGAGTGTTGTAACATTAGAATTCTCTCATCAGGGAAGGTGTCAATGATGTCTCCTTCTCCTTTGTCCTCACTAGGTTTTTCTAACCTAGACAAATGGTCTGCTACTTGGTTGTCTACTCCTTTCCTATCCACAATTTCTAGGTCAAACTCTTGCAACAACAGAATCCATCTTATCAACCTATGCTTAGCATCTTTCTTGGAAATCAAATACCTAATGGCAGCATGGTCAGTATGAACAGTAACTTTTGTGCCCATCAAGTATGATCTAAACTTCTCAAATCTAAAGACCACAGCTAACAATTCTTTTCCTGTTGTTGTGTAGTTAATTTGAGCTTCATTCAAAGTCTTACTTGCATAATAAATTGAATGGAAAACTTTTTCTTTTCTTTGACCCAAAACTGCACCTACAGCCCAATCACTGGCATCACACATGATTTCAAAAGGTTTGTTCCAATCTGGAGTGACAACCACTGGTGCAGTTACCAAAGCTTTCTTCAAAATGTTGAATGCATCTCTACATTCTTCATTAAAATCAAATTTTTGATCATGCTGTAAAAGTAAACACAAAGGTTTGGATATCTTTGAAAAATCTTTGATAAGCCTTCTGTAAAAACCAGCATGGCCAAGAAAGCTTCTGATTCCTTTAACAGTGGTCGGCTCAGGTAGCTTTTCAACAATTTCAATTTTAGCTTTGTCTACCTCAATTCCTCTTTTTGAAATTACATGTCCCAGAACAATCCCTTCCTTGACCATGAAATGACATTTTTCCCAATTTAGGACTAAATCAGTTTCTTCACACCTTTCAAGACTCTTTTTCAAAATTTCTAAACAGTGATCAAAAGATGAACCATATATAGAAAAGTCATCCATAAAGATTTCTATGGAGTTTTCAAGCATGTCAGAAAATATGGACATCATGCATCTTTGAAAGGTTGCAGGTGCATTGCAAAGTCCAAATGGCATTCTTCTAAAAGCAAAAGTACCATAGGGACATGTGAAGGTGGTCTTTTCCTGGTTCTCTGGTGATATGGCTATCTGGTTATATCCTGAGTATCCATCCAAGAAATAGTAATATTCCTTACCGGCTAACCTATCCAACATTTGGTCAATGAGAGGTAATGGAAAGTGGTCTTTTTGGGTATCATTATTGAGTTTCCGGTAGTCCATGCAAATCCTCCATCCAGATACTACTCTAGTTGGGATGAGTTCATTTTTATCATTGGGGATGACTGTGATCCCTCCTTTCTTTGGAACACACTGGACTAGGCTAACCCAAGAACTACTGGCTATTGGGAAAATAATTCCTGCATCTAACCATTTCAAAATTTCCTTTTTCACTACCTCTTTCATGACAGGGTTTAGCCTTCTCTGTGGTTCAATTGATGTGAAGTTCTTGTCTTCTAGAATGATCTTATGCTGACAAATGGAAGGACTAATCCCTTTCAAGTCAGCAATGGTCCACCCTATGGCTTTGGTGTGTGACTTCAACATATCCACAAGTTGTTTTTCTTGATGCAAATTTAGGGTAGATGATATGATGACAGGCAATTTGTTCTCTTCCCCAAGAAAAGCATATTTCAAGTGAGATAGGAGTTGTTTCAACTCCAGGTCAGGTGGTGATATGACAGATGGTGTAAAGTTCTTTTGGTCATTCTGCTCCAATGGTTCAAACTTTGCAGCATAAACTGGGCAGTTTCATCTTCCACTATGGCTCTATCTAAGTCATCCTCAAGATCATCATCATTATCAATCTTACAAACCCTCCTAACTCCTTCCTCATGGCACAATGATTCAATCACACTTAAGTTTGAACAATCCTCAACATCATCAGGATATTTTAAAGAATTGAAAACATTGAAGGTGACTTTTTGGTCTTGGAGTCTCATGGTCAGTTCTCCTTTCTGGACATCTATCAAAGTTCTTCCGGTGGCTAGAAAAGGTTTTCCTAAGAGAATAGGAATATCTTTATCAGCCTCAAAATCCAAGATGATAAAATCTGCCGGAAATATGAACTTGTCAACCTGTACTAGAACATCCTCAATCTTCCCCTTAGGATAGGCTATGGTCTTGTCAGCCAATTGGAGTGTAACTGTGGTAGGTATGGCTTCTCCTATTCCTAAGTTGTTGAAAACAGATAAGGGCATGAGGTTGATGCTAGCTCCCAAATCACACAAAGCCTTTCCTACTTCCTTCCCACCTATTGAACATGGAATGGTAAAACTTCCTGGGTCTTTCAACTTAGGAGGTATTCCATTGGTCAGGAGTGCGCTACATCCTTCAGTCAAAGCAACTGTCTCATATTCATTCAACTTCTTCTTCTTGCTTAGGATGTCCTTAAGGAATTTGGCATAACTAGGCATTTGGTCGATTGCTTCAACAAGAGGTATGTTGATGTGCAATTCTTTGAACACATCCAAGAATTTTTTAAATTGCAATTCTTCTTTTTGATTCCTTAACCTTTGAGGGTAAGGAACATAAGGAGGAACTGGTTTTATGAAAGCTTTACTTGGATGTGTGGAGCAAGATGTGTCTTTTGTGCCTTTGATTTCACTCTCCTTAGGTAAGGTTGGGATTTCATTCACTACAGGCTGAACAGGACTGGCTACCCCAGGCTCTAGATTCTTTGTGGGTTTAGGTTGTGGTTCAAGAATAGAAGCTAAAACAGTAGTCTCGGGTTCTGACTTTTTGTTATTTTCAAATTCTGTTTGAGTCATTGGTCCAAACTTGTTTTGCACTGTTTCATTCAATTCTCTACCACTCCTAAGGGTCACAACTTTGACATGTTCTTTACCAGGAGCTCTTGGGACTTCTGTGTCACTAGGTAATATGCCATTTGCCCTACTGTTCTGATTAAGTGCAATTTGACTCACTTGGGTTTCCAAATTCCTAATGGCCGCACTCTGTTGATTAAAAAGAGCTTGATTTTGGCTCAAAAGTTGCTGTTGAGCTTGTGATTGAGCCACGAGGCTTTTTATCATAGCTTCCAAAGAAGATGATGATTCAGCCTGTGGAGGAGGTTTTTGAAAATGTTGTTGGTTATTTTGAAAATTCCTGTTCTGATGATGCTGTGAACTTTGGTTATGCTGATGTTGAGAACCTTGGTTTTGATTATGTGAACTACTAGCATGATGTTGCGTTTGAAAATTTTGAGATTCTTGTGTCTTAGGATCTGGCTGATTTAGACATGGACTGTTCCAGGAAAAATTTGGATGTTGCCTCCAACTCGCATTATAGTTGTTGCCATAGGGAGCATTCCTGTTTTGAACATAGTTTACTGATTCAGAGTTTTGAGGACATTGTTCATAGGAATGTTCCCCACCACAACAAACACATTGAACTGAAAGGACTGACTGGGTGGATGTAGCAGCAACTTGTTGCGTTCCTTGGTTTGAAGATAAGTTTTTGAGCATTGAAGCCATGGAAGCAAGTTGTGCTGTTAATGCAGTATATGCATCCACATCATGAATCCCAGCAGTTTTCTTTTGCGGTTGAGCACGTGGATCAGCCCAATGTCCATTGTTTGTTGAAATTTTTTCAAGAATTTCATACCCGTCATTATAGGTATTAGCTGTAAAGGCCCCTCCTGATGTCGCATCGAGCATTTGTTTTGCCATGGGGTTTAATCCATTGTAAAACGTCTCGAGTTGAATACAGTAGGGAATGCCATGATGAGGGCATTTTCTTAACAACTCTTTAAACCTTTCCCAAACATCGGGAATTGCCTCATCGTCCATTTGTTTAAACATGCAAATTTCGTTTCTGGACTTAGCATTACGGGTAGGTGGAAAATATTTTCTCAAAAATCTTTCAGCCATGTTGCTCCATGACGGCACAGAGCCAGGTGCCAAAGAATTAAACCAAGACTTTTCTCGATCCCTTAGAGAAAAAGGAAACAAAGTGAGTCTCAAGGCATCGTTAGATACCCCAGGGATCAGGAATGCATCAGTGATCTCCATAAAAGATTTTAAATGAGAATGTGGATCTTCCGATGGCATTCCAACAAATTGTCCGTTTGTTTGCAACATTTGAAACATGATGGGTTTTAGCTCAAAATGGAGGGCTTGTATATGGGGTCTATTATCCCTGAATTTAATTGCTCAAAATCGGGGATAGCGTAGTCCATAATTTTTCCCTCTTTGGAATTTGCAAGATTAATTATGTTTGGAACTTCATTTCTTATTTCATTGGTGCCTTGAGATTCAACATCATCATCAACATGGTTATGATTATTTCCTTGATGTGGCGGATTTTGGTGAAAAGGGTGCTCCGGTGGGTTTCCAAAAATTGGAGGTGCATCATAGAATATTGGTGGTGGTCTCGGATTTTCTAAAAGTGGTGGTGGTCTAGGTCCTCTATTTTCAAATCCGGGTGGTGGTGGTTCCATAATTGGAGAGTCTAAAATTAATGCGATTCTTTGCGTTCTTCTCCTAGTTCGAAAAGTTCTTTCAATGTCCAGGTCAAGTTCGAACAACACCCCACGTGGTACTCTTGGCATACACCAAACAAAATGCGATCCAAACGGTGGTAGAAAAATCTAATCTTTTTAAAACTTTTTAAAACTTTTAGCGTGCCAATCCCCGGCAACGGCGCCAAAAACTTGATAGTGCTTGGAATACACCTATAGACGTGTGCTAATTAAACCTCAAAGCAAGTATACAATGAGATCTAATATCGTCTTTCAAGTAATAAAATGGTAAGAACCAAGTATCGTCCCACAGAGATTGGAGTAAAAGTAGATTAAAAAGTAAGAAAAAGAAATGATTTCAGATGGCGATTTTGAAGACTTTGATTTGGTTTGGTTTGTCACTTGATTAGATTAACAGAATAATAAAGCAAACACGGGTGTAAGACATTTAGGTGAGATTTTAACACAAATTCCAGTAGACTTATGCTACAACCATAACTAGATCCACCATCTATTTTGAGGGTATTCCTCTCAGACTTCAATATTCACACTACTGTTTAGAGTCGACTAAACACATCTCTGTGCAGCCTCCAACTATTTATAGTGTAGAATAAAGTCCTCAAAATATATGGACGATCAAATCTCTTTGTATCTAAAACCGCTCTCTCGAGCCGATTCCCATATCATCCAAGTTGACGTGTTCGAAGGGGCTTATCTCTAAGTCCTCTACACTTTAACACTAATGACTAGCGATCAACTTGTCGAGAATAAATCAGTTTATAAATAAAAAGCAACTCTCTCAAGTCTACTTCTTATATCATTCAAACTGACGTGCTTTTGGTAGCTTATTTCTAAGTCAACCGCACTTTAACACTTTAGCAAGTGATCAGTTCGTCAAGAAGTGTCATTGAACTTTATAAAACTTGAAATGAAATGATGGAACATTGTTATTGCGAAACAACGTCCACCTTTCTTTGGTTTAAAATCTCACCCTTTTATCTCACACCCGAGCTAAATAAAATTAGCTACTCATATTTAAAGACATAAAGCGATAAATGACGGAAAATAAAAACATAAATATAAATGACGGAATATAAATGACAAAAATTAAATGACGGAAATAAAAATTACAACAAATATAAAAGACTTGAATATAAATTGCAAGTAAAGTAAAGAACTAAGTAAATAATACTAGAAATAATAAAGCGTAAAAGACAAGGGATGATGCCTTCCAAAGATTACTTGGAATTAATAAAGTAAACTAAAATCACAAGGTTATTGATGTCAACCTTTGATTTTCACTAAGATGAGAGAGAATTAGATGGATTATGGACTCCTAAATTACTACCCCAAGCTCCCCTTTTATAACCAAGGGGAGTGGCACAAAAGGTAATTACCACTAAATAAAGTACTTAAAGTACAATGACATATTATCCAAAGGTTAATATCCAAAAAACAATAAGGACAAGTGTTTTATCCAAAGGTTAACATCCAAAAGACAATAAAGTGTTTATCCACAAATTATATATCAGCCAAATATTAGTCTAGAAGGTTCCCAAAAGTCAGATTCAAAACTCAAAAAGGTCTTCCCACAAAAAGCTCTTCCTAGCTTATCCATTAAGCTCCATATACGGCTGCTGTAGGGATGCTGCAGCATGCTGCAGCTTGCTGCACTTATAAATCTGCCCAAAAATACACCAATTAGCTTATCCAAATGCAATAAAACAAGTTCTTCATATCTTTAGCTCCAAGAAACAAGAAAAGAGAAAATTATGAACTAAAATGACTCAAATGTTGGGAATAGAAAGTAAAAATTATCCTAAAAGAAAGAGAAAAAGAGCATAATGGCACTAAATAATTAGTGCCATCACAGGTATAGATGCTTTGGGCGAGAGCTTGGGGATACGACACTTGGACTATTTTGAGAAGCCTTGGGTTTATAGATGACACCCCTTTTTGTAATCTCTTTTCTAGATGTAGAAATTAGATTAGTTGGTTGTTGGTTATTTATTCGTTAAATTACAATTGTGATTAAACAGGTTTAATTGTATTATTCCCCATTTTGGGAGGCTCTTGCTATGGCAATTTTAGTATACCTCATGTCCGTTTTTCGGATTTTTGTTATTCCTATTTTTAGGGTGTTACAAGTTGGTATCAGAGTTTTAGTTTAAGTGAACTAGGTATTGTTGTAGCATATCTAGACTTAAGCTTTAGACTGTTTTGACTTCACTGTCCTCTTGGGGTAGAAATTCTTGGTGGGGAGAGTGTTAGGTTGCGGAATTACACTAATTGAGAGTTGTGATGATGGTGACAAGAATTCTTGTGTATGGTTCGTTCATAATTTCACTTAGCTATTGCTATTATGAATGCATTGTTACGTGAGCATACTTGACTTACTGTTATCGCGATAATTGATGAATGTATTAGTACGTACAATGAGTTAAACTCGCTTAGTCTTTTCTCAATCCCTTTCTCGTGCTTGTGTGGCAGCGTGCAATGGTAAACACGCGGAGCAGTTTACCGAATTCGCCTGAGGCTCAGGTGGAGGTGCAATCTACCGCTGACCGACCTCCTTTGGTCGTAATCTCCGATGAACCTCCCATACCCCCGATGTTGAGAAGGGAACCGGAGCATATTCCTCGCAGGAACATCGTGGCGGATAATGCTATCCTGGAAGAGGTGACCATGGAGACCAGGATCCGAGATAGCATGATGCTGGCTATGAATTCTACCATGGCCCAGCAACAACTCCAACAACAAGAGTTTTTCATGAAACTCCTAGAAGATCGAGACGCTAGTAACCGCCAACCCGAGACTATGGCGGAGAACATCATAGTTAGGTCGGGTGGTAGACCTGAAGTGGTGGTGACCGAAGAGCAACCGAGCAACGTGAACCGAGAGAGAACTAAGGGATGCTCCTACAAGGCTTTTCTGGGATGCAACCCTAAAGAGTTTGCGGGCTCCGACAACCCGGTTGCGTGTATGTACTGGCTCAAGGAAGTGGAAATGGCCTTTGAGTCTAGCGAGTGCGACGTCTCGCAACGGGTGAAGTTTGCTTCTCAATTACTCCGAGGAGAGGCATTGATCTGGTGGAATCTCACCCGGTCCGCCCTCACCCCCGAGGTTTTAGCAAAGCTGACTTGGGCAGTCTTCAAGAAGAAGATCATGGACAAGTATTGCAGCGAGCGTTCGTTGGACAAAATGGAAGACGAGTTCCGGAATCTGAAGAAAGGGAATTTGTCCGTAGCCCACTACTCCAAGTTGTTTCTGGAGAAGTTGAACCTGGTGAGATATCTGGTCCCAGGCGAGAGATCTAAGATTAAGGCCTTCTGTCTTGGCCTACCGGTCGATATGCGGACTGACGTGCGCAATGTCGGAGGGTTGACTCTTCAAGAAGTCATTGAAGAGGCATTGCTTGTGGAAGATGATAGGTTGGCTGAGAAGGAGGAAAGAAGTGTTGCGGGTGAGAAGAGGAAGTGGGAAGGGCCATCTGGGCCCACTCGTCAGTCGAAGCCTTTTGTTAGCGGGAGAGCGGGCGACGCTCGTAAAAGTGATCAGTGGTGCCAAAGGTGTAGAACCAAACACTCAGGCGCATGTGCTCCTAAAACCTACGCAGGTCCGGTAGGTTGTACCAAGTGTGGCAGGAAGGGCCATGTGGCTCGGGATTGCGCTACCCATCCGACGATATGTTTTGAGTGTCAGGAGCCGGGGCACGTGAGGAGAAATTGTCCAAAGGTGGCGGGGTTTAATCAAAGCAGGTCTGTAGGGTCGACGGCTAGAGTCGACCAATCGCCGAGGGTGCCGAGTCGAGCTTTTCGGATGACTTCCGAAAAGGCAAAGGAGACCGCCGACGTTGTTTCGAGTACGTTCCTAGTAAACTCCTTGCCTGCTTGTGTTTTGTTTGATTCGGGTGCTACGTGTTCATTTGTATCGGATATTTTCTGTAAGCGTTTCGTCACTCCTATTAGTGTCCTTCCCGATGCATTAGTAGTAGAGATTGATAGCGGTGACCAAGTAATTATCCGAGACTGTTATTGTGATTGCACTATAGAGATCAATGGGAGTCCTTTTGGGGTGGATTTACTACCTATGACCATCGGAGGATTCGACGTGGTCATAGGCATGGATTGGTTGTCAAGGCACAAGGCTGACATCTTTTGTTCCAAGAAGATGATCCAAGTGCCTTTGACGGAAGGCGGCGTGGTCGTCATCTATGGGGAGAAAGGAAAGGGGCGCAACCCCATTATTTCCTCCCTTAAAGCGCGGAAGTTTCTAGCGAAGGGTTACCCCTCGTATCTAGCGTACGTTGTGGACGCGAAGAAGGAAAAGAAGACGGTGGAAGACGTGAGGATCGTGCGGGCTTATACGGATGTCTTTCCGTAAGACCTTACCGGATTACCACCGAAACGTCAAGTGGAGTTTCAAATTGACCTCACTCCGGGAGCGGCTCAGATAGCCCGAGCTCCCTATCATCTGACCCCGACGGAGATGAAGGAGATGATGACGCAACTTCAAAAGTTGTTAGAGAAGGGTTTTATCCGACCGAGTTCTTCACCTTGGGAAGCGCCGGTGTTGTT